>CM055121.1:123374605-124648355 GCA_029206835.1 Rana muscosa
ATTTTCTTGCCACTTACTGCTTCATCTTTGGTTTTCCAGTTACATTCGCACAAGTCAGCTCTATTGTGGTAGAAAGTCTTTTGTCATTTCCACAAAAGTCTCCACCGGAATAAGTCACTGACACTACATTACCTAGAAAAGACAAAAGGTTGTATTTAAAGGGTTTGCAAAAGAAGAACTCCGGAGTAATTACAGTTTATGTTCAGACAAACCTCTTTTCTTGAGTGCAGAAAGATTATAACTTCAGTCAGGCTTCTATCCATGTTTATGGCCCCAAAATTTACCCCATTTGGCCTCATGACTATAGTCACCGAAATAGAAAGTGATGGGAAACCCAAAATGTTTATAGTTGCCACCAGCACAAGAGGTTAGGGTTATCCTTCCAATGGAGACACAAGTGCCAGTGAAAGTTTGGCTATAGAGCAAAAGTAGTTTAAAGTACTGTAACCCATTAAACTTTCCTATGGTAATTAGTTCCCTGCCATCCATCAGGCCATGGGTCAGGACCCATTCCTGTCACCATTCAAGCCGTGGGTCTCCACCTATTCCTTGCATTATTGCATGTTGCTTTTAAAGCACAAGTAATGAAGGAGCTAAGCAGGGAGATTTCTAACTGGATCATGGGAAATTGCTTTTTTTTTTATTACCAAAGTACTCTGCTATTTCATGCTCTAAAACAGTGGTCTCCAAACTACAGCCTAGGGGCCGGGTGTGGCCTTTTTTCTTGCCTTTATCTAGCCCTTGGGGCACCATTTCTCTCACTGACACAAGGCACTATATATACCTCCTACTGACAAAAACAGAGCATAATTCCTGTTACTGTCACCAACAAAAGGGCACCATTTCTACCACTGATCCCCAACAATAGGGCACTATCCCTCCCACTGACACCAATGGCAAGACACGACTCTTCCCACTGACACTAATGATAGGGATATTCATTCCCCTGATACCAACTATGTGGCAATATTCCTCGCATCAATACCTTGATGGGGCATTGTTTACTCCCATTGACGCCAGGGCTTTTGCTGCTTTCACTGGGCAAGTCTGGCCCCCTCAAAGTCTGAGGGACAGTAAATTGGCCCTATGTTCAGAAAGTTTGGAGATGCCTGCTCCAGAGAAACTATCTGATTAGGAACAAATATTTAAATCTGTACCAAGTATTTAAATGGGACTGCATGCAAGGCATTTCTTTTTTAAAAAAAAACAAAAACTTTACATTTTTCCTAAAATTATCAGATTCTTCCTCAAGCAATTCCGTCAGATAAATGAAAAGCATAAGTACAATTAGTAGCATTGCTATCTACAAATACATTTTGAAAAAGACTGGAGAAATGAACACATTTAACGTACCCTTCACTGTAACCTTCTGTGTGTGAACTTGCCCCAAAGCCTGAACTTGCCCGTTACTCTCCCGACACACGCTAGCGCTCTCTGAGCATGCGCTAGGACCCTGGTTCACTCTTTGACAAAGGTTTAAATAATACCTGTACATCAAACAAGTAAAAATAAAATGTAGAGAAAAGTATAAAGAAAAGAGAAAAACAAGAAAGTACAATGGGAAATAAATACATTATCCAAAATTTATAACATGCAAGTAAATGCGCAAAAAACGAACAATACTATCCCACAATGCAGAATGGCATAAAACTGGAGGTAAAATACAACAGATTTAGAATAGCAAAAAGTCCATGCTAAAATATGTAATATGTTTAAAAGTTTATAAGAAGTCTAAGGACAGGGAAAGGAAAGTTAATAGGGGATCCTACACACAGGTCTGTCATCAGGGGGGAACATATTACATATTTTAGCATGGACTTTTTGTTATACTAAATCTGTATTTTACCTCCAGTTTTATGCCATTGTGCATTGTGGGATAGTATAGTTACAGTCTTTTGCGCATTTACTTGCATATTGCGTCATGGCACAATTGTTTATGATGGCACAATTGTGACCGACACTCTGCTATGTTTTTATCTTGATTTTATTATTATTTCTCAAAGTAATTTGTATGTATACAGTCCGTATATTGTGTTCTTTGCCATACTGTTGTATTTCTGTCTATTATGCATAGTTGCCATTGCCCGCATCAGCCCCGCTCCATCCTTATGCCCCCCATTTAGTGCCAATTGGCCGCCGGGCACCCCGCACGTTGTTCCACCTATTACGGTATACTTTCCCACCTCGGCCACTCCCCGCCCCCAAAACATGTTTATATGGTCAGTTCCCCAACCCCACCCACTTGCTTGATTTAGGAGCGCGGCGATCACGCCCTGTCAGCCTGTACGGTAGTCAAGCGCGTCGCAAACCAGTGACGTCATCCCCCGTCGCCTGCACAACATCTGCTCTGCATGCAGTCTGACTGCGGCCGGCTTTCTCCATCACTCTAGCGGTTTTTCCTGGATCAAGCAGCACCAGCACCCCAGCCAGCAGGATCGGTTTGACAGATCTGATAAACATTCCCACTTTTGGGACCACTCTTTATACAAGGCTTACTGATCACTTCTAATATGTGAGTTGCCTGTACATATACTTTGTGATTAAATTGTTTTACTTCTACACCCAGGAGGTGCCTCTCCCCTTGTGTTTATCCAAAATTTATAGAAAACAAGCTTGCTAAATCTCGCTGCAGAAAAAGGCAGACTGAATGTGTGTTTCAAAGGCAATGGAGGACCTGCATCTACATAATCAACATCACTATAGGGATTTGACACTTCTTTAAAAGAAATGCAAACTTTCAGTGCTCTATTTGCTTTTACCATTTTTCAGCTAAGCATGAATCCTTTTATGTGCCATCATCTGAAATCATAAACTGCCAGCTTCTTAAAGAATAAGTTCACTTTTGTACAAAAAATAATAAATGCACATCTTTTTGCAGGTAAAAAAAAATATGCATTTTTTATTTTTATGTATTAGGAGCCTGTAAAGCTTTGCACCAGCGATCAGCAGTTCGCTAATGCCATGCAGGCCTCATACACACTATCAGTGTATCTGCTTACCCTGTACATCCCGTGAACGGATACTCACTGACAGGAAGCTTCAATCAACTACCAGAGCACTGGTGGTAGTTTATTGAGAACTACAAGCCGACAGCCGCTAAGGACGTCGGGACTCATAGTTCATTGACACACAGAGCTCAGTGTGAAAATGCCACGCTTGTGTTGGGCAGATCCCAACTGCTTTCAAAAAGTGACAGCTGGTATGGGGAATTTCTCCCCGTACTGCTGCCACATGGGTAGGGGGGGCGGGGTTAAAAGCGGCTGCAGCACTGGGAACATGTTACATGTTTCGCCCTAAAATAACATGTTCCCAAAGGTGAACTTATCCCTTAATGACATATAGCAAAATACATTAATAAGTGTATCTGGAATTAAATGACATTTGTAACTTGGGAGAGACTTACTTGCTACCATCTGACGCAAAAGACCAGGATCCAGTCAAGGAGGAGAGCATCCTTAAGTCATAAGACTTATGATCGATAATGAACTTGCAATCCAACTTCCTTGGAAGACATGCCAACTGCGTTTTCCATTCAAATGTCGCTGAGCACCCCTTGGTATCAGCGACCAACATAGGTGCTCCTCTTGCAGCACGTTCATCGCACTTAAAGAAGATGGTGGAGCGTCTCCTTTCAGATACTGAAAAACAAGGAGACAGGCGTATACCGCTCATTCTCTAATCCTGACAGTCAGATGACATTGTCCATGATGCAGTGGTTTTACAAGTAAATTGGTAGCTTTCACTTATGTGCACGAGGAGACACTTTCTTGCAGGAGATTCCCCGAAAAAAAAATAATGGGAGATGTACCATCTAATGTGGCCAGAAATATGAGGACAATAACTTGGATCCATTCAGCTTTACATAACAGGTACACATCCTGTACTGACCTCTCCCAAAGGGTATTTTATGCAGGGAGATTAAATAGGCAGATGAAAATTAAAAGAATATGTGAAATCTAAGAAGGCACCAACTGATAAGAAATTCTCACCATGCATACTGTATTAAATTATATTATTCCATGACAGGAATTCCTATTCAACAACTTTATTTGAACAGTTTGAAAAATCCCAAAACTTTAGAGGTTCAAAGTTATACACTGGCAGGATAATATACTTGCGTCAGATACAGCAATGTCGTAACTTGGTGCTTTTGGTCTAGAGGTTGGCTTGAGAAAATTACTCTAAATGAAAAACTTAGGGGTGTTCCTACCATGAGGCACCTTTCTGTGTAGTAAGCAAACTATAAGACAGACAATTTCCCCCATGTGTTCAAAGTAAATTTCAAAGGAATGCATGGGTGGGGGGTTTGCACAGATGCTCTGTATTTAGGCAAGACCTAAAAAATATTAATGTGAAGGTAAAGGCAAAACTTTTTTTCACGTTTTTGGATAGGGACTGAATGTACTCACTTTCCTTTCTAGCTCTATGACAAAGTAAAGAGAAAGATCTCCAACATGACAGAAACATTAACACTTCCCTACTCTACCCAAAACTAGAAACGTTTTAAGTATGCATTCACTTTAAAATATTGGATATGAATATTATGTAATCTTATATCTAAGTCAGCTACTTAATTTTTACAAGCAAACTTTTTAACTTTTTCTATTATCCAACATAAAAAATACTACAAAGATCAGTAGATATAGCTAAAATGTACACATAACTGAATAACTCATCTCTTGTTGGACAGCTTACTCCGAAGTTTCACACAAAGCTCCAAAAAAGGCTGACCAAACCAACCAAAAACCATAAAGTTAATTTTCAAAAGAAGCTCCAGGCAAGTTCTAGGAGCCAAAGCACCCAATGTTCTGGGCCCTTCCTCTTTCGGTCACAATTCTACAGAATTTGTCCACCTCAAGTCTGAAAAACGAAACAGTTGGAACAGTTAAAACCCCCTTTAACCACTTAAACCCCCGGAAGATTTGCCCCCCTAATGACCAGGCCATTTTTTACGATACGGCACTGTGTCGCTTTAACTGACAATTGCACGGTCAAGCAGCGTTTTACTCAAAACGCAATTGATTTTTTTTCCCACAAATAGAGCTTTCTTTTGGTGATATTTGATCACCTCTGTGGTTTTTATTTTTTTGCGCTTTAAAAAAAAAAAAAAAAAAAAGCGACAATTTTGAAGAATTATTATTTTTTTTTTTACTTTTTGCCATAATAAATATCCCAAAAAGAAATTGGTCACTATAAGGTGTATATTTATTGGTTTGCGCAAACGTTACAGCATCTACAAAAAAGGGGATATGTTTATGGCATTTTTATTTATTTTTTTAACTAGTAATTGCGGTGATCTGCAATTTTTATCGGGACTGCGACATTGCGGCAGACAGATTGGACACTTTTGACACTTTGACCATTGCCATTTATACAGCGATCAGTGCTAAAAATAGCAACGGATTACTGAATAAATGTCATTGGCAGGGAAGGAGTCAACACTAGGGGGCGATCAAGGGGTCAAATGTAATACCTAGGGAGTGTTTCCCTTGGGGAGGAGACCGGTCGTTGTTCCTAATCAATAGGAGCAACTGATCAGTCTCCTCACCGCTGACATAACCGAGATCTGTCTATCTACATTGACAGATCTCCGTTCTGTGTCTCAGGAGCGATTGCTAGTGCCCGGCGGACATCGCGACCGCCGGGCAGGTGCATCGGGTCCATCGTTGCGCCGCAGGCGCATGTCCCCTAGTGCACTTAAAGGGTCCACTGGACAGCTACGAAGACTTGCCCAGGGAAGCCAACCTGCCGCAGTATAACTGCGGCGGCTGGTCCTCAAACAGTTAATATCAGGACACATTTTATGGATCACAGGAATCTAATTACATGTCTGGGTTAATCACAGCTCTTCTCCCCCCTCCGTTTTTTTTTTTTTTGGGCAAGACTTTCATTATGAGTATACATTTTTGGGACATTGGGTTTTATCAATATCTGTCTGTGTAATCTGGTCATTTTCATAGTATTTAATACACACACATATATTTGTATGCAATGGAGGAATTCCTGGTGCTCCCTGTACTGCAATAAAAAACGCAATTGGCCGGGTCCTGATGACCAATATCATTGGTCAATTCAGGTAGCAGGTTACCGACTCACCTAATAGGGTGGTGTTCTTTATCAAAACAGGAGAATTAGTCAAAATAAAAAGGGAAGAGGGAAAAGGACCCAAGGTGTCCTTGCCTTCAATGAAGGAAAAGGAACAAACTGCGTTTTAACCTGATATAACTTTATTAGAACAATTCGTATAAAGAAAAATTTTTATCATTGAAAGGAAAGCATAAACAATAGGAAATTACACATGGTAAAAACTGACAACGTTGTCACTTAAAAACACATGCCCATGAGCTCAGCCATATCCAAGTCATCCACACGTGTCAATCACCGCAAGTTATTTAGTGCGACTCAACATATAATGCTTACGTATGTTAGGCAAGGTGAATTCTGTGATACCTTGGTAGCACAGACCGGTATCCGTATTGTGTTTAATTATGGACCTCCAGACTCCCTATATGCCTATAGAGCTGCTGCATTAGGTATTTACAGTATTGAAAAAGGCATGAATCATCACAGACAAACAAAGGCAGTTTTGGCTGGAAGGTATCCCTGCCAGTTAGTGAACGAGGCAGATTTAGTTTCTTAGTGTAGCACCATCAGTCAGAGATGGTAGAATAGTAGAATGCAGCACGCAGTGATGTAGACATGCGACTGCTGGTTTTGAGTGGATGACATCCTGTGTGTGTCACCAGGACTAGGAACGTAAGCATTATATGTTAAGTCACACTAAATAACTTGTGGTGATTGACACGCGTGGATGACTTGGATATGGCTGAGCTCATGGGCATGTGTTTTTAGGTGACAACGTTGTCAGTTTTTATGTGAAAAAAAGTGTCAAATCTAAAAAGAAACCACACAGTGGCGCTAGAGAGCAATAAACTAACGTAATATTGTCCTTTAACAAATAACACCCTGTGACATATGTGAATATGTGCACAAACTAAATAGATATATATGAAAAATTATATAAAAAAGAAAAGTCCACACAATGTATAATTAAATCCAGTGCATAAATTCTTCCAATCTTCCACCACACACAGTGTTCAGTGATCCCTCTCCCGTCAGATGGACACTCACCACAGCAAGTTGCCTCACACTCTCGTGTTTGGCGTGAAAACGTGAATAAGGTCTTACAATTCAATGTAGTCACTCTTCCAATTCCCAGTCAGGTGATTTAAAGGATTAATC
This sequence comes from Rana muscosa, assembly GCA_029206835.1. Lineage (NCBI taxonomy): Eukaryota > Metazoa > Chordata > Amphibia > Anura > Ranidae > Rana > Rana muscosa. The sequence goes on from CM055121.1 coordinate 123,381,848, forward strand.
CATATGCAAATAAGAAAAGCTCCAAATAGTGTAATAACGTAAACCACTTTAATAACACACTTGAAATCACTCCAACTATTGCACTCACATATAGCCCGTAACTCATGAGCATTGAACACTGCAAATAACTGTATCCAACTACACCAACAACCGAGTGTATAGGTCGCGGCAGACCCTCGGTATAACAATGATCTCTCACCACCTTCCCGCTGCCGTTCGCTCGTATTCGCTGCTTGATTCGACCCTGCAACGTCACACGTTCCATCAGACGATTGCCGCACAGCCACGCCCCGACATGTTTAGTCGTAAAGACTTAATCATGGGATTGGCTGTGCGGTGCGACAACTCCTTTTATAATTCGATAGTCCGGGCGGAAGTTTCGACGCGCATCCGTCCAAACCTGGGCGGAAACACGTTGTTTCCCTACGACCACGCTCTACCAGCCCAACTAAGGGCGGATGCCCGTCATTCGCCTCTCACACCATGGGCGGAAGTCGAATGTCAATTCAATTCGACTTAAATCTCCTCCCACCTTCCTAGCCCAACTGAGAACGGGCATTCGTCGTCTTCTTCTCGCACTATAGGCGGAAGTCAGACAACGATTCGAGCATATCACTCGAGTGTCAATTGCCAACACCATACACTCGCTAGTGGTGATGTCGAATCCTTTCAGGATACACTTACTATATTATAGCTTATACCATCATAGCAATAAATAGTAATATGGTGCGCACTATCTTCAGGTTGTGTTCTAAGTGTTATAAATACATATTAAACATGCGATAAAAAAATATTCTATTTGAATATATGTTCTAAAAAAGCATGTGTATATAAAAAAACACATTTGGCACTTATGAGAGATTACCAAAATATTTGAACGAAATTCATCACATCATTAATACATATATTTGGTTAAAGAATCCTCCAATACACCTATCAATATATAGGTTATTAACATCCTATATCAGAGTATTCCCCAATAGTATATAAATCAGGATAGAAGTAAAGCCGGCTCAGAAATACACATATATAGGAAAATATATAAAAGATCAGACACATCTGTCCATGATCCCAGGCCTAAGTATAAATGAAATTAAAATAAAAATAAAATATGAGTAGAAAAAGGAAATAATATTGTTACTGGAAAACTTAGTCTGTATCGCTCCATCACTAATTATGCGCAGACTCTAGATCGCGACACAAGATATATAGTCTCTGACTCTTGTGGTGTGTACGACACCCCACATACATGGAATCAAAAATTCATCAGACATATTAAGATATTAGAAATATTATTTAAAAATATTATGTAAATATTAAAAAATATTAAAAATTATTAAAAATTATTAATAAAACAATTGAGATCCAATTCAATGTTAAGGCCTCTAGGGTAGAGACTTTTTAAAAGATATATCAATTTTGTTTCTCTTTGTGATAAATATCTAACACGATTTGAACCCCTCCAAGATGGCTGTACATAATCTATACCACAAAATTGAATGAGGGAAGGATCTTGCTGATGTTTCTCTTTAAAGTGTAATGACACACTATGATATTTGAAACCATTTTTTATATTCGTAAGGTGCTCTCCTATGCGTACCCTCAGTAGTCTCTTTGTTCTACCTACATAAAATAGCCCACAAGGGCACCACATAAGATACACCACATAGGAGGAATTGCATGATATAAACTCTTTATATGTCAAAGGTTTCTTGATCATTATTTGTAATGCTCATTACCCCTCTATTTTGTACCTTTACTGTTCTGCAGCATTTGCATCTCCTACATGAATAAAACCCTTTCAGGTCAATTCTTAGGGTGCGTTCATTTGGTGGGTCCAAAATCTTTCGTACTACTCTATCACCAAAATTTGGGGCCTTTCTGTATATGAATCTTGGCACATCGGGTAAGGCTTCTCCCAAATGTCGCTCTCGTCCCAAGATATGCCAATATTTTCTAAATATGGTCTCAATCTCCCTATATTGGTATTGAAAACCTGTTATGAAGCCCCATTGATGTTGTCCATCTTTAGGTCGATCTGCTTGTTTATTATTGAAGCAAAGACTCCTTGGGGCATCACCTATTTCTTGTATTAATTTTTCAAGTGGTTCTTCTCGATAGCCTTTCTGTATAAACTTTTCTTTTAGAGTATCCACTTGAATAAGGAACTCCTCCTGATTTGTACAATTCCGGCGAACTCTGAGTATCTGACCTTTTGGAATGTTGCGTATCCAGGCAGGGTGATGCCCACTTCGAATTGAGATATAACTATTTCGATCTGTGGGTTTAAAGTACACCCGAGTACTCAGTCCTTCAACTTCCCTCTTGATAGTAACGTCAAGAAAATGCACCATTACGTTGCTAATCTGGTAATCCAATTTAATGTTGTTATTGTTCTTATTCAGCAATTCCAAGAATTCAATCACAGATTCTTTTGAACCTTCCCAAATAAATAGGAGATCATCGATAAACCTCAGATAAAATCTTAGTTGGGGTTTCTGATTCCTGAAGATTTGCTTATCTTCCCACTCAGCCATAAACAGGTTGGCTAGGCTGGGGGCAAATTTAGCCCCCATCGCCACGCCAACCTGTTGTGAGAAGAAACAGTCATGGTACCAGAAATAGTTATGGGACATACAGAAATCTAGTACTTGTCCCAAGAAACGTTTCTGCATATCCGGAATATCATCTCTCCTGTTCAAAGCCCAGTTTAATGCAAGAGCCGCATCTTCATGCTGTATGATAGTGTACAAGGCTGATACATCTGCTGTGACTAGATAGAAATTAAGGGCGACTCTGAGATTTATCTTTTCCAATAATTGCAGTAAATCAGATGTATCCTTTAAATAGGCCTTTGTGTCCCTTACACTGGGTTGCAGGAACTTGTCCAAATATTCACCCAGTCTGGACGTCACAGATCCAATTCCGTTCACGATTGGACGAGCTGGTGGGTTCAGGGCGTTTTTATGTATTTTTGGCAATGTATAAATCACCGGTATTCTACAAGCTGAGGGGACCAAGTATCTTTTTTCTTTCAGATTCAAAGCATTGGTCATATATCCCCATTCAACCAAAGCATCCAACTGTGTCCTATATGCTTCTGTTGGATCAGATCCCAATTTCTTATAAGTGATCTCATCTCCCAATAGTTCCATCAGTTGATTATGATATGTTGATTTATCCATTACCACTACCCCTCCCCCCTTATCCGCTGGTCGGATGATAATGTCTTTCTTTTTCTCAAGAGTTTTAACACCTTCTTTTATATATTCAGGATTCACTTTCTTCTTTTTATAGGGAGTTCTTTAATATCTTTTAAAACCATATGTTTAAAAACTTCAATAAAATGATTATTGGAATTTTGTGGGTTAAAAACAGATTTGTTTTTGAGACCACTATCTATTCTGTCAGGTATCTTGTAATTCCTTATTGCAGGGTTAGCAGGGTGACTTAAAAAATACTTTTTCATGTTCAATGTTCTGATAAACTTATGAGTGTCAATGTATATTTCGAATTTGTTCATGATTTTCTTAGGGGCACATTTCAGCCCCAAATTTAGTATATTCAATTCCTTCTGATCCAGTTCGATATTACTCAAATTGAATATTCCAGTATTTAGTGATTCCTCATCCTTTTTCTTGGATTGTTTAGATCGGCCTGCCCTGCATCCCCTTCTTCTTTGGTGGGGCATAGTTTCCCTGTTCGGGTACTGAGGTGGTCCACTCCTGCCATTGCCTCTGTTGTATATTTGGCAATTGTTCCTCCTCGGTGTACTCCCTCTTCCTCTCCCATCCCTCCCTCGTTGTCCTAAAAAAGACTCTCTTTGATGGCCTCCATCAAACTCCTCCTCTGCTAAAGGTTGGTGTCTATTATAACCGGCAGGGACCCAATTTCTGGGTTCTAGAGGGTATTCAGGTGGAGGTTGATACCAGTATTGTTGTTCTAGATGAGGTCCATATCCATGAGAGTCGTTCCTCCCATATGGATGGGACACTCGAGGTGATTGATAATTCTCGTTATATGGGTACCCACCCCTTCCGTAACTTCCTGGACCGGGGGAGTGTTTCCTCCATATTGTCCACCTTTATTGCCCTATGGCGTACCCCCTCGAGGCTGACTGGTAGATGGCTGTTCCCCTTTATTGCCACCTCCTTTTACATTAGTAATTTTTACTGTCATTAAGTCTACTCAATTTAATTTGTTTCCTTTTCAGGACCAGAATCTGGTCCTGAAAAGGAAACAAATTAAATGGAGTAGACTTAATGAAAAAATTAAAACCATACAAGAAAAATTGGAACCTATAAATGATTCTAATATGGTGAAGGAATTTAATATTAACATGAAGTAAAAAATGGAAAAAATAGATTGTGACACACAAAAAAGGAAAGTTAAGAAATATAATAGAGACTCTACTGATTTCAAGACAAATAACATATATGTCTGGCAGAGTACCAATCTTGGTAATGAACAATTATCTGATGGTGGTGTGGTTCAGAAAGGAAATTATTACTGCTCCAAAAAAGGTGACAGTAAAAAATACTAATGTAAAAGGAGGTGGCAATAAAGGAGAACAGCCATCTACCAGTCAGCCTCGAGGGGGTACGCCATAGGGCAATAGGGGTGGACAATATGGAGGAAACACTTACTCCCCCGGTCCAGGAAGTTACGGAAGGGGTGGGTACCCATATAACGAGAATTATCAATCACCTCGAGTGTCCCATCCATATGGGAGGAACGACTCTCATGGATATGGACCTCATCAAGAACAACAATACTGGTATCAACCTCCACCTGAATACCCTCTAGAACCCAGAAATTGGGTCCCTGCCGGTTATAATAGACACCAACCTTTAGCAGAGGAGGAGTTTGATGGAGGCCATCAAAGAGAGTCTTTTTTAGGACAACGAGGGAGGGGTGGGAGAGGAAGAGGGAGTACACCGAGGAGGAACAATCACCAAATATACAACAGAGGCAATGGCAGGAGTGGACCACCTCAGTACCCGAACAGGGAAACTATGCCCCACCAAAGAGAAGAAGGGGATGCAGGGCAGGCCGATCTAAACAATCCAAGAAAAAGGATGAGGAATCACTAAATACTGGAATATTCAATTTGAGTAATGTCGAACTGGATCAGAAGGAATTGAATATACTAAATTTGGGGCTGAAATGTGCCCCTAAGAAAATCATGAACAAATTCGAAATATACATTGACACTCATAAGTTTATCAGAACATTGAACATGAAAAAGTATTTTTTAAGTCACCCTGCAATAAGGAATTACAAGATACCTGACAGAATAGATAGTGGTCTCAAAAACAAATCTGTTTTTAACCCACAAAATTCCAATAATCATTTTATTGAAGTTTTTAAACATATGGTTTTAAAAGATATTGAAGAACTCCCTATAAAAAAGAAGAAAGTGAATCCTGAATATATAAAAGAAGGTGTTAAAACTCTTGAGAAAAAGAAAGACATTATCATCCGACCAGCGGATAAGGGGGGAGGGGTAGTGGTAATGGATAAATCAACATATCATAATCAACTGATGGAACTATTGGGAGATGAGATCACTTATAAGAAATTGGGATCTGATCCAACAGAAGCATATAGGACACAGTTGGATGCTTTGGTTGAATGGGGATATATGACCAATGCTTTGAATCTGAAAGAAAAAAGATACTTGGTCCCCTCAGCTTGTAGAATCCCGGTGATTTATACATTGCCAAAAATACATAAAAACGCCCTGAACTCACCAGCTCGTCCAATCGTGAACGGAATAGGATCTGTGACGTCCAGACTGGGTGAATATTTGGACAAGTTCCTGCAACCCAGTGTAAGGGACACAAAGGCCTATTTAAAGGATACATCTGATTTACTGCAATTATTGGAAAAGATAGAAATTAAGGGTGACTCTGAGATTTATCTAGTCACAGCAGATGTATCAGCCTTGTACACTATCATACAGCATGAAGATGCGGCTCTTGCATTAAACTGGGCTTTGAGCAGGAGAGATGATATTCCGGATATGCAGAAACGTTTCTTGGGACAAGTACTAGATTTCTGCATGTCCCATAACTATTTCTGGTACCATGACTGTTTCTTCTCACAACAGGTTGGCGTGGCGATGGGGGCTAAATTTGCCCCCAGCCTAGCCAACCTGTTTATGGCTGAGTGGGAAGATAAGCAAATCTTCAGGAATCAGAAACCCCAAATAAGATTTTATCGGAGGTTAATCGATGATCTCCTATTTATTTGGGAAGGTTCAAAAGAATCTGTGATTGAATTCTTTGAATTGCTGAATAAGAACAATAACAACATTAAATTGGATTACCAGATTAGCAACGTAATGGTAAATTTTCTTGACGTTACTATCAAGAGGGAAGTTGAAGGACTGAGTACTCGGGTGTACTTTAAACCCACAGATCGAAATAGTTATATCTCAATTCGAAGTGGGCATCACCCTGCCTGGATACGCAACATTCCAAAAGGTCAGATACTCAGAGTTCGCCGGAATTGTACAAATCAGGAGGAGTTCCTTATTCAAGCGGATACTCTAAAAGAAAAGTTTATACAGAAAGGCTATCGAGAAGAACCACTTGAAAAATTAATACAAGAAATAGGTGATGCCCCAAGGAGTCTTTGCTTCAATAATAAACAAGCAGATCGACCTAAAGATGGACAACATCAATGGGGCTTCATAACAGGTTTTCAATACCAATATAGGGAGATTGAGACCAGATTGAGACCATATTTAGAAAATATTGGCATATCTTGGGACGAGAGCGACATTTGGGAGAAGCCTTACCCGATGTGCCAAGATTCATATACAGAAAGGCCCCAAATTTTGGTGATAGAGTAGTACGAAAGATTTTGGACTAACCAAATGAACGCACCCTAAGAATTGACCTGAAAGGGTTTTATTCATGTAGGAGATGCAAATGCTGCAGAACAGTAAAGGTACAAAATAGAGGGGTAATGAGCATTACAAATAATGATCAAGAAACCTTTGACATATAAAGAGTTTATATCATGCAATTCCTCCTATGTGGTGTATCTTATGTGGTGCCCTTGTGGGCTATTTTATGTAGGTAGAACAAAGAGACTACTGAGGGTACGCATAGGAGAGCACCTTACGAATATAAAAAATGGTTTCAAATATCATAGTGTGTCATTACACTTTAAAGAGAAACATCAGCAAGATCCTTCCCTCATTCAATTTTGTGGTATAGATTATGTACAACCATCTTGGAGGGGTTCAAATCGTGTTAGATATTTATCACAAAGAGAAACAAAATGGATATTTCTTTTAAAAAGTGTCTACCCTAGAGGCCTTAACATTGAATTGGATCTCAATTGTTTTATTAATAATTTTTAATAATTTTTAATATTTACATAATATTTTTAAATAATATTTCTAATATCTTAATATGTCTGATGAATTTTTGATTCCATGTATGTGGGGTGTCGTACACACCACAAGAGTCAGAGACTATATATCTTGTGTCGCGATCTAGAGTCTGCGCATAATTAGTGATGGAGCGATACAGACTAAGTTTTCCAGTAACAATATTATTTCCTTTTTCTACTCATATTTTATTTTTATTTTAATTTCATTTATACTTAGGCCTGGGATCATGGACAGATGTGTCTGATCTTTTATATATTTTCCTATATATGTGTATTTCTGAGCCGGCTTTACTTCTATCCTGATTTATATACTATTGGGGAATACTCTGATATAGGATGTTAATAACCTATATATTGATAGGTGTATTGGAGGATTCTTTAACCAAATATATGTATTAATGATGTGATGAATTTCGTTCAAATATTTTGGTAATCTCTCATAAGTGCCAAATGTGTTTTTTATATACACATGCTTTTTTAGAATATATATTCAAATAGAATATTTTTTTATCGCATGTTTAATATGTATTTATAACACTTAGAACACAACCTGAAGATAGTGCGCACCATATTACTATTTATTGCTACGATGGTATAAGCTATAATATAGTAAGTGTATCCTGAAAGGATTCGAATATCACCACTAGCGAGTGTATGGTGTTGGCAATTGACACTCGAGTGATATGCTCGAATCGTTGTCTTACTTCCGCCTATAGTGCGAGAAGAAGACGACGAATGCCCGTTCTCAGTTGGGCTAGGAAGGTGGGAGGAGATTTAAGTCGAATTGAATCGACATTCGACTTCCGCCCATGGTGTGAGAGGCGAATGACTGGCATCCGCCCTTAGTTGGGCTGGTAGAGCGTGGTCGTAGGGGAACAACGTATTTCCGCCCGGATTTGGACGGATGCGCGTCGAAACTTCCGCCCGGACTATCGAATGATAAAAGAAGGAGTTGTCGCACCGCACAGCCAATCCCATGATTAAGTCTTTACGACGAAACATGTCGGGGTGTGGCTGTGCGGCAATCGTCTGACGGAACGTGTGACGTTGCAGGGTCGAATCAAGCAACGAATATGAGCGAACGGCAGCGGGAAGGCGGTGAGAGATCATTGTTACACCGAGGGTCTGCCGTGACCTATACACTCGGTTGTTGGTGTAGTTGGATACAGTTATTTGCAGTGTTCAATGCTCATGAGTTACGGGCTATATGTGAGTGCAATAGTTGGAGTGATTTCAAGTGTGTTATTAAAGTGGTTTACGTTATTACACTATTTGGAGCTTTTCTTATTTGCATATGGATTAATCCTTTAAATCACCTGACTGGGAATTGGAAGAGTGACTACACTGAATTGTAAGATCTTGTTCACGTTTTCACGCCAAACACGAGAGTGTGAGGCAACTTGCTGTGGTGAGTGTCCATCTGACGGTAGAGGGATCACTGAACACTGTGTGGTGGAAGATTGGAAGAATTTATGCACTGGATTTAATTATACATTGTGTGGACTTTTCTTTTTTATATAATTTTTCATATATATCTATTTAGTTTGTGCACATATTCACATATGTCACAGGGTGTTATTTGTTAAAGGACAATATTACGTTAGTTTATTGCTCTCTAGCGCCACTGTGTGGTTTCTTTTTAGATTTGACACTTTTTTTCACATATTTATTTATTTATTTAGAGTGGCTGCTTTTTATTTTATTTTAGGGAGTGTATTGTATTTATAGTTCTCACATAAGCGCAGTGGTGGTACATTGGAAGGGCACATTTAAGCGGTACTGGTTTCTCATGTTGTCAGTTTTTACCATGTGCAATTTCCTATTTTTATGCTTTCCTTTCAATGATAAAAATAGGATTTTTTACTCACCGTAAAAATCCTTTTCTCTGAGTTCATGGACCGACACAGCTTCTCTATTGACACAGTGGATATTATCCGTTAATTAGGAGTGACTAGGCAGAAAACTTGTAAAAAGTGTTGCATCACAGCTTCTACAGCAGGGGTCTCAAACTGGTGGCCCTCCAGCTGTTGCGAAACTACAAGTCCCATGATGCACTGCAAGGCTGACAGTTACAAGCATGACTCCCACAGGCAGAAGCATGATGGGACTTGTAGTTTCGCAACAGCTGGAGGGCCGTTAGTTTGAGACCCCTGTTCTACAGTACCACCCAGGGGGCGGACCCTCTGGTATATCCCCTCATTCTGCATCTCGCAGATCGGTTCGTCAAAAAGCAGTACGAACTTAAAAGGAGGGGTGGGTGCTGTGTCGGTCCATGAACTCAGAGAAAAAGGATTTTACGGTGAGTAAAAAATCCTATTTTTATCATTGAAAGGAAAGCATAAAAATAGGAAATTGCACATGGTAAAAACTGACAACGTTGTCACCTAAAAACACATGCCCATGAGCTCAGCCATATCCAAGTCATCCACGCGTGTCAATCACCACAAGTTATTTAGTGTGACTTAACATATAATGCTTACGTTCCTAGTCCTGGTGACACGCACAGGATGTCATCCACAAAAAATCCTATTTACTCTTCGTTCTTGGACCGACACAGCTTCTCTATTGACATAGTGGGACGTCCCAAAGCAGTGTCAAAGAAAACAAACGAGGGGTAGTAACAGCATTAAAACTTCACCCCAAACAGAGCTCCTTCGAGGAGGAGTTACAACTCTAAACGGCCGCCGGCAATATCTTGCGGCCGAATGAAGCATTCGAAGATGCACACACCTTAACTTGTAAAGTTTAGTGAAAGTGTGAACGGATGAGCAGGCCGCCGCCTTATACACCTGGTGTAAACAGACGCTTGATGCTCTCAGAGCTTGGACAGCGTCCAAAATATCAACATAGTTTCCTTAGGATTCGACGGATGAGGACACAAGGATGGCAGTACAATGTCTTCCTTGATGGAAGGTCAAACGACCTTAGGAAGAAGAAGGCTGCAGACGCAGCACCACCTATCCTTGTGGAAGATCAGATAAGGAGCCCTGCATGACAGGGCTGCCGACTCAGAAAACCGTCTTACTGACGTAACACCAAGAGGCATCTATTGCCCTGGTCAAATGCGCCGGAATGGAGGCGCCTGACCCTTAATGGCATAAGCCTGATCACAATTTGTCGGATCCACCTAGAGATGGTGGCCGACGAGACCGCTGGGCACTACTAGGGACCAGCCACTGAAAAAATAAACAGTGAGCCTGGATTCTGGAACGAAGCAGTTCCAGACAAGCATTCTCTCAGAGTTTGGACCACGTCCAAGAAATGCAGCGTCGTCTCCTTAGGATTCGACGTATGAGGACACAAGGATGGCAGTACAATGTCTTCCTTGAGATGGAAAGTCGAACACGACTTCTAGGAAGAAATAAGGCTGCGGCAGCAGCACCACCTTCTCCTTGTAGAAGATCAGATAAGGAGGCTTGCCCTTATCCTTGTGGAAGATCAGATAGGGAGGCTTGTATGACAAGGCTGCCCGCTCAGAAACCCGTCTTAACTGGCATAACCACCAAAAGGACCACCTTCTAAGAAGGTGACAACACGAGAATCTCTCTGATGTTCTCAAACGGTGGTTTCTGAGACCCTTAGAGGCCATGCCCTTGAAGCCATCGACTGCAGAAAGGATGGCATATGGGACCCTGCGCCAGCAGGTCCTCTCGTAGTTATAGACGCCAAAAGGACGTCTGCTACACAAGCCCTACGGAGGTAGTGGAGGGTGGACCGGAGGGGCCGCCTGCCGAACCCACTGTACAAACGTTCTCACTTAGAGAGTGAGCCACCAGGGGTCGTTGAAAAGACAGCCAGGGCAGATACCTGCCCCGTAATTGTACTTAACAGTAGAATTTTTGGCCCGTTCCCTGCTGAGAACAGCAAGACTCTGGAATCCAATAAGTACGCGGATGCCACCTCATTTCCTCACAAATGGATGTGTAGGTCTTCCAAGTGCGACGGTAAATCTTCCTAAGGGATGATTTCATAGCACTCCTCATGGTAGATATCACAGAGTCTGACAGGTCCCGGTCTCTTAGCACCTGGCTCTCAAGCCATGCCCTCAAGCCAGTGACTGTAAAACAGGATGACGTCTGGACCTTGGGACAACAGGTCCTTCCTTAGCGGTAGCTGCCAAAAGACGTCTGCTACCAGATGCACTAGATCGGCGTACCAAGGATGCCAAAGCCAATTTCAGAGCAATTGGGACCATTGTAATCCTCTCTGCCTCCAATCTGTGAAGCAGATGAGGAAGGCGTTTCCGAGGCTTAAGGCATAGATTAGACGCTACTGACTCCACAGTGCCAACAACGCATCTGTCGTGTTTGCCCATGGGTCCTTTGACCTGGCCACAAACCTCAATACCTATCGATTGAGTAGAGAAGTCAGGAGATATACGACTGGCGTGTTTCCCCTCTGGTAAGGTAGCCGCTTAGGTGAGCGACCTCCGCTGCTGTAGCAAAGCTGCTTGCTCCTCCTTGATGATTGACATACGCCACGACTGTGGTGTTTGTCTGACTGGATTCTGACTGGATGCCCTTGTAGCCTCTGAGACCATGTGGAGAGGCAAAGCCAGATCGCCCGGCCTTTCAGGCCAATGATTTGCAATGGGATTCCTCCGGAGTCCAGCGATCCAGGTTGACTGAGCTATTCAGACTCTTCTGCAACCAGGAAGACAGACGTCCGCCGTGACCACTGTGACAGAACCCACTGTCACTGTGTGTTTTGGAAGGGACTGAGGGCTGGCCTCCTACCCACAGATTATGGCCCAGAAGAGACCGAGAGACTTGGGGACAAGCTGGCATTGAGATAATGTAATGTAATGCTACATCCCTTCTCCCCCCATCCCTCCCTCTTGTTGCTGTGCTTAATTGTGTTGGTTCATGGCACTTAGACAATGGTCTGGACCGCAGACATCTCTCCGCAGGGGATGTGTATTGAAGGGCTGCCTGCTTACCATAATCCCTTTACGTTTACCTGTAGTCTCTGTTTCAATGTTCAGTTCCCATTGGTTCTTCCTTGTCCCCTACCCCCCTCTATGACAAGGCTAAGTGGAGTGTTCCTAACTGTGTGTAAAAGTATGTTTTGTATTTAATAAAGAGTTGATGCTCTGCATGTTTAACCCTCAACACCTGTGTGGATTGTCTCGTGATTGAGGGGTTAAGGGCTGGTTTTGGCGAATCTGCAGGCGCATTTGGAGGACAGGAGACACAGGTCTGGCGGATGTGCCCACCTGGGGTATCCGAGATCCGTCACAACCACTATCCAGTAAAAGGAAGGAACAACTTCCCAGACAGAGTGCCGGTGAAGTCGGCCACCAACTAGGGAGGTCCTGATTAGGTGGCTCACCCGGATTTGATAATCCAGGGATGAAGGGCACTTGACCCTTCAGGATAGAGTTACCTTTTGTAACACTCGCGTATGAAATAGTGCCTATGGCACCGCCTCGAAGGAGGCTACCATGGAGGCCCAGGACTCTCCTCAAAAGTGGCGTAACAACCCATCTTGGGATGTCAACTGCCGCACCGCAGCCCGAAGGGTCTGCAACTTTCCCCTAGGGGGAAAAAAACTTACACCTCTGAGGAGTCCAGAATCAACCCTAGACACACTAGGAGTTAGGACGGTACCAATACTGACTTCTGAGTGTTCCCAACCAAGTATCGGAGGGTCTGACAGGTTATAGACCCGCTCACTTTTAAATTTAAGTTTGAAGTGACCCTCAGAAGAAGATCGTCCAAGTTGTCCATGATAGCAATGCCACGCTGTCTTAGTAGGGTCAGAATCGTGGAAAGCACCCTGGTGAACACCTTTGGTGCTGATGCTAGGCCAAAGGAGAGAGCCACAATGGTAGTGGTCTTCCCCGGCTGCCAACGCAGACATCTGATGCCTGGTGCATATGGATACCTGCAGCATGCGTCCTTGAAGATCAAGGATACGGGAAATCCCCTGGATGAAGGGCAGCGACAACAGAGCGAGCCAACTCCTTTCCGGAATCTTTGTACTTTCACAAAGCAGTTGAGGGTCCTGATATCCAGATAGGACGAACCCCCTCCAGTACTATGAACAGATTTGAGTAGAACCCCTGAACCCATTCCTGCACTAAGACAGGAAGGCTTACCCTGCGTATCAGCAGGTCTTGTACCGCCCCATGTAGGACTTCCCGACAAGTCGGCAGAAGCTAGCGGTTAAAAAAAGGGAAAATATCTGTTCGGTAGGCAAGGAAGATTGGGCTTGCAAACCAGGGACGCTTGTGTCCCTCAGAAGGCGCTTTACAGCCTGGGGTCGTTACTTGCCGCACTAGGCGGACGAAGGGACCGCTTGTGCGCGGTGAAGCCTATGGTGTGGCTCCTTCCCTCTTTTGGATTGCAGAAGCAATGTGCTCTCTTACCTCCTGTGGCATCTAAAATTATGTCATCCAGCGAGGCCCCAAAAAGTCTGTCGCCCTAAAAGTGCAGATCCAACAGGGCCTTCTTGGAAGATTGGTCCGCAGACCAGCACCTTAGCCAGATCTGGTGGCGTAGCGCCACCGCATAACCCGAGGTCCAAGACAGCAAGGGGATAGTATCCAAGTCTTACACGCAGACAGACTCAAGGCCCTGTACCAACAGTTCGGCCAGAGCTGCCTCTCACGGAGGAGCCTCCCGTGCTTTTAACCCCTGGAGTAGCAACTTTGCCTACTCCGTAAGTGTCTGAGGCATCAGCCAAACCCCAGCTAATGCTGAACGTACCTCTGAGTCCCCCACTGTGTATAGGTAGCGAGTGTCCCTGAAGACAGGAGCCCCTTCCACTGGAATCGTGGTAACTTGTTAAGTCTGGACACAGGGGGGTTCACTATCGGGGGAGAGGTCCATGTTTTCAGGAACTCTCCTCAAGGGGTACCGGACTGCCCAAGAAAAAGAAAAATTCCTTCTTTGGGGTTGCAAAAAAACCCTCAGTGGGGTTTCCCACTCCTTGTAAAAGAGCTTATCAGAATAAGACACACAAGGAAACAGAGCCCAAATAGGACTGGTGTTTTTGCTGCTTCTGCAGCATTCTCAATTTTTAGCGTGTTCCGCACTGCAGTAAACAGGTCAGATACCAAAGCCTTTTTGCGCGCTGACCTGGACTTGGAGCATTCTCACTGTCCGACCGGACATGGTCTGCAGTCTCTAATGCATCAGAATCCGGGCCATGAGCCATAGCTGGGTCTGGCTCTGCAACAGAATTATCCCAGAAAGATTGCAGGGGACGGAGGCGTTTACTACCTCCAGTGTTCCCGTGTGCTGCTTTCACCCTGGCAACAGACCTAGAGTCCACAGATATATCAGGGGCACTAGCTGCCAATCCGGTGTTTCAGGGGAAAAAAAGTGTCTGCTTCAGACGCCCTGCTGACCCACGCGCTGACACCCACAGGGCTCCAGGCAAGGTATCATTAGGTCACCCTCCTAGCTGTTTCAGAGATGCAGGGTCTCCAAGAGGACTCACCACCCTTGGAACGGTACCCGCTGTGCTGTCATGTGCTCCGTCTGATGTTATCCCACCGCTGCCTGTGTCAGTCTGATTCTCATCAGCGTTCCCTGTGTGAATCTTGCGCCAGTGAAATGCACCCTAGAGGCCGGAGATTATCGCAAAATGGCCGCCAAGCGTCTGTATGGAAGCATGTGGGCTCTAAGAAAATGGCCGCTGAGCTGAATATAGAGGCAAAAGCGGCCGCGGACCACAAAAAGATGGCCGCCGAGCGGCGGTCTATATATACACAGCGTGAATCCTAGGAAATATGGCCGCCTGAACAGTCGATAGAGGCCAAAGCGGGTGTGAACCACAAGAACATGGCGCTGAGTGGTGATATACACATATAGGCGGCAAACCACAAGAAAATGGCCGCCGGGCAGTCACTAGAGACCGAAACAGGCATGGACCACCGTAAAATGGCCGCCGACAGCATGGAGGGGGAAAAACACACACGTAAGCAGAAATTACATTCTTTTTTTTTTTAACAAAAAAAAAGTTTTTATTTGGCAATGTGTACATACAGATTATACATGCAGGTCAATAACATGTAAACATAAATGGCAAACTTAAGTGGAGTATAATGTACGGGGGCCACATATATGTCTGAGGGGTACACTGAGAATCACTAAAATAGGGTGTCCGAAACTCCCAGCCACCGGTCCCAGATTTTATTGTACTTAGTCGGGCACCCTCTATTAATATACATAAATCTACGGTAAGAGAGAGCACCATTAACATCTGCTTTCCATTCAGCCATAGTCGGTGGGGATGATCTCATCCACTTCCTCGCTATCATTTTTCTTGCTGAAAAAAGTGTTTCCTGAAGAAACGCCTTAGTAAACTTATCTAGTTCAGGGCCAGGGTAAATACCCAGTAGGCACGACCGTGGGCTCAGCGTAAGAGGTGAGCCCATGGTGTCATGGAGGAAGTCCACTATTTGTTTCCAGAAGCCCTGGGTCACAGGGCAGGCCCAGATTAAATTGAAGAACGTACCCAGCTCCCGCGTACACATGGGGCAGGTGCTGGGGAGGTCCCCCCTATATTTGGACACTCGGAGCGGGGTAAGATAAGATCTATGAGTAATGTATATTTGGGCGAGTCTATCCGAGAGTTTTGGGGAAGCCTCCCTGCAGGTGTCCAGGGCCTCACTCCATTCCTCATCCTCGAGGTCCCCTACCTCCCTCTCCCATCGGGGCTTAAGAGCATACGCTAGTTTCGTAGAGGAAGGTATGAGCATCATATTGTAGAAATAGGAGATGAGCTTTTGGGGGTCTGTGCCCTTAACTATGGCCATGACGGAGTTGGGGAAAGACTGTGGCAGTGCCCCCCGAAATTGTGTAGTGAGGGCGTGGTGTACCTGAATGTATCTTAAGTACATATTGTCAGGGAGCGCAAACTCATCTTGGAGAGCAGGAAAAGATTTAATGTTGCCTCCCGCAATAACGTGTGAGAGGTAAATCACCCCCCGAGAGCACCACAGTTCAGGGTCAGGAATTCGAGAGAGTTCAGGCAGGTGGTCATTATGCCAGAGGGGAGTGTAGTCATTGATCGGGTCTATGGTCAGCTTAGCCATAGCAATGTCCCAGATTTTTCTATATTGGTATAGAGTGGATTTGGCCTGTGTAGAGCGGGTGCCTCGTACTCCTAGTGCAATTGTGGCAATAGGGTCTTGTGTGTGGTGCGTTATGCGAGGGCATAGTAGGGTCCCGAACCGGTCCCTGTCGGTTTTATCAACGTGGAACAGTTGGGAGAGCTGTGATGCAGTGTAGTAGAGGTGTAAGTCGGGCATGGCAGTTCCTCCCAAATCCGTGGGATTCTTAAGGGTCCGCCAGGCCAACTTGTGTCTGTTTCCACCCCATACGAAGGGTTTAAGCAGGGAATCAAATTATTTAAAGTATTTGAGAGGGATGTATATCGGGGAATGCCAAAGGACATAAAGCATTTTGGGGAGTAACACCATTTTTATCAGGTTTATTCTGCCCCATACTCCAAGAGGCAATCGTGACCATATTTGTATTTTATCCTTCACTAGAGAATAGAGAGGGTCTATGTTAAGGGCGATGTAATCTGACGGTGACTTAGTAATCTGAATTCCCAGATATTTCACAGTGCTCACTCGCATTAGCGGGAGCTCCGATTGCGCCCGAGGGGGTGCATAGGGGTCTATAGGAAGGATTTGTGACTTACCCCAATTAATTTTTAAGCCCGAAAAGGTCCCAAATCGTTCGATGGTGTCGAGCGCGTGTCGCAGGGAGGGGCCCGAATCGGCCAGGTATAACAGGGTATCGTCCGCGTACATACTAATCTTTTCCACCAGTCCCCCAGAGGTCAGTCCGCGTATCTCAGGATTCTCTCGAATGGAAATGGCCAATGGTTCTGCCGCAAGGGCATACAGCAGGGGAGAGAGGGGACACCCTTGACGGGTGCCCCTGGTAAGCCCGAAGGGGTCAGAGGACCATCCATTCGCCACCACTCTGGCAGTGGGATCCCGGTATAGGAGACGGACCCACGTGAGGAATCTGATGCCAAATCCATAGCGTTCGAGACAAGCCCAGAGGTACCTCCACTCCACGGAGTCAAACGCCTTGGCGGTGTCGAGCGTCACCACCACGCGTTCTCCAACCGTGTCATGCGAGGCCTGAAGGTTAATATACAGCTTTCGGAGATTAAAGGAGGTGTTACGGCCAGGCATGAAACCCGCCTGGTCAGCGTGTATCAGGGATAGAATAACTTGATTCAACCGATTGGCAAGGATTTTAGCTAGGATCTTGATATCCACCTGGAGGAGGGAGATGGGCCTATAAGATTCCGGATATCCCGGATCCTTCCCTGGTTTGGGGATTAGTACTATTATGGCCTCTCTCATGGATGGAGGGAGCACCTGGTTATCAAATAAGTCGTTGTATAGGGTAAGGAGCTTTGGAGCAAGTATGTCACTAAACTGCGCGTAGAACTCAATAGGTAATCCGTCTGATCCCGGAGCCTTGGACTTGGCAAAACCCGCTATAGCCCCAGTAATTTCCTCTACTTTAATAGGTTCTTCTAGGAGGGTTACTTGTTCATCAGTTAGCCTAGGGATCGGGATGCCCGTCTGAAAATTTTCCATCTCTACATCATCAGGGGGAGTCCTAGAGGTGTAAAGGTCTACAAAGAACTCACGAAATCGCTCGGTGACACCCTGGGGATCCGTTATGCGTCCACCCCCCTGGCCATGTAGCGAAATTACAACAGGGGGTCTATCTTCTCTGTGAATCATATAAGCCAATAACTTACCAGCCCTTTCTCCATGCTCAAAGAGCTTCTGTCTGGAGAAGAACAGCTTACGGCGGGACTTTTCGTAGTGCAACTGACTAACCACTCGGGCCCTCAGTTTCATAAGATCTGCCTGGGCAGGGGAAGGGTCACCTACAAATCCACGTTCGGCTGCAGTCAGTTCAGCCTCAGCTTTCTCAAGAGTATCAGCCGACCCTTCCTTTATTTTATTAATCTTGTGTTTAAGGAGTGAACGGGCATGCATTTTGAAGGTTTCCCAGACCGCAAAGGGGGACACGGAAGTGTCATTATCTGTGAAGTATTGATTGAGCTCAGTCGGGAGGGGGTCCTCCTCCGGCAGCAAAGTGAGCCAGAAGGGGTTAAGACGCCAGGAACCCGGGGGCTTATTAACAGGGACAGAAAGCGACGCCCAGTACGGGCAGTGGTCCGAAAGAAGTCTCGGGCCAAAACCTGCAGCCCGCACTCTGGGCAGTAATTGTCTTGAGGTCAGTATAAAATCAATGCGGGACATGGTGCCGTGTGTGGAGGAAAAGCAGGAGTATGTCCGCGTCTGAGGATAGAGGTGTCTCCATGTGTCAGCCAGGTCAAATGAAGCAAGGATCCTAGAAAATCTGGTAGCTCGTGGACTAGGGGCCCGTGGGTCAGAGGGTCTGAGCCTATCTAGGGACTGATCAAGCATTTCATTGAAGTCACCCAACCATATAGCCTGGACCGTGGGGTGACGGGACATATATGCAAGGCCATCCACAATGATCTTGGTATTAAAGGGGGGCGGGACATACAGTGAGAGTATGAGGAAGGGTTCACCATACAGCTTGGCATGCATGAACACATAGCGGCCTTGCGGGTCGGTGCAAATGTCACAAAGTTCGAAGTGTAGTGATTTGGCCACCAGGACTGAGACTCCGCGAGCATGAGACGTATGGGTGGAGTGAAAGGCCCGCCCTATCCATGGCCTGCGGAGTGCCAGCTGTAACCTGCCCTCAACATGGGTTTCAACGAGCACAATTACATCAGCCCTCTGTTTCTTGAGATATGCGAGGACCGCCGAGCGCTTAATTTTGTCTCTGACGCCCTTCACATTCCAGGTAAGAAATGTAATACTCGCCATAGTTCAGGCGGATGTGCATGAAGTGCAGTATGGGTCTGCCAGAGCCCCTTAGATTTAGTGGACTCGGGGTGCAATGGGGTAGCATACAAAAAAAGAAAGAAAAATACAGTGGAGGAGTAGCATAATAATATATGGTGAAAAAGGGAGACCGTAAGTAAATAATCAGCATAATGAGTAGTAGATCAAGATGTACCCCACCAGCATAAAAAAACGTAGAACAGTATATAATCATCGACTGCATGTGAAACTTAGCATTGCCAAACCTAAACTCAAACTACCCCGCCCTACACCTTCCCAAACTGGTGTGGGCTTCAACCCAGAACATGGCGTGTCCAGTCCTCCTGATAACAAAGTTGAACTCCAATGCAGTGTACTCAAAAACAACCACTAGATGGCAGTATGGGATAGGGAAACTTAGAACTAAAAAACAAAAGCTATCCCAGAGGTCAGCATAGGGGTATGTCAGTGGCTGTGAAAATAGTAGAAATGAGCACAATGAAAACAAGCACCAGAGGTTGTAATACACTAATGGAGTCTTCTTCAAGTAGATACAGGATGGTGTGAGCAATGACTCAGGGGACGGACGGGCGAATCCACGCTGTTCCATACACGGAACCGTCGTGTCGCAATGCGAGCCGGGGGCTCGCTCAAATTATCAAATAGGTATGACAGCACAAAAAGTAAGAGTTTTGATTCCAAAAAAGGATCCATTATAGTCAGGATGTAAGAGCAAGGGGTGTATAGGTGACTGTTAGTGGGACCCCACATGTAGGCAGTATAATAAAGTTACTCCGGGGGTGATAAAACATTACTGCGGGCTGCAGCCGCGTCCTCCCTGATGGTGATAGGGGAATAGGGAGCGGGGGTATCGGTTGACACGAGAGTGGGGTGCAGAGTCCAGGACAGTGTAGGGCCCCACCCGAGGGGACCAAGGGTCGCTGCAAGGACCCCGCAAGTGACAATTTATAAAGGAACGCAGCCATGTGGGGAGAAGGGGGGGCAGGGGTAAGATGGCTGCAAAGCAAGACAGGGCAAAAGGAAAAAGTACTCACGGGGACCAAGGAGAGAAATCAGGGTCGGGGCCTCCAGATGCTCATCATGTAGGAGCAGGGCTATTAGCGTGACGGTTCACCTCGAGCCTCCCTGCGTTCCAGCCAAGCAGCAGCATCTCCAGGGTCTTCAAAGAAGAGGACTTTGTCGTCGGCTTCTATCCGCAGCTTCGCTGGAAATAGCATGGCGTACTTCATATTCTTCACTCAGAGCCTGCGTTTCACCTCCATGAAGGTCTTTGCGACGCTGCACCTCTGCCGAGAAATCCGGAAGCACTGCCACTCTGCCATTTCCAAACGGAATGTTCCCCTTTTCCCTTGTCAGACGCAGAACAGCATCACGGTCCTTGTAATTTAGGAACTTGGCTATAAAGGTGCGGGGGGGGGGGGGCTCCCTGCGGCGGGGCCTTAGCAGGCATGCAGTGGGCCCTCTCCACCACCAAGATGTCCGAAAAGGCCTCACGGCCATAAGTAGTAACCAGGAGTTGTTCAAGAAACCCAGTGGGGTCTCCCCTCTCCGCACCCTCAGGCAGGCCGATGAACCGGAGGTTGCACCTTCTCAGCCTATTCTCCATATCATCTTGCTTTGCAAGAAGTTGATTGATTTGGAGTTGCATCCTATCTGAGCCTGCCTGGAGTGGCTGCACCGCGTCCTCCACCAGGCCGATTCCATCTTCTGCCTCTGTGACCCGGCCGCGGAGGGCCTGGAGATCTTGCCTGAGGAGGGAGATGTCCACCTTCACCTCCTCCATTTGTGCGGTCAGCGCAGTGCGGCAGAGGGTGATGGCCTCAAGGAGTGTGACTGTGTCTGCACTCTGTGCAGGTGGGCCTCCGCACGCGGCGCCGCCATCTTCCCCCCCTCCTCCTCGTTCAGGTCGGCGGAACTGCGCCAGCTTGTCCTTCGCCGCCTTTTGCGCTTTGGACGGAGACATGGAGCTAGGAGTGCCTGGGGGTCCTCCGGAGGCGATGGGGTCAAAAAAGTATGGCTGTATGTCCCAGGATATGGTGCCTTACAGGATCGTAGGACAGAGCTCCCTCTCTGTGCGACCTACTCCATGCCGCGCTGGCCACGCCCCCAGAAATTACATTCTTTTAAATGATAGCTACAGCCAGCCCCGCTCCAGATGGAACCCCTTAGCTGACCCCCAGCACCCAGCAACCTTAGCTCAGAGCCCAGGGAGAAGGGAAGGCAGGGATAGAGGGGAGAAAGGGGCCACAACCACTTACTTGATCTCTCCAGGAATGTACAGCCAAGTCGCCCTGCTGAAGCAGGGGAGCTACTTACCCTTCCTGCGTGTATCATGCTGGAAAACAGATTATCCGAGCACGGAAGGTGACTGTCGGCCAGGTATGCTGTGATTGGACCCTAGGGAACGATCATATGCATGCCCTGTAGTGGTAGCTCACCGGACAGGCTGCTGCGACTCGGCCGTAAGGTCAGCCGAAGCTGAGCGGCGATGCAGGCCCTGGAGCGTAGCTTGGCCACCCGTAGAGCGACGGGCATGTCGTGGAAAACCCAGCGCGGAGTTAGGGTCGGCACGCGCTCGATGGCCGAAACTGGGGGGACTACAAGGATCGAGGATCCAGCCTGTCACCCAGTCAGCAGTTAAACGAAGATAGCAGGAAAAAAAATTTAAAAATTTAGAAAAAAAATGTCCCCGGACCAAATGGGCCCAAAGGGAGCCATGTCCTACTCCTTGCTAGACAGAAAAAAACTGATCTGCGAGATGCAGAGTGAGGGGATATACCAGAGGGTCTGCCCCCTGGGCGGTACTGTAGAAGCTGTGATGCAACACTTTACAAGTTTTCTGCCTAGTCACTCCTAATTAACGGATAATACCCACTATGTCAATAGAGAAGCTGTGTCGGTCCATGAACGAAAGAGTAATATTATTTTCTACTAATTGTTCTAATTAAGTGATATCAGGTTAAACCGCAGTTTGTTCCTTTTCCTTCATTGAAGGCACGGGCAGGTGCACCTTGGGTCCTATTCCCACTGCCCTTTTATTTTGGCTCCCTGTACTCCCTCTGTTGACCATGGGGGTCATCGGCAACTTAGGAACACACGATTTTTATTCTTGGCCGATGATCTTCTAATATCTGGTCAGTGGGCAACATAAGTCATTGATTATCATTTAATGTTAAGCATGTGCTGTGCGGCATGTTTGGAAATGTTGTTTTCATATATGCATGCACTTATATTGCCGACCTAACACCCATCTTACTTCTTCATTAAGATTCTCTTGAAATTGAAATGCGTTGGGCCCACATGTAACAAATCGATCAAAGCTTGGTTGTAGGGACGTAAAAACAAATTGTGACGTGTCTCGATAGGTGTTTCTTGTGACATTATGTTCCAATTTTCTAATCAGCTTTACGAGTTTTAGAAGTGTTTTATGGAATTTTAAATCAAATTTGCTTTATTAGTGTCTTTTTGTGGTGCCTAAAAAAAATCCCACTTTTTGGACTTCTTTGGTTGTAACTGCTTATTACCTGCTCTTCCATAAGTGGACCAAGTTAAGATTACAAATTTCTTTCCTATTATATCAAACTGCGCATCAATAAACCTTAAGCTGAGAAAAAATTCTCAATTAATATAAAGGCATACCTGTTAAACAATAATCCCATTTGCCATTTTTCTCAAAATCTGAGGTCGTCGGACACCATGGCCGAAGTTTATCTTCAGAAATACATGTGCTATATGTTTTTTCTTTATATGTAAATGGAAGGACACAGACATCACCTTTTTCAGTCACTATGTTAAAAGAAAAAGTATAAATAACAATCTATTACATCGGAAATACCGTAACCATAGCCAACAAATGTTCAGACTTTATTAAAGGCATCAGCAATGTATTTGCATAAATTCCTTACCAAATAACCTGGGTGGAGCTATACATTACCGAGCATTACTACTTATGTGTGAATTAGGAGTGCTTTTACCTGGTGGGCAAAGATCTCCTCCAACATATTTAAGAACCAACATATCTTCTAAATGGTGATACTCCATTTTCATTGCTTTTGTATTGCCATAGGAAAAGGCAGTGTTTCCTGACTGAAGGCACACAGCGCCATCACACGGTATATTTTCTGCTGCTGAACATACTCCAATGTAGTAGGGGTTTAACCCTGATGTCTGAAAGAAAAAGTACGTTTATTTTATTCATGTGCAGCACTGGAGAAGGTATGTAGTGCAGTTACACTGGTTGTACAACAGCAATGCTGTATGAAGATCCCCCAGTATTCAAATAACCATACTGGGGGACAATATAATGTCCAAGAACTGCCTTAATGGTTGGGTCATTGTAGCTGTACAAGTACAACTGCAGAAAAGGCGCCCAAGAAAATAAACGCCAAAAAATGGTACTGACTGTAAAGAGTTGCACAGGGTATGGTAGATGTTGTTAAAAGATTAGAAACAGGCTCTGTTTGAGAGTGCTGCCAGAGACAAGTGCCATCACTGTCCTCTTTTCCTCTGTGCAAGGTCTGTCACGTTCCTCTCCTTGCTGTGTGCAACCAGTTATGTATTTGTCTCATTGTGAACAGCACCGTCAAACTGTGGTGGAAGGAAGGGAAGTGGGCTGTAGATCAAGCTAGCTCACCAACCACAGCCATGATCTGAACAGGACCAAGTGCTACATGCACTTTGTCCCCTAGGGGAATCAACCGGGATTGGCCCCAGCTGCTGGGGCCAAAGTTAACAAATGTTTTGTACTTAAAGTAGAATGACACTGCATCTGACCACCATGAACCAAAAAAACGATTTACCTAATTTTTTATATTTAAAGCAAACTCCCCTATCTATCCATGTCTCTATACTTTGATTTGTTCAGAAAGCACTTTGAAAAACACCCCCATTGGCATTTCTGGCCGTGACCATCTTGAGTAAGGGTAAGTTATTTATGTAGCATTATTTATCCTGGAATCGGTCTGCCCTTAGCTTAAGCAGGCATGCAGGAGAGTGTGCTTAGCAGAGAAAACTGCTCCTCCTCTCCGGAGGACTCCTGGGATGCAGGACATTATTTACCTAGGCCTGTAAACCAGGAAGTGACTGAAGAAATGACAAAATTTTTTTTAAAACAAGTATGTAAATAGGATATACTTTCCTATCTATTTACTAATACTAACAGCATGAGGATTAAAAATAATCAATGTTGATTGGCAGACTGAATTTCCACTTTGAGCCCAGTTTCACACTGGGCTGCGGAAATGACGCCGTGCGAGTTCAGCTGAACTCGCACAATTTCACTCCCGCTTGTCAGTTTCGATTTCGGACGCGATTTCAGAGACGTCTCTGCAGGTTTCTGCACAGATGTCAATGTAAATCACAGCCCGAAATTGCAAAAAGTAATACAGAAAATAGGATTTTTTACTCACCGTAAAATCCTTTTCTCTGAGTCCATGGACCGACACAGCTTCTCTATTGACAAAGTGGGTATTATCCGTTAATTAGGAGTGACTAGGCAGAAAAACTTGTAAAAAGTGTTGCATCACACCTTCTACAGTACCGCCCAGGGGGCGGACCCTCTGGGTATACCCTCTCAGTCTGCACATCGCAGATCAGTACGTCAAAAAGCAGTACAAACTTAAAAGGAGGGGTGGGTGCTGTGTCGGTCCATGGACTCAGAGAAAAGGATTTTACGGTGAGTAAAAAATCCTATTTACTCTTTCGTCCATGGACCGACACAGCTTCTCTATTGACAAAGTGGGACGTCCCAAAGCAGTGTCAGAGAAAAAACGAGGGGTGGTAACAGCATAAAAACAAACTTCACCCCAAAACACAAAACAGCACTCCTCCAACGGAGGAGTTGCAACTCTAAACAGCCGCCTGCAAAACCTTGCGGCCGAAAGAGGCATCCGAAGATGCACCTACATCAACTTTGTAGAATTTTGTGAAAGTGTGAGCGGACGACCAAGTCGCCGCTTTACATAGTTGGGAAACAGAGGCTTGATGTCGGAAAGCCCAAGAGGCACCTATTGCCCTGGTCGAATGCGCCGTGACAGGAAAGGGGGGCGCCTGACCCTTTAAGGCGTAAGTCTGGATTACTATCTGTCGGATCCACCTAGAGATGGTGGCCGATGAGACTGCTTGGCCCTTCTTGGGACCAGCCACCGAAACAAACAGTGAGTCTGACTTCCGGAACAGGGAAGTAGCAGATATGTATACTCTCAAAGCTCGGACAACGTCCAAGGAATGCAACGCCGACTCCTTAGGATTCGACGGCTGAGGACACAAGGATGGAAGTACAATGTCTTCGTTGAGATGAAAAGCCGAAACGACTTTCGGAAGAAAGGAAGGCTGCGGCCGCAGCACCACCTTATCCTTGTGGAAAATCAAATAGGGAGCCTTGCAGGACAGGGCTGCCAGCTCAGAGACTCGTCTAACTGACGTAACAGCCACCAAAAAGACCACCTTCTGAGAAAGTGTCAACAGGGGAATATCTCTAATATTCTCAAACGGTGCCGTCTGAAGCACCGAGAGGACCAGGTTCAAGTCCCGCGGAGGTAACGGGGGGCGGACCGGAGGGGCCACATGTCGAACCCCCTGTACAAATGTACTCACGAGAGAGTGAGTCGCCAGGGGTCGCTGAAAAAAGACAGCCAGGGCAGATATCTGTCCCTTAATCGTACTTAGGGCAAGCCTTTGGTCTACCCCATGCTGTAAAAACAGCAGGATTCTGGAAACCAAATAGGTACGCGGATGCCATTTCATTTCCTCACACATGGAGATGTAGGCCCTCCAAGTGCGGTGATAGACCTTCCTAGAGGACGGTTTCCGAGCACTTCTCATAGTAGAGATTACTGAGTCTGACAGGCCCCGGTCTCTCAGTACCTGGTTCTCAACAGCCATGCCGTTAAAGCCAATGACTGTAAAGCAGGATGGAATATGGGACCTTGCGATAGCAGGTCCTTCCGTAGTGGTAGGCGCCAGGGGACGTCTGCTACCAGACGTACTAGATCGGCGTACCAAGGACGCTGAGGCCGATCTGGAGCGATTAGGATCATTGGAATTCCCTCTGCCTCCACTCTGCGGAGCAGAAGAGGAAGAAGCCTTAAGGGAGGGAAGGCATAGATTAGCCGATACTGACCCCACGATGCTACCAACACGTCCGTTGCGTCTGCCCATGGGTCTCTTGACCGGGCCACAAACCTCAATACCTTCCGATTGAGTCGGGAAGCCAGAAGATCTACGTCTGGTGTGCCCCATCTTTGGCAGAGGAGTTGGAACACCTCCGGGTGTAAGGACCATTCTCCCTGGTCCAGCATCTGGCGGCTCAGGTAGTCCGCCTGCCAGTTTTCCACACCCGGAATGTACACGGCCGACAGTGCCGGTACGCTCCTCTCTGCCCACTTCAGGATGCGAGCGATCTCCAATGCTGCAGCTGAGCTTCTTGTTCCTCCTTGATGATTGACATATGTCACTGCTGTGGCGTTGTCTGACTGGATCCTGACTGGACGCCCTTGCAGTCTCTGAGACCATTTGAAGAGGCACAGCTTGATCGCCCGGATCTCCAGGACATTGATCGGCAGGAGGGCTTCCTCTGGGGTCCAGCGACCTTGCGCCGACTGGACACCCCAGAATCCCCCCCAACCTGTAAGGCTGGCGTCCGTCGTGATCACTATCCAGTAAACCGGAAGAAATGACTTCCCGGCCATTAGAGCCGGTGCTGTCAGCCACCATACCAGGGATCTCCTGACTAGGTGGCCCACTCGGATTTGATAATCCAGAGATGAAGGGCATCTGTTCCATCTGGACAGAACTTCCTTCTGTAACACTCGTGTGGTATTGAGCATATGGGACCGCCTCGAAGGAGGCTACCATGAGGCCCAACACTCGCATGCAAAAACGGAGTGACGACCAATTCCTGGAAGTCAGCTGCCGTACTGCAGCCCGGAGGGTCTGCAACTTCTCCACAGGGAGGAATACCTTTGCCTCTGAGGAATCCAGAATCAACCCCAGGTACACTAGGCGTTGAGTGGGCACCAATACTGACTTTTCCGTGTTTAGTATCCAACCACAGTCTCGAAGAGTCTGACAGGTAATGGACACGCTTACCTCTAATTCTGAGCTTGAAGGGGCCTTCGGCAGAAGGTCGTCCAAGTAACCTGTGATAGCGATACCCCGCTGTCTTAGAAGTGCCAGAATCGGAGCGAGCACCTTGGTGAACGTCCTGGGTGCTGAGGCAAGGCCAAACGGGAGGGCCACAAACTGGTAGTGGTTCTTCCCGATAGCAAATCGCAGAAACCTCTGGTGTCTGGAGTATATGGGGACATGCAGGTATGCGTCCTTGATGTCCAAGGAGGCCAGAAAGTCCCCCGGATGGAGAGCCGTGACTACGGATCGAACCGACTCCATCCGAAATCTTTGTACCTTCACAAAGCAATTGAGGGCTCTGAGATCCAAGATTGGACGAACCCCCTCCTTCTTTGGCACAATGAACAGATTTGAGTAAAAACCCTGACCCCGTTCCTGTTCTGGAACTGGAATAACTACCCCGCGTTCCAGTAGACCCTGGACCGCCCCATACAGGGCCTCCCGACGGGTCGGTAGTAGCTGGAGATTGGAGGTGATGAATCTGTCTGGTGGACAAGAGAGAAATTCTATCTTGTAGCCTGAGGAGATTACTTCGCAAACCCACCTGTCGGAGACTAGAGCAGTCCACTGAGTCGCGAATTTGCGAAGACGTCCCCCCACCCGAGAGCTGGGTGGGGGCGGACCTTCATGTGGACGCAGATTTGTCCGCAGGCTTGTTGGGTCTGCGGGACCAAGGACGCTTTTGTCCTTGGACAGGCGCGTTATCGGCCTGGGGTCTTTTCCCTGTCGCCTTAAGGGGGCGAAAAAAACGCTTACGTGCAGTAAAGGAGGGCCCTTGCCCTTGGCGTGGTCCCCTACCCTTGCTAGTTTGGGGAAGCAAAGTGCTTTTACCTCCTGTGGCATCCTTGATGAAGTCATCCAGAGAAGCCCCAAAAAGTCTGTCGCCCTTAAAAGGCAGATCCAATAGGGCTTTCTTGGAAGTCTGGTCCGCAGACCAGCCCTTTAGCCAGATCAGGCGGCATATTGCTACTGCATAAACCGAAGCTCTTGACAGCAGGGGAATAGTATCCATGTCTGACTCACAGACAAACTTAAGGCCCTGGACCAACTGGTCGGCCAAAGTTATCTCATTAGGAGGAGCATCTCGCTCTTTTAACCCCTGGAGTAGCAATTTTGCCCATTCAGTAAGTGTCTGAGACACTAGGGCCCCCGCCAATGCCGGGCGTACTGCCGAGCCTACCACTGAGTATAGGTAGCGAGAGAGTGCTTCAGCCTTCTTATCCACAGGGTCCTTGAAAACAGGAGCCCCTTCTACTGGAATAGTGGTGGCTCTATTAAGTCTGGACACCGAAGGGTCCACTATAGGGGGAGAGGTCCATATCTTCAGAAAACTCTCCTCAAAGGGGTACCGTACTGCAAACCTCTTTGGGGCTGTAAAGACCCTCAGTGGGTTCTCCCATTCCTTGTATAAGAGTTTGTCAAAATAAGACACACAAGGGAACACCTTAGCAGTGCGGGCAGGTTTACGAAACCCAAAGGGGACTGGAGTATCTGCTACTTCTTCAGTCCTTTCCAACTTTAGCGTATCCCGCACTGCAGTAATAAGGTCAGATACCAAAGCCGTCTCGCGTACTGACCTGGACTTGGAGTCCTCCTCACTGTCCGATCGGTCACGGTCTGCAGTCTCTGATGTATTAGAATCTGGGCCATGAGCCGTAGCTGGACCTGGTTCTGCATCAGAAATATCCCCAGAAGATTGCAGGGGACGGGGGCGTTTATTACCCCCTGTATTCCCGTGTGCTGCTTCCACCCTGGCAGCAAACGCCTCTAGGATTGCCGACATAGCGTCCATAGACACCTCAGGGACACCAGCTGCTAAATCTGGCGTTTCAGGGGAGAAGACATCTGGCTCAGATGCCATGCTGACCACACGCTGACACTCGATATCAATAGGCCACCCTCCTGCGCTGCAGAGATGCTGGGTTACCCAGAGGACTCGCCACCCTGGATAGGTACTGCTATGCTGCGCCTGTGATGCTGTCCCCTTGCTGCTGTGTCAGTCTGCTTCTTTTATCAGCACTTCCTGTGGGAATTTTCGCGCCAATGTAATGCACCCTAGAGGCCGGAGGCTCTCGCAAAATGGTTGCCAAAAACGTCTGTATGGAAGATAATGTGGGCTCTAAGAAAATGGCCGCCGACAGAAGATAGAGGTCAGGCAGCCATAGCCCACAAAAAGATGGCCGCCGAACAGCAATATCTGCATACAGGGTGGACCAACATGGCCGCCGATCACCTGATAGGGGCCAGTGGGTGTGGCCGAACCACAGGAAGATGGCCGCCAGGCAGTTACAAGAGGCCAAACTTGGCATGGACCACCTCAAAATGGCCGCCGACAGCATGGAGACACAGAAACACAGGTAAGCAAAAATGAAATTTCTTTTAAATGTTAGTTACAGCCAGCCCCGCTCCAGTGGGACCCCCTAGGTGACCCCCAGCACCCAGCAACCTTTAGCTAGAAGCCCAGGGAGGAGGGAAAGGCAGGGAGAGAGGGAAGAAAGGGGCCACAACCACTTACTTGATCTCTCCAGGAATGTCCAGCTAAATCACCCAGCCGAGGCAGGGAAGTTTTACTTACCTATCCTGCATGTATTCTGCTGGAAGACATTCCAAACAGATCATCGTCCGCGCACGGAAGGTGACTGTTGGCCAGGCATGCTGTGATTGGACCCAGAAGGGACGATCATATGTATGCCCTGGAGCATGACGCTCACCGGACAGGCTGCTGCGACTCGGCCGTAAGGTCAGCCGAAGCTGAGCGGTCCGATGCAAGCCTTGGAGCGTAAGCTCACCGGCCAGGCTGCTGCGACTCGGCCGTAAGGTCAGCCGAAGCGGAGCAGTCCGATGCAGGCCCTGGAGCGTAGGCTCACCGGCCACCCGTGGAGCGACGGGCATGTCGTGGAAAACCCAGCGCGTAGCTAGGGTCGGCACACGCTCGATGGCCGAAACTGGGGAGACTACAAGGATCGAGGATCCAGCCTGTCACCCAGTCGGCAGTTGATCGAAGATCGCAGGAAACAACAAATGTAGCAAAAAAAATAAAAGTATATATATATATATATATTTATTTATTTTTTTTCCCCGGACCAATGGGCCCGAAGGGAGCCATGTCCTACTCCTTGCTAGACAGAAAAAAACTGATCTGCGATGTGCAGACTGAGAGGGTATACCCAGAGGGTCCGCCCCCTGGGCGGTACTGTAGAAGGTGTGATGCAACACTTTTTACAAGTTTTTCTGCCTAGTCACTCCTAATTAACGGATAATACCCACTTTGTCAATAGAGAAGCTGTGTCGGTCCATGGACGAAAGAGTAACTACTTTTTTAAATCAGTGCAGCGCCGCAGATGGGGCGTCGCACCGATTAGGATGGTGCCATTGCCGGCTAATGCCGCCGATTTGAACCAGGGCTAAGGAATAGAGGAGCTTTTGACTCCATGTGACAGCATGGGTGCTTGGTGAATGGGCCATTGTTGTCACATAGATTTGGGAGAGTCTTCAGACGTGCAAGTTCCCACCGAGGAGATTTGGGACATACATAAAGCTGACTTTCTTAATTTACCAAGCACTAGGAAGCAAAGAAAAGGCAAGTATTTGCAGTTAGAAAAGGGAGGACTACAGTAAACTTGTTGCTTTGCCTATGCACAGGTTCACTCTAAAGCTGAATTCCAACTTTCGTTTCACTAAAACTGAATAGAATGATCAATCCCAGCATAGATCATAGCTCTGTACCATATTCCTATGTTGTCTGCAGATCCTCTGATATTCTGCATTTAGTTTTGGCTTTGTATCATGTGACACTCTGTATATCCTGCAGAGACTGTCCCTTCCACAGACACTTCCTGCAGCAACAGCTAGAGTTTGTTGTCTTTCAGACTCTGCAAATGATGTAACTTCCCTTCCCTGCTCTGATGGTGGACGGGATGGAATACATCCCAATTAGCATTCAATACCACCCACAGGAAGAGTCCAAACTTTCCAAGTCCAACCTCACAGATCACAGCATTATTGAAGAATGAATCCCCTTCATACACAGCCTGTTCTGAGAGCTAGCTATGCTGCTGCTGGGCAGGACGGAATGGATCACAATTAAAATTCAAATCTTGCTCAGTTAAATATGCCGACCAGTGAACAGGGAGAGTCCCACCCCTCAGATCCCACCCTCCCAAAGCCCTGCTCTCTGTGAAGTCATTTATTTACATAAGGAAATGCCTTCATAACCACCTCCCATAGCCCTTCCTATGTAGTCTTGCAGTAAGCTATTATTCTTTGGCATGCTGCAAGACAGGAGGTGGTATGACACATTTACACCTTTCACCACCCACATGAAGACCCAGAAATACCCACCGTAACCCAAGGACCCACCCACATCAATTCCAATACTGGTACAAGTGACTCCCATAGCCTGCCCTGAAGCTACAGGGGCTCAAAGGATCATCGGAAGGGACATGTATTATCAGGACTGGAAAAGGCAGGAAACAGGAAGTCAAAGAATGTTGAAATTCTGCCGGCGGGGGGGGGGGGGGTGGGGAGTGACATCACAGAAACCTGCTGTATATCTTTTCCTCCTCCTCCTCCTTTCCTCCTCCTCAGTTCTCACAGCTCCATGAGCAGAGAGCTTCTGACAGTCACAGCTCTCTGCTCCCTTCTCGCTCACTGGAGCGCTGGGCTGTAGAGGGGGCGGGGGCAGCCAGGTCAGTCTCTCAGAGAGGCTGAGCCAGGCATCGGTCCAGGGATCTGGCGTAGTCATGATGATGCAGTGCCTAGACCGCCTTCTGTGACGTCAGCAGAGAGCGGACTTCAGCCCGCTCTCTGCTGAAAACAGGTCACAGGAGTGAAAAACGAACTGCACTCATGTGATCCACAGGAGAAGTACAGCCGTTTGCTGTACTTCTTTAATCTGGGTCATAAAAGATTCATTGTAGACTCAGAATGCCTGGTCCCTACTGTGTTTTAGCCACCATTATCTGAAAATACAGAACTATGTCAGAACTTATCAGAAAAGGGACGACATTGACATATGATACCCTATATACTAGGAGCACGCGGAGGAGGTGAACCACTGCTCTCACCAGTGCTGGCCTCCAATGATCTGACACCCCCAGCACAGTCCCCCAATCAACAAGACTATTTTGATAGCATGAGCATCAGCGGGCATGTCGGACTACTGGAGACCCGGGCTGATGCATTCTGTGTGAAAGCTGCCAGCACACTGCAGCTTCTTACATTTTTAATCATGAACACACAAAAATATGCCACATTCTTTGTTATGCAGCCTAGCTGCATAACAAGTACACAAAATAAAACATCTCTTTGCCGTTTCCTAGTTCTCGTTCTCTACATCTGGCTACTCCATCTCTGAAACAAAACAAAAATTAAGGTTTGGAGTTCCACCTCTGCTGGCTGCAAGCTTTTTTCAGATAAATAACTCACCTAAAATAGCAGCTAGATAAAGATGTTGAATAGTGAACCAGTGACTTTAAAAAGGAAGTCATCAACATCAGTACCATCACTTCAAAACCCTGCATGACCACATCGCTTTGGTCATAGAAGCCAAGGGTCAGATATAATAGCCAAAACAACTGCAGTGTCAAATAATATGCAGAGAGGAAATGAATAACAATAGCATTCACATACAATCTGAAAACCATTAAAATCGTTTTTTTGTCCAATCAACTGGGTCGGTTTTCATGCGGTAATTAGATATAAACATGTATACATACAAAGCCAGGTCCTCTTACCTTGTAGGTTTGCCCAGATAGGCTAGACAGGTTAAATGTGTAATGACGCTGCTGGTCCATCAGAGAACATCCAGACAATATTTCCTCATCAGGACACACTAATGGGGTGCCCCACTCAAACACATAATTGCAGTCGGCTTCTTGGACAAACTTTGGGCTTCCCTGTTAATTAGGAATGAAATAAAAGTATGTATTATCCAATGAAAAGTTCTATAAAAGCCTGAAATGGTAAACTGACAAATAAAATGTATTTACCAGGTCTACTCCCTTTTTGCAACGAAAGATGATAATGGTAGAATAGTTTAACTGTTTGTCCGTATCACATTGTGCCAAGCTGTTCATTTTGATTGAAACGGTTTGTTTTGCAGCATCAATCTGAGGAGGACTACTTGAGTGACCAATATCCTTTAAAGAAATTAAAAGCGGGTTAGAACAAAAAACGTTTTAGCGTTGTCCAGGTAATTACACAATTCCAATTACACAGCTCCAGAAAAATATTGACTGTATTCACACTTCAGCTGTAGTTGCATTAAAAAGCAAAGACACATACAAGAATGTCTGCAAAGAGCAGAATAGGGATCCCGTCATCCTAAAGTGGTTGTACAGGCTGAAGGTTTTTACCTTAATGCATTCTCTGCATTAATGTAAAAAAAAAACAAAAAAAAAAAACTACAGTGCTGTGCCCGAGAGCAGCGGTGCTGCTTGCTTTCCCTCCTCACTGGAAACAGTGAGAGCGGTAAGAGCTATTGGCTCCTGCTGCTGTCCATTAAATCCAGTGATAATGGTGTGGGGGCAGGACCGAGCTGCACGGTGTGTGTCTATGCACACTGCACATTTATGGGAAGCTGCACAGCCCCTCATCCAACATTTTGGGATTTGGAGAGGACATAAAAATGTGTTGGTTATCCTCCTTTTTAGGGCCCTCTGGGGGAATTGTGAGCTTTTAATACAGCAGCATGGCATTACTACTGCCCCTAGCTGAGAAGTAGAGGAGCTGGATGTGCTGGCAAAGCATTGAAGTGGATTCAAAGTGATTGTAACGTCTTGTTTTTTTTTTTTTCAAATATAAATACCAAACATGTTATACTTACCTGTTCTGTTGTAGTGGTTTTGCACAGGGCAGCCCAGATCCTCCTCTTCTGGGGTCCCTCTTCTGTGCTCCTGGCCCCTCCCTCCTGTTGAGTGCCCCCACAGCAAACAGCTTACTATGGGGGCACTCGGGCCGACTCACAGCTCCCTGTGTCTATTTAGACACGTAGCTGCGGCCCGGCCCGCCCACTCACTCTCCTGATTGGCTGACTGACCTTGATTGACAGCAGCGGGAGCCAATGGTGCAGCTGCTGTGTCTCAGCCAAATCGGGAGGGAGAGACTTGGATGGTCGATGCACTCATGGACATCGCATGACAGAGATGGGGCTCAGGTAAGTATTAGGGGGGTGCTGAGGCAGTTGCTGCACACAGAAGGCTTCTTAGGTTCATGCATAGAATGCATTAAAGTGGTTGTAAACCCTTCCGGGGAAGTTACACCTACAGGTAAGCCTAGATTAAGGCTTACCTGTAGGTGTTTGCAATATCTCCTAAACCTACACGGTTTAGGAGATATTTGCCAAAAGGAATACACCGTTGTCTACGGTGCATGCGCGCCGTAGACAATGGCGCAGGCGCACTGAGAATCGCATTCATAAAAAATCGTCAGAGCCGGCTTTGATGGCACCCGCGCAGTGACGTTTTCGCCACTCCGGCCAATCACAGCGCCGGAGCGGCGATACCCGGAAGTAGCCTTCCGGAGAGATGTCTGCGGCCGGAGGGGGAGAAGAAGGCGGCTTAGATCTAAGGTAAGTAATGCATAATGAGCTAGTATGCTAGTCATACTAGCTCATTATGGCTTTGTCTTGCAGGTGTTCATTTAAAAAAAAAAAAAAAAAATCGGGTTTACAACCCGCTTTAAGATAAAAAACCTTATGATTTTACAAACCCTTTAATGAGAACCTCTCATAACATTTCAGTGAATGCGGTTTGCTGTTTGAAATTGGGAAGCATATGGTTCTGGTGAGTTTGAATTCCTTTTGCTCATGGGTGGGAAAGACAGTTTTGGAAGATATTTATTTGCATGGTGATAGAAGATCACATAGACTTTGTATAAGATTATTGTGATTGGTATAAGAGCCAATCTGATTGCTAGCAAAGACTTATATTAAGGCCACACAATTGTTATCACTTAATGGTAATTTGATATATTTACGGAATATTTTTATACACCAACTGTGGGGCGCCGCATTTTTCACTATTGCATAATATTTAAAGGTGTTAGTATCAACCTATATTGCCAGCTGTCGTTTTTAAAGCAGCAGAAAAAGCTAGCTTTTATCAGCGTTTTTTTACTAGCTTTTATTAGCGTTTTTCAGTGTAGCGTTTTTTAGCTTTAAAAAAAAATAATTCAATGGACCAAAAATTGCTAAAAAACGCTCGCGGCCAGCGTTTTTGAGCGTTTTTGAGCGTTTATCGGCGTTTTTCTCTGCCGAAAAACGGCACTTTGAACGCAAATTTCTTGCGTTCAGAAAAAAGCCCATTAACTCCACTGCTCATTAAAGCTAAAAAACGTTATGTGTACATGAACACATAGGCTAACATAGAGTGCAGTTAATGGGCTTTTTAAAAAAAACGGCAAAACGCCCATTAACTGCAGTTTATCAGCTTCTGTGTACATGGAGCCTTATCTAGCGCTGTTTCCTTTTAAGTTCTTTAGCTATGCTCAGAACTTAGCATGCTCTGTAGGTGTATATTATTAATAGATCTGGGGAGGACCTTTTCGGAAGAGCAAAAAATTCATAGGATACAATCCATATTCAAGACAGCGACATGTACAAAAATACAGGAAACGAACTACAAAATTATCTCATAATGGTACAAAACCCCAGAAACACTTAAAGTGTTTTCCGAATATATCAGATGACTGTTGGCGATGTCAGACGGAACAGGGAACCCTGCTACACCTCTTTTGGTCCTGCCCCAGGGTTAAGATATTCTGGAAGGAGGCCTGGGAAATCATTTAAAAATTTAGTGAGGTAGAAATACGGGAAGATCCAGCGTTATTTATTTTGCATCTGTCAGAGTATCCGAGGAAAACATATAGGAATTCCATCATGTGTCATTTAGTGAATGCAGCCAAAGCATGCATACAGCTTAAGTGGAAACAGACACAACCCCCTACTCTGAGTATGTGGCGTAAAAAAGGTAGAGGAAGTGAACAGGATGGAAGAACTAGTTTCTTTCTTTTAAAAAAAAAATTCTTTTTGGCTCTACATTTTCTTTTTTTCTGGACAGTAATAAAGTATTATTCTACTTAATTAATTTTAATAGTTCTGGTCCAAGCAAATACCCTATACGGTAGCATAATTTATTGCAGTTAGCCATTTTACGTTTTATTAACTAATTTACTTTTCTTTTTTCTGTAGAGGTTAAATAATCTACCTATCTGCAGTTTAGTGGACCATAGAGTTCTACCATTTCTGTTAAACATGTATGGCTCATTGTACTATTTATTACAACTGTTTTGTAATTTACTTGCTTATTCAATCAATAAAATACTTTAACAAGGAAGATCTAGCATGGACAACCAGGGGGGGGGGGGGGGGGGGGTTTATTAAAAAATCTGTTCACCATGGAATTGTTTTGTTTCTTCAGAGGAAGGAAAAAAGCAAATTGATACAAACTAGAGAGGGGGTGGGGTTGAGGAGGGGGAGGGGAAAGTAAATACATTTCATTTTTTTTGGGGGGGGGGGCAAGGAAAGGAATGGAAATGGACTACAAATAGGGGCTGTAGATGGAATATTGGGAGGTAAGTAGTCACATCCCGGCACAGAGCAGCAGTATTGGAGGTGGAATTTAGAGGGGAAGATTTTCTCTTTTTCATTTTCTTTTTTTTGTCTTTGACTAATTGCCTAACTTTTTTCTCTCTATCCCCAGTGGATATCATTCTAGAAGAGGGCAGACGGCAGGATTAGGGGGAATCGAATGAATCGATTTACCTTTTGTTGTATATACATAGGAATTAAATATTACATTTTGGAAAGATGATTCATTTAAAAAAAAAAATCCTTTCCTTGTATAAAAGAAAAAAGGAGAAAAATAAAGAAATTATAAAAATATATATATATATATATTATTGTATATGTTTTATAGTTAAAATTTCTATTGATGGACTTGGAAAACCATAAAGGCTGAATTTAGACTATTAAGCTGGACTTGGGCAACACAGCTGTATACAAAAATTTAAATACACACAGGTAAACTATCATTGTACCCCTGCCAGACAGCATATCTAGGTCCCAGACCGTTCTTTTCTCCACTGTACATAAGCAACATCTTTGATTGCCAAACCATCCACATTCTGCTTTTAGTACATTGGAATCCCAACACCACAGGTTATGCCATCTCCTCCTGTCAGGGAGTTACTAGTGTTAGATAGCAATAGTGGTGTATTTAAATCTGTCAGAAATTCCATGCTCGCTTACCAGTCCCTGCCCACTGGCGGAACTTAACATGGGCTGAACTATTTTTCTGAATGGATGTTATCGACTGCAACAGAATTAGTGCTGCACAAGCAGTTAAATCTCTCTCTCCTTAACTTAAAATTGAACTTTTCGCTCTTAATTAACATTAACACATTTTAATCATTGGCTGATGGCATTAGCAAATAGATAGGAAGGTAAATTATATTTAAACTTTTTATTTTTTTTCCATTTCTTTAGTTGCCTCCTAGTATCTGGCCCAGTCCAAACTCATGTCATACATCCCACGTGTCTTCATGGGCATTTGTTTTTCTTTTATGACGAGAGAAGGAGGGGCTCTCTCAGTTAGGCACACCATCCTGTCTGAATGCCTGAGCCAAGGGCAGATGAACTTCAGGATGTAAATGTTGCACGATTCATCTGCCCTTACTCAAGATGGCTGTGGCTAGAAATGCTAGGGAAGTGGGTGTTTTTCAAAGTGATTTATTTAATAAAAAAATGAAAAGCACGGAGACCTGGGTGGATAGGTTAGTTTGCTTTGAATAGTAAAAATGCATTGAATAGGATTTTTGGTTTGTGGTGCTCAGATGCAGTTAAGTTCTGCTTCAAAGGCCAACCTTATCCTAATGTGGGAATTGAGTTTGCATGCCCTTTGAATTCATGTCTCTTATAGTGCTTACAAAGTTAAAGATTACTGCCAGTCCCTCTGTTCTACTAAGCCATTTTTACACCGTGATAATGTTTGTATAAAATTGTACCTATAAATACCTATATTTCAGATTGTTTCTGGCCAGTCACGTGACCTCCAGCTGCTCTCCTCCCACATTCTAAGGGCAACAGGGAGAGGCAGTGGCGTCTCCAGCTTTCATATTTAGGGGGGGCACATGGGGGGACAGGGACAAAAGTAGGGGGGCCAACTATAAAATGCAATTTTATATATATATATATATATATATATATATATATATATATATATATATATATATATATCTATATCTATCCTGGGGCCCATTACTACGATCCCACAATGGGCCCTTTCACATGTTCTGCAGTGAGCTCCCTTCCTACTATACTGGGGCCCCACCAGGGTGGCAGAAAACAAGAGATATATGTCACCAGCACACCAAGAAAATATAAGGGTCCAAAGCAGTGGGAGAACTATCAGGGTTGCAAAGGTTGTCTTCCCACGGGCCCTGGTGTTCTGCCACTGTGGGGTTCTCCAGCTGTCCTGTCCCTGTTATTGACAGCGCTGGTCTGGCATCTGTCTCCTTGGCACCGGCGGCAGTCTATTAGGACTTTGTGCTGGTGACATTATGCGTGCATGTAGGGGGAAGGCTGGCACTATTGGTTATAGAGAGCCGAGCCCCCAGCTGGTCACCTAGCAGCAGTAATGCTGTATAACCTTCTCTGTTGACATGCTGATCGGGATGTGATCCTAGTGATGTTCCCAGTCAGATCTAATAAACACAGTATTTATTAGCATCAAAAGTACAACCACATATATATAATCAACTGTATGTTCAGCAGCCATGTGGGCTCTATGCCTGTAAAGTGTGGGCTTTGATCAATAAAATCACTGATATTTAACACTAGGATTTGACTAGGAGCATCACCTGGATTGCATCACGATCAGCATGTCAGAGAAGGCGCCACTGCTGCCAAGCAACCTGCAGGGAGCTCAACTGTATACAACCAATAGAGATGGGCTCGGGTGTGTTTGAAATCCCACATGCCCGATCTCCCGCCAGGAAGCCGACACTCCACAGTGCTAATCACAGCCAGTGAGACATTACCTGATCTGTGGAGCTGCGGACCGGGAAATGTCTCATTGCCTGTGATTAGCGCTGTGCAGTGTGGGCTTCCTGGCAGGATCTGGCATGTGGAATTTTAAACATGCCCAGCCCATCTCTAACAACAAATTGTGCTGGCCCTCCAGTACAACAGCCCCATAAAGTAACCAGCACTGGGTTCCAATGTGCTGCCGCCGCTACCATGGAGACAGAGACCAGCGCTGTGAATAGCCGGGACAGGACAGCAACTCTGGTTGTTCCAGCACTGGTCCACACTGGGAACATTCCCCCATCCACCTATAATGTGTAGATGGGGGAATTGGATAATTTCCTTTTTTTTTCATTCAACCTAATAGTTGAATGAAAAAAAGTGATCAATGTATGGGCTGCCTAAGGCCCCTTTCACACTGGGGCGGGAGGTGCGCTGTGGGTAGAGCGGCGCTATTTTTAGCGCCGCTATACCTTCGTTTTTACCGCGGTATGCGGCCGCTAGTGGGGTGAATTTAACCCCGCTAGCGGCCGAAAAAGGGGTTAATACCGCCCGCAATGCGCCTCTGCAGAGGCGCATTGTGGGCGGTATTACCGCGGTCTCCCATTGCTTTCAATGGGCAGCAGCGGTAAAGGAGCGGTGAACACACCGCTCCTTCACCGCTGTAAAGATGCAGCTAGCAGGACTTTTGGAGCGGTCCTGCTAGCGCACCGCTTCAGTGTGACTATGTTACCCCAGCAGCAGCCCGAGCGAAAAAAAAAAATGCAAAAAAAAATGCAAAAAAATATATATTTTTTTGGGGGGGGGCACATGGTGGGGCACAGCATAATGTTGGGGGGGGGCAGGGCCCCCTCTGGTCCCCCCCTAGGGACGCCATTGGCGAGAGGGGCCGAGATCCCCATCTGATGTCAGCTGTAGCGCTTAGATCGGGGGGAGGAGAAAGGCCAAAGGTCACATGGCCGTCCTGAAACTATCTGAAATAAGGTATTTACAGGCACAATTTTATACAAACATGTACAATGTGTAGAATGGCTTAGTAGAACAGAGGGGCCGGTAGTAATCTTTATTTAACTTTACTGCCAGCTACTAATAGCGGCAGATAAAGGGGCTGTCGGGGCGGCACGCAGACACACACACACACAGGAGCTGGGAGAGGAGAGCAGCGGGATAACAGAGGCCCGTAACCTGAACACGGTAATCATGGATCAGCAGGCATGATTACCCTGGTCAGCACACAGAGGGGGACACAGGAACATGCATGATCAACCAGGTTTTTTTTACAGCATGGAGAGGGA
Source organism: Rana muscosa (assembly GCA_029206835.1). Classification (NCBI taxonomy): domain Eukaryota; kingdom Metazoa; phylum Chordata; class Amphibia; order Anura; family Ranidae; genus Rana; species Rana muscosa. The sequence goes on from CM055121.1 coordinate 123,422,577, forward strand.
CAGATTAGACAGCACAAGCACTGTGCTTGTTTAACATGCTAAAAGGGAACAGGATTTTTTATTTTATTTTTAGGGTTACAACCTCTAAGATCTCCAGAGTTGAAATATACTTTAGCAGAATTCTAAAAAAAAATCTCCTGCCACAGCCGCTATGAAACCAAACAATTGTGTAATGTTCCACCAATAAATTGAGCATAATGTAGGGGGAGCAAACAATTAAGGAATCCTAAAGTGGTTGTAAAATCAGATTTTTTTTTTTATCTTAATGCATTCTAGGCATTAAGATAAAAAGCCTTCTGTGTGCAGCAACACCCCTCAGCCCCCCTAACTACCTGAGCCCATCTCTATCCAGCAAAGTCCAGCACAGCAGCGCACATTAGCAGAGACACAGCAGCAGCGCCATTGGCTCCTGCTGCTGTCAAACTCAGCCAAGCACGAGAGAGGGGGCAGGGCCAAACTGCAGCTCCATGTCAATGGATACACGGAGCTGCAGCTTGGCTCCGGTGCCCCAATAGCAAGCTGCATGTGGTGAGGGCACTGAACAGGAGGAGGGGCCAGGAGCTCCAGCCAGGGACCCGAGAAGAGAAGGATCTAGACTGCCCTGTGCAAAACTACTGCACAGAGCAGATATGTATAACCATGTTTTTTTTTTTTGTTTGTTTATTAAAATAACAAACATTACAATCACTTTAACTATTGTGATATTGGAGTGTTTTAGCTCAAGTGGATAGATGCATTTTTATGCAGCGAGTCCATATCAGACAGGCATTCTAGTTAAGGGCCTGGTAGCCCACGTTTATTTAAACAGAAATACAAAAGCAAAATGTCCATTCAGGATTCCCACGCAGGGGTTTAACTTCATTTAGCAGTCCAAAAATAAGGAAAACATACCAAGTCACCTGGCTCTCTTGTTAGCAGTTCCTCTGCTTGCTTTAGGTACTGATACCTTAAACCACCAGATCTTCCAGTCTCACAGTCTTGGATGCACACAGCTTTGGGCTTCTTAAACACACACAGCTTGAAGTCCCTTAATGCACACAGCTTCTGGCTCCTTGGATGCACACAGCTTAAAGCCCACAACGCACACAGCGTTTATCCTCACACAGAGACACTCACTAGCAGCCACTGCAGTTAGCAAGCTGCTCACCATCCTCCACTCTGCTCTCACCAGCCCCTCATTATATTGGTTGTGTGCACCTGAGCACACACCATGCTGGCTGTCCACAAGACCCGGACACAGGGTTGGAGATCCCGTCCCACCCAAGTCTCTGAAGGATCTCCAAGCCATAGAGCCCCATGTAGAAATAGCAAGACCCAAGAAAACTGCCAGCAGTTTTCTCAGTTTTTAAATTTACGCTCTGTAGCTCTGCACTCAGCCGATATGCAGACTCTGTGTCCACTTTAACCCTTTTTCCATTGGGACAGAGCCTCGCTCTGCCACACTATAAAGACTTGTGGCAGAAAGAAACTGCTACCAAGAGCCTCCAATAGAAATAAAGCATGTCTTAATGTTTATTAAAACAGAAAGCTTCACTTGTAAGAATGGTGGTTTTTAAATATGGTAGTTTGAAGTAATTTGAAAAGTTAGCATTTCTAAAATGAACTTCACAACATACAAACAAAAAAGTATTTTACAGAAACAAGTGAAAAGTCTTCGGAAACTTTCACACTAGTTTGCTTCAAAGCTGCCTGTAAATTGCCTATGGGCTAATGGAGCGTTTTTGCAGAATGTGCGGTGCTGTTTTTAAAAGACATGCGACTCAAAAACTGCACCAAAAACACTTACTAAGGGCGTTTTTGAGGCGCTTGTGATGCGGTTCCCATTAATTTAAATGGCGAGGAGCATTTTTTGGTGCAGTTATTTTAGCTCCCCAAACGTACTCCATAGATCAGGGGTGCCCAACCTTTTAAAGAGCGAGGGCCACTTAAGCAAATTTGTAACCAGTCTCGGGCCACAATTCAGCGGAGCGGGCAGATGACAGATCCGTATCCACTCTGCAAGTGCAGAGCAGACAGACACAGCCTGCTCTACTCTATTGGACCTCCGATCCAATCCACTCAGACGGAAGGGGACAGATCACCACCTGTTTTTGTTTTTTTTTGCGGAGGGGGGGGGGGGGTTCGCGAAGGTTTGCAGTCCAAGGACCCCGGCTATGGAACGCTCTACCCTCGGACATGCGCTCAGAAGAAAACCATCTGGCCTTCAGGAAGAAGCTCAAGACCGACCTCTTCTGAAGACACAGGTGGATACTGGCTGCAAAATTGCCTTGAGGCGATTTAGTTGGCGCTATACAAGTTATTCATTCATTCGAGGTAGGCAGGTGTAAACAGATAAAAGTCCATTTACATCTGCGGCTCTATAGAGGTGAAAAGAGGGTCCCGATTAGGTCCACCTGGAAAATGTTCAGACAGATTGCTAAGGCTGCTTTTACACTGATGCGCTACCGGTTTACCCACACTGCACCTGTGGCTTTCCTGCGGGTTAGCTGCACTTTCCCATAGACTTCTATTTAATTCTTGTAAAAAAGGTTTTATTGAAAATACATTGACAGAGAAGTACAAAAACAGTAGGTGACACATCATGGACATTCAAACATAAAATCAGAGACATCGAGAGGGTTAGTCCGCAGTACTGAGTTCGAGCCAGCCCCCAGAAATCCAAGGGCGGGCAGAGTGGACCAGCTAAATGATGTCCATGTCACACATTGACCTGTAAATGTAACATTATGCTGGTCTAGGAGACATACCGGCTATCGCGCCAGGATACATATGGAGCATAAAAGCGGACTGTCTGTATAACAGGCAGTAGTACAAAACCGGAAACAAACTGAAAGTGGACATAACGGAAAGGAACGTTCACCAAATTGCATATTAAAGAGCAGCACATCATGTGTCCAAGACCCACAAGACCAAGCCTGTGGGCCCAAGCAACAAAGAGAGAGAAGACAGAGCGGGTGAGGGGAAAGAGGACCACTTAGAAGGATAGCGTGGGCCTATGACGCTAAAGAGAAAGGAAAAAAAAAAAGACGAAGAAAATAAATCAGGAGGAGCGGGACAGGGAAAGAGGGAAAGGGGGTCCACGGGGTGTGGGGGGGGGGACAGAGGCTCAAAGGGAAAGTAACGTGGGATCAAAGCATCAGGGGTGGTTGTGAGCCACCCAGGGTTGCCATACCCGGAGGAATTTATCATGGGTGTCTAATAAAACGGCAGTAAGTTTCTCATTAACCATAATATCATTCACGCAGTTTTTGACTGCTACAAAGCTGAGGGCCAGGGGCTTCCAGGCCCTCGATATAATCAATTTGGTTGCAGTAAAAATATGTGCCCCCAACTGGCGTTTAGGGCGAAGAGTCTTCTATTTAATTCTGCAGGTGTGGTGCACTTTCTGAAAGCGCACAAAACTCCTGCATTTAGTAGTTTTAGTGCACTTTCAGAAAGCGCACCAAACCTGCAGGTAGTAACAGAAGTCTATGGCTCAGTGCAGGTAACCCGCAGGTGCACTGTGGTGCACCTGCAGGATCAGTTTGAAAGCAGCCTAGTAACCACTGCCAATATATACACTGATTTTATAATATAAACTGACCTTGAATAATAATCTTCCATTCAGGAATCTCCCTTGCTACAGTTATTGCTGGCTGTTGCTGTCCCAGGCAGAGTGCAATTTGTATCACTCCACCTGTGACAGAAGGCGGCGCTATACAAGAAGCATCAGCTTATGTGGCTCTGTTGCCTCCACAGCCATGCTTCCTCTAGCACTGGCTCTATTCAGAACACTGATGCCCTGGGATAGAGGGTCAGGAACCCACGATCTGGGCTTGCCATCCCAGAGCAGAAGGTCACGGCCACATCAGAGGGCTTTGGGGGCCACATGTGGCCCACAGGCCAGCGGTTGGGCACCCGAGCCATATATGCTGCAAGCTCGATTTTTTTGCACTGCAACAGAAGCGCACCGCCCCAGTGTGAAAACATTTATTGATTTTAAAGGGAAGCATTTTTCTTGAGTTTTTCAGGCACTTTTTTTTTTTAACACAAAAGTGTTTGAAAAACTCTGTGTGAAAGGGCCCTTAATTCTGCAGCATTTAATTAGAACACTACATTGCACGTTTCCTACAAAAAAATCCATTAAGGAAAACACAGAGATTCATACTTACAATTGGTTCTCCACTAGATGGGACCCTGCATGCTGCTGCGCCTGGTGGACATTTAACACCAACAACCTCATTTAAAGGTTGACATAAACTTAGGTAAAAGACTGCAGAATCTGACTCCTCACTCTGCAGGACCTCATAGTAACCCACATGCTTCATCAAAGGACCCAGATTAATAGTGGAGGTTCCATTCTGCACTGAGCATTCAACCTGGGGAAAGGAAATAAAGGATCACCAGGCAATGAACAACTGCAGTTTGGATCTAATATACAACACATGCTAGGAAAAATAATATGCACACCTTTTTCTCACAGACCAAAGACGTGTGCCATGTGAACTGCCAGGTACACGTGTCTTCACTGAAGGACACAAAGGATGGAAGGCTGCCAGCAGCTGGGTCTGATCCACACACAAAGGTGAAAACACTCTGGTGTTTGAATGATGGGTTCTTGCTGCATACATCACCATCTTTATAAACTAGCCTCAGCATCTGATCTGTGTAGGTGAGCTGGCTCTGGGCCTTTCCTGCATTCAAGTGCTTTCCACCTTCTGATACGCAAACACCTACAGACAGGAAAAAAAATATATATACATTTCAAACTTTTTTTAAAATAAATATTCAAATCATAAGCAATACCAAATATTCTACTTTCAGATGCACTGCCCTGGAACTGGTATGCAGTCAAATCATCAGCCATTTTGAAACAAATTTATAGGCTTATAGAAAAAGAAAAGAAAATTATCTTAATGTGGCAATCAATAAATAAAAGTTATCTCTCTGATGGATGTTTAGTTTTTGAAGCCTTACAATGGCCTGTTTCACTTGCATGGACAACTCCTTTGAATGCATGATGTAGGTTCACAGCAATAGATTCCAAATGCAAATACAGTACCACACTTAGAATAAACTCCAGACCTTTTACCTGCTTAATTGATGAAGAAATGGCCCACACCTGGCCATGAAACAGCTTTTAAAATAAATTGTCCAATTACTTTTGGTCCTTAAAAAGGGGGGGTGGCTATTCTTAACAGCTGTAATTCCCAAACCCTTCCTTCGATTTGGGTGTACATACCCTCAAATTAAACCTAAGAGTGTGCACTTTCAGCCCATATATATTATATAACTATAGCTTGAAAATGTTGTGGTTAAATACCTGAAAAAACAAATTGTGCCTGTGTCCAAATATATGAATAAAAAAAAAAAACTTGTATTGCATACAAAAACGGCAAAGAATGGTCGGCTAACAGACACAAAACTACGTGGTTTTTCAGCTCTTTAGCGCCACCCTTTGGGCAACTTCTGCTAATGCTGTGTTATGGTGAGCATAGCTTCTGAGCATGTGTGTTTGTACTTTGGAGTTTAGTCCGACAGACTTGTGTACACACGATCGGATAATCTGACACCACACATTTGTCGGCGGAAAATTTTAAAGCATGCTATCCAACATTTGTCCGTGAAAAATCCAGCAACAATTGTCCGATGGAGCGTACAAACGGTCAGATTTTCCAACAACAGCCTGCCATCACACAATTCCCGTCGGAAAATCCGATCGTGTGTACGGGCCTTTAGAGTGCAGCTGGTGTCTGTTGTGTAGCGGTGCCATGTGTTTTACAACAGATTAGAAAACATTTCAACTGTCACCCACTCTCTATTCAGGGAATTTCAAACTTACCAGCTGCAGCATCGCAAAACTCAGGCTTAACGGCACTGCAAATATTTAACTTTATTGATCTTTCACGGTCATTAATAGCATAACCATCTTTGCTTGATAAGGATGACAGATCAAAGAGATAACCTGGAGAAGGACAATTACATTAGCCACATATAACTAAAGATACTGTAAAATACAAAGATGGCATATAACTGTTTATGTACAACTAAAAGGCTTCTGTTTGACAGTCTAAACTACTACCAAATACTGTTAAGAGTTGCACAAGCCTCAAACAAAACAAAAAAACATCCTTTACATTCCCTAACATCGTACCTGTAAAATGCTTTTCTTGGAGTACATCACAGGACACAGAGCTGGTTACCGTATATACGCGAGTATAAGCCGACCCGAATATAAGCCGAGGCACCTAATTTTACCACAAAAAACTGGGAAAACCTATTGACTCGAGTATAAGCCTAGGGTGTCCATGCCTCACTGTGCCCAATCTCCCTACCTGATCTCCGGCGCTGTGTGACTAGACTGACTTTTAACATGGGAGTCTATGGAAGGGGTGCCCGGCATTGAAAAATCGGTGCTCCCCAGCCGTAGGTCCCCTGGACAACAAACTTTGCACACTTGTAGATGAAGAGTGAGGCTATAGGTGTGCCAAGTTTGGGGTTCAGGGGACCTAGGGCCGGCCGGTACCAGGTCCGCAAAATCACCAGAGAAATTACCATTTAGCATTGGAGTCTATGGAAGGGGTGCCCGGCTTTGAAAAAAAAAAAAAAAAAAAAAAAAAAAAAAAAAAAAAAAAATCGGTGCTCCTCAGCCATAGGTCCCCGGGACACCAAGAGTGGGGCTACATGTGTGCCAAGTTTGGGGTCCAGGGGACCTACAGCTGGCCGGGATCAGGCGCACAAAGTTGTGCTGAAAAACTCGGCTTATACTAGAGTATATACGGTATATTCTTAACTATTTGGGCTACACGCCACCTATAGGTGAATGAACACTGGTAGATCAATCAAACAGAAAGTCTTCCCCGAAATAACCCCTCCTATACAGGCAGGAAGTACTTCAGTTTTGTAACAAGCAATAAATTCCCCAAAAGAGGGGAGAGACCTCTGTGTCCAAGAAAATGATTTTTACAGGTAAGATGTAGGAAAAAATTCCCATTTTCTTTAGCGTACATTACAGGACACAGAGCCAGTTATATTCATAACTATTTGGGATGTCCTAAACTGCAGGGGTAGGCAACCTTGAACTCCAGCTGTTTTGAAACTACAAGTCCCATGAGACATTGCAAGACCCCCACAATCACAGGCATGACTCCTAGAGGCAGAGGCATGATGGGATTTATAGTTTCATCACAGCTGGAGGGCCGAGGTTGCCTACCCCTGTCCAAAAGCAATGCCCTTGAGGGGAGTGAGACACCAGTGGTCACACTGTTCTAGCTCCTTGGGAGGGCTGCTCTGAGCTTTTTTTATCTAGGGGGATTTAGTGTTGGGGATTGACGTTATTTTTGTTATGGTATAGTTTCCTGTGAATACACCCAGCCCTTACAGTGGGCGGCATCTCCACTTAGCTCATCATTGATCAGGTTCCCAGTACCTTACGGTCCTTTTTGTATGAGGGAGACACCATCACAGAAAAACTGCCACCAGAGAAGGACCTACCTCTTAGACCCCATACACACTATTAGATTTTCTGCCGATTTTTGTCTTCAGTTTTACCAAAACCAAATATAATATATGAGGTCAAACCTTAAGAGTTACAATTTGTATGCAATTAGGCAGGCCCTTGCACTACATGGTTTTGGTAAATCTGAAGACAAAAGTCAGCAGAAAATCTAATAGTGTGAATGGGACCGAACTGTTTGTAATATGCCGAGGCCAAAGGCAGTATCTCCCACGGTTGACGTCCACCTAGTAAAAATCTTGTGAATAACCAAAAGACCAAAAAGTAGTGGTCTTGCAAACCTGGGCCATTGACGCCTGATGGCAAAACGCCCAAGATACCCCACACACCTGGTAGAGAAGCTCTCCCCAGCAGGGGTGGGATTTTGCCCTTTCAAACCATAGACTTAAATGATTAACTGGTGGATCCTATAAGAAATCGTTGACCTGGATTCCGCCAGCCTTTCCAGAGCTCTTCTGGCATCACAAACCAGGATTCCAGCCTGCGCTGTCAGTTCAAATGAATCCTAACCACCCGAACCACATCCAGAGTATGCAGTAACCTTTTCCCTGCCAATTGTGGACTAAGAAAAAGAAAGGCAAGACACTCCAGGCAAGAAAGATGGAGGATGCAGCAACATCTTAACACGATGCAAGACCAAGAACGGCCCCTTACATGAGAGCCGACAGCTCAGACCTGCTTGCCGAAGCGAAAGTAACAAAAGAAGCTACCCTTCAAGACAAAGGACTAACAGACTCTCAAATTGGTTCAAAAGTTGGCTTCTGCCAGGACAGCCAAGACCAAATTCAAGTCCCAAGGACACCAGGGTGGCCTGACAGGAAGGAGTGTCTGCTTTAAACCCTGTACGAAGCTTGAATCAAGCAGTGTAAAACAGTCTCTGGGAAAAAATGTATAGGGGCAAAATCTGACCTTTAATGGTACTCATTTCCCCTACCAATTGGAGAAAGGAAAAAATCTCCTACCTCACATATTTCCATGGGTGCCATTTCCTGGCTACACCCCACGCATAAAATATTTCCAAGTCCTGTAATAGAAACTCCCTGGGGCCAGCTTCCTGGCACTCAACAGTGCGGAGATAACAGGACCCAAGACCATTAGGTCTGGCTGGACTGGAAGTGACCAAGGAGTGTCCCCTGCAGGATTCACTAGGTTAGTGTATGAAGCCCTCCGAGGCTAACTCGGCTAACACTAGTCTCTGTGTTCGCACCTCATGGATTCTTCTCAAAAAATGCGATATTAGTTGAAACAGAGGGAAGGCGTCAATTAGGGAGAACTGGTCCCCAAGATGTTACCAGTGCATCTACCCCTATTGCCAGCGGGACTCTCGTCTGGGACACAACCTGTTCATCCTGTTGAAGAACTTGAAATTCAGTAGATCCACTTGCAGAGTTCTCCAGCGTTGGCAGATTGTCAAAAAACATCTCAGGATGCAGGGGCCACATGGACAGGCTTGTGAATTAGTAGTAATGTGGATAGCTACGCTGACCCAGAAACAACATCTCATCTCACTGTAGTGCAAGCAGGCCCGGCAACTAGTTAACTGCAACGTCAACAGGTATTTGTGGGACTTTGCAGGGGGACGATTGCTGGGTACACACGATCTGAATATCAGCCAGTTCGGCAGGAACCGGCCAACATTCAGTCAGTGTGAACAGCTGCCTGTCCCAAAAGGAGCCGGTCTACCAACCAGCTTCTGTCGAACAATCTTGTTGGAAAACCAGCATCCAATCAGAGTGTTCTTGCGGGGATACAGTCCCCGTCAGAACACAAAAACACAGTGGACGAGATTCCAGCACCAACATCACTTAGTATGGCGACCTATTCGTTTTTTTTTCTTTTTTCATTCTCCCCGCTGGTATAAACAAAAACAAAAAAACGAAGTGTGTGCGCGTTTCCATCCTTGGAAAACTGTAAGGCCTGTTTCACACAGTCTTCAACTTGTATAAGGGCAGTGTGAACATAAAGCTTTTTCAAAGCATTTGCAGGGCATTCAGAAAGTTTTGTTAAAGCTTCTAAAGCGCCCTTCAGCTCTAGTTTGCAAATGTTGAACACAGACCTTAACAGCTGTGCTTAATTTCAATTTAAACAAGCTGCTAGCAGGCTTCAGCACTACAATTTATTTATTTTTAACATAAAGCCTGCAAAGCATTGCTCCCGCAATCAATAGACTCCTGGCAGCTGTCTGCCCGTAACTCCATACGGGCAGTGTGGCAGCGAACTATGAGGGTGCTGGTAAGCGTCCTGGGAGTCCATTAAGAACTACAAGCTGTCTACTGCGGTGGAAGATGGGATGTGTGTTCTTTCTGTGCTATACAAGTCAACATAATCTAGCAGTCAAATAAGGACTGGGTAAATGCTAACAAAATTCTAATGAGAAAAAAACCTGGTGAGCTCCTTCAGCTTTCAAACAGACAAACCGTATGGAGGTACGGGCAGAAAATAGCAGGGCTTGTCTGCAGAAGCCTGACATTGCATTCCTGATCCACCAATCATGGCTGCAATGCTGTCCAGGCTTCTGCAAGAAAAAAATACTAAATGTAATTTCTTTTTCGTACATCACGGGACACAGAGCGACTTAGTCATTACTAATGGGTTATATAGATTACCTTCAGGTGTTGGCACTGGCCAATTCCAAACCGGAAGTACCCTCCCCTATATAAGCCCCTCCCATCCGGGAGCACCTCAGTTTTTTGCCAGTGTCTAAGGTGTTGGCCAAAGAGTAACATGTGTTTTCACTGGGCTTGCGTACAGGTTCTTTTGGGCCTTAGTAAGCTGTTCCGGATCCCACCAAAAAAGCTTCATAGCTAAACGGTCGGTACCCGGGCCTTGCAGCAGAAGAGCAAGGTTTTGCCTGTAATGCTTCTCTTAGGAGGGCTGGACCCTGGGATCCAGAGCTCTGGTCATACCCACGACCAAGATGTTGTCTGTGCAGGGTGCTATACAGGTCCAGGGGAGTGGAATCCTTGGGAACCCGGTCCCTGAAGGTTTAATTACAATGCCTGCCGTGATAGGTGAAGTTTGGACTTCTGTGGACCAAACAAAGTCCTGCGGCGGGGATCAGGTAAGTGGGGGCCCCCAGGAACTTGGTTCTATTGGGGGACCCCCAAGCCTAATTTGTCTTTCTGTCTGTTACCTAACGGTATTCCCGCTAAATATCTGTGTTTGCCTGTAACTACTGAAAATGTAAAATTTTAATAGTAGTCAAGAAAAAAAAAAAAAAAGGGGACCGCGGTACCTGTGTTAAACCACTAGAGGCCGCTGTAGTCCATTTTTCTTGTCATGGGGATCTTTGGTTTTCTCAAGTCAAAAGATCCAGGCAGTTGGTAAGTTTCTCTGTGGGAATCCACTTCCTCTGCCCTGTTGCTGCGCTCATCCACCGCACAGGCCCTCCGGCAAAAAAGGGCCCTGGCTCCTAGTCCCTGTTTGGTTTCGAAAAGGGCGCCAATGGCGCACGGGCGTGCACGCGCCTCCTATGAAAAAGAAGGGGCGGGGCGGGTGGATGACGCTCGATGCGCGCCGCGGCGCTTCTGCGCATGTGCAGGCGTCCCAGCATGGTTAAAAGACACAGTACAAGTGTCAGCTGGATGCAAACAGAGCTAGCAACAAACAGTGGCACACAGAGGCGGTTGATGCAGGCATCCCCATAGAAAGGCACTTTAGTGGACACCAGCTGGTATATAGCGGCAACTGTGTTAGACTATTACCAGCAAAAATTGGTGTATGACGACGGGAATACCTCAGCTTTGCTTAAAGGATATGTCGTCCAGACGCTCCGGAAATAGATCTTCCAGGAAGCCAAAGGGGTCTCCATCGGGCTCTGAGGATATTGGGCATGCTTGTACTGCACCAATCTCCCCTGAGAATTCAGAGGTCAGTAGCCGTAGAAACCCTGCAGGAATGCCTGGTGCTGCGGCTGTCCCCAGTCCACCTGCTCCTGTATATATAACAGAGGAGGTTTTATCCTCAACTCTGGGAGGATTGGAAGAGAGATTAACAGCATTGATCGCTGCTTCCCTGTCACAGGAAAAGCGCGTCCGATCTCCGTCTCCTCCTTCAGAGTGCCTGTTAGTGGAGGAACAGCCCCACACAGAGATCGACCTACCTGAAGGGGATCAGGATGAGGTTGATTCAGTTATGGAGGAATCAACAGTGGAAGAACCTTTCTCAGCATCTCAGGCTGAAAGATTATGGGTTCAGTCTCTGACTAACATGGTCCGATCAGCATTTAAAATGCCTCTGGCGGAACCACCATCCACTACGGTTTCCTCGCTGGGGTCGCTAAAAGCTCCCCAGGCTGTCTGTTCCTTCCCAATCCACCCTTTATTGGAAGGGCTTATTTACCAGGATTGGGAGCATCCTGATAAAATATTTGCTCCCCCCAAGAGATTTCCAGTGATCTATCCCATGGAGGATAAGTTCATAAAAAAAATGGAGGGTCCCTACAGTGGACGCAGCCATCTCTTCTGTTAACAAATCACTGACATGTCCAGTAGATAATGTTCCAATGTTCAAAGACCCAATAGATAAAAAATTGGAGTCTTTACTAAAATCTGCTTTCTCTACAGCAAGCATGGTGACACAACCTGCGGTAGCAGCGATTGGAGTCTGCCAAGCAGTGAAAGATCAGTTGAAACAAGTCTTAAGGGACTTACCAGATCAGCAGGCTCTTGCCCTAGCTGACCTGCCTAGAGCCTTGTGTTTTGCGGTGGACGCCATAAAGGATACAATCCAACAGGCCTCCCGCTTTACGCTGTCTATAGTACATATGCGTAGGCTTCTGTGGCTCAAAAACTGGTCTGCTGAAGCTCCCTGTAAAAAACTGCTGGTTAGCTTCCCATTTCATGGAGAACGCTTATTTGGAGAAGATCTGGACAAATATATCCAGAAAATTTCTGCCGGTAAAAGTTCACTCTTACCGGTTAAGAACAAGGGTAGAAGTCCTTCTTTTAAGAGGCCTACTTCAGCAGTCCCGGGCACATCGGCTGTGAAGCAGTTCCGACGGCCTCCGCGGTCAAATTCAGGGGGCAGAAATCAGGGACAATCACAGGGTAACAAGAAGCCCTGGATCAAGAGAGGTACAAAACCTCCCCCCAAGGCATGAAGCGTTGCCCCCACTCAATCGGGTGGGGGGAAGACTTCAGTTGTTCACAGAGACCTGGCGGGACACCATCAGAGACAGATGGGTGCTCTCCGCAGTAAGTCTGGGATACAAGCTGGAGTTAAAAGGCACTCCTCCTGCCAAATTTATGAGGTCAAACGTGCCAAGAGATCCCCAGAAGAGAGGATCCCTCCTTCTGGCACTAGAACAACTATTGCTCCAAGGTGTAATCATGAAGGTTCCCCTGGAAGAAAGCGGATTCGGGTTTTACTCGAACCTTTTCACAGTCCCCAAACCAAATGGGGACGTGAGGGCCATATTAAATCTAAAAGGGCTAAACAAGTTCCTAAATATCAGGACTTTTCGGATGGAGTCGATCCGATCGGTGGCCACCGCCCTACAAGGGCAGGAATGGTTAGCCTCGATCGACATAAAGGATGCTTATCTGCATATTCCCATCTTTCCGGCCCACCAGAAATTTCTACGCTTTACAGTAGAAGGGCGCCATTTTCAGTTCAGAGCCTTACCTTTCGGTCTGGCCACAGCACCACGAGTGTTCACAAAAATTCTGGCCCCATTATTGGCCAATCTAAGAACACAGGGTGTAACGATAATGGCATATCTAGACGACCTGCTACTAATAGACCACTCAGTGGAAAAACTGGAAGTAGCTATTCACGAGACAATCAAGTATCTGGAATATCACGGTTGGATTATCAACCGAGACAAGTCAGCTCTAAGACCAGTCAAAAGTCTGGAATACTTGGGGCTAAGGCTGGATTCAAATCAGAGAAAGATTTTCTTACCTCCAGAGAAGGTGTCGTCTTTAAAAGATTTGACCCACTTAGTGGGTACAAAAAGAAAACCATCCATACGCCTCTGCATGAGGCTGCTGGGAAAAATGGTGGCTTCATTCGAAGCGGTACCCTACGGTCAATTCCATTCAAGGAATTTGCAAAGGGCCATACTGTCAGCCTGGAACAAAAAAGTTCAGGCTTTAGACTTACCAATGTCCCTGTCCCCTTCCGTTCGCAAGAGCCTCCATTGGTGGTTGGTGCCCCAGAATCTGGAAAAAGGGAAACCCTTCAGTCCGGTTTCTTGGAAGGTAGTCACTACAGATGCCAGCCTCATAGGCTGGGGGGCAGTACTGGAGCAATGGTCTCTCCAGGGCAAGTGGTCAGAAGCAGAAAAGGCCCTGCCCATCAATCTCTTAGAGATACGAGCAGCCCGGTATGCCCTAGTAGCATGGACATCCAAACTCCAAGGGTCCCCTGTCAGAATTCAATCAGACAATGCCACAGCAGTGGCATATATCAATCACCAGGGTGGCACCAGGAGTCGTGCAGCCCAGAGGGAAGCAAATTGCATCCTGGAGTGGGCAGAAAAATATGTCCCAGCCATATCCGCGGTTTTCATCCCAGGAGTGGAAAATTGGAGAGCGGACTTTTTAAGTCGCCAACAATTATGCCCGGGGGAATGGTCTCTTCACCCCGAGGTTTTCCAGGCAATATGCCAGCGGTGGGGAACACCGGATGTAGATCTGCTAGCATCCAGATTCAACGCAAAGGTGGACAGATTTGTGTCTCGCACAAGGGATCCTCTAGCTTGCGGCTCGGATGCCCTAGTGTTCCCTTGGGATCAGTTCAAGCTGATATATGCATTCCCACCGCCACAATTGTTACCGCGATTACTCCGCAGAATCAGGGTAGAAAAGAAACCAGTGATTCTGGTGGCTCCAGCGTGGCCCCGAAGGGCATGGTACGCGGAGATTGTAAAAATGTCAGTGAGGAGTCCTTGGACCCTCCCACATCGTCCGGACCTGCTGTCGCAGGGACCGATATACCACCCTTCCTTACCAGCCCTAGGTTTGACGGCCTGGCTATTGAAGACCACATTCTGAAAAAGAGAGGGCTCTCTAATTCTGTGGTATCTACCATGATCAATGCCAGGAAGCCGGTATCCAGGCAGATCTATTATAGGATCTGGAAAGCGTACATTAAGTGGTGTGAGGCCAAGAAATGGCATCCACGTAAGTACGTGATAGGGAGGATTTTGGACTTCCTACAGTGGGCTGTAGATAGGAAGCTGGCCTTGAGTACTATCAAGGGTCAGATTTCGGCCTTGTCAATAATTTTTCAAAGGCCCTTGGCTTCGCATTCACTAGTCAAAGCTTTCATACAAGGAGTGATGCGTATTAGCCCTCCGGTTAGTATTCCCATATGTCCTTGGGACTTAAACCTGGTTCTGTCAGTTCTACAGAAACAACCGTTTGAACCATTGCAACACATTTCCTTGGTTCTTCTCACCAGGAAATTGATTTTCTTAGTAGCCGTTTGTTCGGCTAAAAGAGTATCGGAATTAGCCGCCTTGTCCTGTAAGGAGCCATATCTGGTTGTCCATAAGGACAGAGTAGTATTACGTCCTCATCCAGCCTTTCTTCCTAAGGTGGTATCGAGGTTTCATTTGAACCAAGATGTGGTTCTTCCTTCTTTTTTCCCCAAACCTAGCTCGGTAGAGGAAAAGTTATTACATTCCTTGGATGTAGTAAGAGCAGTTAAAGCTTATCTAAAAGCCACTGTTCAGATTCGTAGAACGGATACTTTGTTTGTTCTGCCGGAAGGCCCTAAAAAGGGTCAGGCAGCATCAAAATCCACTTTAGCCAAGTGGATTCGACAGGTCATAATACAAGCCTATGGCTTGAGAAAGAGACCGCCTCCGTTCAAAGTTAGAGCGCACTCCACGAGAGCAGTTGGAACTTCATGGGCAGTGCATCACCAGGCCTCCCTGGCTCAAGTATGTAAGGCCGCAACATGGTCTTCAGTACACACGTTTACTAGATTCTACCAGGTAGACGTTAGAAGTCAGGAGGATGTCGCCTTTGGGCGCAGTGTGTTGCAGGCCGCAAAAGATCCTCATGCCTGATGGCGCCCAGCTTATGTATCCCTCCCCTCATTTGGCATTGCTTTGGGACGTCCCATTAGTAATGACTAAGTCGCTCTGTGTCCCGTGATGTACGAAAAAGAAAAAGGGATTTTTATAACAGCTTACCTGTAAAATCCTTTTCTTGGAGTACATCACGGGACACAGAGCTCCCACCCCTCTTTTTGGGACACTTATTGCTTGGCTACAAAACTGAGGTGCTCCCGGATGGGAGGGGCTTATATAGGGGAGGGTACTTCCGGTTTGGAATTGGCCAGTCCCAACACCTGAAGGTAATCTATATAACCCATTAGTAATGACTAAGTCGCTCTGTGTCCCGTGATGTACTCCAAGAAAAGGATTTTACAGGTAAGCTGTTATAAAAATCCCTTTTTTTTCCTGCAAAAAATATGTGCATTTATTTTCTTAAAAGGTAAACCTATCCTTAAAGAAAAAAAAGTCCAAATTTCTGGTTACCTTTTCATGTGCTTTATACTATAAATCCTATATACTCTCCCTGCATTGTAATGTTTAGGAGGGGGCTGTGGAGTAATGTACTGTGTTCACAGTTCTTCATTATCAGCGGATTTAAACACCGTCGTAACAAAGGGTTACAACTGCTCTCCTGAATTGTTCATTTATGGGGTATAGCTGGCTCTGTATGGGGGCAGAGACTCTAGGGAAATTTTTAGAATCCGTCATGACACCTTCACTATAGAAACATCTAAAAAGGGAATAAGTCTTTTTATATAAAGCTTTTTTTTTTTTTTTTTTTTAAGTATGGTGTGTGAATGGTAAAAAAAAAAAGGCATATAGTGGGGGCTTGCTCAAATTTAACTGCAGAAGTGGAAATACCCCTTAAAGTGAATGTTTGCAAATAATGTTGAAAGGTGGTTTTCACTGAAGGTAACATTTTCTTACATATTTTAGCCTTCATAAGCTTAATTTTAAATTAAACATTTTGGGACAGTGTAATATCGATATGCCAAGTAAGCCATCCACACATTTCTACGGCTAATTCTATGTACAGCCTTACCTGTTGTAGGGTTTGTAACTCTGCAGTCATCATGTGTGTTTACCTTCAGTTCACAGGCATTAGGTGTACCCCAATAAAAAGTATAGTCACAGTCTTGTAAGACTGTAATCAGCTGTGGCTTGGAATCCTAACAACATTTAAAGTCAAAGTTACCATTAACATAACACAACACAACCTTCAAGAAAACACAAAGCACACCACCATCACAGATTTGAAAATGGCAAAAGATGGGAAGATGGATGGAGCCAAATACAGGGCAATCTTGGAAGAAAACCTTTTAGAGTCTGCAAAAGACTTGAGACTGGGGCGTAACCTTCTAGTAGGACAGCAACCCTAAACATACAGCCAGAGCTACAATGGAATGGTTTAGATCAAAGCATATTCATGTGTTAGAATGGCCCAGTCAAAGTCCAAACCTAAATCCAATTAAGAAACTGTAGTGAGACTTGAAAATGGCTGTTCACAGATGCTCTCCGTCCAATCCGACAGAACTTGAGCTATTTTGCAAAGAAGAATGGGCAAAAAATAGGATTTTTATAAACAGCTTACCTGTAAAATCCTTTTCTTGGAGTACATAACGGGACACAAAGCGGCATAGTAATGACTATGTGGGTTATAGGCCTACCTTCAGGTGATGGATACTGACACGCCCAAGACAGGAAGTCCCCTCCCCTATATAACCCCTCCCATACCGGGAGTACCTCAGTTTTGTAGCCAAGCAATAAGCATCCCAAGAAAGAGGGGCGGGAGCTCTGTATCCCATGATGTACTCCAAGAAAAGGATTTTACAGGTAAGCCATTTATAAAAATCCTATTTTCTTTTTCGTACATCACGGGACACAGAGCGGCATAGTAATGACTATGTGGGATGTCCAAAAGCAATGCCCAATGAGGGGAGGGAGACATCAAATACAAAGTAGGGCGCCGTAAGACGTGAGGATCTATACTGCAGCCTGCAGCACACAGTGCCCGAAAGCGGTGTCCTCATGCCTTCTTACATCCTCCTGATAAAATTTTGTGAATGTGTGGACTGAAGACCAAGTTGCGGCCTTGCAGATCTGAGCCATGAAGGGTTGGTGATGCACCGCCCAAGAAGCACCGACTACTCTGGTAGAGTGCGCTTTAAACTTAAATGGAGGAGCCTTCCCTTTCAAACCATAAGCTTGAAAAATAACCTGACGAATGAAATAGTAGATTTGACACTGCCTGACCTTTCTTGGGGCCTTCTGGAAGCACAAACAAAACATCCGTTTTCCGGATCTGAGCAGTAGCCTTAAGATAGACTAACTTCTCTCACTACAACCAAGGAATGTAATGATTTCTCTTCTGCAAAACTAGGTTCTGGAAAAAAGGAAGGGAGAACCACATCTTGGTTCAAATGAAAACTTGACACCACTTTAGGAATGAAGGAAGGACGGATGAGGACGCAAAACGACTCTATCCTTATAAATAATCAAATATGGCTCTTTACAAGAAAGAGCAGCTATTTCTGACACCCTTCTAGCCGAGGATATGGCTACCAAAAAGGTAAATTTCCTAGTCAAGAGGACTAAGGGAGTATGAACCAACCGTTCAAAAGGCTGTTTTTGCAATGCTGATAGGACCAAATTCAAGTCCCATGGACACAAGGGGGGCTTAACCGGAGGATTGATCGGTGTTACCCCCTGCAAAAAAAATTGAATAAGAGTGTGTAACCAATGGCCTTTGAAACAGAATCGACAAGGCCGAAATCTGACCCTTGATAGTACTCAAGGCCAGTTTCATGTCTACACCCAATTGTAGAAAGTAAAGAATTCTTCCAGTGACATGTTTATGAGGGTGCCACCCTCTAGCTTCACACCAAGATACATATGCCTTCCAGGCTCTATAATATATAGCTCTGGAAGCCGGTGTTCTTGCACTAATTAGGGTAGATACTACTGAACCAGAGAGCCCCCGTTTCTTTAGAATGTAGGATTCAATAGCCAAAACGTTAAACTTAGAGTTTGTAAGGAAGGATGGAATATTGGGCCTTGTGAGAGTAGGTCGGGAGCAGAGGAAGGGTCCAAGGATCCCCTACGGACATCCTTATAATTTTTGCGTACCAGGACCTTCTCGGCCATGCCGGAGCCACAAGGATCACCGGCTTTTTCTCCATTTTGATTATGCGAAGGAGCTGTGGAAATAGTTGCATCGGGGGAAATGCATAAATCAGTGCAAACTGATCCCAAGAAGTTACTAGCGCATCCGTCCCATATGCGAGTGGGTCCCTGGTTCGGGACACAAAGTTGTTCACCTTTTTGTTGAACCTGGAGGCCAAGAGATCTATGTCCGGGATCCCCTATCTTTGACATATCGCTAGGAAGATGTCGGGGTGAAGAGACCATTCCCCGGAGGATAACTGTTGGCGACTTAAGAAGTCTGCCTGCCAATTCTCTATCACTGGGATAAAGACCGCAGATATGAAAGGAACATTCTTCTCTGCCCAACTCAGGATTTGATTCACCTCTCTCTGGGCAGCGTCACTTCTGGAACCCCCTTGATCATTGATATTAGCCACTGCTGTGGCTTTGTCGGACTGAATCCTGATGGGGTAACCCTGTAACTCGGACGTCCAGGCCCACAGGGCCAAACGAGCCGCCCGGATTTCCAGTATGTTGATTGGTAAGGTCTGTTCAGAAAGAGACCATTTTCCCTGGAGCGTTAGTCTCCCTAGGACTGCTCCCCAACCTAGAAGGCTGGCGTCCGTTGTCACCACTTTCCAGGTGACTGGACTGAAGGATTTTCCTTTTTGCAGATTTTTGGGTGCTAATCACCAACAGAGGCTTTGACGTACCTCTGGGGTCAGACTCATGGGAAAGTCCAAAGCTTGGACTCTTTTGTTCCAAGCAGAAAGGATGGTGTTTTGTAGCAGCCTTGAATGAAATGGAGCATAAGGGACGGCCTCGAATGAGGCCACCATCTTGCCCAATAACCGCATGCAAAGGCGAATCGAAGGGTCTCTTTGTCCTGCCTACCTGGACTAGCTCTCTCAAGGAAGGGACCTTTGCCTGGGGCAAAAGGACTTTCTTTTGGTCTGTATCTATGACCAGACCCAAATATTCTAGCCTTTTTACCGGTTGTAGAGCTGATTTTTCCAGATTGAGAACCCAACCCAAAGACTCCAGATACTTGACTGTGCAGCGCACAGTCTCATTCAAGCTGACCACTGACTGATCCACCAGCAGCAGATCGTCTAAATACGCCATTACTGACACCCCCTGAGCCCTTAGTCTGGCCAAGAGTGGGGCCAGAACCTTTGTGAATACTCGAGGTGCGGTGGCCAGCCCGAAGGGCAAGGCCACGAACTGATAATGGTGCTGCTCCACCTCGAACCGTAAGAGTCTCTGATGAGCGGGAAAAATAGGCACGTGTAGATATGCGTCCTTGATGTCGATTGACGCTAGTAGTTCTCCCCCCTGAAGGGTGGAGACCACTGACCGGATCGACTCCATGAGAAAGGATCGGACATTCAGGAACTGGTTTAGAGCCTTGAGGTCTAAAATAGGCCTGAAGTCTCCGTTTGGTTTTGGTACTGTAAATAGGTTTGAATAGAAACCTAAACCATATTCCTCTGGGGGGACATCTATGATCACGCCCTGGGACAACAATCAGTTCAACGCCAGAAGGAGACCTTTTTTACTGGATCCTTTGGTACACTTGACCTCAGAAACCAAGGTGGGGGAAACTCCCGCAACTCCAAGTTGTACCATAGCGACACTATGGAGAGAACCCATCTGTCCTGAATCTCCTCTTGCCAAGCCCCTGAGAACAATTGAAACCTTCCCCCGACCTGAACGAGTGGGGGCAGGATTTTGTAGGGTAGACTTGGAGCTTTGCTTAGTAGTTTTACGTCCTCACGGCTTGTGTCCCTGGGCTTGACCCCAAAATTTTCCTGCAGGTACAGACCGCAGAGGCCGTCAAGGCTGCCTGGAGACCGAAGTTCCAGGAACTGGAGAGGTAGCACTTTTGGAAGAAAGACGATGCCTACTCCTCCTTTTAACTGGTAACAGAGTACTTTTCCCATTAGAATTTTTTGGGATATATTTGTCCAAATCATCTCCAAATAAACGTTCACTGTGAAGGGGGAACCCAGCTAAAAGTTTTTTGCAGGGTGCTTCAGCAGACCAATTCTTTATTCACAAGAGCCTACGCATATGTACCAACAAAAGCGTCATGCATGAGGCCTGATGAATTGAATGCTTAACACCGCAAAGCATAATACCCTTGGCAAGTCGACCAAGTCTCAAGCTTGTTGAGCAGGGATGTCTTTGAAAACCTGCTTCATCTGAACTTTCAGGGCCTGGCAGACGCCAAAAGCTGCTACCACTGGCTGCACTACTGCCCCTGATACGGAAAAGTATATCTTTAACAAGGATTCTAACTTTTTATCCGTTGGATCCTTAAACATCTGGACATTATCCACCAGACATGTCAGAGTTTTATTCACACAGGAGATAGCTGCATTCACTGCTGGCAGACTCCATCTTTTGGTGAACTTTTCTTCCATAGGATAAAGAACAGAACATTTCTTAGGAGGGAAGAGATGCTTATTTGGGTGATCCCAATCCCCATAGATAAGCTCCTCCAGTAAAGGGTGGGCAGGAAAGGTACAACTAGCCTGCGGGGCTTTTAGTGAACCCAAGGAAGAGACGGGCCTTCCTGCTGGCTCTGTTAGGGGCAATTTAAATGCTGCACTAACCATTTCAGTAAGGGACTGCACCATTAACTTCTCAGATTGTGAGGCCGAGAAGAGTTCTTCCACTGTAGATTCTTCAGAGGCAGACATATCAGAATGTCCTTCCTCCTGATCCCCTGAGGGTAATTCAACCTCTTCTGGGTGTTGCTGCTCGGCTGTCAGGGAGCCCGAGGGAGGAGAGGGGTATCTACTGCGCGTATTACCAGCAAGGGAAGATGCGAATAAGGCTGTCAACCTCTCTTCCAACCCCCCCCCCGCCAATGCTGAGGCCAGAGCATCCTCTGTAACGAATGCAGGTGGGCTGAGGGCAGATGCAGCACCCAACAGACCCGATGACTCACCCTGGGCAGATAAATGCGACTTATCAGGGAAGGAGGGCATAGTGAAGGTCTGAGTAAGATCCTCAAAGCCCGGCAGGGTACCCTTTAATTTTTTAGGAGTTTTAGACCCCGAACCCTTGGAAGGCATAGTCCCAAGCACAAAAGCAGAGGCACTAGTTCCAGGAATCGCATCAACTGCTAAGAAAAGTCCAGCCCAAATGCTGCTATTCTAATCAGCCTGATGCTGAGCACTTTGTGTCAATGGGGATGCCCGTACCACCATATACCTGTGCGCCTTCAAATGCTCCTGTGTCCCTCCGTTAGCCAGGATGTGTGTTACAGCTCATGGATTTATAAACTGGGGCCGGCTGTGCCGTCTAGCCGACGCTGAGCACGTCACAGTGCTGCAAAGCCCCGCCCCCTCGTCTTTCCCATTTAAATCAATGCTTTCCGGCGCGCATGTGCACGAGACGCCGCTGGAACACTGTCAATGGAGGGGAAGGCAGGGGAGAAGGAGGGAGAGAGCCCGAAGCTTGCTGCAGGCACAAGCACTGTCCTTTCTGGATTAAAGCTGCCTGAGGATGGCCCCCCAACTGGCAGCAGCACAAGGATATCTCGGTTTTCTTGCTATTACAAGAACTCCCACAGGACAGGAAGCGCAGTACTGCAAAATCTTTTACACAGATCAGCAGGGAAAAACAGGTAAGACACTGCCATCTAGAGCAGGGATATGCAATTAGCGGACCTCCAGCTGTTGCCAAACTACAAGTCCCATGAGGCATAGCGAGACTCTGACAGCAGCAAGCATGACACCCAGAGGCAGAGGCATGATGGGACTTGTAGTTTTGCAACAGCTGGAGGTCCGCTAATTGCATATCCCTGATCTAGAGGCTAACATAGACATGACACAGTATGCTAGATGGAAGGTTTTCCTGAGTGAACCAAGTTTTAACAGGAACCTTCGCTTACCTTCTCCCCGCCGCAGGACCCTGCTTAGAGAAACAGTCAGTACAACCTTCACCCATCATGGCGGGTAGGTCTATAGACCTTCAGGGACCGGGCTCCTTTCGGAAATCCACTCCCCTGGACCCGTAGCACACTGCGTCAGTAACTTTTGGTTTTTGGTATAACCAAAGAACTGGAAACCCAGAATCCAGCCCTCCGAGGAGAGGCATTACAGGCAAAACCTTGTTCTTCACAACCGAGGCCCGGGTACCGTCTATTTTGGCCTGAGTGACACTTTGGACGGATCCGGTATAGCCTGCTTGGCCCAAAGGACCTTCCAGCAGGGCTTCTGAGAATACATCTTCAACCGTGACCACCACCTTAGACACAGGCAGAAAAAACGGAGGTACTCCCAGTATGGGAGGGGTTATATAGGGGAGGGGACTTCCTGTCTTGGGCGTGCCAGTGTCCATCACCTGAAGGTAGGCCTATAACCCACATAGTCATTACTATGCCGCTCTGTGTCCCGCGATGTATGAAAAATAGGATTTTTATAACAGCTTACCTGTAAAATCCTTTTCTTGGAGTACATCACGGGACACAGAGCGGCATAGTCATGACTATGTGGGTTATATAGTTTACCTTCAGGTGCTGGCACTGGCAACTTCCAAACCGGAAGTACCCTCCCCTATATAAGCCCCTCCCATCCGGGAGCACCTCAGTTTTGTAGCAAAGCAATAAGTGTCCCCAAAAGAGGGGTGGGAGCTCTGTGTCCCGTGATGTACTCCAAGAAAAGGATTTTACAGGTAAGCTGTTATAAAAATCCTATTTTCTTTCTCGTACATCACGGGACACAGAGCGGCGTAGTCATTACTATGTGGGACGTCCCAAAGCAATGCCCAATGAGGGGGGGGGATACACCATACATAAGCTGAGCGCTATCAGACATGAGGATCTTTTGCGGCCTGCAACACACTGCGCCCAAAGGCGACATCCTCCTGACTTCTAACGTCCACCTGGTAGAACCTAGTAAACGTGTGTACTGAAGACCATGTTGCGGCCTTACAGATCTGAGCCAGGGAGGCCTGGTGATGCACTGCCCATGAAGTTCCAACTGCTCTCGTGGAGTGCGCCCTAACTTTGAACGGAGGCGGTCTCCTTCTCAAGCCATAGGCTTGCATAATGACCTGTCGAATCCACTTGGCTAAAGTAGATTTTGACGCTGCCTGACCCTTTCTGGGGCCTTCCGGCAGAATAAACAAAGTATCCGTTCTGCGAATCTGAGCAGTGGCTTTTAGATAAGCTTTAACTGCTCTTACTACATCCAAAGAATGTAATAACTTTTCCTCTACCGAACTAGGTTTGGGGAAAAAGGAAGGAAGAACCACATCTTGGTTCAAATGAAACCTCGATACCACCTTAGGAAGAAAGGCTGGATGAGGACGTAACACTACTCTGTCCTTATGGATAACCAGATATGGCTCTTTACAGGACATAGCGGCTAATTCCGACACTCTTTTAGCCGAACAAATGGCTACAAGAAAAATCAATTTCCTGGTGAGAAGAACCAAGGAAATGTGCTGTAATGGTTCAAATGGTTGTTTCTGTAGAACCGACAGAACCAGGTTTAAGTCCCATGGACATATGGGAATATTAACCGGAGGGCTAATACGCATCACTCCTTGTATAAAGGCTTTGACTAGTGAATGCGAAGCCAAGGGCCTTTGAAAAAATATTGACAAGGCCGAAATCTGACCCTTGATAGTACTCAAGGCAAGCTTCCTATCTACAGCCCACTGTAGGAAGTCCAGAATCCTACCTATTACGTACTTACGTGGATGCCATTTCTTGGCCTCACACCAGGCGATGTACGCCTTCCAGATTCTATAGTAGATCTGCCTGGATACCGGCTTCCTGGCATTGATCATGGTAGATACCACAGGATTAGAGAGACCTCTCTTTTTTAGAATGTGGGCTTCAATAGCCAGGCCGTCAAACCTAGGGCTGGTAAGGAAGGGTGGTATATCGGTCCTTGCGAAAGCAGGTCCGGACGATGTGGGAGGGTCCAAGGACTCCCCACAGACATGTTTACAATCTCCGCGTACCATGCTCTTCGGGGCCACGCTGGAGCCACCAGAATCACTGGTTTCTTTTCTACCCTGATTCTGCGGAGTAATCGAGGTAACAATTGTGGCGGTGGAAATGCATATATCAGCTTGAACTGATCCCAAGGGAACACTAGGGCATCCGAGCCGCAAGCTAGGGGATCCCTTGTCCGAGAGACAAACCTGTCCACCTTTGCGTTGAATCTGGATGCTAGCAGATCTACATCCGGTGTTCCCCACCGCTGACATATTGTCCGGAAAACCTCGGGGTGAAGGGACCATTCCCCTGGGCATAATTGTTGGCGACTTAGAAAGTCCGCCTTCCAATTCTCCACTCCTGGAATGAATACTGCGGATATGGCTGGGACATATCTTTCTGCCCATTTCAGGATGCAATTCACTTCCCTCTGGGCTGCACGACTCCTGGTGCCACCCTGATGATTGATTTATGCCACTGCCGTGGCATTGTCTGATTGAATTCTGACAGGGGCCCCTTGGAGTTTGGATGTCCATGCTACTAGGGCATACCGGGCTGCTCGTATCTCTAAGAGATTGATGGGCAGGGCCTTTTCTGCATCCGACCACCTGCCCTGGAGAGACTATTGCTCCAGTACTGCTCCCCAGCCTATAAGGCTGGCATCTGTAGTGACCACCTTCCAAGAAATCGGACTGAAGGATTTCCCTTTTTCCAGATTCTGGGGAACCAACCACCAACGGAGGCTCTTGCACACGGAAGGGGACAAGGACATTGGTAAGTCTAGGGCCTGAACTTTTTTGTTCCAGGCTGACAGTATGGCCCTTTGCAAATTCCTTGAATGGAATTGACCGTAGGGTACTGCTTCGAATGATGCCACCATTTTTCCCAGCAGCCTCATGCACAGGCGTATGGATGGCTGTCTTTTTGTACCCACTAGGTGGATCAAATCTCTCAAAGACGACACCTTTTCTTGAGGCAAGAAAATTTTTCTCTGGTCTGAATCCAGCCTTAGCCCCAAGTATTCCAGACTTTTGACTGGTTTTAGGGCTGACTTGTCTCGGTTGATAATCCAACCGTGAGATTCCAGATACTCGATTGTCTCGTGAACAACCACTTCTAGTTTTTCCACTGAGTGGTCTATCAGCAACAAGTCGTCTAGATATGCCATTATCGTTACACCTCGTGTTCTTAGATTGGCCAATAATGGGGCCAGAATTTTTGTGAACACTCGTGGTGCTGTGGCCAGACCGAAGGGTAAGGCTCTGAACTGAAAATGGCGCCCTTCTACTGCAAAGCGTAGAAATTTTTGGTGGACTGGAAAGATGGGAATGTGCAAATAAGCATCTTTGATGTCGATCGAGGCTAACCATTCCTCCCCTTGTAGGGCAGTGGCCACCGATCGGATCGACTCCATCCGGAAAGTCCTGATATGTAGGAATTTGTTTAGCCCTTTTAGATTTAATATGGGCCTCACGTCCCCGTTTGGCTTCGGGACTGTAAAGAGGTTTGAGTAAAACCCGAACCCCCATTCTTCCAGGGGAACCTCCATAATTACTCCTTGGAGCAATAGTTGTTCTAGTGCCAACAGGAGGGATCCTCTCTTCCGGGGATCCCTTGGCACGTTTGACCTCATAAAATGGGAAGGAGGGGAGTCTTTTAACTCCAATTTGTATCCCAGACTTACTGCGGAGAGCACCCATCTGTCTCTGATCGTGTCCCGCCAGGTCTCTGCGAACAACTGAAGTCTTCCCCCCCACCCGATTGAGTGGGGGCAACCCTTCATGCATTTGACTTTGGGGGAGGTTTTGTACCTCTCCTGACCCAGGGTTTCTTGTTACCCTGCGATTGTCCCTGATTTTTACCAACGGGATTTGACCGAGGAGGCCGTCGGAACTGTTTCACAGCCGATGTCCTAGGGACTGGAGAAGCAGGCCTCTTAAAAGAGGGACCTCTAACTCTGTTTTTAACCGGCAAGAGTGTACTTTTACCGCTGGAAATTTTCTGGATATATTTGTCCAGGTCTTCCCCGAATAAGCGTTCACCATGAAATGGGAAGCTGACCAGCAATTTTTTACAGCGAGCTTCAGCAGACCAGTTTTTGAGCCATAGAAGCCTGCGCATATGTACTACAGACAGCGTAAGGCGGGAGGCCTGATGGATTAAATCCTTTATAGCGTCAACCGCAAAGCATAAGGCTCTAGGTAGATCAGCTAGGGCAAGAGCCTGCTGATCTGGCAAGTCCCTTAAGACCTGTTTCAACTGATCCTTCACTGCTTGGCAGACCCCAATAGCTGCCACTGCTGGTTGTGTCACCAAGCCTGCTGTAGAGAAAGCAGATTTTAATAAGGACTCCAATTTTTTATCTATTGGGTCCTTGAACATTTGGACATTATCTACTGGACATGTCAGTGATTTATTCACACAAGAGATGGCTGCGTCCACTGTAGAGACCCTCCATTTTTTGATGAACTTATCCTCCATGCGATAGACCACCGGAAATCTCTTGGGGGGAGTAAATATTTTATCAGGATGTTCCCAATCCTGGTAAATGAGCCCTTCCAGTAAAGGATGGATTGGAAAGGAACAAACAGTCTGGGGAGCTTTTAGCGACCCCAACGAGGAGACAGAAGTGGATGATGGCTCCGCAAGGGGCATTTTAAATGCTGATCGGACCATGTTAGTCAGGGACTGAACCCATAATCTTTCAGCATGTGATGCTGAGAATGGCTCTTCCACTGTTGATTCCTCTACAACAGAATCAACCTCATCCTGATCCCCTTCAGGTAGGTCGATCCCTGTATGGGACTGTTGCTCTGCTAACAGGTACTCTGAGGGAGGAGACGGAGATCGGGCGCGCTTTCCCTCTGACAGGGAAGCAGCGATCAATGTTGTCAATCTCTCTTCCAGTCCTCCCAGAGCTGAGGATAAAACCTCCTCTGTTATATACACAGGAGCAGGTGAACTGAGGACAGCCACAGTACCAGGTACTCCTGAGGGTGCTCTACGGTCACTAACCTCTGATTTTTCAGGGGAGATTGGTGCAGCCGAAGCATGCCCAAGATCCTCAGAGCCCGATGGAGACCCCCTATGCTTCCTGGGATTCTTAGTCCCGGAGACTTTAGACGGCATATTCCTAAGCCCAAAGCTGAGGTATTCCAGCCGAAATACACCACTTACTGACAATAGTCTAGCACAATTGCTGCTATATAAACAGTTGGTGTCTACTAATTTGCCTTTCTATGGGGATGCCTGCATCAACCGCCTGCTGTATGCCTTTCTAAATGTTGCCAGCTCTGTTTCTGCCTTCCATAACCAGCTGACAACACCTAATTGTGCTTTTTATCATGCTGGGACGCCCGCACATGCGCAGAAGCGCTGCGGCGCGCACAGAGCGTCATCCACCAAGCTCCGCCCCTTTTTCCAGCTCACCTCTATAGATAGAGGCACGCGCACGCGCGCGGGCACGTGCACCTTCGGCGCTCTTTTTTTAAAGGAACTAGGGACAGAAGCCAGGGCCCTGTTTGCCACAGGGCCAGGGGATGGACGAGCATTGCAACATGGCAGAGGAAACAGTTTCCCATCCAGAGAACTCACCATCTGCCTGGATTTTGACTTGGAAAGAAAAAATCCACATGACAAGAAAACAACGTTCCACAGCGGCCTCTAGTGGTTTAACACAGGTACCGCGGTTTAACCATTTTTTTTTTTTTTCTTGACCACTCTTAAAATTATTACATTTTTTAGTAGTT
This sequence comes from Rana muscosa, assembly GCA_029206835.1. Lineage (NCBI taxonomy): Eukaryota > Metazoa > Chordata > Amphibia > Anura > Ranidae > Rana > Rana muscosa. Next base: position 123,450,938 of record CM055121.1, read on the forward strand.
ACAGGCATGCACAGATATTTAGCGGGAATACCGTTAGGTAACAGGCAGAAAGACTTTTTAGGCTTGGGGGTCCCCTCAATAGAACCAAGTTCCTGAGGGGCCCCCACTTACCTTTTCCCCACCGCAGGACTCTGTTTGGTCCACAGAAGCCCAAACTTCACCTCTCACGGCAGGCATTGTAATTAAACCTTCAGGGACCGGGTTCCCAAGGATTCCACTCCCCTGGACCTGTATAGCACCCTGCACAGAAAACATCTTGGTCGTGGTTATGACCAGAGCTCTGGATCCCAGGGTCCAGCCCTCCCAAGAGAAGCATTACAGGCAAAACCTTGCTCTTCTCTGCAAGGCCCGGGTACCGACCGTTTAGCTATGAAGCTTTTTTGGTCGGATCCGGAATAGCTTACTGAGGCCCAAAAGAACCTGTACGCAAGCTCAGTGAAAAACACATGTTACTTCTTGGCCAACACCTTAGACACTGGCAAAAAACTGAGGTGCTCCCGGATGGGAGGGGCTTATATAGGGGAGGGTACTTCCGGTTTGGAAGTTGCCAGTGCCAGCACCTGAAGGTAAACTATATAACCCACATAGTAATGACTATGCCGCTCTGTGTCCCGTGATGTACGAGAAAGAAAATAAATTTCACTCTAGATGTGCAAAGCTGGTAGAGACATACCCAAAAAGACTTGCAGCTGTAATTGCAGCGAAAGGTGGTTCTACAAAGTATTGACTCAGAGGGGCTGAATACAAATGCACGCCACACTTATCACATATTTGTAAAAAAAAAAATGGCTTAATTGGAGCCCAAGGAGAGGCCTCCATACACCTTCTTATGGGGTTTTGCAGAGATGTGTGACTTCCAGGATTTTTCCCTTTTACAATAGATATCAAGCTAAAAAGTCAGACTCAAAGTATGAGAAGAAATATTAGAGGACAATTATTTAGCTATAGAAATTTGCACACAAAAGATTTATGACTAGATGTTGTGTCGTGACTGTTTCTAATGAAAACAATGGATTCAGATAGTTAGATATCCAGTGTTCAGAAGACATCAGTCTAGGAAAAGTCCATACTATAGGATTTAATGCTGTAGCTAAAATAAATGAAAAGATGAAGGCACATTACTTACAGCTTGATCTCGTTCACACTCAAAACGTATAGTTGTTGTCTTATTTCTTAAACCATCAGGACAGGGGTCTCCATTCGTATACTGAAGGACAGCAACACCATTGTCCCATCTAGGACTGGATAAAGGCTCTCCCAAACTTATAGCCTTTGTACCATCAAACAGACAGGCAGCAGCACCATATGGACAGGAGGCTGGTCCTAAGTAAAATGAAACTTGGGAAGATTAGAGATTCTTTACATTTCTTTTTAATATGCTCTAAACTTCAAAAATATTTGTGTGTTTTCAAGCTGGTTTATTTAGTAATGTTTCTTTCATGAAATTAAATGTTTACGCATTTTCAATGTGGTTCACTTTAAGGGATGATTTACATGCATTGCAACATGTATTTGCTGGAAACTGCATCCAAGAAAGCAAGCAGAACTTTTTTAATGCACTTGGCAAAGCTCTTAATGGCAAGATAAAAACAACGAGAAGCCAAAGCTAAACTAAGGAACGAAAATCTAGAGGTAAAAAAGCCCAACAGCCTGAAATTTAAACTGTGTAACAGAGAGCCTGAGCATTTGTGTTATATTTACTGTACATACTTCACAGTATACAAAAAGATACTGTTGTCAGTTCTCCAAATTTAATGCGTCCCATAGAGAAACCAATGCCACCAACTGTGTCATTTCTAAAGTCGCAGAGGGTGATAATGTACAACTCAAACACATCTGGGGCGCATTTAGCCTTGCAAATAAGGGGGGGGGGGGCTTAAACCCCAATCACCAGCGGACAGAGGTATTAACATGCTATCACTGCTAAAGCGTTTGGTGGATTGTAAACCCACCAAATGCAACCCATTTAGGTGAAGAGTTGCCAACGCTCCATAACCATGTGCAATTCCCTCTGTTGCTGGGTAAAGCTAGCAGTGAGGATGTGTCACGCATCCGTGAAACGCCTCTGAAAAGTGATCCAAACATAGATTTTCAGAGGCACAGCCGTTTAGGCGCAAGTCTAAACTTAAGCTGGTCATAGATGGTTCAAATCTCGGCCGATTCAGCAGGGACGGGTTGAGATTCAAACCATCTATGGGCAGGCTGATTGTACCAAAGTCAATCTGTCGATCCACTTGGGTACAACCAGCATGTTGGATTTTTACATGCGATTATTGCCATTGGATAAAGTCACTAGCAATAATCACGTGTTCTCCCAGCAGGGATAGCCAACCATGCACCACGCCGGGAAAACACAATAGCTTCCATGGGAGGGATTCCCCATCAACACTGCCTGTGTTGATGGGGGAATCAAGGCAATTTCTTTCCTGCAACCCGCAAATCTAATCATCTGTAGCCTGCCTTAGCCTAAAAGGCACGCATTACCTTACGAGACGGTTTTAACAACTGGTTTGAATATCTCTCAGTCAGTGGACCCAACTCTATCCTTCTATAAAGAACAGAGAAGAGGATTTAGGTACATAGGCCACTGACATGATTAGGCTTGTATCTCAGTGGGTACCAGAGGCAATGGTATGGTTAGTGTATATCTGCTTAGGTCAGTCTAAACACTCCCCACTCCTACGTAAAAAGTCAGCAGCACAACAATGTTACTGGTTGTTGACAGTATTTTCCACATAAAGAACATTAACCAGCACACAAAGCCAACCTTGTTTGCAAGGTGATTATGCAAAACCAGTAAAATTAAAGTGTATGCAAGAAAAAGTTTTTTTTTTGTTTTGGATAGAATAGGAAAGGGTTAGACCCTCTACTGGCATTAGTGCATTATAAGTCTCTACTGTGGAAATTCACCCCTCTATTTGTCCTGGCGAACTAAGTTGTTCCCAGGATGAGAGGTGAGAGGAAATCATCCAATGGGGACACCTCTTCTGTGTAAGAGGCAGCTTTAGAAAGCAAGGGGAAATCTAAATTTGTAGAGTTGGCACCACAAGAAGAGTTGAGGGGAACTCCTCCAATTTGGACAAATGTCTTGGTGACAACCAAGGGAAGTTATTTTTTAAGAAGATCAGTTAAAGCTTGCTAATGCATCTCCAGAATAGGAAGTGAAGGGAAATCCCTAGTGGGACACACAAGGCAGTTCCTAAAATGTTTCTTTGGTCATAACTGAGGAAAACCATCTCTGTGCAGACTGATTTTGAAAAAATTGCTTAGACGTGCATCCTCACAGGGTGACACTGTGGATGCACAAGTATAAATGTGCCAACGTTTAGCGCCGCCTAAAGTCCATTTTTTAGTTCATTTATATTCTGATCTCTGTGCAGACAGCTTTAAACAATCACATTAACAAGGAAATTCATGCCTGCGGCATATTGCCATACACTACATACTACTTTGTGCTAACAATGCAGTCACAAGAGTAGACCAATGAAAGGATAAAAAAAATAAAAAAAAGTTTTCCTTGTCCATGACTGCCTTATAGAGGATTTTGGTGTTCTGCAACAATGGGCAGAAAAGACCACGTATTTACATTTTGAGACAATGTGCTAAAGCTGTAAATGTTTAAATAGGTTTTATCGTCCCATGGAGCTTAGAAAATGAAATTATTCCACAAGACTGTCGAACTATGAAAATTAAAAAAAATTACTAACAACAACTACTAATTACTAAACTAACAGACATGTATGTATAAAATCATCTTACCAGATTTTGGCACTAAAGGCTTGCAAATATTTAGAAGGTACTTTTGCTTTGAGTCAGATGGAACTTCAGCTTCCCAGTTTTCAGTGTAATGTGACAGTGAAGACAAGTCGTATGAATTCCCAACAGTGTCCCTTCAAGGTGAATTAAAAAGAAAGAAAAGAAAACATAACTAAATAACTATCAAAAACAAAAAACACAAGTAAGCATTTTAAAAATTATAATGATACATGTCAGTTAAAGATTTCATCCAGTATTACCAGTTTCCCAATGTATGGTATAGAAATGACCCCATAATGGTTTTACTGCAGTAGACAGCTTATATACCTAAATATTTTACCAAACTTTAGGTATACTTTACAGAAATAGAAGCCCGAAATTAATAGATGACAAAACATTTGTTCTACCACAAACCTGAAGATATTAAAAATGAAAATGATCCGAAAAACAACATTTGTCTTACTTGAAGGAGCAGTCAACGGGTTTGAAGGGAGGGCAGGCAAGGGGTGTGCGCCACTCAAACATATATATGCAGTCCGGAGTCTCTTTCATAAAAACAGGCTGAAATGATATGATAAAGTACAAAAGCATGCTAGATGTTAATGTGCATGTATGTAATTACAATGCATTAACACTAAAGAATTTACATGAAGTGATCCAAGACTTAATTATGCCCTTATAATATGATGTAACTAAATCCTCATTTATTCCTGCTTCATAAAATTCATTATGCCATCTACTAGACTTGCCCCATACTTGTGCCTTATTGGCAGACCATTCATTCCTTCTTTGGGTCCTGGATCTCTTTTACTCCAAAAAACATTTCTCCAGGGTCTTCCTCCCCCCCTTTTTCAAAACCTCCAAAAAGCTACTGGCCCATGTGCTAACAGCAGCAAGCTGTTTGGTAGCTCTTAAGTAGAAAAACCAAAAAAAAGGGAGCACTCCCTCACTGATTGAGCTACATGCAAGGACCCAGAACATAAAGAGGCTGGAATCTCATATAGCATCCCTAAATATTCATTAGGCCAATAAAACTGATTAGTAAATTTGAACCTCTATATGGCGGAACACAGACTCCTTTTGAACACAGAATCCTTTAAGCATAATGTTAAGATGGTTTAATACTGTGAACTGGACTGGTCCAAACCCCTGGTAACTATGTAAACACATGCTTGTGTTTTTTTTCCTCTTTCCTAAAGTAAATCTAATAGCAAAACGTTTTTAAGTTCAAGATAGCAGAGTAAAGAAAGGAAAAAGAACCTGTCAGGCTTGGCATCTGTGTTCCTGTTTGGGAGATACATCTATCTGTTTGCATGGGCGTCCGCTGAACTTTTTTCAGGGGGGGGGGGCAGCATTTTAAGGTCATCCATGCTCGGTCCCTTTTTGACAATGTCATAAAGGGGAGGGGCTTAGTCATTATCACATAAAGCGCAGGCATGCAAAGGTTTGAGAAACCTGATGCAACTATCAAGCAACTACCAACTTTGAATAACAATATCATAAAAAATGGAGTTCCCCCACAAGGAAATAACAACCCCAAGGATCAGTGCTAGTTTCTGCAATAACAATCCCCAGCTTTGCCCACAGTTTCCGCAATAAAAATCACCAGCATTGGTGTCAGTAGCAACAATAATAACCCCCCCACATCGGTGCAGATTTCTAGAATAAAAAGTTCAGCATCTGTACCAGACAGTGTACATAATCATGACCCTCGGCACTGGTGTCAGTTTCCGCACTAAAAACTCCCAGCATTTGGTGTAATTTTCAGCAATAATTGCCCCCAGCATAGATGGGAGGATATCAGGTTAGACACTTCCTAATGGCTCAGTCCCTAGGAACAGTAATAGATAATGGCCAACAGGCCCTCTTACCAGACCTGGTGAAACCGAAACAGTGATCCCTCTGGCTGGACGTTCGCTCACTCTGGGTTGCCCGGGGTGACTCCAGTCAGTAGTGTAGCATGCCTGAACCCAGGCGGTGGTGCGGGCACAGCGGGGCTCCCCCTCTGGTGGTGCGGGCACAGCGGGGCTCCCCCTCTGGTGGTGCGGGCACAGCGGGGCTCCCCCTCTGGTGGTGCGGGCACAGCGGGGCTCCCCCTCTGGTGGTGCGGGCACAGCGGGGCTCCCCCTCTGGTGGTGCGGGCACAGCGGGGCTCCCTCTCTGGTGAAACCGCAACAGTGATCCCTCTGGCTGGACGTTTGCTCACTCTGGGTTGCCCGGGGTGACTCCAGTCAGTAGTGTAGCATGTCTGTACCCTGGCAGTGGCTCGGTCTTTCTCCCTCTGGTGGTGCGGGTACAGCGTGGCTCCCTCTCTGGTGGTGCGGGCACAGCGTGGCTCCTTCTCTGGTGGTGCGGGCACAGCGTGGCTTCCTCTCTGGTGGTGCGGGCACAGCGTGGCTTCCTCTCTGGTGGTGCGGGCACAGCGTGGCTCCCTCTCTGGTGGTGCGGGCACAGCGTGGCTCCCTCTCTGGTGGTGCGGGCACAGCGTGGCTCCCTCTCTGGTGGTGCGGGCACAGCGTGGCTCCCTCTCTGGTGGTGCGGGCACAGCGTGGCTCCCTCTCTAGCTTCCCCCAGCACAGTATTCTCTTTTCTCCTCTTGTAACCCCCCCAGCAGGGTGCTTGCATGCTGGGGGCTGTAGCATGATGTCTGTGGACACGCTGGGGCCACCACTCTTCAGGGACTACATTTCCCTTGATGCCCCCAGTCCCCAGAGTCTTCTGATTGGCCCTCTGCTGTGGCCAATCATGGGGAGGAAAACAGTGGGCAGGAAGAAGGGCGGCGGCACGGCAAATCCAATTAGAGACGCTCTCTCTCTCTTCTAGCTTCAGCTGACAGAAAGGGGGAGGGGGGCGATCGGGGAGATATACAGACAGCCCGCAGCTCTCCTCTCCCTGTCACAGCGCCACTGCTCCATTTACCAGAGAACTCGGCAGCGGCGCTGTGACAGGGAAAGGAGAGCTGCGGACTGTCTGTATATCTCCCCCAATCGCCCCTCCCTCTTTCTGTCAGCCAAAGAGAGAGAGCGGCTCTAATTGAATTTGCCACGCCACCGCCTTGCTTCCTGTTTTCCTCCCCAAGAATCATTATCACGGCACTGGATTTCAGGGGGGGGGGGGGGGGCGAACGCCCTCCCTTGCCCTATGGAGCGGACGCCCATGTCTGTTTGTCCTGGTTCAGGTCAAAAAATGGTGGCAAATCCAACATTTTACATGTGTCACCACATAAGCAGGTGGAGGGAAAGTTTCCAAAGGGCACATTTGCCTAAAAATAGGTCTAGAAGCAATCTAACTGGAGCATGGGCAACGTAGCAAATAACTGCTAATGAGCACCCTGTAAAACAGGAAACCAGGAGTGCCCACAGCTCAAAAAGTAGCCTAGGGCCTTATGTCTGAAGCTAGCATCAGATGAGGCAGAAACGTCCACCTGGAAGGGTCATGAGAAGGTAGAGAACAGAGTCTACAGAAAAATGCAAAGTCCTCGTGAGCAGGAAAGATGGGTATATGCAAGTAGGCATTTTTACATCCACCAAAGCCAAGAAGTCCCCCTGGTAAAGGGCAGCAATGGCTGACTCCATACAGAATTAATGGGCCCGATTGTAAACATTAAGGACCTTGAGGCCTAAGATGAGGTGAATGTCTCCTTTGAGTTTTGAGACAGTGAACAGGTTGGAGTAAAACCCCTGAAACCATCTGTAGCTGAAATTTGGGTAAGGACAGATCCAGAGAGTGCCTGATGGAGATCGGCAAGTTGCTCAGGGGAGAAAAAGAGGTTTGACATTAGAAACTCAGGTGAAGGAAGGGAAAGTGAGTTTGCAGGCTTGAGACACCACCTTTAGCACCTAGACATCAGGAAAGTTATCCAGGTGGCCAGAATGAGTTGTGCCTAGCAAGAAAACATATTGGAATAGAAACTGGTTTCTGCTAGCTTTAACCACTTGACCACTGGGCACTTAAACCCCCTTAATAACCAGACCAATTTTCAGCTTTCGGTGCTCTCACATTTTGAATGACAATTACTCAGTCATACAACACTGTACCCATATGAATTTTTTGTCCTTTTTTTCACACAAATAGAGCTTTCTTTTGGTGGTATTTAATCACTGTTGGGTTTTTTATTTTTTGCGCTATAAGAGAAAAAAGACTGAAAATTTTGTAAAAAAATGATTTTTTTTTCGTTTCTGTTATAAAATTTTGCAAATTACTATTTTTTCTTCATAAATTTTGGCCAAAATTTATACTGCTACATATCTTTGGTAAAAATAAGTACAAATTGGTGTATATTATTTGGTCTTTGTGAAAGTTATAGAGTCCACAAGCTATGGTGCCAATATCTGAAAATTGATCACACCTGAAGTACTGACGGCCTATCTCAATTCTTGAGACCCTAACATGCCAGAAAAGTACAAATACCCCCCAAATGACCCCTTTTTGGAAAGACATTCCAAGGTATTCAGAAAGAGGCATTGTGAGTTTTTTGAAGTTGTCATTTTTTCCCACAATTCTTTGCAAAATCAAGATTTTTTTTTTCTCTTTTTTTTTTTTTCACAAAATTGTCATATTAGCAGGTTATTTCTCACACACAGCATATGCATTCCACAAATTACACCCCAAAACACATTCTGCTATTACTCCCGAGTATGGCGATACCACATGTGTGAGACTTTTACACAGCGTGGCCACATAGAGAGGCCCAACATGCAGGGAGCACCTTCAGGCGTTCTGGAGCACCAAGGCCAATTCTGACATTTCTCTCCTACATGTAAAAATCATCATTTATTTGCTAGAAAATTACATAGAACCCCAAAACATTATATATGTTTTTTTAGCAAAGACCTTAGAGAATATAATGGTGGTTGTTGCAACTTTTTATCTCGCACGATATTTGCGCAGCAATTTTTTTAACGCGTTTTTTACGGAAAAAAATGTTTTGTGCTTAAAAAAAAAAAAAAAACAGTAAAGTTAGCCCAATGTTTTTGCATAATGTGAAAGATGAAGTTACGCCGAGTAAATAGATACCTAACATGTCGCCCTTAAAAATTGCACACACTCGTGGAATGGCGCCAAACTTCGCTACTTAAAAAATCCCCATAGGCGACGCTTTAAATATTTTTACTGGTTACATGTTTTGAGTTACAGAGGAGGTCTAGGGCCAAAATGATTGCTCTCGCTCTAACGTTCGCAGATATACCTCACATGTGTGGTTTGAAAACCGTTTTCATATGTGGGCGGGACTTACGTATGCGTTCGCTTCTGTATGCGAGCTCACGGGGACAGGGGCGCTTTAAAAAAAAAAAAAAAAAATGTATTCTTCATTTTACTTTATTTATTTTAGTTTGACATGTTTTTCCGCCCTAAACATTTTTTTGATCACTTTTATACCTATTACAAGGAACGTAAACATCCCTTGTAATAGGAATATGGCATGACAGGTCCTCTTTACAGTGAGATATGAGGGGGGGGGGGGGGGGGTGTCAATAAGACCCCACATCTCACCTCTAGGCTGGGAAGCCTGAAAAAAAAACAAAAAAAAAAAAACAACAATCCTGGCTTTGATCGTAGCGGTGAGTCGGTAGAAGCACCGGAGGGCGGCGGGGGGGGGGGGGACATCCCCTCTTGCCTCCCGTAAGAATGATCAAGCGGCGGAACAGCCGCTATGATTGTTCTTATGGTGTAGGGAATCGCCGGCTGAAAAAGCCGATATCTGAATGATGCCTGTAGCTGCAGGCATCATTCAGATATCCCCGCACAAAGTCAAGGACGTCATATGACGGCCGGAGGGCGGGAAGTGGTTATTGCAGAGTATTGCCGGGCATTGCGGAGTATTGCCGGGCATTGCGGAGTATTGCCGGGCATTGCGGAGTATTGCCGGGCATTGCGGAGTATTGCGGTGTATGGCAGGGTATTGCGGTGTATGGCAGGGTATTGCACAGGGTATTGCGGAGGGTATTGCAGAGTATTGTGGAGGGTATTGCAGAGTATTGTGGAGGGTATTGCAGAGTATTGTGGAGGGTATTGCAGAGTATTGTGCAGGGTATTGCAGAGTATTGTGCAGGGTATTGCAGAGTATTGTGCAGGGTATTGCAGAGTATTGTGCAGGGTATTGCAGAGTATTGTGCAGGGTATTGCAGAGTATTGTGCAGGGTATTGCAGAGTATTGTGCAGGGTATTGCAGAGTATTGTGCAGGGTATTGCGCAGAGTATTTTGCAGAGTATTGCGCAGGGTATTGCAGAGTATTTTGCAGGGTATTGCAGAGTATTGTGCAGGGTATTGCAGAGTATTGTGCAGGGTATTGCAGAGTATTGCACCAGGTATTGCAGAGTATTGTGCAGGGTATTGCAGAGTATTGCACCAGGGTATTGCAGAGTATTGCACCAGGGTATTGCAGAGTATTGCACCAGGGTATTGCAGAGTATTGCACCAGGGTATTGCAGAGTATTGCACCAGGGTATTGCAGAGTATTGCACCAGGGTATTGCAGAGTATTGCACCAGGGTATTGCAGAGTATTGCACCAGGGTATTGCAGAGTATTGCACCAGGGTATTGCAGAGTATTGCACCAGGGTATTTTGCAGAGTATTGGCAGGGTATAGCACAGGGATGGCTGAGCAGGGATGGATGGATGGATGGATCTGTGACTGCAATTGTCACAGATCCAGCCCACAGTGCTGCTGCTGCCATCCGCTCCCTCCCCCTCCCCTCTCACACTGTACCGATCGGTACAGAGAGGGGAGGGAGGAACCGGCGTCATCAAATGACGCCGGTCTGTTTACAAGTGATTGCTCCGTCATTTGACGGAGCGATCACGTGGTAAACGGCCGCTATCAGCGGCGATTTACCGCGATTCGTGATCCGCCGGGTCCTCTGGACCCGGCGGTCACGGAGTTTCCCGTGTGCGCGCCCCAGGGGGCGCGCGGGAGCGCGATTCTGGGAGGACGTTATATAACGTCCTCCCAGAGTTAAGCAACCACTCTGCCGCCGTTATTTGTCGGCAGGTGGTTGTTAAGTGGTTAAAAGGGGTTGTAAAGGTTTGTTTTTTATTTTCTAAATAGGTTCCTTTAAGCTAGTGCATTGTTGGTTCACTTACCTTTTCCTTCAATTTCCCTTCTAAATGTTTTTTTCCTTTGTCTGAATTTCTCACTTCCTGTTTCTCCTCAGTAAGCTTGCCCCCATCATCCCAGCGGTGGTTAGTCAGCCAGAACAGCTTAGAGCCCATTCACACAGGGGCGACTTTGGATCCGACCTGAAGTCGCCCCAAGTCGTGCGGCATGAGAAAATCAATGTAAGTGAATGAGAGCCGTCTTAATGCACACTACTGAAGTTGCTCCGACTTCAAAAAAGGTTCCTGTACTACTTCAATCCGACTTCTAGGCGACTTGTAGGCAACTTGTACCCATAGATTTCAATGGAATTTGCCTCCAAGTCGGATCCCCTGTCTTAACTGAAGCAACTTTCCAGGAAGTAAAAATAGTTTTCCAGGCAAACCCCACCCTCCCACAGAGCTGATTATTGTTTGATTGGCCACTGGAAAGTCGCATGTCCTGGAGGCAACTTGAAGTTGCCTTGAAAGTTGCCTGGAGTCGCGCTGTGATTCATGCTCAAGTCATGTCCAAGTTGCCTCCCAAAGTCACGCTGGAAGTCGTGTTGCCCCTGTGTGAATGGGCTCTAACTGAACAGCTTTACTGAGGAGAAACAGGAAGTGAGAAATTCAGACAAAGAAAACAAAAAAAAAAAAACATTTAGAAGAAGAGAAATCGAAGGAAAAGGTAAGTGAACCAATGCACTAGCTTAAAAGGAACCTACAGTAGGTGCCGCCGATATTGTGTCAATCTCGCCTCTTCTAGCGGCGAGATTGACACCCTACGAGCCCCAATGCGAGAGCCAGCGCCGAGCTGTCTCGTCATCGGGAAAGTAAAAATTTTGTTTTTCCTTTCACAATGAGCGACACGCATTGCGGGTAGACGGAGATCCGACGTGGATTCCCGCCAATACCAGGCACTGTGTTTGGTATGAATCCTGAGCGGGAACTCCACGCCAATTTTTAAATAAAAAACCGGCATGGGTTCCCCCTCCAGGAGCACACCAGGCCCGGTCATGGGGGTCCCCCTCAAAATCCAAACCAGACCCTTATCCGAGCACGCAACCTGGCAGGCCGGAGGAAAAGAGGGGTGACGAGAGCGCCCCCCCCCTCCCTCCTGAACCGTACCAGGCTGCATGCCCTCAACATGGGGGGGGTTTGGTGCTCTGGGGCAGGGGGGCGACCTGCGACCCCCCCACCCCAAAGCACCCTGTCCCCATGTTGATGGGGACAAGGGCCTCTTCCCGACAACTCTGGCCGTTGGTTGTCGGGGTCTACGGGCGGGGGCTAATCGGAATCCGGGAGCCCCCTTTAATAAGGGGGCCCCCAGATGCCGGCCCACCACCCAATGTGAATGAGTATGAGGGTACATCGTACCCCTACCCATTCACCTGGTGGAAAAAAAAAATGGCAATAAAAAAAAAAAAACACACACACAGCTTTTTAACCTAATTTATTACACAGCTCCGGGGGTCTTCTTCCGACTTCGGGGGGTCTCCGGCGTCGTCTCCGCGCTCTCCGGTTTTTTCTTCCTTCTGCCGGGCCTCCGCCATCTTCTTCCAGCTCTTTTGCTAGTGGAGGCCCGGTCTTCCCCGTCGTCTCGTCCGGCTCTCAGTTGTCCTTCTGCCTGCCCCTCCACTATCTTCTTCCAGCTCTTTTGCTAGTGGAGGGGCCCGGTCTTCGCGTCCGGCTCTCCGTTGTCCTTCTGCCGGCCCCTCCACCATCTTCTTCCAGCTCTTTTGCTAGTGGAGGGGTCGGTCTTCCAGTCGCCGTCTTCTTCCCTCTTCTCCTCCTCGATGTTGACTCGTCGCTTCCTCCCGCTGTAATGCTGGCTGTTCGGTCCGCAGCAATTTATATAGGCTTCTCATGACGTCACAGTCACATGCTTCAGGTGGCCCCGGAGCATGTGACTGACGTCATGGTAACATGTGACTGTGATGTCATGAGAAGCCTATATAAAATCGCTGCGGACCGAACAGCCAGCATTACAGTGGGGGGAAGCGACGAGTCAACATCGAGGAGGAGAAGAGGGAAGAAGACGGCGACGGGAAGACCGGCCCCTCCACTAGCAAAAGAGCTGGAAGAAGATAGTGGAGGGGCCGGTAGAAGGACAACAGAGAGCCGGACGAGACGGCAGGAAGACCGGGCCCCTTCACTAGCAAAAGAGCTGGAAGAAGATAGCGGAGGCCTGGCAGAAGGACAACGGAGAGCCGGACGAGACAACGGGGAAGATCGGGCCTCCGCTAGTAAAAGAGCTGGAAGAAGATAGCGGAGGCCTGGCAGAAGGAAGAAGACCCCGGAGTCAGAAGAAGACCCCCGGAGCTGTGTAATAAATTACTTTAAAAAGCTGTGTGTTTTTTTATTGCCATTTTTTTTCCACCAGGTGAATTGGTAGGGGGTACGATGTACCTCATACTCATTCACATAGGGTGGTGGGCCGGCATCTGGGGATCTGGGGAATCCCCACGCAGATTTTTCGGCTTGGGGGATTCCCCTTCAAATTCATACCAGACCGAAGGGCCTGGTATGCTCCTGGAGGGGGAACCCATGCCGGTTTTTTATTTAAAAATTGGCGTGGAGTTCCCTCTCAGGATTCATACCAAACACAGTGCCTGGTATTGGCGGGAATCCACGTCGGATCCCGTTCAATACAGTGCCGCGTCTCCTTCTCGCTATTGCAGCGAGCGCGAGATGTCGCCACCCTGTCGCCGAGATGTCGGCACCCTGTCGCCGAGAATCTCTGCGATGAATATACAATGTCGGCGGCACCTACTCTATTTAGAAAACAAAAAACAAACCTTTACAACCCCTTTAAGAAAAGCAAAACATTTGCCATCCCTGTCGCTGGTACAATTGATTGTTTCGGTGGTAAGGAGACCTCCTGAGCCCCTCAATGGATGCTTTCCTTGCAGTTTGGAGAGTTTTCTTTCACTTTCAGCTGTGAAAAAATGTTTTGACTAGATATATTGTGCACTAATGGCATGTATACACTGTATGTGTATATGTATGTGTGTATATAATCACACATACAGTGGAACCTCGGATTACGAGCATATCCGTTCCAGGAGAATGCACGTAATCCAAAGTACTCGCATATCAAAGCGAATTTCCCCAATCAATGGAAACGAAAATAATTTGTTTCGCATTGACTTCAATTGCATGCAATACCGCATGCAGCCAGTGGCGGGGGGCGCCGGAGAGACTCGGAAATGGCCGGAAAGGCCTGAGGACAGTTGGGCTGACCTCTGCAAACCTCGGAAAGACTCCGTTCCCGAGGTCAGCTGAGCTGTCCTCGGGCCTTTCCGTGCAATTCCGAACGTCGCCGCTCGGCTCCGAAACTCCACCACCTCAGGCCAAACGCGGTACTGCACACACCCCTTTGGCCTGAATCCTGCTCGTTTTGCAAGACAACACTCGCAAACCGAGTTAGAATATTTTAAAACACAGTGCTCGTATTGCGAAACGCTCGTAAACCACGTTACTCGCAATCCGAGGTTCCACTATATATATATATATATATATATATATATATATATATATATATATATATATATAACCTATTAGATTATTTGAGATACTGGCGACACCTAGACACATTTTTGCAAGAATCATTTAAAAATAACAAAATAAAAGTTTATTTTTGTTTCAGGCTTAATGAGGTATGGCTCCGGACTACATTCTGCACTGGTATTTTGCAGTGCTTTACAGAAATCGCACGGTAATTTTCTTACAAAATGTTTCCAAATACATAATACCAACCTTCCCTTCGGTTTTATCACAGTAGAAGAGAATAAGTGTTGTACGGTTATACTTCTGGTGACAGAGATCTCCTCCTGTATAATTTACCATAATGAGGCCATCTTCATATATCATCTTTTGGTTGGTTAATCCTATTAAAAAAAAAAAAAAAATGGGCCTTTTAATAGGAAATACAATAATTGAAGTGTTGTAAATAGGTTACAAATTAGAATAGATTAGTAACAAAAAACAAATAGTTTCAATGATCTGTTTTTTTTTTTGTTTTTTGTATGTGGGGCACAGATTTTATAGTTAAACCTCAAGCTCAAACACAACATGTTTCAGAAGGGATAAAACATTTTCACTACAGAGAAAAGTTAATTATGACCAATGGTAGGTAGCCAATGCTCTGTGTATGCTTACTGCAAGACTACCATGATCAATTGTATCCTTATTTCCAACAGTACAATATTTTTACAATAGAAGTGACGGTTTCAATTATTTTCTCTACCTACAAGAAAGAGTATAATAACAAGTTTTTCCACAACTTAGTGCCCTGTCTTGCTCTAATATGGACCTGTATAATACTATAAAGTATGATCATTACAAGTTACAGTCCTGTTGCACTGCTTGCAGATATTAGGTGATTTGTAGGCAGAAGGTTATATAGAAAATTTGATTCATAGAAATAGAATACACCAAGCCTTTCAAAATCAGAAGCCATAACCAATGATTCCATAGATCTATATGAAAAAATATGGAACCCTTGGGTGTCTTATTCTATCCCATCTAACCCTGACAATTCTTTACTGAAACCTTGGTAAGATATTGAAAGCCAGTAATATTCTAGATACTTTATCTCATTATTATCTCTACCCCTTTATATGTAATAATCCCGGAGTCTTCTCTCTATCCTGTATTTCCTTTCCTATCCTTTAGTTTCTATTCACTCTCTATCTTTTATATTCCACAATTTGTCCTTTTTCCTTTAATTCTCTTTTTTTTATCATTTTTATATCTTTATATATTTTAATTTCACGGCGCTCAGACATTACAACAGAGACGCTCTTTTTCCCAAAAAATCCTGTGGAGAAGCAGGAAATAATTAGGGGATCACGCTGGAGGCTTTTATAACACGGAGATAGCATACAGCATGTTATTAGGTTCATTTAGTTTGTCAGCAAGAGCGAGCTGTGTGATACACCTATGCACTTTATGCTGACACTGAGCCATATGATCTCTTGTGGGAACTATTGCAGTATCTGGATTTTTGGAACTTGTATGTTGTTTTAATAAATACATTTGAAACGGAATTACACTATGTGGAGCCTTTGTCTTCCTATGTCCCTGGATGACGGAAGTTTGCTGAGACACACTGACTGAGCAGTTCGTTTTGGATATCGTTGAGGCACAGTATTTTCATCATTGTGGTGAGTTTAAACCCCTAAGGGGTGTGTGGAACATATGTGTGAAGTTATCTTTGGTGAAAGATCACTCATCGCGTGAAAAGCGATTCTGACTAATTTCTCCCACTTCTCATAGACTCTCATTGGATACTCATTACGGACTTTTCATGCTTAGTTAATATGTCCTTTTGCTCCATTCATGTTCTTTCCACTTTTGTATTGCTATATATATATATATATATATATATATATATATTTACAAGTCGGCTTTTATTAACTGATTTTAGCGCTGCTTTGATGCAATTTTACTGCTTCTTGTTATACAGTTTTTTGACACACTTGGTTTACAATATAAAATGGTATAATTAAATATATAAATATGATATTTACTTCTAATATAGTAATTTATCTAAATATGATCCCCCACCCCCCTATCTCTTCATATTTTTGAGCCAATTTATTACTAATTTACTACTCTTTTATAGCTATAGTCTATGTTTCCATTTTATCCAGTTTCGCTATTATAAAAAATCCTATAATATTTACATATTTGTTCAAATGTAATAGTTTTACATGATTAGATTGACTATATTCTGGTTCAACAATTCCTTATATATTTATCTCAGGATCTTCAAATATGCAGTATCAGCTGATTCTATGTTTCTAATGCTCTCAAACACATTATACCATTTCTTGTAATCATTTATTGTCAATTGTATCCATTGTTTTCTCTTTGTTTCAAACCCAATAAACAAATTTGACGAGTAGAAAATTTGATGCAATGTACATTTTTGGCACAGAGCTTTTCCATGCCAAAAACAATTATGGGTTTTAGTGTACTCTTTCAGGCTAGACAGTTAAAGTGCACCTATAGCCAAAGCTTTTATGTTTTGGACAGAGTAGGGAAAGGTTAACAAATCTGTAAGGTTTTCATTACTGTCTATGTCCTGCACAGGGAAAAATCTCCCTTTCTTTTTGTACTGGAAACTATAGACCATGGGAAAGAACGTGATGGCCAGTTAAAAATCTAACAGTAATCACTGGAACCGAAAGTGAAGGAGATAATCTTCCAATGTCTCCCCTACTTTAAAGAGATTTCAACCAGTGTTGCAGCAAGTTTTTATTTTCTAATGAGTTGCCATAGTTCTACTATGACACCTGCCCCCTAGTATTTAAAATCAACCTTTAAAACAAAAACTTTTAATTTTGCAAAACACACCAAAAGAAGTGCATTAATAATTTTCTTCTATTTCAACCTGCAAAGAATTTCACCTGCGATCAGTGGATCAGCAAAATTTCCCTCCAGCCCTTGGTCCATACTGGAGGTACAGAGCTACAGAACAGGAGAAAGTATCAAAAGACTACAGGGTGGGCAGCACAGTGGCTTAACACTTCCGCCTAGCAGCACTAGTCGTCGGTTTGAGTCCCAACCATGACATTACCTGCCTGGCGTTTGCATGTTCTCCCTGCATGGGTTTCCTCCAGGTACTCCAGTTTCCTCCCACACTCCAAAGACATGCTGGTATGTTAACCACTTAAGGACCAAGCCTCTTTTTGAGATTTGGCGTTTACAAGTTAAAATCTGTTTTGTTTTGTTTTTTTGCTAGAAAAATTACTTAGAACCCCCAAACATTATATATTGGGGTTTTTTTTTCGAACGCCCTAGAGAATAAAATGGCAATACTTTGAATTAAAAATAAGACAACAGTAAAGTTAACCCAATCTTTTTTTTATATTGTGAAAGAAAATGTTACGCCGAGTAAATTGATACCAAACATGTCAGGCTTAAAAATTGTGCCCGCTCATGGAATGGCAACAAACTTTTACCCCTAAAAATCTGCATAGGCGACAGGTTACCAGTTTTGAGTTAGAGGTCTAGGGCTAGAATCATCGCTCTCGCTCAAATGACCGCGCCCTCACGTGTGGTTTGAACGCGGTTTTGATATGCGGGCGCTACTGATATATGCGTTCGCTCCTGCACGCGAGCTCGGCGGGACGGGCCGCTTTAAAAAAATATTATTTATTTTACTTTAATTGTTTATATGGACACTGTCCTTTTAAAAAAAAATATATTTTTGGGTCATCTTTATTCCTATTACAAAGGAATGTCAAAATCCCTTGTTATAGAAAAAAAGCATGCCAGGACCTCTTAAATATGAGATCTGGGGTCAAAAAACCCCAGATCTCATATTTACACTAAAAAGCAATAAAAAAATAAATAATAATTATTTAAGAGCATTGGGCAGAAGTGACGTTTGACATTGCTTCCGCCAGTCAACGCTATGGAGCCAAGTGGGGGCCATCCTCCCCTCACTCGGGAGCCTGCCAAGCAGGGAAGAGGACCTGATAGTCTCTGCCACTACCGGCGCCCCTGGTAAGTGGCAGAGACGACCGGAGCATGGCGGGCGGGGCCTGGCCCTCTCCCACCCCCGATAAAAGTGATCTTGCTGCAAATCCGCCGCAGAGACCGCTCGCTGAAGAAGAGGATACCGGGCTTATGGCAGCTAGCTGCTGCCATAACAACGATATTCCTCTTCAAAATGCCAATGTACATCATCGTGAGCCGGTCCGGAAGTGGTTAGTTGGCTCCTGTCTAAATTGGCCCTAGTATGTGTATGTATGAACGTGAGTTAGAGACCTTAGCCTTTAAACTCTGAGTGAAGGAACTGATGTGAATGTACAATAAATGGAAAGCGTTGCTTAAATTGACTGAGTTTTACAAGTACCTGCAATAAATAATAAGTTATAAGTGATGTCACCACACTTGTTCTCCCATTGAGAACTCCAGCTCATTCTGCTGTGGTAGTAAATGGTGGCACCCCAAGTATGTGTTTAGCATGAATCATGATCAGAAAGGTTTATTTTTTTTATTTTATTTTTTTACCTAGGACACAGATATTATGATAACATGCCATCAAATGTCTCCTGTACACAGTAAACCTTTTAGGAGGTCAGGATAATGACTCAAACTTAAAGAAAAAAAAAATAATACATTAGTCATGTTAACTTGAGTCCATGAATTTGACAGTAAATAGTCCATATGCACAAGTGTCTATCAAGCAAAATTGCATTTTTATACCCGTGAAATTGAAGCAGGAGCTCTGTATGCACCAGGAGTGTCAGAAAAAAAAAAAAAAAACACAACGACTATCAGCTGGGATAGATTTTTACGCAGGATCATTTGTTTCCCCAAGTAGGCATTGGCCATGAGGCTTTGGGGATTCAAGCAGCTGAATTGGGCAGGTCAGTTTGTTCAAAGTTAACTTGTTTTGGCCCAGAAAACAAACTTCTCACCTGACTTACTATCTTTGTGCTGAAAACAAAAATCAGTGCTTAAAGTGTTACTAAACCCAGGAACCTGCATTCACTATATGTGGTCTCCTACAGTACACAGAAAATGGAAATGCAATTATTTTAGTAAATATAAACTGCTAAATACCTTTTCTCATCAACAGTATAAAGCAGTCTTGTGACTTCTATCAGTGTCTGGTTAAAGCTTGTAGGAGGAGCTTTCATTCTCCTCTGACTGTCCTATGAGGCTGCAGGACCCCTGACCTTCTGTCTGGACAGTGCTAATTGGCCCTGTGCTGATCACATGCACCCTCCCAAAGAAAAAAAAAAACGTAGTTAGACTTACCGGTGACGGTATTTCTAAGAGCCTTTCAGGACAACCTTGGAGAGAGCGTAGCTCCGCCTCTTTAACAGGAAACACTTTCAGCCTTTAAATCCCTCCTCTTCCACCATGGCCTCAGTTATTGTGGTTTCCGACAAACTGGAAGAAAAAAGCACAGAACAACCACAACGACCATGATAGACACTTAATCAATACTTCTAAGATATATTAGGGAGGGAAATAGCGGTTGTCCTGAAAGGCTCTTAGAAATACCGTCACCGGTAAGTCTAACTAAGTTTTTCTCAAATCGCCTTTCAGGACAACCTTGGAGAGGATAACCGAGTAACTTACCCTAGGGTGGGACTACTGCCTGCAGTACCTTCCTGCCGAAGGCTTGATCTGCGGCAGACAGCAAATCCAACCTATAGTGCCGGAGAAAAGTTGAGTAGTTGGACCAAGTGGCAGCCTTGCAAATCTGATCAGGCGTAGCACCGGCCCTCTCGGCCCAGGAAACTGCTGTTGACCTTGTTGAATGAGCAGCAATACCTGAGGGAGGTATTTCTCCTTTAGCTTGGTAAGCTTCTGTAATTGCTTGTCTAAGCCATCTGCCTAATGTACTTTTGGAAGCTTTCTCCCCTTTGCGGGGACCTGAAAATACTACAAAGAGGGCATTTGTTTTTCTAAACTCTTTGGTAACTGCTAGAAACTGGAGCAGACATCTTCTCACATCCAGCGTATGGAAAGCTTCCTCTCCTGCATTGTTAGGGACTGAGGAAAAGGTAGGCAGGGTTATCTCTTGTGACCTATGGAAGGTTGAAGATACTTTTGGTAGGAAGGCTGGATCCGTCTGAAGGATCACTCGGTCTGGAAAGACCCTCAAAAAAGGTTCTGTAACCGCCAGAGCCTGGAGTTCACTGACTCTCCTTGCCGATGTAATGGCAACTAAAAAAATTGTTTTGAAAACTAAACTTCTTAAGGAAGTCTCTTGAAGGGGTTCAAACGGAGCTCCCGTGAGACCCTGTAAAACAACAGATAGATCCCAACTGGGAAAAACTTTAAGGACTATGGGTCTGT
The DNA here is from genome assembly GCA_029206835.1 of Rana muscosa. Taxonomy (NCBI): domain Eukaryota; kingdom Metazoa; phylum Chordata; class Amphibia; order Anura; family Ranidae; genus Rana; species Rana muscosa. Next base: position 123,471,600 of record CM055121.1, read on the forward strand.
TCCGAGCCAAGGCCCTAAAAAATCTGGAAATTAAAGTTTCTTTGGACAAAGCTTTTTCAAAGTAAACTGAAAGAGCCGCAACTTGGGTTTTCAAGGTGCTGGCTGCCAATCCTTTCTCCATTCCTTCATGGAGAAACTCTAAAACTGAAACGACACTCTTGACTATAAAGTTTTTGGAAGAACACCAAGAATTGAATTTTTTCCATACTTTAAGGTAGATGGCCCTAGTTACCTCCTTTCTACTGGACAGTAGGGTCCTTACTACCTTATCTGAAAGTCCTTTGGCTTTTAGGAGGTCTTCTTCAGAAGCCAAGCAGTCAGATGTAGTCTGTCTGCTTCCGGATGGTTCACAGAACCCTGTGATAGTAAGTCCTTCCTGAGTGGTAGCCTCCAAGGAGGATTTGCGGCTAGGTTTAGAAGTGTCGCAAACCAAGGTCTTTTTGGCCAATATGGAGCAATCAGGATAAGACTGGTGTTCTCTTCCCTGAACTTTCTTAATACCAATGGGATTAGGGGAAATGGGGGAAAGGCGTAACACAGCTGGTAATGCCATGGGTGTGCTAGAGCATCTATTCCAACTGCCTGATCCCCTCTGTGGAGAGAAAAGAATTCTCGGACTTTCGTGTTTTGCTGGTTGGCAAATAGATCTACCTGGGGTTTCCCCCACTCTTTGGAGATCATGGAGAAAATCTCCTGGCTCAGACTCCATTCTGCTTCCACCACACTCCTTCTGCTTAGCAGATCTGCCAACAGATTCTGGGATCCCTTTAAATGAACCGCTGATAAGGAGGTCACGTTTAGCTCTGCCCAGGACAACAACTGACTGGCTAACTCCATGAGACCTGGGCTCCTGGTTCCCCCTTGCTTTTGTACATAAGCTATTGCTGTTGTGTTGTCTGACAGAATTTGAACATGACGTCCTTTGACTGTCTGCTGAAAGGTAAGGAGGCCCAGAAATATGGCTTTTAACTCCTGCCAATTTGATGACTTCTTTGCTTCCCACTTGGACCAAGTTCCTTGAGCGGTTTGCCCTTCCAGATGAGCTCCCCAACCCCAAGCACTTGCGTCTGTTGTCAGACGTTTGTCCAGTGGAAACACCCACGAGAGACCCTTTGTCAGGTTGTTTGGGTTTCTCCACCACCAGAGTGCTCTTTTTACGTTTGATTTTAGTTTGAAGCACTTTTCCAGTGACTCCTGGTGTGACCAAACTTGTAGAATGTTCCTCTGGAGGGGTCTGGAGTGTAGCCTTGCCCATTGTACGGCTGGGATTGAGGCCGTGAGGAGGCCTAATACTGCCATAGCCAATCGGACAGATGTTGGGAGATTTGTCTGAATCTGACCCACTGCAGAGTAAATCTTCTCTATCTTTTCTTGGGGGAGAAAGACCTTTTGAAGAACTGAGTTTATGGTGTAGCCCAGAAACCTCATCTCCTGAGTTGGATCTAAGTTTGATTTGTCCAGATTTAGGAGCCAACCTAAATTCTTGAGATGAGTCCGTGACACTTGCAGGTTTGTCACAAGCTGATCCCTGGAATCTGCAAAAAACTGTAGGTCGTCCAAATATGGACTGACCGAGATCCCCCTCAGTTTCAGAGGCTCTAGGGCTTCTGCCATGACTTTTGTGAAAATCCTGGGCGAGGATGAAAGCCCGAATGGTAGGGCTGTGAATTGGAGATGCCATATTGACGTCCCCAGATCGATGGCTAGGCGGAGAAATCTTTGGGAAGCCAGAGCTATCGGCACATGTAGATAGGCGTCCCTCAAGTCCAGGGACGCCATGAAGCAACCTGGAGTCAACAGCTTTGTAATGGAGTGGATTGTGTCCATACGAAAGTGCTTGTACCTTACTGATTTGTTTAAGATCTTCAGATTCAGAATCAGTCGGTACTTGCCTGAAGGTTTTTTTACCAAGAATATATGGGAATAAAACCCCTGGCCCTCCTGATGTTTTGGGACTGGAACAATCACTTCCTGTTGTATCAGATCCTGTAAGAGGGTCATCATAGCGGAAGCTTTTTCCTGATCCCGTGGTAGGGCTGTGACATAAAACCTGCTTGGGGGGCATTCCGAGAATTCTAGACTGTATCCCTGTGAAATGATGTTCCTCACAAAGGGACTTTTGGATACTTGGTTCCATTGAGGGAAAAAAGCTGACAGTCTTCCCCCCACTGGAGTAATGCTGTCATTTGTTTTTAGAAGCTTGGTCTGTAGGGAATCTAAAGAGCACTCCACCCCTTCCTCTACCTTTTTGGGAAAACCAAGGCTTTTTGTTGTCATCTTTTTTGAAGGATTGCTGAACAGAACGAAAATTCTTTTTAAACGGTTGCTTCTTTTTAGAAGGGAAAGCCTTCTTCTTGTCAGCTGTTCTATCCAGCACAGTTTCTAGCTCTGGACCAAACAGCAAATCCCCCGAGAAGGGTAGGCCACAGAGTTTAATTTTTGAGGCTGTGTCACCCGACCAAGTCTTTAGCCAGACTGCACGCCTAACTGAATTCACTAATGCTGCTGATCTAGCAGCCATTTTGATTGATTCAGCGGATGCATCTGCCATGTATTTTACCGCTTTCAAAATTAGAGGGAAGGATTCCAACAGGTCTTTCCTTGGAGTACCTGCCTCTACATGGTTCATCAATTTCTCTATCCAACACTCCAGGTTTCTTGCCACCACTGTGGAAGCCATAGCTGGTTTGAGGCTGGCTGACGTGGAGTCCCATGCTTTTTTCAGCAGGGAGTCTGCCCTTTTATCCATCGCATCCTTCAACACTCCCATGTCCTCAAAAGCGAGATCCGTACGACGAGAGACTTGCGAGAAGGCAGCGTCCACTCTTGGTTTTTTATTCCAGACCTCTGAGTCCTTGTTTTCAAAAGGAAAACGCTTTTTGAGGGTCTTTGATAGGAAGGGACCTTTTTCAGGGTCCTTCCATTCCTTTTTGATAGTGTCCGATATGACCCTATGGACTGGGAACACTCTTTGCTTGGAATCATCCAGACCCTGGTACATTTTATCATGTACTGAAAGATGTACCTTTTCCTCCTGAATATCCAGGGTAGTGTAGATTGCTTTTAAGAGATCATCCACATCTTCCAAAGATAATTTATATCTGGAGGTTTTGCCGTCATCTTCCTCTTCCTCCTCATCTGAGTCCTTGAGAGAGGGGAGAGTACTTGCCCCTTCGTCCCCAGAGTCCACACTCTCTGCTGGTCTAGAGGTGGAGGCTCTTGGGCTGGACGGTGGTTGCTGGGGTTCAGTTAAGACTACTGGACTTAGCAGAGATTTAACCGAACCAAGAGAACTTGTAAGCTCTCTTACTGAGGAAAATAAATCCTTGAATTGCTGGGATGTTTCCTCTTCCACTAAGTCCTTAATGCAAGACCTGCACATAGCTTTTTGCCATGAATCCCTTAAAGGATTTTTGCAGGAGGGACACTTCCTCTGGCTTGGTGGGTTTACATGTTTGGTTTTTGCTACAGCTTTCTCCTGAAACGAGATAAACAATAGAAATTCACCTAATGTCCTAGCCACACCTAACCAATTAGTGTCATTTAGGCCACCACCAAAGATAGAAAAGAAGTGTCCCAGTGAAAACCACCAATGTCCAAGCTGTAGCAGGTCAGAGAGAAGTAACCACCGACCGTACAGCAGCAGGCTCCCTTAAGGGAGGAAACAAACAAAACAACACAGCAAAAAAGACTCATTTGGATAAGAATAAAAGGCACCATTGTACCCCTCTTACCTGAGCCTGACCGGAGCTTAGGGCGCCTGCTTCCGCCATCGCTGTCTGTCTCTCTTCCATCTTGTCGAGAGCGCAGCTGGGTTATACACACAGTGTGTGTTTTAAATTTTCCCGGGTCCCGCGTCATCCACGTAGGCCGGAAACGGAAGCGCCGGTCGATAGACCCGCCCCCTAGTCTCTGCGTTCCAAGCGCTGGGAACCACTAGCGCCACGCCCCCACAGGAAACCGCATCGCCGGAACTGACGTCACCCGCCAGCCAGGACCCGGAACCGTCATGCGATTCGCGCCGCTGACCTGCAGCGGCAACCGCTCGGCTCCTGGAGCCTTACCGCGGATTCCGGGCACAAGATGCTGCGTCTCCTGTGGGCCCTTTACTCCCCTGAGCAGGCGAGACTGGGGACTCCGGAACACCCCCCGCTTGCGGTGGAGGGGGTGCTGGGATGGTCACTGGTACAAGTACCAAATAAAAGCTGCACACCAGGCAGAAAAAAAGAAAGGTAAGCCTTACTGCTTCCCCCTTGGAAAGAGCGTAGCACCCTGGTTCCCACCTGTTGCTTCCACCATGGCGGAGGAAACACAATAACTGAGGCCATGGTGGAAGAGGAGGGATTTAAAGGCTGAAAGTGTTTCCTGTTAAAGAGGCGGAGCTACGCTCTCTCCAAGGTTGTCCTGAAAGGCGATTTGAGAAAACTCCTCTCTAGCAATACGCACCAAGCATCTGCAGAGTGCCTGCACGGCGCTTCTCTATCAGGAGATGGATTGGGGACAGCGGAAGGGGAGGATCAGAGAAGACAGGATCAAACAGCCAATTTACACACTGCAGAGGATTAACCCCTTAGGTTCCACAGTGAGTATAACAAGCATGCTTTACTGCATATACAGACTGATTTTACTGTTGTGGGTTTTGTAACACTTTAAAAGTAGACCTGTCATGCAAATGCCAAATCCTAAATGCTTTTCAATTTAAACAAGCATACAAGTTTTAAAGTCATTTAAAGTGCCAGCGTCCCATTTATTTAGAAATGATGACTGTTCGGACTCATCCAATCGATAAAGGTTTTCCTAGGACTATTTACATTCAAATACAAACCAAGAAAAGTTTACCCTTTGGTTTCTTTAAAGTTTACTTACGAACTGACCCTTCAGTTAAACTGCAATAGAACAAGATTATATCAGTACCTGCCACCTTTACTGTGGTTCCCTTGATCTGGCAGGAAGAAACTGTTGTTCCACTAGGCGCTTTGGATGTACAAGAAGATTCCGTAACTTCCCCACAGACACGAAGCTGATACAAGTAATCGCCGTCTTTCACTTCCACATTCTTTGCCCCTAGTGGTTTCAGATTATACACATGACCATATTTGGGGTCTGAAACTTGGCATTTGTCACCTATTAGGGAAAAAAAAAAAAAAAAAGTGATCGCTATTAATAATTCTGATATTTAAATGGGTTATACCGTATTTTTCAGACTATAAGACGCACTTTTTTCACCCAGAAATATGGGGGGAAATGTCCCTGCGTTATTTAGTGCAAATATATGACAAGCACCGCCCCGCTGCCACGGCCCCCTGCCACCGCTCGCATCGCCTTCCACCGCCACCACCGGAAGAGAGGCAGGAGAGCGGGGGACAGACTTCCAAACCCCCCGTGGGCGCCGAGCGATCTTCCGGCTGGTTACTCAGACAGAAAACCGAGCATTCGGCCGCTCGGGCTGCTCTGTCTTCTGTTAGGTAGAAGAGATAACATCAGGTAAGGCTGCATTTGTGGGAACGGTCACTCTGCATTTACTATGGCAACGGTCACTCTGCATTTACTATGGCAACGGTCAGGCTGAATTTCATGGGCACTGGAAAATATTTTAGTATACCATTTGGTTCAGAATTTTTTTTCTTGTTTTCCTCCTCTAAAACCTAGGTGCGTCTTATGGTGCGAAAAATACGGTAATTTGTCATTTTTCAGATAGAAGCTGCTAATTTCACATCAGGTATATGGGAGTGATCGAATGACCAACTATCATACTATACTCAAATTCAACAAGGCATCAGCAGTTCCTTAAAAGGTGTGTACTAGATGAGTAAAAGTCTTTATAATTAGTTTCATAGCTCCCAATTACTAGACAAACAGGGAGAAAAATCTAGTGCAGCTTTGGTCCAAATGAAACACTTAAAGTCACAAGAAACATGGAGCTAGGCCTTAAGCATAAGATTTGTGCCAGGAGACTGAACCGCCTCAGGCATAAAATCATCCAGAGGATAAATTAAATCTCCCATCATCCTTAGCTGTGTGTGCAGAAGTGGCTGCAGGCATATAGCAGACAGACTCTGGAGGAGAAGGCGTAGACCGGGGGGTAGGCAACCTCGACCATACAGCTGTGGTGAAACTACAAATCCTATCATGCCTCTGCGAGTTACGCCTCCGATTGTCAGGGTCTTGCAATGTCTAGGACTTGTAGTTGCACCACAGCTGGAGGGCCGAAGTTGTCTGCCCCTGGGCCGTAGACGAAGGCCCAAAAATCAAGGATGAGATTTTTCTCATAAATCACCACATTACAAACAGATCTCAGGGTCCAGGTACAGTCTTTAAGACAGTGCAAGAATCAGATGATTCGGAAAACTGCAAAGTGAGTTCTCTTGGCTCTGAAGTTAAAGAATCTTTGTTTTAAGAAAAAATATGTCTTGATAGAGAAGGGCAACAGCCATTTTTTTTCTCTTTTACACAGGGGAAAAAAAAAAAAAAAAGACATATAGTTCTAAAACACTAGCAAAAAATCTAAATCATGATGGGAGTGGGAGGGATTATGCTGGCTGACCAACAGGTTTTTGTTGCCAGTGTTCAAATCTCCTGTGGGCGGTATAACCCATATGTCTCAGAATTCCTTCTAAAAAGTTTGATATCAGGGTGCAGACTATTAACTGAAAATATTGAGTGGGAACAAGGGGTTACACACATCTAGCATCTCATGTGTATTTATGCCTGTCAGTTGGACACAGCAACATTTAGCAGAGCGACTAAAGTTGGCCACACACGGTTCACCATTCTGGCCAATTCCTAATGAACCACTCAAAGTTCACTCAGTGGGTGACCCGGTCAGCCACTTCCTGTCTGACATCCCTTAACTGAAAAAAAAAAAGAGCCAGATGGAAATACAAATCAGATGCAGCTGTTGAGGTATTTTGACAGCTGGTGGGGCTGGCTGTCACGTGAATGGAGGCATCTTGAACTTTTTACGTGCAGCCTGCAGAGTGAATGAAAAAAAAAATCTATGCGTGTATGGCCAGCCCAGGGAAGGAGAAATCTTCTCTGGTAGTGTAAATGCTTACCTTCAGCTCTTATAACAGGGCATGCTTCAGATGTCCTCCACGAGAATACATATTCACAGTCATCTAGCTCTTGGAAAACAGGGGACCCCTATTATAATAAAGAAAATATAAAAAAATGTAACAGATATATAGACTGATACAGTATATACGGTAGAGACAGGCACAGAAATCCTTGTGTTCTCATGGTTTCTAATAAAAATTTGGTAAAGAAAATTTGTATTTGGAAGCCATTAAATCTTAAACTGGTTTTCATGAGAACCTTTGCTCTAATACATGCTTTAAAATCCACATGAAAGAGAAACCCTGACATAACAAGCCCAGATTTAGTTAGTAGTCAGACAATTGGACAGCACTTAAGGAATTAAAGGGAGTCGTACTATGTTATGGCCACACTGGAAGATGATCCGTGTAGAGTAATGCTTGTTGTTTCTACATTTGTCTCCACTCATGTAGACGATGGTAAGAGTCCCATCTGTTGAAGCCTGAGGACTCATCTGAATAAAGCCAAGGTTGAAGCTTTTATTATCTGTAGTCTTCATGCAGGACCCAACAACTCCCCCTAAAGAGAAAAGAACAGTTTATTTGCCTACAAGTCACAGCCACAATATGCAGGGAAAGATACATCACAAAGGCCTTCATATATAATCACGGTTACCATCTTAGGGATTTATTATGTTCCTGTTTGGCTGAAGGTAGAATCATGGTGGGAAGGACCCCAAGGACTACCCTTACACTAGCTGTGGAGGCATGGAAAAAATAGGATTTTTATTACAGCTTACCCGTAAATTCCTTTTCTTGGAGTACATCATGGGACACAGAGCCTTAAGTAATTTACCTACCTTCAGGTGTTGACACTGGTCAACCCTAATTAAGGAAGTTTACTCCCTATATAACCCCTCCTCCTTCCAGGAGCACATCAGTTTTTGTAGCAAAGCAATATGTCTAAATCCCAAAAGAGGGGAGGGACCTCTGTGTCCCATGATGTACTCTAAGAAAAGGATTTTACAGGCAAGCTGTAATAAAAATCCTATTTTCTTTATCGTACATCATGGGACACAGAGCCTTAAGTAATTTACTTAATGGGACGTCCCATAGCAATGCCACTTGAGGGGTGGGAGAAACAACCCGCAGGGTACAACCAGACTTGAGGATCTACACTGCTGCTTGCAGCACACTGCGCCCGAAGGCGATATCCTCATACCTCCTTACATCCACCTGATAAAATTTTGTGAATGTATGCACTGAAGACCAAGTTGTGGCCTTACAGATCTGAGCCATGGAGGCCTGATGACGCGCTGCCCAAGAAGCACTAACCGACCTGGTAGAGAGCGCCTTAACTTGAAACGGGGGAATCTTGCCCCTTAAATCATAAGTTTGAATTATCACTTGCCGAATCCACTTAGCGATTTAGACGCTGCCTGTCCCTTCTTCGGACCCTCCGGCAAAATAAATAAGACATCAGTCTTACGAATCTGAGCAGTTTTCTTTAAATAGATTTTCACCGCTCTCACCACATCAAGACAATGTAGTGACTTTTCTTCCCTGGAACATGGTTTTGGAAAAAACGATGGCAGGACAATATCTTGGTTCAGGTGAAAACCTGAAATTACTTTTGGCAAAAAGCCTGGACGAGGGCGTAGTACCACTCTGTCCTCATGAAAAATTAAATACGGCTCTTTACAAGAAAGAGCAGCCAACTCTGATACCCTCCTTGCTGAGGATATAGCAACCAAAAATACCAACTTCCTTGTCAGAAGGACTAGGGGAATATTTTGTATCGGTTCAAATGGCTGTTTTTGTAACACAGACAAAACTAAATTTAAGTCCCAGGAATTCAAGGGAGGTTTGACGGGCGGATTAAGCCGCGTTACTCCTTGTATAAAGCCCCGGACTAAAGAATGAGTAGCAAGTGGTCTCTGAAATAAGACCGATAAAGCTGAGACTTGGCCCTTAATAGTACTTAAGGCCAATTTCATCTCTACCCCTAATTGTAGAAAGGCAAGAATTCTGCCTATGATTTATCTCCGAGGGTGCCAACCCTTGGATTCACACCAGGAAACATAAGCCTTCCAGACTCTATAATATATTGTTCTGGAAGCTGGCTTCCTGGCATTGATCAGGGTGGAGATAACTGACCCGGAAAGCCCACGTCTCTTTAGAATGTGGGTTTCAATAGCCAAGCCGTTAGGAAGGATGGAATATCGGTTCCTGAGAGAGCAGATCTGACCGTAGTGGGAGGGACCATGGGCCCTCCACTGCCATCTTTACGATTTCTGCATACCATGACCTTCTGGGCCATGATGGTGCTACCAGAATAATCGGCTTCCTTTCCAGCTTGATTCTGCAAAGAAGTCGAGGCAGCAACTGGATGGGGGGAAATGCATATATCAGTGAGAACTGATCCCATGGAGTCACCAACGCATCCATTCCGCATGCGAATGGATCCCTTGTTCTGGCCACAAAGTTGACCAACTTTGTGTTGAATCTGGATGCTAGGAGATCTACGTCCGGAGTCCCCCATCTTTGGCAAACAGCCCGAAATATGTCGGGGTGAAGCGACCATTCCCCTGAGAATAACTGCTGGCGACTTAAGTAGTCCGCCTGCCAATTCTCTACTCCGGGAATTAATATTGCAGAAAGGCAAGGAACATTCCTTTCTGCCCAAGTTAGAATATGGTTCACCTCTCTCTGCGCTGAGAGACTCTTGGTGCCCCCTTGGTGATTGATATAGGCCACAGCTGTGGCATTGTCGGATTGAATCCTGACAGGGTAATTCTGTAGCCTGGAAGTCCAGGCCTTTAGAGCCAGACGTACTGCCCGAATCTCTAGGATATTGATGGGCAAGCCTCTTTCAGTCCTTGACCATTGTCCTTGGACAGTTGTCCTTTCTAGTACTGCTCCCCAGCCTGAGAGGCTGGCATCCGTCGTTACGACCTTCCAGATAACTGGTCTTAAGGATCTTCCTTTCAGCAGATTCTGGGTTAGTAACCACCTAGTAAGGCTTTGGGCCACTCTTGGGGACAGCCGTATTGGCGAGTCTAAGGCGAGTCTAAGGCTTGAATTGTTTTGTTCCAAGCAGACAGGATACTGTTTTGCAACAGTCTTAAATGGAACTGGGCAAAAGGAACTGCTTCGAATGAAGCCACCATGGTTCCTAGTAACCTCATGCAGAGGCGAATGGAGGGATTGCCATTTGGGATGGGAGCAGTATAAATGGAAAAACCAAAAAACTTCACTCCAAACAAGGCAGAGCTCCTCAACGGAGGAGTTGCCACTTTAAACCGCGGCCTGCAACCCCTTGCGGCCGAAGGAAGCATCCGGAGATGCAGCCACATCAACCCTATAAAACTTAGAAAGGGTATGAACAGACGACCAGGTCGCCGCCTTGCACACTTGTGCAACCGACGCTTGATGTCGGAAAACCCAGGAAGCACCAATTGCCCTGGTGGAATGCGCCGTAACCGGGAAGGGAGGCGCCCGCCCCATGAGAGCATAGGCTTGAAAGCCGTTTTGTCCGATCCACCTAGAAAAAGGTGGCAGACGAAGCCCCTTGACCCCGTTTCTGACCAGAGACAGTCAACCAGAGAGTAGACTTCCGAATAGAAGCAGCAGACAGGCACACCCGCAAGGCTCGTACCACATTCAAAGTGTGCCGCGCACACTCTCTGGGATGCGATGGGCGAGGACTCTAGGACGGGAGGACAATGTCCTCATTTTAGGTGAAAGGTCGAGATCACCCTTGACAAAAGAGAAAGTCGCGGATGCAACAACGCCTTATCCTTATGGATGACTAAACATGGCGACTTGCAGTACAAGGTCGCCAATTCAGATACTCGTCTAACAGAAGTGATTGCCACTAAAGGGCCACCCTCTGAGACAAAGTGAAGAGGGGAATATCCCTGATATTCTCAAAAGGAGGTTCCTGGAGAACCGAGAGTACCAATTCCGATCCCACGGGGGGAGAGGAGACTTGACAGGAGGGAGCCCATGGCGAACCCCCTGCACAAGGGTGCCAACCAAGAAATGACCCGCTAGTGGTCACCGAAAGAAGACGGCCAAGGCTGAAACTGACCCTTAATGATACTCAAAGCGAGCCTTTGGGCCACGCCATGCTGTAGGAAACGCAGGATTCTAAGGACGGAATACGTCCGAGGATGTCAGTCCAGCTCTTCGCACATGGCGATGTAAGCTTTTCCAGGTACAGAGATAGTTCTGGAGGAAGACTTCCGTGTCCTTAATATGGACGAAATGACCAAGTCCGAGAGACCTCGGTCTCTCAACACCTGGCTTTAAACAACCATGCCGTTAAGGCCAGAGACCGTAAAAGCAGGTGAAATATATGACTGAGACAGAAAGTCCTCCCTTATTGACAACCATCAGGGAACGGCCGCGACAAGACGTACCAGATCGGCGTACCAGTGAAGCCGAGGTCAATCCGGAGCAATGAGGATCACCGGAATTCCCTCGGTCGCCACCCTGCGCAGCAGGCGAGGAAGCAACTGCAGCGGAGGATAAACGTGTATCAGGTGATCATGACCCCATGGGCCACTGACGCCTCCGCCCAAGGATCCCTGGATCTGGCCACAAATCTCAACAACTTGCAATTGAGTCGAGAGGCCATCGGGTCCACCTCCGGCGTGCCCCACCGTCTGTGTGGCAAAGGAGTTGAAATACCTCCGGGTGCAAGGACCACTCTCCCTGGTCCATCTGGCGACTCAATAGTCCGCCAGTTCTATGCCCGGAATGTAAGCGGCTGACAGAGCCGGCATGCTTCTTTTAGCCCCCTTCAGGGTACGGGGGACCTCGGAAGCCGCAGCCGAGTCCCCCCTTGATGGTCGACATACGCCATCACGCCATCACCGTGACTTGTCTGACAGGATCCTAATGGAACGATCCTGCAATCTCTCAGACCACGAGGATAGGCACAGTCCGATGGCCCGTATTTCCAGAACATTGATCGGCAAACGGGCTTCGTCCGGAGTCCAAGCCCTTGGGCCAACAGGACTCCCCAGACTACACCCCAGCCCTTCAGGCTGGCGTCCGTAGTGAACACCGTCCATTGGACGGGGAGGAACGACTTCCCAGACCGAAGAGCCGGGGACCCAAACTCCATGTCAGGGACGCCCTGACCAGGTGGCTCACCTGGATCGGAAAATCCAAAGACAACGCGGATTTGTCCCAAGGGAACAAGATCTCCTTCTGCAATGCCCTGGTGTGTGATTGGGCATACGGAATGGCCTCGAAAGAGATCACCATGAGTCCCAGGACTCCCATGCAAAAACGGATTGACGACCATTCTTTGGGATGTCAGCATCCGCACTGCAGACTGAAGTGTCAGTAGCTTCCCCGGAGGTAGGAATACCTTTTGCCTCCAAGGAGTCCAGAATCAGACCGAGATTCCAGATAGCCCACGACAGCAATGCCTTGCTGTCTCAGCAAGCTAGAACCGGCACAAGCACCTTGGTGAACACCCTCGGTGCCGGGGCTAGGCCGAAAGGAAGAGCCACAAATTGATAGTGGACTTCGCCGATCGCAAGCGCAGATCGGAACATACAAGTAGGCGTCCTTGATTTCCAAGGTCGCCAGAAAATCCCCTTGACGGAGTGTACTGACCACCGTGCGAATGGATTCCATACGGAACTTTTGCACCTTCACGAAGGCATTTAGGACCTGGAGGTCCAAGATAGGCCGAACCCCGTCCCTTTTTTGGGCCGACAAACAATTCGAGTAGAATCCCTGAAACCTCTCCTGTGACGGAACCGGCACAATCACTCTGGACCTCAAACCTGAATAGGCCCCATAGGGCCACCCGACGGGCAGGAAGGAGAGAAAGATTTGAGGGAAGAATCTGTCTGGAATTAGGAACGGAACCTATCCTGTAACCTGAGGTGATCACCTCGCACACCCACCAGTAGGAGATCCGGGAGGTCCATTGATCCGTGGACCTGCAAAGTCGTCCCCCCTACCCCAGAGTCGGGAGGGGGCAGGACTTCACGCGGAGGCGGGCTAGGGAGCCGGCTTGTTCGGCATACGCACCCAGGGGCGCTCGTGTCCACCAGCCATACCGCTGTTAGTCTGGGAGGGCCTCCCCGTTGATTGATGAAAAAAAAAAACTTTTTCTGGAAAGGAAGGACCCTGCTTATAGCGGCCTCCTTGCCAGCCTGAGGAAGAACAGTGCTTTTACCTCCTGTGACATCCTTGATGATGTCATCCAGCGCAGCACCGGAAAGCCTACCACCTTTCAATGGTAAACCCTTCGGAGGCTTTTTAGAAGCTAGGTCAGCAGACCAGCATTTCAACCAGATCAGACAATGCAATACCCTGAGTTATAAGTGGCCGCGTCAAACGTGGCGTCGCCACATAAACCAGGCCCTGCACCATTTGTGGGCCAGAGCAATAGTGTCTGGAGGAATATCATGCTCCTGTATTAGTTGCCCATTCCGCAAGTGTTGGAGACACAAGGGTCGCCGCTACCACAAGCCGTAGGGCGGACCCCAACAAGGCAAACATAGCTCTACTCACCACTTCTGACCTCTTGTGAGTGGGGTCCTTTAATGCAGGAGTCCCCTCCACCGGGAGAATGGTGGCCTTGTGCAACCGGGCGACTGGAGGGTCGACCACTGGGGGAGAAGCCCACGTTTTAAGTAGGGCATTTTCAAAGGGGTATCTATAGGCAAACGCTGCGGGACCATAAAAGTCTTCTGCGCCTTTTTCCCCAGACCTTGTCAGTGAGCTGGTCAAAGTAAGGTACATATTGAAAAAAACACTTTTTAGAAGGCCCGGCCCTAAGGAACCAGAGGAGACCGTCCGCCTGAGGTTCTGCATCCGCAGCATTTAGCTTGCGAGTGTCCCTCACTGCATTAATGAGTTCACAAAACAAGCACCCTGTCATTTACTGACACAGAACTGGAGTTTTCCTTGCAAGGAATGTCCTGTTCAAAACCATCAAATATATATTCAGAGCTAGGGTCCTGAGCGGTAGTGGCTAGGCCCATATCTGAATCAGCGCACACGCCCCCTTTTTTTTTTTTTTTTTGTGGAAAAAAAGTGGGGATAGGGGCTTTTTTTCTCCCTTGCGCTCACACACTGCTTCCTCCCGGTCAGATTAATGATACCAGGACTGCCGACAACTGGTCCCTAAGGACCGCAGGTGCAGGAGCACTGCCAGTTGTCTCTAACAGTGTGAAGAAACAGGTGAACCAGACTCCAATATTGCCACGCTCTGAGACCTTATTCACCATTACAGTGAATAATACAGCCCACCCACAGGCCGTGCTGGGGCTGAGGAGGGGATACCTGGAGTACTCACCACCCCTAGGGACCTCTCGGTACCGCTGTATGAGCCGCGCTGTAGCGCAGTATGAGTCGCGCTGTAGCGCAGTATGAGTCGCGCTGTAGCGCTGTATGAGTCGCGCTGTAGCGCTGGTGCAGCCTGAGGTGAAGAATCTGTGAGGATGTGTGTATTTCGCGCCGTACAGCAGCGCTGCTAGAGGCCGAAAACGAAAGTGAAAGTGCCGCGGCTACAAGAAAATGGCCGCCGGGCACCAGTATAACTATGCATTAAGCCCCAGCCAAAATGGCCGCCAATGGCACACTTTAAAAAAAAAAAAAAACAGCGCAAATGGCGCACAGAAGACAACACAGCCAGTCCCCCAGAACACTTCCCAAACCAAATAACAGTCATGGAGCGGCCCCCCCAGGGCAGAGTGACCCGCCAAGCATCCCCACACAGCACAACAGGGTGCAGAGAGCAGCATAACAGGGGGGAGACAGGGAGAACCCCCCACACACAAACACAGCCAGCATGTACTCACCTTGCAGCAGGAGAGACTACTTACCCGTCCCGCAAGCACCTTGGAGAACACCCCCGGTGCCCATAGAGGGACTCACTGGCTTGTTTCAGACAGGCCTATCACAGAGTCGTACTGCGTAGCTGTCGGCCCGGTCCACCGCGAAAGATACAGTAGGTACTGTTCGATCTTGAGAGGACCGCGGGAGCATGAAAGCAACCCGGCCACCCCTGGAGCCATGGGGTATGTCGTGAACTGAGTCTCACGCACACAAGGCGAGGATCAGCATGCTCGATGGTCGGACAGGGAAGACTACGAGGATACTAGTGTACCCAACCTGTTGCCCAGCCGACAGTTGATTGAAGGTCTCAAAAATTAAATAATAAAATTCCCAAAGGAATAAAAATTAAAAGTAAAATCTTCCAGGAGACTGGCTCCTGAGAGAGCCACGTCTTCTCCTTCTGCTAGGCAAAAAAAACTGAGGCCTGCTAGCTGCAGGTGGGAGGGTAATGTCCGGAGGGACCGCCCCCCCAGCTCTGGTTTGTTCTGGAATGTTTTAACATTTAACATTCTGCCTAGGTTTTCTCCTGCAAGCAGGGACATATACCCACGTGTAAAGTGTAAGACACGCCGTGTCGGTCCATGGATGATAAGAGAAAGGCAGATTTTAGCAGGGATTCCAACTTCTTATCTGTTGGATCCTTAAGCATTTATGCATTGTCTACAGGACAAGTCAAGTTATTATTCACATTGGAAATCGCAGCGTCAACTGCTGGTACTTTCCATCTTTTGGAGAATCTTTCCTCCAGAGAATAGCGATTTGCAAAAACTCTTAGGAGGGAGAAAATGTTTATCCGGATGATCCCATTCCGGAAAAATAAGCTGTTCTAGCAATGCATGTGCTGGAAACGCATGCAAAGCATGGGAAGGTTTCAAAGAACCTAAGGAAGAGGCAGGGTTTTCATGAGACTCTGTTAGAGGCAGCATGAAGGTGGGGCGAACCATTTCAGTAAGAGATTGTATCAGCAATTTCTCAGTTTGGGAAGCTGAAAAAGGTTCATCTACCGTTGTCTCCTCCAAGGAGGAATCATCGGTTTGTCTTTCTTCCTAAACGATTGAGGGTAACACCTCATCATGAGTCCACTGTTCCCCTAGCAAAGCTAAAGTGGGGGAAGGGCTAGTACGTTTCTTATCACTCTGAATAGAGGATGCGATTAAAGCCGCTAATCTTTCTTCCATACCCTGGAGGGAGGAGGAGAGGGCATCTTCAGTCACATATCTAGGTGCTGAGATGTGAGAGGCAGTTGCACCATCAATTTGTTCCAATGGCTCACCCTGTGTTGCCATAATTGGTAATTCAGGCGAGAATGACAGCATGGAATTACAGCTAGAAGTCTCAATGCCTGGGGGTGAAATCTTTGCTTTTTTGGCCCTTGAGGTGTCTTTTTTGGTAGGCATAGTCCTAAGTACAAAAACAGAGGCGCTATACAATTTGCACTAAATCGCTGAAAATAGTCATGACTTTAAAAGCCGCTATAAAGTTTCAGCCTAGTGCTGAAAAGAGTGTCTTTCCTGAATCAGGAATGCCAGTGCAACCCATACGTGTCTCACAGCTCGTGTGTCTGTGTATGCTTCCTCCTCAGCAGCGGAGGAGAGACTGTCATTTTCGCAGTACTGCGTTTAGGCTCCGCCCCCTCTGGAAAAAGACCGTAGCTCCCCCCCCCAAAAAAATTATTTTTTTTTTCTATGGATCCCTGACCAAACAAGAGAAGGGGAGGGGAGCAGAGACTGCAATGAGGCAGAGAAACAAAAAAACAGCCAGACAATCCTATCGTGGTACATAGCGGGACCTCTGCGTCCCCCACGGTGGGGGTAAGTAAGGGGGGTGCAGCGCTGCTGTCTCCCTAACCCACTGGTCCCATCAGAGGTGGGAAAAATAGGATTTTTATAACAGCTTACCTGTAAAATCCTTTTCTTGGAGTACATCACGGGACACAGAGCGGCATAGTCATTACTATGTGGGTTATATAGATTACCTTCAGGTGCTGGCACTGGCAACTTCCAAACCGGAAGTACCCTCCCCTATATAAGCCCCTCCCATCCGGGAGCACCTCAGTTTTGTAGCAAAGCAATAAGTGTCCCAAAAAGAGGGGTGGGAGCTCTGTGTCCCGTGATGTACTCCAAGAAAAGGATTTTACAGGTAAGCTGTTATAAAAATCCTATTTTCTTTCTCGTACATCACGGGACACAGAGCGGCATAGTCATTACTATGTGGGACGTCCCAAAGCAATGCCCAATGAGGGGGGGGATACACCATACATAAGCTGAGCGCTATCAGACATGAGGATCTTTTGCGGCCTGCAACACACTGCGCCCAAAGGCGACATCCTCCTGACTTCTAACGTCCACCTGGTAGAACCTAGTAAACGTGTGTACTGAAGACCATGTTGCGGCCTTACAGATTTGAGCCAGGGAGGCCTGGTGATGCACTGCCCATGAAGTTCCAACTGCTCTCGTGGAGTGCGCCCTAACTTTGAACGGAGGCGGTCTCCTTCTCAAGCCATAGGCTTGCATAATGACCTGTCGAATCCACTTGGCTAAAGTAGATTTTGACGCTGCCTGACCCTTTCTGGGGCCTTCCGGCAGAATAAACAAAGTATCCGTTCTGCGAATCTGAGCAGTGGCTTTTAGATAAGCTTTAACTGCTCTTACTACATCCAAAGAATGTAATAACTTTTCCTCTACCGAACTAGGTTTGGGGAAAAAGGAAGGAAGAACCACATCTTGGTTCAAATGAAACCTCGATACCACCTTAGGAAGAAAGGCTGGATGAGGACGTAACACTACTCTGTCCTTATGGATAACCAGATATGGCTCTTTACAGGACATAGCTGCTAATTCCGACACTCTTTTAGCCGAACAAATGGCTACTAGAAAAAACAATTTCCTGGTGAGAAGAACCAAGGAACTATGCTGTAATGGTTCAAATGGTTGTTTCTGTAGAACCGACAGAACCAGGTTTAGATCCCATGGACATATGGGAATATTAACCGGAGGACTAATACGCATCACTCCTTGTATAAAGGCTTTGACTAGTGAATGCGAAGCCAAGGGCATTTGAAAAAATATTGACAAGGCCGAAATCTGACCCTTGATAGTACTCAAGGCAAGCTTCCTATCTACAGCCCACTGTAGGAAGTCCAGAATCCTACCTATTACGTACTTACGTGGATGCCATTTCTTGGCCTCACACCAGGCGATGTACGCCTTCCAGATTCTATAATAGATCTGCCTGGATACCGGCTTCCTGGCATTGATCATGGTAGCTACCACAGGATTAGAGAGACCTCTCTTTTTTAGAATGTGGGCTTCAATAGCCAGGCCGTCAAATCTAGGGCTGGTAAGGAAGGGTGGTATATCGGTCCTTGCGAAAGCAGGTCCGGACGATGTGGGAGGGTCCAAGGACTCCCCACAGACATTTTTACAATCTCCGCGTACCATGCTCTTCGGGGCCACGCTGGAGCCACCAGAATCACTGGTTTCTTTTCTACCCTGATTCTGCGGAGTAATCGAGGTAACAATTGTGGCGGTGGAAATGCATATATCAGCTTGAACTGATCCCAAGGGAACACTAGGGCATCCGAGCCGCAAGCTAGGGGATCC
Organism: Rana muscosa; assembly: GCA_029206835.1. Classification (NCBI taxonomy): domain Eukaryota; kingdom Metazoa; phylum Chordata; class Amphibia; order Anura; family Ranidae; genus Rana; species Rana muscosa. Next base: position 123,490,108 of record CM055121.1, read on the forward strand.
CTTGTCCGAGAGACAAACCTGTCCACCTTTGCGTTGAATCTGGATGCTAGCAGATCTACATCCGGTGTTCCCCACCGCTGACATATTGTCCGGAAAACCTTGGGGTGAAGGGACCATTCCCCTGGGCATAATTGTTGGCGACTTAGAAAGTCCGCCTTCCAATTCTCCACTCCTGGAATGAATACTGCGGATATGGCTGATATCTTTCTGCCCATTTCAGGATGCAATTCACTTCCCTCTGGGCTGCACGACACCTGGTGCCACCCTGATGATTGATATATGCCACTGCCGTGGCATTGTCTGATTGAATTCTGACAGGGGCCCCTTGGAGTTTGGATGTCCATGCTACTAGGGCATACCGGGCTGCTCGTATCTCTAAGAGATTGATGGGCAGGGCCTTTTCTGCATCCGACCACCTGCCCTGGAGAGACCATTGCTCCAGTACTGCTCCCCAGCCTATAAGGCTGGCATCTGTAGTGACCACCTTCCAAGAAATCGGACTGAAGGATTTCCCTTTTTCCAAATTCTGGGGAACCAACCACCAACGGAGGCTCTTGCGCACGGAAGGGGACAAGGACATTGGTAAGTCTAGGGCCTGAACTTTTTTGTTCCAGGCTGACAGTATGGCCCTTTGCAAATTCCTTGAATGGAATTGACCGTAGGATACTGCTTCGAATGATGCCACCATTTTTCCCAGCAGCCTCATGCACAGGCGTATGGATGGCTGTCTCTTTGTACCCACTAGGTGGATCAAATCTCTCAAAGACGACACCTTTTCTTGAGGCAAGAAAATTTTTCTCTGGTCTGAATCCAGCCTTAGCCCCAAGTATTCCAGACTTTTGACTGGTTTTAGGGCTGACTTGTCTCGGTTGATAATCCAACCGTGAGATTCCAGATACTCGATTGTCTCGTGAACAACCACTTCTAGTTTTTCCACTGAGTGGTCTATCAGCAACAAGTCGTCTAGATATGCCATTATCGTTACACCTCATGTTCTTAGATTGGCCAATAATGGGGCCAGAATTTTTGTGAACACTCGTGGTGCTGTGATCAGACCGAAGGGTAAGGCTCTGAACTGAAAATGGCGCCCTTCTACTGCAAAGCGTAGAAATTTTTGGTGGACTGGAAAGATGGGAATGTGCAAATAAGCATCTTTGATGTCGATCGAGGCTAACCATTCCTCCCCTTGTAGGGCAGTGGCCACCGATCGGATCGACTCCATCCGGAAAGTCCTGATATGTAGGAATTTGTTTAGCCCTTTTAGATTTAATATGGGCCTTACGTCCCCGTTTGGCTTCGGTACTGTAAAGAGGTTTGCGTAAAACCGGAACCCCCATTCTTCCAGGGGAACCTCCATAATTACTCTTTGGAGCAATAGTTGTTCTAGTGCCAACAGGAGGGATCCTCTCTTCCGGGGATCCCTTGGCACGTTTGACCTCATAAAATGGGAAGGAGGGGAGTCTTTTAACTCCAATTTGTATCCCAGACTTACTGCGGAGAGCACCCATCTGTCTCTGATCGTGTCCCGCCAGGTCTCTGCGATCAACTGAAGTCTTCCCCCCACCCGATTGAGTGGGGGCAATCCTTCATGCATTTGATTTTGGGGGAGGTTTTGTACCTCTCCTGACCCAGGGTTTGTTACCCTGCGATTGTCCCTGATTTTTACCCCCGGGATTTGACCGAGGAGGCCGTCGGAACTGTTTCACAGCCGATGTCCTAGGGACTGGAGAAGCAGGCCTCTTAAAAGAGGGACCTCTAACTCTGTTTTTAACCGGCAAGAGTGTACTTTTACCGCTGGAAATTTTCTGGATATATTTGTCCAGGTCTTCCCCGAATAAGCGTTCACCATGAAATGGGAAGCTGACCAGCAATTTTTTACAGCGAGCTTCAGCAGACCAGTTTTTGAGCCATAGAAGCCTGCGCATATGTACTACAGACAGCGTAAGGCGGGAGGCCTGATGGATTGAATCCTTTATAGCGTCAACCGCAAAGCATAAGGCTCTAGGTAGATCAGCTAGGGCAAGAGCCTGCTGATCTGGCAAGTCCCTTAAGACCTGTTTCAACTGATCCTTCACTGCTTGGCAGACCCCAATAGCTGCCACTGCTGGTTGTGTCACCAAGCCTGCTGTAGAGAAAGCAGATTTTAATAAGGACTCCAATTTTTTATCTATTGGGTCCTTGAACATTTGGACATTATCTACTGGACATGTCAGTGATTTATTCACACAAGAGATGGCTGCGTCCACTGTAGGGACCCTCCATTTTTTGATGAACTTATCCTCCATGGGATAGACCACCGGAAATCTCTTGGGGGGAGTAAATATTTTATCAGGATGTTCCCAATCCTGGTAAATGAGCCCTTCCAGTAAAGGATGGATTGGAAAGTAACAAACAGTCTGGGGAGCTTTTAGCGACCCCAACGAAGAGACAGAAGTGGATGATGGCTCCGCAAGGGGCATTTTAAATGCTGATCGGACCATGTTAGTCAGGGACTGAACCCATAATCTTTCAGCATGTGATGCTGAGAATGGCTCTTCCACTGTTGATTCCTCTACAACAGAATCAACCTCATCCTGATCCCCTTCAGGTAGGTCGATCCCTGTATGGGACTGTTGCTCTGCTAACAGGTACTCTGAGGGAGGAGACGGAGATCGGGCGCGCTTTCCCTCTGACAGGGAAGCAGCGATCAATGTTGTCAATCTCTCTTCCAGTCCTCCCAGAGCTGAGGATAAAACCTCCTCTGTTATATACACAGGAGCAGGTGAACTGAGGACAGCTACAGTACCAGGTACTCCTGAGGGTGCTCTACGGTCACTAACCTCTGATTTTTCAGGGGAGATTGGTGCAGCCGAAGCATGCCCAAGATCCTCAGAGCCCGATGGAGACCCCCTATGCTTCCTGGGATTCTTAGTCCCGGAGACTTTAGACGGCATATTCCTAAGCCCAAAGCTGAGGTATTCCAGCCGAAATACACCACTTACTGACAATAGTCTAGCACAATTGCTGCTATATAAACAATTGGTGTCTACTAATGTGCCTTTCTATGGGGATGCCTGCATCAACCGCCTGCTGTATGCCTTTCTAAATGTTGCCAGCTCTGTTTCTGCCTTCTATAACCAGCTGACAACACCTAATTGTGCTTTTTATCATGCTGGGACGCCCGCACATGCGCAGAAGCGCTGCGGCGCGCACAGAGTGTCATCCACCAAGCTCCGCCCCTTTTTCCAGCTCACCTCTATAAATAGAGGCGCGTGAACGCGCACGTGCGCCTTCGGCGCTCTTTTTTGAAAGGAACTAGGGACAGAAGCCAGGGCCCTGTTTGCCACAGGGCCAGGGGATGGACGAGCATTGCAACATGGCAGAGGAAACAGTTTCCCATCCAGAGAACTCACCATCTGCCTGGATTTTGACTTGGAAAGAAAAAATCCACATGACAAGAAAACAACGTTCCACAGCGGCCTCTAGTGGTTTAACACAGGTACCGCGGTTTAACCATTTATTTATTTATTTTTATTTTTTCTTGACCACTCTTAAAATTATTAAATTTTTTAGTAGTTACAGGCATGCACAGATATTTAGCGGGAATACCGTTAGGTAACAGGCAGAAAGACATATTAGGCTTGGGGGTCCCCTCAATAGAACCAAGTTCCTGAGGGGCCCCCACTTACCTTTTCCCCGCCGCAGGACTCTGTTTGGTCCACAGAAGCCCAAACTTCACCTCTCACGGCAGGCATTGTAATTAAACCTTCAGGGACCGGGTTCCCAAGGATTCCACTCCCCTGGACCTGTATAGCACCCTGCACAGAAAACATCTTGGTCGTGGGTATGACCAGAGCTCTGGATCCCAGGGTCCAGCCCTCCTAAGAGAAGCATTACAGGCAAAACCTTGCTCTTCTCTGCAAGGCCCGGGTACCGACCGTTTAGCTATGAAGCTTTTTTGGTCGGATCCGGAATAGCTTACTGAGGCCCAAAAGAACCTGTACGCAAGCTCAGTGAAAAACACATGTTACTTCTTGGCCAACACCTTAGACACTGGCAAAAAACTGAGGTGCTCCCGGATGGGAGGGGCTTATATAGGGGAGGGTACTTCCGGTTTGGAAGTTGCCAGTGCCAGCACCTGAAGGTAATCTATATAACCCACATAGTAATGACTATGCCGCTCTGTGTCCCGTGATGTACGAGAAAGAAAAATTCTTTTAAAAGGCTTTATCTTACCTTGGTAAGAATATCCCCTCCACCTGGTGTACCAATCAAGCACGGACTGAGCTTAGTGAAGACGACAGAGTATGGTAAGTGCATAGGCTCCCTCTAGTGGAGACTTTAAGGCATGACAATCTCTTTTCCTTAATGGAAGAAATACATAGACATTATAAATACCTAAGTTTCTTCCTGACCTTATCATTGTCGCAGGATTTTTCTAAATTAACAGAAAAAATCCAGCTTTCACCCATCACGGTGTGCTGTGTTTAGCCAAACCTTCAAGGACAGGGGGTCCCTGAAAAGGGATTTCCACTGCCTTGGGCCATGTATAGCACCCCATCAGGAAGCAAATAGGTAATGTAACAAGACCTAAGCCCTGGTTTCCAGGCAAAACCTTGTGCTTCGGATACAAGGTCCCAGGTACCATCCATTTAGGCCACAGTGGCACTGTGGTGGATCTGGCTTCTTTTTATAGAGGAATTTAAATCCAGCATGGATCCCTCCTGGAGCTCCTCAGAGCACATCTTCACTCGTGACCAACACCTTTAGACACTGGCGAAAAAACGGATGTGCTCCTGGAAGGAGGAGGGGTTATATAGGGAGTAAACTTCCTTAATTAGGGTTTACCAGTGTCAACACCTGAAGGTAGGCCTATTACCCATTAAGTAAATTACTTAAGGCTCTGTGTCCCATGATGTACGATAAAGAAAGTAATCATGTGTTTTAAAGCTGAACACTAGGTAGGTGTAAAGGAAAAAAATTATTGCAGCTATTAAAGTGTTACTAATCCCAGGACCCTGCATTCACTACATCTGGTCTACCACAGTACACAGAGCATGGAAATGCAATAGTTTTAGTAAATATAAACTGCAAAATACGTTTTTTTCATCAGCAGTTAGAGCAGTCTTGTGACTTCTATCATTGTCTGGTTAAAGCTTGTAGGAGGAGTTTCCCATCTGCACTGACTGTCCTATAAGGCTTCAGAACCCCTGTGATTGGACACAGCACGAGTTTGGCAGCAGGTTTCAGCCAATGATTTCAGCTGTAACCTGCTGACTGGCTGTGACCAATCACACACAGCGTTTTATTTACAAAACACATGGTGCACGGTGTACATAGGAACAGCAATCTGGCTGTTTCTTCTCCCTGAAAAGCAGTGAAAAAACAGTCAGATTAGTAAGGAAAAGCACAACACATTAGGCACACAGTTAACCCCTTGATTGCCCCTAGACGTTAACCCCTTCCCAGACAGTGTCATTAGTACAGTGTAAGAGAACAGTCTCACTGATCACTATTAGTGCCACTAGCAACAACAGTGTCATTTAGTCCCCTTTCACACTGGGGCGGGAGCGGCGGTAAAGCGCCCGTTTCTGTTTTTTTTTGTGGATCGAATTATTAGAGATAGGTGTGTGTAAACGGCCACAAGTCTGTTTACATCTGTGGCTCAATAGAGGTGAATGAAGGGTCCAATTGGCTCAGACTGATCGTGTCAAGGGGCCTAAGGCTGCTTTCACACTGATGCGCTGCAGTATACCCACACCGAGGGTGTAATGCAGTGCACCTGTGGCTTTCCTGCGGGTTAGCTGCACTTTGCCATAGACTTGCATTATATCCTGCAGGTGTGGTGCACTTTCTGAAGTGCACCAACCCACAGGTAATAACAGAATTCTATGGCTCAGTGCAGTTAACCCGCAGGTGTTCTGTGCTGCACCTGCAAATCACTTGGCAAGCAGCCTAGTAACCACTGCAGAACAGATATGCCCATATATACACTGTGATTTTTAGTATTAAACATACCTTTAATAAGTCTTCCATTCAAGTACTGCCAGCTGCTGCTGTCCCAGGCAGAGTGAATTTGGTACAACGCCACCTGTGACAGGAGTTGGCGCTATACATGAAGCATCGGCTTATGCCAAGCCACTATTCCAGAGCAGGAGGTCGCGGGCCACATGTGGCCCCCGGGCCACTGGTTGGGCACTCCTGCAGTTTACCATCGTTTGTAAACGTTATAACTTTCATACAAGCCAATGAATATACACTTATTGGGATTTTTTTTTTACCAAAGACATTTAGCAGAATACATTTTGGCCTAAATTTATGAAGAGATTATTTATTTTTATTATGGGATAGGTTTTATAACAGAAAATATTGTTTTGTTTTTTTAAAAGGTGTTTTTTTGTTTATATAATAAATAAAAAATAAAAAAAAGGTGATTAAATACCACCAAAAGAAGTGTGAAAAAAATATATAAAATGTATTTTGTGTACAGGGATTGCATGGCTGTGCAATTGTCAGTTGAAGCAACGCAGTGCTGAATAACAAAATTAAATTAAATGGTGATTAAAAGGAGATCTTTTATTCATATTGTAGTTCAGCAGTAAGACTGCTAAAATAAAATGTAATATAGCAGCAATAACAAATCTAATAAACCACACTGTGTAATTACATGTACATCAAACCTGTGACAATGCTAAACACACCTTTTTCAGAAGCTTCCTTTTGCAACTCTCAGGCCACATACTAGTTCTGGGGTAGCAACGTCCCCTGTAGTGAGTCTAAATAGGCTCAGTTTGTCTTCCCCAGAACTACTGTAATTCGCGGGTGAGCTGCACAGAGATAGGTGCTAAGCTTTACAACCATTAAACAGAAAATAAAAGCAGATGTTGGCCCAAAATCTTACCTGGGCATCCTCGAATGTACGGAAGAGGCTTGCAAACATTGAGGTAAAATGTTCTATTTTTTGCACTGTCAGATGTATCTATAGCTATCCAAGGTTCATTATCCCGACTTAGGTCACTTAAATCATATTCATTCCCTGCAGTATCTAGAAAAGGAAAATAAATATAAAAAATTATATATAAAAAAAAAAAAAAGAAAAACACAAAAATAAATAAAAACACCCACAATATACAGAAATGCAAGTACTTACCTGTAACCTGACAATCCACTAGAGAAGGGGAGCAAGCCATTGCAGTTTTAAAATCAAAAAATGTGTGGTAGAGATTAGTTTGAGAGTTTATTTCCTCTCTTGAAAAGCTGAGTTCACCGGGATATAGATCATCATTGCACGCAAAGTTTATTGTAAACGTATCCCCTTGGCCTGAAAAGTAGATACAGTATTAAACAATTATTGATCAAGTTTTTTCTGAACTGCCAACACCACTTTCTCTATGATAAGGTACTAGTACAAAAGCTTAAAAAAAAAAAAAAAATTGTAATCAACTGTAAGACCTCGTGCACACTGGACGTTTTTACAGCTGCTGTTTTTGGCTTCAGGTGCTTTTCTCTGCAGCCAGTAAACTCCCCAGCATGTTATCCTAAAGCCTCATACATACAATCAAATTTTCTGCGTACAAAGCGTAGGACTTTTGTCCGAAGGGCGTTGGCCATAAACTTGTATTGCATACAAACGGCAAAGAATTGTCGGCCAACAAACACAAAAATACGTGGTTTTTCAGCTCTTTAGCGCCACCCTTTGGGCAAATTCTGCTAATGTTGTGTTATGGTGAGCATTGCTTCTGAGCATGCGTGTTTGTACTTTGGAGTTTTGTCCGACGGACTTGTGTACACACGATCGGATAATCCGACAACACACATTTGTTGGCAGACAATTTTAAAGCATGCTCACCCACATTTGTTGGCTGAAAATACGACAACAATTGTCCAATGGAGCATACAAACGGTCGGATTTTCCGACAACAGCCTGTCATCACACTTTTCCCGTCGGATAATCCGATCGTGTGTACAGGCCTTTAGTGTCCATGCACACATAGGCTGTTATCGGCATTTTTTGGCAGGGGTGTTTTCTGGCTGTAAAACCCCCCCCCCGAACTAGCGGGTTTTGAGAGGAGTTTTTCAGCTGTACAAAATTAGGGGGCAATCGATCATCACTTTTTTCGAAGACTCGGTATCGGTCACAAACTGACCGATATTGCTTTAAAGGATTGTACAAGGGTGATTGCTTGCAGCTTCAGGCATCACCACCCCCAGTACTGTTCTTTACAGCGGACGGTCTGCTTTATTGTAATAACCAATGAGGCCAAGCAGCCGCTCAGTTATCAGAAGCAACGGGAGGGGACATGCGGCTCCGCCCGGGTTTTCCGTCCCACCGGGAGGCCCGAGCAACCAGCCTGGACGTCCGCTAGTTGGCCGGAGACTCGAACAAAGACGAAATCTGCTTTGTTCGGGTCTCAAATCTAGTATTTTTTTATTATTTATTTACTTTTTATTGCCATTTTAAACACCAACAAAAAAAATGTGTGTGTGTGTGTGTGTATATATATATATATATATATATATATATATATATATATATATATATATATATATATATATATATATATATATATACATATACACACACACACACATACACATATATACACATACATACACACACTATATATATTTATTCATATTCAGGCATTTTAGCTCTTACAGAAAGAAAAAAACTCAAACAAATATATTATTTAAATATTAATATCTCTGCTTATAGAGCATTTTTTTTTTATTTTATTTTTTTTTTACCAAAACAAAAGCAAAAACGAAAAGGAAGAAGAGAAAGAGATCTAGTAACCCAGAAGCGATGTCATGACTGCAAGCTGGCAAGAAAAAAAATAAAGGAAATGGAACTTGTAAAAATGGAACTAATGCAGCCAATACATCCGAGGAATGGTAGGATGCAATGTATTATATTGTTGTGTTTATATATGCTCTGAAAAATCGGAATTTCTTAAAACAAAAACATTCATGATGCCTACTGTGAGAATAACAGGAAGATGCTGAAGTACTGGGTATCCCAATATCTACTTCCATTTCTCAGGGATTCTAGTAGAGATATCCCCACAGTATATTATACAAAATAGAGACTTTTACTATATGCACCCCTCACCAACTAAGTCAACAAGAGTGAATGGCAATTGTGTGATTATTCCCCTCACCAGTTTCTTTATGAAGAGCTCCATGATAGGTAAGGGAGATGAAATCTGAAGAAAGATCCAGTGACTGGCTTATCTGGACTGGTCTAGATGCCACGCCGTTTTCAAGTTCACAGCCAGCAGCTGGCAAACTCCCAGAAGAACCACACTCCTCGACCGGGCCACATATATTCAGCTAGTGAACAAACAAATGAAAAAGGTTTTAAAAATAAAATGGCATAAGGAAACAGGAAAAAAAAATGCAGAACTTAACTGTATGACAAGCACTATAACAATATAAGAACATTCTTTTGGCAAAATTACGATGCACTTCTGTTAGGATACAAGATGAGTACGTTGCTGTGTTGGCAGCCCAAGATGAGCAAGTCACTTCAGCCTGTGTTGGCGGCCAGTGTTAATTTTGACGTCAGATTTTGATTTAGTAATAGTCAGTCAAATTTGACTAAAATGCCATTTTAGTTTTAATCACATTTTAGTTAACTAAAATCTTCAATACATTTAAATTCTAATGTTTAGTTAAATTGTAATGCATGAATTAAGCATTTCTCTAGAATTGCAAAACTCATAATATACTCCTGGAGTAAAAATAACATGTTATTTTTTAGTAATTAAAACGGGTTTTAAAGGTTGTTTTTTTTTTTAAATAACAAACATGTTATATTTACCTCCTCTGTGCAGTGGTTTGGCAAAAGGCAGCCCTGATTCTCCTTTTCTGGGGTCCCTCAGTGGCGCTCCTGGCTCCTCCTCTTCTTAAGTGCCGGGGGAGACCATGTGGACACTCGTGTGTGAGCGCTCCCGAGTCCTGACGCTGCGTCCATTGACACAGACAGCAAGACTCGGGCCACGCCCCCCCGTGTCACTGGCTCCCACTGTTATCAATCTATCCAATAACCACTTCCCTACAGTGCACGAAAACCCCCTTCCTGCCGAAGCCATGTTTCAGCTTTCAGCGCTGTCACACTTTGAATGACAATTGCGCGGTCGTGCGATGTGGTTCCCAAACGAAATTTGCAACCTTTTTTTTCCCACAAATAGAGATTTCTTTTGGTGGTATTTGATCACCTCTGCGGTTTTTATTTTTTGCGCTATAAACAAAAGAAGAGCGTCCAGTTTGGAAAAAAAACACTATTTTTTAATTTTTGCTATAATAAATACCCATTTTTCTTTTTTCAATAAAAATTTTCCTCAGTTTAGGCCGATACGTTTTCTTCTACATATTTTTGGTAAAAAAAAAAAAAAAAAATCGCAATAAGCGCGTATTGATTGGTTTGCGCAAAAGTTATAGCGTCTACAAAATAGGGGATAGATTTATAGCATTTTTTTTTTTTTTTTATTAGTAATGGCGGCGATCTGCTATTTTTATTGTGACTGCGATATTGCGGCGGTCACATCGGACACTTTTGACACATTTTTGGGACCATTCACATTTATACAGCGATCCCTGCTATAAAAATGCACCGATTACTGTATAAATGTGACTGGCAGGGAAGGGGTTAACCACTAGGGGGCGGGAAGGGGTTAAATATGTTCCCTCAATGTGTTCTAACTGTGGGGGGAGGTGACTGACTGGGGAAGGTGACCGATGGTGTGTCCCTATGTACAAGGGACACACCATCTGTCCCCTCTCCCTCACAGGACGTGGATCTCTGTGTTTAGCTCGTTTTAAAGGCAGGACGTCATATGACGTCCTGTCAGAACGAGAGTGTCCTCCGCCCGCCGTCAATTGACGGTGGGCGGAGGACAAGTGGATAAAGACCCAAGAAAGCGGCTGGAGCTGCTGGGCTTGTAATCGACGCTGGAATGATTGGATTCAGGTAAGTAAAAGGGGGGCTCTGGAGGGGGTGCTGCACTACAGAAGGTTTTTCACCTAAACGCAAAGAATGCATTGAGATGAAAAACCTTGAGGGTTTACAACCCCTTTAACCACTTCCCTACCCGCCCATAGTGATATAACGTCCACAGATGGGATCTCCCATCCTGGGTGGACGTCATATGACGTCCTGGGCTTCCCGGCCGCCTAGAGGGGGCGCACGCCCGCGGCATCGTTTAGGACCCGGTGCGTGTGCCCAGGGGCCGCGATGTTCGCCGGGCACCCGCGATTGCCCGCAATCACGGCAGGACCGTGGATCTGTGTGTGTAAACACACAGATCCACGGGTCCTGTCAGGTGAGGAGACCGATGTGTGTTCCCAGTACAGAGGAACACACATCGGTCTCCTCCCCCTTGTGAGTCCCCTACAGTTAGAATCACTCACTAGGGAACATATTCAACCCCTTCAGCGCTCCCTAGTATTAACCCCTTCCCTGCCAGTCACATTTACACAGTAATCAGTGCAGTTTTATAGCACTAATCGCTGTATAAATGTGAATGGTCCCAAAAATGTGTCAAAAGTGTCCGATATGTCCGCCGCAATGTCACGGTCACAATAAAAATCGCAGATCGCCGCCATTATTAGTAAAAAAAATAAAAATGCAATAAATCTATCCCCTATTTTGAAAACGCTATAACTTTTGCGCAAACCAATCAATATACGCTTATTGCGATTTTTTTTTTACCAAAAATATGAAGAAGAATACGTATCAGCCTAAACTGGAAAAATGTTGTTATTTTATAGATTTTTGGGGGATATTTATTATAGCAAAAAGTAAAATATATTGCATTTTTTTCAAAATTGTCGCTCTGTTTTTGTTTATGACGCAAAAAATAAAAAAAACCGCAGCGGTGATCAAATACCACCAAAAGAAAGCTCTATTTGTGGGAAAAAAAGAACGTCAATTTTGTTTGGGAGCCACGTCGCTTGACCGCGCAATTGCCAGTTAAAGCGACGCAGTGCCGAATCGCAAAAAGTTGCCTGGTAAGGAAGGGGGTAAATTCTTCCGGGGCTGAAGTGGTTAAGGTTAGAACATGCACTACAAATACATATTTAGGGCACTTGCTCTGTAAAAAACTCATATGCGATTTTGACGTATTTGCGACTCAAATTACATAACTATGTCATATATAAATTAAGATAAAAAGAAAAAACTATAGTATTTACGTGCAAGTTAAAGTGTTCCTAAACCCAGGACCCTGCATTCCCTATATCTGGTATCCCACAGTACACAGATGCAATTATTTTAGTAAATATAAAACTGCTAAATACCTTTTCTCTTCAGCACTATATAGCAGTCTTGTGACTTTTATCAGTGTCTGAAAGCTTGTTCATTCTCCTCCGACTGTCCTATGAGGCTGCAGGACCTCCAACCATCTGTCTGGACAGATGCAGATTGGCCCTGTGCTCATCACATGCACCCTCCCAAAAAAGAAAGAAAAAAACTCTTGTGCAATACACACCAAACTGAGCATGTGCAGAGAAAATCCAAAGGCTCTAAGAGCCTTTGGATTTTGGAGATGGATTGGGAACAGTGGAAGAAGGGGATCATCAGAGAAGACAGAATCAAACAGCCTTTTTACACAATGCAGAGGATTAACCCTTTAAGTTCCACAGCGAGTATAACAAGCATGCTTTACTGCATATACAGACTGATTTTACTGTTGTGGGTTTAGTAACACTTTAATTGCAACTTTTTCATTTCTTGTACATAAAAAAATAAAAAATAAATTTAATAAAAATTACAATTCTCACCTTTCTGGGATTGCTACTTCAAAGCTATCCCAGAAAACAGTGAGTTTCTAAGCCGCAAAGGTTCGGCTCATGTGCGCACATGAGGTTCAATCCTACGCAAGCATACAAATGTAGCAGAGCTTTAGTGCCCATCTAGCAGAAGCCGACGGAACTAGTGTGCATGTGTGGGAATCTGCTGCACGATTTAGGCCCCTTTCACACTTGTGTGACTTGAAAGTCGTGCGATTTTGCTGCGATTTTGATGCGACTTGAAGCAATGTATGTGTAATCTTGAGATCTATGGACCTCAAGTCGCATCAAACTCGGACCAAAGTAGTGCAGGAACTACTTTGAAGTCGCACAGATATGAATGGTACTCATTGGAAATCAAGGGGTATGACTTGACAGGCGACTATGCAGTGACCAGTCGCAGGACAAGTGTGAAAAGGGGCCATAAGAAACGGCTAATTAGGCATATAAATTTAAAGAAAAACACTGAAAAGACTGTACATTCCCTTTAAGCAATGAGCCCACAAGGCCAAACAGCTGTATTGCAGTAGGACAGTTTCTATCATTTCTGTTCTCTTACACTTATCTGGGAATATGTATGCTTTCCATTAGTGGGCCCTTTAAGTCTGCTCACATATACTTATTTTTGATTATATATGAAAATCCAGCAATTTAGAACTCTGGCTCTTTACCTTGTAAGTTTTACCATTTCCTTTAGCAACATATCCAGACTGATTCCTCAAAGATTCCAAATTATAAACAAATCCTGTGTTTGGGTTTTCCACTTTACACTCCTGCAAGCAAAAACATCAGTGAGTTATGGTAGATAGACTTGGAAACAATCAATACAGGAATCCATAATGATGTTAGCCGGCAACTCAAATGCTTCTTATTGAAAGTCCTTTATTGATTACACGTGAAAAAATACAGAATTCACAGGTGCCAACGCTTTACGGCTGCAAAGCCTTCACTCTTAGCATTCAGCAGCTATACAGCAAGTAGCTGTTAAAACAGATCCAAAGCATTTTTTGGATTATGTATGTATGTACCTGATTTTACCACAAAAACAAGGAAAACGGATTGACTCAAATATAAGCCTAGGGTGTCCATCTGCATGCCTCACTGTACCCAATCTCCCTACCTGATCTCTAGCGTTGTGTGACTAGACTGACGTTTAACATGGGAGTCTATGGAAGGGGTGCCCGGTTTTGAAAAAAAAAAAAAAAAATCGGTGCTCCCCGGCCGTAGATCCCCTGGACAACAAACTTTGTACACTTGTAGAGGAAGAGGGGGGCTAAAGGTGTGCCAAGTTTTGGCCGGTATCTGGTGCACAAAGTTGAAGATGGACACAGACTTGAGTATTAACCGAGGGGGGCATTTTCAGCACAAAAAAAATGTGCTGAAAAACTCGGCTTATACGGTATGTAGTATGTATATAGCACACATTATTTATATATATACACACACATATATATATATATATATATATATATATACACATACACACACACGAAAAAGAGGTAAAATAATAAGACAGAGCAAATTGCTGGGATATTAAATTACACCAAACAGCGCTAAAATTTAAAGACTAAAATAAGACTCGTGGACAAGCCACAGATAAAAGTCCAGAACGTAGTAATGTTACACAGCCAGTCCAGAGAAAATAAAGTGAGTATCAGCAATTGTCCATGTGAGCACCTTCCACCACCAAAGACATCAATTGCAATCCACCGCGTTATGAAACTCTCCCCTTAGGGGTTCACACTCACCAGAAACACAATATAAATGTGCCTTGAAAAAAAAAAAAAAAAAAGAGTACATCTACTCTGTTGTGGCTCATCACTTCTTAGCAGGGTCCGCCAGTGAAATGGGCTCCACAACAGGTCATATAATAACAGAAATTAACAGCAAAATAGCGTAATCCTGTTTATTAAAAGAACTGTTTCCCATACATCAGGAGACCCCTTTAACTACGTACATCATTACAGCAAAAAAAGAGCATAGAGTGGCCCCAGAGGGCGCTATCACCGTATTCGGCCGTCACTCGAAACGTGTGTAGATCCTGCAGACACTTCTGGGTAGAGGGGATGGGCGGTGGAGCGCAGCGTTGGAGCACACTCGTCACTTCCGGGTCGCGTGTTGTCGTAGTTACGCCCTGACACGTTTCGTCATCTGACTTCGACAGAGGACGTCCTTTCTGTTATTATATGACCTGCTGTGGAGCCCATTTCACTGGCGGACCCTGCTAAGAAGTGACGAGCCACAATAGAGTAGCGGATGTACTCTCTTTTTCAAGGCACATTTATATTGTGTTTCTGGTGAGTGTGAACCCCTAAAGGGGAGAGTTTCATCATGCGGCGGATTGCAATTGATGTCTTTGGTGGTAGAAGGTGCTTACATGGACAATTGCTGATACTCACTTTATTTTCTCTGGACTGGCTGTGTCACATTACTACGTTCTGGACTTTTATCTGTGGCTTGTCCACGAGTCTTATTTTAGTGCTGTTTGGTGTAAATTAATATCCCAGCAATTTGCTCTGTCTTATTATTTTACCTCTTTCTCATTGTGATTCCTATTTTAAACAGCAGCTTAGGATTTTAGAATATTTTGAGAAAAATATTTTATTATATCACTTTCACGTGTGCTACTGCTAATCATTGTTGGTTTGAACTGGCGCCAAGTGTGTGTTACATTGGGCCTTTTTTAACACACCTCCCCTCCATTATATATATATATATATATATATATATATATATATATAATCAGCTCAAAAATCAGCACAAGGGACAGGACTTACTATTATTGTGCCCTATACCTGCACTGACCACCCAGCTACAGTACTAAAGTTTTGATGAATGAAATCTAGGAATGGAGGGGGTGGATCTTTCAAAATTATGATTTTTACATGAAGGATAGAAGTGTCAGAATTGGCCCAGTAGGTAAGTGGTTAATCTTGTCCCTTGTGCCCATTTCTGTTATTTATTTCAACTATACTAAGGCTTCAATAATTCAATGTGGTTAATTTACTCAATGCAAATAGGCTCTTCATTTTGTAAAGGAATTTTCACATTGCAAGGGAATTTCCCCTTCGCTCGTTGAATTTGGGGAAAATTTACTTCAGAATACCAAATCACGTACAATGGAAATTTTTTATTTTTTTTTAAATGGTTTTGCTTGCACATGACTGAATGATGTGAATCGGCAGAGCCCTAATTTATTCACTAAGCTAAAGGAAAATTCCCTTGCAAAGTGAACAACCTATTTGCCTTTAGTAAAGCAAACTCTATGGGCTTGATTTACTAAAACTGGAGTGTATAAAATCTGGTGCAGCTGTGCATCTTCGCCAATTCGCTTCTAACTTCAGCTTGTTCAATTAGACTTTGACAATAATACCTGGAAGCTGATTGGTTTCTATGCAGAGCTGCACCAGATTTTACACTCTTCAGTTTTAGTAAATCAACCCGTATGTGTTTAAAGGATCAAAACCTGCTTCTTCTTTGGTAACAATTCTAAATGCCCTGTGGACGATCTCATGGATTTCCCTGTATCCTCAGAAGTCTTGTATATTTCTCATCTCTCAGTGTATTATGTGCTTCACTGTTATGTGACCTGTTGTTAATGACCTTGTTTTATTAAAGAATAAAACTTTTCTGTAACCCAAAAAAAAAAAAAGTTCGCTTCTTTAGAAAGTGCACATTGAAGGACATACTGTATATCAAACAAAAAGTGCAAATTAGACGTAAAATCAGGCCCCATAGAATATGCAAAGTCGCATCAAAGTCACCTCACAGTAGCGTGAACTGAGTCTAAAGCCAGTTACACACTAGAAGTTTTTTTTTTTCAGTTCAGCCCAGACAGTTGAACGAAAAAAACTGAGGGATCGTCATACTAACACAAGTGATGTTAGTGTGGCGATCTCCCCCGCTGTGCCTTTGTGTTCTGAAATGAAGACAGCAGCCAGTAAGCGCCTGTTGTAGACTTCAATATTATGTCCGTTAGCTATTTATGAAATCGGGTAATATGGCTGCCAATTGTGTGTAGTGGCGGCTGCTAGAAGACCAAAGAGTATATATTCTAAGAAGGCAATATGGCGCCACTTCTGATGACGAAACACGTTTGGAAGGGCTGATTGCATCACTTCCAATTCCTCGTATTCTAACCGTGGAACGCAGAAGTGTCCTGGATGGTATTTTGTTTTTAAAGTTCTTTTTTTTTTTAAATCTTGTAAATGCAATATATGGTTTTAATTATAATAAATAAATGGTAATACACTATGGAGGTTTCCCTCTCTTAATATTACTGCATTGTCCGACTTGAGGAGATAAGGAGAGATTAATCCATCATTGTGGAAGCATCGACTGTCCAAGGGAGGTTTTTGCCTGCACACCATTGAAGAACCTAATCAGAGGAGGTCTCAAGATTAAAGTGCTCTTTGACTTGCTGATCTTAAGGAGTCAACACATTAGGGTGAGTACACGTGACATCTTTAGTGAAAAGTGGACACTTTATTGTTTAGAGACTTTTATTTAGAAGAGACTTTATGACTGGGGAAGGGGGCTTTGTCGTCCCAGTACAAGCACTTTAAAGGATATTTAATTTTTGACTCTAGTTCACAACAAATAAGGCTTAATGAATTATTGAACATATGGTTTCACGTTTTTAATTAAGGTTTATTATGCATATACTAAAAAGACATATATATTTTACCACCCGTCAGTGACAAACAATTGTCTAATGCAGCACTCTTATTAATATTAAAATCAATAAGGATCCCTATTGTCCTGAAAACAATAGTGAGAAATCCAGAGCACCCGATAAGGCGAGTAAATCCTGATAGATACAGTTCAATATAACACATCACAGTATTCCTTAGATATTTTCCAATCAACTATGCATCCTCCTCACACGTTACTCCGGAAAGACGTATCACAAGCTCCCCATAGGGATTGCACTCACCAGATCACGGCGGGTAATAAGCCTCCAAAGAAATCCAAACACAGGCTGCAGTGGAGGGATGATTTCTCAAGATATCCGCGGGTCTCGGCTGGTGATAAGCCTCATACGAAATCCCAGTGCAGGATGCGATAGACAAATGATACCTTCTCTGGATATCCTCTTCAATAGAGGTGTAGAGTTTTTCCTCCCGGGATTTATAAAATGGAGAGAAAGGGAAAACTCTGCATAGTGTAAACCGGTTTTCCAAAAACTTTATTTTCCTCTTTTGTAAAAGTCAGTTTCCATAAAATCAACACTAATCCTATTAGCCTATACAGCCTTCGTTCCATTTTGCTCGTCAACTCGATGCTTATCAGGCAAAGGTTAATACACTGTCAGGGAGGCGTCAATCGTCACTTCTGGTATGACGCAGGTTTACGCTCTTGAGCGTAAACCTGCGTCATACCGGAAGTGACGATTGACGCCTTGCGTTCCAGGGAACTGGTCAGGGAAACCGGAAGTACCGTCCGGCGTTTGGAGGAGCGGTGAGCTGGATTCGATACATTGTAGCTCCACCAAGCTCCCTGACAGTGTATTAACCTTTGCCTGATAAGCATCGAGTTGACGAGCAAAACGGAACGAAGGCTGTATAGGCTAATAGGATTAGTGTTGATTTTATGGAAACGGACTTTTAGAAAAGAGGAAAATAAAGTTTTTTGAAAACCGGTTTACACTATGCAGAGTTTTCCCTTTCTCTCCATTTTATAAATCCCGGGAGGAAAAACTCTACACCTCTATTAAAGAGGATATACAGAGAAGGTATCATTTGTCTATCGCATCCTGCACTGGGATTTCGTATGAGGCTTATCACCAGCCAAGACCCGCGGATATCTTGAGAAATCATCCCTCCACTGCAGCCTGCGTTTGGATTTCTTTGGAGGCTTATTACCCGCCGTGATCTGGTGAGTGCAATCCCTATGGGGAGCTTGTGATGCGTCTTTCCGGAGTAACGTGTGAGGAGGATGCATAGTTGATTGGAAAATATCTAAGGAATACTGTGATGTGATATATTGAACTGTATCGATCAGGATTTACTCGCCTTATCGGGTGCTCTGGATTTCTCACTATTGTTTTCAGGACAATAGGGATCCTTATTGATTTTAATATTAATAAGAGCGCTGCATTAGACAATTGTTTGTCACTGACGGGTGGTAAAATATATATGTCTTTTTAGTATATGTGTTTATATAATTTTGAATGTAGCTGCTTAGTATAAAAATAGTGACATAGATGAACTTGTCTGTGTCATTATAAGGAGATCTAAGGTGTGTTCAGAATTGGAATAAGGTCCATAGCGCTGGGTATAAAGAGAACTAGGTTGCGCATTAGTAAGTTTTCTTTGTCTGTGTTTATAAGGTTTATTATGCGTTTATACATGGGAGGTGTTTTGTAGTACTGTAATAGTTTGCATTACTATATTACTGATTTGTATGTACATCTTGCATAAGCAACATTGGCACAAAGGAATTTTTACACAAAATATTATATATATATATATATATATATATATATATATATATATATATATATATATATATACACACACATATATACACACACACACACACACACACACACACACACACACACACATACACTCGAGTATAAGCCGAGATTTTCAGCCCTTTTTTTGGGGCTGAAAGTCCCCCCCTCGGCTTATACTCAAGTCATCGAAATTTTTACATTGTAAATATTACCTTAAAGAAGTTGCGGCTGCGGCGTCCATCGTTCAAATTCCGCGGCGTCCATCGTTCAAATTCCGCGGTCTCTTCCTTCCTTGATAAGCGATTCTCAGCAGACACTCTCCGCCTATCACGAACGTTCTCTCATCCTCAGTTATCCAGCAGACGTCTGTGATTGGCAGAACACCCAACACAGTGTCTGCTGGGAAAACTGAGGATGAGAGAATGATCGTGATAGGCGGAGAGTGTCTGCTGAGAATCGGCTATCAAGGAAGGAAGAGACTGCGGAATTTGAACGATGGACGCCGCGGAATTTGAACGATGGACGCCGCGGAATTTGAACGATGGACGCCGCGGAATTTGAACGATGGACGCCGCAGCGGCAACTTCTTTACAGGTAATATTTACAATGTAAAATAGGGAACAGCGAGCTAGGGAACAGTGGACAGTGAGGCATCGGCTTATACTCGAGTCAGTAAGGTTTCCCAGTTTTTTTGGCAACATTAGGTACCTCGGCTTATACTTGAGTATTATATATATATATATATATATATATATATATATATATATATATATATATATATACACATACATATACAGGTCCTTCTCAAAAAATTAGCATATTGTGATAAAGTTCATTATTTTCTGTAATGTACTGATAAACATTAGACTTTCATATATTTTAGATTCATTACACACAACTGAAGTAGTTCAAGCCTTTTCTTGTTTTAATATTGATGATTTTGGCATACAGCTCATGAAAACCCAAAAATCCTATCTCAAAAAATTAGCATATTTCATCCGACCAATAAAAGAAAAGTGTTTTTAATACAAAAAAAGTCAACCTTCAAATAATTATGTTCAGTTATGTACTCAATACTTGGTCGGGAATCCTTTTGCAGAAATGACTGCTTCAATGCGGCGTGGCATGGAGGCAACCAGCCTGTGGCACTGCTGAGGTGTTATGGAGGCCCAGGATGCTTCGATAGCGGCCTTAAGCTCATCCAGAGTGTTGGGTCTTGCGTCTCTCAACTTTCTCTTCCCAATATCCCACAGATTCTCTATGGGGTTCAGGTCAGGAGAGTTGGCAGGCCAATTGAGCACAGTAATACCATGGTCAGTAAACCATTTACCAGTGGTTTTGGCACTGTGAGCAGGTGCCAGGTCGTGCTGAAAAATTAAATCTTCATCTCCATAAAGCTTTTCAGCAGATGGAAGCATGAAGTGCTCCAAAATCTCCTGATAGCTAGCTGCATTGACCCTGCCCTTGATAAAACACAGTGGACCAACACCAGCAGCTGACATGGCACCCCAGACCATCACTGACTGTGGGTACTTGACTTCAGGCATTTTGGCATTTCCCTCTCCCCAGTCTTCCTCCAGACTCTGGCACCTTGATTTCTGAATGTACTTTGGACCACTGAGCAACAGTCCAGTGCTGCTTTTCTGTAGCCCAGGTCAGGCGCTTCTGCCGCTGTTTCTGGTTCAAAAGTGGCTTGACCTGGGGAATGCGGCACCTGTAGCCCATTTCCTGCACACGCCTGTTCACGGTGGCTCTGGATGTTTCTACTCCAGACTCAGTCCACTGCTTCCGCAGGTCCTCCAAGGTCTGGAATCGGTCCTTCTCCACAATCTTCTTCAGGGTCCGGTCACCTCTTCTCGTTGTGCAGCGTTTTCTGCCACACTTTTTCCTTCCCACAGACTTCCCACTGAGGTGCCTTGATACAGCACTCTGGGAACAGCCTATTCGTTCAGAAATTTCTTTCTGTGTCTTACCCTCTTGCTTGAGGGTGTCAATGATGGCCTTCTGGACAGCAGTCAGGTCGGCAGTCTTACCGATGATTGCGGTTTTGAGTAATGAACCAGGCTGGGAGTTTTTAAAAGCCTCAGGAATCTTTTGCAGGTGTTTAGAGTTAATTAGTTGATTCAGATGATTAGGTTAATAGCTCGTTTAGAGAACCTTTTCATGATATGCTAATTTTTTGAGATAGGATTATTGGGTTTTCATGAGCTGTATGCCAAAATCATCAATATTAAAACAAGAAAAGGCTTGAACTACTTCAGTTGTGTGTAATGAATCTAAAATATATGAAAGTCTAATGTTTATCAGTATATTACAGAAAATAATGAACTTTATCACAATATGCTAATTTTTTGAGAAGGACCTGTATATATATATATATATATATATATATATATATATATATATATATATATATATATATATATATATATATATATATATATATAGTGTGTGTGTGTGTGTGTGTGTGTGTGTGTGTATGTATGATCGGGTGAGTACTCAGCTTTCTGGTCACCCCTTGACGAAACGAGCACCGCCCCCACTGCTTTGTAAAACAAAAACAATTTGCCCAGAGTTCAGCTTTAAACTCTTGGAAAGTTTCTTTACAACCTTCTTTAAAGCGGAGTTCCAGCCACAAACTTTTTTTTTTTTTTTTTAAAGTCAGCAGCTACACTGTAGCTGTTGACTTTTAATAAGGACACCTACCTACCTACCTGTCCAGGGAGCCAGAGATGTCTGCCACTCTGAGGCCGATCTGTCCATCGGATCGGGTGCCGCCATTCTAAACCCAAAGGAAACCGGCAGTGGAGCCTTGTGGCTTCACTGTTGGTTTCCTACTGCGCATGCGCAAGTCGCGGCCCAGCTGGAACGGAAGTACACTTAGTTCTTCAGAAAAGGTGAGTTAGGAAAAAAAATTCTTAGCCAAAAACGAGTGGTGGAAGGGTTGTCTTTCCTTTAAGACAAAGTTTTAAAAGTGGAACTCTGCTTTAAGCTGCAAATGGCATCATTCATGTCTTTGTGCACAGAGAAGGCCAAAAAATTATGCTGTGTAAAAAAAAAAAAAAAAAAGAAAAAAGTAAAACATTTGATTAAAGTTTATCTCCAGGTTTCCTGTCACATTAAAAAAGTAGCATTAGCTCTAAGCACTGTAAGAACTCTATGTAGCTTCAACCACATACAGTACACAGTGCTGGGTTTCGGCTGTGAGACAGAGACTTCCTGTCTCACACCAGAAAAAAACAGTCATTCTGTGCAGTGCTCAGCCATTCATGGGCATCTTTATATTCTGTGAATAAATACAAAGCTTCCTCTGATTGGCTTAGGCGGAGAGGGGGGCTGACAATGTCACTCTCTGACTTGGCCAGTTAGAGGAAGCTTTGTATTCATTCACACAATACAAAGGTGCCTCTGAATGGCTGAGCACCACTCAGACTCTTATTTTGCCCGGAATGTGAGACGGGAAGTCTCTGTCTCACAGTTGGAACCCAGCACTGTGCACTTTATGTAGCTGAAGTTACATGCGGTACATACAGTACTTAGAGCCAGTGCAGTACTTCGTGAAGGAAATAGTGCATTTGGAACAGCTACCTAAAGAGGCAGGAAAGATGGAGATCAGCTTGAACCATTCAAGTCTTTTCTGGCAACTTTTGTTAACAACTTTGAATCAGTATATTTTCCTAGAAAGTTACTAATAACTCCCAAACATACATACACACATATACATATATATATATATATATATATATATATATATATATATATACATATACATATACACACACACACATACACATGTATACATATATATTGTTTTTAGTAGAGACCCTAGGGAAAAAAATGGCAAACGTTGCTATTTTTTTGCAAACGCAATTTTTTGGGGAAAAATAACGCTTAATGAATTTCAAATAAATAAACCCATTTTTTTGTAGAATATGATAAATGAGGTTATGCTGAATAAATAGATACCTAATATGTCACGCTTTAACATTGTGCACACTTGGGGAATGGCGACAATCTATGGTACTTAAAAATCTTGATAGGTAAGATAGGGTAAAGCGGGAAAACTGGGAGAATGGGCGAAAACTTAGAATTTAGATCGGTAATGGACAGGAATGGAGGGTGAGAGGGGGGTGGCGTAAAAATGTATACACTAAAACGTAATTATATTGAAGCTACAGAACTTGTTTTTTTTTTTGTATGTGGATATATCGTATTTATCGGCGTATAACACGCACCCTAACTTTAAGAGGGAAGTTTCAAGAAAAAAAAAATTCCACAGGCACAGTTTACCATCTATTTTCAGGGTAAAAAAGTGAGTGTTATACGCCAATAAATACAGCAATTAAAAAAAAAAAAAACTTCATAGGCAATGCTTTAAATGCCTTTACAGGTTACCTGTTAGAGAGTGACAGAGGATGTCTAGCGCTAGAATTATTGCTCTAGCTATCGCGTCCCCTCCCACCGCTTTGGAAAGCCAGTGGCTAATGAGCTGCTCGGACCGCTTTCATGAGAAAGCAAGCTGGAAAAAAAAAGGGTACCGGGATTATGGCTGAAAGCTTCAGCCATAACCCCGGTAAACCATGTGCAAACCACAATGTGTATGTGTATATATATATATATATATATATATATATATATATATATATATATATACATAAATACACATATATACGTATTGCGGTCAGCAAGTGGTTAAAAATAGTTCAAAATTTTAAATAAAAATGTTATGGTTTCATATTTTTTTTAATCTATTAAACAGTTTAAATGTGATTATTAAAACAGTGCACTAAATAAAA
Source organism: Rana muscosa (assembly GCA_029206835.1). Taxonomy (NCBI): domain Eukaryota; kingdom Metazoa; phylum Chordata; class Amphibia; order Anura; family Ranidae; genus Rana; species Rana muscosa. The sequence continues at coordinate 123,514,135 of CM055121.1, forward strand.
GTCAGAGTGAATTATTCACTTTAAAAGGTCATCACAGAGCACAAGGGGGCACTCTATACATCTGGAGGAAAAGAGATTTCATCTCCAAATACGGAAAGGCTTCTTCACAGCAAGAGCTGTGAAAATGTGGAATAGACTCCCTCAAGAGGTGGTTTTGGCCAGCTCAGTAGATTGTTTTAAGAAAGGCCTGGATTCTTTCCTAGATACACATAATACAGGGCTCGACTAATACAGGGCTCGACAAACCCCGGGCGCCAGGTCGCCATTGCGACTAGAATTGGCGACCTGGCGCCTGGGGCAGCACAGCTGGGGAATCCTGTCTCTCCGTGCCCAATACCCCCCCTCCGCGGGATCGCGTCGGGCCGCGCCGGCCGGTAATTGAGGCCGCGGCTTTGCGGCCTTCTGCAGGCCTATGCTTCCTTCTGTGATCTAGCGCCATCTTGTGGTGGCCGTTGGTATGACAAGACAAACAGCAATGCTAATGAAGTTTCCCTGTCTGTTTTCATTGCCATCTCCTTCCCTCCAATTAGAACCCCCAAACATTATATATATTTTTTATTCTAACACCCTAGAGAATAAAATGGCGGTCGTTGCAATACTTTGTCACACCGTATTTGCGCAGCGGTCTTACAAGCGCACTTTTTTGGGAAAAAATACACTTTTTTTTAATAAAAAAATAAGACAACAGTAAAGTTAGCCCAATTTTTTTTAATATTGTGAAAGATAATGTTACGCAGAGTAAATTGATACCCAACATGTCACGCTTCAAAATTGCGTCCGCTCGTGGAATGGCGACTAACTTTTACCCTTTAAAATCTTCATAGGCGACGTTTAAAAAATTCTACAGGTTGCATGTTTTGAGTTACAGAGGAGGTCTAGGGCTAGAATTATTGCTCTCGATCTACCGATCGCGGCGATACCTCACGTGTGGTTTGAACTTCGCTTTCATATGCGGGCGCTACTCACGTATGCGTTCGCTTCTGCGTGCGAGCTGGGCGGGACGGGGCGCGTTCATGGCTCCTAACTTTTTTAGCTGGCTCCTAGATTCCAAGCAAATTTGTCAAGCCCTGACATAATAGAATTGGATACGAACATTTATAGGTAAAGTTGATCCAGGGAATATCCGATTGGCCCTTGGGGGGGGGGGATCAGGATGGAATTTTTTCCCCTGCTGGAGCGAATAGGATCATGCAATTTTTGCCTTCCTCTGGATTAGCTATGGGTGTGGGATTGTGTATATGGGACTGTATATTTTTATTATTTTTTCCTTCTATTGGTTGAACTGGATGGACTTGTGTCTTTTTTCAAACAAACAAACTATGCAAGTACGTTGAACAAGTAAAGGCTATTTTAAATCATGCAGGTTGAATATTCAACTAAATATGTTTTAATATTTCACTATAATGATCTCAATAAAAGGCACTGCAGTACCTAAACTACGTGGGATGTATTATATACTCTTTATAAAATTTATAACTAAAGGCAGTTTTTTTGTTTTTTGTTTTGAAGTGCAGAGGGATTAGAATATCTGTAAAGTTTTTATTACTGCCTGCCACCCCACTAGGAAGAAGCACCCTCTCTTTGTAATGTTTATTGTCATCATCGAAAGGGTTGGGTTGTCCACCAAATTTTGGGTTGTCCTCAGAATAGTAATAGAGGGAAAATCTTCCAATGGGGACACTAGTTCTGGTGACAACCAGTGATTCCCTTACTCTGGAGGGCGAAAACAAACATTATAAACCTCCTTTACATCTATACATCTTAAATGTATATATTCTACTAAAACATAGTTAAAATTAAAAACATTTTTTCCAATAATGTTCCATTAACTTACTTTTCCATGTGTTTCTTTGACAACAGGACACGCAGCTTCAGTGTACCATATAAACGTTGCTACACAATTTGTAACTGCAACAAAAATTGGACTTAAACTCTACAAAAAAAAAAAAGGGGGGGGGACTTATTTTAAGCTTATATTCAGTTATTCTATAAAGATTCACAGACAACTACACAGCATTGTGTTAAAGTGATTGTAAAGTCTCAAAAAAAATAAAAATAACAAACATGTTATACTTGCCTGCTCTGTGCAGTGGTTTTGCACAGAGCAGCCCCAATCCTCCTCTTCACGGGTGCCTCTTCGGTGCTCCTGGCCCCTCCCTCCTGTCAAGTGCCACCACAGGAAGCAGCCTGCTATGGGAGCACCCGAGCCGAGCTGCAGCTCTGTGTGTCCATTCAGACACTCTCCTGATTGGCCAACTGACTTTGATTGACAGCCACGGGAGCCAAGGGTACCACTGCTGTCTCAGGCAATCAGGAGGAGAGGCCCGGACGGCCGAGTGAATCGTAGACATCGCTGGACAGAGAGGGGGCTGCTACACACAGAAGGTTTTTTTATCTTAATGCATTACGATAAAAAACATTTTGCCTTTAAAACTCCTTCAAACATCCCATGAAACCTTTCTAGGGCTGGGGAAAAAAAAAATCGATTTAAATCTTGAATCGAGTTGAGAGGTCAAATCGATTAAAAATTTCAGCAAATCGATTTTTTTTTCACCAGAACCGGCGTGGTGTCCTGAGGAGCTGCGGGCAGGAGTTTTTAGGCGAGGACGCGGCTTCGGCCTAGTCCACGAGGCCGAAGCCGTGCCTAAAAAACTCCTGCATGCAGCTCCCCAGGACCGGCGCGGTGTACATCAAAAAAATAAAAAATTGATTTGAATCATGAATCGCGTTTTTTTTTTTTTTAAATCTCCCAGCTCTAAACCTTTCACAAAAAAAAATAAAACAATTGGTGGAAAACTGTGTTGCTCTTTAATTTTCTCCTCTTCCATTTTCCACTGTGTGCCTCCAAACTACTTTTTCCCTATCCAGTAGTAAAGTGGTTCTGAACTGAAAATGTTTATTTTTTTTATTTTTTTTAACCTTTATGCATTAAAAGAGAAGTGTGGGATTTATTTATTCTTTTCCGGAATTATAATAACCCAGGTGGCTGCAGCATCGGTCCGATGTTGCATCTGTCCCCTGCCGGCTCCAAGACTTAGAACCGAGCGATCAAAAAAACACCAATCACTCGGTTCCCAGGGCTCCCTGAACAGAGAGCTGGTAACTATCAGTCACTGCTGTCTGCTCCGTTAACAAGGAATGGAAAGGGAGGATGGCCCATGTTCTGTTCTTAAATCCAAGATATGGAATTTACAGTTAAAGTGTTACTAAACCCAGGACCCTGAATTCACTACATCTGGTCTCCCACAGTACACAGAACATGGAAATGCAATAGTTTTAGTAAATATAAATTGCGAAATACATTTTTTTTTCAGCAGTATATAGCAGTCTTGTGAATTCTACCAGTGTCCGGTTAAAGCTTGTAAGAGGAGTTTTCATTCTTCCGATCGCCCTGTGAGGATGCAGGACCCCTGACCCTCTGTCTGGACAGTGCCAATTGGCCCTGTACTGATCACATGCACCCTCCCAAGAGAAACAAAAAAAAAAAAACTCTAGCAATACACACCAAACTGAGCATGTGCAGCTTGTCCCCTGGCCTCTTTTCTATCAGGAAATATATTGGGGACTCTAGAACAGGGATATGCATTTAGCGGACCTCCAGCTGTTTCAGAACTACAAGTCCCATGAAGCATAGCAAGACACTGACAGCCACAAGCATGAAACCCAAAGGCAGAGGCATGATGGGACTTGTAGTTTTGCAACAGCTGGAGGTCCGCTAATTGCATATCCCTGCTCTAGAAGAAGGGGAGGATCAGAGGTGACAGGATCAAACAGCCTTTTTACACAATGCAGAAGATTAACCCCTTAGGTCCCACAGAGAATACAACAAGCATGCTTTACTGCATATACAGACTGATTTTTACTGTTGTGGGTTTAGTAACACTTTAAGTTAAAATTCCTCTTCTCTTAACCCCTTAGAGCCGGCGCCTGCCAGCCCCGTAAAAGCATTAGAATGCTGGGCGGGGCTTAAGGTCATGTCAAATCCATGATTGGCTGTCACAGTGGTCACGTGATTGGGAGCTTTACGTTAGCTGGCGGTAACTTTTCCCGGGAGCACAAACACTTACCGTAGCGCCTTTCTTGCAAGAAAGATGTATTACTGAAGAATAGGTGGTCCGGTTTCCTTCCATGTCCATACATGCAGATCCATTTGTATATTCCAGGATTACGGTATCGCCATCTACAACAGGCTTCTTGCTTGCCACCCCCAGATTGCTGATTTCCACCGTTTCAGCTATCATGTCCTTAAACAGAAACATTTGAACAAATGGATGCATTACGAGTGATTGAAATCCAAACCTCTAGCTAACTAGATTTACTAGATTAGTAATTATCTACTTTTCCTATAAGAGAATATCATCTAAAACCCAGTAAAATGCCCCAATCACAGGTTGTGTGTCTATATTTTCTGTATTCTCTCCATTACGTCTTGTTGACTGACAGATCAGCTCATTCAGAAATCCAGCCTCATATTTGGAGCCAAGGATGTATTTATTTTGTTCAGATCTAATCAGATATGATGTGCCGAGTCAGGCAGTTCCATGCATAAACCAAAAAGAAATAGTATGCCTGCAGAGAACAAACTAGGGAACCAGTCAGAAAACTTGTATGCTAGCCTGCAATGAACTGAGAAGCAATTCAGCAATCTTGTAACAGCTAAAGTCAACTACCATAGTAGGGTCCAGTAAACTGACTCCAGGACACGGACTTAATAGAAGAAAAAGCAAATAAGTTTAGAAAAATATGCCGACACCAATTAAAATAAAAAAACTTTGTGGTGCCATGCAGTCCTGTAGCAACACAAATATGGGGTTTGATGCAAATTCTGAACAACCTTCCAGTCCTGCTGCAATATCACTATGTCCACTCTAGCTGGGTACTTCCTCAGGGAGCTGTGACCTGAGAAAAGTGTGTGGGTCGCTCAGGTTCGATAGGGAGGAGGCATATAGGTAGTGCATCCGCAGCTGCTACTAGAGTGCCGATAGGAGATGGAGCCTGCCCTGACTCATGAAAAGATTCATGCAAGGAAGGGTGACCCATGGAAGTCACATCTATGGTGTCCTGCTGCAATAAATAGAGTGGGAACCTCAGCCTGTCTCCCATCACCCCAAGACCAAGAACTGAGCTATCCAAGATGACTCTCTGCTCTGCCCCTCCAGTGTTTACTGCAGCACCAGGCTACGGAGGGGGCACACAGAGCAGCACACTGAGAGGCTGGGCCAATCCCAACATTAAAGACGGGATTCCTCCAGAGTCCGGACCTGCCGAGTGACTTCAGCCGACATCAAGCTTTAGTCTACTTTTGGCTGAATACAAGTCACAGGAATGCAGAACAAATTGCACACCTGACATCTACAGAACAAATATGGCCAAAACAGCTTTGGCTATACTTTTCCTCTAAATTTTCTATAAAGCAGAGTAAGCTGAGCAAAGATGAATTTGATTTTTTTTTAATAAAGCTGCACAAGGAAGATTACAGGACAGGGACAGAGCATAGTAATTACTATATGACAAGACACTAAACAGCATCCTTGAGCAAGTTTGCCATGAAGACCTTCTGACAGCAGCTTTCCATTCATTCATGGTAATCTTGTACACACAGGGATATGTACAGGAAAATGCTGCCAGTCAATCATTCCCTCTTCAGACCAAAAAATACCTCCAGACTGAGTATAGTGCAGCGAAAGCTTGCATTTCATTCTGCTACACGAGCAGATTCAATCTCCCTGTTTTCATTAGCTTATATGGTGCCAGCTTTTAACCCATTGCGGAGAATGAGATTTCTCTCTCTTATAATATATATATATTAGGGTTGTCCCGATACCGATACTAGTATCGGTACCGATACCGAACATTTGTGCGAGTACTTGTACTCGCACAAATGCTCCCGATGCCTGACCCGATACTTGGGCGAGCGAACTCAGTGGGCGGGCGAAGTCAGTAGGCGGATCGGGCCGCCTCGGTGGGCGGAGCGGGAGAGAGGATGAGCGGATTCAGTGAGCGGGGAGGGAGCGGTTGGCGTCAGTGGGCGGGGAGGACGGGCGGAGTCAGTAGGCGTATCAGGCAAAGTGGCCTCAGTGGGCGGAGCAGTCGCCGTCAGCTTGGACATCCCAACGCCCATCTTGGCACACCCTGCACTTGGCCACAGTAAGCCAGCAGCTGACATCTTGTTACACCCAGCCCATATAGTTCGGGCTGGGTGTAACAAGATGTCTGCTGATACTTACTGATGCCGAGTGCAGGGTGTACCAAGATGGGCGCTGCAGCATAGCATTTCCTCATGTCGTTAATTGCCACCTGTCAGTGCCAGCCACCTGTCAGTGCCAGCAGTGCCCATAAGTGCCATCTAACAGTCCCAGCCACCTATCAGTGCCCATAACTGCCGCCTATCAGTGCCAGCCACCTGTCAGTGCCATCAGTGCCCATAAGTACCGCCTATCAGTGCCATCTAACCGTGCCAGCCACCTATCAGTGCCCATAACTGCCGCCTATCAGTGCCAGCCACCTGTCAGTGCCATCAGTGCCATCTAACCGTGCCAGCCACCTATCAGTGCCCATAACTGCCGCCTATCAGTGCCAGCCACCTGTCAGTGCCACCTATCAGTGCCATCTAACCGTGCCAGCCACCTATCAGTGCCCATAACTGCCGCCTATCAGTGCCAGCCACCTGTCAGTGCCCATAACTGCTGCCTATCAGTGCCACCTGTCAGTGCCGCCCATCAGTGCCAGCCACCTGTCAGTGCCCATAGGTGCCACTTATCAGTGCCATCAGTCAGTCCCCATCAGTCAAACTGTCACATGGCATTAAAAAAAAGTATCGTAATCGGTATCGGCGAGTACATGAAAAAAAGTATCGGTACTTGTACTCGGTTCTAAAAAAGTGGTATCGGGACAACCCTTTATATATATATATATATATATATATATATATATATATATCCATCCATCTACGGTATATACCTCCCTATCTCTATATATCAAATTTTGACATTCTGAGAATATATGTATACTTACAGAGACCTTTGTATATTCCATTTGGCACACAGATGTAAAGGGATCACACCCTGTAACAGGTATCAAAGACCGGCATACGTTAATATAATATTTTCTCCGTTTCCCATGGCCTTCGTCAATGGAATACCAGTTTGTAGTGTGTACCCCTTGTACCTTAGATAAGCTGCAAGAAAAATAGGAGAATTATACAAAGTATATTACAGATACTGTAACTTACATTTAACAAATTCCTAAAGGATGAACAATGCAATAAGTATGCAGCATTTGTATTTATATATTCAGAATTTTTTAGATCTAGATAAAATATACTGCTCGTATACTGGTTATGTATGAGAAAGTGCTGTAAAGAAGCATCCATCCAATAGCAGTGGAGACAATACACAATGGCAGAGTCAAAAGCAAGTACATGCATATTGGAAGAGCTGATATGCCTATTGTTTTTCCAGGTTTGTGCCATTTAGTGACTTTAAGAAGAAGGACAGCCCTGGTGCATAATTGCAGCTTCCATTTCAACCGTTTTGTATTGGTATTGATGGCTGAAGAGTTATAAAAACTTAAAAGACCTGGGCGAGTTTTTTCAGGCTCCAAGTAGTGCTAAAGTTTGCTGAAAGCAAAGGCTTCTTTAAAGCTGCTGAAGCCAATATTAGTCCAAATCTTTAAATTTATTTTACACAAGACTATGTCTTACCAAACAGTGTTCAGTTTTCCCAACTACAAAGCACCAAAAAGTAATATTTAACATAAAAATGTTTCTCAAATGTTTGTATAATAACCGCTATAATTTCTCTGTCGATTTACTCAAAGAATGCTAATACGCAATGTACTGTATGTACTAAATCAAATAAAATCCTCTATATTTGACTTTGGAAAACTGCTTAACATGTCTAATATGTCCACGTGCAGGCATGACCTGAGGCACCGGCATCTCAATTATGTATATTATGAAGAGGGGCAAAGGGAGTGCCGACAGACTCCCTCCAGGCGTGAGCTTATTAGAAGAGTAATATGAGCAACTGTACAAGATTTCCAAACCTGTCAGATTACTCTTTCCCCTACATGACTGACAGCCAGTGCTGGCTGCAGGGAAGAAACCAACGTTGCTGCAACTGTAATTGAATGAATATAGGATAGGCAAATTTAACCACTTGCCTACTGGGCACTTTCACCCCCTTCTTGCCCAGGCCAATTTTCAGCTTTCAGCACAGTCACACTTTGAATGACAATTGTGCGGTCATTCAACACTGTACCGATATGAAATTTGTATCATTTTTTTAAGACGGATAGAGCTTTCTTTTGGTGGTATTTAATCACCACCAGGTTTTTTATTTTTTGCTAAACGGAAAAAAAAGCAAAAAAAAAAAAAAAAAACTTTTCTTAATTTCTGTTATAAAAGTTTGCAAATAAGTACATTTTCTTCTTTATTGAGGCTGCACTGACCATTAGGGCACTAATGATCAGTGTAAATGTGTGCTGTCACAGGATAACCAGCTATTTGCTTTCCTTTCCTCACACAGCGAGTGAGGAAATGCAGATAACCGCCATTTATGTACATGGGATCAGATGTGATTGGACAAAGTTCATAACACGGTAAAGGGTCATTGTGATTGGCCCTTAACTTCGATCTGTACAAAAGGTTATCACTAATTGACTTGATGAAGATAGTTCAGGGCCACATTTCTAATATATAGTGTGCAAAAAAGTTCATCAAAAGGGGGAATTTAATGGACCATGAACAAAAAATTTTCAAATAAAATTGGAAATTTATTGTTACATAAATATTAGTATTACACAATATGTGATGTATAATTAAAACAAACATGGTAAAAATGAACATGGAACAGAAAAACTAGAAAAACTCAATACCACTGTCAGAGGGACAGAGGAATTCCAACGAATTCCAACAGAGTAGAAGTCTTCTTCAGGGACAATGGGCTGAAGAATTCCAGATATGTGTGTTTAATCTCTGTCTCAAAAGTTTAAGACTGGTCACTGAATACAGGGGTTTATTCTGAATCAGATTTATTCAGAAAGCTTATCTGGTCACAGGTGGTCACGAAGGTTGACCAAAAGCTGCAGCACTATAGTGGCGCCATCCAGAGATGTGGTTATTGATGTGGTCTGGAGAACAGCTCCCTATATCTCTCAGTTGAAGCATCGATCTGTGATCAGCTGTGGACACCAAAGGACACAGCGATCACAAAACACGCCCGGTTGCGCAACAGGGTTGGGTTCTGGTAGGGCATCAATCATCAATAGATGCCCTACCATAACTGGACAACCGTGCAGAAGCCGTCTTTCAGTGATAGCGCGGTTGGCAAGTGGTTAAAGTGGTTTTAAAGGCTGAGCATTCTATGCATGAAAGTAAAAAACCTTCTGCATGCATCTTCCCCTAATGTTTACCTGAGCCCAATATCAATCCAGTGATGTACAAGATGGCTCTTTCCCTCTTCACTGGCTCAGACACAAAAGCAGGAGCCAAGAGCTCCCACTGCTGTCAATCACAGTCAATGGACACACAGAGGGCCCCCAGAGCAAGCTGCTTGCTCTGGGGGCACTCAGCAGGGGGACCTGAGAAGAGGAGGATCAGGGCTACTCTGGGTAAAACCATTGCACAGAGCAGGTAAGTATAACATGTTTCTTCTTTTTTTTTTCTTTAGTATCACTTTAAATAAAAATAAGCATAATATTGTAATAAAGCAGAATTATGGCTTCCCATTAAAAAAAATGTGCTGCAACAGCTAATCTGAAGGGGGAATGAAGTTTTTGTCAACTTTATTGCCATCACAAGGGATGAACAACATCCCTTGTAAAAGCATGGAATGGTACCAAGTCCTCTTTATGGAGATCTCTGGGATCTATTAGACCCCAGATCTCTCCTCTGCCCTTAAAAGCATCTGATCAAACCAAGATGGGTTTGATCAGATGCTTTCACAAGATAGTAATGGCTTGTTTACATCCTGGTGAAACTGGAAGTGACAAAATCCTTGTCGCCTCTGGTTTCTTGGACCATAGAGACGATCGGGGACATTCTGGGCCTCAGTCATCGGGAGCATGTAAAAGCAGTCAAGCATCTACTTAATCCCCCTGTGACTGCTTTTATATTATCCAGCATTGCGGGCAAAAATTTGGATACCAGGATGCTGCAGGCATCATCCCGGTATAACCACTGAAAGTCCAGGATGTCATATGACGTTCTACAGGTGGGAAGTAATTAGACAAATAAAGCAGCTGTAACAGACAGACTGGGTGCTCACACATCTCTTCTAGCAGGTTGGGTTGATCAGAGGCTTGACAGTCATTAGTTCATTTATGAATTCAAAAGCTATAACTTGCTATCCCAAGATTTCCCCATACATGGCCCCATGTATGGGGGAGTGAGATGCTAATGGTGGTTAGACAAAATACAGGTTATAACCGTAAAACACAGTAAAGTATAAAAACAATGCCAGACTCTCTGAAATTGAGAATGGGCTTTAAAGTATAACTAAAGGAGTTAAAAAAAAAAAAAAAAAAAAACTGTCCTGATCACCAATGTCACTAGGACTAAAAAAGAGGGTAATCCAAAATGTTGACTGGCCAACAGAACAGTAATAGAAAAAGAATCTTCCAAAGAATACACTTGTTTCTGTGACAACTCTATATTAGGACATTAAATCCTTTCACATCCAGAGTATACAGGACAGGAATTGAAGGGATATCTCCCCAATGAGACACAGAGGGCAAAAATGGACTCATGCTTTAACCTCCCCCACTTAGCAATAAAAGAAAGAAAAAAGTATTGTTTTAGATATACTTTAAGCCCTTCAACGCCATGTTATACTTACCTGGCTCTGTGAAGTGGTTTTACACAGAGCAGCCTCGATCCTCCTCTTCTCGGGTTCCTCTTCGGTGCTCCTGGCCCCTCCCTCCTGTTGAGTGCCCCCACAGCAAGCAGCTTGCTATGGAGGCACCTGAGCCAAGTCACAGCTCGGTGTCCATTCAGACACAGAGCCGCGGCCCTGCCCCCTTTCTCTTCTCCTTGGCTCATTGACTTTGATTGACAGCAGCGGGAGCCAATGACGCCATGCTGCTGTCTCAGCCAATGAGAAGGGAGAGTCCCAGACAGCCGAGTCTCTCGTGCAACACCGCTGGAACTAGATGGGCCACAGGTAAGTTTTAGGGGGGCTGCTGCACACAGGAGGTTTTTTATCTAATGCATAGAATGCATTAAGGCAAAAAACTTTTTGCCTTTACAACCACTTTAATGCCAGGAGGCAGAGTTCCTTCCTGATCACGTGTCTGCCGTGACCGGCTCGCGGGTCACATGACCGGGAGCTAGCAGCAGAAGAATCTATGACCACGTGCTGCTGGAGACAGTTCAGTCAGCACAGTGAACGCACTCTCAGCACACAACCTCAGGCGCATGTGCAGCGGCTGGGCCCACTTTTCCTGCCACCACATGTGTGTTATACAATCAGAAAGTGTGTAAACTAGAACAAAAAAAAAAAAAAGGTACACATATATAATTTTACCATTACCTGGATAAATCATATTGTTCATTCGTTTTTTCATCTACCACAATACATTCCACGGGCTGTGCTGGACAGGCGTATTTAGTGTACCACTTGAAGTTATACGTGTAATTGTCTTCTTTCTAATATTCCAGAGAAAGAAATCAAAACACTGAACTCATTTTTAATAGGGGACTTGTTACATTTCAGTATACAAATAATTTTTATCTTTTTTCAATTTACATTTTAAATTTTACAAATCCCTAAGAATACTGTATTCCTGTTACTGTATTTATTTTAATTGAACCTACAATACCTTATTCTCCATTTTAACTTTTGTTATCACCCATACAAAAGGGTATAGACCCGAATAAAAAGGAGTCAGCACCCTGAGCCATTCTGGGCTCCATTAATTTTGCACAGTGCTGTAAGTCCATCTAATGATGTAAATTTTCTTACAAGATCAAGCACAGCCCCTCTTTCACTGTACATCCAGCAACGTTAATGCAGCAGTTAATTTAGGGCCCATTCACACAACGCAGTCGGCTGCATTTTTGACTGCACTCTAACTGCATAGACAGTCCTCAATCAATGTAATCCTATGAGCATAGTTCACCTTATTGCAATGCAGTTAAAGAAAGTAGAGCATGCTGCATTTTTCTGCACTGCAAAAATGCATCTAAATGCACTGCAACGCAACGCATCACAGTGCACATAGAAGCCCAGAAAAAGAAAAGAAATAAGTGACCTCACATGACAAAGGCAGATAGAAAAACATGTGTCAACTGCATGTAAATGAACATAAAAAAATGCACAGCAAATGCATGCATATGTGCAAGGAAAAACATGCAGTAGGTGTGCAGTTTCCAGTGTGAATAGACCCTTACTAAACTGTGCTACTGGGGATAGAGGTATGGCCGTAATACCTGAATTAAGACTATTTTGTCAGAATTATAATTATAAATCTTCCAGTAGGTAGTTCACAAATGTGCATTTGCCGATTTAAGCAACCTCAATTTAAAAAATTAACTCATGTTCTGTATGTTGTGCTGGTATCCTAACACACATTAATAATTTGAAATCTTAAACTTATTTGAGAATGTAATTGTAAGCCCAGGTTCAGGAAGGCTGCGGGAATGAAGCTGAACTCGCACAATTTCACTCCCGCTTGTCAGTCCCGATTTCGGCCGCGATTACAGAGACATGTTAATGTAAATCGCGGGCCGAAAACGCAAAAAGTAGTAGATAAACTACTTTTTGAAATCGGTGCAGCGCCGCAGATGCGGCGTCGCACCGATTAGGACGGTGCAATTGCCGGCAAAGGCAGCCGATTTCACATGTCAAATCGCACCAGTGTGAACTAGGGCTTACACAGAGCCTGGCAAATAAGGTGCTAAAAGCACCTGGGTATATTTTCAAGCACTAATAGTGTATAAAAACTTGTTTTTTTTCAGTTCCAGAAAAAATAAAAAAATAAATACTACAACATGATGCTGTTTTCCTACACAGAACTGTACTGGCACACAGTAAAAAGCATACAAAAATAGGATTTACCGGATCCTACCTCCGATCTCCATCCTGACAGATCCAGGGAGACCGCAGCAGAACGGAGGGGGACACGGAGGGAGACCGCAGCAGAACGGAGGGGGACACGGAGGGAGACCGCAGCAGAACGGAGGGGGACACGGAGGGAGACCGCAGCAGAACGGAGGGGGACACGGAGGGAGACCGCAGCAGAACGGAGGGGGACACGGAGGGAGACCGCAGCAGAACGGAGGGGGACACGGAGGGAGACCGCAGCAGAACGGAGGGGGACACCGCAGCAGAACGGAGGGGGACACCGCAGCAGAACGGAGGGGGACACCGCAGCAGAACGGAGGGGGACACCGCAGCAGAACGGAGGGGGACACCGCAGCAGAACGGAGGGGGACACCGCAGCAGAACGGAGGGGGACACAGAGGGCGACCGCAGCAGAACGGAGGGGGACACGGAGGGCGACCGCAGCAGAACGGAGGGGGACACGGAGGGAGACCGCAGCAGAACGGAGGGGGACACCGCAGCAGAACGGAGGGGGACACCGCAGCAGAACGGAGGGGGACACCGCAGCAGAACGGAGGGGGACACCGCAGCAGAACGGAGGGGGACACAGAGGGCGACCGCAGCAGAACGGAGGGGGACACAGAGGGCGACCGCAGCAGAACGGAGGGGGACACGGAGGGCGACCGCAGCAGAACGGAGGGGGACACAGAGGGCGACCGCAGCAGAACGGAGGGGGACACGGAGGGAGACCGCAGCAGAACGGAGGGGGACACCGCAGCAGAACGGAGGGGGACACCGCAGCAGAACGGAGGGGGACACAGAGGGCGACCGCAGCAGAACGGAGGGGGACACAGAGGGCGACCGCAGCAGAACGGAGGGGGACACGGAGGGCGACCGCAGCAGAACGGAGGGGGACACAGAGGGCGACCGCAGCAGAACGGAGGGGGACACGGAGGGAGACCGCAGCAGAACGGAGGGGGACACCGCAGCAGAACGGAGGGGGACACCGCAGCAGAACGGAGGGGGACACAGAGGGCGACCGCAGCAGAACGGAGGGGGACACAGAGGGCGACCGCAGCAGAACGGAGGGGGACACGGAGGGCGACCGCAGCAGAACGGAGGGGGACACAGAGGGCGACCGCAGCAGAACGGAGGGGGACACGGAGGGAGACCGCAGCAGAACGGAGGGGGACACCGCAGCAGAACGGAGGGGGACACCGCAGCAGAACGGAGGGGGACACCGCAGCAGAACGGAGGGGGACACCGCAGCAGAACGGAGGGGGACACCGCAGCAGAACGGAGGGGGACACCGCAGCAGAACGGAGGGGGACACCGCAGCAGAACGGAGGGGGACACCGCAGCAGAACGGAGGGGGACACAGAGGGCGACCGCAGCAGAACGGAGGGGGACACAGAGGGCGACCGCAGCAGAACGGAGGGGGACACGGAGGGAGACCGCAGCAGAACGGAGGGGGACACCGCAGCAGAACGGAGGGGGACACCGCAGCAGAACGGAGGGGGACACCGCAGCAGAACGGAGGGGGACACCGCAGCAGAACGGAGGGGGACACCGCAGCAGAACGGAGGGGGACACAGAGGGCGACCGCAGCAGAACGGAGGGGGACACAGAGGGCGACCGCAGCAGAACGGAGGGGGACACAGAGGGCGACCGCAGCAGAACGGAGGGGGACACAGAGGGCGACCGCAGCAGAACGGAGGGGGACACAGAGGGCGACCGCAGCAGAACGGAGGGGGACACGGAGGGCGACCGCAGCAGAACGGAGGGGGACACGGAGGGCGACCGCAGCAGAACGGAGGGGGACACGGAGGGCGACCGCAGCAGAACGGAGGGGGACACGGAGGGCGACCGCAGCAGAACGGAGGGGGACACGGAGGGCGACCGCAGCAGAACGGAGGGGGACACGGAGGGCGACCGCAGCAGAACGGAGGGGGACACGGAGGGCGACCGCAGCAGAACGGAGGGGGACACGGAGGGCGACCGCAGCAGAACGGAGGGGGACACGGAGGGCGACCGCAGCAGAACGGAGGGGGACACGGAGGGCGACCGCAGCAGAACGGAGGGGGACACGGAGGGCGACCGCAGCAGAACGGAGGGGGACACGGAGGGCGACCGCAGCAGAACGGAGGGGGACACGGAGGGCGACCGCAGCAGAGCGGAGGGGGACACGGAGGGCGACCGCAGAACTGAGGGGGACACGGAGGGGGACACCGCAGCAGAACTGAGGGGGACGCGGTGGGGGACACCGCAGCAGAACTGAGGGGGACGCGGAGGGGGACACCGCAGCAGAACTGAGGGGGACGCGGAGGGGGACACCGCAGCAGAACTGAGGGGGACGCGGAGGGGGACACCGCAGCAGAACTGAGGGGGACGCGGAGGGGGACACCGCAGCAGAACTGAGGGGGACGCGGAGGGGGACACCGCAGCAGAACTGAGGGGGACGCGGAGGGGGACACCGCAGCAGAACTGAGGGGGACGCGGAGGGGGACACCGCAGCAGAACTGAGGGGGACGCGGAGGGGGACACCGCAGCAGAACTGAGGGGGACACCGCAGCAGAACTGAGGGGGACGCGGAGGGGGACACCGCAGCAGAACTGAGGGGGACGCGGAGGGGGACACCGCAGCAGAACTGAGGGGGACGCGGAGGGGGACACCGCAGCAGAACTGAGGGGGACGCGGAGGGGGACACCGCAGCAGAACTGAGGGGGACGCGGAGGGGGACACCGCAGCAGAACTGAGGGGGACGCGGAGGGGGACACCGCAGCAGAACTGAGGGGGACGCGGAGGGGGACACCGCAGCAGAACTGAGGGGGACGCGGAGGGGGACACCGCAGCAGAACTGAGGGGGACGCGGAGGGGTACACCGCAGCAGAACTGAGGGGGACGCGGAGGGAGACCGCAGCAGAACTGAGGGGGACGCGGAGGGAGACCGCAGCAGAACTGAGGGGGACGCGGAGGGGGACACCGCAGCAGAACGGAGGGGGACACCGCAGCAGAACTGAGGGGGACGCGGAGGGGGACACCGCAGCAGAACTGAGGGGGACGCGGAGGGGGACACCGCAGCAGAACTGAGGGGGACACCGCAGCAGAACTGAGGGGGACACCGCAGCAGAACTGAGGGGGACGCGGAGGGGGACACCGCAGCAGAACTGAGGGGGACGCGGAGGGGGACACCGCAGCAGAACTGAGGGGGACGCGGAGGGGGACACCGCAGCAGAACTGAGGGGGACGCGGAGGGGGACACCGCAGCAGAACTGAGGGGGACGCGGAGGGGGACACCGCAGCAGAACTGAGGGGGACGCGGAGGGGGACACCGCAGCAGAACTGAGGGGGACGCGGAGGGGGACACCGCAGCAGAACTGAGGGGGACGCGGAGGGGGACACCGCAGCAGAACTGAGGGGGACGCGGAGGGGGACACCGCAGCAGAACTGAGGGGGACGCGGAGGGGGACACCGCAGCAGAACTGAGGGGGACGCGGAGGGGGACACCGCAGCAGAACTGAGGGGGACGCGGAGGGGGACACCGCAGCAGAACTGAGGGGGACGCGGAGGGGGACACCGCAGCAGAACTGAGGGGGACGCGGAGGGGGACACCGCAGCAGAACTGAGGGGGACGCGGAGGGGGACACCGCAGCAGAACTGAGGGGGACGCGGAGGGGGACACCGCAGCAGAACTGAGGGGGACGCGGAGGGGGACACCGCAGCAGAACTGAGGGGGACGCGGAGGGGGACACCGCAGCAGAACTGAGGGGGACGCGGAGGGAGACCGCAGCAGAACGGAGCGGGACACGGAGGGAGACACGGAGGGAGACCGCAGCAGAACGGAGCGGGACACGGAGGGAGACCGCAGCAGAACGGAGGGGGACACGGAGGGAGACCGCAGCAGAACGGAGGGGGACACGGAGGGAGACCGCAGCAGAACGGAGGGGGACACGGAGGGAGACCGCAGCAGAACGGAGGGGGACACGGAGGGAGACCGCAGCAGAACGGAGGGGGACACGGAGGGAGACCGCAGCAGAACGGAGGGGGACACGAAGGGAGACCACAGCAGAACGGAGGGGAACACGAAGGGAGACCGCAGCAGAACGGAGGGGGGCACGAAGGGAGACCGCAGCAGAACGGAGGGGGGCACGAAGGGAGACCGCAGCAGAACGGAGGGGGACACGAAGGGAGACCGCAGCAGAACGGAGGGGGGCTGGAGGAGTATACCTGGGACAATCAGCGGTGATCGTGTGTGGGGGAGTTACTAAAGCAGCTGACAGCCGCGCGGTGGGGGGGGGTGGAGCGGAGAAACGGCTGTAAAGCGTTTAAATCTATACAGCAGTGATCGGTGCTTATAGCTCCCCCACAGCACTGATCACTGCTGACTATACAAGTATCGGGTGAAGAATCGGAAGCATTTGTCCGAGTACAAGTACTCGGGCAAATGCTCTGTATCTGGGGAACCCTGATAAAAAATGCACCAAAACGCACCAGACCCCAGTACAGGTATGATTACCTGATATTCTGGCTGACCAATATCCGCATCTCGGTCACACAAGAAAGTAAAACGCGATGAGCGAGGGGTTTTCTTCTCATCGTTGTAGGGTGTTCCTCCTGTGTAGCTTAGCTGGATCATTCCATCATAGTATAAAAGTTTGGAACTTCCTACACCAATATTCCAATGACCAGTCTTCCTAAAAAAAAAAAAAAAAAAAAACAAGATTTGCACATTACTGGTAACCAATACTACTTTTACACACACACACACACACACACACACACACACACACACACACACACACACACCATAAAAAGCATGAACATTTTAAAATGGCTTACGATTTTGTCACTTGACATGCTCCTGAGCCGGTGTCACACGGTTCTTGAGTTACATTGCTGCATACATTTAAATAAAAGTCATACTGGTCAGCGGCAACACTGTAACTTTCATTTTTCTTGGTCAGTGGTGACAGATCAAAGTAAAAACCTGAAAAAATATAGAAAAAAAAGGATTAAAAAACAATTTTTTGTAGAGATACCCATCTATACATTATATATATATATATATATATATATATATACACACATATACATACACACACACACACACACATATATATATATATATATATACACGCGCACACACACACACACACACGCGCGCACGCGCACACACGCACGCACGCACACACGCCTGTCCGCCGCAATGTCACAGTCACGATAAAAATCACAGATCGCCACCATTACTAGTAAAAAAAAATTTAAAAAAAGATAAAAATGCCATAAATCAAGAACCTATTTTTAGGCGCTATAAAACTTTTGCGCAAACCAATTAATATATGCTTATTGCGATTTGTTTTACCAAAAATATGTAGAAGAATACATACTGGACTAAACTGAGAAAAAAATATATGTTTTGTAAGAAAGAAAAAAAATGGGGATATTTATTAGAACAAAAAGTAAAAAATTGTGTTTTTTTTCAAAAAATTGTCGCTCTTTTTTTGTTTAACGCAAAAAATAAAAACCGCAGAGGTTATCAAATGCCACCAAAAGAAAGCTCTATTTGTGGGGGGAATTTTTTTTTATAAAAATTTCATTTGGGTACAGTGTTGCATGACAGCACAATTGTCATTTAAAATGTTACAGCGCTGAAAGCTGAAAATTGGCTTGGGCAGGAAGGGGGTGAAAATGCCCTGTACTGAAGTGGTTATAGGTTACTAGCATTCAGCAACAACAAATCTAAATTATAAAACAAATTATTGAAAAATAAAAAAATTTTAAAACCTGTAAAAGAACATAAAGCTCACCATGATCCTTCCAGAGATGAGACTTGAAGTGATATTAAACGCTTTTTTTTTTTTATTAAACATACGTGTTTTACTTACCTGCTCTGTGCAGTGGTATTGCACAAAGCAGCCCGAGCCTCCTGTTCTCGGGTCCCTCCCCGGCGCTCTTGGCCCCTCCCTACAGCCGAGTGCCCCCAGAGCAAGCAGCTTGCAATGGGGGCAATCAAGCAGGCTCATTCCCAAGCCCAGCTTGGTACCACTCCCTCTCTCTCCTCATTGGCTGTAATTGGCAGCTACTGTTTCAGCCAATGATGGGAGAGAGTCCCCAGAGAGCCGAGTCTCTCATGCACATTGCTGGATAGAGATGGGGCTCAGGCAAGTATTGGGGGGGGCTGGGGGGACTGCCGCACAGAGGTGTTTTTTTTACCTTCATGTATAGAATATGCATGAAGGTACAATGCAGGGTTAACAGCCTAACATTGTATGTGACGATGCCAAGAGGCTGCTCACAGCCCAGGGAACTGGAGGAAGAGAAAGACAGTGCCGGAGTGGGGGTTGTCCTGTTTCATACAGGCCAAAAAACAAAGAAAAATTCTAGGCTCACTTACCAGCCAGCCTGCAACAAACCGAATTGTCCTGTCTAACAGTTCACTTTAAAAATATATGCGTAAGCGGCAGAGGCCATGTCGCGGTATCCCAGTGTACCGCAGTTCTAACGCTATAAATTTTGTTTATAAATTTTTGTCTCCAAAGTTGGAGCACACATATAATAATGGATAGATTGAGGGTAGGTATCCCGAGGGAGCCCACCCCTCAAAAGGCACAGGGACACACTGGACACCCGTTAATAGCACAATGGCGTTGTGCTATTGCTGGGTGTTGAGTGCATCCCTGTGCCTTTAAGGAGGGGTGGGCTCCCTCCAGGCATGTCTGCCCCCAATCTGTCCATTATTATATATGGTCTCCAACTTTGGAGGCTCTCAAAATTTATAGAGTTAGGACTTCAGTACACTGAAGTGCTCTGACGTACCTCTGCAGCTTACGCATATATTTGCAAATGTGTGCAAACTAAATTTCTGGTTTTAACATGAACTGTTAGACAGGACAATTCAGTTTGTTGCAGGCTGCCTGGTAAGTAAGCTTGTAAATGTCCTTTGTTTTTTGACATGTGTCACACGTCTATGAGCTCCATGCTGCAAAGGCAAGTTACAGGCTAGGTTGGTTGCCATTTGTTTGTTCTGTTTCATGCAGGCATCAGCTTGTATAACAGCAGTGTCAATGGCAAGCTATGACAAAGCATTTGCAGAGCTTGCCACAAGCTTTGTTGAACATTTTAATAGTACCATTTATCTCCAATTTGTGAATGTTGAACCAGAACTTAAACAAGCTGCTAGCAGGCTTCAGCACTACTTGAAGCTTGTTGAAAGCCTGCTAGCAGCTTGTTTAAAGTGACAAACAACACTCCCATTAACATCGGTGTATAATATTTCCCAACAGGCGCTGAAGGGCACTTTAAACACTTCAGCCCCGAAAAATTTAACCCCCTGCCTGACCAGAGCACATTTTTTACAATTTGGCACCGAGTCGCTTTAACCGACAGTTGCACGGTCATGCAATGCTGTACTGCGTCCTCCCCCCTCCCCCCCCCCCCCAAAT
This sequence comes from Rana muscosa, assembly GCA_029206835.1. Lineage (NCBI taxonomy): Eukaryota > Metazoa > Chordata > Amphibia > Anura > Ranidae > Rana > Rana muscosa. Next base: position 123,534,620 of record CM055121.1, read on the forward strand.
AGAGCTTTCTTTTGGTGGCATTTGATCACCTCTCCGGTTTTAATTTTTTGCGCTAAAAAAAAATAATATATATAATTTTTTTTACTTTTTGCTATAACTATCCCCCAAAAATGTTTATAACAAAATTTCTTCATCAGTTTAGGCCAATATATATATTCTTCGACATAATTTTGTTAAAAAAAGAAATAAAAATCGCAATAAGCGTAAACTGGTTTGCGCAAAAGGTAAAGCGTCTACAAACTATAGGAAAGATTTATGGCATTTTTTTTTTACTAGTAATGACGGTGATCTGCGATTTTTAGTGGTACTGCGACAATTGCAGCGGACACTTGACATTTTTGGGGCCATTGACATTTATACAGCGATCAGAGCTATAAAAATGCACTGATTACTGTGTAAATGTCACTGGTAGGGAAGGAGTTAACACTAGGGGAGATCAAGGGGTTAAATGTGTGTTCCCTAGGTGTGTTATAACTGGGGGAGGAGACATATCGTTGTTCCTACTTAGGAGGAACAAACGATATGTCTCCTCTCATCTGACAGAACAGGGATTTGTGTGTTTACACACACAAATCCCCGTGCTGGCACTCGGCAGGGGACCACGCGCATATGGTCCCCCACCGGGCAGCGGGCACCCTCTGGCGATTCTTAAAGGGCACAACGTACCCATACAGGGTTTCGACCAGCAGAGTTATTCTGCCGACGTATATCGGCGTGAGCCAGTCGGCAAGCGGTTAAAGGCTTTAGAAAAGCTTGCTGGTCACACTGCTCTTATACAAGCTCAAGCCTAGAAACAGGCCAAAGGGAAGCAATTCAGCCTCATCTCTCCCTAGACATAACAAGCATTTTTAACCCTTGCAGTGTGGGGTCACTGCAGTTTTTTTTTTTTTCCCTTCTTCCGGTCAGGTGTTTGGCTTTAATAAAACCCTGTGAGACAAAAAGAAAATTCCTGTGCAGCTGATCTAGTGGTGTCAAGTAGATTTATGGTCTTTAGGCTCGATCTATTGGTATTAAAGAAAAAGTGCAACATGTATATTTTATTAATTACTGGTATTTACAGTATATAGCACTGACAATTTATGTAGTGCTTTGTATATATAACTTTTTTTGGCTAGAACCATAAAAAAAATAACTTAAAAATATTACTTTTTAGATAAGAAATATTGTTTATTAATATTCCGTATTATGCTCCAGAAGGTGGAGCTTTAGACCAGGCTAATAGTAGTTAAATCCCATTCAAATGAATGTGTTCTACAATAATGAAGGTGTTTCAAAACTTTTATAAGCTGCTTATAAAACAAGATCATGTGTGCAGAGAAAACAAGGAACTAATGTTGCATAAACTCACCAACATGAGGATCAGACACTCTGCAATTATCTCCCTCTGTTTTGGATAGGACACAGGCTGCAGCGGTGTTCCACTCAAACTCATACAGGCAGTCATCTGAATGCTTCAGTATAGGGGGACTTTCGAGATTTCCTGAAAATAACACAGATGCTGTCGTTAAAAAGATGTAAAACAAAACTAATTTAAAGTGTCACTAAATCCACATCATCAAAAAAATAAAAATAACTATCTATAAATGGTGTATTACATGCATGCTGTTCATACTCACTCAGTCACTATGAGATTCATTTTCTGTATCCTGCAAAAAACCTGGTTGATCCTGCTGCTCTCCATCTCTCCCTTCTGTTCATGTCCCCAATTCAGCTAGGGCTTTTGCAGTTGTGGTGTCAACTTTGCACATGCTCAGTTTTTAGCGAGTTTCTATGCTGAGCATTTCCTCCCGATCACTTCTAAGCCGCCCATGTGACTATAGAGTCACACATGTGGGTAAATGACAGTGCACTCCCTCCCTTCTCCATGCCCACTAACCAGCTAAATAGAATGGGGTGGGATATAGCATGTAGATTAATGGAGGCTTAACCGCCCTCTTATTTTAAAACACAGGCTAGAGGGATGTGAAAGATTAGAGGAACCTAATTTATTCACTCTTGAGTAGAGGAGATTAAGGGGGGATATGATCAACATGTACAAATATATAAGGGGTCCAAATAGTGAACCTGGTGTTGAGTTATTCACTTTACGGTCAACACAAAAGAAAAGGGGGCACTCTTTACGTCTAGAGGAAAAAAGATTTCATCTCCAAATACGGAAAGGTTTCTTCACAGTAACAGCTGTGAAAATGTGGAATAGACTCCCTCCAGAGGTGGTTCTGGTAAGCTCAGTAGATTGCTTTAAGAAAGGCCTGGATTATTTCCTAAATGTACATAATATAACTGGATACTAACATTTATAGGTAAAGTTGATCCGGGGAAAATCCGATTGCCTCTCGGGAGATCAGGAAGGAATTTTTTTCCCCTGATGTAGCAAATTGGATCATGCTCTGCTGGGGTTTTTCGCCTTCCTCTGGATCAACTGTGGGTATAGAATTAGGTATATGGGATTGTATGATTTTTTTTTATGGTGAACTGGATGGACTTGTGTCTTTTTCAACCTGACCAACTATGTAACCTGTGACTGACAGAAATTCGCCCACATCATATTTCCACAAAATAATAAAGATTTGATTTCTAATATATTTGAATGCCAATTTAAAACCTTTCATTGATATTACCTATTTATTTTTACTCCGTATTCCAAAGGCTATTTTTTTTTTTAAACAAGTGACCAGCTTTAGAGGACTAGAAGCTCCCCCCTGCTTATATTTTCCTGCAGACAGACTGGGAAAGATCTGTGTCATGTGTATATCGATTAGGAAAAGGGTACTTTGATTTTTTTTTTTTTTATTAAAATTATTACAGTGCCATCATTCACATACAGAAATAGAAGGGACAATATAAATTTAAGTGTGTGTGTTTAGTATCACTTTAAATACTAGGCCTCATGCACAAATGGTGCTTATATCTGCATTTATCATTTCTTTAAGCTTGTAAAAGAACCTCAATGTTAGCTTATGTGGTCATGCACATTGAGGCGTTAGTGCACATGGCCTTTTGAAAATAAGCAGCATTTTTTCTGACAGAAAAGAAACACGCTCTTAATGTTACAAACATGTATGCGCATATATATATATACATATACATATATACACACACACACACATACATACACATAATGAAGGTACATTTAGCAACTTATTGCTACACTTAGAGGTGCCTCTCTTCTCTTTTATACCCTCTAAAAAAAAATGCTTTGATATACAAGTGCTTCGGATTACAAGCATGTTTCTGAAACGAATTATGCTCGCAAACCAAGGTTTTACTGTATACACACATTGTATATATATATATATACACACACATACATACATATATACATACACACACACACACACACACACACACACACATATATATTATATATATATACACACACACACACACACACCACACACCACACCCGTTACGTTTATGTGCGCTTGAGGATAAATCTACTATTACTACTGGAAAGAATTATAATTTATTCTGCACATTGGAATACATTTACATGCATACACATGTGTTTATGAGTATTTTTTTGCTCAAAAGCTCCTCTCAGAATGCACTTTTTTTTTCTGTCTGTAGACACTCCTCTTTAAATATGCCTGTAAACAAATCTGTGCGTGGCCACATAGGCCAAGGTAGAGGTGGTTTTACAAGCATTTAAAAGATGCTGAGCGCCTGTATAAGTGGCGTTGAAGCTGTATGTGCATGAATATAAATGGTGCCTACAGACACTAGACCGCAGCCAGTCAAGCTCATAATATCCAACCACAGAGCTGTCATTAGTATAAAGAGCCAATGTAGAAACAATGATGTCGGTACCAGACAAACATGTTTCTTGTTGGTTTGAGCAGGTTTTCTCATCGTCATTCATAAAGAACAAACATATATTCACTGAGCTAAAAAATAAGCTGACCAAACCAAAAAGGGTAAATCAGACCCTTTGAGTACCTGTATATAGATGTTTAACTTATTTACCACTTACTATGCTAGCTCATATACTGTATTTACAGATCAAGAACACGAGTCTATTACTAGATGATAAAAGTGTGCACAAGAAATGCAGCACACGAGAAATACAGAAAATGTGCAACAAAGGAACTGCACAAGTCTCACAATAACAATACAGTGTAATATATAGTCCAGTAGGTAAGGGAGCAGGTAAAGATTTCCTTTCACCTGCTGTCCCAGAGGCACAGAAGGAATAGGAGATCTCTCAAAAGCAATGGGATACCCCTTCTTGGATATTTGTCACCTGAACATGTTTACCCCCAGTGGAAAATTCCCTGCTCACCTCCTGTTCCTGTGAGAATGCAAAAAATTTGGATTACCCATCACTTTTTGCATTAGTATGGAGAGAGAAACTCCACAGTGATGACCAGAGGCAGCCTGTCCAATAGGGGCGCCATCCCGTCTCTCTAGGCCATCCCCTATATGCAATGGATAGATTCATGCATAGCATGGATCTATCGATGGCCGCCGCGGCAGCCCCCTATCCCCCCTTTCATGGCATTAACTGCTAGACAGGACAATTCTGTTGCAGGCTGGTTGGTAAGGGACTGTGAATTTTTCTTTGTTTTCTAACAATACAATCCTGTTTTCTAACCCATCCCACTTTCTATTCAAATATTAAGGAAAACAAAAAAAAGAACGGTTTTAGGTCTAATTATCACCACAGCGACAGCAACTGATATTTCCATGGTCTATGTACAGCTTTGGTTTAAAAGAAAACCTAGTAAAATACCGCTCTTTCCCGCAAGGTTTACTGTGAGGCCCTGCCTGATGACAGCAAAGAAAACATCCCCTGCGGGTGATCTTGTTACCAAGCATGTGCGCCATAATCCCATTTATTCACATGGGTGAGCTGTACTTATGCCAGCCTTCAGCCATCCAGTAATATTTGGCTCATCCATAGGAATGAATGAAGCATGTGAGATGCACAGTTAAAAAAAAAAAAAAAGGACTCAGGTTTGTTTTACTAATGCCTAATACACACAAGGAGGAATCAGACGAAAAATACTATTTCGAGAGCGCTCGTACGATAATCTAATTGTCTGTACACAGCTTTTGAGAGCGGATCACGACAGTTCATGAAAAATTATCCAAAGGAACAATTTTTTTTTTTTTTTCGTACCATACCAAAACGAACAATTGATTTTCATTTTTAATCAGAACAGTATTTGTCCAAAAAAAAAAAAAAAAAGTCAGAAGACCAAGACCATGCATGCTCGGAAATGAAAGAATACATTACAATACAATACTTCACCATCACTTTGGAAGTTGTATTCTGTTATACGAAAACTTTTGAGACTTTAGCAACCTATTGGTTTTCGATATGAGACGAGTATAAAAAAATAAAAAAGCACCATCATTCATCTGATATTCTCATCGTGTGCACAAGGATTTACAAAGGCTGTGCTGCACTAGGCAGAGCCACAACGTGAAGATAACTGGAACACGGAGGTGGGCTGCACTGAGGGTGGTTGCGGGATTAATAGCAAAAATGTCATTCAAAGAAAGCCTGTACCCAGACCATGGAAAAACTGTTTTCATTAAATAGGTTGCACTTGATAAGAAGCTGTAAAATACAACCACTGTATAACTGCAAAGATGGAAGAACAGATACTTATTTTTTGAACAAATATGGCTGTCCCGGTGCCAATAAAAAAGGGTTTTTTAAAAGACTGACACATATAGATAAGCTGCTTTAGATCAATTTTAATGTTTAAAAAAATAAATAATAATAATAGGATTTTTATAACAGCTTACCTGTAAAATCCTTTTCTTGGAGTACATCACGGGACACAGAGCGACATAGTCATTACTAATGGGTTATATAGTTACCGTCAGGTGCTGGCACTGGCAACTTCCAAAACCGGAAGTACCCTCCCCTATATAAGCCCCTCCCATCCGGGAGCACCTCAGTTTTGTAGCAAAGCAATAAGTGTCCCCAAAGAGGGGCGGGAGCTCTGTGTCCCGTGATGTACTCCAAGAAAAGGATTTTACAGGTAAGCTGTTATAAAAATCCTATTTTCTTTCTCGTACATCACGGGACACAGAGCGACATAGTCATTACTAATGGGATGTCCTAAAGCAATGCCAAATGAGGGGGGGGATACACCATATATAAGCTGAGCGCTATCAGACATGAGGATCTTTTGCGGCCTGCAACACACTGCGCCCAAAGGCGACATCCTCCTGACTTCTAACGTCCACCTGGTAGAACCTAGTAAACGTGTGTACTGAAGACCATGTTGCGGCCTTACAGACTTGAGCCAGGGAGGCCTGGTGATGCACTGCCCATGAAGTTCCAACTGCTCTCGTGGAGTGCGCCCTAACTTTGAACGGAGGCGGTCTACTTCTCAAGCTATAGGCTTGTATTATGACCTGTCGAATCCACTTGGCTAAAGTAGATTTTGACGCTGCCTGACCCTTTCTGGGGCCTTCCGGCAGAATAAACAAAGTATCCGTTCTGCGAATCTGAGCAGTGGCTTTTAGATAAGCTTTAACTGCTCTTACTACATCCAAAGAATGCAATAACTTTTCCTCTACCGAAGTAGGCTTGGGGAAAAAAGAAGGAAGAACCACATCTTGGTTCAAATGAAAACTCGATACCACCTTAGGAAGAAAGGCTGGATGAGGACGTAACACTACTCTGTCCTTATGGATAACCAGATATGGCTCCCTACAGGACATAGCTGCTAATTCCGATACTCTTTTAGCCGAACAAATGGCTACTAGAAAAATCAATTTCCTGGTGAGAAGCACCAAGGAAATATGCTGTAATGGTTCAAATGGTTGTTTCTGTAGAACCGACAGAACCAAGTTTAGATCCCATGGACATATGGGAATATTAACCGGAGGACTAATACGCATCACTCCTTGTATAAAGGCTTTGACTAGTGAATGCGAAGCCAAGGGCCTTTGAAAAAATATTGACAAGGCCGAAATCTGACCCTTGATAGTACTCAAGGCAAGCTTCCTATCTACAGCCCACTGTAGGAAGTCCAGAATCCTACCTATTACGTACTTATGTGGATGCCATTTCTTGGCCTCACACCACGCGATGTACGCCTTCCAGATTCTATAGTAGATCTGCCTGGATACCGGCTTCCTGGCATTGATCATGGTAGATACCACAGCATTAGAGAGCCCTCTCTTTTTTAGAATGTGGGCTTCAATAGCCAGGCCGTCAAACCTAGGGCTGGTAAGGAAGGGTGGTATATCGGTCCTTGCGAAAGCCGGACGACGTGGGAGAGTCCAAGGACTCCCCACTGAAATTTTACAATCTCCGCGTACCACGCTCTTCGGGGCCACGCTGGAGCCACCGGAATCACCGGTTTCTTTTCTACCCTGATTCTGCGGAGTAATCGAGGTAACCATTGTGGCGGTGTGAATGCATATATCAGCTTGAACTGATCCCAAGGGAACACTAGGGCATCCGAGCTGCAAGCTAGGGGATCCCTTGTCCGAGAGACAAACCTGTCCCCCTTTGCGTTGAATCTGGATGCTAGAAGATCTACATCCGATGTTCCCCACCGCTGACATATTGTCCAGAAAACCTCGGGGTGAAGGGACCCTTCCTCTGGGCCTAATTGCTGGCGACTTAGAAAGTCCGCCTTCCAATTCTCCACTCCTGGAATGAATACCGCAGATATGGCTGGGACATATTTTTCTGCCCCTTTCAGGATGTAATTTACTTCCCTCTGGGCTGCACGACTCCTGGTGCCACCCTGGTGATTGATATATGCCACTGCTGTGGCATTGTCTGATTGAATTCTGACAGGGGACCCTTGGAGTTTGGATGTCCATGCTACTAGGGCATACCGGGCTGCTCGTATCTCTAAGAGATTGATGGGCAGGGCCTTTTCTGCATCCGACCATCTGCCCTGTAGAGACTATTGCTCCAGTACTGCTCCAGTACTGCTCCCCAGCCTATAAGGCTGGCATCTTAGTGACCACCTTCCAAGAAATCGGACTGAAGGATTTCCTTTTTTCCAGATTCTGGGGAACCAACCACCAACGGAGGCTCTTGCGAACGGAAGGGGACAAGGACATTGTAAGTCTAGGGCCTGAACTTTTTTGTTCCAGGCTGACAGTATGGCCCCTTGCAAATTCCTTGAATGGAATTGACCGTAGGGTACTGCTTCGAATGATGCCACCATTTTTCCCAGCAGCCTCATATATAGGCGTATGGACGGCTGTCTTTTTTGTACCCACTAAGTGGATCAAATCTTTCAAAGACAACACCTTTCCTCGAGGCAAGAATATTTTTCTCTGGCCTGAATCCAACCTTAGCCCCAAGTATTCCAGACTTTTGACTGGTTTTTAGGGCTGACTTGTCTCGGTTGATAATCCAACCGTGAGATTCCAGATACTTGATCGTCTTTTGAACGACCACGTCTAGTTTTTTCACTGAGTGGTCTATCAGCAACAAGTCATCCAGATATGCCATTATCATTACACCTTGTGTTCTTAGATTGGCCAATAAAGGGCCAGAATTTTTGTAAACACTCGTGGTGCTGTGGCCAAACCGAAGGGTAAGGCTCTGAACTGAAAATGGCGCCCTTCTACTGCAAAGCGTAGACATTTTTGGTGGACTGGAAAGATGGGAATGTGCAAATAAGCATCTTTGATGTCGATCGTGGCTAACCAATCCTCCCCTTGTAGGGCAGTGGCCACCGATCGGATCGACTCCATCGGAAAGTCCTGATATACAGGAATTTGTATAGCCCTTTTAGAATTAATATGGGCCTCCCGTCCGCGTTTGCTTCGGGACTGTAAAGAGGTTTGAGTAAAACCCGAACCCTCATTCTTCCAGGGGAACCTCCATAATTACTCCTTGGAGCAATAGTTGTTCTAGTGCCAACAGGAGGGACTCTCTCTTCCGGGGATCCCTTGGCACGTTTGACCTCAAAAAATGGGAAGGAGGAGAGTCTTTTAACTCCAAACTGTATCCCAAACCTACTGCGGAGAGCACCTATCTGTCTTGATCGTGTCCCGCCAGGTCTCTTGCGAACAACTGGAGTCCTCCCCCCACCCGACTGAGTGGGGGCTTCATGAATTTAACTTTGGGGGAGGTTTTGTACCTCCCCTGACCCAGGGTTTCTCATTACCCTGCTACTGTCCCTGTTTTTTACCCCCGGGATTTGACCGAGGAGGCCGTCGGAACTGTTACACAGCCGGTGCCCCAGGGACTGGAGAAGCAGGCCTCTTAAAGAGGGACCTCTAACTCTGCTTTTAACCGGCAAGAGCGTATTTTTACCGCTGGAAATTTTCTGGATATTTGTCCAGGTTTTCCCTGAATAAGCGTTCACCATGAAATGGGACGCTAACCAGCCATTCTTTACAGGGAGCTTCAGCAGACCAGTTTTTGAGCCATAGGAGCCTACGCATATGTACTATAGACAGCGTAAGGCGGGAGGCCTGATGGACTGAATCCTCTATGGCGTCAACCGCAAAGCCTAAGGCTCTAGGTAGATCAGCTAGGGCAAAGCCTGCTGATCTGTCAAGTCCCTCAAGACCTGTTTCAACTGATCCTTCACTGCTTAGCAGACCCCAATAGCTGCTACTGCTGGTTGTATCACCAAGCAGATTTTCATAAGGACTCCAATCTTTTATCTATTGGGTTCTTGAACATTTGGACATTATCCACTGGACATGTCAGTGATTTATACATACAAGAGATGGCTGCGTCCACTGCAGGGACCTTCCATTTTTTTTTTTTTTTTTTGATGAACTTATCCTCCATGGGATAGACCACCGGAAATCTCTTGGGGGAATAAATATTTTCTCAGGACGTTCCCAATCCTGGTAAATGAGCCCTTTCAGTAAAGGGTGAAGTGGAAAAGAACAAACAGTCTGGGGGCTTCTAGCGACCCCAACGAGGATACAGTAGTGGTTGATGGTTCCGCAAGGTGCATTTTTAAATGCTGATCGGACCATGTTAGTCAGAGACTGAACCCATAATCTTTCAGCTTGAGATGCTGAGAAAGGGTTCCCCCACTGTTGATTCCTCTATAACAGAATCAACCTTATCCTGATCCCCTTCAGGCAGGTCGATCCCTGTATGGGACTGTTGCTCTGCTAACAGGCACTCTGAAGGAGGAGACGGAGATCGGGCGTGCTTTCCCTGACAGGGAGGCAGCGATAAATTTTGACAATCTCTCTCTAATCCTCCCAGAGCTGAGGAAAAAACCTCCTCTGTTACATACACAGGAGCAGGTGACTGAGGACAGCCACAGTACCAAGTACCCCTGCGGGGTCTCTACGGTCACTTACCTCTGAACTTCAGGGGAGACTGGTGCAGCAGGAGTATGCCCAAGATCCTCAGAGCCCGATGAGACCCCCTTCGCTTCCTGGAAGATTCAGTTCCGGAGCTACTGGACGGCATATTCCTAAGCCTAAAGCTGAGGTATTCCAGCCGTAATACACCTCTTTTACTGAGAATAGTCTAGCACAATTGCTGCTATATCACAGTTGGTGTCTACTAATGTGCCTTTCTAGGGGATGCCTGTATCAACCGCTTGCTGTATGCCTTTAAATGTTGCCAGCTCTGTCTCTGTACTTCATAGCCAGCTTACTGCAATAATGTGGCTTTTTAAAAACCTGCTGGGACGCCCGCACATGCGCAGAAGCGCTGCGGCGCGCACAGAGCGTCATCCCCCAGGCCCCGCCCCTTTTTCCGGCCACCTCTATATATAGAGGCGCGCGCACGCGCGCGGCCACGTGCGCCTCGGCGCTAATTTTCAAACATGGAAACCAGGGACAGGAGCCAGGGCCCCCTTTGCCGCAGGCCGGGGGATAGACGAACACTGCAACATGGCAGAGGAAACAGTTTCCTGTAGGAGAACTCACCAGCTGCCTGGACTTTGCTCTCTGAGAAGAAACTAGTCCATATGACAAGAAAAACATTCCACAGCGGCCTCTAGTGGACAAACACAGGTACCGCAGTTTAATATTCTAAACATATATAAAAAAAAACATTCTTTTTTTTTTTTTTTTCTTGACCACCATTAAAAATTATTACATTTTTTTAGTAGTTACAGGCATGCACAGATATTAGCGGGAATACCGTTAGGTAACAGACAGAAAGACAAATTAGGCTTGGGGGTCCCCCAATAGAACCAAGTTCCTGGGGGCCCCCACTTACCTGTTCCCCGCCGCAGGACTTTGTTTGGTCCACAAAAGCCCAAACTTCACCTATCACGGCAGGCATTGTAATCAAACCTTCAGGGACCGGGTTCCCAAGGATTCCACTCCCCTGGACCTGTATAGCACCCTGCACAGAAAACATCTTGGTCGTGGGTATGACCAGAGCTCTGGATCCCAGGGTCCAGCTCTCCTAAGAGAAGCATTACAGGCAGAACCTTGCTCTTCTCTGCAAGGCCCGGGTACCGACCGTTTAGCTATGAAGCTTTTTTGGTCGGATCCGGAATAGCTTACTGAGGCCCAAAAGAACCTGTACGCAAGCTCAGTGAAAAACACATGTTTCTTCTTGGCCAACACCTTAGACACTGGCAAAAAACTGAGGTGCTCCCGGATGGGAGGGGCTTATATAGGGGAGGGTACTTCCGGTTTTGGAAGTTGCCAGTGCCAGCACCTGACGGTAACTATATAACCCATTAGTAATGACTATGTCGCTCTGTGTCCCGTGATGTACGAGAAAGAAAATACCAATAAGACTTAAAGTGGTTGGAAACCCACTTTGACAACATGCACCTACAGGTAAGCCTAAGCTTAGGTAAGCAACTGTAGGTGCATGAAATATCTCCTTAACCTACACGGTTAAGGAGATATTTGCTTTTAAAAATAGTGCCGATAACGTCACGCGCATACGCACTAGCATGGGACCTTGCCGGCCTGCGTGTGACGTCATCGTCGCTCTGGCCAATCAGAGTGGCGATACCCGTAACTAGCGATGAGGGGACATGACGGTGGATGGACCGAGGCGGACTTCGGGGGCTTCGATCTCAGGTAAGTGACACATAATGAGCTAGAATGCTGTGCTCATTATGCCTTTCTCTTGCAGGTTAGTTTTAAAAAAATATATATTTACAAGGGTTTACTTCCTCTTTAACTTGCCCTTTAAAATATCTCAATAATCTAACTAGTAAAGGTTAAAGTACAGAGGATACAAGATACCTGGACTGCATTTAAGCATGATATTGGTTTGAATTTTCTTTTTTTCCGCACACACTGAACCCTCCGTGTATTCAAGTACAATGTGATCGCCAACCAACTTTGGAGGGGACAAAAACTTCCCTAAATTTTTGCTTTTGCCGGAATCTGTAAGAAAATAAGAAATAAAGTATAGTACCACAAAAATAAACATATAACTGGCATATAGTATTTCAATTCTCAATTCTTACCCACTGCACAGATTGCAGCATCCTCCTCACAGCCCGCAGCACCTCCTCTCTGTAAGACCTCATGGCACACATTAATATAGAAACGATTCTTGTCATCATGGTTAGTGTTCAAAGCCTCCCAATTCTGAGCAGTGCTGGACTCTGAAAGAATTCACAAATTAAAAAGAAAATGTAGTATACTATTTGCAATGAAAACATTGTAATTATTTCGGTGTTCCTTTAAAAACGACTGCAAGTCGAACAAAATTGTATATGCCTTTTTGTTTTTAAAGTGTCACTAAACCCATGTCAAAAAAAAAATATCAATAGTGTATTACATGCTGTGCATACTCACTCAGTTACTATGGGATTCATTTTCTGTATTCTGCAAAACAATTTGAATGATCCCGCTATTCTCCACCCCCCCCCCCCCCCCTTCTCTCCATGTCCCCAATTCAGCTAGGGATTTTGCAGCTGTAGTGGCAGTTCTGCACATGCTCAGTTTTCAGTGAGTTTCTATGCTGAGCATTTCCTCCCCATCACATCTGAGCAGCCCATGTGACTATAGAGCCACACATGTGGGCGTATACACAGTGGTAAATGACAGTCTAGTCCCTCCCTCCTCCTCTATGCCCACTAACCAGCTAAAACACAATGGGGGTGGGATATTAGATGTAGATTGGTGAAGGCTTCATCTCCTTCTAATTCCAAGACACAGGCTGGAGGATCGGGACACAGCCTGTGACTGTTGGAAATCCACCACATTAAGATATTTCAACAAAATAATGCCGCGTACACACGATCATTTTTCCCGTCGGGAAAAATTACATTTTTTTTTTCGCCGAGAAAAACGATCGTCTGTGGGCTTTAGGCCGTTTTTCTCGTTGAGAAAAACGGCAGGAAAAACGACGAGAAAAATTAGAACATGTTCTAAATTTTCTCATCGTTTTTTCCATCATTTTTTTCCGCGGCAGTTTTCCCATAGGGAGACACTGCCGCGGAGCCCACAGACGGTCGTTTTTCTCGACAAATAAAAAAATGACGGGAAAAACGGTCGTGTGTGTGGGGGAAAATGCCGTTCCCTCGTTTTTCATTTTTTTTCATGTCGTGATTCACGGCGGTGTTTTCACCGCCGTGAATCACGATCGTGTGTACGCGGCATAAGACTTAATTTTAAATATGTTCCACTGACTATCCTACAGGATCAGACACAGGAACAAAAAGTATATCTACAATTGCCTTCAAACTTCTGGACACCGAGTGAGTTCTAAGAGCCTGCAGACCCTGCAATCAGAAGGATTAATCGCTCAGAGTCATCAGGATATGAGTTTATATGCGGAATACCCCTGTAGGGGTTAAAGGAGCTGGTGAGTGGGGACCTATGAGGGGGGGGGCATGAAAGTCACCTGCTAAATACCTGCCACTACGAGCACTATTCACTTTGGAACTTTTGATGATCGTTTCATACAATTTTTATGCAAACTGCCTGGCCTTGGACATTTCTTTGGAGCAAATTTGCATGGACAGTTTATTGCATATCATTAGCATATATGTGGTTTTGATCACTGTTGATAATTTTTATTATTTTTCACTGACTTATCACATATTACTTATTATTTAGCCGTTTACTTATCAGCACTGGGAAGAGAGCTGACCTCTTAAAGCGGAGCTCCGCCGGAAAAAAAAAATATTAAAAGCCAGCAGCTACAGCTACAGCAGCTGCTGGCTTTTAATATTTGGACACTTACCTGTCCTGGAGTCCAGCGACGTCCGCAGCAGAGGACGAGCGACCGCTCGTCGCTCTGCTGCTCCCTCCGCCATCCTCGCTGAGGGAACCAGGAAGTGAAGCCCTGCGGCTTCATGCCCGGTTTCCCTACGGCGCATGCGCGAGTCACGCTGTGCCGTTCTGATTGGTGCTCCTGTGTTCTGGGAGCAGAGTGTCTCCCAGAACACCAAGGGAAGTCTGCGGGAAGTGACGTAACTCCCGCAGATTCCCGGAGAGAGGACTCCCGGATGTGGGTGAAAATACCTGTCTTAGACAGGTATCTTCACCCCCCTCCCCCCTGAAAGGTGTCAATTGTGACACCGGAGGGGGGGAGGGTTCCAAATAGCAAAAGTTGCTATTTAGGGTGGAGCTCCACTTTAAGTGTTTACACTGTGTTTTTTTTGGTTATCACATGCACTTTGTATCAGTAGGGATACTAACTAATACTATCTGTATAGGAGTGGATCTCCTAAATCACCACTTGGCACTGGTTGTTCAACATAATTGGTGTTTCATCTACACTTGGATCACGTATTATAGGGACCTATCCTCCTAGATTACAGCACAGGAGAATTTGTCCCCACACAGGTGGATCTTACCTTACTGCATTTATCATATGTAGCTACAGGGGGGTTACCAATATATTATTATTACATTGTACCACTTGGTTTTTACATAAGAGACCCAACCTAAAAAAAAATGCCCGACACTCCTAAATATGTTTAAATGCGCCTAAATAAGCTTCAGCGCCAAGCGCATCAAGCGCTTGCATGTACATTCATTGCAATGACCTGAATAAATTAATGTTCTTGCCAGTGAAATGAACGCCCAAGAGCTTGACATGCTTAACTACTTAAGGACCAGCCGCCGCAGTTGTACTGCGGCAACGTAGCTGCTCCCTTCAAATCGTCATCATTGTACGTCGGCTAATACACGGCGATTTGTGGGCGCGCCCACTGGTCAGCGGGAGAGGCAATAAGCGGGTGGGGCGGACTCGATGTCTGCCGGCCACCCGCGATCGTCACCCGCAGTGACAAATTATACAGATCCTGTCTTACTTCTATGCAGGAAGACAGGTCTGCGTTTCCCCAGTTACACAGTCCCCCATACAGTTAGTAAACACACTGAGGGAACATTTAACCCTTTGATCGCACCTGAGGTTAACCCCTGCCCTACCAGTGTCATTAGTACAACAGTGCATATTGTAATAATGTCACCGATTCCCCAAAAAAAATAATCAGTTAGGTGTCCAATCTGTCCGCCGCAATGTCGCAGTCCTGCTAAAAATCACTGATCGCCGCCATTACTAGTAAAAAATAAATAAATAATGAAAAGTCCATAAATCTATCCCCTATTTGGTAGACACTATAATTTTTGCGCAAACCAATCAATATACGCTTATTGCAATTTTTTTTTTACAAAAAATATGTAGAAAAATACATACTGGCCTTAACGGATGAAGAAATTTGTTTTTGAAAACCGCAGAGGTGATTAAATAGCACCAAAAGAAAGCTCTATTTGTGGGAGGAAAAAAAAAAAAAAAGGACATCAATTTTGTTTGAGTACAAATGTCAGTTAAAGGGACGCAGTGCCTTATCGCAAAAAATTACCTGGTCATTAAGGGGGGAAATCATCTGGTCCGTAAGTTGTTAAACGCATTTGCAAAAAAAAGCAGCTTTAGGCATGTTTTTGACGCTGCTTTTCTCCAGCCAGAAGAAAGACATTTACAAGCACTGTACAAATGCCCAGTGTGCATGATACTAATGTTTGTTTTTTTTCTTGTAAAGTAGCAACATCTGTTCTGTGCAACGATGTTGAAAAAGCTCAATATCCTCCTCTTCTGGCACACCCCTGCTGATGCGGTCAACTTCCCCCTCCTCCGGCTGCCTTCTATAGCAAGCCAGGTATTAAGAAGGCACCGGTGCATGCACTCCTGAGCAGGGCAGTTTGTGTCCACACACACACACACACACACACACACACACAGGGACAGTAAGCCAAGCCCCCACTCCTTCCCCACAGGAGTTTGACTAACGGCAGCAGAAGTCTTTGGCTCCACTGCCCTCAGTTTTTCCTGTAAAAGAAGGAAGGACGTGAGGGGAGCAGTGCCCCTGGAATACATATTGTATCCAATGTCAAATCCAAATCTGAAAGGTCATATTGTCCCCCAATTATCGAAAACCATGGCGGCCTGCGGTGCTCACAGGGCTGGAGGAGATGTAGGAAGTTCTGGGACCCTGTAAACCAGCTTAAAGCGCACACGTGAACGTAGGGCGGAACGGATGTCAGCTTGTGGGCGAACTGTCTATACATGTCCTCCAACATTGTGAGCAATGCAAGCAACAGTGGTTTTCCATCATTGGCAGGTCCCTCGGTAACTATGACCATGCAGATTTGGATTTGACATATTACAGATATGTACTTTTTAACATGCGAGTTATTCTAACATTTTTTTTAATAAACTGCCCATTGATGCACTCCGATGGCTTTCCCTGCCTTTCTTTACTGGGTTCACACAGGAGCGTTGGGGGACACCGCATGCGAGCGAGCAAAGTGCTGATCGCTCATTTCCTGATCTTCAGTGCCCCTCAAGGAGTGCTGGGCTCTGGAGGGGCAGTAGGCTCGCTGAGAGGCTGAGCCAGCTGCTAGTCCAGGTATCTGGGTGGATCACAAGTCAGGATATCTCCAGTGTCTGGGCTGGCTGAATGGTGTCAGCCAACAGTGGGCTTTAACCATCTATCGGCTGAATACGAGTCAGAGAAGTGCACTCTTGTGACCCACATGAGAAGTAGGGCCAAAAGAGCTTTGGTCCTACTTCCCCTTTAAAGCCAAAAAAACTTATGGAGAGGTTCCCAGAATTTCGAGAAAAAAAGGTCAGCAATAGCAGCCCATGTATGTTTCTTATGGCAGATTTACTTTAAAGATGCTGATGTTGGCAAGAGCAGATACTAACCAGGACTGCGAATTAAATCAAACAGGTTATAGTGCTTTTTCTTGCTTTCAACATGACACAGGTCCTCTTTCTTCTTAAGACAAGCATATTTGGTCTCCCAAGAAAAGAAATAGGTGCAATCAGCTTCACCATCAAATTCTGGCACTCCTTTCCCATCATTCTCTAAAAAAAGACAATAAATTGTACAATACATTGATATACATGTTGCATTAAAGTTTTAAACAATGGAGGATGTAAAGAAAGGGAAACAGAGAAAGGATTCATGTTTAGAACAAGGAAATTTCTAGCCTTACTAAAACGGACACAGAAAGACGTACCTGTGTCTACTAAAACGTACCAAGTCTCATTCCCAAAAATATTTGTAAAAAAAAAAAAAAAAAAAAAGACCTTTAGTGAAACCAGCATGCCAAACAATATATCCAGAGATATTCGTGAAATCAGCATGCCAAGAGATAAAAACAACTAAAGCTATAGGCTGATCTGGACTTTCCCTTCAAAAAAAAAAAACTTGGGAGGAGGGGGATTGGATAATAGACATTTAATGAAGGTACATTTTAGAAACTCACATGGTTGATGATTAAAAGAGGCACATCCAAGTATGCAGGCATCCAGGATAAAGATGTCCACATAGACCAGTGAACCTTGGCACCCCAGATGTTTTGGAACTACATTTCCCATGATGCTCATGCACTCTTCAGTGTAGTTGAGCATCATGGGAAATGTAGTTCCAAAACATCTGGGGTGCCAAGGTTCGCCATCACCGACATAGACCATCCTCCACACCGCCATTGAGGTCATACCTTCCACGCTGCGCTCCACGATCTCACACGCCTCGCTTTCAGATCACTCTACTGCAGGGTAGTCTTCCTGGTCACGATCGCAGACAGCTGTACCCCAGATGCCTGCATACTTAGATGTGCCTCTTAATAATCAACCATGTGAGTTGCTAAATGTTGTACCTTCATTAAAATGTAACCATAATGTTTAGAGGCGCCTGCCTGTCTTCTCTTTTATACTCTGTAGATCCTGCTGGATTTTGCTTCTGGAGGTTTCCATTGGTGGATTGACATTTTATGCTTATACAACCTATCACATTACTATAATCTTTTTATATGGACTATAAACTGAAGGACTTATGAATAAATGGGTGTGGAACAAATCATTTGACTTCCCATTATTTCTTATGGGGAAATTCGCTTTGATATACAAGTGCTTTGGATTACAAGCATGCTCCCGAGACGAATTATGCTCGCAATCCAAGGTTTTACTGTATTCACTTTTGTAGGATGCCACCCCAAGATTTTTACGCTAGAGCAACAATTCACTACTAACTGTTCATGTGCGTGAGCCCTAAAAAACGATCAAGTTTTTAAAGCATAACTAAAAAGGCAAAAATATTTGCCCTAGTTCTAATGGTCCAACAAGAGCGAAATCCCTCATCAGCAAAATAGTGAGTTATTTTGAAAGTCCAATTACATTCACATGGCTATAGCAATATAATTATTCTTGTGTTAGAGCTTTGTGAATAGAGTTGAATGTGTCCCATACAGTCATCATTTTAAAGGAATACAGTGAAAGTTCTCTTTACCTGCAGTTTCATTACATTCAAAATTAATCACCGTCATACGCTGGAAGCCAGTGCTACAGGTTTCTCCTCCAGAATACGTCAAAGTAATGTCACCATCAGAATATCTAAAAAAAAAATTAAAAAAACACATCAGAAAATGACTAAACACTTCCATATCGTGTATACGCGGTACATGCCAACATCTAGAAACATTGAAATCACAAAATGTTTAAAACAAGTCTATAGGTTAACAGTGATACAACTCTGCTAGATGCCACTTGCCTAATAGAAGTATAGAACCACAGAAAATCCCCTATTGGTGGGAATTTTTAGGCACCAGAGTCACATAGTAAATCAAACCTCAATTAATAAAAGCAATTTTTATTGTTCCATCACTGAATAAAAAAAAAAAACACTATACAATGAAAAGGCTCACCCAAGCTCTACTGCTATGTGGGGAGTTGATGAGCGGAGTTGGTGTACTAGCTGTGTAGTTCACTTCAAGTCCATAATAGAAGAAATCGCCGGCAACCCAAAGCTGCTTCTTATAAGAATTTTATTTGGCACAATAGCAGTGTACAATCCACATGATGTTAACGCGTTTCGGCCGAAGCTGCTACTCCGCTTTAAAGTAGTACCATTGATTCCTCTTTGCTGCTTTAAAGTCCCACGGGAAATGTCTTTTTGTGTCCTAGTGTTCAAATCGGGATGTGCAGCCCTCTCTCACCCCCATATGTGTCAATCCATGCTAGAGTTTTTCTTTTTGGGTGGTTAAACACCCCTTTCCCATACCCTTGACACGTGAGAGGTCTTGTATATTATTTATAACATCTTTGTGACGCGGTTATGTGTCTTATAATACTACAAATGAAATTGTTTTGGTGATGACGTGTCAATCTATATGTTAACATGTATATATTAAATTTACAATCTTTTCTTCCCGGGGGATTGAACCCGTGAAGGTATGACGGGCCTCCTCTCCTCGGTGGGGGCCGGTTTCTCTGCAGCAGCCTGACTCTCCGGCACTGGGGGAGGAACGCTTTTTGTGAGCCTTTCGATACCGCCCGCAGTTGGTATTTATACCACTGGGTGGGGTTTAAACAGTGCTGCGCCATCCCATGTTCACCACTGGGCGCGTGTTGACAGCCTTAGCGCGCATGCTCGTGAGTCAGTGGCGCGCAGTTAGCGTTGTCGCGTCTCCGCACATGCGCGCGGGGCCCATCCCGACGCCGTTGTTTTGAATCGGCGGTGGCACCGGGATTCACATCCACTGGGATGACGAGGGGGCCACATGAGGGTTATTCCATGCGGACGGCAGGGGGAGGAACCCAACACCTGACTTTAATCCTGGCAGGATCTGATGTCCAATCAGCTATTATCAACAGGTATTTTAGGCACACTCCCCATTAGGACTTGTCAGTTGACTTCCTGGGAGCATACTTGACTGGCCATTCACCATTTGAGAGGTAAGTGTGTAGCTAGTAGGCTACGATTATCGATCCCTCTGAGCATTTTATATGCATCAATGAATCAGACTATTGATAAAACCTTTATTTTCCTTTTAAAGGCCTTGGTATACATGCTGCCTTTTTCATTGTAAAGATCAACAGGCTCAACTACGTGAGTATACGTAAATCTTTATACTCATCCTTTGGTTGATGTCCATCTACCTATTTATCAAAAAAACAATCACTTTATTGCACCTTTTTTTGTTCAACCTTCCACCTGAGTGCCAATCATGTCTTCTGACATCCTTACCACCATGCAAGGGGGTTTTCTCTAACTTGCTTGCTTAGCAGCATTATCCTTAATTACCATTCATCATACACATGGCTTCACACCTAGCATTTATTTGCCCTGATTTTTACCACACTCCCTCACCATTATACATACATTTTTATCTTTACACATGTTTTTTCTCATTCTTATTTTTTTTCACCCAACTCCACTTACTCCATTGTTATGTGAGATATATTGCATACCCATACATATTAATTCTTTGACATGTTCAAACGCATCCTATTTCTATAAATTAAGTCTTCCCACTTTATTACATTTCTTTATTATTATCACTTATACCTATCATTATTAATACCATATATAAAATAGTCCTATATTAAAATAAATCATCTCCCCTATTTAGGGGGCCCATGAATAGTCTGCATCGGCTACACCCGAACCGATGCTGACATTCTGGTCTCAATACCAGGTATAACAAAACAAAATATAGTATCTAGTGCCCCTAAAAAGCTCCTTGACCTCCTTGGTTGAGGGCACGTATGCCCAGTGCCGTTTACCCTGTTTAAGTTATAATTGAGACTAGTACATATGTAATAAAATTATATTGACCAATAGATGACTAAGAGTATTATATGAAACATAAGATGATTGAAATAATAACCTTTAGGTGTTGGCTACATTGTACATCGTTACCCTCCTCCCCTGCTTACTTGCCCGCTATTGGGATACTCCCGAAACGTGTGACCCCTTTTGAGTCGGACAAGCCATGGAGCAGATCCGCCATGGAGTGGGAGGTGGGCGCCTTGGCCAATACGGACCCCTATTGGGAACCCTGGGAGTGCATACGCAATTACGCTTTTAATACGAAAGTCTCCGGTTTCACCATTCAATTCGACACAAAGGGTAAATATGCAATTTTTCATCAACTATGATCAATTTAGCAATCTGTTTTCCCTGTGCGTTTCTCAATAAATCAATACTTTGAAAAATTTGCCTACCCAATTACTCTTTATGACAGAAAACGCAGGAAACATGATTAATTCGTATATATAATCTTCTATTATTCTTTTTGATGTCCTATAGAACAATTTAATCCCCTTGAGGAAGACCTAGAGAGGTCGAAATGCATCTGGGTCTCTTCTACAGTACATCGTAATGCATTAAATTTGTAATGTCACACTATCCTAAATGTACACTATATGTATGTGAATTGTATTATTTCTGTGTTCCATTGTTGGTTTTTTAATTACCGGAGCTCATAAGATTCATGAATTTATCTTTTTATGCTATATGCGTCATTGCAATGTTTCCAATAAAATTTACATTTTATCTACCATTGATTCCTCTTTGCTGCTTTAAAGTCCCACGGGAAATGTCTTTTTGTGTCCTAAAGTAGTACAGGAACCTTTTCTAAAGTCGGAGCGACTTCAGTAATCCCAATTAAGATGGCTCTCATTGACTAAAAAAAAATGGGATTTCACATGTCACGTGACTGGGGGTCTAACAAGTCAGATCCCAAATTGTGGCAGTGTGAACAAGCCTTACCCACCATCTTTCTGTCAACATGATCCTGAGTATAATCACCAGTAAACTATTCCATCCATGTGCAACTGGCCTTAAAGTTAAAGGACAACAGACTTAGTGGTTGGATTGCCAGGTGAAATTTAAACGAAAAAAGCTTAAAAAATAGAAAACGAATGCAGCCTCCACAATCAAAGCTTATTAAAAAAATTGTTAAAACTGCAACTTACAAAAAAGGTTAGATGGCTGCATTGGTTTTATTTTTATTGTCACCTGATAATCCACCAAGCCTGTTTAACTTAATTTAGCTGTCCAGACAATGGGGGTTATTTACTAAAGGCAAATCCACTTTGCAATTCAAGTGCAAACTACAAGTGCACTTGAAATTGCACTTGGAAGTGCAGTCGCTGTAGATCCGAGGGGGACATGCAAGGAAAATAAAAAACAAAATTTTAGCTTGCACATGATTGGATAATAAAATCAGCAGAGCTTCCCCTCATTTCAGATCTACCCCTTAGTAAATAACCCCCCTATGTATCCGTTAGAGGTTTGAGACAAGCCATTCAACACTTACAATGGTCAGCTTTTATTTATAGTGGAAGAAAAGTCTTATATTTTACTTGTACCTACAGGTAAGCCTATAATAAGGCTTACCTATAGGTACTGTGAATATGTTCTAAACTTGCACAGTTTATTTAGGAGATATTCAGAGTGCATGCAGCTGATGACGTCATCAGTGCATGTGCACACCGTGAAAACCGGGGAAGATGTCTGTCGTCAAAATAAAAAGAACGATTGGCTGTAAATGATTATAAAGTGATAACTGGAGTCCAGCTTCAATTAAATCCATTTAATTTGCTATACCCCCTATACACACTATTGGATTTTCTGCAGATTTTTGTCTTCAGATTTACCAAAGCCATGTAGTTCAAGGGCCTGCCTGATTGTATACAAATTGAAACTCTTAAGGTTTGACCTCATATTAGATGGTTTTGGTAAACCTGAAGACAATCTGCAGAAAATCTAATAGTGTGTCTGGTGTCTAACACTACCCTCTCCATAGACCAACAATGCTGCTATCCAGCTGTCATCCAGAATGTAGACAACCCTAAACACAGGATTGTGCGACTGCGCAGATTACGAGGTGAAATAACTCTTAAAAAAAAATGGGGGGGGCGGCGGGGGAGAGAAAAACTAACGTAGCCACGATATCTAATGACTGGTAAGCTGCAATGTATTAACTTTTTGGGTTGAATAATGCTTTTAAAATTGGTAAGCTGCAATATACTGAAGTTTTGCCTTTAGGTTTAGATTTTCTTTCAGTCCTTGTCCCTCCCCAGCCTGTGACTGGACAGAGAAATGAGACGTAGCAGCCTAATGATCCAATACATCACTTTGCTCTCTACTACCATCAGTATGTTAGTATTCAGGTGCTACAGTACGATTGATTGGCTCCTTGTGCTGCTTAACCCTCCCTTATGCTGGGTACACACTGCAGTATGGAGCGGCTCACAGCAGGGTCTGGTGCGTCCCTGTTCACCGTTTCAGGTACGTTTACGATCCGAATTTTTGGCTGAATTCGGACCCGGACTAGACGACACACAGGACTCCTGTGCAATTCGCCCCGGAGCTGCTCTGGAAAGGCGAGAGCTAGTCAGTCTCCTGACATGAGAATTGGATGCGGGGAATCCTGCATCCAATTCGCAATAGTGTGAACCCAGCCTTAGTCTGAACTCTACTGGCTGAGACCAAGTCAAATTCTGGTACTTACAATGCTTGCATTAAAACAAATAAAATAATAATGCATTAACTGCTTGCCAACCGCCGCAGGCAGATATACGTCTGCAGCATGGCACGGACAGGCAAAGGGACGTATATATACGTCCCCTTTAAGAAGCAGCATTGTGGACGCCCGCGCGCCACTGCGAGCTCCGTGACTCCGACCGCAGTTACCGTGGACTCTATGTCTGCAGGCATGCCCGCGATCGTGTCACGGAGAGGAAGAAGGGGGAAATGCTTATGTAAACAAGCATTTCCCCATTCTTCCTAGTGACAGGACAGTGATCACAGCTTCCTGTAATTGGAAGCGGTGATCAGTGTCGTGTCACACACAGCCAATCCCCCCTACAGTTAGAAGCACTCCCTAAGGCACACTTAACCCCTTCAGCGCCACCTAGTGGTTAACCCCTTCACTGCCCATGTCATTTTCACTGTACTCAGTGCATTTTTATAGCACTAATCACTGTATAAATGACAACGGTCCGAAAAATGTGTCAAAAAAGTGTCCGGCATAAAGTCGCAGCCATTATAAAAATCGCAATCGCCGCCATTACTAGTAAAAAAAAAAAAAAAAGCCATAAATCTATGCCTTATTTTGTAGACGCTATAAATTTTGCGCAAACCAATCAATATACGCTTATTGCGATTTTTTTTACCAAAAATATGTAGAATACGTATCGGCCTAAACTGAGGGAAAAAAACATTTTTGTTTACAGCGCAAAAAAAAAAAAACTGCAGAGGTGATCAAATACCACCAAAAGAAAGCTCCATTTGTGGGAAAAAAAGGACGTCAATTTTGTTTGGGAGCCACGTCCCACGACTGCACAATTATCAGTTAAAGCGACGCAGTGCTGAATCGCAAAAAGTGGCCTGGTCTTTGGCCAGCAAAATGGTCCGGGGCTTAAGTGGTTAATAAATACAGAAGTGCACAAATTTTTGTCTTTTATATCTGCCTGTAATTTAGATTTAACAAGAAGTCCAACAAAAGCAGTCCACTAATCAAGGAGACAATCCCAATAAAAGTACCACTGAAATATTTACCGGTATTTATCAGAACATGATAAAGTACACATCACGGTGCATTTACATACCTGAGAGCCTGGTTTTTATAGGAGCCGGCACCTTTACTCTGGCTGCCCTCTTTCTTTAACTGACAGGAAGACATTTCCCCTAAGCATTCTCCTCCAAGAGTCTTTTCACAAACATTCAAGTAATACGTGTATTCACCCTTGTCATCTTCTGCATGGTAAGCACCGACTGGAACACAAGAATGGCAAATGTATCTGTCTGTACTAATCATAAGAAGCAATGTGAGAAGTTTAATGTGTGGCCTCACATTTATACATCTCTCCCAAATTGTAGAGCGTTCAGCTTTGCCAAGAGATATTTCTGTCTGATTACAAGTTTTATTGTGTAACTTGAGCCGAAAGACATTTTTTTTAACTGGATAGGGTGGAGAAAAATTGGATATTCTAGTTTTTGTTGACATCCAAGACCTTACTGTTAGGCCTCATTCACATTGGCACTGTCAAATGTGCATTTAGAGCAGGCGTCACCCAAGCACCAGACTGCCGACCAGTGCTGGTCCATGCCCCATTTGAGGCCAGGCTGCACAGGGCACACTGAAGGAGCTAAGCGGCAGGTGAGCAGAGACCAGGCTTGGTTGCATCACTACCCACATCACCGCTGTTGGGTCTATCTTCATGAGATTCTTGATCTCATAGGAGCGGAACCCTGTGTAAATCAACTGTGCACATGCCGGTTTTTCCCTGGCTCCCGACTTGCCGCTGGTGGCCGGGGCTACCGCGACACGCTGCCTCTGGTAGGCAGCTACAGTGGCAAGTGTCACAGATTCTGCATTATGCTGAGCCTGAGTTGAAAGTATATTACAGTATTAAATATTACAATGTAATAAAATAATGCCTTTTTTTATCATCCAGACCCCAATTAACAATGATGTCAGGATGACTGAAAGCTAACACCCATGCAAACACAGAGTCTTATGCACCAGGGATAAAGTGCCCAGTGTACATGTGGCCTAAAACACAGGAAAAAAATAAAAACCTGGGAGGCATTAAAGCCATTTATACCTCCAAGATAATTTCTCCTGGATTCAAAAGATAAGTTCACCTTTTGCCAAAAAAATTATAAATGCAGCGTTTTTTGCAGGTAAAAAAAAATGGGCATTTTTCATTTTTTGTTGCAGGAGCCTGTAAAGTATTGCACTAGATCTCTGATGCCGACCTGTAAGTATCTGCTTCATCAAATGAGGAAACCGATACATTCTGATAGGAAGAATGAATGAACTACCATGGCGCTCCACAACAACGTGGTAGTTCATTCAGTGCTACAAGCCATGTAGTTTTCAATTCACAGAGCACTGTGAAATAAAGTGATGCGGCCAGGTGTTTTTTTTTTTATTCTGCACAGCTAGTGGGTGAAGATCTACTGCTAGCTGTCAGAGTGGGGGAGCAGGGGCAGGTCCTTTCATGACACCCTGTATATTGGTTTAACATGTTATAAAAAGTGAACTACCATATTACACACACACATATACACTTTTTTGCAGATACAAGTATATGTACCCTGCACCAGCTCCTGAGGAGTGGAGAGAACCCACGAAACGCGTACAACCTTTTTTCGATGCTACGCTATCACTACCATCTGATCATACTTGCTTTTACAATCATGATTATTGACTTTTTTGAAAGAGATAAGAGAGAGATAAGAGAGAGATAAGAGAGAGATAAGAGAGAGATAAGAGAGAGATAAGAGAGAGATAAGAGAGAGATAAGAGAGAGATAAGAGAGAGATAAGAGAGAGAGATATATCTATCTCATGTGTTTCTAATGAGAAATACTATTTATTCACTGGATTTTGTTATGACTCAACATGTGTATATGCACCAATAAACATGACATTATATAATCTTTTTTTTCCCATTACCTCATAGCCATGCTTCATTTAAAGTCCCAAATTAACCCTATTTTTTTAAATTTGTTGCAGGAATGATTTTTTTTTTCTGTACAAGTATAGTTAACTAATTACAAGTGGTTGTCAATGCAAGTCCTCACCAGATGTTTCTTTCAGGGGGGATAGGTCGATAGAAATGCCTCTTTCCTTGCTGAAGAGTTGGCAGGTATCACTTTCCAGGTACTCTGTGTGGCAGGCATTCTCTGTAACCCATTCGATCTCATAGCGGCAATTGGAGTTGGCAGTTAATTTTGGGCCTGTAACCTAAATGACAGTAAATGTGGTACAGTGTATAAATTATGCTTTTTCACATAACACAAAAAGATAAAAATAAAAAAAACACACACACACACACACACACACACACACACACCTTTGAAACTACTGTATATTCAAGTATTCATGAAGGTAAAGAATTAAAACCAGAAACCAAGTCAGAATGTGTGTGTTCATTTTTAGATAGAGTGGGGAGTAGTAAGATCATCCATTTTAACTGCTGTATGTGACCCCTTTCAAGGACATTTTCCTCAACTTCCTGTCCCAGTGACACCCAGGGCACTAGCGTGAGCAAAACCTCCAGTTTGCTTCTCTGCAATGCATTTGCATTCTATTCTTAGAGGCCAAGGATACTGTACACCTTTTCAATATGAATACCGTATATAAGAAATTCCCTCGAAAAAGGGGAAGCAGGAAGTTCAATTTAGAGCAAAGCCCTGGGTGTCACTGGAACAGGAAGTGTTCAAAGAAAATCCATTTGAATCTTCCCCATCCTATACCAAAACAGTTCCTCTGTAAGCATTAGAAGCTCAAAATTAAATCAGAACAGCACAAACAGTTGAAAACAGTCAAAGTATTATATGACAGCTGAAGACCACCAGGAAGTGAAGTCTGTGCTCCTTGTTTGAATTCTCAGTCTGCGGTCCAGATACAGGAGGGGAGGCAGTACAGGCTAAGTAAAGTCAAAGTGGTAGAAAACTCTGTAGTTTTTTTTTTTTTTTACCTACAGGTAAGCATATAATAAAGCTTACCTGTAGGTAAAATTAATATCCCCTAAATGTTCACTGTTTAGAAGATATCCAAGTGAGCAGCAGCCAGTGACGTCACCAGCGCATGTGCTCTTAAGTAATGGCATACCCGTGCGTGCCATTGCCGAGTCTCCCACACACATGTGCAGGAGTGACGTCATTGCAGGTTGACCATTCGAGCGGAAACCATCACTGCTGCAGGGCTTTGTTCCAAGGCAAGTCTTTTATAATGCGTTAGTATGTGGTGCATACTAGCACATTATATTGCCTTGCAGGAGGAAACTTCCCCCCCTGGGTTTTTTACCCATTTAACATTTTTTTTAGTGTACCAGACCTCCTGTTATATGGAGGGGGGAGCACTGCTAGACCATGGAATATCTAAAAGCAGGTGAATTGACCTTAAGGCCCCTTTCACACCTGAGAAACACTGCCATGCAGCGTTTTTAGAGTTTTCTTTGCACAGTTTTAGTTTGCATTTTTGGAGCAGCAACAAACAATTTGAATGAAACTCCCTCCACTCCAAAAAACGCACTAAAAAACTCATGTACCAAATTTTGGCACTGAGCCAAACGCATTTCTGCGGCGGGCATTTTACGCACATTTTGTTATACAGAAAATGCACAGCAAAACACGCAAATGCTACTTGCATTTGGCGTGACCACAAGCGCGTCACGCATTTGCAAAAACTTGCTGAAACTGCAGCCATGATCTTGCCATTGATTTTTTAGAAACGGCAAAGGGCTTTTAAATAAAAGTATCCCGAGTGGCTCTAGATCACTTTTATGGGTCTCTGAAGATGTCACAGGACTGCTGAAAATGGCTCCCACAGCAAGGGCAGAAGGTGATCAAGAAACAGCCCTGCAATTGATAAACCTGGACGTGACGTGTATTACGTCACTTTTGGGTTCACACCCATCATACCTTGGCTACTGTAGCTGGGGGGGGGGGCAGGTAATTGAGCATGATTTGTGCTCAAACAGCTGCACTGGAGAGCAGGGGATACATTGGGGTCTAATACACCCCCCCAAAAAAAATTTATACAGGAGGACCTGTCACCTGCCCAATGCTATAACATAAAATATGTGTTAGCCCTGCTGTGTTAAAGAACACATTTTTTTTAAAAGTGTAAAAAAAAATAATACCGGTATATATGCTATAGTATTATTTTAACCAAGAAAAAAAATTACAGCATTCCATCACCCCTGCACACACCCCAATTCAAAACACACAGCACAGGGTGAACACATGTATGTAAACATGAATTGCACCACACGCGAGACATCCCTGAAAACATTGGAGCAATAATTCTAGAGCCATAATTCATGGTTAACGCTTAACTGATAAACTATAAAAGCTTTAACTATGTAGCCTATGGACAATTCTAAGCATCATGTTTTTTTTTTTGCGATTTCAAAGATGTGCACAATTTTAAGGCTGGTTATATTTGGTATCCATTAACTCAATGTAACGCCATCTTTTATATTTTACCAAACAATTGGGAATATTATATGGGGTTTGTTTGCACTAAAATCCATTTTATAGTGTATATTTCCTGAAATTATCATGTTATCAACTCTATGCACCAAAGCTTGTTGCGATACGCTGTGGTGATATGCGGTGAGGGGAAGTGTATGGTGTAAAAATGCAGCAATCTATCACATCCCACCTAAATGCGGCGTTATGGAACGACGAACAAGGCACAAACAATTGTTTTCCATGTGATTTTGTCTTAAGTCTTGTGCTAAACTGGAGTTCAATACAGACAGTGTGAATGAGTGCATGCATGCCTAGCCAGCATCAGTAAAAGTAACATTGCACTAACCTCAGTTCCTGATGTTGGACAGATAAATGTTATAGTTACTGCTGGCTGATGATCATTACAGAAATCAGGCTTTGTGTCTGTTTCATAGTGTAGAACAAGCCTAAAAAACAAAACAAAAAAACTGTTAGTGGAATACAAATCTTTCACACAGGCTACAAACATGAAACAGGTAGGTACATAAAGGGGTAGACGGTGTAGGTAAAAGGGACACTAGTCACTTCTTTGCCACAACTGAATGTTGCTTTGAAGCTCCAGGTAAAGGGACTTCTGGTAACGGAGACAGGCGCAACTCAAAGTCCTTCATCATCATCCAGAGTGCTGGAACTTCTAGTCACCTAGTAAAAAAAAAAAAAGAGGAGGACCAACAGGACCCAAAAGTCTTATAGCAGGCCATTCAACAAGAGATCGGAGCACCTCCAAGGACTAGGGGATGTAAGCTTTATACACTTCACTTCAACTGGCAGAGCTGCACTCAAAATTGGTAAAAGCCCATCGGTGACGCGAAACCGGAAAGTATGCGCGTCTGTCTGCATGCTTACATACTTGTGTTACTGCTTTAGCATTCCCAAAGCCTTGTCGATATAAAATGCAAATAGCAGGTTTAGGATCTGAAGCCACAAATGGCCACCCTCTTTCCACAAACCATATCTCTCTATTTTCACCCAATTCTCCTTAGGAAGTATGGAGGTGCAGGAGATAACAGGGCCAGCCAGGTATATCATTTGTTTCCGAAGTTGCTTTGACATATCAGAGTACCCAGGCTTTGGGGTTGCTAAGACTACATTCTACATTGGAACTCCCTTAGGACGTGAACTCTCCTGGCAGAAGAAAAACGCTTAACGCAGCAAAATATGCGCCTAAAACGCGGGACCACTTTTACCCACATTTTGCTGGGTTTAGAGCCTGGACGTTTATTTTATTGGTCAGAGTATCGAGGCACGTTTTGCCATGTTTACATTTTTTGGCCAAAATCTTCTCCTGAACACGATTCCTCTGTGTTCAGGAGAGGCACGTTTAACAGTCCCTAAACACTGCTGCTCCTAAACTGGTAAAAGCTTAGTGTGCATGGACACATAGGCCTTTATTAAGTTGAGTTCAGGAGCTATGGCAAATAAAATAAACGCTAAAAGCTCCTAAATGCACATTTAGGAGCAGCAGTGTACATTAGGCCTAAAGGTTCGGGAAGGTAAAGATGTCAGAGCAGACATGCAGTGCATCTGTTATGCCATCCCTGAAGCACTTCTAGGACTATTCAAGTCATTATCAACAGTCACTTGAACTGGGATTTTTCACACATGCGATTTTTTTTTTTAACAGAGAGTTTTTATTAGACAAATCAGCATTACAATACAACCAGTAAAGAGCACATCCTCCAGTGCAGAGCAAACAAACAGGATAATGCGTCACATCCGGGGGAACACACCCCTCTCATTCGTTGCTAAATGCAAATAATCAACAAACATTGGCCCAAACCCGGTCGCGCATAAAACGACTCTAGTTCACCCCTCCCCGGCCACACAACAACCCTGAGTAGCAGTAAAGTCCAGGGACCAAGAGGGGCAGGGGGGGGGGGGGAGCCATCCCCAACAACAGCCCAGTCAGTCACACCCAGGGGGGAGTTCCAAGTCAGAGCGAGTGGTCTGCCATGAAGACCAAATTTTGTCGAACTTCGCGGGGCACTGTCTACTCTCATAAGTCAATTTATAGAGAGAGTCGACTGAGCGCTGCCAGGCGGCGCATGTGGGGGGGTCCTCAGATTTCCACTTGAGCAGGATTTCCCTCCTAGCATAAAATAGTGAGAAGGTCAGGCAGAGTTTACAATATCTATCCCCTTCCACGTCCTCCATATGATTCAGCAGTAGGATCTTGGGGTCAGTCGGCACGCTTAAGCCAGTCACGTCCGTCAGCCTGGAAGCCACATCCACCCAATAGGGCTGGAGTTTCGGACACGACCAGACCATGTGCCAAAACGTACCTATCTCCTGCCTGCATCTCTGACAATTAGGATCTCGCTGCGGGTAAATACGTGCCAGCCTCTGCGGGGTGTAGTAGGCTCTGTGGAGAAATTTAAATTGTATAAACCTATCCTTTGCAGCTATCATAACAGGGATATAAGATGCGAGGCAATCCCTCCACTCCTCCTCGTCCAGTGACGGAATATCAGCCCTCCATTCCTCCCACAGCTTAGTAAGCTTGGCATCAAACTGTACAGTGAGGTACAGGTAGAGGGACGAGAGGGGGCGGTCCATGAGGGCGGAGGATAAGAGTCGCTCAATAGAGTCTGACTCCAGGGTTATAGGCTCTGGGAATTGGGCCTCAAAAGCATGTCTCAGCTGCCAGTACCTAAATTGGAAAGAAACCGGCAGGAGATACGCCTGCCCGAGTTCCCGGAAAGGCATAATCGTACCCGCTTTCACTATATGTTTCAGAGTAACGATTCCCTTTTTCACCCACAGGGATGGATCTGGGATACTATTCATGTGAGGCAGCATAGGGTTAGCCCACAAGGGCATATGCGGGGATACCAAGTTGGGTCGCCGGTACATTAGTTGAGCCTCCTGCCAGACCTTAACTGTGGTCCGCATGAGGGTCGTCATACAGGGGCTGGCCCTGAGGCCACGAAACGGTAAATTGCTCAAGGCCGCATAAGAGCCCACAATAGCCGCCTCAAGTGTGACCGCCGGATTTTGTCTAGGCTGGGAGAACCACCATCTCACCGTAACCAGGACAGCTGCCCAGTAGTAAAGCAAAAAATTAGGGGAGCGCCAGTCCACCTCCGGACAAAGACAAATATAAGGTCTTCCTCGCCACCCGGGGGGGTCTCCCAGCCCAGACAAAAGAGATCAGCAGGCTGTCCAACCTCCGGAAGAAAGACCTAGGGATATACGAGGGGGTATTGTGAAAGAAGTACAGGAATTTCGGGAGAAAGACCATCTTCAAAAGGTTGACTCTACCCACTGGCGTCAGAGGGAGGGACCGCCACACCGCGCACTTGGCCACTAGTTGGGTCATGAGTGGTTGTATGTTTTTGCCAACGTAGTCACCACTCTTACTGCTAACCTTGATGCCCAGGTAAGTAAACTCGTCCACCCATCTGAGCCGCGTTCGTGTCGTGGGACGCGGGGCCGAGGGACATAGGGGAAATAAGACCGATTTGTCCCAGTTGATGCGAATACCGGAGTAGCCCCCAAATTGATCAATCAGATCTAAAGCCACCTGCAGGGATGAAGAGGCGTCCGCCAGGTATAGCAGGGCATCATCCGCATACAGAGACAGCTTTTCTTCAATTGGACCTATTTTCAATCCCCGGACCCTCGTCTCAGCTCTCAACAGGATGGCCAGTGGTTCCATAGCAAGGGCAAATAAACCCGGGGAGAGGGGACACCCCTGTCTCGTGCCGCGACCCAAGGGGAAGACGTCTGATAGACAGCTGTTGGTCCGAATTCTAGCAGATGGGGAGCTATATAACATGCGTACCCATTTCAGGAAGCCTGGCCCAAACCCGAAGCTGTCGAGCACCCCCCAGAGGTAGCCCCACTCTACAGAGTCGAAGGCCTTCTCTGCGTCAAGTGAGGCCACCACTCCCGTCGACCCCTCACCAGCCCCATCAATGTGGGTGAGGAGGCGTCTAATGTTAATATCCGTTCCCCTACCCGGCATAAAGCCTGTTTGATCCGAGTGTACCAGGGCAGTAATGACAGAGTTCAGTCTTGTTGCCAAGATCTTGGCCAGGATCTTCGCATCAACGTTCAGCAACGAGATAGGGCGATACGAGGAACAGAGGGAAGGGTCCTTCCCCGGCTTCGGGATCACCACTATGACCGCCTCACCCATGGAAACAGGGAGCTCTCCCTGCTGTGCGGACACCGCGAATAGGGAATGTAGTCTGGGCACTAGTTCGTCTGCATAGTGTTTGTAGAACTCTACAGGAATTCCATCAGGCCCGGGCGTCTTGCCAGATTGCATAGATTTAAGGGCCCGCCGGATCTCCTGCACCGTGACAGGGGCGTCAAGTCGCTCACGGTAGGTCGCCGTAAGGACCGGAATGTCAATGTCTCCCAAATACTTCACCAGGTCCTCATCACCATAGTCCACCCTTGACTCATAGAGTGCACGGTAGAAGTCAGCAAAGCACTGATTAATACCCCCCGGAGAGCTTACCAGTTCCCCCGTGGGGCCCGTAATATGGGAGACACTAACCCCCCCCCCTCCTGCTCCCTGGAAAGCCAAGCCAGCATCCTACCCGACCTCTCCCCCTGTTCAAAAATCCTATGGGACTGAGCGAGTAGCTTTTTTTGGGTAAGTGAGGTACGGATACCAAGGACCTCCCCCGTCAGGAGCTGCAGGTGGGCATAGTGTTGGGAGTTACGGGTCCTAATAAAGGTCTCCTCTGCACTGGCAGCCTCCCTTTCCGCCCTCACTAAGTCTGCGCTGCGTTGCCTACGAACTCTGGCAATAATGGTCTGGTAGTGTCCTCTCGTGGAGGCTTTAAAGGCATCCCATACTATCCCGGTCCCCGCCGTGCCCTCATTGTCCGCCCAATAACCGGTCAATTCAGTTTGGAACTGGTCGTCCACAGAGGTGTCTGAGATCCAAAACCTGGACAGTCTCCACAGGCGAACAGGATGGCCCCTAGAGAAATCCAGCGCCAGAAGCAATGGTGCGTGATCCGAGATCCCCCTAGGCAAGATCTTCACATCTGTAACCCTTTGCAGGACCGGTCTGCCCGCATATACCAGGTCTATGCGGGAGAACGTCCTGTGGGAGGCCGAGTGGCAGGTGTAGGCCAAGTCCCGAGGATGTTTCCACCTCCACACGTCCGTCAGTCCATAGACATCAGCCCATTCAGCCAACCCAGAGTAGTGTCGACCTCCAGGCGTCAGGCGATCCATATCTGGATCGGGGACCAAGTTAAAATCCCCCAAAAACACAGTATTATCAGAGGTGAACTCGGCCACCCTGCTCGTTATGTGGTTCAGCAGCAACAGGGAGGCTGGCGGGGGAAGATATAGACCCACTATGGTCCAGGTCAGCGAATGAATCACGGCATGAATTATGACGTATCTACCATCAGGATCGAGAATCAGGTCCAGGAGCCGGAACGGGAGGGACTTTAACACAAGTATACTGACCCCTCTAGAGAAGCTAGAATAGGTAGAGTGATAGTGGTGGCCCACCCATGGCTTTTTAAGTGAGAGAATTCTACTCCCCATGAGGTGCGTTTCCTGTAGGACACAGATATGCGGGTTATAAGACTTAATAAATTGGAACACCAGGGAGCGTTTGGTCGGGGAATTCAACCCCCTGGTGTTCCACGATAGGATATTAACTGCTGACATGGACCGTCAGATTAATAGGGGGGACAGGATGACACCGCATGACTCCCGGACCTGACCCCCAGACCCAGGATGTACACATCTGGAAACAGAGCAATGCTGAAGTATCAACGTTTTGAATGTAAAGCAAAAACATAATGAAAACAAAAACAACAAAAAGAAAAAAACAGATCAGAACAAGAAAAATAGCCCCAGAAGGGCAACAATCCCCACCCCCCACCCCACCCAACCCCCTAAAACTGAGGAGGGTATCCATCCCAAACAATAACAGCTCGCCGGCTGCAAAGGGGGTTCCGTGCAAGAGGCGAACTCAGCCCCCCAGATAAATTCTGGGGGGGGCCGAGCAACTGTCTGAGCGACTCTCTAAGTGCGAGACTTCCGCTGGTAATGCAACAAGCTGTAAGGGACAGGAGTTCAGGAGGATGGAAGCGGACAGGAACGCGTCCCAGCAGTACAGTCGATCCAGTGACAAGGGAGTAAACGTGGTATGGTCCCCAGTGTCACATGGGGGGATAAAAAGACCCAAAAAAGGGGAAAAAGGAGTGTTCTCCTGATCACGTCAGGGGCGCCAACTTGGGTTCCCACATCGGCGGGGGCCAGCCGTCACCATCGGAGCTGCACACACCAAGGAGATTAGCCGGACACAACAGGTGCAACAACAGGTGTGAGAGCTCCGTCCAGGGGGCTAGTCTGCCGGCCCCACCGATATAGGCAAATTCAAAACAAGGGTGGTATCAAATAGTACATACCATGCGTCCAATCAGCGGGCCCGCGGCAGCGACTCCAACCAGACAGACACCTCCCTGGGATTAGTGAAGAAGCGGGTCGTCTCCCCGTCCTGTACTCTCAGACGGGCCGGGAAAAGGATGCTGTAACGGATGTTGCGCGCCCTCAGAGTCACCTTGACCTGGTCGAACGACTTCCTGAGCTTCTGTGTTTCTACCGAATAATCGGGGAAGACCATCAGCTTGACGTTCTGGAATCGTAGGTCGCCCACGAGCCTGGAGGCACGGAGAACTTTGTCCCGATCCCGGAAGTTGAGCAGGCGGAGGATGAAGGTTCACGGCGGGGTTCCAGGAGGTCCCGGCTTAGGAGGAATGCGGTGCGCCCTTTCCACCACATATTGGGGCGACATGCGAGCCTCGGGGAGGAGGGTACGCAGCATACCCTCTATAAAGCCTATAGGGTCACTCCCCTCTACCCCCTCGGGTAGACCGACAATGCGGAGGTTGTTGCGCCGGTTTCTGTTTTCGGCGTCCTCGGCTCTGTATTCAAGGGCTTTGACTTTGGTTTGGAGATTGCGGAGCGCTGCGCCCTGTTCTGCGACCACATCTTCAGTGTTACTAACTCTCTGCTCGGTCTCCGCCATCCTGGTCCTAAGCTTGTCCATGTCCTGGCGGATAAGGCCTACGTCCATCTGGACGGCCTCTATTTTTGTGGTTAAGGTGGACTGGCATGTGGCAATGGCCGCCATGACTTCCGCCAGCCAGGGCGGTCGGGCTTCAGCCGAGTCCATGGGGCCTATCTGTGAGGCCTTGTGGGAGCTCCGGGTGGTACGGCTTTGCACCGGGAGATCAGCGGGCGTTGGAGGGGGGTCCGGTAACGGTTGAGAAGTTAGTTTCCTGCCCCCTTTGTTGGACCTTGCACCCGAGCTCCGGCGCCGCATTCAGGGTGCTCACCATGCCCTGAAATATAGTTGGCGGCTTTAGGGGTTCCCCCGTGTTCCCCCTAGAGAGTCACAAGAGGAGAAAGGGGGGGGGGGGGGAGAGGGGCCCGGTTGGACCGCCAGGAAAGGCCCCGGCTGCGGCCTAGCAGGTCGAGCGGGCCCGGACGCAGGACTGATGGATGGATGGGTCAGCAGTCAGTGTGTCCACCTCTGTCCAGCCGCCCACAGCCCGCGTCAGCCCACCTCTCTCATGTGCAGGGGGCCGCAGCGCTCCTCCGCTCCGGAGCTCCGATGTCCTCCAGGAAAGTCCGCGGCTGCGGCCTAGCAGCGCGAGCGGGCCCAGATGCAGGATGGACGGGGAAGTGAGCAGCAACCGATGCGTCCCCCACCACCTCCGCCGCCCACAGCCGCCGCCAGTGCACCAATCCGAATTGCAGGGGGCCTCAGCGCAGCTCCGGCCCGATCCGGACCCCCGAACGCCGCCAGGAAAGACCGCGGCCTAGTCACACGCGGAGGAGCCGAAATTCGCCTGTGGAGGGGTTAGCAGCCGTCAGGAGGACTGCCTCGCTTCCCTCTCTATTGCGCCCCACTCCCCCAGTCAGCAGGGGTGGATGAATCGGCCTCTAACTGCCCAGGATCCGGGTAAGAAGCAGAAAGCAGCGGAGCCCTCAGTAAAAGCAGCCGCTCACAGCGCCATCTTGGCCACGCCCCCCACACATGCGATTTTAATTACTGCACACACTTACAGAATCTCCCCTTAAACCGGCCATAGACAGTTCAGCAGGGACTGGCCGAGATTCAAACTGTGCATGGGCAAGCTGAATGTGCCAACCAGCCTGTCAGATTTACCAAGCTTATTGCTAGCCGCTAGCAGTAATCACTGTTCTCCCGCCGGGAGAACACAATGGCTCCGTGAGAGGGATTTTCCTATCAAACCCTGACTTGTATAGATGGGGGAATCAAGCTATTTTCTTTCCTGCAACCCATGGCTGCAGGAAAGAAAATCACTTCATCTATGGTCTGCTTTAGTGGCTACCTGTGGTCAATTGCCAATACAACTGCTGAGACAAAATCAACTAGCCACATTTATGTATCGATCTGCATCTACACTTGGCAAAAATGATATTCTGCCTGGGTAAAAAGCAAACATGGCTGCCCTTTGTAACCTAAACTGAAAACTTAACTGATAAATTGAGTTACTTACCGGTAACTGCTTTTCTAGGATATCTTCCAGGACGGCACACCTGAGAGATGACTGGTCCACCTGACAGGAAACGCTATCAACACATGAGGCTTCTCCCTGCACCTCAGTTCTACCAAAGTAATAGGCTATCCAGGTGCCAGAGAGAAACTCTTCCCGTAGTACTTACATCAAACCAGTGGTGGGAAGTAGGCCTGCCGCCCTGGAAGATATCCTAGCAAAGCAGTTACCAGTAAGCAACTGTAAATTTTCTCTAGTCATCTTCCAGGACAGCACACCTGAGAGGATGGACAAGAAGTTCAAGGCCTACCTTAGGGTTGGACCACCGCTTGTAAGACCTTCCTTCTAAAACGTCAGATCCTGAGGTGATAGAAGTTCCACTCTTTAGTGCTATAAAGGTGGTGTCCTGCTTTCGCCATGTGGCTGTTCGACAGCTCTGTTCTATTGAGGCCCCAGCTCTTTCCGCCCAAGATCTCGTTGAATGGGCTTTAAGGTTTACTGGTACTGGGGAACCTGTCTGCTCATAAGCCATTCCTATGGTCTGTCTGATCCACCTAGCCACTGTAGATCTAGATGCCTGCCCTCCCTTTCTAGAGCCGCTAAATAGAACCAAAAGGTGACTCGACTTCCTTTAGTCTTTCGCTCTAAGTAGGTCAGCAAACATTTCCCGACATCTAATAACTTAAATTTTCCTCTCCCTCGTTTTTCACAAAAGGAGGGCAAAATGATCTCTTGAGATCTATGAAACTGTAATGCAACCTTGGGAAGAAATAGTGGGTCTTGCCTTAGCACCACTCTATCCTCCAGTGCCAACAGAAAAGGCTCTTTAATTGACAGGGCGCGCAGGTCGCTTATTCTTCTGGATGTAGTGATGGCCAGTAAAAAGGCTAACTTGAGCGTCAAAAATTGTATTGAGATTTCCTGAGCTGGTTCGAAAGGCGCTTTCGTCAAACGCCTCCACTTTTCATTGCAATACCCACACCTTTTTGTTCTAGGGGGAGGAGGGTTTTTGCCTTTAGCCTTGTGGGCCCCTTGAGCATATCCACTGGGTTCTAAGGAGACACAAGACAGCACCCATACTTTAAACAGGCTGTACTCTTTCTCCTGCCCCCCCCCAAGGGGTAGGGGTAAGACCCCCCTTAACCCACCCCTTGCCAAACAGAGGAAGACTCACCACTCGTGGTCTCCTCCTGGGTTGCAGGCTTGCTGTGTCCTTTACGCTTTCCATTTCTGGTCCCAGCTGGTTCCGTCTTCCAAGGAGCACTGATGTGAGGATCCAGAAGATGAAAAGCCTGTGGGACCTCCGCCTGGCTCCACCGGCCTTTTATAGGCCAGGATGCCGCTGATCGGCGCCATTTTGCTGAAGTCCTGCTGCTGGAAAGAGCGCTTTGGCCTCTAGTGTCTCCGGAGTAGTGTCTCCGGAGTAGGCATTTTGGCCTAAAGCGCCATCTTGCTCCACCCATTCAGAACGCTTACTCCTATCCCAGGAGTATTTCCAGCATTCCCTATAGAGCCGCAATTGCAGGAAAAGGATGCCCTTTGTCCCTGCAGCGGCTTGTAAAACCTCAACAGCACACTGGTAACAAGGTTGACACGTTTCACGTCACAGACAATCACATATCCAGGACACTTGAAAATTGTTCTCATAACCTTCAACACAGTACAACTATCAATTTAATAAACTCTTTTACAAAGCAAGCTAAAGTTTACCTCTCTGCGAAATAAGATGCAAGAGGCTCCTTTGGTCGCCCAATATCATAAGCCTTGCCGCCCTTAACAATGCACGCAGCACTTGCTGCGGGACAAGCCGACGTGTCTCCTTCTGAGTTGCCTTTTGAAGGAAATAAAAAAAAAAAAATTCAGAAAATAACCTCACAGTATAGACAGACACAAAACACAACGTATTAAAAAATAAATTTTCGCTTTAGATGGAGTGGAGAGGGATTAGAACACCCGTCAGGTTTTTATTGCCATCAGTCTCTGTTATAGCCGATATCCATGTTTCCGGTCACTTTAAAGAGTCCTGGTCAAAACAAACTATTTCCTTTACTAACTGGTTCTATGCACTTTATGTCCTGCATGTAACTTCAACTACATACAATGCCTTCAAAAATAATTTAAGCCCCTTGAAATTTTCCACATTTTGTCATGTTACAACCAAAAACAAATTATTTTATTGGGATTTTATGTGATAGACCAACACAAAGTGGCACATAATTGTGAAGTGGAAGGAAAATGATAAATGGTTTTCAATTTTTTTTACAAATAAATATCTGAAAAGGGTGGCGTGCATTTGTATTCAGCCCCCCTGGGTCAATACTTTATAGAACCACCTTTCGCTGCAAGTCTTTTTGGGTATTTCTCTACCAGCTTTGCACATCTAGAGAGAAATGTTTGCCCATTCTTCTTTGCAAAATAGCTCAAGCTCTGTCAGATTGGATGGAGAGCATCTATTAACAGCAATTTGGAAGTCTTGCCACAGATTCTCAATTGGATTTAGGTCTGGACTTTGACTTGGCCATTCTAACACATGAATATGCTTTGATCTAAACCATTCCGTTGTAGCTCTGGCTGCATGTTTAGGGTCATTGTCTAGCTGTAAGGTGAAGCTCTGCCACAGTCTCAAGTATTTTGTAGACTAACAGGTTTCCTTCTAAGATTGCCCTTGTATTTGGCTCTATCCATCTTACCATCAACTCTGACCAGCTTCCCTATGCCTGCTGGAAAAAAAAGCATCCCCACATCATGATTCTGCCACCACCATGTTTCACGGTGGGGATGGTGTGTTCAGGGTGATGTGCAGTGTTAGTTTTCTGCCACACAGTGTTTTGCCTTTATGCCAAAAAGTTTAATTTTGGTCTTGTGACCAGAGCACCTTCTTCCACAGGTTTGCCATGTCCCCCCACAGTATGCTAGAAGCACCGTGAATCTCTGGCAAATAAATGGGTATTTTTCTGTACTTGCCGTGTTTTTAAAGAAATAAAGTAGAAAGGTGCGTGTACTGCAGAGGGGTATTTCTTTTTTTCTTTGACAATCTTTAACTGCTTAAAGCTGGTGTTATTTAAAAAGGAGACGTACAGCCAAAGCTCATTTAGCTGTACTTTTGTGGCTCACAGGAGTGCAGTTCGTTCTGCACATCCGTGACCCGTTTTCAGCTGACAGCGGTTGATCATCGGTTCTCAGTCATGGAACCGATAGGGGACTGATGCTGCTTCAATCCAGGTAAATGTGATAAAAAAAAACAAAAAAAACAAACACACACAAAAAAAAAAAATCTCTTAAAATTTAAAGCATATCAGTGTTTATTATTTACCTGTTAACTAAAGCCACACATACAATAAAAAAAAATAGGTTATTGTGTCATGTGTTGGACGCCGCCCACAGATGTATGGGGATCGTATTTTTCTGTGCCCAATCTGCGATGCGGCGCCCACCCTGTGCGCAACGCGCGATTGCGTACATATTAGGTCGGTGGTCATGTGTTCAGCTGAGGATTGGCGTGTTGGGGATTCATCTCATTCACGCCGCTTCGTTCTCGGCGTGCACAGTGCGTCAGGCACACTCCCACTCATCACGTAACTCACTAGTTCCCATTGATGTCAGTATGAGGCTTGAAGCGCATGCTGACATCAAAATGAGGCTTGACACACAAGCCGGGACTCCATTTTATCAGCGGGAGTCCGGAAATGATAGTAAGGGCTGGTAGGTTTGCAGGGATCATATGCAGGCTTGACATGCGGACTGGGATGAAATTCTATTAACCCGGAACCAACTCCCAAGCACCTATTAGGAGTCATAGTATTAGTGACGTCATGGGCCTTTTATTTGTGCACTCCAGACATTGATTAACATACACCTGGGCATCTTAGTGCCTACTCCACCATTCCTTAGTGAGATCTAAGTTGAGGCTTGGAGTGCACACAAGGACTCCACCCCTATCTAACAGGAAGTGATTGGCTGATCTGTGGATGCCCAGGGGATGGCCTTCCAATCAAGGTAACACATTGTCTATAAATACATGGAGGGCAGCAGTGGGCGCTCACCCCAGACGATGCAATCTCTTGCGAAACGCTTCGGGAGACTCCACTGTTGCCATTGATTATCTACAAGCGCTGTTTTATTCTTCTAATGTAAGTGTTTTTACCTAAATTAAATACTTTTTTGATACAGTATCACGCTATTTTCCCTTCTCTTTTCTCTCATTTTTGTACTTCACACTGCTTTACCGGCTGGCTCTAACTGGGTCCTTACCCATAAGCACTACCATCTGGATCAGAAGGCCCCCCTGTGTTTCCTAATTGGGTTGTTGTGTGAGATGCTCTGTCGGAACTGCAGCTGAGGATTCATTCGTCACAGTGGTTTACCTATGCCTAGTCGACCCTCTGAACGTATGTACGTTCCATAGGGTCTACTATTTCTGGTAAGCCTTTTCTTCTATTGGTTGGTGGCGGTTACTTCACAGTTTGCATTTGCTGCATTCCAGTCATTTGGGAGCACCTTCACTGTCATCCATTTTGAGCTTTTTCTATTTTTTTATTGACATATCTTCCATTGGTGGTGACTATTTATATATTTTTATTACACTTGTATCACTTCAGGAATACCACCATTGACCATACACATTGGAATTATTTTTTATTATTATTTTCATTCATTTGGACTTCCATATGTTTTTGTGTTTATTTGATCATATAGCACGGTTGCACATTGTATTTCATTATATTCAGGTGCAGTTTTATTCATTTAGCGCTACACGTTTTTTATTGTATGTTTTCACCATTTGTCCACTGGTTGTGTTAGCTGCTTTTGTTTAGGCAGCGTGGAATATTTTGCACCGGTTTCCATTAAAGCCACACATAGACTGTTCGAATCTCCGCCTGCTCAGCAGGGACCAGACAAGATTTGAAAGTATGAGCAAGCTGATAGTACCCAAGACCGATCAACTTGAGTACAACCAGCCTGTCTGATTTTACATGCAATTATTTCTAGCAGCTATTATAGCCTCTGATGGTATTCACCGCAGTTAACAATGGCTCGTGGTTGCAGGAAAGAAAATCACGCAGTCTATGGCCAGCTTAACAAACTGATGAAGAACCTCGTGAGAGGACCGGTATTTGTTTTCTTAAACCCAAGTTGAACATATGCCCCAGCCTGCCTGA
Organism: Rana muscosa; assembly: GCA_029206835.1. Classification (NCBI taxonomy): domain Eukaryota; kingdom Metazoa; phylum Chordata; class Amphibia; order Anura; family Ranidae; genus Rana; species Rana muscosa. The sequence continues at coordinate 123,577,462 of CM055121.1, forward strand.
TAATGGGTACAAAGCATTCATAAAAATGCATGACTGAATATGTAAACCTGTACTTTAAGTAGCTATATAATCTAACTCTATATATAAAAAATACAAAAATTAATGCATTGTATATTTCAAATAAAAACGCTAGATGTATTTTTAAATATGTGTTCTGTTCACACCATTCATGTGCAGTGGTGTGCAGAAAACCGCAGCTCAATGGAGATGGCGTGTAGAAGCCCTTAGGTCCCTGCACAGCGACACTCGGATTGGGAGATCGAGGATCAGCATTAGAAGACAATCCGACTCTGTGCCTATGTGCCGACAAGGAACATGACAATCTAATTAGTGCGCTGCTGCTCCATCATCATCCAATCAGCCGACTAGGAGTGTATTATGGATCAAGCGGAGATACTTCTAAAGTGGAGGCCTAGCTACACTGTCTTGCAGAGGTGCTTCTATAACAAGACTGACCAGGCAGAACGAAGAATTCCTTACTAGGTAAAAACGTTATCATATATGTACTTCATAAACTGGCATTAAGTTGTACAGAGGCTGCTAATTGCCTGGCTATCTCGGGATTCAGTATTTCTGTAACAAACAAGCACACTAGCAAGGCCTGATGAACACCCATGCCTTTTTGGTCCTTTTTGCAGAAACCCGTTTACATCTATGCTTTGTTCAGCCGCTGCAATTTTGGAAAGTGTCAGCGACTTTTTTCCATGCAAAACAGTGCTTTTTTTTGGTTCTATAGACTTCAATGGAGAAGCTGCAGAAAAGCATGTCGTGCAGTTTTACCATGATTTGACCGATATTTTGCTGCAATTTGCGTTTTTTTCTGGGTTTTTTTGGTCAATTTGATTAAAAAACACAAATCGTGGCAAAAGCACACTACATGCTTTTCTGCAGCTTCTCCTTCAAAGTCTATGGAACCACAAAGCACCGTTTTGAGTTTAAAAAAAGTCACTGACCCTTTCCAAAAATGCAGCGGCTGAAAAAAGCATAGATGTGAACCTGACCCATAGGAAACCATGTTAAAAAGGACTTTAGTGTGTTTCTGCAAAAAGCAACAAAAAACGCATTGGTGTGAATCCGGTCCAAAAGTCAGAATGAAGTCAGAACTCCTGATCTGATGTTTGTTCCAGGTCAATGACTCCTAGTAATTAAGCCGCTAGATCAGCAAGACTGACAAGGAATTAGCATCTTTAGTGACAGCTATTACATTTCCTCTGAAATAAGAATGAAATGGGAACTCTGCCCAAAGAAATTGAGATGCAGGTACCCTTTAAGAAAAAAACAAACACACACACACACACACACACACACACACACACGCGCACACACGCGCACACACGAATTACAACATGACCTTACCAATCGTTCGACAAACATTAATGTACAAGTCAGAATCAGGATCCCAATCATCTACTAGATATCCACCAGTGGTCCTTATTAATGGGTTCAAATCATGCTTCTTGTAATCAGCGTCAAAAATGTAACAGGGCACCTAAAAAGAGAAGTAGATTTGTTACATGTGTATCTAAACATTTTAACCACTTGGCAGCTTTTCCACATATTATAATATTGGCCAATGTACATGCTACCTAGGGAACAGAATTACCTGGAATCAGGGCACACATACAACTCCCATACAGCACTCTCCTAATTGGAGAACTCTGGGATTGGCTATGGCCACACATAAGAACGCGATTTAAGCAGAAGTGAATGTCAGGGGGTTCTGTAGAAAGGGGGTGGAGCCCCAGAAACCCACCAGCCATTTTTAGCATTAGCTGTTGACAGCCATTCTGTTGGATGCTGAAAGCTAGTCAATGGTGGTCCATTCTTTCCCATCTATGAGGTTTGGTGATTAGCTGGATATGCCTATTGATCTTTTAGGTTTGTATCATTCACATTTTATTCCTAATCAGAATTATGTACTTCATAAGGCCAGTGCTCTCAGTTTTTTTTCTATTTATGTACGCATCAAGGGGCTTTCAACAAGTACTGCTGAATCTTACCAATTCTTGAAGCCTGCAAGAAGCTTGTTTTAAAGGGGCTGTAAACCCTCAAGGTTTTTCACCATAATGCATTCTCTGCATTACGGTGAAAAACCTCCTGTGATGCAGCAGCCCCCCAGAGCCCCCTTAAACTTAACTGAACCTGGTCTTTCCAGCGATGGGGATGGGAACACCAGCTCCAGCCGGTGTCTGGGGTCCCGATTGAATAGATAGACTCAAATCCAATGACGCGGGAATCGGGGGTGGAGCCGAGTCCTGCTGTCTATGTCAATAGACGCAGCAGCAGGACACTGGAGCGCGCCTGTACGAGTGGCCCGAGAGAAAGCGGCTCTCCAACGGGGCACTCGAGAAGAGGAGGAGCCAGGAGCGTCACAGAGGGACCCCAGAAGAGAAGGATCGAGGCCACTCTGTGCAAAACCAACAGCACAGAGGAGGCAAGTATGACAGGTTTTGTTTTGTTTTTTTAAACCAGAACCTTTACATATCCTTTAAATCCAGCCATGGATGTAGAGATTTTCTTTCCCGCAACCACAGGTTACAGGAGAGAAAATATTTCAATTCCCCGATCAACAATGTCAGTGTAGATGGTGGAATTCCTCCCGCAGAGATATTGTGTTCTCCCGGCAAAGGGAGAATACACAGTGATTGTTGCTAGCGACAATAGACACTGGCAAAAATCACAAGAAAAAGCAGACATACTGGTTGGACCCAAGTTGACTAAATCAACCAATTTGGGTACCATCAGCTTGCCCAAACATGGTTTAAAACGTAGTCGGTCCCTGCTGAGCCGGCCGAAATTCAAACAGTCTAAGGCTGGCTTTAAGCGAGAGCACTCCCATTAGGATCCTTGTTTAATCCCCCCAAACTGGAGCTGAAGGATGCTTTTAAAGACTGCAACATAAACTGCAACTTTTTTGTAATAGCTTGCTGTACACACTGTTATTATGCAAGCTGAAGTCTGAGTATATGAAGCCTTAAAAATCAAAGCAATCGTTAAGAATATTGTTTTAGCTATTCATCTAAACAAATGGCAATGGGTTTGTAATTTTTTTATGATACAGAAGTAACAAATATAGCATTTAATTTGGTGGTATTGTCTTTTAGAACGTGTACTGGTATTTTAAAGTCAATTAAAATTAAAATTAAATCTGCCCCTTTATCACAATGATAAAGTGTATTGCTGGTACAATCCAAACAATTGGGATAAAAAAAAGAGAAGGGGGAAGAAGTGGTTAATTGGGGCCAATTACAAACTTTAGTGTAACTATAGCCATTTATTTTTCAGACAAAGTAGGGAAGAGTTAGTACCCCATGTGTAATTTTACCGTTGTCTGTGCTCCACAAAATGTCCTTCACTTTCTGTCCATGTGAACAACCTAACAAGACAGGATCTAAGTGACCCCCTCCTCAATGGGGACACAGTCAAGCGTTTTCTTCTGGTAGGCTACACGCACGCACGCACACACACACACACACACACACACACACACACACACACACGTGATCTACACTAACAGAGGCTCCAGAACAGTAACAAACATTTTCCAGTGAATGTTTATTTAAACTGGCAGTGAACATTCAAACAGGGATTTCTGAGTGGCTCCTTCTCATACTTTGGATTCCAGCATAGGCATATACAGGAAGATAACAAAACACATGGCCATAAATGTAATACAAGTTTAAGCCCCTTTCAGACAGGGCGGACTCCTTCAAGCGGATCTGCCCGTTCAGCAGGGGGATCTGTCTGCTAATCCCCACTGAGGAGGTGGATGACAGGTCCGTGTCCACTCCACTTATGCAGAGCAGACACGGACACAGCACACTGTCCTCTATGGGGCAGTTGGAAGAAAATGGACCGTCTGTCCGTTTCCATCTGATTATCATCCAAACCGATCTGCTGGACAGATGGGGATCCCCATCCATCTGATTTTAGCAGACAGGATCGGACGCTGGTGGGTGTCAGCTGAGACATGTCCGCTGACATTCACCGCTCTATAGAGAGCAATGGATGGTCTGATCGGATCCAAATAAAAAAAAAATGACAGGTGGACCCAATCAGGCCATCCATGTGAAAGAGGCCTAAGAGCAACTCTAAACTTTGGTTTAAAATAATTGTATTCAAGTATGTATTCTTAACTCATAAAATGTAACTTCAATTGCGCTCAGCCTCCTCTTAATTTTTTTTTTTTTGCTGCTATAACCAAACAAACATTCTGTTAGAAGGTGGCTGCGTCCATCCTCCATGGTCCCAGTGTATGTAGAATGTAGCCACCCTCTCTCGTTCACCACTGAGATCTGTAAGCATAAGGCCATGCATATGACCACAACTAATGTGTACTGTTTAGTCCAAAAAAAAAAAGAAGTGTGAAGAAAAGGGCAGGTTTGGGAACTCACTGAGAACATTACAAGGAGGGGAAAAAAAAACTGTTTCATGAAAAAGATTACAGGACCATTATGTACAGGATGTGTATGGACCATTTGATAATTCTTAAAGCGGTTGTATACACTCATATACTACATGCACCTACAGGTAAGCCTACATTAAGGCTTACCTGTAGGTGCTTGCAATATCTCCTTAACCTACATAGTTAAGGATATATATGCAGAAAAGCGAGCACCGATGTCTACGGCGCATGCGCGCCGTAGATAACGACGCAGGCGCACTGATCGCAACGGCTCTTGAATGGGAGCCTGCCGGACACTGACGGAATTCGCGAATGCGCGGGGCTCGTGCCGTTCCTCGCACATGCCAGGAGTGACGTCATTGCCGCTCCGACCAGTCACAGCGCCGGAGCGGCGATACCCGGAAGTCACTCGAGTATCATAGCGGCGACGGAGGACATGTCCGAGGACCGCTGCAGGGGCTTTGATCTAAGGTAAGTGATTATTAGTGAGCTAGTATGCTAGTCATACTAGCTCATTATGCCTTTGCCTTGCAGGTTTAAAAAAAAAATAATTAAAAAAAATTGCGGTATACAACCATTTTAAGGGCTTTTATTTAACAGGTTTTGTTTTTTGGGGTTTTGTCACATCTAGGACTCCAAACATTAACAGAAAGGAGGAGCAATTTCCACCAAATACACAACTGTATATGTAAGAATAGGGGGAGAAGACACTGTTTGAAACAATGCCGTTTAAGGTCATAATGCTATATTTTTTACATGCAAATTCCAAGATGTAATTATCTTGCTATATCCAAAACTAATTAAAAGCACTGAGAGAGCAGTTAATTGCATTTCTCATTATCGTTTATATTGTTCTTTGCATGAACACAAAAAAAGAATAAGGTTTGTTTCATCTTAAACCTGCAGCTTACCTCTTGGATAGGTTTAAATTTGTTCTTCTTGCAAGCAGTGAATGTTCTCCACTCAAAGTAATGTACACACTCTTCAAATTTTACAAATTCAGGGGTTCCCTGCAGAGAAAAGCAAACAGAAACATTAAATCAGATAATATTGCATCTTTACATTGTGTCCTTGTATTGATTTTTACAGCCAACTCTCAGCTTTAAAGGAAGAAGTAATCTGGGTGGCTCTAGAGCAGTCCAGATCACTTTCACAGGGCTCCAAATGGGTACCCCACGATACCTGCGGTGGTTCCAGCGCTCTCCTGTTCCTCTGGGAAGCCTGGAACTATGGTAAATGGGAGGTAACTTTGGGAGCAGGAGGCGATTGGGGAACTTCTGTTCTCCGATCCCCTCTTGCAACTAACGAGCCTGGAAGCGATGTGTACCAAGTCACTTCTGGGTTCACAGCGGTCATTCTTTGGCAACTGTTGCACGATCTGTGCTTGATTAGCTGCACTGGAGGGTAGGGAAGATATTAGGGGTCTAATAGACCCCTGATGTCACGAGAAAGAGGAACGGTCACCTGCCCAGGCTATCACATAGGGAGTGTGTGTTAGCCCCATTATGAGAGCAATAAAGTTAAAAAGTAATTAAGTGTCCAAAAAAAATTGTAACAATGAGAGTTAATCGCCACAAATATATCAGAGTGAGAGCAATAATTCTCGGACCATAATTTATGGTCAACACTAAACAGATAACCTGTAAAAGCTTTTAAAGCCTTTGGAGAATTTGGGTACCCCCCTAGTTTTTTGCCTGGCCTGTGATTGCACTAAAATTCATTTTAGCATATTTTTTACTGAAAATATGTATTTAAGAAAAAGGTTGCGCAAATACAGACATACAAAATTGCTACCATCTTATTATAAACAAATTCCCAGCTCACTTACCAGTCAACCAAATTGACCCCAGGGTTGCCAAACGTCAGTAATTTAATTTAAGGACGGTTCTTAAAAAAAAAAAAAAAAAAAATCTGTAATTTTTACAGCTGTCTGTAAATATCATGGGCTGATAATGTCATGCTGTGTAGACTTTTTAAGTGTAAACTATGCAAATTACTTGTTCTGGGTATAGTCAGCGTTTCCATATTGTGTTTATACTGTTTAAATATTGATTGTCTTCGTTTTTAATAGGAGTTTAATAGGCGTTCTGTCATTTTTCAGGTTGTCAGCAAAAAAAATCTGCCCCGTCAGTAAATTTTCCATGTTCTGTCAGTACAAAATGCTGCAGGAGGTTGGCAACACTGTTCACGTTAAAAACAAGGGGTTTAGTCGCACACATTTGCAAACATATGTGTAAGCTGCAGTGGCCACGTCAAGGCACCCCAGCGTACTGCAGTCCTGACACTATAATTTTGAGTGTCTCACAAATTAGAGCAGATATAGCAGTGGATATATTAGGTTTGGGTGCTTGCCATTTGTTGGTGAGGGGACGCATGGGATACCGTCAGCTGCCATTGTGTTATTGCAGGGTGTGCATGGTGTCCCTTTCCCTTTAATCCACCCACTGCTATATGTGCTCCAATTTGGAAGCATTTATCATATATGAGGGGGTGCTGAAAAGTATTGAGCCTTACCCAGAACAAAATGTATCTAGGAAGCTGTAAATTGCAGGGTGTGTTGGCCAATTGGTCTATATTTAATGGTGCAAAAATCAACTACCTATGATTTTAATGTATCTTTCTTTTTCAGGTCCAAAGTGAACATGGCAGCACCTCCGGAGTAATTCACGGTGTAAGAGCATAAGACCATAAATCATGTTCCTGTTTCTCCAAGGGAAAGGTGTGAAGCAGATCCACGATTAAACGTCACAAACTTTGGGTGACAGTGGCCCTTCATATGCAACAGTTAAACGTTGGATTTTCAATTTTTAAAGTGGCCATTTTGGTGTTGAAAGTGAGAAGTCCAGTGGAAGGCCTGTTTCTGTCTCTGTGCCTGCATATGTGAAAGCCATCCATGAAATAATCATGGAGGACCGCCGAATAGCCAAAAGTATTGCTACATATCTGGGAAGTTCACGTGAGAGTTGGTGCCATTATCCACAACAACATGGAAATGAGAACGCGTGCAGCAAAATGGGTCCCAAAACTTTTGATGTTTGCAGACACAAAAAAAGGCCTTCCACTGGGTTTTTGCACTTTCAACACCAAAATGGCCAGTTTTAAAAATCGAAAACCCAATGTTTCAGATGAAGGGCCATCGTCACCCAAAGTTTGTGACATTTCATCATGGATCTGCTTCACACCTTTCACATATGGTCCTATGCTCTTGCACATTGAATTTTTCTGGAGGTGCTGCCATGTTCACTTTGGACCTGAAAAAGAAACACAATTTAAAATCATAGGTAGTTGATTTTTGCACCATTGAATATACACAAATTGGCCAGCACACCCTGCAATTTACAGCTTCCTCGCTCATTTTTTTCTGGGTAAGGCTCAATACTCATCAGCACCCCCTCGTAATACACCTACTTACACACAAAAGAAAAATCAGAAATAAAAAGATAAAAAACTGCCTGTGAATACAATCCCTAAAGATTGACTAATGCACTTTTTCCCAAAATTTGTTCTCATGTTTTGCAGGTGAATTCAGTTATGTACCGATGAAGAAAACTGTGCTTTAGCAACGTGATTTAGCTACCAGTGCGGTTGTTGGTGAGATGAGCACAGGTTCGGAAAAGCACTAGAAAAATTGAATCTCTGTCCATCATATAAGTGATTGTTTAATATCTATGAATGCATCTTTTTTTTATATCAAGTTGTATCTCTATTCTTCCAAATAGTGATGCAAAAAGCTCAAGCTGTGAAAACAAAAAAAATAATTGTGAAAGATACAAAGTTCAGTGAAGCAGCTGTTCTATTTTCTGCACCGTAACCTGAAATCCGCTGGTGGCTTTTTGATCATTTCTTGTCTGATAACCATATGACTTCAAATGTATTTTTTATATATAGAGTTTTAAAAAAAGGACAAGTTCCACACAATAGAAACATTTGTGGAGAACATTACTTACTAGAGTTTTCCCACACACTAGGTTAATGATACTTTGGACTGTATGGCCAGACTTTGGACAGCTCACAGTAGTGTTATACACAAGCACATTATTGTCACTTTGCACAAGTACATTTCCTGGTGAAAAACAAGAAAGACAAATCAAAATATATTTCAATGCACTAAACAATCAAAAAGTTAAAGCTGAACTCCAGGCACATATAAAAAAGGCACAACCCTAAAGTGATTCGAAAGGTTTCTTTTTTTACTTCCTCAAAAAACACATCATACTCAAAGTGGTCATAAACCCTCATGTTATTTCACCTTAATGCATCCTAAACCGTCACTGACCGGCCTCCCAGCCCCCCCGTTTTACTCACCTGAGCCCCAATTTTCACACACCAGAGATGGCTCTTCCCCCCTGCCTGTTGTCTCGGCTCTTGATTGGATAGAATAGATTGATAGCAGCGTAGCCATTGGCTCCTGCTGCTGTCAATCAAATCCAATGACGCAGGTGCCGGGCGGAGTCTGCCATTGTGCATCTATAGACGCAAATGCTGGACTCGGGAGCGCGCCCGCAAGGTTACCACCCTCGGGAGAGCGCTTCTCCTAGGGGGTTATACTTTGCGGGGAGGAGCTACCAGCGCCCCAGAAGTCAAGGATCGGGGCAACTCTGTGCAAAAAACTAACTGCACAGTGGAGGCATGTATATGTTTATTTAAAAAAAAAATAGAAAACAAAGCCTTATAATCACTTTAACAGCTCTGTCCAATGGTTTTGCATAGAGCAGCCCTGATCCTCCTCTTCTCGGGTTCCCCGTTGGCACTTCTGGGCCCTTCCCCCTGTCAATTGCCCCCAGAGTAAGCTGCTTTCTTTGGGGGCACTTGTGCATGCTCACTCCCGAGCTGCCAGTGTGTGTCTATGGGACATACAAAGTGTGGTTCACTCCCCCCCCCCACAGGCTGTGATTGACAGCAGCAGGAGCCAATGGCTCCCGCAGCTGTGTCTCAGCCAATAAGGAGGGAGAGACCCGGGAGAGCTGCTGCTCTTGTGCACATTGCTGGAATGAGATGGAGATGGGCAGGCTGCAGGGGGAAGTGCACACTAAAGATTTTTTTTACCTTCATGCATAGAATACATGAAGGTAAAAAACCTGCACACTTTACATAGAAAAGCGACAGCTTTAAAAAAAAAAAAAGAAGAAGTTTATCAAGTCTGCCTGTTTTTTTTTTTTTCATAGATCTAGGTTTAATTCCAAGCATGTTTATAGTGGTCTCACCAAAAGCGAATAAGGCTAGTTAGTATCCCAGGGAATACTGTGCACATAAAACATGTTCCTCTTAAAATCTGTGCTGTGGTTTCCAAGCAGCATCAAGCCCCTCCCGCGGTCCCCCGTTTTCTGACCATGCTGGACAATACAGATGGATTTCTGACTGACAGCACACAGAGGAGATGGGAGCAGTACAGACAGAGCCTGCCACAGCCCTCGCTTCCTCTGAACTTTGCAGATGGCCCATGCCACCTCTGCTCCATTTGTACAGACAAGACCAGCCGCAGCCCCTTCTCCATTCTGACTCCCTCCTCTGCTATTGTTAGAAGCCTGAACCTGTAACCTCCTGCAGCCATCCAACTAGCATTTTCAGAGCAAGTCGTCTTTAAAAGATCTGCAGTCCGCAATCTAAACCGGGAGCGTTGTTTTTTTTTTGTTTTTATTAAACCCACTTCACAATGAATATAGTAAGAGTGCGACATAAAAAAGGTACGTAGAAGTAGGGCTAGTAGCAAAAACAGAAATATTAAACAAGTCTTACCGACTGGTTGAGAAGTATTCTTGCTTGTATTATGAGCACAAACAAAACTTGCTGCCCCTCCACAATCGCTGGCTTTTAGGTTTTCACAGACGTTGATTTTGTAGTGCAACGTTCCATCATCTACTGCTTCCCACGTGTGTCTAAAAACAGCGAAGAAAAAAAGAAATCTATAGAAAATGCTTTCAAGGATAACTTTATAAAACTCAATAACTTTATTAGGTACATTAAAATATGTAAATTGCTTAAACCTGGTCGCCGACTGAGAAGCTTTTTTTTTTTCCCCATACATGTAAAAAAGTACTGTATATTTCCTTAAAGCAGAAAATCTATTTTTTATGCTACACAATATATTTGTCCTACATACATAGTTAAGTTGAACAAGATGAAAAAGTGCATCTAGGTCAGCCAATAGAAAAAATAAAATAAATAGGAAAAAACCTCCATATACAAAATCCTTAAGTCCCCTCTCACACTGGCAGAGTCCGCCAGCAGATCTGCCCGCTCAGCAGGGGATCTCTCCGCTGACCCCCAACTTAGCAGGAGAATGAGGGGGGGGGGGGGGAAATGGACCGCCTATACGTTTCCATGTGATTGTCATCCGATCCGCTGGACGGGTGGTTAACAGATCCCTATCCGTCTGTTTTTAGCTCAGGGTTCGACAAACCTCGGGCGCCAGGGCGCCATTGCGACTAGAATTAGCGACCTGGGGCGGCACAGCTGGTGTATTCTGCGTCTCCGTGCATGGGCACAGCGAGGCATGCAGATGGACACCCTAGGCTTATACTCGAGTCAAGTTTTCCCAGTTTTTTGTGGTAAAATTAGGTGCCTCGGCTTATACTCGAGTATATACAGTATTTTTTTTATCACAAGGGGGCTGGTAATTACACTTGTTAGAAATACACCTTGACCTCATTTACGACTCCATTCACACTTGCACAACTCCAAAGTCACACAATTTCCAGTGCATGTGCACCCTTAACCTGGAACAGGCTGGATGACGTATACGTACAGTGCCTCGAAATAGTATTCATACCCCTTGAAAATTTTCCACATTTTGTCGTGTTACAACCAAATAACGTAAATGTATTTTATTGGGATTATGCGATAGACCAACACAAAAAATGACACATAATTGTGACGTGGAGGGAAAATTATAAATGGCCCCTTTACTCTGATACCCCTAACTATAATCTAGTGGAAATCAATTCACCTTCAGAAATCACCTTCAGAGTCCACCTGTGTGTAGTGGAATCTCAGTATAATTAAAGCTGTTCTATGAAGACCTCAGAGGTCTGCTAGAGAACCTTAGTGAACAAACAGCATCATGAAGGCCAAGGAACACACCAGACAGGTCAGGGATAAAGTTGTATTAAAGTTTAAAGCAGGGTTAGGTTTTAAAAAAATATCCCAAGCTTTCAAAATCTCACGAGGCATTGTTAAATCTATAATCCGAAAATGGAAAGAGTATGGCACAACTGCAAACCTACCAAGACATGGCCGTCCACCTAAACTGACAGGCTGGGCAAGGAGAACATTCATCAGAGAAGCAGCCAAGATGCCCATGGTAACTCTGGAGGAGCTGCAGAGATCCACAGCTCAGGTGGAAGAATCTGTTCAAATGACAACTATGAGTTGTGCACTCCACAAATTTGGCCCTTATAAAAAGCAATTGTTGAAAAAAAGCTATAAGAAGTCCTGTTTGCAAGTAGCCATGTGGGGGACACAGCGAACATGTGGAAGAAGGTGCTCTGGTCAGATGAGACCATAATTGAACTTGGCCTAAAAGCAAAACGCTATGTGCAGCAGAAAACAAAAAACACTGCACATCACCTTGAACACACCACCCCCACTGTGAAACATGGTGGTGGCAGCATCATGTTTTGGGGATGCTTTTCTACAGCAGGGACAGGAAAGCTGATCAGACTTGATGGGAAGATGGATGGAGCTAAATACAAGGAAATCTTAGAAGAAACCCTGTTAGAGTTTGCAAAAGACTTGAGACTGGGGAGGAGGTTCAATGGATACGAATACTTTGTCAAGGCACTGTATGTGATCCAGCCTGCCCGTGCCTCCCTGCCACAGTAAATGCACTGTGGCCAGGCGGCAATCGGTTAAAGTCATTATAAAAAAAAAAAAAAAAAAAAAAGGGAAAATATAAAAAATGTATTTTTTTTTGTTCAATGCACATTTATTGAAATAAAAAAAAAAAAAAAAAAAGTTTATAACACGAGCATACAAATTCATGGTATTTTCCATAGCAACGAGACACTTCTTGGGTTTGTCAGTCATTTCTATGGTAAGCCAAGTCTGTCTTTAATTCTTTATCAAAGTATAGTTTAGGTTGCAAGAGGGGAAATGTGAAGCAGATCTCTTATTTTAATATATACCCAGAATGGAATACTTTTCCTACTAACTACACTGAAGTAAGAAAACCACACAACGAAAGGTAATCCCTAGGTTTTAAAGAACATGATTAGCATGCTGTTAAGACAAGAAAAGACACATCTATCTGAACTTCATCATGAGATGCATACCTAATTTTCAAAATAACATTTAATGATGGGCGAAGTTAGTTACCAAGGCATGAGAATAGTATAAACCCACTGATGTGGTTACTCTGTAGAGCAGGTTTTTATTTCTTTTTAGTAGAAGACACTTTGGTGAGGGAGTTTTTCTTGTCAAAATTAACAGTCCATTAGCATTTTATTTCCTTTCCTGTACAGTACACTGCATGTGGAGACACAGCATACAGTCCGTGTGTGTGTGTGTTAAATTTATATATATATATATATATATATATATATATATATATATATAAAAAAATAATATATTTTGTGTGTTTATGTCAGAAATTATATAATTTTTTATACATCTCATAGATAGATAGATAGATAGATATATATTTATCTTATGTGTGAACAAGGCTAGGTGTCAAAACAATGCAACTCCAGCAAGCATGCACTATATAGTTTATTATTATATCGGATATATTTAGTGCCAACAGTTTGCATGGCACTTAATAGATGGCGACAGAACCTTTATTATTATTCAAATAAAATACAATTCAAGACAAAGGGGAAAAAGAGGGAAACACTTAGTTTTGTTTTTTTTGTTTTTAAGACAAAAAGGGGAGGAAGCAACTCACCATGTAAAAGCCAGTTGATTTCTACTGGAAAAAAAACGATGCACAGACTCCTCCCACCTGGCGTTACTAACCCTAGCGCATTTCACTCCTCCGTGTAGCTTATTTGTAGAGACTCTACAAATAGGCTCCATGTAGGAGTGAGATGTGTTAAGGTGGAACTTAACTCTCCCAACCAACAATGATCATTTTCAATCCCAATGCTGCTAGAATTAGTAAATGGATAGGAAAGTATATCATATTTACTGGTTTTAATTTTTTATTTTATTTTTAGAACTTCCTGGTTTCTTGCCTGGGCAAATGATGTCATACATCCCAGGAGTCTTCAGGAGGGGAGGAAAGGTCTTCTCAGCTAAGCACTCTCCTGAAGGCATGCTTGAGCAAAGGGCAGATGGATTCCAGGAGGTAAATGCTACATGTATCATCTGCTCTTACTTAGAAGAGAAGTATGGGTTTGGGTTTTTTTTCCTCCCAAGCGGCCATCTCAGGCTCTCAGCAGCAGAGACGGGCATCAGTCCAGGCACCTGGTGGATCCAGACTTCCATTGCTTGGATGACGCGGTGCCTGGAAGGATTCCTGTGGCGTCATGGAGTGGGCTTCAGTCCGCTCTCTACTGAAAATGGGTCACAGGAGTGCAAAACTAACTGCACTCCTGTGACCCATAGAGGCCCAGACAAATGAGCTTCTCCTTTAAGATGGTCACGGCCAGAAATGCATGTGGGTTATTTTTCCAAAGTGATTTCTCAACAAAATAAAGCATGGAAACATGGATGGATGGATGGATGGGTGAGTTTGCTTCCAAATATTAAAAATTAAATGGTGCTTTTTGATTTGTGGTGTTCAGATGCAGTGAAGATCTGCTTCAAGGTTGGTAACGCCAGGTGCACGAGTCTGTGCATCACTCTTTTTATTAAACTTGAACATTGGTTTTTAAAAACGGTAAGTTTCTTCCTCTTCTTTAAGACTGTATTCCCAATGGAGCCGTTCAAGACCATTAGGAGCATGCATTCGATGCCATAGGACTAGAGAGAAGGGGGTTTTGCTTGCAGTAGGATACAATTCGCTTTTCCTGTGGGTAAGGAGGGCCCTGCTCATGGGAGCTTATGATCTTTAAAAGGAAAGGGCAATCAATGACTACTCAAATGGCCAAAAAAACGATATATATATATATATATATATATATATATATATATATATATATTTATATATATATATATATATATATATATATATATATATATATATTTATATAATTATTTTTTTTATTATTATTATTATTATTATTATTATTATTATTATTATTATTATTATTATTATTATATTTAACACAGGCTGAAAGAGACAGGAGAAGGTGGCAGTGGTGATGAGGGGAAGTGGTGACCTTGCATTGCTAAGGGAAACCAAACTGGCTGCGATGTGTTCTTTCACATTACATGTCACCACCGCTGTTTGAACTAGCTTAGTAATTTAAAAAACTAGTGACCAGAACAGACAATACTCCCCTGGATGCAACTGTGTTTTTACTTCTAAGTTAATAAAGTAGTCAAACCAGTTTAGCAGAAATGAGCTCTGAGCAGGAGACCTAATGCAGCGTACACAGCATTTTTTTTTTTCCCAACTGGCAGCTTTGAGTAGTCACTACTGTCATATGATTTTTGGCAGCGTTCTATCCAACCAGCGTCATAAAGAAAACTTACTTTGTCATACAAAAACATTTCAACATTTAATATTTTATACTTAAAAAGCGGTAGTAAACCGCATCCAAAGAAATAATAATTTATTAATTAAAAAAAAAAAAAATCGGGGCCTGGGTCGTTTAAGTTATAATGTGCTAGTACATATCAGAGAATCGCTAGTTAGAAAAAAATAAATAAAACACAATACAGAGGTTATGGCATATTGCTGCAGCCATGACCCCGATTACTCCACTGCCGACCAGGGACATCTTTTGTCTACGGCCCGTCGGCAAGGGGTTGTAAAGGTAAAAGTTTTTTCACCTTAATTCATCCTATGCATTAAGGTGAAAAAACATCTGACAATTACCGCCCCCCCCCTCAAGCCCCCGTTTTACTTATCTGAGCCCTCGAAAGTCCCGCTCGCCCCCGTCATCCTCATCGTTTCTGAGCCTGACCGTTGATTGGCTACACTGGATGAATTGAAAGCAGCGCAGCTATAGGCTCCACGCTACTGTCAATCACATCCAATGACGCAGCGCACCAGGGGGCGGGGCCGAGTGATACAGTGAGCGGCTATAGCCGCCGGCTGTATCACTGGAGCGCGCCTGAAATCACTCACAACTATGCGAGTTCTTGCGGGGAGGAGCCGAGACAGCCGCCGAGGGACCCCAGAAGACCAGGTTAGGGGCCACTGAGCAAAACGAGCTGCACAGTGGAGGTAAGTATAACATGTTTGTTATTTAAAAAAAATATATATATATATAAATTTTACAACCCCTTTAAAGGGGTTGTAAAGGCTGAAGTTTTTTTTACCGTCATGCATTCTATGCATGACGTTAAAAAATAAAAAAACTGTGTGCTGCTCCTCCCACAGCCCCCCTAATATGCACCTGAGCCCCCTCTCGATCCAGTGATGTGCATGGGAGCCTCGGCTGTCCCGGGTCTCCCTCTCATCACTGGCTCCCACTGCTGTCAATCACAACCAGTGAGCCAACAAAAAGAGCGAAGGGGGACGAGCCGATGCTTTATTTGTCCTATTGACGGCTAGAGCGGGGCTCGGGAGCAAGCACGCACCAGTGCCTCCATAACAAGCAGCTTGCTATTGGAGGGGGGGGGACTGGTCAAGGTGGTGGAGCGTTGGTGGGGAGCCCAAGAAGAGGAGGATCAGGGCTACTCTGTGCAAACCCATTGCATAGAGCAGGTAAGTATAACATGTTTATTAAATTTTAAAAAACGTACCTTTAATATCACTAAAGCCCTGTAGACACGATCGGTTTTACCGATGAACAGTCCGATGGACTTTTTTCATCGGACAAATCGATCGTGTATGGGCCCCATCGGTCTTTTTTCCCATCAGTGATTAAAAATAGAACATGTTTTAAATTTATCCGATGGGAAAAAAAAACACGATAGCAAATTCCGATCGTCTGTGTGGAACTCCATCGGAGAAAAAACCCACGCATGCTCAGAATCAAGTCGACGCATGCTCAGAAGCATTGAACTTAATTTTTCTCGGCTCTTCGGAGTGTTTTACGTCACAGCGTTTGGGACGGTCGGATTTTTGACTGATAGTGTGTATGCAAGACTGATGGAAGTCAACTTCATCGGAAAGCGGATGGAAAAATCCATCGGATTTTATTCCATCGGAAATCCGATCGTGTGTACAGGGCTTTAGTTTCTTCGATAATCCTGCCTGTTTTTGATCACTTGCATGGAGAAGAGAAAGTTTATGCTGAGAGCATAATTGGATACTTTTATCTGTGACACAAAGTACCATAGACATCTAGTAGAAATACTCCAGCATTCGCAAAAAAAAAAAAGATGACTGCCTATAAACATTTTTGAGATAATGAAAAATGTTGGTTTACTTGTCAGGGTTTGCCAGCAGCTACATGGAAAATCTACTGTAGTTTACAAGAGGAGGGTGGTGGGGATCCTGTCTTGCCACTTAAAAGCAGCGTTCAAATATACTGCATATAGTTTTAATTAAAAAAAGGTCTCTGAAGAACAATGAACGTGGGGTCTCATTAGCGCAAAGTTTGGCAGAAGAATCTCAAAAGAACCAGGAACATTTTAAAAAGGGAAAAACACACACACACACACACACACACACACACGTGAGCTCTAAAGATAAGGAAAATTAATGGTGTTTGAAGGCGTGGTTACACCGTAATAAACTGCTACCATGAGCAGGATGGAAGGTTAACAGCCAAACAAAGAAGAACTAAAACCCCTCCCACCATCATCAGGATAACAGATGTGAACCTAAGAGATTATTGCGTAGAGTGAAAAAGGAAGTGGTGCAAGGAGCACACCACAGCAGGATCTGGTGGTTTAGAGATTGTGTACTTCGTTAAAAAGAGGCTAGATAAGGAGCCGAGAAGTAGGTTCTGCTCCACCTATGGAGTCACCTCCTAAATGTCCTTCCAATTACCCTATCCCACTTCTCACTGTACTCCTAATCTGGCCAAGGCTGGACAACGGCTGATGGCTGAAATGCCCACCAATTCCTGCTAAATCTGTCGAAATTGAAGTTCTGGATGGCTCTGCAAGTACCTGGAGAAATGATTGAGCAGGCAGTCAACAGGTGTTAATACAGTCCAAAACAATTTCTTAATATCAGGCCTCATGCCCACGGATGTTTTTACAGCCGCGTTTTTGAGCGTTTTTTTTACAGCTTAAAACTGCCTGTCCATGTTAGTCTATAGCTTTATGCCCACTTAGGCGTTTTTGAGCTGCAAATAGCATAGGCGTTTTTAAGCTGTAAAAAAAACCCAGGACCTGTGCGTTCTGCGGCGTCGGCGTTAGGCATAAAAAAAAAACGCGAAGCGTTAAAAAACCGCAGACATTGGGTTTTTGAGCTCCGTCGTTTTTTGTTTTGTTTTTTCGAAAAAAATCCGGTCGAAAAATGTATACAACAACATGGACAGGCGTTTTTAAGCTGTAAAAACGCAGCTGTAAAAACATCCGTGGGCATGAGGCCTAAGTGGAAAAAAAAAATCATCATCATCATAAAGAGTTCATGCATAAGTGGAAAATTATATATATATATATATATATATATATATATATATATATATATATATATATATATATCAATGCATCTGTAAAAGGTTGATTTCCAAAGATGCACCAGTGCAGTCTTCTTCCCACAATATGTGCCCTTTAGATTTGTTCATGAGTGAACACCAGGTGCTCTATACACCAAGTCACATATATGCGCTTACCAGAGATAGTGTAGCACTCAACTTCTTGAGAAGTCAAAAAACGCTTTATGTAACTGCTGGTTCGAAACCAAAACACTCAGATGCACAGCTCACACATGTCCGAAAAATCACATGGCAACCAGTCATCACTCAAAAGAGAAGAAAGGAGCACCAAGCTCGCATAGCGTAAACTCATCATTGGCTGAAATCTGCTACCAAACTTGTACTGTCCAATTACACTGAACAAGAAGAACTCTCTGCTCCAGATGAGAAGAAGCCTGGTTGATCCAGTGGGTGCCCAGTGCCCGCCCCCGTGTACGTCAGAAATAGAAGAAATGGCCGCACGCCACTTTGATGATCCAAGATCCTTTATTAGGACATTCCAAAAGACTCTACAGGAACAGAAAGCCTGGTAGACGCGTTTCACACACTTCAGGTGCACTTAATCATTAACAAAAGTAATGATTAAGTGCACCTGAAATGTGTGAAACGCGTCTACCAGGCTTTCTGTTCCTGTAGTGTCTTTTGGGATGTCCTAATAAAAGGATCTTGGATGATCATATAGGGGTGCAAGCCGGAAATATACATGTACAGGTGACTAATCATTTTCCAACAGCAGGCTGTAAGTGAAGAGGACAGTGTATAAAACCTCTTAGTGGTGCAACGGATCGGCACCGATCCGTGATCCGAACGGCACACCACGCGATGCGCAGTGCTCCGCTGCCTCGGCCATAGGAAAGGCCTCGGCTTCGGCCTAGCTCCGGCCATCTTGGTACACCCGGCGGCGGCTGTCTCGTCAGGAAGTGACGTTTCGTCGCCGCCATCTTGCTACACCCCACATTCCTGCACAGTAATGATAGAGTGAGAAGGGGGCAAGCGGACATCTTGTTACACCCACCAGAGTTTTAGATTTTAGTTATTTTCAACACAAAACGGAGCTTATATACTTATGTAGCGCTACCCCCAGTTAAGAGAGCCGCTGGTTTGATTTCGGGCCCTGCATACAGAACCGCCAACCCCCAGCAATCTTACTCGACCCACTCTGGCACAGTTAGTCTAGGGTTAAACTTATATCACATTCAGTAATATTGCAAGGGGCAATCTCTTTTGCAGTAAGACAACACACTGAGGCGAGAGATCAAATGCAACAGCTTTACTTTGATATCAAAAGCATAGGCAGAACAGAACACATGCAACTTGCTTACAGAGCCCTGCAGCAATAGGTGTAGCACACAACAACGGCTCAGCGCGGTAACCCACCGCGCGCAGCCATTATGGTGTACGCGCCCTGTGGCGCACTAAACAATATTCTATCTCCCCTCCCTGGTCAGGCCTGACATAGAAGAAATCTCAGTCTTTTCACTTGTTCTTTCTTCGCATGCAAACTTTCGGTGGTGCACTTGATGAAATAGTATTTGTAATCCACAAGTAGGCCGTCTCAAGGAACACTATACTGGAGACCCTTTAACTCTGTCCTGCTACTGGTCACCTAATGGAACAAACAACGATAGGTGGGCCAAGGCAGTCTATAGGCCTAAACACGGTACAGTCTATTGGCTTGAGCAAGTGCTCGCTCACCACTCCGGATGCGATCCCAGTCCGGGACTTCCACCTGCTGTCTCCGCACACAGCGTCTGCAACGATCGGGTCCCCGATCTAACTGATGTCCTCACTCGACAAGTCCGGTGCCACCCAGGCTTCGCAGTGGGGTGGAAGGCTCTTTGGAAGTTGCGCGAGGCCCCAGGCTTCAGGCCTTGTACTCCAGCAAATCCGCACAGGAAGAGGCTGTTGCTTGCAGCGCGGTGTCCAAAGAGGCCTGAGCTCCGCCTCGCCTCTTTCTTAAATAGCCCCTCCCATGAGTCTCTGCGGTGGCTAATTGCACTCTGGGTGCCAAACGGGGTTCTGGGTAACGTAGTCCCTTAAAGAAGACCCCGCTACACATAAATACAGTATTTGGAAATCCGACGGACTGGTTAGATGTTACATTTTAAAAGCAGCAGAAAACCTTCTGACCTTACATGGTTGCTAATGTGACAGAACACCTCTGATTTTCACATTTAACATCTAAACAGTCCATTGGATTTCCAAATACTGTATTTAAGCAAATAAGCTCAGTTTTGTGTTGAAAATAACTGTTAAATCTAAAACTCTGGTGGGTGTAACAAGATTTTTTTGCTGATCCGAAAAATGATCCGATCCGTGATCCGATCCGTGAGTTTTGGGATCCATTGCACCCCTACAACCTCTATATACAAATATGTTTATCCATGTATTGAAAATCCATATTTGAGAAACCAGGTAGCAATGGAGCCATACACCCAAACTAGCGTGAAACTATTATAAGAAAGAAGTATCCCTTTTACACCGCACTGCCAATGCTATTAAAAAACTGCAAGTCACACCCCCTGGTATAACCAAGCCCTAAAGGAGCTCAGTGATAAGCAGTTGGTAGCCCTCCAGGACAGGCCACAAGAACCTGCATAAAACTACCGTAGACAAAGTCAAATAAAAAAAAATCCAAAAATAAACTAAAACATAAAAGAAGTACCGTAAATGATTGCCAATGAAATAGCAGGTAACACACAAATGCTTTCTGTAATGCATGGAACGAGCACACAAATGTGTTGAAAGCAAGAATTTAGCACCGTCAGTTTATTGTTAAATTAATTACAGGGAAAGTGAAAAGCAGCTATTATGGTTAATGAGATCATTAGCAGATGCAGTTATCACCTACTTAGCAAATACATTCAGTCGTTCACTAATGAGTGCATCTACATACATACGTTTGTGCAGTTTGTTCATAATGTTTGGAGGAGGATTATTCATATAGCCAATTTGTTGCACTGCAATATTATTGATCGGATGAATTCTTGCAGTGTAGGATAGGATGACTGCATTGGAAGCTCATTTTCCCACGAGGTCCCAACAGTTCTCCTGCATTTTAGGCTGGTTTTATACCCATGTTCCAGCATTTAAGGAAGGGGCCTCCAAACCTTTTAGTATGGGGGGCCACATCGAAAAATTACAAACATTTAAAAAAAAATCCGAAAACTGAAGAAAAAAAAATAAAAAAGTGACCATAGAGTGTATTGTTTTATTAAAATAATAAACAGGTTTATGCTTACCCGCTCTGTGGAACGATGTTGCACAGAGCCACCCTGAACCTCCCCTTCTGGGATCGCTCGCTGGCGCTTACAGGCTCCTCCTCTTCTCCAAGCCGCTTGCTATGGGGGAGCTTGTGTGGGCTTGCTCCAGAGCTGGGCTGTGTGTGTCTATAGACACACACAGAGCGTGGCTTAGTCCCGCCCCACACTGTCCTCACTGGATTTGACTGACAGCAGAAAGAGCCAATGTCTCCCACTATTCTGAGCAAAGGCCAAGAGACTAGGAAGAGGGGGAGAAAAGACCTGCAGCATTGGACTGATACAGAAGTCAAATGTAAAGGAGGGTCGAACAGACAGTAGGTGTTTTTTTTTTTTTTATCAGGACTTTAAAACCACTTTAAAGATGAGCTGCAGTCTGCTCACATAATGTGTAATAAAAAATTTTTTGCCATTCTGAAGCTTCCCTCCAACCACATAATAAACACACGTACACATACTGTGATTCTGTACTTGCCAAATATGCTGCAGAAATCTCCCTCCACTAAGTGTGGCCGCAACCATTTTAACTGTGGGCAGCTGACGCTGCTGCCTGTTCACTTCCTGGATTTACACAGACACAGAGGCACACCTCAAGCTCTGATTGGCCCTTTTATGACTCATCACCCCTACCTTCCTGGCAAACTCGAATGAGAGAGCTGTTCATGATGTCATAAACCTAGGCTAATGACCAGACAAAAAACAGGAAGTGGGCTGTATAAGGTATTTACTGGCAGAAAAAAAATGTTGTACTATCCCAAATTAAAACAAGGGCAGAGGATTTAATAGATGGAAAGTGGAAAAAATTACTGAAGTTCCGCTATAAATTATATTTATAAGAAAGAATACATTTTACTTTGAGTTTATTTGTAATCAGCAGGATATGATTTTGAACAGAAAAAATAAAATTCCAAATAAACTTGAGCCCATTGTCATACCCCCTCATACCAGAGTCGGGAGGGAGAGATCAGCTGTTCCTAGTGATCAGGAACAGCGATCTCTCTCTACTCCCAGTCAGTCCGTCACCCTAACCGTTAGAAAGCGCCTCCCTATGGAACACTTAACCCTTTGATCACCCCTAGTGTTAACCCCTTCCCTGCCAGTGCCATTTATACATTGATCAGTGCATTTTTATAGCGCCGATCACCGTATTGGTGTCACTGGTCCCCAAAAAGTGTCACTTGGGGTCCGATTTGTCCGCCGCAGTCCCGCTAAAAATTGCTGATCCCCACCATTACTAGTAAACAAAAAACAAAAATCCCCTATTTTGTAGACGCAATAACTTTGGCGCAAACCAATCAATATACGCTTACTTACATTTTTTTTTTTTTTACAAAAAATATGTAGCAGAATACTTATTGGCTTAAACTGACCAATACATTTTTTTTTTTACATATTTTTTGGGGGATATGCATTATAGCATTTTTTTTTTCAAAATTGTCAGTCTTTTTTTTGTTTATAGCGCAAAAAAAAAAAAAAAAAAAAACAACAACAGCAGAGGTGATCAAATACTACCAAAAGAAAGCTCTAATCGTGGGGAAAAAGGACATCAATTTTGTTTGGGTACAACGTCGCACGACCGCTTAATTATCAGTTAAAATCGACACAGTGCCGTATCGCAAAAAAAACGGCCTGGTCATTAAGGAGGTAAATCCTTCCAGGACTTAAGTGGTTAAACCCAAAACAAAACTATTATTATATTGCAGTTTACTAATTCTTAGATGTGAAGGCTGCATTAGTTTTCTTTAGGCTCTCTTTCTTTCTTCTATTTTCATCTAGTGATCCAGCCAGCACGTATGTTTTTCACAGCAAAAACTGTCCAGCAGAAAATATCAGGTTTACATGGATGAGACAAACCACTTACCACTGGCAGGGGTGATTAAAAGGAACAGCTTTATTTATTCATGTAAAAAACTTTTATCCTAAAAGGATAACAAGGGGAGAAAAAAAAAACAACATGTTTGCTGTAACCAATTAAAAAGTGTGAGCTGAAGTTTGGCTTCAATTTTTTAGCGTATTTAAATCTGCTAGTCCATCGAACACTCCCCTCCCCCCAGATTGACAATGCTGCTGTCAGATGGGCCTCCTTGTTCTCATTCCTCCAGAGTGGAGTCTCACTAATACAGGAGTTATTGACCAGACCACCAGGCAAACCCAGGGAGGTAAAAAAAAAAAAAGGAAAGAAAACCGAGGCAGCCAATGACTGGAAAGCTGCAATATAATGCATTCGTTTTGGATTTAATACCACTTTAAACGTATGAGAACATGTAAAATTAAAGAAAATAATACCTTTTTGCTTTGTGGATGCTTGTTAATGTTCCATAGAAAATGTACAGGTACTACAAACCGTTCAGATGAATATTGAACCTCTCTAGGTAGGTCTCAGCTCTTGAGCTGGTCAGATATTTGCTGGCAAATAAAAAGATCTAAAAAACGCACAACTGGCACTGGATATCGCTTTAAAAGGTTTTACACTTCCAAGCATTTTTCAAAGGCTGTACAACACATGACAGGTATAAAATGGGCCCAGCTACAAAACTAAGCAAGCTACTGTACATTCTTCACAATGTAAATTACAAACCTTGACACACACAGTAACAGGAAATAGAACTGCCTGCTTTGTGTTCTCTATTAAATTAGTAACAACAAAAGTAAAAACGGGTTTTGAACAAAAGAAAAAATATGTTTTTCAACCTTCCCAAGACACCCAAACCATCCGATCAGTTTAGCGTAGTATGACACAACGCAAATGTAATATTCCATTAATTTGCTTTTTATTTTTTCAGAAACTTATTCATTCACTACTTCAGCTCTCACACCAGTATATCACCTAAAGACCAGAAAAAAGATTACATTTTCAATGTGGACCTGCTTGTTTGGTGGTATGTGCGTCATTACTAGGGGCGACTGGTGGTATATTTTTTTGGGGAGGGCGGCATCCCCCCCCCCCCACACACACTTACCACATCTAGGTCTTCCTCCCCCCTCGGCTTCCGCTGAGTCTCTTCCCTCCTCCTTGGTGGCCAATAGGATTGCTTCTCCTCTCGGCCAATCGGGTCTCAGGACGACAATAACTAATAATAATTTGCTATTGTCACACAACTGGGTGGGCTTGGGGCGCAGTGCTCTGTGCCCCGAGCCCACCCTTTTTTGAAGCCTAACCATGTGCTTCTAAAAAAAAAAAAAAAAACCCAGTTGGAATTCAAGCGCCTAGCACCCTGCATGTAAATAAGGGCCGGCGCCCCTGCGCCCTATATGGATGGGCCGCCGCTGGTCATTACTCAAGATAACAAAAATAACAAAGTAATAGTATTCGAGTTGAACAAGGCGTTCTTTACCTGCTTCTAGTCCAGGCCAATTCTGCCATTTCTCTTATACGTGTAAAATTACTTGGAACCCCCCCAAGCGCGAACACACACACACACACTTTTAATCACTTCCATACCGCTGGACATCATATGACGTCCTGGGCTTTCAGTGGAGATTCCCTGCACAGTAAAAACAATCATACCGGCAGGTCAGCCGCTTGATTGTTTTTTACAGGCGGCAGGAGGGGACAGGGGCGACCGCCCACCCCCCCTCCCACCGTCCCCTGGTGCTTCTACCGGCTCGCCCGTGCGATCGGCGAGCTGGAGAAGGAATCCAACAGTGGCCGAAGATAACCGTAGAGCTGACCGAAAACCAAGATGGTCCCCAGTCAGCTCTAGGACTCTGAGGCCGGGCACAACGTTATGACGTCACGTCCAGCCTCGGCAGTTGTAAACACTGCCGTGTGTTCGGCTGGAAAGGTTGAGATTGTTTATTTTTTTGTTTGTTTTTTATCTCAGGCTTTCCAGCCTAGAGGAGAGATGTGGGGTCGGTCTTATAGACCCCACATCTCTCCATAAAAGGAGGACCTGTTATGCCCTATTCCCATTAGGAGGGGGGGGGGGAATGAACAATAAATTATATATTATATTATATATATATATATATATATATAAGCGCTCCTTCCCCGTGTGCTTGCACGCAGAAGCGAACGCATACAAAGGTTGCGTTCGCATATGCAAACGACATTCACACCACACGTGAGGTATCGCCGCGAATGTTCAAGCAAGAGCAATAATTCTAGTGCAAGACGACCTCTATCTCTAAACTGGTAACCTGTAGAAAAAAATAAAAAAATAAAATTTAAGTGTAGCCAATAGATTTTTAAGTACTGAACTTTGGCGCCATTCCATGAGTGTGCGCAATTTTAAACCGTGACATGTTAGGTACCCATTTATTCGGCCTAACATCTTTCACATTCTAAAAAGCCATGTGTACTGGATTATTTCATGGACAGAAAGTCAAAGCAAAAGAGAAAGGGGCGCCCTTGGGACTTTCAGTGAGGCGATCACTATAGAGCCAGTAAAAATAACAGAAATAAATACAGTATATATTTAATTCAAGTAAAAAGTAGTACATACATTTTTGTCATGAATATCAGCCAATTCATACAAAATACAGAAATTGGGTAAAAATTATTATTTTGCAAGTATCTGTCAATATTGGCACACAAGCATAAAGTATACCCGACGCGTTTCGCGAGGCTTAGCTCGCTCTTCAGGGGTGAAAGCTTGTAGTGTACCTAAAATGAAAGGATATGGTGTATAGTATGATATAAAAAGGGTACAGGGTAAGGGGGGAACCCTTGATGTAGAAAACCCCATACTCACCAATGGACATGACCGGAAACCAGCGCATGTGAGGCCCCCAAACGGCTGCTGTGAATGTCTTGCCAGGGAGCAGAGGAGGCGAGGCCAAACGAAATCCCAACCTGGGTCAAACGGAAGCAGGGCACAGCATGGATAGAGTTTGTGTATCCCAAAAGTCTCAATGGGTCCATAAGGAATATTGGCTCTAAACACAAATATGTATGTTAGATAATTAAGGTAGGTAAGCGTGAAAAAATCTCTGCTGGTGGCGGTGTCCTTGTTTTGCTTTGGGAGCAGCGATATGTATCAAGGGGGACTTCTTGTCCCCCGCTGTCCCTTTTGAACGGGCGGGGCCACCTACATATCGGCGCCATGCCTATGCACCAGCCGCATGACGTCCGCGTTACCGCGGCATCTCTGTGGCTGGAAGCATCACACCACCTAGATGACCTGAGGGAGTGTTTGGGCCTTCACACTGCCCCATGGTGGTGGGCGGTCTCTTGCGATTGCCTCTCAGTCATCCATACATGGCGTTGGGGGCGGAGCCTCTCAAGCGCTCCCGGGGGCATTTATTGGAGGATCAGCACAGCATGGATTTCATTCTTTGCTTTCTCTCACTGAGGTCAGACACACACACACACACACACCAGTGCAGGTCTCCTATTGGAACCTATTACCTCCAGAATTTCTCCACTCAGGTACACATTACATGTTTGCACATGACTCACTTGGAGCACTCACCTGCAGCCTGTTTTTTCATTACAGTGCTTACCACACATCCGCACTTCATTTTATTTTCACTCTTTTCTTTCCTGCTTTCCTACCTGATTTTTCCTTCATCACACACAGCCAGTTCTTGGCATTTTCTCACCACCATTCTCTTTCAGTCTTCATGTTCTTACTACCCTGGGCTCAGGTCTCATCTACATTTGGATATACATGCGTTTTTGTACACCTATCTACCTAAATACTCAAACTACCCATGTACATTTTGTATATGACTCACTTTGAGCATTCACCTGTAGCCTGTCTTCTCATTACAGTCTTCATCACACACCCGCACTCCAGTTTATTTTCACTCTTTTCTTCCCTGCGTTTTTATCAGATTTTTTTTCCCCTATCACACCTGCCAGTTTCTGGCATCTTTTCACCGCATTCCCCTTCAGTCTCTATGCTTTCACCATCTATGTCTCAGGTCTTTCATCTACATTCAGATACACATGCGTTTTTTTACGCTTACCTACCTTATTACCTCAATTATTTAACATACATATTTGTGTTTAGAGACAATATTCCTTATGGACCCATTGAGACTTTTAGGATACACAAACTCTATCCATGCTGTGCCCTCCTTCCGTTTGACCCAGGTTGGGATTTCGTTTGGCCCCGCCTCCTCTGCTCCCTGGCAGGACATTCACAGCAGCCGTTTGGGGGCCTCACATGCGCTGGTATCCGGCATGTCCATTGGTGAGTATGGGGTTTTCAACATCAAGGGTTCCCACCTTACCCTGTACCCTTTTATATCATACTATACACCATATCCTTTCATTTTAGGTACACTACAAGCACCCACCCCTGAAGAGCGAGCTAAGCCTCGCGAAACGCGTCGGGTATACTTTATGCTTGTGTGCCAATATTGACAGATACTTGCAAAATAATAATTTTTACCCAATTTCTGTATTTTGTATGAATTGGCTGATATTCATGACATCAACGTATGTACTACTTTTTACTTGAATTAAATATATACTGTATTTATTTCTGTTATATTTACTGGCTCTATAGTGATCGCCTCACTGAAAGTCCCAAGGGCGCCCCTTTCTCTTTTGACGTATATTGCAGGGATGGAGGTGCGTCACTGGTGACACCAGACCCTCTTAATTTTTTCAGAAAGTCAAAGCAAAAACATTTTTTTCACATTTTATACAGCCACTTAGGCTCAGTTCACACTAGTGTCATTTTAGATTCAACTTGAGTCACAAAGTCACATGGCAATGAAAAATCACATACTTTTCAAAGTTGCCTGTTCTCATCAATGCGACACAGTACGATTCGGGAAAAAGGTTCCTGCACTACTTTGGTGCGATTCCAGTACCATTTTGGCCCCCTAGAACACGTAAGAAAATTTCAAAGCACCCGTAGTAAGTAGAAGGAGGATCGGCGGTGTCAGGAGGGGGCGGGACAGTGCCCCATCGGCGGTGTCAGGGGGGGGGCGGGATAGTGCCCCCATCGGCGGTGTCAGGGAAGGGCGGGACAGTGCCCCCATCGGCGGTGTCAGGGAAGGGCGGGACAGTGCCCCCATCGGCGGTGTCAGTAGAAGGAATAGTGCCTCTTATGAATAGGAGAAATAGTATCCTAGGAGCCAGATAGAAGTAAAGGGCTGAATCTGGCACTTGGGCCGCAGTTTGGAGCCACTGCCCTAGAACATGCAAACCACACTCAAGTTGCACTACATGAACACCCTGAAAGTTGGGCCAAAATCGGACTGCAGCAGTGTGGACCTAGCCTAAAACCAATGCTTTGTAGAAAACATGCAGCAGTTCCATCCAATGAAGAGTGAACTCGTGAGTCTTATTGCTGCAATAACTCTTCTACGCTTTAGATGCAACTTCCCATTTTTTCAGTACAGACGCACACACTAAAGCGGTCTTGTTCCTCTAGTCTAGACAGCTATGAAAATAAGGAAAAAGTGCAAGCCAGTAATGTTCTCTTCTTGTTGACTTGTAAAGAAACCCAACCTAGTAGCAACAATGAAATGATGCCATGGAGAATGACAAGGAAAATATCAATTCAACTTTTACGAGGTAAAGACATGTTGGGAGTCTACTTTGGGCTTGTTCTGCTGCAGTAGAAAAAAATAAATGGTCGCGATAAATGACTGCAAGTGATGTCATATAGGCAACATTTTGTTCTTAAAAAATAAAGAATGTATTTTTTTTATAAGCGTTTTTTCACACGCTAATATTTCTATTACAAGCATGCCTGAACTTGGTGATCCTGCCATGAAGATACTTATTCGGATGCCTTGTGTTCGAGAGTGAAACACTCTGACCGGTCTCACAATCGTGCTCAAGCATGTAAAATAACACAAACTGTGTAGAAAAGGGTTCACTTTTATCACATGCTTCCTGCTGGAGACTACAAACAGCCATGCTGACACACACTGAGCAGGCATGGTCCACCATTGTCACTCAGAAAATCAGTCCACAGCATTGATGTACAGCCGACGATGGAGCAATGGATGGATGGATGCGATGGAGCAAGTGCAAAAAGACAGGCTGAAAAAAGGCTGGAGAACAGCAGCACTGAGATGCAAAAAAATTTTTTTAAAAGAAAGAGTGAAAACAGCATGTTTATAGGGGGGGGGGACTTGGCTTGACATGATACACAGCGCTTTAGCAAACTTCATCTAGTTCGATCAAAAGTATTCTCCCAAAAGTCACCTTTTAGTTTATATTGCACATGGCTAACGCACACGCACGCGCGCACGCACGCACGCACACACCAAAAGTATTGGGATTCACAGAACAATCCTCCTGCACTAGGGTGGTAGGGATGTTTAGTGCAGGCAACTCTTTTCAATGCCAACGACCGTGCTGCCCTCCCAGGACAATGGGTAACCTCAGAACTGAAAAAATATTTAGAAAAGAGGCCACACCGACCTAGTGCATTACCAAAGATGGATTTATTAGAAATAAAAAACAGCAATAGTTGTACTCACAGCCGTAAAATATAGACATGTCACAGCATAGGCAGATGCAAGTAGTCTCTCTTGGGTCTGTTTTACGAAGAACCGGTGATGCCGGAAGACCAGGCGATGTAAGAAATGGCCAACGTATTTCGAGGGAGAACCCTCTTCTTCAGAGCCAAAGAACTTTAATGGCATCCCAGTCTTATGGCCCGTACACACGATCTGAATATCGTACGAAAACGGTCGTCCAAGGAAGAATCGTACGATTTTCGGATCGTGTGTACACTACTTTCGAGGGTCGATCATGACAGTTCATCTGATATTATTCGATCGGACAAACACGAAAATTTTCCAGATCGTACGATTTTCGTTTAGTCATTATAGTTGTCGTCCGAAAATACAATACAAAATACATTACAACACATGACATCACTTCACATCACATTTTTTTTTCTGTCGTACGAGAATTTGTGACTTTATTACCCTATTCAATTTCTACTTGCGACTATTAAGCGGAAAAAGTCGTACGATCAGTCGTACGATATTCGGATCGTGTGTACGGGGCATTAGGCCCCATACACACTATTAAATTTTCTGCAGGTTTTTGTCTTCAGATGTACTAAAACCATGTAGTGCAAGGGCCTGCCTGTGTATACAAATTGAAACTCTTAAAAGGTTTGACCTCATATTATATGGTTTTGGTAAATCTGAAGACAAAAAAGTTTCACACATACATCTTGTGCTTAATCATTACCAGACCAGGGTAATGATTAAGCAAAAGATGTATGTGTGAAACGCGTCTATGTGACTTCATGTTGGTGTCTTTGGTGTCATCACTGTGAACAATAAAAGGCAAATGGAATCTCTTGATGCACAGCAGTTTCTTTTCTTAACAGTCAAGTTCCTCCACCCCAAACTCGCTCATCCATGTCTTTATGTACCTTGCTTGGTGCACTGGTCCAAATCATTTGGTGGATTATTGTGTGGGGTTGTTTTTCAGGGGGTTGGGCTTGGTCCCTTAGTTCCAGTGAAAGGAACTTTTAAGGGGTCAGCATACCAAGACATTTTGGAAAATTTTAATACTCCCAACTTTGTGGGAACAGTTTGGGGATGGCTCCTTCCTGTTCCAAGACTACGCATCAGTACACAAAGCAAGTTATATTTTGTGTAAAGCCCAACTCCTGGCACAGCTAATTTTATGGGGGGGTGGGTTCTTAAAAGCAGACAGTCCAGGACAAACTGAAGTGTTTTTTTTTTTTCTTTAAAACAGGAGCCTGCAAAGTATTGCACCCGCAATAATTAGATCGCAGATGCCTTTTCAGGCTGCTGGGCACACTTCCTACTGCTCTGTCATTTTCAGAGCTGTAGGCAGTGTCCACCTGACGTGGTGACGGACGGGACTTGTAGCTTTTTTCCCATGCACAGACTCCTGTGAATGAATGACATGACTATGTGGGAGGAGGCCTGCACAGCCACATTGTTTTTAAAACCTGACAGTGGGAACGGGGAGAAGAACCCTCGCCTGCTGTCACACTGAGGGGGAGAGGAGAAGAACAGGTTACATCCTAAATACAGGTATAACAACATGTTCTAGAAGGTGAACTTGTCCTTTAAAAAGCCATTTATAAATAGATTGCCCTGATTGTAACTTTTGATGCTCCGGAGAGGCAAGGGTGATGTCACCATGTCTTCCTGCAGAGCTGGGAGCCTGACATCCCAGCAAAAGAACATTGCAAGAACACAATCTCGTGGGATTCCCAGCTATCACCGGAGACAGTGGCGAGGCATTGTGCACTCCTGGAAGCTTTACTGGTAAGAAGATTTTTTTTTTTTTTTTAATGATCTGTTAAATGGTTTTAAGCCTCACTGAGAAATTCTGATATGTATGGCAGAAAGGAAAACCTCTGTTTCTGCTGAATAGAATCCATCAAACAATGAAGAACAGTTGTTAGTGGGGCTTTAAAAACACTGCCCACGTTGCAGATGGCGTAAAAAAAAACACACAAACACATGAGTTTTTGAATGGTTAGCTTAGATTTCAATGGTCCTCAAAAACTCAGAGTAGGTTTATTGGAAGTGAGGACAATGGACCATGCTTGTGTAATGTTTGCTGAAAAGCCACTTGTAGGCTTCATAGAAAGATCATGGGATAGTTGTGCAGTTAGTGAAAGAGTTGCTTTAAAGAACACACACACACACACACACACACACACACACCAATTTTGTGAATGAAAACAGGATAACCTGCAGGACACAAGAAATAGCAATATAGGAATGAACAGAACTAGTACTTAAAGGGTTAGTTCACTTTTTTCATGAAAAGGTGAACAAATTCCAAAAATATACAACCATGAGGATCAAGGTACCGGAAGTCCCCTTTTTTTCAGAACTTTTAGGCAATTTCAGGGCACTGCTGAGGAACAATTAACATTTTTAGATTTTCCCTATAATGTAGCAAATCATTATTTTTGCATTCTGGTCTACTTCAAAGTGGTTCTAAACCTCAGGCATGAAATATGAACGAACGAAGCACATCCTTCTATAGCAGGGGTCTCAAACTGGCGGCCCTCCAGCTGTTGTGAAACTACAAGTCCCATGAGGCATTGCAAGGCTAACAGTTACAAGCATGACTCCCACAGGCAGAGGCATGATGGGTCTTGTAGTTTCGCAACAGCTGGAGGGCCACCAGTTTGAGACCCCTGCTCTATAGGGTTTACTGGTCTCAAAGTGGTTGTAAAGGCACAATGTTCTGTGTGCAGCGACCCCCCCCCCAATATTTACCTGAGCCCCCTCTTGATCCAGAGATGTCCATGAGAGCCTTGCCTTTCTGGGGACTCACACTCCTGATTGGCTTTGGGCAGCAGCAGGAGCCATTGGCTCCTGTTGCGATCCATCAGAGCCAGTGAGCCAATCAGGAGACAGAGGGGGTGGCGTCGTGCCACAGCTACGTGTGTGTAGGGACACAGAGCCGTTGCACGGGAGCGCACATGCTTAGGTGCCCCCAGAGGAAGCCGCTTGCTGTGGGGCACCTAGGAGGGAGGAGCCAAAAGCGCCAGCGGGGGACCTGAGAAGAGGACTTGGGCTGCACAGAGCAGGCAAGTATAGCATGATTATTTTTTAAACAAGACTTTACAATCACATTAAGGAGCACCAAGTGTCATATTTGTCTGGTGCTTCGTTCCTCTGCTTTCCACACGAGTCAATTCTGACCAGTTTTCTTGACACCAAGATAAAAAATGGTGACGAGGGAGCCCCAGCTGATTGACAGCCCCAACTCTGTTCATGGGGGCTGTGTGGATGGGGTTGGGTGTCTTACCTCCAATCAGCTCTCAGAGCTCTCCTCACTGAGTTCCGAAGTGTGCAATTTCAGCTCTCCGCCCCCTTTTTTCTGAACCCTCAGACAAGCTTTATAAATTCTAAACTTTGAATGTATGTGGAGTAGAGAAAACTGCAGAAAAATAGGTACAACTTATGTGGAAGGATTTGTTTAGTCTCCGAGTCCAGTCACTTCCCTGGGTATATGTAAGGGTTTACAACCACTTTAAGCAGTCGCAACTTTCTTTTACATCCGCGGAATTGGAGGAAGTAATGTTATCACAAAGAAACGTGGACAGAAATGTAGGCATTTAGAATGAAGATTTTCAGGTTACATAAATCAGAATGTAGTAAAACAAACAACTGAACAAGCTCTTACAAAAAATAAAGCCAGGCCTGTGGGAAAGTGATCTGTGCCTAATAAATCTTTAATGTTAGACAAAACCATAACAGGAGATCAACGGCTCATAACTAGAAGTGCACTTAATCAGATGAAACGAACCTCAGTGAGGCTGGGAGCCATTTGAAAACAACTTTTACTTCACACTAGTTGCATATTTCTGTAAGGGCAGCCTTCATATTTCTTGAGGAACACGGCAATAATAATTATTATTAATACAGGATTGATGCTGTATAGCGCACAGTGCGTACAGTTTGCTCAGCGCTTTAACAATGGGAAACAGTACAGTTCCAATGCGATACAAAAGTATTCCCATTTTTGCAACCAAATCGGAACGCATGCTTTATAATTGCTACATTTTTTACACGCTTTTACAAGTCACCAGTTTAGAGTTACACAGGAAGTCTGGTGCTAGAAGTATTGCCCTCGCTTGGACGTTCGCGACAATACGTCACGTGTGGTGCAAAAACCGTTCACATATTTGAGCTTAAAGTGGAACTTCAGCTCGTCGGATTCCTCCCTCTGGTGCCACAATTGGCACCTTTCAGGGGGGGGGGGCCCACAGGATACTTTGACAGGCATCCTTTCCCACTTTCGGGACTCCGGGCCGAGGCCCGTGATGTCAACGTGGGGCTCCCCCCCCTCCTCCCCCGGCCATCGGACCAGTAGGAGAGAGGAGCGGGCCTCGTGCATGCGCAGTAGGGTTCCCGGCGTCTAGCCGAAAGGCTACACTGCCGGGTACTTTTACCCGCAATGGCGGCGGCAGCACCCGACAGCTGATGGAAACATCAGCTGCGGGTGCCTACATCGCTGGACTCCAGGACAGGTAAATGTCCATTTATTAAAAGCCAGCGGCGGCAGTATGTGTAGCTGTTGGCTTTTAAATTATTTTTTTGGGGCGGAACACCGCTTTAAGCACGAGGGTGCTTTACATTTTTTTTATTTTTTATTTTTATACAAAATAAAAAATTTACACTTTTTTTGTTTGGATTAACTTTATTGTGCAACATCCCTTGTGACAGCATGGTCCATGACAGGTCCTCTTTATGGAGAGATCTGGGGTCTATTAGACCCCAAATCTCTCCTCTGGTCTCCCATGCAGCCAATCAGGCGGAACCGGAAGTGATGACATACCCGTCGCTCCCAGTTTCAGAGGTCTATATATATATATATATATACATATACATATACATATACACACACATACACACACACACACACACACACACACACACATATACATACACACACAAAATAAAAACATTTATTCATCAGTTTAGGCTGATATATATTCTAAAAAAAAAAATCCCAATAGGCATATATTGATTGGTTTGCGCAAAAGTTATCGAATCTACAAACCATGGGATAGATTTAGGGACATTTTTTGGGGTTTTTACTAGCGGCGATCTGCGATTTTTAGCGGGACTGCGACATTGCGGTGGACAAATCTGACCTCAAATTACACTCTGAGGACCAGTGACATTATTACATTGATCAGTGCTATAAAAATACACTGATCAATGTAAAAATGACACTGGCAGGGAAGGGGTTAAGGGGGTGGCGATCAAGGGGTAAAGTGTGTTCCCTAGGTGTGTTCTAACTGTAGAGGGGGATGGGCTGCCGATGACTGGGAACAGAAGAAGAACTGTCATGTCCCCTGTCAGAACAGGGATCCACATGTTTACAGAGGCAGATCCTCGTTCTGCCTCTGTATTAGGCGATCATGGGTCGCCAGCGGACATTCTATGCATTAAAATAAACACCCTTCTGTGTTTAGCAGGCACCCCCTAATTACCAGAGCCCCATCTCTCTCCAGCGATGTACATGAGTGTCTTAGCTGTCCGGGACTCTCCTCTTGATTGGCTAAGACACAGCAGCGGCTCCATTGGCTCCTGCAGCTGTCAAAGTCAGTTAGCCAGTCAGGGTAGAGGGGGGAGTGTAGGGCCGGGGCTCCATGTCTGAATGGACACAGGGAGCTTTGACTCGGCTCGGGTGCCCCCATAGCAAGCTGCTTGCTGTGGGGACACTGAACAGGAGGGAGGGGCCAGGAGAGCCGAATAGGGACCCAAGAAGATGAGGATCTGGGCTGCTCTGTGCAAAACCAACTGCACAGAGGGGGCAAGTATAACATGTTTGTCATTGTTTTTTTTTGGTTTTTTTAAACTAGATTTTACAATCACTTTAACAAGGCCCAGGTGTGTAAAATTAATACTTTAATATTTACATAGGAATGTGCAAGTTACTTTTCTAGCACGTTTATATTTTTGAGGAACATCGAGAAAAAAAAAAAAAAAAAAAAAAAAAACTCAGTGTTTACCACACTTTGCTCCTTCTCTTTGCTCCATCACAACCTGAAGTTGGAGTTTGTACTAGTAAAGCAGAACTACAGGAAAGGAACTAAACACATAAATGGAGCATGTGTAAACTTACTGCTCAAAAGATCTTTCAATCACTAAAAAGTATTCTGACTTGGGATATAACTTTCTAAAGGCAATTTTTTATTTTATTTTTTTAAAACATGCTGTAGGTCTGTGAACACTTTCATTGCCATAAATGTTCCAAAGAACCCAACTCTCCCCAGAAACTCGTGCAGCGTAATATTAATATGAGGGGCCCAAGATGGTTGTATCCACCAGCTATGAGGTGTGACCAAAGGGCATACAGGCCCATCCATGCACACTAGTCTGACAAAAAATTCTAAGGGATGCTACACCTTTTGTTAGAATGCTCCTGTGAAAGGTGTCTATCAGTTCTTATCTGACCAGTTATTATACAGAACAAAAATGGACTACAATGTATCGCTACTGTCAGTCGGATGTAAGCCAACAGACGTGTATATCCAAGTCCATTAACGTATCCGTACGTCGCTGGTTATACCAGGATGTCTGCAGCTAAAGGCATCCACTCGATTGCTATTACAAGCAGCGGGAGGTGACGCCCCCCATCTTGCTCGGGCTATTCGGTCCCACCGAGAGACCCTGGCGACCAGCCGGGCACTTCTGCTGTTCCTAAAAGTAACCCGGATGCGATGACATGATATCACTACCAGTTTACTCTGCACCATCGGTGACATTTTTAAAACTCAAAAGCATTCAAAAACACTAACCTTGGCGTTTTGAATGCTTTTAGGCCGGGTTCACACTAGTGTGACACGACAGCCGTCCTTCTTTGGATCCAACTTTGCCCTGCGACATGAAGCCGACATATGTCCGACTTTCAATGAACGGGGATCCGACTTGGATCCCCGCCAATACCAGGCACTGTGTTTGGTATGAATCTTGAGGGGGAACTCCAGGCCAAATTTTAAATAAAAAACCGGCATGGGTTCCCCCTCCAGGGGCATACCAGGCCCTTGGGTCTGGTCTGGATTTGAAGGGGAACCCCTACGCCAAAAAAACGGCGTGGGGGTCCCCCCGAAATCCAAACCAGACCCTTATCCGAGCACGCAAGCTGGCAGGCCACAGGGGAAGAGGGGGGGCGAGAGAGCGGGCCCCCTCCCTCCCTCCTGAACCGTACCAGGCCGCATGCCCTCAACATGGGGGGTTTGGTGCTCTTTCCGACAACCCTGGCCGTTGGTTGTCGGGGTCTGCGGGGGGGGCTCATCGGAATCCGGGAGCCCCCTTTAATAAGGGGGCCCCCAGATCCCGGCCCCCCACCCTATGTGAATGAGTATGGGGTACATTGTACCCCTACCCATTCACCTGGTGGAAAAAAACATCAAGAAAAAAAAACACAACACAGCTTTTTAAAGTAATTTATTGCATAGCCCCGGGGGGTCTCCGGTGTCGTCTCCGCGCTCTCCGGTTCTCCGGGCCTCCGCTATCTTCTTCCAGCTCTTTTGCTAGCGGAGAGGCCCGGTCTTCCCGTCCGGCTCTCCGTTGTATTTCTGCCAGCCCCTCCACTATCTTCTTCCAGCTCTTTTGCTAGTGGAGGGGCCGGTCTTCCCGTCGTCGGCGTCGTCTTCCCTCTTCTCCTCCTCCATGTTGACTCGTCGCTTCCTCCCGCTGTAATGCTGGGTGTTGCAGTGGGCGACGATTTATATAGGCTACTCATGACATCACAGTCACAAGCTCCGCGTGGCCCCGGAGCATGTGACTGTGACGTCATGGGAGCATGCGACTGACGTCATGAGAAGCCTATAATAAATCGGCGCGCACCGCAACACCCAGCATTACAGCGGGAGGAAGCGACGAGTCAACATGGAGGAGAAGAGGGAAGAAGACGCCGACGGGAAGACCGGCCCCTCCACTAGCAAAAGAGCTGGAAGAAGATAGTGGAGGGGCCGGCAGAAGGACAACGGATAGCCGGACGAGACGACGGGTAGGCCGGGCCTCTCCGCTAGCAAAAGAGCTGGAAGAAGATAGCGGAGGCCCGGCGGAAGGAAGAAAGAACCGGAGAGCGCGGAGACGACACCGGAGACCCCCCGGAGCTGTGCAATAAATTACTTTAAAAAGCTGTGTTGTGGTTTTTTTCTTGACATTTTTTTCCACCAGGTGAATGGGTAGGGGTACAATTGTACCCCATACTCATTCACATAGGGTGGGGGGCCGGGATCTGGGGCCTCCCTTATTAAAGGGGGCTCCCAGATTGCGATAAGCCCCCCGCCCGCAGACCCCGACAACCAACGGCTGGGTTGTCGGGAAGAGGCCCTGTACTCATCAACATGGGGACAGGGTGCTTTGGGGTGGGGGGCCGAAGGTCGCCCCCCTGCCCCAGAGCACCAAACCCCCCATGTTGAGGGCATGCGGCCTGGTACGGTTCAGGAGGGAGGGGGGCCGCTCTCTCGTCCCCCCCCCTCTTCCCCTGCGGCCTGCCAGGTTGCGTGCTCGGATAAGGGTCTGGTTTGGATTTCGGGGGGACCCCCACGCCGTTTTTTCGGCATAGGGGTTCCCCTTCAAATCCAGACCAGACCAAAGGGCCTGGTATGCTCCTTAAGGGGGAACCCACGCCGTTTTTTTTATTTAAAATTTGGCGTGGAGTTCCCCCTCAAGATCAGCAGAGTAGAAGTCGCATGCCAAAGTCGGATCATGCAAGACTGCGGTCCGACTTCAATGATAGTCAATGGGCTGAAGTCGGATCAAAGTCGGACCAAAGTAGTACAGGGAGCATTTTCAAAGTCGGACCGACATGTGTCGGACCAGTTAAGACGGCTCCCATAGGGAAACATTGATTTTCACACGTCATGAGCTCCCAATGTCGGAGCGTTTGTCGCCCCAGTGTGAACCCGGCCTTAGGTGCAGAAAAGGGATCTCTCCATAAAGAGGACTAATCATATGCCTATTGCTGTCACAAGGATGTTTACATTCCTCATGACAGCAATAAAAGGGATTAAAAAAAAAAAAAAAAAAAAAAAAAAAAAAAGTAAAAGCAACACTGTAGGGAAAAAAAAAAAAAAAAAAAGAAGGATAAAAATACATTTTAAAAATACTATATTAAAGTACCCATGTCCTCCCGTGCTTGTGTGCAAAGGTGAATGCGCGTGTCGGTCCCACACGCAAACAGCTATCGTTACACACGTGTGAGGTAACACCGCGAACGTCAGATCATGGGCAGTAAGTCTAGTACCAGACCCCCTCTGTAAATCTAAAGTGGTAACCTGTAAAGGCTTTAAAGAATCACCTGTGGATAGCAACATTTCCGTTCTTGAGCGCAGTTGCACAGGCGTACACAATTTTAATGCTCGACATGCTTGCTATATATTTACTCGGCGTAACTTCATCTTCTATACTTTACAAAAACCATTGAGTTATGCATTTTTTTTTTTTGTAAAAGAAAAAAAAAAAATGCACAAAATAGTTTTTTTACCAAAAAAATTGCTTTTGAAAAACCGCTGCGCATACAAGTGACATAAAAATATAAATTGCTAAACCCACCAATTTATTCTCTCGGGCCTCTGCTTTAAAAAAAAAAAATATAGAAAGTTTTGGGGTTCCAAGTAATTTTCTAGCAAAAAAATAAAATAAAAAATACTGATTGTTACATACTGTATGAACAAAAAGGCCCAGAAAAGGCCCGGGCTGGAAGTAGTTAGGCTCCCCTAACTGAATGAAAGTAAGTTAACATCCAGGTCCCTTTTACAGACCTGACCAAATATGGATGGATATAGACTACTGCATGTCCGCTTACGTCAGCTACTTATAGGGATTAGAATGGGCCTGGGCCTGCCCCTCCCCCCTCCCCCTCCATTACAAAATGGAGGTCAGATCTGCGAGTGTTTACTATTTGTTCTGCATCACTCTTCATCTTAAAAAGGGGTTGTAAAGGTAATTTATTTTGTAAATAAACATGTTATACTTACCTCCACTGTACAGCTCATTTGGCCCCAAACCTGGTCTTCTGGGGTCCCTCGGCGGCTGTCTCGGCTCCTCCCCGTAAGAACTAACCCCCTTCATGCGAGCTCTCTCCCATGGGGGTTAGTTCCTGCCGGCTCGCTCCCGTGATACAGCCGGCGGCCAAAGCCCCAGACTGTATCACTAGGCCCCTCCCCCCGGCGCGCTGTGTCATTGGATGTGATTGACAGCAGCGCGAGCCAATGGCTGCACTGCTTTCAATCAACCAATGAATGAGCCGAGAAGCCAGCGCATTCACGGCACTTTCGAGGGGTCAGGTAAGTAAATGGGGGGGGGCTGGGGGGCCGCTAATCCTCTGATGTTTTTTCACCTTAATGCATAGAATGCATTAAGGTGAAAAAACATGTGCCTTTACAACCTCTTTAATCAGCCACATGGGCTTAGAAGGATTTTCTGAAAAGTAAAAAGGTAAATAGAGCTTTCAACATAAGTACAAATAAAAAGCTAAAACGTTCAAGTTACAGCAAGCTGATCAAAACATTCATGGAAAAATCGGCGGAGCCTGTTACCTTCAGAGAATGTTTTCATCAAACAGGGAGTTCACCTGCAAACTGCCTTCATTTTAGGGATAAAAGAAATGTTTTAACTTTGAACAGCAATGAGGAAAAAAAAACAGACAAAAATTTAAAGGCCAAGTTCACAAAAAAAAACAAAACCAAAAGTGCATTTATTTTATTGTTTTTTCTTAGGAGCCTGCAGAGCATTGCACCTGCGATCAGCAGATAGAGGGTGCAATGCAAGGCTCCTGCAGAAACTCAGGACAGCAGGATTTAAGAGTGCTCATCTGCATGCTTGCAGTTGTATGAGAACTACTAGTCGTCTGCAGCAGTGGCTTGTAGTTCATTCATTCACAGAACTGTGTGAATAAAGGACATGGCTGTGTGGGTGGAGTCCCACACAGTCACGCTGTTTTTGAATTGCAAAAACAGGTACGGGGGAAAAGAAACTCCTCCCACTGTCACAATGGGGGTTCGAGGTACTAAATATGGGTGTAACATAAGGATAGGTCCACCTTTAGTTACATGTAAACCCAATACACTTAAAACTCATATAAAGCTTTAAAATCTGAAAAAGAATGACAATTGGCTAAGTTATAGTGGTGATTTGGCCTCTGCCTGACTTTTTTTGGGCACAGCTTCCACAGTTCAGTTCCTCTTTAAAAATGTTAAAGTGCATGTACCACCAAACATTTTTTAAGTCTTTGGATAGAGCAGAAAAAAAGGAAACCTTTATTAGGCTATTTTTGTTGCTGGTGTCTTTCTAGGGAGATTTCTCTACTTACTGTTCCAGAAATACACAGGTAAAGAAAGCCCAAAGGTGCAAAAAACTAAAAAACTGCGCTAATCTTTAACAATATATAACAGCAGCACCTGTGATATGTGATAACATACAAAACAGACAAAATGGAAAAAAACAAGGGCGCTATAATGTGAATAATAACTAAATAAAATTAGTAACAAAGGTTCACAGATAAACTGACAAAAAAGTCCAATTTGGAAAATTTAGAAGTCCAATCGCCAGTTCAACCGCAGTGGTACATGTACTGAGCACCACGGATCTTTTTCAGCTCTGCACGCAGGCTTTGCATTGTAACCTCTGTCATATCCACTGAGGTTGAACCGGCGATTGGATTTCTTTGGATCAATTCCTGGGATTACGGATGGGCTCTATTGTCTCTTACCTTTGGTAAGCAGTTTGTACTGGTGGCGGTGGACACGGGTGTTGCATGCATCAACTCGTCAGTGTATTCCAGTTCACCTCTTCATGGCATCCTTTTAATTTTCTGTTTTTTGATGGGACTGACATGTTTCATTCACAGCCTTCAAAACTGGACTTTGTCAGTTTATCTGTGAACCTTTGTTACTAATTTTATTTAGTTATTATTCACATTCTAGCGCACTTGTTTTTTCCATTTTGAAAGAAATCCCAAAGTGAACAACATTCAAATCATAGAGAGCAGTCAAAGGAACGGGAGCCCCCTGGGGGAGCCCCTCTCCCGTCGCTGATAAAAGTGATCTTGCGGCGAATTCGCCGCAGAGACCATTTATATCTGAAAGCGGACCGCCCGCTGAAGAGGAGGATACCGGGGTTATGGATGGTAGCTAGCTGTTGTCATAACAACAATATTCCTCTTTAAACATCGGACCTATAACGTTATAAGTGGTTAAGGTCTGGGGAGACTGGCTGGGCCACTCCATGACCTTAATGTGCTGCTTCTTGAGCCACTCCTATGTTGCCTTGGCAGTATGTTTTGAATCATCGTCATGCTGGAAGACCCATCCATGACCCATCTTCAGTGTTCTGGCTGAGGGAAATAGGTTCTCATCCAAGATTTTACAATACATGGCCAACGTCCATTGGCCTCTCAATGCGGCAAAGTTGGCCTGAACCTTTAGCAGAGGAACAGCCCCAAAGCATAACGTTTCCACCTCTGTGCTTGACTGTAGAGATGGTGTTCTTGGGGTCAGTCAGAATTTTTCTTCCTCCAAACACAGCGAGTCAAGTTAATGCCAAAGAGCTCAATTTTGGTCTCGTCTGACAACAGCACTTTCTCCCAATACTTCTCAGACTCAAAATTGAGCCATTTGGCATTAACTTGACTCGACCAACTACAAGAAATGTCTTACCTCTGTGCTTGCGAACAAGTTTTTCCACCAACTACGAAGTAGTGTTTGGCTTAGGGATCAAATACCTATTTTACTCACTGAACTACAACTCAATTTAGAACATTTGTATGATGTGTTATTTCTGGATATTTGGTTGATATTCTGTCTCTATCATTTAAAATACAGATATGATAAAAATTATAGATCATTTCTTTGCAAGTGGGCAAACTTACAAAATCTGCAGGGGATAACATTTATGTTCCCCACTGTATATGTACTGCATAAACTGGCCGTGCTATATAGGGAACCTGTAATAAATAAAATAATAGAGATAGGAGAGATCCAGCATAGCTCCTGCTGATGCCATGAATTTTATAGTGGTAGCACACTCAGGCGCCCTGATCTTTCAGTTTGAAGAAAGTTGTGAATGACACAGAACTTTCCATAAGCAACGTACAACTGCTTTTTTTTTTTTTTTCCAGGCCCAGTCTGTCACCCATTCCACAGCACTGTGAGGCTGTGAGTCAGCTTTCATATCAGAGGTGGTGCAATGCCATCATAAAGAAGCTATTTCTGTTCCTGGCCATCAATGTAACCCTAGCTTATCAGAAGAAGGCATGGGCAGGATATGCACCAGTGACCCCCTTTAATAGGTTATAATATACCCATCTTTTTGGCAAAAGCTCTTCTTTTACAGTTACTGCTGTGATGTAAAGTTTACAGGCGCTCAGCCATGAAGAAAGAAATACAAGGTATTGCACTAGTATTAATTTGTAACTGGCAGGAAACCACAGTGGCAGCTATTTACCAAGTTCATCACACCAAAAAATTGGCTGGTGAAAAGCAGAAATATGAAATGTAATAAACTAAAGGATCCTCTTTCTATAAACGGTGCAAACGGCAAGTTGGCGAGATGTTGAAAGTCCCCAGTATGTTAAAAATCCAGCAAAAAAAAAAAAAAAAAAAAATAGAGCAAGGAAGGATAAAAGCTATCTAAAATGAATAAAAATGGCTATAGACTTCACCATGTTAAAGACGAAGAACTGAACACTGGAAGATGTGCCCAAAAAAAAATAGGTAGAGACAAAGAAGAAGAGAAGCAGAGCCTTCTAAGGCTGGGTTCTGTCAGGGAACTATCCGTAGAAGGACTGGCAGGTTTATCAATGTTCAGCAGAATCGCGGAACAACAAACACAATGCGCGCGCACACGGGCAAGAACGGTCAGGAATCTACGTTCTTCAGTGCGCATGCACGTGCGCCAGAATGCACGCAATACGTGAGTGACTCTAGGCACCCATTGGCCTATTTAAAGCCTGCTGCAGCAGCAGTCAATAACTGCTGCATGATCTTCAGCCTTCCTGTGATTGTTCCCAAATTCCTGTTTCTGTTATCTTGAATTACCATTATCGACGCGGCTTGCCTGACCCGTCTTCTCTGTGTATGACCCGGGCTTGATCCTTGGCTTGTACCTGTATCCTGCTCCTGTCTGCTGATCCTGTGTATGACCCCGGCTTGTCCCTTGACCTGTTCCAGCGACTATACCTCTGCTTGCTAACCTGTGTATGACTTCTGGCTTGGCTCCTGACTCCGCCTCTGGTTCTCCCTGCTGCGCAGCCTCATCTGGTACTTCCGAGGTACCCCCCCCCCAGCAGGCTAC
Organism: Rana muscosa; assembly: GCA_029206835.1. Taxonomy (NCBI): domain Eukaryota; kingdom Metazoa; phylum Chordata; class Amphibia; order Anura; family Ranidae; genus Rana; species Rana muscosa. The sequence continues at coordinate 123,621,462 of CM055121.1, forward strand.
CCTGCTCACCAGCTGATCAACATCAGCTCAGCTTGTCGCAGCAGGAAACCCCTGCTTCTTTGGGTATAGCACTCCCTGTGCCACCTTCAGGGGGCGCTCTGCACTTAGCCGCAAGGGAAGCCCTCCCAGCACTTCAGTCTCTGGTAAGGTACGCGACAGGTTCACACCAGTCTGGTGCAAATTCAAGCTCCGTTTTCTCTGCAAAGAGAAAAATCAGTTGTTCAGCGTTTCACGTCAGTTTTTGATCAGGATCAGGTCAGGATTGCATCAGTATCAGGTCAGGATTTGATCCTGTTCACAACTAAAACACATCTGCGAATCAGGTGCGTGCCCATAGAAGATAATGGGCCTGAATTCGCACCTGAGCCAGACCACACTGCCTAGAAAAAGTCAAGCGAATTGGATGCGCGGTGTAAGCCGCATCCATTTCACATAGGTGTGAACCCAGCCTAAGTGTAGCATAAAAGTACTGGCCGGACTGTTTCCGTCATGGTGGATTTGGAATAAAGCCCTCAGCTGTCATAGTAGTTAGGGGTCCCCCTAGGGAGGTGGAAGCGACGTCAGCACTGGAAGCGGGATCGGTGGCCGTGGCACGCGGCCTTGAGAATTCATGCTCCATTATGATCCTGATGAATGCTTTTAACACGTGCCACTCCCACCGCTTTTGCCTCCCCAGGGGACACGGACCTACCAGGGAAAGCTAGGAGCCACCAGAAAGTGCTGCTTCTCTTCTCATTTATCCACATACGGAGTGCCTTCTAGCTCTTCAACCAGCGGCAGCCACTGAGTATACTTGGGATTTTCCCATTCATATACTGATGGCCTATATACTAACTTTGGACTGTTTTCTGCTAGTGCGACAGATCAACACCCCCCCTTTTCTGTTTTTGAGGTAGGAACAAAGGACTAGTCGCCAGTATGGCCTGGTTTCCTTGGAGCGAACCTTTTCCTAATTAGTAACTTAGGACTTGTTCTGAAGGTTTCTTTGTATAAAAAAGGCAGCCATTGTGATAGAGGAGCAGGATTTTCTTCCTCATTTCAGAGACTCCAGCAAGGAGAACAGTGACATGACTAAATTCCACCTACAAGACTACAAGTCGGAGGAAGCAGTGCCTTAGATCTCACACTGCAGATATACAGCTATGACGCTGTTAGCAAAGATACCCCCACATATCAGGAAGGCCACGGCAATTTTTCAGGTGAAATTCAAGACAAAAAAAAAAAACTGTTTAAACATTTACAGCAGCATTTCTAAGCGTCCCCTACAACACAGCACATCTTTGCTTTTTGTGTTCAGGTCCCCCTTTACATTTTTAAAGTTTGCGCGATTACCATGAATGAAGATTTGACTCCTCATTCCCTTGTCACAGTCCTTCAAACAAACGCAATATAAAAACTCCAACTTTTACATCCTCTAAAGCCCCGTACACACGGTCGGACTTTTGGCCAACAAGCTTCATTTTGAGCAAGTTGGACCAACAATCCGACCGTGTGTACGCTCCATCGAACAAACTTTTTTTGTTTTCATCGGACAAATATGTTGGGTCTGCAAACGGACAAACTTTTGCCCAACAAAAGTCCAATGGAGCAAAGTCCGACCGTGTGTACAGAAAACCATCGGACTTTTGTCCGATGGACAAAACAAATAACGTTACAATCAACCAACAATAGCAGAAGTTGACCAAAGGGTGGCGGTAAAGAGCAGAAAACCCACGTGATGTTGGAAAAAGTTTTGGGAAAGTTTGCAGAAAAGTCAGAGCGTGTGTATGCTATGGGTGTTCCCGATCAACTCCGTTCGGACAAAACACCACGGAAAAGTCCGATGGAAGTCCGACCGTGTGTACGAGGCTTAATATAGCACATCTAAATAAAATACAAAAAAATTTATAAAAAACACAAGAAAGCAACACCATCATTGAACTAAACCCATCATGAGAGAAATGTGAAGGTTGCTGCTACTGACCTATTGAAAATGCTAGCTACCTGGCTGCTGACTATGGCTTCATACTGACTGGGAACATATTCAAAGATTTTCAGAAAAGTCAAAGTCTCTATTCAAATATTAGTGCAACGAAACGTCCCACACTCCGCTTGAGTGCTTTCGTCATATACCACTTCCTTCCAGTCTGAATATAGATATCAGATATTCCAACCGCTATCAACGACAAACAAGAAAACACTTGCTTGATTGCTGAACATGGACTGTTTATTAGGCCCCTTTCACACTGGGGCGGTTTGCAGGCGCTATTTTGCTAAAAATAGCGCCTGCAAACCGAGCCTAAACAGCGGCTCCCGTCTCTCCAATGTGAAAGCCCGAGGGCTTTCACACTGGAGCGGTGCGCTAACAGGACTTAAAAAAAAGTCCTGCTAGCCGCATCTTTGGAGCGGTGTGTTTACCGCTCCTACGCCGCTCCTCCATTGAAAGCAATGGGAAACCGCGGTAATACCGCCCGCGAAACCGCGGCTGTAGCCGCGGTTTGCGGGTGGTATTAACCCTTTTTCGGCCGCTAGCGGGGGTTAAAACCGCACCGCTAGTGGTCGAATACCTCTGCAATCCTGACGGTATAGCGGCGCTAAAAATAGCGGCGCTATACCGCCACCGCACACACCGCCCCAGTGTGAAACCGGCCTTAGAACCAGAATACAAGTCTTTTTATACACTTTTAACACAAGGGGGTTAGATAACGAGGTAGGGTAACAACTTGGCAGACAACTATATAATTAGCATGTTAATTAACACAGCACGGAAGGCAGCCCAGGTGACCAGACAGTCCGTCTCCTGAGGTCAATGTGATCAGCTCTTTCAATGATCATGTATTGTTCAGAATTAAACAAACTTAGAATAGTCTTTACATATACCCTGGGAGATATTGTGGATAAATATTTCTGTCCCATTTTAAAGTAATCCAAGACATATTTTCTCAGTCACCCGAGGTGCATGGGGAGCTGAAACAATAGTTTCCCAACCTTTCCAAGGGATTCTGAGTTCCACGGGCCCTCCCGTCACAATTCGTTTTTAGCATGTGCCTCATTTTCACAAGCAGATGTCAGCAGTGGCAATCTCCATATCTTCTAAACATTATTCCACTTTAAGTTTCTCTTGCAGCCTACATAACTTGCACCTCCTTTATGTAATGTAATTTAGACCCCTTTCACACTGGAGACGTTTTTCAGGCGCCTTAGCACTAAAAATAGCAACTGTAAAGCGCCTGAAAAAAAAAGGTCTCACCTGCAATCCCAGTGTGAAAGCCCGAGTGCTTTCACACTGGGGCGCTGCACTGGCAGGGCGTCAAAAAAAGTCCTGCAAGCAGCTTCTTTGCAGCTCTTTGCCCTGGTTTACACTGGTGCATTTTGACATGCGATTTGGCATGTCAAATCGCATGTCAAAACAGCAATGTTTGCCGCAAATTGCCGGCAATGGCACCGTCCTAATCGGCGCGACGCCGCACCTGCGGCGCTGCACCGATTTCAAAAAGAAGTTTCTATACTACTTTTTGCGATTTCGGCTGAAATCGGGACTGCCAGGGAGAGTGAAATTGTGCGAGTTCAGCTGAACTCGCACGGCTTCACTCCGGCAGCCCAGTGTGAACCTGGGCATTAGGAGCGGTGTATACACCGCTCCTAAAGCGCCCCTGCCCACTGAAATGAATGGGCAGCGCTGCCGAACCGCCGGCAAAGCGCTGCTGCAGCGGCACTTTTCGGGCGCTTTTAACCCTTTGTCGGCTGCTAGTGGGAGTAAAAAAAAAATCGCCCCGCTAGTGGCCGAAAAGCGCAGTAAAAAAGACGGTAAAGTGCCGCTAAAAATAGCGGCGTTTTACAGCCGATGCCCAGGCGCTTTCAGTGTGAAAGTTAGGGGAACATACCAGAGCTAAAAGCAAGGAATCTGGCTGGCAGGAAGCAGGTAAAAAGATAATCAGTGGACTCTCAGTGCCGGTTCACACAGGGGCAACCCGACTTACAGCGTGACTTTGCAAGGCAATTTGGAGGCGACTTCAGCGTGACTGAGCAACTTACAACGCGACTTAAAGTTGCCTCCAGGACAGGCGACTTTGGCTGTGGCCAATCACAGAATAATCAGCTCTGTGGGAGGGAGGGGATTGCCTGGGTAAACTATTTTATTTTTTCTGTAAAGTTGCTTCAATATAGATGGAGATCCGACTTGGAGGCAACTTCCATTCTAATCTAAGGGGTACAAGTCGCCTTGAATTAGTACAGGAACCTTTTCTGAAGTCGGAGCAACTTCAGTAGTGTACATTAAGACCACTCTCATTCACTTCAATGGAATTTATGTCCAGCGACTTGGGATCCGACTTGTCAGACCTCAAGTTGCCCCAAGTGTAAACCGGCACTAAAGGAGCTAGCCGTTTTATATAGCCTGGTGGACTTCCACCTATTATGTTAGGAGAACTGATATAAAAAGACATTGGGGTTGATTTACTAAAACTGGAGTGTGCAAAATCTGGTGCAGCTGTGCATGGTAGCCAATCAGCTTCTAACTTCAACTTGTTCAATTAAGTTTTGACAATAAAACCTGGAAGCTGATTGGTTTCGATGTAGAGCTGCACCAGATTTTGCATTCTCCAGTTTTAGTAAATCCACCCCATAGTGTCATTGTTTTGTTTTCTTGGATTTTCTCATCATTAGGTAAAGCCAGCACTGTGTGAGAATGTAGCAGCCAACAAGCCTGTTTTTACAGCCTGCATTGTGCAATACAGGCCAAACCTGTTCCTATTTGAGAAAAGGGAACTAGTCTCCCTTTAAGACGCGGCATTGTGGGCACGGCCCCCGCCGCGAGCTCTGCGAATTCGACCGCAGGTCCCGCGGATTCGATGTCCGCCGGGAGTCCCGCAATCGTCTCACGGAGGGGAAGAACGGGGAAATGATAATGTAAACAAGCATTTCCCCATTCCTCCTAGTGACAAGGACACTGATCACAGCTCCATCTGATCGGGAGCGGTGATCAGTGTCATGTCACTCGTAGTCCACACCCCCTACATTTAGAATACATCCCTAGGACACACTTAACCCCTTCAGCGCCCCCTACTGGCTAACCCCTTCACTGCCAGTGTCATTTTTACAGTAATCAGTGCATTTTTACAGCACTGATCGCTGTAAAAATTACAATGGTCCCAAAATGGAGTCAAAAGTGTCCGATGTGTCCGCCATAATGTCGTAGTCACGATAAAAATCGTGACTGATCGCCGCCATTACTAGTAAAAAAAAAAAAATATTAATAAAAATTCCATAAAAAACTATCCCCTATTTTTTGTAGACGCTATGACTTTTGCGCAAAGCAATCAAACGCTTATTGCGATTTATTTTATCAAAAATATGTAGAAGAATACGTATCGGCCTAAACTGAGGAAAAAAAAAAATGTTTTTTTTTTTTTTATATATTTTTGGGGGATATTTTTTTTATAGCAAAAAACATTGTTTTTTTTTCAAAATTGTTGCTCTTTTTTTGTTTATAGCGCAAAATATAAAAACCGCAGAGGTAATCAAATACCACCAAAAGAAAGCTCTATATCAGGCATCACTAAATGGCGGACCATGGTCCGGTTCTGGCCCCAGTAGCCATACTACCCGGACCGCAGCCTCGCCAAATAGTTGCCTGTGTGTTCCACTCCTCTCCCTGCCGCTCGCACCGCCTGCTGCTATGTTCACAGCATGGCAGGCGCATGGGCTTGTCTGTCCCTTTGATTTCGGATCGCTGCACTGCCCCCGCCCTCCGCCTGTCTTATTTACACAAGATGAGAAGTACGGCCACTCTGGACAAAGGGCGGGACTTTTAAATTAAGAAGCGCGTCATTGGTTGCTACGCAGCGGGGAGTTCCTAGCAATCAATCACTCACCTTTAACTTAAAAAGTGTCCCGCCCATTGTCCAGAGTGGCCGCGCTGCACGTCTTGTGTGAATAAGGTAGGGTTCTGTGGGGAGGGGGAAGTGCTGTGCTGTTATGAGGACAGGAGTCTGCTATCTAGGGGGGGTCTGTGAGGGGAGGGGACCCGTCCGTGATGGGAGGGGACCAGTCTGTGATGTGCACAGGAGGCTGCGATATAGAGGATATCATGTGGAGTGATAGCACCAATATGACACTCGGACCTCCGCTAGAAGAACATTTTTCTGACCGGACCCCCTTGAATTTTAATTCACTACCCCTGCTCTATATGTTGAAAAAAAAAAAAAAAAAAAAAAAAGTAAATTTTGTTTGGGAGCCACATCGCACGAGCGCAATTGTCAGTTAAAGCGACGCAGTGCCGAATCGCAAAAAGTGCTCTGGTCTTTGGCCAGCCAAATAGTCAGAGGCTTAAGTGGTTAAAGCAGAACTTCACTCTATCAACATCAACAATCCTTATGCTACTAGCATTAGTAAATTGATAAGTATATTATATTTTTCTTGTTTTAAACATTTCTTTTTACATTTCTTCAGTTACTTCCTGGTTTCCATGCCTAGGCAAATGTCATCATAAATCCCAGCAGTCTTCAGGAGAGGGAGGGTTCTCAGCTCAACCTATGCCTGAAGTAATAGTATATGGATTCCAGGAAGTAAATGTTATACGAATCATCTGCCCTTACACAAGATGGCCACTGCCAAAAATGCCAGGGGGTGTTTTTCAGTGATTTCTTAGCAAGATAAAGCACGGAAACATGGATGGATGGGGGAGATTGCTTTGAAAATTTAAAATTAATTAAAAATAGCATTTTTGGTTTATGTTGCTCAGATGTAGTGCAGCTCCACTTGAATGAACTACAAGCCCTGACAACCTTTGCTGCTTTCGGCTTGTAGTTCTCAATGTATCTGCTTGCCCGTATGGGATGTACAGGCACACAGATACACTGACAGATCTGAGAAAGACCTGCATGGCACCAGCGATCAACAGATGTGCATTTATTTTTTTCTAAAAAGTGAACTTATCCTTTAAGCCAGCCATAGACAGATAGGAAATTAATCCATCCATGGGCATGCTGGTTGTACTGAAATCAATCATCGATCGACTTCAGTACAGGCAGCGCAACGAGTTCTTCCGTTCGATCACTGCTGGAGGCTATAGCCACTGATCATTGTATTCTGATGGCTGGGAAACCTAATGGAGAAATTTAACGTTTTTTTTTTTTTTCAGCCACAGGATGAAGGAAAGAAACACACACACACACACACACACACACACACACAATGCTGCTGGCTCCTGCTCTCTGTGCTGCTTCCCTGAACTTCTGGCACAGGAAAGAGTTAAAGCACTGTACACACGGGCTGAATGTCGAGATCAACGGCTGGTTCTAACAAAAACGTCCGACATTCGAGCTCCGTGTGTATGCTGGTTTGTCCAGCCGGGTTTCTGTTGGACATGTATGCTGGAAATCCAGCATGCGACTGACGCTGGAAATCCAGCATGCGACCGACTCCTGATCAGCGTGGGGGAGATCGCTGTACTAACCTTGCATGTCTGTTAGTTTTGAGAAGGGAGCAGGGGAGTGCCTAGGCTATGTTTGTCTATTAATGTACACAGTGTAGTGAGTCCCTGCATGCAAGGATGACTCCAACAATGGATGCTGCAAGAGAAAAAGAGGCACCCTGCAGTCATGGCGTCAGCTTAAATTGGAACATAAGCAAGAATTAACAGCATAAAGAAGCTACCTACTCGGAAAGTAAATAAATAAGCTGCTGAAAATATAAAAAAAAAATTCTGGACCAGGTTTGTCTTGGATGCGAAATTGGTGAATTATATATTCAGATTGCCTAAATGGACATTTATTAGCATATTAATTATTCCTGGAGTAACAATCACCAACGAGTGCAATAAATAGAGAGTCTGACCAAAAAATAGCAATCCTGTCATTCGCCCCATAGCAATAATACCTCAAACAAATAAAACGCTCAGGACATGTCTGTATGCTCCTAAAAGGATGATTTTTTTTTCCATTTAATGTAACAAAAGTGGTGCAGACAGAGTGATGACGATTTGTAGGGTCATTCATCCCTCTTCAGATGCTACATCATTTGCCCAGCTGCTATTGTTGTGGTGATACCATTAGCTAGATGCTACATATTTTGTTCAACACTAAGTTATTTCTCATTTAAAGCGGAGGTCCACCCTGAAAAAATGTTTTCATTAAAAATCCTAAAATATATAAAGGGGCGCGCTGCCTTCTGGGAACTGTGTGTACCCCAGGAGGCAAACCGCCCATTCACAAAGCGCCGTGCGAGTGGCGCATGCGCAGTAGGAAACAGGCAGGGAAGCCGTAGGCTTCCCTGCCTGTTTCCCTTAGTCATGATGGGGGAGCCGGGACCTGACAGCAGCGATTGATCGCCGTGGCGGGACCGACATCGCGGGCGAGTAGGACACGTAAGTGTCCTTAGTAGCTGCTGACTTTAAAAAAAATAAAAAAAAATGACTGCACCTCCGCTTTAATAATAAGCATTGCTTGTTTTATATGTACCGTATGCACTCGAGTATAAGCCGAGGCACCTAATTTTAGCACAAAAAAAAAAAACTGGGAAAACGTATTGACTCGAGTATAAGCCTAGGGTGTCCATCTGCAGGCCTCACTGTGTCCAATCTCCCTACCTGATCTCCGGCGCTGTGTGACTAGACTAACGTTTAACATGGGAGTCTATGGGGGGCGTGGCCGGACCTTGCTACTGAATGGAAGCCTGAATCGAGAGCTCCTGCCACCTCAGGACAACTTTGTGTATTTTCGGGAGCCCTATCACCCCAAATCCATCCCATTTTTACCTTAAAAGATGGGGACTGCATCCAGGCACTCTTCAACATCCAGATCGCGCTCACCGCTCGAACAACGGGGTGACATGAACCAGAACATTCCCAAGATGTTCAGAAACAACAGGGGGAACATGGCGTCGTCCCGCCGAGGACAAGCCCAGGACCGCTCCCAGTCACATCAATTGCAGGGAATACCCCTGTCAGCAGCCTCAGCAGCTCCCTCTCCACCGGACAACGGGGGAACGATCTCCTCTCAGGCACCACTGACCATACAGGACCTCCGCTCCATTGCAGCGGACATCAAGGACACCTTGTCGGCGGCCATTGCGGACCTCCGCCTGGACATCCACGATTTGAATGACAGGGTACATTACGTGGAATTACAGGCGGATTACCAGGAGAAGGATATTCGCAGGGCCGCCAAGCAAATTGATACCCACACCCTACAGCTCCGGGACATGCAGCGCCATTTGGAGGACCTGGACAACAGGGGGCGCCGCCATAACCTCAGAGTGCGGGGTGTACCGGAATCTGTAGAGGGAGACCAAATCCCCCAAACAGTGACCACCATGTTTAACAATATCCTCAATAGGCCTCCACAGACCCCGATTATCATGGAACGCATCCACCGCGCCCTGCGCCCTAAGGGCAGAGAATCTGATCCCCCAAGGGATATTGTCTGCTGTCTGGTGGATTACATGCTGAAGGAAGACATTCTCAAACAGGTGAGAGGTCAACAATTAGTACATGAGGGGAAGCAGATACAATTGTTCCAGGACTTATCGGGAATCACACTACAGCATCGCCGTGCCTTAAAACCTCTACTGACCGTACTGCAAGATAAGGGGATCAGATATAAATGGAAATTTCCTTTCTGCCTATCGGCTACAGCTCTGGGACGTACGGCACTTCTCAGGGTACCGGAGGATCTACCATCATTTTGCGATGCACTAGAAATTCCCTGTGTGTCCGTCCCGGATTGGTACGCGAACTTCCGCTATGCAGTCAGTAAACCCGTCAAAGTCCGGGAAGAACCCATGGAAACCCAGGCTACTAGCTCTAGAAGGAGGCGATCCCCATCGGGATCCAGAGGTCACGCCACTTCCCGCAACTCCAGACAAGGTCCCAGCCCTACGGACTCACCGACTTCCAGGAAAGCCCGTCGGGATCATTAGGTATTGTACTCTCTGACCACCGTGACTTAGCCCAGTTAACCCCGGTTCCCCTCGTTTATACTACTATGCATCTTCACAGAACTGTTCACATTTTTACCAGAAAAAAACAACGTTTATTCGTTATTCACTTTCATCTCGCTTAGTCTCTTAGGACTATATGTACTGCAGGGCTCATTTCGCTCCGCCCAATGGAAGCAACTCCTCCATGAGTGCGCGGTCTAGCTGAACCTCCGTTCCCACTCCACGGCACCTGGACTCTGAACCGCCCTCCCGCCTACGTATTCCAGCCTACAAAATCCAACGTATTATGCTGACTACATCCCCCAGAACAACTCGCGGCTCGTAGGACGTCATTGTCAGCGCACCCTAACACGTCATTTCCGGACGCGACGCTCCGGAAGCCTTTCTTCACAACATCCGCTGGACAACACTCATCTTCCCAGAAGACGACCAGCTCTCGGCGCCTAACTTAACTTTCCCTCCGTCTGCTAGCGGCACCTCCGACCTACAGCTCCGGTAAGTTTACAATGGGAACAGCGCCGCAGGGCCCCCCGCTAGAAGACCGAAGTAAAGACTGCCTGCCCCAACCATTGCTGAGATGTGCCCCTTTCCGCCCCCCTCACACTATTCTTCCTTTGGCACTTAGGGAACTTACCACCTTCCAGACTTCCCTTTCTTACATCATTGGATCTTATGAACTGATTACGGACTGTGGATATGTGGACGGTAAACTCCTCTGAACATGCATTCCATCGCATCTTGTCCCACAGGTCCCAAACGCTTTCTGTATTACCATTATAACCCAATTTGACTCTTACCCGAGTGCTCATGGACATAATGGATATGCCTAGCCCGACAGCAGCAGTCAAGAACATCAAGATTACGAACTAACCCTGAACTGTTCAACCCAATGCCGATCACCTCTCCTCAACCTTGCATACCTACCATATGCCATCGGTAGAAATACCGGGCTGTGTCCCCTGTCTCCTCCCCATTCCCTCACCCCCTTCTCTGATCCCTTCCTCGCACCCCTAATTTTCTATCCTCCTCCCTTATCCCCACCTCTCCTCCACGTCTCCACCCCAATTCCTTATCCTCCCCTTATCCCTCTACCTACACCCCACCTTTTCCCCCTACGTCCCCCACCTCTTCCCCCCCGTCCCTCACCCCCCAGTCCCTCCACCTCTTCCCCCTGTCCCTCCACCTCTTCCCCCTGTCCCTCCACCTCTTCCCCCTGTCCCTCCACCTCTTCCCCCTGTCCCTCCACCTCTACCACCCCCCCTTCTCTTTCTCACTTTTTATTCTTACTCCTTCCCCTCCCCCCACTCCTTCCTCCCCTGGAATTCCTACCTCCCTTCATCTTATCCCCTTGAACCTCCTTTCCCCTTCCCCTCCCTTTTTCCCTTCCCTCTTGCTATCCCATATTCCTCCCCTGTCTCTCCTTCTCATCTTTTGTCCTCCCTTCCCCCCACAACTAAGTGCTAAATACCCTAAGGGGAATTACAACCTTCTGGCGGACCATCTGAACTTTTCACTGTAGCCGTGGTTGCTTACCTCCACTGGTTTGCTTCCCGAATGGCGGGTGGGCGGGTCATCACTATTACTATTACCAATCACTATTAATACTTGCTCTTGTGGAACTTCGTGGCTATGCACCACTTTCTTGCTCGTCAAGGTACAATACGGAGAATTTTGCATTGACTCTTTCCAGGTACCCTGTACCATTTATCGTTTACTATATGTTTGAGATTGTTCTGTTTATATGTTTTTTTTTTTTGGTTATTCAGTTCGGATGCGATCCCCTATTGGATACTGGTCCCATTACAGGCTTTACCTTCGGCATGCGGTCTACCCAAACTGACGGTTCTTGTCTGTTTGCAGGCGGATACGCTTCTGAACAATCACAATAGGCATTCTAACACGAGCATGAATCTCGGGGAGGTACCGTATATACGGATGACGCCGTCTCACCCCCTAGGCCCCAGACACAATATCTTTGCTCGGCTTCTAGGCCCTAATACATATAAACTAAGCCTCAAGCTATTTTGTTCCGTATTAGAGTGCACCACGTGCCTTGAATCCTTACGGTAAAGGGCTCCCCATATTCCATTGTTTGATTGTCCTGGGGTGGTGAGTTATCCCCTGTACTCACACTTTCACCCCTCATTCTAAAATCCTTCACCGGCTTCGGTCTTGGCCAACCCCCACGGAGGCGTGTGAGGGTACGAGCATGCCTGCTGACGTGTGACCACCCTCCACGCCCTATAACTCACCGATCATCTCCCAAGTTTGAGGAGTTTGGACAGGTTCCTTCCCCTCGTCGGTCTTCTCCTCCCCACCTTCTTCTCTATAGCACAGTGGTAGTACTGCTACCTCAACCGTAACACCGGTATAATCTCACTCCCCCCCCTCCCTGGGAATGACGGACACACCTCCAAGAACTGATTCTGACCCTAGGGTGCCCAACCTCCCTACTCAAATCAGACTATATTCTATCAACATGCGAGGCCTAAACATTCCCGAGAAACGATCCCAATTATTACATACCCTTCGCAGAGCCAAAACACACATCGCTCTGATCCAAGAGACCCATTTCCGTACGGATAATGTCCCCAAGCTTCACGACCTCCACTATCCAACGGTTTACCATGCGACAAACGACATGAACAAATCGAAAGGGGTCTCTATCTTAATCTCGAAACACTGTCCCCTCCAGATCACTGACAGTGAGAGGGATGTAAATGGGAGATATATCTTTTTAAAAAAGGTACTATCCATGGCAAACCCATTACCATTGCAAACATTTATGCACCAAATTCCCAGCACGTGGCCTTCTACCGTAAAACCTTGGATCAACTCACTGCGTTTAAAATCGGCACCTTAATTCTGGGTGGAGATTTTAATGTTCCACTTGTCCCATCCCTCGACACTTCCAACGGCTCTTCCTCTATTGCATATAGCGCCCTTCGTGCAATCAAGACTTGCCTTAGTACCTTAACTCTCCACGACTCATTTCGCACACTTCACCCAACGGTAAAAGACTTCACCTTTTTTTCCGCACCGCACAACAAATACTCTAGACTAGACCATTTCTTCGTAACACAGGATGACCTGACCACACTTACAGAGGCCACCATTGAGCCCATGGTTTTATCGGACCATCACCCCATAACCATGACCCTCACACTCCCCTCCCGACGAACCAGATCAATGATCTGGCGCCTGGATGACTCGCTTCTCCTGGACGTTGATAATACCCTAAAAATATCGGAAGGTCTTTCACACTTCTTTACAGAAAACTCCACTGGGGACACGTCCCCGACAGTTACTTGGGCCGCACACAAGTGTGTAATCAGGGGCGAACTCATATCTTTAACGGCCAAAAGAAACAAACTTAGAAAGGCACACATTGATGAACTATCAAACCGAGTGAAAAGGCTCGAAAACATCCAAACTATCATTAGCTGACAAGTGCTTCACTGACCTACTGGCAGCGAGAGCTGACCTTTTAGAAGAACTCCAGAAAACTCTAAAACGCAAATATACATTAACACAGAAACTGTTCTATGAATTTGGGAATAAGGCGGGCAAACTCTTAGCAAGAGCCCTGCAAAAGAAAAAATCCACACACACAATCCACACTATCAAAACCCCTTCTGGCACCACTATTAATCGCACGGAAGACATAGCTAACCAATTTGCCACATACTTCTCCAAATTGTACAACCTTCCCACTCCACATTCGACTGACTCTTTCGCTAGACGTCCTGAAATTATAAACAAATTCTTAGCCCAACACAGCCCCTCTCCTTTACCCTCGGAAGATTTAACTGACCTAGACATACCAATCTCCACTGAAGAAGCCATTAAGGCCCTGAAACAGTTGAAACCGGGTAAAAGACCAGGTCCGGACGGACTGACTTCTAGCTACTACAAATCTTTCCCAGATATCTTGCTCCCACACTTTGTGGCAGCCTTTAATGGCCTACCATTCTCCTCCCCCCCCACAAAACAGGGACATTTTGGAGGCACATGTAACCCTCATTCCAAAACCGGGTAAAGACGTGACAGTAGTTTCCAATTATCGCCCTATTTCCCTCCTTAATGTAGATGTGAAACTATATGCAAAGATTTTGGCAAACCGCATAATCCCCTTGCTCCCTAAATTAATATCGACCGACCAAGTGGGTTTTATCCCTGGCAGAGAAGCCAGAGATAACACTACCAAGGCCCTTAACATTCACCATTGGCTGACCACCACTACGTCTAAGGGATTTTTTCTGTCCCTTGACGCTGAAAAGGCCTTTGACAGAGTAGCATGGGACTTTATGTCCGCCTGTCTGCAAGCTGTGGGTTTCCCAACACGGCTTGTACAAAATGATTATGGCACTATATGCGTCCCCCACGGCCAGGATAAGGGTCAATGGCCAACTATCGAATAGGTTCCCCATATCCAACGGCACGCGCCAGGGTTGCCCCCTCTCACCACTAATCTTCGTCCTTACCATGGAGCCTTTCCTCCGCAAAATTAGAGACAACCCCGATATACAGGGGATTACCATTCATCGCAAGCAATACAAGATTGCAGCATACACAGACGATATTCTATTATTCCTTTCAAATCCCCTGACTACCATCCCAAACATCCTCAAAGACTTTACCCTCTTCAAACACCTCTCCAACCTCCAAATAAACTTTGATAAATCTAAGGCACTCAACGTCTCCTTACCTCAACAAAACGACCCTTCTCTGTCAAGCCAACTTCCCTTTTAAATGGGAACCCAAACGAACTCACTTACTTGGGCATTAAAATTCCAACCAGATTGTCTGACCTGTTTGCGAAGAATTTTCTCCCCGCACTTCAAACTATTAGGGAGGACATTACTGGTTGGCTAAAGGGCCCTTTCTCCTGGTTCGGCAGAGCTGCCATTTTAAAGATGAATGTGCTCCCCAGATTGCTTTACTTAGTGCAAGCTATCCCAATTAAACTCCACCCGTCCTACTTTACCTCATTTAAACATATATGCAGACGCCTCCTCTGGTCAGCAGGGCCCCCTCGTCTGAGCTGGGCAAAATTGACACTTCCCAAGAATAGGGGAGGTTTAGGACTTCCAGATCTTCAATCCTATTATAGGGCTTGCCAACTAACATGACTTGTGGATTGGCATGCGCATTCCTCGAGCAAAGACTGGGTGCAAGTGGAACATTCGTTTTCCCAAATTCCTCTTTCTCATCTACCATGGATCAACACAGGTTCCATCCCCCAGACCTGCTCCACTCATCCTTTAATAGGCCCAACATTACATAACTTCAAGACTTCCTGCCACATCCTCCAACTAACCCCCTCCCCTGGACCACTAACACCCCTTACACAGAACCCGGCCTTTCCAGCAGATATACCGTCCAAGGTTAGGCGCATAGGACCAGCAGACCCTCCGGTGAGGGCCTATCAATGCTTTGATGGTGACACACTTCTCACACAACCTGAGTTAGCCTCCAAATTCCCCAACCTCCACATACCCTTCTTCAAATATCTACAAATACGTCATTACCTCCTTCAGGCTCGCCCACTCTCACTGTGGTCAAGATCTCTTACCCCCCTCGAACTACTCTGCACGGACACAGGGCCACACAGACACCTAATATCTACTTTATATACCCTTTTACTCTCAGGATCCCCCCCCCCGACGCTCGAAATCGACAACATTGGGCCAATGATCTTTCCTTAGACCTTTCCACGGTGGATTGGGATCGCATCTGCGAACATACACATAAAAGCACGGTCAATGTATCCGCACAAGAAAATAGATATAAACTATACACAAGATGGTACCGTACACCAGACAAACTACATCGATTCTTCCCTACCGTTTCCCCTCTTTGCTGGAGATGTACTTCAGCCCTTGGGTCTCTTCTCCACATTTGGTGGGAATGCCCTATGATACAACCTTTTTGGAAAGACATACATGCTTTAATCACCAGAATCACTACTTACACCCCAGACTTCTCCCCAGCACAATACCTTCTGCACCACACATCCATTCCTAATTCAACTTACCACAAATCTCTTATCATACACCTTATTAACGCAGCGACCCAATGCATCCCAAATCACTGGAGAAGCACGGTCCCCCCTTCCCTAGCCGAATGGCATAATAGGGTTGACAGGATAGCGGAAATGGAAAGACTTATTTTCCAAGCCAGAGACAATCCCGTTAAATTCAGAACCATTTGGGCTTGCTGGATCCAATATAGGGAAACTGCATCTACCACAGCCTCGCACTCGACGCTAGTGTCCATGATAGGGAATAGCACTCACACCTGATCACTTTCAGTACACCACTCAGAGTATTCCGATTATTCCGTCATTCCCCCTCTCCCTCCTTTACCCTACAGCTTATTAATATTTCAACTTCAGATCTGCTCAGTACTTCTGACCTAAATATGAATAACCCATATCCTTAGTCCTATAACTGAATTCTGCTGCTTTTACATTATACTCGAGGACGTCTAGATCTCCCTGACCAGTTTGGTTAGTCCTTCCGTGAGCAGTCCAGGAGGGGATGCAGAACTACTGGGGATGTCAGGCTTTACTATATGACCGATAAACCGTCATTCCTGCCCTGTCTTGTCATTAACACTGGTCACCTTCTCGCCCACAGAATGCTCCCATTAGGGGTGGGCGAGAAGATAGAGGCCTTCACAGGTTTGTCTTAAGCCTTTTGGATGTATCCCCATAGTGCACTCTTCTCCCTCAGACTCTCTACTATTCCATGAATCGACCCTGCCCCTGAGTTCTGGACACTGTCCACACTCCCCTCACGATTGATTATATGCCTTGTTCCACTCTTTATTCTATCCCCCTAGTTGAATCTCCTATATAGCTGATTGCAATTGTACTCTCATGTACTGTCTCATTATAGACCACTCTCATCATACTAGATATATATTATTGTATGACTTTTATGAACCACATGTGTCCATTGTCATTCCTCTGTTATTATGATAATTTCAATAAAATTCTTGTTAAAAAAAAAAACATGGGAGTCTATGGCTAGTACCGGGTCCCCAAAATCACCGGAGAAATTACCGTTTAACATGGGAGTCTATGGAAGGGGTTCCCGGCTTTGAAAAAATGTTTTCATTAAAAATCCTAAAATATATAAAGGGGCGCGCTGCCTTCTGGGAACTGTGTGTACCCCAGGAGGCAAACCGCCCATTCACAAAGCGCCGTGCGAGTGGCGCATGCGCAGTAGGAAACAGGCAGGGAAGCCGTAGGCTTCCCTGCCTGTTTCCCTTAGTCATGATGGGGGAGCCGGGACCTGACAGCAGCGATTGATCGCCGTGGCGGGACCGACATCGCGGGCGAGTAGGACACGTAAGTGTCCTTAGTAGCTGCTGACTTTAAAAAAAAAAAAAAAAAAATGACTGCACCTCCGCTTTAATAATAAGCATTGCTTGTTTTATATGTACCGTATGCACTCGAGTATAAGCCGAGGCACCTAATTTTAGCACAAAAAAAAAAACTGGGAAAACGTATTGACTCGAGTATAAGCCTAGGGTGTCCATCTGCAGGCCTCACTGTGTCCAATCTCCCTACCTGATCTCCGGCGCTGTGTGACTAGACTAACGTTTAACATGGGAGTCTATGGGGGGCGTGGCCGGACCTTGCTACTGAATGGAAGCCTGAATCGAGAGCTCCTGCCACCTCAGGACAACTTTGTGTATTTTCGGGAGCCCTATCACCCCAAATCCATCCCATTTTTACCTTAAAAGATGGGGACTGCATCCAGGCACTCTTCAACATCCAGATCGCGCTCACCGCTCGAACAACGGGGTGACATGAACCAGAACATTCCCAAGATGTTCAGAAACAACAGGGGGAACATGGCGTCGTCCCGCCGAGGACAAGCCCAGGACCGCTCCCAGTCACATCAATTGCAGGGAATACCCCTGTCAGCAGCCTCAGCAGCTCCCTCTCCACCGGACAACGGGGGAACGATCTCCTCTCAGGCACCACTGACCATACAGGACCTCCGCTCCATTGCAGCGGACATCAAGGACACCTTGTCGGCGGCCATTGCGGACCTCCGCCTGGACATCCACGATTTGAATGACAGGGTACATTACGTGGAATTACAGGCGGATTACCAGGAGAAGGATATTCGCAGGGCCGCCAAGCAAATTGATACCCACACCCTACAGCTCCGGGACATGCAGCGCCATTTGGAGGACCTGGACAACAGGGGGCGCCGCCATAACCTCAGAGTGCGGGGTGTACCGGAATCTGTAGAGGGAGACCAAATCCCCCAAACAGTGACCACCATGTTTAACAATATCCTCAATAGGCCTCCACAGACCCCGATTATCATGGAACGCATCCACCGCGCCCTGCGCCCTAAGGGCAGAGAATCTGATCCCCCAAGGGATATTGTCTGCTGTCTGGTGGATTACATGCTGAAGGAAGACATTCTCAAACAGGTGAGAGGTCAACAATTAGTACATGAGGGGAAGCAGATACAATTGTTCCAGGACTTATCGGGAATCACACTACAGCATCGCCGTGCCTTAAAACCTCTACTGACCGTACTGCAAGATAAGGGGATCAGATATAAATGGAAATTTCCTTTCTGCCTATCGGCTACAGCTCTGGGACGTACGGCGCTTCTCAGGGTACCGGAGGATCTACCATCATTTTGCGATGCACTAGAAATTCCCTGTGTGTCCGTCCCGGATTGGTACGCGAACTTCCGCTATGCAGTCAGTAAACCCGTCAAAGTCCGGGAAGAACCCATGGAAACCCAGGCTACTAGCTCTAGAAGGAGGCGATCCCCATCGGGATCCAGAGGTCACGCCACTTCCCGCAACTCCAGACAAGGTCCCAGCCCTACGGACTCACCGACTTCCAGGAAAGCCCGTCGGGATCATTAGGTATTGTACTCTCTGACCACCGTGACTTAGCCCAGTTAACCCCGGTTCCCCTCGTTTATACTACTATGCATCTTCACAGAACTGTTCACATTTTTACCAGAAAAAAACAACGTTTATTCGTTATTCACTTTCATCTCGCTTAGTCTCTTAGGACTATATGTACTGCAGGGCTCATTTCGCTCCGCCCAATGGAAGCAACTCCTCCATGAGTGCGCGGTCTAGCTGAACCTCCGTTCCCACTCCACGGCACCTGGACTCTGAACCGCCCTCCCGCCTACGTATTCCAGCCTACAAAATCCAACGTATTATGCTGACTACATCCCCCAGAACAACTCGCGGCTCGTAGGACGTCATTGTCAGCGCACCCTAACACGTCATTTCCGGACGCGACGCTCCGGAAGCCTTTCTTCACAACATCCGCTGGACAACACTCATCTTCCCAGAAGACGACCAGCTCTCGGCGCCTAACTTAACTTTCCCTCCGTCTGCTAGCGGCACCTCCGACCTACAGCTCCGGTAAGTTTACAATGGGAACAGCGCCGCAGGGCCCCCCGCTAGAAGACCGAAGTAAAGACTGCCTGCCCCAACCATTGCTGAGATGTGCCCCTTTCCGCCCCCCTCACACTATTCTTCCTTTGGCACTTAGGGAACTTACCACCTTCCAGACTTCCCTTTCTTACATCATTGGATCTTATGAACTGATTACGGACTGTGGATATGTGGACGGTAAACTCCTCTGAACATGCATTCCATCGCATCTTGTCCCACAGGTCCCAAACGCTTTCTGTATTACCATTATAACCCAATTTGACTCTTACCCGAGTGCTCATGGACATAATGGATATGCCTAGCCCGACAGCAGCAGTCAAGAACATCAAGATTACGAACTAACCCTGAACTGTTCAACCCAATGCCGATCACCTCTCCTCAACCTTGCATACCTACCATATGCCATCGGTAGAAATACCGGGCTGTGTCCCCTGTCTCCTCCCCATTCCCTCACCCCCTTCTCTGATCCCTTCCTCGCACCCCTAATTTTCTATCCTCCTCCCTTATCCCCACCTCTCCTCCACGTCTCCACCCCAATTCCTTATCCTCCCCTTATCCCTCTACCTACACCCCACCTTTTCCCCCTACGTCCCCCACCTCTTCCCCCCCGTCCCTCACCCCCCAGTCCCTCCACCTCTTCCCCCTGTCCCTCCACCTCTTCCCCCTGTCCCTCCACCTCTTCCCCCTGTCCCTCCACCTCTTCCCCCTGTCCCTCCACCTCTACCACCCCCCCTTCTCTTTCTCACTTTTTATTCTTACTCCTTCCCCTCCCCCCACTCCTTCCTCCCCTGGAATTCCTACCTCCCTTCATCTTATCCCCTTGAACCTCCTTTCCCCTTCCCCTCCCTTTTTCCCTTCCCTCTTGCTATCCCATATTCCTCCCCTGTCTCTCCTTCTCATCTTTTGTCCTCCCTTCCCCCCACAACTAAGTGCTAAATACCCTAAGGGGAATTACAACCTTCTGGCGGACCATCTGAACTTTTCACTGTAGCCGTGGTTGCTTACCTCCACTGGTTTGCTTCCCGAATGGCGGGTGGGCGGGTCATCACTATTACTATTACCAATCACTATTAATACTTGCTCTTGTGGAACTTCGTGGCTATGCACCACTTTCTTGCTCGTCAAGGTACAATACGGAGAATTTTGCATTGACTCTTTCCAGGTACCCTGTACCATTTATCGTTTACTATATGTTTGAGATTGTTCTGTTTATATGTTTTTTTTTTTTGGTTATTCAGTTCGGATGCGATCCCCTATTGGATACTGGTCCCATTACAGGCTTTACCTTCGGCATGCGGTCTACCCAAACTGACGGTTCTTGTCTGTTTGCAGGCGGATACGCTTCTGAACAATCACAATAGGCATTCTAACACGAGCATGAATCTCGGGGAGGTACCGTATATACGGATGACGCCGTCTCACCCCCTAGGCCCCAGACACAATATCTTTGCTCGGCTTCTAGGCCCTAATACATATAAACTAAGCCTCAAGCTATTTTGTTCCGTATTAGAGTGCACCACGTGCCTTGAATCCTTACGGTAAAGGGCTCCCCATATTCCATTGTTTGATTGTCCTGGGGTGGTGAGTTATCCCCTGTACTCACACTTTCACCCCTCATTCTAAAATCCTTCACCGGCTTCGGTCTTGGCCAACCCCCACGGAGGCGTGTGAGGGTACGAGCATGCCTGCTGACGTGTGACCACCCTCCACGCCCTATAACTCACCGATCATCTCCCAAGTTTGAGGAGTTTGGACAGGTTCCTTCCCCTCGTCGGTCTTCTCCTCCCCACCTTCTTCTCTATAGCACAGTGGTAGTACTGCTACCTCAACCGTAACACCGGTATAATCTCACTCCCCCCCCTCCCTGGGAATGACGGACACACCTCCAAGAACTGATTCTGACCCTAGGGTGCCCAACCTCCCTACTCAAATCAGACTATATTCTATCAACATGCGAGGCCTAAACATTCCCGAGAAACGATCCCAATTATTACATACCCTTCGCAGAGCCAAAACACACATCGCTCTGATCCAAGAGACCCATTTCCGTACGGATAATGTCCCCAAGCTTCACGACCTCCACTATCCAACGGTTTACCATGCGACAAACGACATGAACAAATCGAAAGGGGTCTCTATCTTAATCTCGAAACACTGTCCCCTCCAGATCACTGACAGTGAGAGGGATGTAAATGGGAGATATATCTTTTTAAAAAAGGTACTATCCATGGCAAACCCATTACCATTGCAAACATTTATGCACCAAATTCCCAGCACGTGGCCTTCTACCGTAAAACCTTGGATCAACTCACTGCGTTTAAAATCGGCACCTTAATTCTGGGTGGAGATTTTAATGTTCCACTTGTCCCATCCCTCGACACTTCCAACGGCTCTTCCTCTATTGCATATAGCGCCCTTCGTGCAATCAAGACTTGCCTTAGTACCTTAACTCTCCACGACTCATTTCGCACACTTCACCCAACGGTAAAAGACTTCACCTTTTTTTCCGCACCGCACAACAAATACTCTAGACTAGACCATTTCTTCGTAACACAGGATGACCTGACCACACTTACAGAGGCCACCATTGAGCCCATGGTTTTATCGGACCATCACCCCATAACCATGACCCTCACACTCCCCTCCCGACGAACCAGATCAATGATCTGGCGCCTGGATGACTCGCTTCTCCTGGACGTTGATAATACCCTAAAAATATCGGAAGGTCTTTCACACTTCTTTACAGAAAACTCCACTGGGGACACGTCCCCGACAGTTACTTGGGCCGCACACAAGTGTGTAATCAGGGGCGAACTCATATCTTTAACGGCCAAAAGAAACAAACTTAGAAAGGCACACATTGATGAACTATCAAACCGAGTGAAAAGGCTCGAAAACATCCAAACTATCATTAGCTGACAAGTGCTTCACTGACCTACTGGCAGCGAGAGCTGACCTTTTAGAAGAACTCCAGAAAACTCTAAAACGCAAATATACATTAACACAGAAACTGTTCTATGAATTTGGGAATAAGGCGGGCAAACTCTTAGCAAGAGCCCTGCAAAAGAAAAAATCCACACACACAATCCACACTATCAAAACCCCTTCTGGCACCACTATTAATCGCACGGAAGACATAGCTAACCAATTTGCCACATACTTCTCCAAATTGTACAACCTTCCCACTCCACATTCGACTGACTCTTTCGCTAGACGTCCTGAAATTATAAACAAATTCTTAGCCCAACACAGCCCCTCTCCTTTACCCTCGGAAGATTTAACTGACCTAGACATACCAATCTCCACTGAAGAAGCCATTAAGGCCCTGAAACAGTTGAAACCGGGTAAAAGACCAGGTCCGGACGGACTGACTTCTAGCTACTACAAATCTTTCCCAGATATCTTGCTCCCACACTTTGTGGCAGCCTTTAATGGCCTACCATTCTCCTCCCCCCCCACAAAACAGGGACATTTTGGAGGCACATGTAACCCTCATTCCAAAACCGGGTAAAGACGTGACAGTAGTTTCCAATTATCGCCCTATTTCCCTCCTTAATGTAGATGTGAAACTATATGCAAAGATTTTGGCAAACCGCATAATCCCCTTGCTCCCTAAATTAATATCGACCGACCAAGTGGGTTTTATCCCTGGCAGAGAAGCCAGAGATAACACTACCAAGGCCCTTAACATTCACCATTGGCTGACCACCACTACGTCTAAGGGATTTTTTCTGTCCCTTGACGCTGAAAAGGCCTTTGACAGAGTAGCATGGGACTTTATGTCCGCCTGTCTGCAAGCTGTGGGTTTCCCAACACGGCTTGTACAAAATGATTATGGCACTATATGCGTCCCCCACGGCCAGGATAAGGGTCAATGGCCAACTATCGAATAGGTTCCCCATATCCAACGGCACGCGCCAGGGTTGCCCCCTCTCACCACTAATCTTCGTCCTTACCATGGAGCCTTTCCTCCGCAAAATTAGAGACAACCCCGATATACAGGGGATTACCATTCATCGCAAGCAATACAAGATTGCAGCATACACAGACGATATTCTATTATTCCTTTCAAATCCCCTGACTACCATCCCAAACATCCTCAAAGACTTTACCCTCTTCAAACACCTCTCCAACCTCCAAATAAACTTTGATAAATCTAAGGCACTCAACGTCTCCTTACCTCAACAAAACGACCCTTCTCTGTCAAGCCAACTTCCCTTTTAAATGGGAACCCAAACGAACTCACTTACTTGGGCATTAAAATTCCAACCAGATTGTCTGACCTGTTTGCGAAGAATTTTCTCCCCGCACTTCAAACTATTAGGGAGGACATTACTGGTTGGCTAAAGGGCCCTTTCTCCTGGTTCGGCAGAGCTGCCATTTTAAAGATGAATGTGCTCCCCAGATTGCTTTACTTAGTGCAAGCTATCCCAATTAAACTCCACCCGTCCTACTTTACCTCATTTAAACATATATGCAGACGCCTCCTCTGGTCAGCAGGGCCCCCTCGTCTGAGCTGGGCAAAATTGACACTTCCCAAGAATAGGGGAGGTTTAGGACTTCCAGATCTTCAATCCTATTATAGGGCTTGCCAACTAACATGACTTGTGGATTGGCATGCGCATTCCTCGAGCAAAGACTGGGTGCAAGTGGAACATTCGTTTTCCCAAATTCCTCTTTCTCATCTACCATGGATCAACACAGGTTCCATCCCCCAGACCTGCTCCACTCATCCTTTAATAGGCCCAACATTACATAACTTCAAGACTTCCTGCCACATCCTCCAACTAACCCCCTCCCCTGGACCACTAACACCCCTTACACAGAACCCGGCCTTTCCAGCAGATATACCGTCCAAGGTTAGGCGCATAGGACCAGCGGACCCTCCGGTGAGGGCCTATCAATGCTTTGATGGTGACACACTTCTCACACAACCTGAGTTAGCCTCCAAATTCCCCAACCTCCACATACCCTTCTTCAAATATCTACAAATACGTCATTACCTCCTTCAGGCTCGCCCACTCTCACTGTGGTCAAGATCTCTTACCCCCCTCGAACTACTCTGCACGGACACAGGGCCACACAGACACCTAATATCTACTTTATATACCCTTTTACTCTCAGGATCCCCCCCCCCGACGCTCGAAATCGACAACATTGGGCCAATGATCTTTCCTTAGACCTTTCCACGGTGGATTGGGATCGCATCTGCGAACATACACATAAAAGCACGGTCAATGTATCCGCACAAGAAAATAGATATAAACTATACACAAGATGGTACCGTACACCAGACAAACTACATCGATTCTTCCCTACCGTTTCCCCTCTTTGCTGGAGATGTACTTCAGCCCTTGGGTCTCTTCTCCACATTTGGTGGGAATGCCCTATGATACAACCTTTTTGGAAAGACATACATGCTTTAATCACCAGAATCACTACTTACACCCCAGACTTCTCCCCAGCACAATACCTTCTGCACCACACATCCATTCCTAATTCAACTTACCACAAATCTCTTATCATACACCTTATTAACGCAGCGACCCAATGCATCCCAAATCACTGGAGAAGCACGGTCCCCCCTTCCCTAGCCGAATGGCATAATAGGGTTGACAGGATAGCGGAAATGGAAAGACTTATTTTCCAAGCCAGAGACAATCCCGTTAAATTCAGAACCATTTGGGCTTGCTGGATCCAATATAGGGAAACTGCATCTACCACAGCCTCGCACTCGACGCTAGTGTCCATGATAGGGAATAGCACTCACACCTGATCACTTTCAGTACACCACTCAGAGTATTCCGATTATTCCGTCATTCCCCCTCTCCCTCCTTTACCCTACAGCTTATTAATATTTCAACTTCAGATCTGCTCAGTACTTCTGACCTAAATATGAATAACCCATATCCTTAGTCCTATAACTGAATTCTGCTGCTTTTACATTATACTCGAGGACGTCTAGATCTCCCTGACCAGTTTGGTTAGTCCTTCCGTGAGCAGTCCAGGAGGGGATGCAGAACTACTGGGGATGTCAGGCTTTACTATATGACCGATAAACCGTCATTCCTGCCCTGTCTTGTCATTAACACTGGTCACCTTCTCGCCCACAGAATGCTCCCATTAGGGGTGGGCGAGAAGATAGAGGCCTTCACAGGTTTGTCTTAAGCCTTTTGGATGTATCCCCATAGTGCACTCTTCTCCCTCAGACTCTCTACTATTCCATGAATCGACCCTGCCCCTGAGTTCTGGACACTGTCCACACTCCCCTCACGATTGATTATATGCCTTGTTCCACTCTTTATTCTATCCCCCTAGTTGAATCTCCTATATAGCTGATTGCAATTGTACTCTCATGTACTGTCTCATTATAGACCACTCTCATCATACTAGATATATATTATTGTATGACTTTTATGAACCACATGTGTCCATTGTCATTCCTCTGTTATTATGATAATTTCAATAAAATTCTTGTTAAAAAAAAAAACATGGGAGTCTATGGCTAGTACCGGGTCCCCAAAATCACCGGAGAAATTACCGTTTAACATGGGAGTCTATGGAAGGGGTTCCCGGCTTTGAAAACTCGGTGCTCCCCGGCCGTAGGTCCCCCGGACAACAAACTTTGCACACTTGTAGAGTAAGAGTGGGGCTACATGTGTGCCAAGTTTGGCCAGGATCAGGCGCACAAAAGGTGAAGATGGAAACAGACTCGAGTATAAGCCAAGGGGGCATTTTCAGCACAAAAACAATAAAAAAATATATGTGCTGAAAAACTTGGCTTATACTCGAGTATATACGGTATTTCCTTTCCTATTTCTATGGTGCGTCTGAAGATAGAGGTATGGCACTCCCCAAAATATTATCACTGTGTGTACCTTTTTATGTTACAATAAGGATTTGTGACATGACGAATTGAGGGATGTAACCCTTTTTAAATGCAGTGGGTCCTGTCCCGATCTTTCCCCCCCCCCCCCCACATTTTATTTTTGACAGTTTTTTTTTTGTTTTGTTTTTTATATATTGTCCCCCAAGGTAGAAGTGTGGACTTTTAAAAAAAACAATAAAACATCCATACTCTCCCTCATCTGCAGCATCTGTCCATTGACACAAGGAGCCGTGGCTCGGCCCACCCCCTGCATTTCCTGATTGGCTCACTGGCTGTGATTTGGCTACCACTGCTGACAAAAGACAAAATCAAGAGTGTGAGTCCCTGGAGAGGCAAGGCTCTCGTAGACATCGATGGATCGAGAGGGGGCTCAGGTAAGTATTTGGGGGGGCTGCTGCACACAGGTTTTTTACCTTTATGCATAAAAAAATAAAAATAAAAATCTAGTGCTTTTACAACCACTTTAAAGACTAAGCCAGTGGTCAATCATGCAATCCCTGCCCCATCAGCTGATAGTAGGCAATAACCTGCTATCAGCAGACTGCGGGTCACAGGAAGACAAAAAGTAACTGTACTCCTGTGAGCCACCAGAGAAGCATGGCCAAAAGAGCTTTAGACATACAGTACTTCTCTTAAAGCGGAGCTTCACCCAAAAAGGGAGAGTTCAGTTTTTTAAGCCCTCCTCCTGTTTTAAATGGCGTTTTCTTTTGGGGAGGAGGGGGGAGCGGGAACCTGATTTTGACAGGTACCCACTCCTACTTCCACACTTCTGCAGAAGTTCTCCTCCCCCTCCCTCCTGCAGTCTTCTGGGACACGTGATAGGTCCCAGAAAGCTGCAAGATCATTCACAGTGTTCAGTTCCGCTCATGCATGTGCAGAGGGCAACCGGCTGTGAAGCCTCTGTCTTCCACCCTTTCTGCCACTCTGTGCGGCTGGCTCTTGGTTCCTGGGTCCTCTTTTCCCAGGAACTCTGCTATGTGCGTTGGGACCCTTCGGGGTAAGACTGCGCTATATTAAGATACCTCTCAACACAACTCATTACAGGCGGGTACCCATAGTAAAGATGCCGGGAAAAGAGGAAACAACGTGAAAACGGCTGGGCTGGGCACACTGCGGGATTATAGAACAGATGAGTGCCCGTTTGTTAAAAGTCAGTAGCTACAGTTTTTTAGCTGCCTATATTTAATTTTTACATAGAAGACTGGAGCTCATCTTTGATTGTTTTCAAGGATGGACTTTTTTTTTTTTGTATTTTACAAGGAGTGGATCAAAGCAGATCTATAGAAGCCAACCTAAGTAGACACATTTTTAATGGCTGTTAACACTTTACAAAGCAGTCAAGAGATAATAACCTGATTGTTAGTTAGCTCTGCTGCTTAAGTCTCTGCACACAAGTTGTGTACAAATGCTGTCTGAACAATTCACGGCCATAAACAGTAGAGGTGCGCATCTTCAATGGCCTCACGATTCGATTCCGCGATGCATCACGATTACAGCGCAAGTGCGCATGGTTTCAAAAAATTCAAGCAGTCAGGTGAACTCCATTTTTTTTATTCTATCTGTTCTTTTTTTTTTTAAAAAGACAACACTCCCTGCATGTAGCAAAGTCTAAACAAAGCAGACAACAACTTGTACATGCTACAGGAGATGGCCAGAGAGACTGCGGACACGCTACAGGAGATGGCCAGAGAGACTGCGGACACGCTACAGGAGATGGCCAGAGAGACTGCGGACACGCTACAGGAGATGGCCAGAGAGACTGCGGACACGCTACAGGAGATGGCCAGAGACTGCGGACACGCTACAGGAGATGGCCAGAGACTGCGGACACGCTACAGGAGATGGCCAGAGACTGCGGACACGCTACAGGAGATGGCCAGTGACTGCGGACACGCTACAGGAGATGGCCAGTGACTGCGGACACGCTACAGGAGATGGCCAGTGACTGCGGACACGCTACAGGAGATGGCCAGTGACTGCGGACACGCTACAGGAGATGGCCAGTGACTGCGGACACGCTACAGGAGATGGCCAGTGACTGCGGACACGCTACAGGAGATGGCCAGTGACTGCGGACACGCTACAGGAGATGGCCAGTGACTGCGGACACGCTACAGGAGATGGCCAGTGACTGCGGACACGCTACAGGAGATGGCCAGTGACTGCGGACACGCTACAGGAGATGGCCAGTGACTGCGGACACGCTACAGGAGATGGCCAGTGACTGCGGACACGCTACAGGAGATGGCCAGTGACTGCGGACACGCTACAGGAGATGGCCAGTGACTGCGGACACGCTACAGGAGATGGCCAGTGACTGCGGACACGCTACAGGAGATGGCCAGTGACTGCGGACACGCTACAGGAGATGGCCAGTGACTGCGGACACGCTACAGGAGATGGCCAGTGACTGCGGACACGCTACAGGAGATGGCCAGTGACTGCGGACACGCTACAGGAGATGGCCAGTGACTGCGGACACGCTACAGGAGATGGCCAGTGACTGCGGACACGCTACAGGAGATGGCCAGTGACTGCGGACACGCTACAGGAGATGGCCAGTGACTGCGGACACGCTACAGGAGATGGCCAGTGACTGCGGACACGCTACAGGAGATGGCCAGTGACTGCGGACACGCTACAGGAGATGGCCAGTGACTGCGGACACGCTACAGGAGATGGCCAGTGACTGCGGACACGCTACAGGAGATGGCCAGTGACTGCGGACACGCTACAGGAGATGGCCAGTGACTGCGGACACGCTACAGGAGATGGCCAGTGACTGCGGACACGCTACAGGAGATGGCCAGTGACTGCGGACACGCTACAGGAGATGGCCAGTGACTGCGGACACGCTACAGGAGATGGCCAGTGACTGCGGACACGCTACAGGAGATGGCCAGTGACTGCGGACACGCTACAGGAGATGGCCAGTGACTGCGGACACGCTACAGGAGATGGCCAGTGACTGCGGACACGCTACAGGAGATGGCCAGTGACTGCGGACACGCTACAGGAGATGGCCAGTGACTGCGGACACGCTACAGGAGATGGCCAGTGACTGCGGACACGCTACAGGAGATGGCCAGTGACTGCGGACACGCTACAGGAGATGGCCAGTGACTGCGGACACGCTACAGGAGATGGCCAGTGACTGCGGACACGCTACAGGAGATGGCCAGTGACTGCGGACACGCTACAGGAGATGGCCAGTGACTGCGGACACGCTACAGGAGATGGCCAGTGACTGCGGACACGCTACAGGAGATGGCCAGTGACTGCGGACACGCTACAGGAGATGGCCAGTGACTGCGGACACGCTACAGGAGATGGCCAGTGACTGCGGACACGCTACAGGAGATGGCCAGTGACTGCGGACACGCTACAGGAGATGGCCAGTGACTGCGGACACGCTACAGGAGATGGCCAGTGACTGCGGACACGCTACAGGAGATGGCCAGTGACTGCGGACACGCTACAGGAGATGGCCAGTGACTGCGGACACGCTACAGGAGATGGCCAGTGACTGCGGACACGCTACAGGAGATGGCCAGTGACTGCGGACACGCTACAGGAGATGGCCAGTGACTGCGGACACGCTACAGGAGATGGCCAGTGACTGCGGACACGCTACAGGAGATGGCCAGTGACTGCGGACACGCTACAGGAGATGGCCAGTGACTGCGGACACGCTACAGGAGATGGCCAGTGACTGCGGACACGCTACAGGAGATGGCCAGTGACTGCGGACACGCTACAGGAGATGGCCAGTGACTGCGGACACGCTACAGGAGATGGCCAGTGACTGCGGACACGCTACAGGAGATGGCCAGTGACTGCGGACACGCTACAGGAGATGGTCAGTGACTGCGGACACGCTACAGGAGATGGTCAGAGAGACTGCGGACAATTGGACATGCTACAGGAGATGGTCATCAGAGAGACTGCGCACATGCTACAGGAGCTGGTCAGTGACTGCGGACGTAATACAGAAGATCAGCAGGTAAGTATTAGGGCCGAAACAACTAATCGACAACTAATCGATTATGAAATCAATCAATTACAATTTTCATAATCGATTAATCGGCCAGTAACATAATGAGGTTAAAAATAAACTAAAATTAACCCTTTATAGTACAAAAAGAGCAAATTGCTACTGTAAATATTACAGTCACTGTCCCACAGTAAAAAATTAACCCCTTACAGTAGCGATTATTTGCTCTTTGGACTAATTTTCGTTTTTTTAACCCCCATTATGTTACTAAACATCTCAGGCCTGGGTCACACCTCCGTGTTTTTTGGTGCTTTTTGCAGAAACACACTACAGTTCATTTACATGGTTTCTATGGGACACGTTCACATCCATGATTTTTTTCAGCTGCTGCGTATTTGGAAAGGGTAAGGACTTTTTTTAAACGCAAAACGGTGCTATTTTAGTTTTTTGGTTTAATATACTTCAATGGAGAAGCTGCAGAAAAGCATGTAATGTGTTTTTGCGGCAATTTGTGTTTTTTTTTTTTTTTACGGTTATTAACCGATTAATCGAAACAATAATCGCCCAACTAATCGATTATGAAAATAATCGTTAGTTGCAGCCCTAGTAAGTATAATATCTTTTTTACTTTAAAGAAAAAAAAACATACCTCCCAACCCGCACGGATTCTGTGGGTTTTTCCCGCGGAGGACACTGTATTCCCGCACAGCAAGAGCCAGAGGAGGGAGGAGGTGGTAAGACCGATCGGCGGCAATATCCCGCGGACCCCCACCGCACAACAGTGTAGATGTCCCCAAAAAAGAATTAAGACAATAAGACCTCTTATTGTCAACTAAGTGAGAATTTTTTTGGTCCAGGCAGCAGGCGCAGCCAGTAAAACATGTGCAAGGTTGGTCCAGGCAGTAGGCATGGTCAGTAAAGCAGGCAATAAGTGTTCCACTTATTGTTCCTCTAGCTTCCTTTCCAATTCCTCTCAGTACAGTACATCCTCTCATTTCATATATATTCAATATTTATTGTTGCACCCCATGACAAGACATTATATCCCTGTGTCTATAATAGATGATCACTCCCTTTGGTACATGTCCCCTCTGATGCCCGCTTTCATTCAAGGCACAGGCCCTGTCATAGGATGTGGTACACTTGCATAGTGACACTAAGGGCCATGCAGCACTTGAGTCTAGTAGGAAGAGGAAAATACATGGAGGATGGGGATGACCTACATCTGGTGGCATATCGGGCCACATTGGCACCATCTTTTCCTATTTCCCTCTAAAGAGGCGTTTAGTTCATGAGGACAGGTGGCCCCTGAGAAAGCCACTGGCAAATTGATTAAGCATTTTTTGACACCCAACATCTTGCACCCCTTTATGACTTTTGGATAGGTGTACAGATACAGCATACCATGGCCTTGACGAATATCCAGGGCAACAGATGGTTATACCCTGTTAAGATCCATGAACTTTGTAAATACAAGTAGTAGCAGACAGTCCCCAATTTTGCCCTGGCAGTAAAAGTCCCCAATTGAAGGCTTTAACTTTTACTTAATTTGTTGTGTGAAGTACAAGTTAATGAAAACACAAAATCACATTTTTTATGTCATACCCGCCCCTCTACCATCTTATTATTTTAGGTTCCGAAAACCTGTAGGGAAAAAAAAAAAAAAAAAGAAGGAAGTGTAGTACATTTGTACAGGGAGAGAAAACAAAGAAAAGACGCTACGTTCTGAAAAGCCAGAGATGGGAATTAGCAGGTTATACGCAGGATGTGGAAATCAGATAAAGCATCCGAGTGTAGTCTGGTTTAAGATATGATGACATATGATTGACAAACTCCATGTATCATCATTCTAATCCTTCTAGAAAAAGCTCAAACCACTCTGGTCACAAGATTTGCAACTTCTCAAAAAGGGAAGAGAGATGCATCATTATTCAATGCGCAAAAGCCATTACAAACTTCCAATTTCACTTCAGGGTTTTAAGAGCAATGCAAAATTGCAACATATCACATAATATAATACAATTCTGAGAAAAAAAAAAAAAGATTAAAAAAAAAAAAAAATGAGTGGCAACAACTGTACTAGTTACCAATATATACTGGCTACCCACTTCCAGCCCCACATGAAACTACTGTAATTAAACCCAAGAAGCCAAATATTATATATCATAGCGTGGCACATCATACAGCACAGGAACTTTATAAACTCCCTGGGTTTCTTGCTGGATCGATGAGTATTCTTTGAACTGATAAATATACCATGGAGGCTGGGTTCACACAATGCGAATGGGATGCGAGTTTCCGGTATGCACCCCCTCCACCACTGCCCCTGCCATTGTAATCAATGGGCACCGCTGCTGAAGCGCCTACAAAGCGCTTCAGCAGCGGCGCTTTTAACCCTTTATAAAGCGCCGCTATAACAGTGGTAAAGCGCCACTAAACACCTGTCAGTGCCAACTACCAGTGCCACCTGCCAGAGCCAACCAGTGCAATCTGTACTGAGGACATCAAGTGTGTGGTAAAGTGACAGGAGCAAGCAGGGGGAGTGGAGTGGGTCAGTTTGAGACGAAGAGGAAAAATAAATAAATATCGGCATCATATCGGCCATCAGCCGCCCCGATATCTAAATATCGGCATCGGCCAGAGAAAACCCTGTATCGGTCGACCTCTATTGTTGGTGTCAGACGGGCTGGCCTGAGCATTTCAAAAACTGCTAATCTACTGGGATTTTTATGCACAACCATCTCTAGGGTTTACAGAGAATGGTCCGAGAAAGAGAAAATATCCAGTGAGCGCCAGCTATGTGGATGGAAATGCCTTGTTGATGTCAGAGGAGAACAAGCAGACTGGTTGCAGATGATAGAAAGGCAACAGTAACTCAAATAAAGTATGCAAAATACCATCTCTGAATGCACAATACATCGAACCTTGGAGAAGATGGGCTACAGCAGCAGAAGATCACACCTGTCAGTTAAGAACAGGAAAATGAGGTTACAAGTTACAGGCTCACCAAAATTGGACAATAGAAGAGTGGAAAAACGCTGCCTGGTCTGACGAGTCTCGATTTCAGCTGCGACATTCTGATCAGGGGTCAGAATTTGGCGTAAACAATAACAGGATGCTTTCTTGTATCAACAGTTCAGGCTGGTGGTGTTGGTGTAATGGTGTGGGGGATATTTTCTTGGCACACTTTGGGCCCCTTAGTACCAATTGAGCATCATTTAAATGCCACGGCCTACCTCAGTATTGTTGCTGACCATGTCCATCCCTTTATGACTACAGTGTACCCATCTTCTGATGGCTCCTTCCAGCAGGATAACGCACCATGTCACAAAGCTCAAATCATCTCAAACTGGTTTCTTGAACATGACAATGAGGTCACTGTACTCCAATGTCCTCCACAGTCACCAGATCTCAATCCAATAGAGCACCTTTGGGATGTGGTGGAACGGGAGATTTAAATCATGGATGTGCAGCCAACAAATCTGCAGCAACTGTGTGATGCTATCATGTCAATATGGACCAAAATCTCTGAGGAATGTTTCCAACACCTTGTTGAATTTCTGCCATGAAGAATTAAGGCAATCTTTACCCATTCTGTATTATACCTTCTAGAACTAATGACAGATGTAACTACACATGACAGATCCCCATCTGCTTCCTTAGCATCAAGTGGTCTGCAGCCTCCAGATCTCCCAAGGATAATAGTGATACCATGACTGAACAGAAGGCAAAAGCCATTTCAACTACTACTATCTCTGTTTCTCAAAAAACTACCGATATTACTAGAATAACACGGTGAGCAAAAACTTGACATTTAACAGATGAGACACAGGAAAACCGCCACAACCGCGGCAAGGTTTAATCAGCACTAAGACCTTTCGATTCCCTCAGTTCAATATTCAAGGTGTGAAAGAAGCGAGAAACATTAAACCTGTGTGGAATGTTCGCTCACATGGTCACAGAGAGCGCCATACACTGTGAGTAGAAGTGTATCTCTCTGAGCCTGGGGGTACGGGTGTTATACAGACACCTGTACAAATCAATGACAGGCTGTGTGCTGGTAAAAGCATTTCTGTACAGGAATAGACCACCCGGGCACAGACCGTTTAAATCCAGGGGCACACATCCATCCCTGAACGCATGTAAATACCAGGTGGTGATTTTCTCTCACTTCCTGTTAAGTCTCTGGGACATGATGTAGAGGGAAATCTCCCCAGAAGGACAAATACTTCACATCACAACCATTTTGGGGTTTTAAAACGTCATTAAACCCACATCAATAAGAGCCCTTTCACATTGCAGCCGCGTTAGCGGTAAAGCACTGCTACCATTAGCGCCGCTAAAATGACAGTAAAGCGCAGCTTTTGGGCCGCTAGCGGGGCGCTAGCGGGGCGCTTTTAACCCCCACCAGCGGGGAAAGTTATCAGCGCTCGTGTACCGCCGCTGCCGAAGCGCTTTGGCAGCGGTGCCCATTCATTTCAATGGGCAGAAGCGGTGGAGGAGTGGTGTATACACCGCTCCTCCACCACCCCAAAGACGCTGCTTGCAGGATTTTTTTTTAACGTCTTGCCAGCGCAGCAATCTAGTGTGAAAGCACTCTGGCTTTCACACTGGGACTGCAGATGAAGCATTTTTCAGGCACTTAAAATCGCAAAAGTGTCTAAAAAAAAACACCTCCAGTGTGAAAGGGGTCTAAAAACTCAGTACATGCTGTATTTTATGCTGTTCATACTCCTTCAGTCACTATGGGATTTCATTTTCTGCAAAGAAAAATAAATAAAATAAAAAAAAACACATTTGCTGTTCACTGTCCCTCCCTCCTTGTCTGTGTCCCCGCTGTAGCCTAAGAGGGTTTAGACCAGCTGTTGCCACATCTACTGAGCATACTACATTTTTAGTTCCCTTCCAACCTGTTCATTTCCTTGACTATAGGAGTCATACATGTGGGCATATATACACACACAAAATGGTAAATGGCAGTCCCCTCCCTCCTACTCCATGCCCAGTAACCAGAAAAACACAATGGCCGGAGTGTTACATGGTGATTGATGGAGTATTCACCTCCCTGTAATTCTAACTACATACAAACAATAGACACAGGCTGGATGGGCTGGCTTGGCAGAACCTCTCCCTAGAAAGTGATTGTAACCCATCACTTTGTAAAAACACAACCCATTCAGTTTAAAATAGAAATGAAAGGCAAAACATTTGTGTACAGATATACAATGGGGGGGGGGGGGGGGCATTCGATCCCCTGCTGATTTTGCATGTTTGCCCACTGACAAAGAAAGGATCAGTCCATAATTTTAGTGATACATTTATTTTAACATGGGGAAGTGTGGCCAGTTTTTAATAGGAAAGCAGAGGGACAGGCAGGAACACACCAGGGATTTCACATAAAGGAAGCAATACAAAGAAAAAGATACAAGTACATGGTACAGCAGGCACATATCAGGAATAGGAAATGTTGGGTTTATATACTCTAACTCCTCCCTACTCTGTCCAAAACGAAAGAAACATTGGACTACAGTATATGTATCCTTTAAGGCCTGCCTACAGCACGTTTTTAAAGACAATACGAATGCATATGGGGGGGGGGGGGGGAAGAAGCATTTTAATGAGCCTTGTTTACACCATGTTGGTGCTTTCATGTGCACAAAATTTTTATATATACACACACACACACACATACACATACATATACACACACACACATACATACTAAATCTAAATGTAAACGCACATGTTCATGCTACAAATGCAAGCCAAATAAAAAATAAATAGAAATCTAAAAAACACACCCAACACGTGATAAAAGCACACTGCAAATGCACAGGCGGCGCTGCAGAAATGTGGGGATCGTGGTGTACACGCGCCCTTAGGCCCTATTCACATTTGTGATTACTACTATAGTGTGAATTCTAGTGACAGAAATCAGAGGCATCCAGTGGCCACAGTGCTGACAGGTGTTTGGGAATCGCTGTTCGCTTGTAAGTGGACATCCACTAATTACTACCTGTGGTTAGGGACAGATAATGGCTCCGGGTGCAGACTACATCCGAAGACGAAAACCGCAGGTACTAAAAACATGATCAACCCTTTTATCCAGTGTATAATTTACCAGTGATTATTGCAACCTATTAATCATATTAATTTATTACAGGTCCTCATAGCAGCGTCAATTTACACAGCGCTTTACATATTGTACATTCACATCAGTCCCACTCCCTACCCTCAAGGAGCTTACACTCTAAGGTCCCTAACTCACATTCATACATACACATACTAGGGCCAATAAAGATAAGTGGATTTATATACAAGGTTTTGTATGATCACCTTGTGGGTAAGCAGATTCATGGTTCTAGGCCATGAGTGCTCAACCTGTGCCCTCCCCCCCCTAGCTGTTGCAGAACTACAAGTCCCATGAGGCATTGCAAGGCTGATGAGTTACAAGCATGACTCCCACAGGCAGAGGCATGATGGGACTTGTAGTTTCGCAACAGCTGGAGAGCCGCAGGTTGAACACCCATGTTCTAATCTAAGCACTCACTATTTATTGGTGTGCTTACATACCAGGGCCAATTTAGACAGGAACTAATTAACCTACCAGCATGTCTTTGGAGTGGGGGAGGAAATTAGAGTACCCGTAGGAAACCCACACAGGCACAGGGAGAACATGCAAACTCCAGGTAGATAGTGCCATGGTTGGGATTCGAACCTATGACCCTAGTGTTGCCAGGCGGAAGTGCTATCCACTTAGCCATATTTCCTAATTCTTGATGTATGCCAAATACAGATAATAATGCCCCAGTCACACTTGTGTTCAGGGTTGTACTGAAAATTCCGACGGCAAGAATAAGAGGCTTCCAGCGGCCATAAACAACAGATGAAAGTGATAAAATGAAAAAAAAGTGATGAAATTGAACATCCGCTGACTATCTGCAATTCTAACATGTTTGCATCCAGGGCGATTATCTGTCCCTATCCACAGATAATCGGTGGATGTGTGATTTCATGCGACCTGGACAGCTAATCGCCATCACCAGTCAGTCATACCACCGGATGCTTCTGGTTCTTGCCACCAGAATGAGCGCTACAACCCTGATTACCAGTGTGAATGGGGCCTAAATATCTGTATTTGGGATATATCAACAAGGAGAAAACAAAATTAGATTGCAATCACCACTTGTAAATTGTACATTTGATATAAGAGTAAAAAAAATGGAGATGATCATTCAACAGAAGTTGACTGGCAAGTTATTATTAACCACTTCAATACCAGGCACTTACGCCCCTTCCTGCCCAGGACAATTTTCAGCGCTGTCACAATTTGAATGATAATTGCGCAGTCATGCAACACTGCACACAAACTAAATTTTTATCATTTTCTTCCCACAAATAGAGCTTTCTTTTAGTGGTATTTGATCACCTCTGCGGTTTAAATTTTTTGCTAAACAAACCAAAAAATAACCAAATTTTTGAAACAAAAAAACGTTTTTTTTGACTCGTCATAAAATTTTGTTTTCCCCTTCACCGACGGGCACTAATGAGGCGGCACTGATATGTAGAATTGATGAGCACTGACAGGCGGCATTGATAGGCTGCACTAATAAGTACTGACAGGTGTTACTGGTGGGCAGTGATTGACACTGTAGTGGGCACTGGTAGAATTTATTGTCTTTTACATTGCTGGGCACTGGTTGGCAGGCAATTGATTATCAACACAGCCCCCTCAAATGTACCAATGTGCTGATTATTCAGCACAGACCCCCCCCCTCCCCCCACCTCTGACAGGGAGAGCCGCCGATCGTCTCTCCCTGTCAGCGAGAACCAAGGAATGTCATTTATCGGCACTTCCTGGTTCACCCGATGATCAGCTGTGATTGGTCACAGCTGATCACGTGGTAGGAAGCCTCTGACAGAGGCTTATCACGTTCGGAGATGCGGGGTATCAGACTGATACGCGGCGATCTCCGTGCGCCCCCACGGAACAATAGAACAGCAGGGGAGATCGCTGTACTTACATCGGATTGATAGTACATCGGCTCAGACCTGAGCTCTCAGTGTGTACTAGGCTTAAAGCGGAGTTCCACCCATTTTTTCCATTTGCTCCCATGACCATCCTCACTGCTATTCTAACTGGCACAAATTTTTTTTTCATTTTTCTAAATACTTTTATTACTGTTTTTGTGCAGCACATCCAGCTTTAGCCAACTAGGCGATTACGTCACAAGGCGATTTCAATGGACTTCTGGAATATCAGCATCCATAGGAATCGTCTAAAACGAAAATCTTGCGTGACTTCCAGACTGGAAATGACGTGAATGGAATTAGTTAGGCGCCATTGCTATGGTAACCTGTCTGGAATTAACATCATTGCGCAGTGGCATTACTGCGCATTGGTCGAGATCGGGAGGTGCATGCTGGGTAGTCAGCTGCACCGAATCCCGGAAATGAAGATGCCCACAACAGCCATGGATCCTGCATGCTTTCCGAGATCTGATTCGTTTGTAATGATTTTATAAAAACAAAAAAAAAGGGATCACATTGCCGACTTTATCCCAATGTTGCAGTGGAAGTGGCAACGACAATTACGGGGGAGCTTTTAGAAAAGAAAACAGATTGGGGGACAGAAACTCTGTCCATACGCTATACAATGTGTTTGGATCTAAAGGCGATTGCACATCAACATATCAGCACGTTTGGCCTGTCTGATAGAACACAAAAGGAAAGTGACTGTTTAGATTTGCCTAATAGTTTTGATAAATCTAAAAGCAGATGGTACAATCAGATTGTGAAGTGTATGGCCATAGCTGGCAGGCCGGTCATATATAAAACACAATGCTACCCCTAAATTAACTTCTTGAGACCCGGGCCATTGACAAATGACAAGGTGGCTCTACAGGTCAGGGAGGCCGTTTTTTTTTATGGCCACGGCTCCTCCGGCCACTGGGGGGCGTGCAAGCGCCAGCGCGTCACTGAGATGTTGATGCGCGTGCCTGGCGGCCACGATTTCTGCCAGGTACCCGCGATCGGCCGTTACAGACAAGGACGTGGATCTCTGTGTGTAAACACAGAGATCCACGTCCTGTCAGGGAGAGGAGACCGATGGTGTGTCCCTTGTACATAGGGACACAGATCGGTCATCTCCCCCAGTCAGTCCCCTCCCCCACACTGTAAGAGTCACTCCCAGGGAACACATTTAACCCCTTCCTCGCCCCCTAGTGTTAACTCATTCCCTGCCAGTCACATTTATACAGTAATCAGTGCATATTTATAGCACTGTTCGCTGTATAAATGTGAATGGTCCCAAAAATGTGTCAAAAGTGTCCGCCATAATATCCCAGTCCTGACAAAATATCGCAGATAACTGCCATTACTAGAAAAATTTATTTATATATATATATATATATATATATATGTGTATGTATGTATGTATGTGTGTGTGTGTGTGTGTGTGTGTGTGTGTGTGTGTGTGTGTGTGTGTGTGTGTGTATGTATGTATATATATATTTTTTTTTTTTTTTTTTTTAAAGTCATAATTCTATCCCCGATTTTGTAGCCGCTATAACTTTTGCGCAAACCAATCAATATACACTTATTGTGATTTTTTTTTTACCAAAAATATGTAGAAGAATACGCATAGGCCTAAACTGAGGGAAAAAAATAGTTTTAAAAAAAAAATAAAAAAAATTGGGATATTTATTATAGCAAAAAATAGTGTTTTTTTTTTCCAAAATTGTCGCTCTTTTTTGTTTATAGCGCAAAACATAAAAACCGCAGGAGTTGATCAAATACCACCAAAAGAAAATTATCTACTTGTGGGAAAAAAAGGACATTTTGTTTGTGAGCCACGTCGCACGACTGCGCAATTGTCATTCAAAGCGTAACAGTGCCGAAAGCTGAAATTTCGCCTGGGCAGGAAGGGGGTATATGTGCCCAGTAAGCAAGTGGTTAAAGATCACATCAAACAAACAACCTGGCATGGTTCTGAGTTGTCCCTCTCAGCAGAGCAGCATACATGACAGTAGGCAGCGATCTAACAACACACAGGCCATGGTGGATGGGACACATGTATTGTGTAGTAGCTGGGAAGCTTCCTCTATATTATATGAGGCTTGTGCATTGTCATGGCCAGCACCGATGACAGATCTGCAGGACACACAGACAGCATCACGTGATCTCTTACCCGCACAGCTCCTTGGGTGCTCCCCCTGAGGACTGTCCGCTGGTGGTGATGATGATCAGGAGCACAGCTACCAGCACGGCTCCCCGGGGTCTCATGTTGCGGCCGAATCAAGAGCACAACCCCACCGCACACACATACACAGCCAGCGCAAGACAACGTCATGTGACCATCACATGACAGCCCCGCCTACGGCCCGACACGTGATCTGTGCGTATCTCGTCGTCTCCCTCTAGCGTACAGCGATGGTCACTGTTAGGGTGTTGTGCAAGCTGGGTAGTGACTGTAGGGGGCTTCTGGGGTGTTAAAAGGAACCTTCACCAATTAATTCAACTTAAAGAGGTTGTAAACCTCGCTGTAACACTTGTACCAATAGGTAAGCCTACAATAAGGCTTACTTATAGGTAATGTAAATATCTCCTTTAGGAGATACTCACTGTTTACTGCGCCGATGATGTCATCGGCGAATGCGCTCTGAAGGAACAGACGCACGTGGTTTCTTCAGGAGCGTGTGCCGTGACAGGCGGCTCCCACGCGACCAGTCACACAGCCAAAGTCTGCAGCCCCAGAAGGAAGACCGGCGAAGATGGATGCGGCCTACAGCGGGGACTCCGCGGGCTTCGTTTGCAGGTAAGTGTCACATAATGTGCTAGTATGCGATGCATACGAGCACATTATGCCTTTACTTTGCAGAGAAGAAGAAAGGAAGAAAAACCCATCAGGGTTTACTTCCTCTTAACCACTTGCCGACCAGCTCCTATAGATATACGGCGGCAATGTGGCTCTGTCCCGCGCATCGCCGTACTCGTACGGCGGCTCCTTTAAGATCCATAGCAGGCGTGCGCCCGATGGGTGTGGCCGGCGGGCGCGATTGCTGGCACAAGAACCAGAACGGGGATTTGTGTGTGAAAACACACAAATCCCCGTTCTGACAGGAGAGAAGAGACAGTTCTGCTGTTCGTAGTAATTATGAACAGCGATATGTCTCCTCCCCCAGTCAGTCCCATCCCCCCACAGTTAGAAACACTCCTTAGGGCTAAGGATGAGCTCTGGCGTGTTCGCATCGTACACGTGCAGAGCCCGCCAGGAAGTCGGCACCGCGCTGCGCTACAAAAACAGAAACCGCTCAGGTGTGGACGTCCTCCAGGTGACTATCTCCTCCCAACAGCCAAGGGTGCAGGCAATGCAATTTCAGGCAAAACAAAAGATCAAGTCTTCTGGACAGCAGCACTCCAATAAAAAGCCTTTATTATGTAAAATCTTCAAAAATCCAAATACAGCACAGCAAGTCACAAAATTCTGGTTAGAGCTGACTAGTTTCACACTTTCTTAGTGTTTAATCATAGCTGTGCTGTATTTGGATTTTTGAAGATTTTACATAATAAAGGCTTTTTATTGGAGTGCTGCTGTCCAGAAGACTTGATCTTTTGTTTTACCGCGCTGCGCTAATCAGAGCCAGGGAGACATTTCCCGATCTCTGCAGCCGAGCATCGGGACAATGTCTCCCTGGCTGTGATTAGCGCAGCGCGGTGCCGAATTCCTGGCGGGCTCTGCACGTGTACGATGCGAACACGCCAGAGCTCATCCTTACTTAGGGCATACATTTAACCCCTTGATCGCCCCCTAGTGTTAACCCTTCCCTACCAGTGACATTTATACAGTAATCAGTGCATTTTTATAGCACTGATCGCTGTATAAATGTCACTGGTCCCAAAAAAGTGTCCTATCTGTCCGCCGCAATGTCGCAGTCCCGCTAAAAATCGCAGCTCGCCACCATTACTAGTTTAA
Organism: Rana muscosa; assembly: GCA_029206835.1. Taxonomy (NCBI): domain Eukaryota; kingdom Metazoa; phylum Chordata; class Amphibia; order Anura; family Ranidae; genus Rana; species Rana muscosa. The sequence goes on from CM055121.1 coordinate 123,663,696, forward strand.
AAAAAATAATAAAAATGACATAAATCTATCCCCTATTTTGTAGGCGCTATAGCTTTTGCGCAAACCAGAAAATCTATAGTTATTGCGATTTGTTTACCAAAAATATGTAGAAGAATATATATTGGCCTTGATTGCATACAGCTGTACAAGTCCTCCTTTTACCTTCTACGTTTGTCTTTGTCCATGGCAAAACCGTATTTATATGTTTGGGCGAAACAAGCTGCATACCCTGCTGCTTGGAAACTCCTGTAGAAAGCAAAGCTAAAGCCTCGTACACACGGGCTGGATAACCCGTCGAAAAAAAATTCAGTTTTCTCGACGGGATTCCTGGCAAGCTTGTCTTGCCAAGGCCTGTGTACACACGCACCATTCAAAAGAACCGCCATTCTTTTGAATGGCAAGAACGCGGTGACGTCATTTACTACGACGAGCCAGCTCTCGTCACATTCAATGCCGTCGCCGCCAACTTGGTACACCCTACACTACCCTTGTATGCAACCGCGCATGCGTCAAAGTCTCATCGAGCATGTGCGGGTTTTCCTGGACACGTAAGCATACAGACGACCGGGTTTCTCGGCAGGAAACACTCTGCCGAGAGTCCCAACGAGAAAAATAGAGAGCAGGTTCTCTATTTTTTTCGTCGAGATTCCCGGCAGTTTTCCTGCCGAGAAACCTTAGACACGAGCGGTTTTCTTGGCAAAAAGCTCTCCCAGCAGTTTTCTTGCCGAGAAAACCGGTCGTGTGTACGAGGCTTTAGTGTACATTCTCAGCATGCCTTAGGGTCCTTTCACATGGGCTTTGCTCAGCGAGGGATTAATCTGTTGATCCCCACTGAGCAGGCGAATGACAGGTCCGTCTCCGCTCACTGTGCAAAGTCGGACCTGTCCGAGTCCCGCTCTCCTCTATTGAGAGATCGGATGAAAACGGTCCGCCTGTCCGTTTTCATCCAATCCGCCAGACAGATGGAAAATAGGGTTTCCATCCATCTGGATTTCATGGACAGGATCTGATCGAAGAGCAGCGGGTGTCAGCGGACATGTCACCACTGACATCTGCTGCTCCATGGGGATGAATGGAGGTTCCAATCAGTTATGCCTGAAAAACTGACAGAGCGCCCATGTGAAAGGCATACTTGCCAACTGTCCCGAATTTCCCGGGACATTCACAGGATTTAGACCTTTGTCCCGGTCTTATCGATTCCCGTGGAATGTCCCGGGAAATCTTTTTTTCCCGATTTTTTTTTTTTTTATTTTATTTATTTATTTACGGTATTTATTTTTTTCCCCGATTTTTTTTCCCGCCGCTAAAGGTCCGCGGCACTGGTCAATTCTGTCTCCGTCGCCATTTTACAGAAGACCAGCTCGTAGGGGAAGAAACAAGAGGCGGAGGCCGGGTGGCAATGCAAGCGACTGCAAGAGAAATGGAGCTCCATTTCTATTGGCCGTTTTCTTGCCACCCAGGCTCCGCCTCTTGGTTCTGTAATTGGTGCGGAGACGAATACAGTGACCATCCTGAGCGGCGCCGAGGCCTGATGGAGAGTCCTGGGTCCCGGCGCCGCGCTATCCCTGTCTGAGAGTGAGACTCTGCTGTCTCACTCTCACTGGCTGCCTCTTATCACATCGTGCCGCCCGGGGAGTAAGTGACAGTCTGAGCAAGTAACTCTCCGGACGGCTGCACGCCGGAGGGTTTCCTGGGGGGAAAATGTCCTGGGGGGGTCTGTACAGATGGAGGGGGTGAATTGTCCTGGGGGGTCTGTACAGATGGAGGGGGGTGAGTGGTCCAGGGGGGTCTGTACTCCTGGGGGGGTCTGTACAGATGGAGGGGGGAGTTGTCCTGGGGGGGTCTGTACAGATGGGGGGTTATCTTGGGGGGGTCTGTACTCCTGGGGGGGTCTGTACTCCTGGGGGGGTCTGTACTCCTGGGGGGGTCTGTACTCCTGGGGGGGTCTGTACAGATAGGGGGTCTGTACAGATGGGGCTGGTTTGTCCAGGAGGGTCTGTACTGATGGAGGAGGGAGTGGTTTATCCTGAGGGGGGTCTATACTGATGGAGGGGGGTCTGTACTGAGGGAGGACTATGGGGGGTAACGCCATGTTTGTCCGCACCGGGTGATACCAACCCTAGTGACGCCACTGGTAACTGGGGACAGCTGATGTAAGGAGGGACTCCTCTGGGAATGCCTGATGTAAGGAGGGACTCCTCTGGGAATGCCTGATGTAAGGAGGGACTCCTCTGGGAATGCCTGATGTAAGGAGGGACTCCTCTGGGAATGCCTGATGTAAGAAGGGACTCCTCTGGGAATGCCTGATGTAAGAAGGGACTCCGCTGGGAATGCCTGATGTAAGGACGGACTCTGCTGGGGGCACCTGATGTAAGGACGGACTCTGCTGGGGCACCTGATGTAAGGACGGACTCTGCTGGGGCACCTGATGTAAGGACGGACTCTGCTGGGGGCACCTGATGTAAGGACGGACTCTGCTGGGGGCACCTGATGTAAGGACGGACTCTGCTGGGGGCACCTGATGTAAGGACGGACTCTGCTGGGGGCACCTGATGTAAGGACGGACTCTGCTGGGGGCACCTGATGTAAGGACGGACTCTGATGGGGGCACCTGATGTAAGGACGGACTCTGCTGGGGGCACCTGATGTAAGGACAGACTCTACTGGGGGCACCTGATGTAAGGACAGACTCTACTGGGGGCACCTAATGTAAGGACAGACTCTACTGGGGGCACCTGATGTAAGGACAGACTCTACTGGGGGCACCTGATGTAAGGACGGACTCTGCTGGGGGCACCTGATGTAAGGGCGGACGAATAAATTAATTCTATATTACACTGTGATAATAGAAATAATGCGCTTCAATCACCCTGACACCATAACAACCATGGTGCCGGGATGATTTAAGCGCTAACACCAGGTGTTTGGAGTATCTTTATCTGCTGATTTGTTAAACTTTCTGGAATACGCATATTTCTATTGTGGTGTAGGATCTGGGCCTGCTGTCCCTCCATCCCTCTTTCTTTCTCCCTATCTCTCTTTCTTTCTCTCCCTTTCTTTCTCTCCCTCTTTCTTTCTTTCTCTTTCTTTCTTTCTCTTTCTTTCTTTCTTTCTCTCCCTCTTTCTTTCTTTCTTTCTCTCCCTCTTTCTCTCCTTTCTTTCTCTTTCTCTCCCTCTGTCTTTCTTTCTCCCTCCATCCCTCATTTATCTCAGACTCTAACCACCCCCCCTTGTGAGCCACGCCCATTCAAGCCACACCCACTATCCCGTGTAAAGCACGCCCATTTTCATTCGCACAATTTTTCTATTACGCTATGTCACGCCCACAAGCGAATGCCACGCCCCCTAATTATAACAAGGCTCCACCTACATGCAAAAAAGTGTCCCAAATTTTATTTTTGCAATGTTGGCAACTATGGAAAGGGGCCTTGGTGAATTGCTCCTGTGTGCATGCACAGGAGTTATGTCACCCCTAGCCAGGCCAATTAGCATGGCCAAAGATGTCAAACCAAAAGAAGACCAGGTAATGATATTTGGCGAAGGAGCTCACAAACATTCCATCATTGTAAAGGGAGGTGAGCAAGGAACGTTTACTTCTGCTTTAAAAGACCAGGGGCGAACTCTGCTTGGGGGAGGGACCGATCCGGAGGTCCTTATCTACCTTCTACAAATCCTTGTTAGACCTTCACGCCACTGAAGACCCCCCATTCTTAGCAAAATGGGAGAGAGACTTGCAAGTCACCTTCACAGAACCCCAAAAAGGCTGCATACCCTTTTTTGCATAGAAATCCTCTCTATGCAGCAAATATCAAGAGACCGCCTATAAAATAGTGACGCGCTGGTACAGAACTCCTTCCGTGCTGGCTAAGATATTTCCTCTACAAACTGACCAATGTTAGCGTTGCGGCTTACACCCAGGCACCCTATTACATATTTTTGGGACTGCCCTGTGCTCCAAACTTTTTGTCAGCCGGTACTTAAGCTCATGCAGAAACTCACGGACCTCTCCCTTCATGATAACCCAGCTGCGGTTCTCCTTAACCTCACTCCCCTATCAAGGAAACGTTACCATGAATCCCTCCTCAAGCATCTCCTTAATGCTGGTCGGGCCAGCATCCCACCTCTTTGGAAGCAACAGTCTGCACCAACGATAGCCCAATGGTTCGAAAGAGCAAAGGACATTGAGCAAATGGAAGATCTGACCTCTGCGCTGCGAGATAAATCAGAGGAACATAAGTCCAGATGGATTCACTGGAACCTCTTTCGCTTCTCTGACGAATTCCCCCAATACATGTAATTGGCCTTGGAATATAAGTAATTGTAGTGATTCTCTGCGCTAATTGGACCTTATAAAGCTGCTGCCCCCCCTTTTTTTTTGTAATCGATCACAGGACAGATTACTCGTATGGGTATAGTAAATAGAATGAGGGGGTAGTGGCACTGCTTCAAGGATTCGGGAAATCCCGAATCCTTGAAGCAGCGCCACTACCCCCTCATTCTATTTACTATACTTGGAATATAAGTGTCTGCTGGCCTCCTCCTGATAATCAAGGTCCCTCAGGCTCACTCGATCAGCAACAATCCATAGTGGTATAGTTCCAACAAAAACGGAGGAAAGAGCATATAGTGTAATACTGCAATTTATTTGAAAATTTTAAAATCATTACACTTAAATCAAAAAAGATAAAATCATGCAGAGATTGCCGCCTTGGCATCCACACAGCCTTCACAGATAGCTTGGACGGACATCACCACCTCAATACAGGCACATATACCATTTCCATCTGGTGAGTGGGGACCCAGGAGGGGAGCACGGACTGTCACCTGAATTTTTAATTTTGAAGTTGTGACGGAAAGTCACCTGAATATTTGAACTTGTCACCGGCTCAACGTTTCATTATTTATTTATTTTTTATGGACTTTATTGATTGCAGTCATTTTGCATTATACTGGCATTGAGCACATTTGTTTATATACAGTCAGGTCCATAAATATTGGGACATCTACGCAATTCTAATCTTTTTGGCTCTATACACCACCACAATGGATTTGAAGTGAAACTAACAAAGTGTGCTTTAACTGCAGACTTTCAGATTTAATTTGAGGGTATTTACATCCAAATCAGGTGAAAGGTGTACGAATTACAACAGTTTGTATATGTGCCTCCCACTTTTTAAGGGACCAAAAGTAATGGGACAATTGGCTGCTCAGCTGTTCCATGGCCAGATGTGTGTTCTTCTCTCATTATCCCATTTACAAGGAGCAGATAAAAGCTCCAGGGTTCATTTCAAGTGTGCTATTTGCATTTGGAATCTGTTGCTGTCAACTCTCAATATGAGATCCAAAGAGCTGTCACTATCAGTGAAGCAAGCCATCATTAGGCTGAAAAAAAAAAAAAAAAAAAAAACCATCAGAGAGATAGCAAAAACATTAGGTGTGGCCAAATCAACTGTTTGGAACATCCTTAAAAAGAAAGAACGCACCGGTGAGCTCAGCAACACCAAAAGACCCAGAAGACCACGGAAAACAACTGTGGTGGATGTGACGGATCTCGAATACCCCAGAATACCCCAGGTGGGCACATCCGTCAGACCTGTGTCTCCTGTCCTCCAAACGCACCCGCAGCCTGCAGATACGCCATAACCAGCCCTTAACCCCTCAATCACGAGACAATCCACACAGGTGTTGAGGGTTAAACATGCAGAGCATCAACAGTTTATTAAATCCAAAACATACACTTTTACACACAGTTAGGGACACTCCCCTTAGCCTTGTCATAGAGGGGGGGTAGGGGACAAGGAAGAACCAATGGGAACTTAACATTGAAACAGAGACTACAGTTAAACATAAAGGGATTATGGTAAGCAGGCAGCCCTTCAATACACATCCCCTGCGGAGAGATGTCTGCAGTCCAGACCATTGTCTATGTGCCATGACTCAACACAGCTAAACACAGCAACAAGAGGGGGGGGGGGTGGGGGAGAAGGGATGTAGCATTACATTACATTATCTCAATGCCAGCTTCTCCCCCCAGTCTCTCAGTCTGGGCCATAATCTGTGGGTAAGCGGCCAGCCCACAGTCCCTTCCAAAACACACTGTCACGTACCTTGTGATGGGAGCCCAACGTGCAGGGAGCGGCCTCTCGTAAACCCCTGGCTCGAGAGCCCCTGATAGAGCAGACAGAGGCTCAGGAGGACAGGGGGCACAAGTGCCTGGCAGGTAAGCAGGATATTGGGTAGTTGCGGCAGCAGATGGTGCACGGCAAACTGGAACAGTCCGAAGATAGCTGGAAGGTGCACAGTAGGACTAATCAGAATGCAGACGGCAGGCAGATGTATAAAAGTCCCAGATCAGACTGCGGAAACAAGGTGGTGTATTGTAGTACAGGCTGAGGTGTGCTGTAGCTCAGGCACAGGTGCAGGGTAGTTCAGGCAGAGGTGCGCTATGATTCAGGCAGAGATGCACGGTGGCTTCAGGCAGGGTGCACTGTAGTTCAGGTGGAGGTGCCTTATAGTTCGAGCAGACCGATGGGTCGGACCAGCAGGCGACTAGGTACAGGGATGACCAAGAGAGTTGTCAGAGCAAGCCGAAGTCGGGGCGGGCAGCAATCGGGGTTAACAGAGACAAGCCGGATCAGATAACAGGAGTACAGGAATCAGAAGTCAATAGCAGGGGTCTCGGGAACGCTGTAGACCAGACAGCAAGAAGCAAGGTAGGCAGATAGTTTAAATACCTTGTTTGGCGCCAAATGCTGTCACCGCGCGCGCTCCCGCGAACGCACGCGCGCGCGCTCCCGTGAACGCGCACGCCCGCGCACAGCCGATCGCGCTATTGTGCACGCGCATGCGCGGAGTGGACCTATGGAGTGTAGACAATCTCCTGGCGGCACTGTTGCCAGGCAGATTGTAAAAACGCCTTTCCTGACATTGCCCCCCCCCAAGGGGCAGCCTCCGGATGCCCAACTGGGCCACTTTGTCTGGGTGAGATCTCTCAAAGTCCTTGATTAGCCTTTCCGCGTGGACATTCATCTCTGGCTCCCATGAGTTTTCTTCTGGGCCGTAACCCTTCCATTTCACCAGGTATTGGATCTGGTTTCGTCTTCGTCTACAACCCAGAATGGACTCAACCTCAAATTCCTCTTCTCCATCGATAAGCACGGGTTCGGGAGGATTGATGTCCCGATCTGTAAAGGGATCGGGGACCGTGGGCCTAAGCAGGGCTACATGAAAAACTGGGTGGATCCGGAAGGACTCAGGCAGTTTCAATTCGTAAGCTACCTCGTTAATCTTCCTTGTTATAGGGAAGGGACCCACGAATTTAGGGCCCAACTTCTTGGATGGGCATGCCAATTTTAGATTCAGGGTAGAGAGCCAAACTTGGTCCCCAGGTGCCAGGTTGAGCTCCCCTCTCCTCTTCCTGTCGAAAATTTCCTTGTTGTAGCTTTGTGCCTTAGTCATGGTCTCCTGGAGAAGTTTATTGTTGGTGGAGAAGAAATTTAGAGTTTCCTGGGCGGCTGGTACCGGACATTCGGGCATGTTGTTAGATAGAAATAATGGGTGAAACCCGTAGTTTGCGAAAAATGGGGATTGCTTGATGGCAGAATGAACAGAGTTGTTGTAGGCAAACTCAGCAAGAGGCGAAAGAGGGGCCCAATCGTTCTGGGAGAAGCTTGAAAAGCAGCGCAGGTACTGCTCGAGCGTTTGATTGGTGCGTTCTGTTTGGCCGTTGGTTTGGGGATGGTATGCTGAGGAAAAGAACAGATCGATCTTCAGTGATTTACATAGTGCTCTCCAAAATCTTGATGTAAACTGTACCCCCCGGTCAGATGTAATGTTAGCAGGTACACCGTGCAGCCTTACTATTTCCCTGATGAAGATCTTTGCAGTCTCAGAGGCCGAGGGGACGCCCCTCATGGGTAGGAAATGGGCCATCTTGGAGAGTCTATCCACCACTACAAAGATGGTCGTAAAGTCTTCTGATGGAGGTAGTTCAACTATGAAGTCCATTGAGATCATCCTCCATGGCCTCTCCGGGACGGGTAGTGGTTTTAGTAACCCCCAGGCTCTGGTTTTGCTGTTTTTGTTCTGGATGCAGGTGGTACAAGATTCCACATAGCGCTTGCAATCTTGGGATAATCGTGGCCACCAGAATGTCCGCTGGAGAAGTTCGGAAGTTTTGTACACACCGAAGTGGCCGGCTAACTGGTGGTCATGACAGGATTTCAAGACGGCCACCCGAAGTTGTTGAGGTACAAAAATCTTGTCCTTGTTCCACAGCAGACCATCTTTAGACTGTAGGGCAAGGCCAGGAACTGGGCATGGTCCTGAGGAGGCCTGTCTGATTTGGGACAGGAGGTCCTCTTGTAACAGGAGGAAGTTACCGGGAGGTAGAATGGTATCCGGAGGGGAAAGGACCTTAGATTCGGCAAACATCCGGGAAAGGGCGTCCGGTTTGGTGTTCTTTGATCCGGGTCGGTACGTGATGTGAAACGAAAATCGATTAAAAAAGAGTGCCCACCTGGCCTGGCGTGGTCTCAGTCTCTTGGCAATCTTTAAGTATTCCAAGTTCTTATGGTCGGTATAGATCAGAATAGGATGTGCTGCTCCTTCCAGGAGGTAGCGCCATTCCTCAAGTGCGGACTTTATTGCCAGAAGTTCCCTGTCCCCGACGTCGTAGTTTTTCTCGGCCTCTGTTAGTTTACGGGAGAAGAAGGCTACTGGATGCAATGCGGCCTTTGGGCCTTGTCTCTGGGAAAGTATTGCTCCAACTGCCACTTCAGAGGCATCCACCTCCAAGATGTAAGGTAAGGCCGGGTTAGGGTGCTTTAGGACAGAGGCCGAGATGAACAGATTCTTAAGGTTAGCGAAGGCGGCCTGAGCTTCGGGGGACCAGTGAAACCGGTTACCTTGTTTAGTTAAGTTGGTAATGGGGGCAATGATAGAGGAGAATCCTTTAATGAATTTCCGGTAGAAGTTCGCAAAGCCCACGAAGCGTTGGATCCCCTTCTTATCGCTGGGGGCTGGCCAATCCAGAATGGCCGTGACCTTCTGAGGGTCCATCTTAATACCCTCTACCGAAATGATTAGCCCTAGGAACTGAATATCTTGTTGTTCGAATGCACATTTCTCGGGCTTGGCGTACAAACCATGTTGGCGAAGTCGGGCCAATACCTTCCGGACGTGTTCACGATGGTCGGTTAAGGAGGAAGAGAAGACCAGGATATCGTCTAGGTAGACGATAACGAACAGATCTAGGTAGTCTCTAAAAATATCGTTTATGAAATGTTGGAACGTGGCAGGGGCATTGCATAGCCCGAAGGGCATGACCAGGTATTCAAAGTGCCCGAATCTGGTGCGAAACGCTGTTTTCCATTCATCACCGCTCCGAATGCGGACTAAGTTGTAGGCGCCGCGGAGGTCCAGTTTAGTGAAAATGGCTGCTGTCCCAAGTCTTTGAAAAAGTTCGGGTACTAATGGCAGGGGATACCTATTTTTAATAGTTATTTTATTCAGGGCTCTGTAATCCACACAGGGGCGTAGGGAGTGGTCCTTCTTTTCTACAAAGAATATACCGGCTCCGGCAGGAGAGGTGGAGGGACGTATGAATCCCTTCTCTAAGTTGTCATCCAGATACGTCTTGAGAGTTCCAAGCTCTAGTTCAGATAAGGGGAAAATTCTTCCAAAAGGGACCTCTGCCCCCGGAAGAAGGTCAATAGGGCAATCGTAGGGCCTGTGCGGAGGTAGAGTCTCCGCGCCCTTCTTGCTAAAGACATCTAGAAAGTTGTGATAGGCCTCCGGGACCAGCCGCCGGTTCTCCATATCACTCCCCAGACAAAGTAATGGGGACGAGGTGTCGGATGGTGCTGGAAAACAGTGTTCACGGCAATAGAGAGATGGAAAGCGAACCTCTCCAGTGTTCCAGTCGATCTGAGGATTATGAGCTTTTAGCCATGGTATCCCCAAGATAATTGGGAAGAGAGGGGATTCTATAATGTCCAAGCACAATAGTTCTTGATGCTTGTCCGCAGTGGTTGTGCGCAGGGGAATAGTCTGCTGTGTCACTGGTCCTGATCTGATGGCCGATCCGTCGGCAAGGTGGACCGTGAGTTCTTTAGGTCTGGGCCTCAAAGGGACTTGATGTTTCAAGGCGAAGGAAAGGTCCATGAAGCCGCTGCAGGCACCGGAGTCAATAATGGCGGGAGTCCGGATGTTCCTTCCTGGGAGCTGTAGAGAGATGGAAACGATCAGGTGAGCGGAATGGTTAGGCAGAACAGGCGAGACAGTAGAGGAGAGGTGGCACTTACGCAGTTTAGCGGGGCACATCCTCACGTAATGTCCTGAGTCCCCGCAGTAGAGGCAGAGGTTGTGAACCCGGCGTCGCTGGCGCTCCTCCGGAGTAAGTGAAGGTCGGATCAACCCCAGTTGCATGGGTTCAGAGGCATCGGTAGTGGAGCGTGGGGAGGTCGAAGAAGCGGAATGAGGAGGATAGGGTACCCGTGGCAACATCCATACTGGACGGGATGGTCCCGCTGACCGTTCAGCTCTACGCTCCCTTAGTCGCCTGTCGATCTGAATAGCTTGAAGGATCAAGGCATCGAGCGTGTTCGGTATACCGACCCGGGCCAACTCGTCCTTTAAGGGCTCAGATAGTCCCAGCCTGAATTGGTGTCGCAGGGCGGCGTCGTTCCAGCTGGTATCGGCGCTCCAGCGCCTAAAGTCCGATACATAGTCTTCAGCGGCTCTGCGACCCTGCTGGAGAGAGCATAATGCTGCTTCGGCGGTAGCGGCCAGTTGAGGGTCCTCATAGAGGAGGTCCATGGCCTGGAGGAAAGTACTTAGTTGGTCAAGGCAGGTGTTTTTCTGTTCCAGGAGGCGGTGTGCCCAGGCCTGAGGTTCACCGGACAATAGGGCTATGACAAAGCCCACCTTGGTAGATTCCAGGGAGAAGGTCCTGGGCTGTAGCGCGAAGAAAAGTTCGCAGGCGTTACGAAAGGCCCTGTACTTGCCGCGGTCCCCAGAGAACCTCTCCGGAGTAGGGACCCTGGGTTCAGGTGGCAACATGACAACCGACGGTGCAGGTGAGGTACCTGATGCGAAAGGTGCTGAGGTAGCCAGGGTCTGGACACGCTCCTCTAGCCGGGTATATCCCTCTTGCAAACTCCTGACTGCAGCAGTAAGTCCGTCCAGGTGGCGGCATAGTTCCTCCATGGGAGAGGCCCCCTGCGTAGGCTCCGACATGGCTGTCTGGTACTGTCACGTACCTTGTGATGGGAGCCCAACGTGCAGGGAGCGGCCTCTCGTAAACCCCTGGCTCGAGAGCCCCTGATAGAGCAGACAGAGGCTCAGGAGGACAGGGGGCACAAGTGCCTGGCAGGTAAGCAGGATATTGGGTAGTTGCGGCAGCAGATGGTGCACGGCAAACTGGAACAGTCCGAAGATAGCTGGAAGGTGCACAGTAGGACTAATCAGAATGCAGACGGCAGGCAGATGTATAAAAGTCCCAGATCAGACTGCGGAAACAAGGTGGTGTATTGTAGTACAGGCTGAGGTGTGCTGTAGCTCAGGCACAGGTGCAGGGTAGTTCAGGCAGAGGTGCGCTATGATTCAGGCAGAGATGCACGGTGGCTTCAGGCAGGGTGCACTGTAGTTCAGGTGGAGGTGCCTTATAGTTCGAGCAGACCGATGGGTCGGACCAGCAGGCGACTAGTTACAGGGATGACCAAGAGAGTTGTCAGAGCAAGCCGAAGTCGGGGCGGGCAGCAATCGGGGTTAACAGAGACAAGCCGGATCAGATAACAGGAGTACAGGAATCAGAAGTCAATAGCAGGGGTCTCGGGAACGCTGTAGACCAGACAGCAAGAAGCAAGGTAGGCAGATAGTTTAAATACCTTGTTTGGCGCCAAATGCTGTCACCGCGCGCGCTCCCGCGCACGCGCGCGCGCTCCCGTGAACGCGCACGCCCGCGCACGCCGATCGCGCTATTGTGCACGCGCATGCGCGGAGTGGACCTATGGAGTGTAGACAATCTCCTGGCGGCACTGTTGCCAGGCAGATTGTAAAAACGCCTTTCCTGACACACACAGTGACAGTGGGTTCTGTCACAGTGGATGACCGAAGAATTCTTTCCCTGGTGAAGAAAACACCCTTCGCAACAGTTGGCCAGATCAAGAACACTCTCCAGGAAGTAGGTGTGTGTGTCAAAGTCAACAATCAAGAGAAGACTTCACCAGAGTGAATACAGAGGGTTCACCACAAGATGTAAACCATTGGTGAGCCTCAAAAACAGGAAGGCCAGATTAGAGTTTGCCAAACAACATCTAAAAAAGCCTTCACAGTTCTGGAACAACATCCTATGGACAGATGAGACCAAGATCAACTTGTACCAGAGTGATGGGAAAAGAAGAGTATGGAGAAGGAAAGGAACTGCTCATGATCCAAAGCATACCACCTCATCAGTGAAGCATGGTGGTGGTAGTGTCATAGCATGGGCATGTATGGCTGCCAATGGAACTGGTTCTCTTGTATTTATTGATGATGTGACTGCTGACAAAAGGAGCAGGATGAATTCTGAAGTGTTTCGGGCAATATTATCTGCTCATATTCAGCCAAATGCTTAAGAACTCATTGGACGGCGCTTCACAGTGCAGATGGACAACGACCCGAAGCAACCAAAGAGTTTTTTAAGGGAAAGAAGTGGAATGTTATGCAATGGCCAAGTCAATCACCTGACCTGAATCCGATTGAGCATGCATTTCACTTGCTGAAGACAAAACTGAAGGGAAAATGCCCCAAGAACAAGCAGGAACTGAAGACAGTTGCAGTATCATCACCAGGGATGAAACCCAGCGTCTGGTGATGTCTATGCGTTCCATACTTCAGGCTGTTATTGACTGCAAAGGATTTGCAACCAAGTACTAAAAAGTGAAAGTTTGATTGATGATTGTTAATCTGTCCCATTACTTTTGGTCCCTTAAAAAGTTGGAGGCACATATACAAACTGTTGTAATTCCTACACCGTTCACCTGATTTGGATGTAATTACCCTCAAATTAAAGCTGAAAGTCTGCAGTTAAAGCACATATTGTTCGTTCCATTTCAAATCCATTGCGGTGGTGTATAGAGCCAAAAATATTAGAATTGTGTCGATGTCACAATATTTATGGACCTGACTGTGTATATATATATATATATATATATATATATATATATATATATATATATATTGTACAGGACGCCGTGGCTGGGTCCTGGAAGGACGCTATATTTCCCCTCTGTTTGGTCTGTGGTTCCTTTAAGGGAACAGCAATGGTTAACACACCTGTCCAAGGAAATGGTTTAAGAGAGACAGGAAGTTGTAGGTGAGAGAGTGAAGGAGTGTAGTGAAGTCTGCATGGTGAATGGCATACCTCCCAACTGGCACGGATTGTGCGGGTTTTACCCGCAGAGGCTCCTCCTTCCCGCACTCCCGCGAGACTATCATGTTTCCCGCACAGCAGGAAACATGAAGAGAAGAAGAGGAGCAGCAGGTGAGAGCCCCCCCCCCCGCGATCAGTGCACTAGTATGCCCCCCCCGATCGACGGCCCCCCGCCGCGCCCCAAACCCCCGCTTAAAAAAATATTATTTTTTTTTGCACGTCCTTTTTTTTTTTTAAATGTACCGGCGGCAACCATCACCCCCCCCCCCCCCCGCTCAACAACTTCTGTGGCAATTCCTGTTTTTTTTTGCCAATGTCCCGCACCCCCCCCCCCCCCCGCTCAACATCAGAATGTCCCGCGAAGGGACTTTACAAAGTTGGGAGGTATGGAATGGTGGACACTGCAAAAGCTGTGGAGGCTGTGAAAAGCTCTGGGAAGCTGTGAATGTACATGGCAGTGGCCTGCATGGAAGCCTGCTATCTGGGAAACTTACCTGCAACACCAAGTAAGGACTGTTTAACTGCAAACTCTACAAGTCGGTGAGACTGTCATTTCTTTTGTTTTGCTGCTGTGAAGCCATTTAAGTTTAAATAAACGTCCTTTTGTTTGAAAAGCCTGTGTCCTGCGATCTAGCTGGTTCCCCGAACATTACTATATATATATATATATATATATATATATATATATATATATATTGTAATTGATAGGAGCAGCGCTAATTAAATTTCTTGTTTCAAACCTTTGGTGTACTTACCTTATACTTTAGCAGCAGCCCTAATTATTCATTTATTGTTTGGACACATCACCATAGCGCGGGTTTGTTAAATTTTTCTTTATATTTATTGAAGCATGGCTAGCTGAAACTTTTGGGCAAAATACTTTTTCATCTATGTTTGCCGTTGAGAGAGCCCATAGAGTCCCAATGCGTCCCCCACCGCAGGGGGCGCCACCACGACCATTCCTGTTTCGTCTCCTCAACTACAGAGACAGGGATACCATACTGTCCAAGGCCAGAACAGCTGCCTCTCTCAAAGGGGATAATGCAAAAATCTCTCTGTTTCCTGACTTCTCAGGAGAGGTGCAAAGGCAAAGAGCGAAATTCCTGGATATCAAGAAATGGCTCCGGGCCCTGAATGTTCAATTTTTTATGCTGTACCCGGTAAAGTTAAAGGTCCTTGCTAAATATCCTGCTAAAGGATATTACACCCATACTCCCCCTAGCAGGAATATTACACCCATACTCCCCCCAGCAGGGATATTACACCCATATTCCCCCAGCAGGAATATTACACCCATACTCCCCCCAGCAGGAATATTACACCCATACTCCCCCCAGCAGAAATATTACACCCATACTCCCCCCCCCCAGCAGTAATATTACACCCACATTCCCCCCAGCAGGAATATTACACCCACACTCTCCCCCCCCAGCAGTAATATTACACCCATACTCCCCCCAGCAGTAATATTACACCCATACTCCCCCCCCCCAGCAGGAATATTACACCCATACTCCCCCCAGCAGGAATATTACACCAATACCCCCTCCCCCAGAAAGAATATCACACCCATACTCCCCCCAACAGTAATATTACACCCATACTCCCCCCAGCAGGAATATTACACCAATACTCCCCCAAGCAGGAATATTACACCAATTCTCCCCCCCAGGAATATTACACCAATACTCCCCCAGCAGGAATATTACACCCATACTCCCCCAGCAGGAATATTACACCCATACTCCCACCAACAGGAATATTACACCCATACTCCCCCAAGCAGGAATATTACACCCATACTCCCCCCAGCAGGAATATTACACCCATACTACACCCAGCAGGAAAATTACACCAATACTCCCCCCAGCAGGAAAATTATACCCATACTCCTCCCAGCAGGAATATTACACTCATACTCCCCCCAGCAGGAATATTACACCCATACTCCCCCCAGCAGGAATATTACACCCATACTCCCCCAGCAGGAATATTACACCCATACCCCCCCAGCAGGAATATTACACACCTACTCCCCCAGCAGGAAAATGACACCCATACTCTCCCCAGCAGTAATATTACACCCATACTCCCCCAGCAGGAATATAACCACCATACTCCCCCCCAGCAGGAATATTACACCCATACTCCCCCCAGCAGGAATATTACCCCCATACTCCCCCCCAGCAGGAATATTACACCGATACACAGACAGCAGGAATATATAGAGATATATAGGACAGTGGATATATTGTATATACAGAGAGAACACATGTCACACCTCTATATCTGGGTACATATGGTGTATATAGTATAAAGAGATATATAGGACAGTGTATATATCGTATATACAGAGAGTACACACGTCACACCTCTATATCTGAGTATATACGGGAGATATAGTATATAGAGAAATATATAGGACAGTGTATACAGTATATAGTATATACAGAGAGTACACACGTCACACCTCTATATCTGGGTATATACGGGGGATATAGTATATAGATATATAGGACAGTGTATATATAGTATATACTGAGAGTAGACATGTATATTAGCTCATTATGCCTTTGTGTTGCAGGTTTTTTGTCTGTCTGTCTTTTTGTGTCTGTCCAGACTTAGATCACAGACTACATGTCCCATCTGGCAAGGCAGCAGAGGGACTATGCAAAGCATGCCACAGATCCCTAATACCTCTCCCCACCCTGTAGGTTAGGGTGACCAGACATCCCCGGTTTCCGGGGACAGTCCCCGGATTGAGGACACTGTCCCCGGATTGAGGACACTGTCCCCGGACCAAATCTGTCCCCGGTTTTGTCCCCGGATTGGATTTGAACAGGGGCTGGGGCAATTTCAAAGACAGTCAGTGCAGAATAAAAAAATCTGAATTACACACCCCCGCTCCACCGCTCCTACTAGCTTAGGAGGGTGTATTTTTTTCCATTATCTGTGCCCCTTTCTGATGATCATGTGCCCCTTTTTGATGATCATGTGCTGGTCGGAGCGGAGGGAATATTGTCATGGAAAAATAGGTTGTATGCAGAGCACACAGCCATTTTTTGTTGTGGTAAATAAGCACACATATCGTATAATGATATAATGCATCTCAAGCTAAAAGTCCACTCACCATTCATTCGATTTCCCATTCATCCAAAAACCAGACATCACCAGACTGTTATGTTCTCATCATCTCAGCATCCCAGCATGACTGCCTGCCGAGCCCTTCACTGCCTCCTTTTATTATCAAAAAGATCTCACAAACAGGAAGTGATGGCTGCAGCAGCCAATCACGTCCTCCATGGGAGGCTCCTTGTTCCCGTCCGGATACTCTAGGATCTGACCACAAAGCTGTGGATGCCAGGAAGGCTGTGCTATGGAGCGGGGAAAGATCCGCGGCAGGCTAAGCCGTGAGAGGAAAGAGCAGAGAGCGGGTCCGCGGGCTCGGGATCGCGGGCTTACCGTACCCCCCTGTGGTGGCTTCCCTGTGCTTCCCTGTGTCGGGGAGGACCGGAGGTCGGGATAGAGCGGAGGTTTGCCGGCGGGAGGCGAGTGCACTGGAGATGCCTGAGGGTTGGTGAGTCGATGGTCCTGGACCTTGGCGGTGGATTGCACTAGCCTAAAATCTAAAGCTATTGTTTGCCATTGATTGAATGAACAAACATACGTGGCATATACACAATTGAACTTTGCACCTTAGGCCCCTTTCACACTGGGGCGGTTTGCAGGCGCTATTTTGCTAAAAATAGCGCCTGCAAACCGAGCCTAAACAGCGGCTGCTGTCTCTCCAATGTGAAAGCCCCGAGGGCTTTCACACTGGAGCGGTGCGCTAGCAGGACGTGAAAAAAAGTCCTGCTAGCCGCATCTTTGGAGCGGTGTGTTTACCACTCCTACACCGCTCCTTCCCATTGAAATGCATGGAACACCGCAGTAAAACCGCGGCTGTAGCCGCGGTTTGCGGGTGGTATTAACCCTTTTTCGGCCGCTAGCGGGGTTAAAACCGCACCGCTAGCGGCCAAATACCTCAGCGATCCCGACGGTATAGCGCCGCTAAAAATAGCAGCACTATACCGCCAACGCACACACCGCCCCAGTGTGAAACCGGCCTTATCCATTTTGCACCTACTCAGAGACATTTTTGTACACTTTAGCAGGCTAGCATGGATGAGACAGCAAGTTAGCTGCTAGCTGAAAGCAGGGGCAAATCACAATAAAGTGGCACAAAAAGTGCCATAGTCAAATAATTCCAAACTTTAAGACTCATGCCGCGTACACACGACCGTTTTTTAATGACGAGAAAAATGCAATTTTTTAACTTGGTCATTAAAAACGATCGTGCGTAGGCTCCAGAGCATTTTTAACAATGTGAAAAATGGCCTCAAAAAAATTAGAACCTGCTCTATTTTTTCTCGTCGTTTTTCATGTCGTTCTTTTTCTCGTCGTGAAAAACGGCCGTGTGTATGCTTTTCCGAGGGTACAAAAAACGCGCATGCTCAGAATCAAGTATGAGACGGGAGCGCTCTTTCTGGTAAAACTAGCGTTTGTAATGGAGATAGCACATTCGTAACACTGTAAATTATTGCATCGTTTAATGCAGCAAATTCTTTTCGTCTTTATAATGCTACAATAATGAACTTCTTTTGCTGCTGATATTCACACAGAGTTATGACAAACTTCTTTATTTATTATTTTTTGGGATCTCATGAATAATATTTTTTTTGGGAAAGCCAGATCTCCATAATAAATTAATAATTAATTTCTAACATCTTAATTAAGATCTTAATTTTTGATTATTAATTTTATAATATTTTAGACTTTTTTTTTTTTTTTGTGTCAAGTTACCACAACAACATTATAAATTAGTATTATTTCCCCTCAAGGAGGTTGGTGTCCCTTGTTATTTTTTAAATGTATTTTTTAAATGTCCCTGCCTACTCACTAGCAAACTCTCCTTTTTTAATAACACATGGTCAAGTATTTACTATAAATCAAAAAAACATTTATTCTGGCACATAACAAATTAAAGGGGAAGGCAACACTGGAGACCCTGCTTGAATTTGTGTATCCTTTGGACCCCACAGCAAACATCAAAGAATAGAACAGCAAAATAGGGATTTGAAAAAGCAAAATATAGATTAGGAGCACAATTTTGTCCTGGACTCCCAGAGGTCAGGAACAGCAGCAGGTAAGTGAGATATATGTCCCCAGTCTGTGGTACTAGAACAGTCTGTGCCTTCTGTCAGACCATCCAGAAGCAAGGCCATTACTTCTTTCTCTTCCTTGTAGCCTTCTCTCCAGCCGTCTCTGCAGCCTTCGTTAAGCGCTTCTTCGGAGGCTGTGTCTCAGGAGGAGAGCTTGTGGCAGGAGGAGGAGGAGGGGCGACCTCCGCAAGGTCTGTGTATTGGGTTAGCTCCCCCATCAACCCCCTGTTGATGACCTTCAACATTAGGTTTTCACTAAAGAGCTGTTGCCTAATGTCCATTCTGGCTAATTTGTGTGCCAGTACTGCGGCATAGCCCTCTTCAACGGAGGGGGGCTCTCTGAGGGCCGTAGTAGCCTCTCTAATAAAGGCGCGTGTTTCCTCCTCCACCTGCCTAACCCTCCTGGGCATTCTTGTTTGAATTTGGAGGGGAGGCATCTGGGTTCTTGTGCCAGGCCTGGCCTCCTCCTGTGTGCCACTGGGCCCTGCCTCTTCCTGTGTGCCACTGGGCCCGGCCTCCTCCTGGTCCACAACGTCACCCTCCTGGCTCAGCTCTGGCTGTGTATAAAAAAGGGACATAGTTATATGTAGCGGGTCTTCTTTAAGGCCCTAGGACTACATTACCCATAACCCCGTTCGGCACCCAGAGTGCAATTGGCCACCGCAGAGACTCATGGACTATTTAAGAAGAGAGGCGAGGCAGAGCTCGGCCTCTTTGGACACCACACTGCAAGCAACAGCTTCTTCCTGTGCGGATCTGCTGCAGTGCAAGGCATGAAGCCTGGGGCCTTGCGCAACTTCTGGAGAGCCTTCCACCCCACTGCGGAGCCTGGGTGGCATCTGACTTGTCGAGTGAGGACATCAGTTGGATCGGGAACCCGATCATGGCGGACGCTGTGTGCGGAGACACAGCAGGTGGAAGTCACGGACTGGGATCGCGTCCAGAGTGGTGAGCGAGCACTTGCTCAGTCCAATAGACTGTACCGTGTTTAGGCCTATAGACTGCCTTGGCCCACCGATCGTTTGTTTGCTGTTCCACTGGAGACCAGTAGCAGGACAGGGTTAAAGGGTCTCCAGTATAGTGTTCCTTGTGGCTGCCTACCTTGTAGATTACAAAATACTGTTCATCAAGTGCACCACCGAAAGTTTGCATGCGAAGAAACCCCTTTAGAAAAGACTAAAGCCCCATACACACTATCAGTTTTCTTGCAGGTTTTTCTCTTCAGGTTTACCAAAACCATCTAATATGAGGTCAAACCTTAAGAGTTTCAATTCGTATGCAATCAGGCAGGCCCTTGCACTACATGGTTTTGGTAAACCTGAAGAGAAAAACCTGCAAGAAAACTGATAGTGTGTATGGGGCTTGAGATTTATTCTGTGTCAGGCCTGACCAGGGAGGGGAGATAGACCACTGTTTAGTGCGCCATAGGGCGCGTACACCATAATAGCTGCGCGTGGTGGATTACCGCGCTGCGCCATTATTGTGTGCTATACCAAATGCTGCAGGGCTCTGTAAGCAAGTTGTATGTGTTATGTTCTGTTTATGCCTTCTAAGACAACAGTAAAACCGTTATATTTGATCTCTCGCATCAGTGTGTTGTTTCAGACCAAAGAGGTTACCCTTGCAATACTGTTTGCTTGTGATTCAAGTAGAATCCCTAGACTAACTGTGCCATAGGAGACTAGACAAGATTGCCGGGGGTTGGTGTAGCTGTACTCAGGGCCCGAAATCAAACCAGCGGCTCTCTTAAGTGGGGGTAGCGCTACACGTGGGGGCTCCAAGTCCGGGATCCTGATACAGCAGGTGAACACGCCAAAAGTACCGGCATGGACCCGTCAGAGGTTAGAGTGTGGTGCGAGGCAGCTAAGACAGAACCAGAACAGTCGGTGGTCATCAGCCTTCCAGGAGAGGTATGGTCAACAGAGACGGTAGAGAAACTTGTGGTGTCACTGTCCCCAGATCATACACTGTGGGTGATGGACATGAAGTCAGACCCAAACATCTCATACCAGTATGCACTGATAGAGTGGTGGGACGGAATGCCGTAAACCTTTAAGCGCAAATGTGTGCGCACGCCAGACAATAGAACTTATAATTTGGCGCACGTAATAACCGTTAAGACAGAGTCATCCCCAACGGGATCACCACAAGGGACACCCCGTGTCTCACCTGAAAGAAGAGAAAGGGCGACGCCCCCGGCAGCACCGGTCACTACCATAGTACCAGAATTAATAAACGCCCTTTCTGATCTGCTGACAAAGTGCCAGAGGACAAGCACGGTACATGTAGAGGCTAGCTACCGCAGACTAAAGACATTCTCAGGGAAGCTTCCTGTCCCTGTAGGGGAAGAAGATTTCGATACCTGGGTTGAGCAGGTACTACTAGCAGTAGAGGCATGGGAGGTGCCTGAAGCGCAGAAGAGACAGCGCGTGATAGAAAGTTTGAAAGGCGCGGCAGCAGAAGCGGTGAAAAGCTTCCGGTTTGGCAATGCTGATTGCACAGCTCAGGACTGTTTAGCCATGTTACAAGAGGAGTTCGGTCAGCTAGAAAAGGTGACAGAGCTAGTGTACCAATTCGAACATACTTTCCAACAGCCGAAAGAGAAGCTTTCAGAGTATGTGAGAAGACTAAACAAGATGCTTTGCAAGATCGTGTTAAAGAAAGGGATGTTGCCCCAAGACACAGATGCGGCAAGAATGAAGCAAGTGTTAAAGGGAGCGTTACACTCGGATCCAGTCTGGCTTCACCTGAAAACCTCTGGAGGGGGAATGTCACTAACTTACTCTGATCTGATAAAAATTATTAGGGATGAGGAGTCACTACATGTGGATCAACAAGTGATCAAGACACATACAGTACCTCTGCTGCACCAGTGATAGTCAACTCAGTGATGACGAAAGAAAGAGACCCAGAAGTAGACGCTTTAAAATCACAGATGTCTCAGGTGTTATGCCCCATACACACGATCATTTTTCATGCCGTTAAAAATGCCATTTTAAAAAATGGCCATTAAAAATGATCGTGTGTAGGCTCCAGAGCATTTTTAACAACGTGAAAAACGGCCATTAAAAATTCCGGACATGCTCTCTTTTTTCACGTCGTTTTTCATGTCGTTTTTTTTAACGACGTGAAAAACGATAGTGTGTATGCTTTCACGACGTGAAAAAAAACGTGCATGCTCAGAATCAAGTATGAGACGGGAGCGCTCGTTCTGGTAAAACTAGCGTTCGTAATGGAGATAGCACATTCATTACACAGTAACTGACTGAAAAGCGCGAATCGTCGCTCAACAAACTTTACTAACATGAAGGGTGGCGCCATTCGAACGGAACTTCCCCTTTATAGTGCCGTCGTACGTGTTGAACGTCACTGCTCTTTGCTTGATCGTTTTTTTTTAATGATGGTGTGTACGCAAGGCAGGCTTGAGAGGAAACATGAAAAAAAACGAGGAGAAAAACGTCGGTTTAAAAAATGACATTAAAAACAATCGTGTGTACGGGGCATTAGAGATGCTGACCTCCCTGATTGCAAAAGATTCAAAGGTTCCTGAGAGAGAAGGACCAAAGAAGGAGTTGTTCTCAGACGCTTCAGTGCCCATTCCCCTACAAGATTGGGGGGATGTGATCTGTTTTAACTGTGGAGGGATTGGCCATATTGCAGCTATATGTTCCAGTCCCAAGAAAAAGAAAGCAGATAACCGCAAGCCGGCGGGAAACTCCAGAGGGCCCCGGTGAAGGAGTCAACCGGGTGCCCATCATCTTCAGTGAGCTCCAAACTGACTGAGAAGCCCAAGAAAAGAGAGGATAGAACTCTTCAGAAGAAGCACAGTATTCCACAGCGGGAATACACCCCAGAAAGAAAACATAGTGTCCCTCAGCTGGGAGAAGATGGTGGGCCCCTCCCTGATAGTACCTGTCCAAGTAGAGGGAGTCTACACAAGAGCCATATTGGATACTGGGGCGCAGGTGACCCTGTTGTACCGGGACTTTTATGACAAACACTTAAGCCACCTGCCCATTAAGAAGATAGAGGAACTAGAAATATGGGGTATCGGGACCCAGAGCTTCCCCTATGATGGCTATCTGCCCATAAAACTGACCTTCGACCCATCTGTGGCCGGGAAGGCTGAAGTGTTTGACACTCTGGCAGTTGTGTGCCCTCGGCCGCCTGGAGCCAATAAGAGTTCCTTAATAATAGGGATGAACACGGACCTGGTCCGGAGGCTCCTGACCCCTCTTGCATGCAGGAAAGCCCCCATGGCCACCAAGATCCACCCCATGTTGAAGACAGCCTACCAGCGGTTGGTCTTGGAGCAACAGGCCCCGGAAGAGGGAGTGGGGAAGGTTTGGAGTAGGGATGAGCCGAACACCCCCGGGTTCGGTTCGCACCAGAACCCGCGAACGGACCGAAAGTTCGCACGAACGTTAGAACGCTATTAAATACAATGGATGCAAACGTTTGAAATCTAAAGTGCTAATTATAACGACTAATATGCATGTTATTGTCCTAAAAAGGGTTTGGGAACCCGGGTTCTGCACCAGGGGACATGTATCAATGCAAAAAGAAGTTTTAAAAACGTCCGTTTTTCGGGAGCAGTCATTTTAATGATGCAAAGTGAAAGTGAAGTGAAAAAAAAAAGTCAAATATTCCTTTAAATATCATACCTGGGGGGTGTCTAAAGTATGCCTGTGAAGTGCCACGTGTTTCCCGTGTTTAGAACTGTCCCTGCACAAAATGACATTTCTAAAGGAAAAAAAAGCCATTTAAAACTACTTGCGGCTTTCATGTAATGTCTGGTCCTGGTAATATGGATGAAAATCTTTGAGAAAAATGGCATAGCTACCCCATCACCCCCCCCCCTACCCCAACCCATTACCAGCCCCTTTGGGTCTTGTATGGATATTAAGGGGAACCCCGCACACAAAATAAAAAATGCCCTATATACTCTGACCAGCCGTATACAGGCGGTGCATACAAGACAGGGACTGTAGATTTGTTCTTATGTAGAATCTGTTTGCAATTTTGAACAGGTACATTGTTTAAGTGTAGCTCCAGCCCAAAAAAATCTATTTTTAAGCTTTTTGGAAAACATAGGGAAGGGTTATTACCCCTGTAACATTTGTTTTGCTGTCTGTGCCCCTGTTCAGAACATTTCACCTCACTTTCCGTCCCAATGACAAATGTTTTTGAAAAGTGTTTTTTTTTATTGAAACAAGGATTGTTGATAAAGCATCAGTAGAGAGGAGACACCTTTTTCCCATATTAACACTTACAGGAGAGAATTTCACTTCCTAGGGGTAGATTTCCTCTCACTTCCTGTTGTCTCCTTCCGTTTGCAAGTAGGAGTCGTTTGTAAGTTGGATGTTTGAAAGTAGGGGCCTGCCGTATATACTTTGCTGAAATTTGCCCCTTACATGTTGGTGTTGCCACAACACTGTAAGCCCTCACAGTTACTCTTGGTGGGCGCATGAATGGGCCCTGCTGTGAATTATTAGATCAAGAATTGTAATTACATGCCCCTGTTAAACAGGGGCAGAAAAATTGGGCCTTAGGCACTGGTGCCACAACACTGCAACCCCTCACAGATACTGTACTTGGAGCACAGCAATGAGCCCTGTTGCAAAGTATTGCATCAAAAATTGTAATTACACGCCCCTGTTAAACAGGGGCTGAACAATTGGGCCTCAGGCACTGGTGCCGGTGCCACGACACTGCAACCTCTCCCAGATACTCTAGTTGGAGTGCAGGAATGAGCGCTGCTGCAAAGCATTGCATAAAAAAATTGTAATTACATGCCCCTGTTAAACAGGGGCTGAAAAATTGGGCCTTAGGCACTGGTGCTGGTGCCATGACACTGCAACCTCTCCCAGATACTCTAGTTGGAGTGCAGGAATGAGCCCTGCTGCAAAGCATTGCATAAAAAATTGTAATTACATGCCCCTGTTAAACAGGGGGTGAAAAATTGGGCCTTAGCCACTGGTGGCGGCACCCAGAAACAAAAATGTTCTTCCAAGCTATCATCATCAATCGGATCATTGAGGAGGAGGAGGATAGTCAGTCAACATAACAGGACAGTCACTCAGCATCAGCATCAGTCTTGAAGGGATGTGACATTTGAAAATAAATTAGTCTGTTATATCAGCTTCAGGTGTTTGGTAGCTGGTGGTGATCCAAGACTGGTTCATCTTTATGAAGGTCAGTCGATCAACCGAGTCGGTGGACAGGCGCACCCTGTGATCCGTGACAAATCCTCCAGCAGCACTGAATGTGCGTTCTGAAAGAACGCTTGATGCAGGACAGGCCAGTAGCTCAATTGCATACTGTGCAAGCTCTGGCCAGTGATCCATCCTCAAGACCCAGTAAGCCAGAGGATTTTCGGTGGGGAAGGTGTCCAAGTCTGACCTTGCCCCTAGGTATTCCTGCACCATGTATATCAGACGCTGGCGATGGTTGCTGGAACCGATCATACCTTGGGGCTGCGGACTAAAGAATTGTCTGAACGCATCGGTCAGACGGCCACCTTCCCCACCGCTCCTTCTTTGACTGACCGAAGCCTCAGCAACTCCTTGTCCAGGACCAGGAGTTTGTAACCTCCCAGTCTCTGGGAACGCATTGCACAGACCTTTCTGCAAGGCGTCCCGGAGTTGTCTCATCCTCTGCTCCCTCTGCGACGGCAAGATAAGGTCCGCAACCTTACCCTTGTACCGTGGATCAAGGAGAGTGGCCAGCCAGTAATGGTCCCTCTCCTTGATCCGAAGAATACGAGGATCCTTCCTCAGACTTTGCAGGATCAGGGAGGCCATGCAGCGTAGGTTAGCTGAGGCATTCGGTCCGGAGTCCTCTGGGTCATTAAGGACGACATGATCCGCAGCCACCTCATTCCAGCCACGTACAAGTCCACGGGTTTCTTGGGACTGTAAATCATCCCTAAAAGACTGCTGCTGATGATGCTGAGTGCCAGGCTCCACCTCCATGCTGACACAATCCTCCTCCTCCTTCTCCTCCTCCTCCTCTTCCTCTGCGATGGGTGGGACAGAAGGAACACTGTCTGGGTAAAGGGGGCCTTGAGAGGCAAGGAAGTCCTCCTCTTCCTGCCTCTGTTCTGCCTCAAGTGCCCTGTCCATTATTCCACGCAGCGTATGTTCCAACAGGTGGACAAGAGGTACAGTGTCACTGATGCATGCACTGTCACTGCTCACCATCCTTGTGGCCTCCTCAAATGGTGCCAGGACAGTGCATGCATCCCTGATCATGCCCCACTGGCGTGGTGAAAAAAAACCAAGCTCCCCTGACCCTGTCCTGGTGCCATAGTCGCACAGGTACTCATTGATGGCCCTCTGCTGCGTGTGCAGCCGCTGCAGCATGGCCAACGTTGAGTTCCACCTGGTGGGCATGTCACATATAAGGCGGTTCTTGGGCAGGTTCAACTCCTTTTGCAGCTCAGCCAGGCAAGCACTGGCATTATAAGATCTGCGGAAATGCACACAGACGTTCCTGGCCTGCTTCAGGACCTCCTGTAAGCCCGGGTACCTGCCCAAGAACCGCTGCACCACCAAGTTAAGGACGTGAGCCACACAGGGCACATGGGTCAGTTGTCCCTGTCGGAGGGCGGAGAGGAGGTTGGTGCCATTGTCAGAAACCACCATTCCTGGCTTAAGCTGGTGTGGTGTCAACCACCTCTGAGCCTGCCCCTGCAGAGCTGACAGAATCTCTGCCCCAGTGTGGCTCCTGTCCCCCAAGCACACCAGCTCAAGCACCGCATGGCATCTCTTTGCCTGCGTACTTGCATAGCCCCTTGAACGCCTACGGAGCACCGCTGGTTCCGATGACAAAGCACAGGAAGACGCCATGGAGGAAGAAGAAGAGGAGGGGGTGTAGGAGAGAGGTGTGTCAGAATCACCAATAGTAGCATTTTGGAGGCGTGGTGGCGGAACCACCTCCAACACTACTGCACCTTGCCCTGCATCCTTCCCAGCTGCTAGCAGATTCACCCAATGCGCCGTGAAAGATAGGTAACGTCCCTGTCCATGCCTGCTGGACCATGAGTCAGCGGTAATATGCACCTTACCGCTGACCGCCCTGTCCAGCGAGGCCAAGACATTGCCTTCCACATGCGGGTAGAGAGCCGGAATCGCCTTCTGTGAGAAAATATGGCGTTTGGGAACCTGCCACTGAGGAACCGCACATTCAACAAACTCACAAAGGGGGCAGAGTCTACTAACTGAAAAGGCAGCAGTTGAAGTGCTAGCAATTTAGCCAAGCTAGCATTCAACCGCTGGGCATGTGGATGGCTAGGAACGAACTTCTTTCGGCGGTGCAGCAGCTGGGGCAGGGAAATTTGCCTGGTACAATTGGACGTCGGTGTACCAATAGCAGATTGTCCGCAAGTACTTGGCTGTGACACACCGAATTCTACACCTTCATTCCTCTCACTGCAGGTTTCAGAGAGGACTGAAGGTATAGTGGGGTTGGAGATCCCAGCTGATGAGGAGCAAGGAGAGGTCCGCTTTGTTCTTTGGTGTGGGTCTTTTAGGTACGCTTGCCAATGGACTGCATGGCAGGTCGACATATGTCTGGTAAAGCACGTGGTGCCCAAGCGGCTGATGTTTTGGCCACGCGAGATACGCTTTAGACATATGTTGCAAATGGCAACGGTGCAATCTGCTGCACACGTCTGAAAAAAGGCCCACACCAAAGAACTTTTGGAATAACGCGCAGAGACAGCAGCTCCCTGCACATGTGGAGCTCTGCAGTGTGATGCGGTCGGTGTGCTGCCCTTAAGCTGGCCCCTGGAGGGCATCCTGCCTCATTGGAGATGTGACTCCTCCTCCTCCTCTTCTCTCCTATCAGGCACCCACGTGGAGTCAGTGACCTCATCATCCCCTCCCTCCTCATCACTGGAGCCAATCTGGCAGTGTGCTGCAGCTGTGGGAACATGACTGCCAGATAGCTGTTCTTGTTGGGCACCCCCTCTCTCTGGGCTCACGTTACTACCCCCTCTCTCTGAGCTCACGTTACTGCCTTCCTCCAGCTGGGTTCCATCATCGGAGCCTTCAAAACGCTGGGCATCCTCCTGGAGCATGTACGCAACACTGTGGTCAAACAGTTCGTGGGACTCCTCAGGAGGACATGGTGGGGCTAGGGAAGGAGTGACTGATGCCATTGAGCCGAGGGAAGAGGCCGCTTTGGCAGCTGCTTTGCCAGACAAAGTACCCTGAGCCTGGGTGAGAGAGGATGAGGAGGAGAAGGACGGCTTGGTCATCCACTCTACCAAGTCTTGGGCATGTTGCGGCTCAACATGGCCAGCTGCCGAAAAGAAGGACAAGCGTGTCCCACGGCCACGTGCTGATGGGGATGCACCGTGTCCACGACCAGCAGCATTGTTGCCTCTAGACACAGAGCCTGCTTGCCCTCTTTTATTGGCTCGTGACTGTCTGCCTCTCCTTGTTTGCCTTCCAGACATACTAATGGCCTGCAGTGAGATGTAGCTGCACAAAGGTGGGATGTATATATATATATTGTGAGGGGGTTAACTCAGCAGCGGATGTGTGTGACCCCCTGGATGGGTTCACCACACAAAAACAGGCACAGCAGACAGTGGTAGGAGAAAACAAAAGGCTGTGGTTTTATTTGAACTATATACAGACAGAAAAATACAGCAAAAACAAAAGAAACAGGAAAATAAATCCTGGTCAACTTGACCGCTCACTACACACGTTGGTGTCCCTAACTAACAGCTGGGTACAGCCTTGTGCTGTCCCAGTCCCTAGCTCCCTGCTTTTTAACCACTTAAGCCCCGGACCATTTGGTAGCTAGAGGACCAGAGGTGATTTCAGAATTGTCACGAGCCGGACTGACGGCTAGTGGGAATACAGGAGGTGGATCCTCTGTACCAGAGAGGGGATGACACGGGTCGTACTGAGGGACCGGTTCTAAGCAGCTACCGGTTTTCACCAGAGCCCGCCGCAAAGCGGGATGGACTTGCTGCGGCGGTAGCAACCAGGTCGTGTCCTCCAGTAGCGACTCCACCTCTCTGGCGGCTGAGATAGGCGCTGTCAGGAAAGGTTCCATCCGCTGGTGGCATTTATTATTTATCTTGCAGTACTGTGGTCCACCAGCAGGTGTCTCCTGGCAGTTTGTAACTGTCAGGAGAATCTTTCCCTGCTGGTGTTGTATTATCTTTTGGATGCAGTACTGGTTTCCACCAGCGGATGGATCCTGGCAGTGTGGAGCAGACTGCCCTCCCTCCGATCAGGTGTGACCTGAAGCTAATCAGGCATTCCTATAAATACCCGGCATGTGTATACACACACTGCCCTGGTATCGTCCTCATGCCCTGACCTGTAGCCTGTCTGCTTGAACCTTGATCCCTGTATCCTGATCCCTGTATCCTGATCCCTGTATCCTGATCCCTGTATCCTGATCCCTGTATCCTGATCCCTGTATCCTGATCCCTGTAACCTGAACCTGTAACCTGATCCTGAACCTGTTGTGTCCGTCCTAATCCCTGATCCCTGCTCTGCAGCCTGGTTGCCCCCTGCTTGATCCTGTCTCCCTGTCCTGATCCATCCTTACCCCATCTGCTGATCCCCCTGTGTATGACCTCGGCCTGGCCCTGTTTATGATTCTGGTTTCCCCATTACTTGTACATATTTGTCTGTTACTGTTAGTAATTGTGGGTTCTGTTTGTTATTGGTTGTTGTGCACTGTGTGGTATTGGAGGTGGTTTTATATATATATTATTTCACTTATCTTTAATAAATCTTTATATTTCACTTATACGTGTTTGGTGTTCCTCTGTTGCTAGCTGCACAGTTCTGGTCACACTTGGTACGTGACAGTATACCAGGGCCATTAATGATCAGAAGTAGCTGCACAGAGGACCCATTTTGGTTCTGTTACTCTGCTAAAATGAACTCTGATATGATTCCTTATTATACTCTGCTGGTGTCAGAGAGTGGTGAATATCTCCGTCAGACACTGAAAGAGTGGACCAGTGATGAGCTGCTAGAGATTATTCGTTTAGCTCACTCCTGGGTTGATCAGGGCTGTATGATGTTTGGGGATGTTCAACCTTTAATTAAAATCTGCACAGAGCTGGCTTTGCCTTGTATCCCAGAGGGCCATGATGATTTTTCTCCCCCCTTTAATGTTAATCAGGTTGTATCTTTGGTTTGGCTTCTGGAGGATGACTCCCCATACTTTTTTGAACATTACACAGCTTGTTCCCAACAGAAAATAATAGAGTGTGTTGATTGTGTACAATCCCTTGTCAGACAGGCAGGATGTAAACTGCAGTTTGTGCAGCCACTACTCTCAGCATGGTCTGATATTTTGCAATCGGCCCCAGCCAGCCCACAAAAAAACATCTCCGCTGCCAGACACCTGCCTGCCCAAGAGTCTATTTCTCCATCACCCATGGCAACCCCAGTCGCAGTTCAGTACACACTACTTCCCACCAGGTATCAATATCCAGTCTCTGCTCCCTGCACCTATCCTGCATTCAACCCACCTGCCTCTTCTCAGCTGCCTGCAAGCCCACAAGAACCTCCTCCAGCCACTGTCCCCGTATCCCTGCCATATTCTTCCATTTGCTCGATTCCATCTTTTCCATATACTCCCCCCGTTATGTGCAAACCTGCAGTAACCAAATCTAAAAAGAAGCGGAAGTATTTCCCTACCCACACAATCCAACCAGTAATCCCACCTTCCTCCACACCCACCAACCTGCTCCAGCCTGTAATCCTTGAGCCAGCCTTCCAGCCTGCGGTCCTTGAGCCAGCCTTCCAGCCTGCGGTCCTTGAGCCCGCCTTCCAGCCTGCAGTTCCAGAACCAGCCTTCCAGCCTGCAGTTTCAGAGCCAGCCTTCCAGCTCGCAGTTCCAGAGCCAGCCTTCCAGCCTGCAGTTTCAGAGCCAGCCTTCCAGCCTGAAGACCCTGTGCCAGCCTGCCAGCCTGAAGACCCTGTGCCAGCCTGCCAGCCTGAAGACCCTGTGCCAGCCTGCCGGCCTGAAGACCCTGTGCCAGCCTGCCAGCCTGAAGACCCTGTGCCAGCCAGCCAACATGGAGTTCCCGTGCCAGCCTTCCAAACTGAAGCCCTGATGACAGTGTCCCAGTCGGAAGATCCGGTGCCCGTTTCCCGGCCTTTGGTTGTGGTGCCCGTTTCCCGGCCTGTGGTTGTGGTGCCCGTTTCCCGGCTTGAGGTTGTGGTGCCCGCTGCGGTGCCCGTTCCCTGGCTTGAGGTTGTGGTGCCCGTTTCCCGGCTCGAGGGTATGTCGTCTGCTGCCCAGCCTGAGATGATCCCGTCTGCTGCCCAGCCTGAGATGATCCCGTCTGCTGCCCAGCCTGAGATGATCCCGTCTGCTGCCCAGCCTGAGATGATCCCGTCTGCTGCCCAGCCTGAGATGATCCCGTCCGCTGCCCAGCCTGAGATGATCCCGTCCGCTGCCCAGCCTGAGATGATCCCGTCCGCTGCCCAGCCTGAGATGATCCCGTCCGCTGCCCAGCCTGAGATGATCCCGTCCGCTGCCCAGCCTGAGATGATCCCGTCCGCTGCCCAGCCTGAGATGATCCCGTCCGCTGCCCAGCCTGAGATGATCTTGTCTGCTGCCCAGCTCGATGACCCGGAGCCTGCTGCCCAGCTCGATGACCCGGGGCCTGCTGCCCAGCCCGAAGTGTTCCTGTCTGCTGCCCAGCTCGATGACCCGGAGCCTGCTGCCCAGCCCGAGGTGTTCCTGCCTGCTGCCCAGCTTGATGTGATTGTCTGCCCGGATGTGACTTTGCCTACTACCCAGCTGATTGCCATGAACTTTCTCCGGCAACAGCTAGTTGGAGCGTCCGGAGGCCGCTCCTTTGAGGGGGGGTACTGTCAGGAAAGGTTCCATCCGCTGGTGGCATTTATTATTTATCTTGCAGTACTGTGGTCCACCAGCAGGTGTCTCCTGGCAGTTTGTAACTGTCAGGAGAATCTTTCCCTGCTGGTGTTGTATTATCTTTTGGACGCAGTACTGGTTTCCACCAGCGGATGGATCCTGGCAGTGTGGAGCAGACTGCCCTCCCTCCGATCAGGTGTGACCTGAAGCTAATCAGGCATTCCTATAAATACCCGGCATGTGTATACACACACTGCCCTGGTATCGTCCTCATGCCCTGACCTGTAGCCTGTCTGCTTGAACCTTGATCCCTGTATCCTGATCCCTGTAACCTGAACCTGTAACCTGATCCTGAACCTGTTGTGTCCGTCCTAATCCCTGATCCCTGCTCTGCAGCCTGGTTGCCCCCTGCTTGATCCTGTCTCCCTGTCCTGATCCATCCTTACCCCATCTGCTGATCCCCCTGTGTATGACCTCGGCCTGGCCCTGTTTATGATTCTGGTTCCCCCATTACTTGTACATATTTGTCTGTTACTGTTATTAATTGTGGGTTCTGTTTGTTATTGGTTGTTGTGCACTATGTGGTATTGGAGGTGGTTATATATATATTATTTCACTTATCTTTAATAAATCTTTATATTTCACTTATACGTGTTTGGTGTTCCTCTGTTGCTAGCTGCACAGTTCTGGTCACACTTGGTACGTGACAGGCGCGGTACAAAAGGACTAGGCAGAGGCAAGGTCAGACGTAGCAGAGGGTCAGGGCAGGCGGCAATGGTTCGTAGTCAGAGACAATGGCAGCAGGTCAGATACACAGGCAAGGCAACTCACAAAACGCTTCCACAGGGTACTAAGACAACAAGATCCGGCAAGGACAGGAATGGGAAGTGGGTTTATATATGTTTTGGGTGTTCACACAGTAATTGGGCCAGGCACCAATCAATGGTGCGCTGGCCCTTTAAATCTTAGAAGGCCGGCGCGCGCGCGCCCTAGAGCGCAGCGGGGCCGCGCACGCCGGGAAGGAGCAGGAGGGGGAAGGTGAGAAGGATGGGATGCGATCCGCGGACGGAGATGTGCCGCCGTGTGGATCGCATCCCCGCCAGTGACAGAGCAGCGCCCACGGCCAGGAGGGCTGACCGGGGCGCTGCAGGGGGACCGACGCCGTGAGCGCTCCGGGAAGGATGGGACACCCGGAGCGCTCGGCGTTACAGTACCCCCCCCCTTAGGTCTCCCCCTTTTCTTGGAACCCAAGAATCTACGGATGAGCTCCTTGTCTAAAATGTTGGTCTCAGGCTCCCAGGATCTCTCTTCAGGACCACAGTTCTCCCAATCAATTAAAAAAATATATTTTATCTCGGATGACCTTGGAGGCGAGGATTTCTTTCACCGAGAAGACATCGGAAGAACCAGAGACAGGAGCAGGAGCAGTGACCTTGGGGGAAAATCGGTTAAGAATGAGGGGTTTGAGAAGAGACACATGAAAAGAATTGGGGATACGAAGAGAAGGAGGAAGATGGAGTTTGTAAGAGACAGAATTGATTTGGTTTTGTCAAGTCTCTGATGTGAGGTCGAGTAGCAGAGAGGGCGCCCCTTGCGGCCGAGTGCAGCACAGCCCTGAAGATGACACAGGGGATGTGGTGCCCACAGATGCACGGGTTGCCTGGTAGGTAGTGCTGGTTGCCAGGAACTTGGTAGGACAGGCAGACTGCAGGACAGCAGGCGTGCTTAGGAGGTCCAAAGGGTAAGGACCAATGGAATGTTCCGATAACAGGGTCAAAGCCAGGCCAGAGGGTCAAACACAGCAAGACAGTCCGAGAACACAGCAGAGCTGAGTCTTAGCACAGAAGACAAGGTAAGCGGAGTCCGTTAGCCAGGCCGGGGTCAGGTATACGCTAGGAAGTCAACAGGAGCAGGTCAGGCAAGCCAGGTTTGGTACACAGGAGATCAGGCAGGCAGGAGATGCAAGACACAGGAACACAGGAGAAGCTGACGATAATCCAGCAAATGCAGACACTAGCAGACTTCCTTATATAGGCCCATGTGACCTGCTTGTAGAGATACTGGGTCCTAGAGCCCTTCTTTTGCCAGAGATGCTGGGTCCTAAAGTCCTTCGCCTGCTGTTGGTTCCCTGACAGTGCCCCCCCCCAAGGGGCAGCCTCCGGATGCCCACCCGGGCCCATCTTTCAGGGTATCTGGCACGGAATCTCTGGAGAAGTCTAGGAGCATGTATGTTGCCTGCAGGTTCCCAAGAATTCTCTTCTGCTGGATAACCCTTCCATTTAATAAGAAATTGAATAGTCCTACCTCTTTTGCGACAGTCCAGGATGGATTCTACCTCGAATTCGGCTTCATCTCCCACTGAGACTGGAGGCGGAGGGTCTTCTTCTCTTCCTGGAAAAGGACTAGAGACAACAGATTTAAGAAGAGAAACGTGAAACACAGGATGCACTTTATACGAACTTGGTAGTAACAGTTCAAAAGCTACTGGGTTAATTTTTCGTTTAATTTCGAATGGACCGATAAATCTTGGACCCAATTTCCGGGAGGGGCAAGGGAGCCTGAGATTTGCTGAAGAGAGCCAGACCTTATCTCCAACCTCAAAGCTAGGACTCTCTCCTCTCCTCTTGTCATATTGTTTATTGTAGTCCTCTTGCGCTTTCTGCATGGTTAGCCGGAGGGTTTGATAATTAGCCTGAATGGAGCTTATCCTGTCTTGAACTGCTGGAACTGAGGCTTCCGGAATGACATTAGGTAGAAATGAAGGATGGAAACCGTAGTTGGCCCAAAACGGAGATTGATTGGTGGTTGAGTGTACTGCATTGTTGTAAGCAAACTCCGCACAAGGGAGTAGAGAGATCCAGTCGTCCTGGGAGAAGGAGCAGAAGCAACGCAAATATTGTTCTAAGG
The DNA here is from genome assembly GCA_029206835.1 of Rana muscosa. Classification (NCBI taxonomy): domain Eukaryota; kingdom Metazoa; phylum Chordata; class Amphibia; order Anura; family Ranidae; genus Rana; species Rana muscosa. The sequence continues at coordinate 123,698,088 of CM055121.1, forward strand.
TCTGGTTGGTCCTTTCAGTTTGACCGTTGCTTTGGGGGTGATAGGCTGAGGACAGGCACACCTTGATTGATAGTGCTTTGCAGAGCTCTCTCCAGAACCGGGAGGTGAATTGTACCCCTCTATCAGACACAATGCTGTCAGGAAGGCCATGGAGCCTGACTATCTCCCTTATGAAAATTTTTGCTGTTTCTGCAGCAGAAGGAGTTCCTGCCATGGGCAAGAAGTGCGCCATTTTGGATAGACTGTCCACAACTACCAGGATTGTTGTAGATTCTTCGGATGGGGGCAACTCTACTATAAAGTCCATAGATATATTTCTCCATGGTAGTTCTGGCACTGGCAGAGGACGTAACAGACCCCACGACTTGACATTGGACCCTTTATTTCGCTGGCAGGTAGTGCAGGAGCTAACAAACTCCCTGCAATCAGATTTCAAGGTAGGCCACCAGAAGGATCGTTGGATAAGATCCGTAGTTTTCCGCACTCCGAAGTGGCCAGCGAGTTGGTGGTCATGCAAGGTCTTCAGTACCTGTATTCGGGTTTGTTGCGGAACGAAGATCTTGTCCTGATGCCAGAGGTACCCTTCCTGGTTTCTTAGAGAGGATGCTTCTGGTTCCTGGCATTGGAGGGAAGCCTGTTCAAGAGAAGATCTTAGATCGGGTTGGATCAGAAGAAAGTTCTGAGGTGACAGGATTGTACTAGATATTGTCTCCTCCGGAGTATCGGGAAACATTCGGGATAAAGCATCGGCCTTTCCGTTCTTGGAGCCGGGACGGTAGGTGATGTGGAAGTTGAACCTTGAAAAGAACAGAGCCCAGCGGGCTTGACGGGGTCTCAGACGTTTGGCAGTACGGAGGTATTCGAGGTTCCGATGATCTGTAAATATCATTATGGGGTGAGCAGACCCCTCAAGAAGGTATCTCCACTCCTCTAAGGCTGTTTTAATGGCCAAGAGCTCGCGGTCTCCTACATCATAGTTCCTCTCGGGCTGGCTCATTTTCCACGAGGAGAAGGCCACGGGGTGAAGCAAGGACTTGGGTCCCTGGCGTTGTGAAAGGACTGCCCCTGTAGCTACTTCTGAGGCATCGACCTCCAAGATGTATGGCAGGGCAGGCTCAGGGTGTTGAAGGATTGGTGCAGAGGTAAACAATAACTTTAGTCTCTCGAAAGCAGTTTGGGCTTCGGAGGACCACTGGAAACGGGTATGTAAGCGGGTCAACTGGGTAATGGGTGAGATGATGGAGGAGAAGTTTCTTATAAACCTCCTATAGAAGTTCGCAAAGCCCACAAACCTTTGCACCCCTTTCTTATCTGATGGAGTTGGCCAATCCAGGATTGCCTGCACTTTCTGTGGATCCATAGCTACACCGCCCGTGGAGATGATCAGTCCTAGGAATTGTATTGATTTCTTCTCGAAGTCACACTTTTCCGCTTTCACATAAAGTCCATGTTTTCTTAGTGTGAGAAGCACTGTCTTTACATGGGTCCGGTGGAGCTCCAGAGTAGCCGAAAATATGAGAATGTCATCCAGATAGATGATGACGAAGTAGTCAAGATATTCCCGGAAAATATCGTTGACGAAGTGCTGAAACGTCGCCGGGGCATTACAGAGCCCAAAGGGCATTACAAGATACTCGAAGTGTCCGAACCTCGTTCTGAATGCTGTCTTCCATTCATCGCCCTCACGGATCCGAACAAGGTTATAGGCACCCCGGAGGTCGAGCTTGGTAAATACTTGGGCCGTACGGAATCTCTGGAAAAGTTCAGGAACTAATGGCAGTGGGTAGCGGTTCTTTATTGTGATTTTATTGAGCTCCCTATAATCCACGCATGGTCTTAAAGACTTGTCTTTCTTCTCGACAAAAAAGATTCCGGCACCGGCAGGAGAGGAGGAAGCTCGGATGAAGCCCTTAGCCAAATTTTCATCGATATATTGTCGCAGAGTTCCCAATTCCATTTCAGAGAGAGGGAATATTCGTCCAAATGGAATCTCGGCCCCTGGAAGTAATTCTATTGGACAGTCATATGGCCGATGTGGTGGTAGAACGTCAGCTTTTTTCTTATCAAAGACATCCAGGAATTCTTGGTATGCCTGGGGTATATTCTGGTTAGTGGTAGATACAGGGTGGGCTGTCAAGCAACTGGTAATGTCTCTGGGTTCAGGAATAAAGCAATGCTGCTGGCAATAGGGAGAGGTGAACAGGACCTCCTTCTTGATCCAATTGATCTGAGGGTTGTGGGCTTGGAGCCATGGAATTCCTAGGATAACTGGAGACATAGGCGAGCTTAGAGCGTCAAAGCGTATGAATTCCTGATGGCCATCAGGAGTGGTGATAAGCAGAGGGACAGTCTCCTGGGTAACAGGGCCAGAACTAGGCAATGTGCCATCGGCCAGGCGGACTTCAAGTCCCTGTTTCTTTTGGAGGAGGGGCAGCTTCAGGTTTCTCACCAGGTTCAAGTCCACAAAGCAGCTGCATGCTCCAGAATCAATAATGGCCTGCAGCCGGATCTCTTCTTTTCCAAATTGCAGCGTAATGGGTAGCACTAGGTGTGAAGGAGAAGCTCCGGAAACCTGGAAATACATCGGAGGGTAGGAAGGTGGCTTCTTGGGCCTTCTGGGGCAGTTATACAAGAAATGTCCGCTTCCTCCACAATAGAGGCAGAGCCTTGATTGCATACGATGACGCCTTTCATCAGGGGATAATGCGGAACGTAGCAGGCCGATTTGTCTAGGAACTGGGATAGAAGTACCAGTGGGAGCAGGCACTGATGAAGTGGAAACCTTAGGCGGCATCATGGCGGGCCTGGAGGACTGAGCTCGTTCGGACTGTCTCTCACGTAAACGTCGATCCAGCTGGATGGATGACTGGATGAGATCCTCAAGTGTAGTGGGGACCCCAATCCTGGCCAGCTCATCTTTGAGAGACTCAGAAAGTCCTAAGCGGAACTGGTGCTTGAGGGCAGCCTCGTTCCAGCCTGTGTCTGCAGACCACCGACGGAAGTCCACGGTATAGTCCTCCACTGGTCGACTACCCTGCTGTAGTGAATGCAGAGCGGCTTCGGCGGTGGCTGTACGCTGGGGGTCCTCGTAGAGTTGTGACATGGCTGCCAGGAATGTGTCCACTGTGTTAATGACTGGGCTTCTTTGTTCCCATAAACTGTGGGCCCAGGTCTGGGGTTCATTAGATAGCAGGGAGATGAGGAAACCGACCTTAACAGTTTCTAAAGCAAAAGTCCGGGGCTGCAAGGATAGGTACAATAGGCAGGCATTCCTGAAGGATCTAAACTTTCTTCGATCCCCGGAAAACCGTTCAGGGACAGGAACACGGGGTTCTGGAGGAGGGAACACCATCGTAGGAGCCACAGAGGAACGTACGTGGGTGGAACTGGGAGAAGCTGGGACCGGGTCCGCAGAAGCAGGTGACTCTGACAGGTGTTGCAATCTCTCCTCTAGCTGGAGGTATCCTTCTTGCAGTGTCTGGATTGCTTGGGTCAGAGTAGCGGCCTGTTGACATAATGCCTCTAATGGGGACGCACCTCTGCCGGCCTCAGACATGGCTGGATTATACTGTCAAGTCTCTGATGTGAGGTCGAGTAGCAGAGAGGGCGCCCCTTGCGGCCGAGTGCAGCACAGCCCTGAAGATGACACAGGGGATGTGGTGCCCACAGAAGCACGGGTTGCCTGGTAGGTAGTGCTGGTTGCCAGGAACTTGGTAGGACAGGCAGACTGCAGGACAGCAGGCGTGCTTAGGAGGTCCAAAGGGTAAGGACCAATGGAATGTTCCGATAACAGGGTCAAAGCCAGGCCAGAGGGTCAAACACAGCAAGACAGTCCGAGAACACAGCAGAGCTGAGTCTTAGCACAGAAGACAAGGTAAGCGAAGTCCGTTAGCCAGGCCGGGGTCAGGTATACGCTAGGAAGTCAACAGGAGCAGGTCAGGCAAGCCGGGTTTGGTACACAGGAGATCAGACAGGCAGGAGATGCAAGACACAGGAACACAGGAGAAGCTGACGATAATCCAGCAAATGCAGACACTAGCAGACTTCCTTATATAGGCCCATGTGACCTGCTTGTAGAGATACTGGGTCCTAGAGCCCTTCTTTTGCCAGAGATGCTGGGTCCTAAAGTCCTTCGCCTGCTGTTGGTTCCCTGACAGGTTTTTGATTTTAAAAGGTCCGAGGTAACGAGGGCCCAGCTTGTAGCTAGGTACCCGAAACCGAACATATTTGGAGGAGAGCCACACTTTGTCACCCGGGACATAGACAGGAGGAATTCTTCTTTTTTTATCTGCATGTCTCTTCATGCGGGCAGAGGCCAGTGATAGCGACTTTTGAGTCTCTTTCCAGATAGAGGTGAAGTCTTGAGTTAATTCATCCACGGCAGGAACTCCAGAAGAAGTGGGGATGGGGAGGGGGGGCAATGGGTGACGGCCGTAGACCACAAAGAAAGGTGATTTGGAGGACGATTCAGAGTTCTTGAAGTTGTATGAGAATTCTGCCCAGGGTAATGGGTCAATCCCAATCGTCTTGACGGGCGGAGACAAAATGTCGTAAGTAGTCACCAAGGACCTGGTTAACTCTCTCCACCTGTCCATTGGATTGCGGGTGATAAGCAGAAGAAAAATTCAACTTAATCTTTAGTTGAGTACAGAGAGCTCTCCAAAATTTTGAGATGAATTGAACGCCTCTATCAGAGACAATATGTGAGGGTAGCCCATGGAGACAGAAAATTTGAAGAAAAAAATGCTTCGCCAACTGAGGTGCAGTAGGCAGACCAGGAAGCGGGACAAAATGAGCCATTTTCGAAAAGCGGTCAACGACCACCCAGATGACAGTGTTACTATGAGACAAAGGAAGGTCCGTGATGAAATCCATGGCAATGTGGGACCATGGTTGTTCAGGCACAGGTAGAGAAAGGAGAAGACCTGCAGGCTTCTGGCGTGGAGTCTTGTCACGTGCACAGATAGTGCAGGCCCGTACAAAGTCAGTCATATCTTTTTCCTGGGTAGGCCCCCAATAGTGTCTGGCCATTAATTGTATGGATTTTTTGATCCCAGCGTGACCGGCTAGATGGGAGGAATGGCCCCACCTGAGTATCTGGAGACGAAGGCGTGGAGGAACGAAAGTTTTTCCTGGAGGAACTGGCATCAGAGACGCAGGAGCAGAGGAAATCAGACACTCAGGGGGTACGATGTGTTGAGGGGGAGTCCCGGTTTCAGAGGCATCGGAGGAACGGGACAAGGCATCAGCCCTGACATTCTTGTCTGCGGGACGAAAATGGATCTGGAAATTGAACCGGGCAAAGAACAATGACCACCTGGCCTGGCGAGGATTTAAGCGCTGAGCGGACTGAAGGTAGGACACATTTTTATGGTCAGTGTAGATGGAGATAGGGTGAAGGGATCCTTCCACTCTTCTAATGCCAGCTTGATGGCCAACAGTTCACGGTCACCTATGGAATAGTTTTTTTCAGGAGGGGAGAAGGTTTTAGAGAAAAAAACACACGTGACGTTTCTTCCTTTAGCGTTTTTTTGAAGAAGAACAGCTCCGGCTCCTACCGAGGAGGCGTCAACTTCAAGGAAGAACGGCTTTGTGGGGTCTGGTCGAGACAGGACAGGTGCAGAGGAGAAGGCGGTCTTAAGGCGAGTAAAGGCTTCTTCCGCTTGAGGCGGCCAGGACCTTGGATTCGCGTTTTTCTTAGTCAGTGCCCCTATAGGAGCAACGATGGTGGAAAAGTGGGGTATGAACTGACGATAGTAGTTGGCGAATCCAAGGAAGCGTTGGATAGCACGGAGTCCAGAGGGGCGTGGCCAATCCAAGACTGCGGAGAGCTTGTCAGGGTCCATTTGAAGGCCTTGTCCTGAGACCAGATAACCTAGGAAAGGAAGGCTGCTGCGCTCAAAAAGGCATTTTTCAAATTTAGCGTAAAGATGATTTACGCGGAGGTGCTGGAGCACTTGACGGACATGGAGCCGATGTTCCTCAAGGTAGGTAGAGAAGATTAGGATGTCGTCAAGATAGACAACCACACAGGTATACAGTAAGTCCCGAAAGATTTCATTGACAAAATCCTGAAAGACTGCAGGAGCGTTGCAAAGTCCGAAAGGCATGACGAGATATTCAAAGTGACCATCTCTGGTGTTAAATGCGGTTTTCCATTCATCTCCTTCACGGATTCTGATGAGGTTATAAGCGCCCCTGAGGTCCAATTTCGAAAAAACTTTTGCTCCGCGCAGACGGTCAAAGAGCTCCGAGATGAGAGGCAGAGGGTAGCGATTTTTAATAGTGATTTTATTGAGACCACGATAGTCTATGCAAGGGCGTAGTGATCCGTCCTTCTTGGCAACGAAGAAGAACCCCACTCCGGCTGGAGAAGATGATTTCCTAATAAAACCTCTCTTGAGGTTCTGCTGTATGTAATCAGTCATGGCCTTGGTTTCAGGAGAGGAGAGAGGGTAAATTCTGCCACGGGGTGGTGTAGTACATGGGAGCAAGTCAATGGGGCAGTCGTAGGGTCTATGTGGTGGTAAGAGCTCCGCCTGTTTTTTGCAAAAGACATCAGAAAAGTCCTGATAGGCCTTGGGAAGGCCGGGCAAAGGAGTAGCGATGGGAACTTGACTGGGGGTTACAGACTTAAGACAATGCTTGTGGCAGGAGTAGCCCCAGGATTTGATGTCCCCAGTGGTCCAGTCGAGGGTAGGAGAGTGGCGCTGGAGCCAGGGTAGGCCAAGAAGGATGTCAGAAGTACAGTTCGGCAAAACAAAGAATTCAATTTTTTCTTGGTGAAGAACACCAACGGACATGAGCAGGGGTTCGGTGCGGTAACGCACGGTACAATCCAGATTCTCTCCATTTACAGAGGAAATGAAGAAGGGTTTGAAGAGACGGATAACAGGAACGTTGAACCTGTTGATGAAAGAGGCTTCAATAAAGTTTCCTGCAGAACCAGAGTCCAGGAAGGCCACCGCAGAGAAGGGGGAGCCAGCAGAAGGGGAAATCCGCACAGGAATAGTCAGACGTGGAGAGGAAGAATTCACACCTAGTAACGCCTCTCCCACGTTCACTAGGTGCTGCGTTTCCCTGACGTAGAGGACGAATAGGGCAGTCCTTTAGGAAATGTTCAGAGCTCGCACAATAAAGGCATAAGTTCTCATTCCTACGGTGAGTCCTCTCTTGTAGGGTCAGGCGGGATCGGTCCACCTGCATGGCCTCCTCGACAGAAGGCATAGTATCAGGATGCGTTGGATTCAGGAAGAGAGGAGCCAGGCGCGGATAACGCCTGGTGTGAACAAGATCTTTCTCCTGGCGAAGCTCTTGGCGTCTTTCAACGTAGCGTATGTCAATGCGGGTAGCTAAGTGGATGAGCTCCGTCAGGGAGGAGGGTATCTCTCGTGCGGCCAGACAATCCTTGATGTGGCTGCATAAACCTTTCTTGAAGGTCGCGCAGAGAGCCTCATTATTCCAGGATAGCTCTGAGGCCAGTGTGCGGAACTGTATGGCATATTCGCCCACAGAGGAGTTTCCTTGGACAAGGTTAAGCAGGGCGGTTTCAGCGGATGAGGCTCGGCCTGGTTCCTCAAAAATGCTACGAACCTCAGCGAGGAAGGACTGAACGGTGGCTGTAGCAGGGTCATTGCGGTCCCAGAGTGGCGTGGCCCAGGCCAAGGCCTTCCCAGACAACAGACAGACCACGAATGCCACCTTAGACCATTCTGTGGAAAACTGGTCTGACATCATCTCAAGATGCAGGGAACATTGGGACAAGAATCCCTGGCACCTCCTAGGATCCCCGTCAAATTTCTCCGGAAGAGACAAGCGGATCTTCGAGGTAGTAGCGGCAGCTCGGGGAGGGGAAGATGCTGGAGCTTGTGGCGGCAGACGCTGCTGGATCATGGCGGTCAACTGCGACAGCTGCTGTCCTTGTTGGGCAATCAATTGCGACTGCTGGGCAACCACGGTAGTGAGATCAGCGAGACTAGGCAGCGGCACGTCAGCGGGATCCATGGCCGGATCTACTGTCACGAGCCGGACTGACGGCTAGTGGGAATACAGGAGGTGGATCCTCTGTACCAGAGAGGGGATGACACGGGTCGTACTGAGGGACCGGTTCTAAGCAGCTACCGGTTTTCACCAGAGCCCGCCGCAAAGCGGGATGGACTTGCTGCGGCGGTAGCAACCAGGTCGTGTCCTCCAGTAGCGACTCCACCTCTCTGGCGGCTGAGATAGGCACGGTACAAAAGGACTAGGCAAAGGCAAGGTCAGACATAGCAGAGGGTCAGGGCAGGCGGCAATGGTTCGTAGTCAGAGACAATGGCAGCAGGTCAGATACACAGGCAAGGCAACTCACAAAACGCTTCCACAGGGTACTAAGACAACAAGATCCGGCAAGGACAGGAAGGGGAAGTGGGTTTATATATGTTTTGGGTGTTCACACAGTAATTGGGCCAGGCACCAATCAATGGTGCGCTGGCCCTTTAAATCTTAGAAGGCCGGCGCGCGCGCGCCCTAGAGCGCAGCGGGGCCGCGCGCGCCGGGAAGGAGCAGGAGGGGGAAGGTGAGAAGGATGGGATGCGATCCGCAGACGGAGATGTGCCGCCGTGTGGATCGCATCCCCGCCGTTGACAGAGCAGCGCCCACGGCCAGGAGGGCTGACCGGGGCGCTGCAGGGGGACCGACGCCGTGAGCGCTCCGGGAAGGATGGGACACCCGGAGCGCTCGGCGTTACAAGAATTTTGCACTGCGCTGCTTTAACTGTAAATTGTGCGGACATGCAATGTTGTACCCAAACGAAATTTGCGTCCTTTTCTTCCCACAAATAGAGCTTTCTTTTAATGGTATTTGATTGCCTCTGCGATTTTTATTTTTTGCGATATGAACGGAAATAGACCGAATATTTTGAAAAAAATGATATTTTCTACTTTTTGTTATAAGAAAAATCGAATAAATTCAATTTTAGTCATACATTTAGGCCAAAATTAATTCAGCCACATGTCTTTAGTAAAAAAAATGTCAATAAGCGTATATTTATTGGTTTGCGCAAAAGTTATAGCGTCTACAAACTAGGGTACATTTTCTGGAATTTACACAGCTTTTAGTTTATGACTGCCTATCTCATTTCTTGAGGTGCTAAAATGGCAGGGCAGTACAAAACCCCCCCAAATGACCCCATTTTGGAAAGTAGACATCCCAAGGAAATTACTGAGAGGCATGTTGAGCCCATTGAATATTTTTTTTTTTTGTCTCAAGTGATTGAATAATGACAAAAAAAAAAAAAAAATTACAAAAAGTTGTCACTAAATGATATATTGCTCACACATGCCATGGTTATATGTGGAATTGCACCCCAAAATACATTTTGCTGCTTCTCCTGAGTACGGGGATACCACATGTGTGGGACTTTTTGGGAGCCTAGCCGCGTACGGGCCCCCGGAAACCAAGCACCGCCTTCAGGATTTCTAAGGGCGCAAATTTTTGATTTCACTCCTCACTACCTATCACAGTTTTGAAGGCCATAAAATGCCAAAATAGCACAAAACCCCCCCAAATGACCCCATTTTAGAAAGTAGACACCCCAAGGAAATTGCTGAGAGGCCTGTTGAGCCCATTGAATATTTTTTTTTGTCCCAAGTGATTGAATAATGACAAAAAAAAATAAAAAATTACAAAAAGTTGTCACTAAATGATATATTCCTCACACATGCCATGGTTATATGTGGAATTACACCCCAAAATACATTTTGCTGCTTCTCCTGAAAACGGGAATACCACATGTGTGGGACTTTTTAGGAGCCTAGCCGCGTACGGGACCCCGAAAACCAAGCACCGCCTTCAGGATTTCTAGGCACAAATTTTTGATTTCACTCCTCACTACCTATCACAGTTTCGAAGGCCATAAAATGCCAAAATAGCACAAAACCCCCCCAAATGACCCCATTTTGGAAAGTAGACACCCCAAGCTATTTGCTGAGAGGCAAGGTGAGTATTTTACAGCTCTCATTTGTTTTTGAAAATGAAGAAAGAAAATATATATATATATATATATTTTTTCAATTTTCAAAACTTTGTGACAAAAAGCGAGATCTGCAAAATACTCACAATACCTCTCAGCAAATAGCTTGGGGTGTCTACTTTCCAAAATGGGGTAATTTGGGGGGGTTTTGTGCCATCTGGGCATTCCATGGCCTCCGAAACTGTGATAGGCAGTGAGAAGTGAAATCAAAAATTTACACCCTTAGAAAGCCTGAAGGCGGTGCTTGGTTTTTGGGGTCCCGTACGCGGCTAGGCTCCCAAAAAGTCTCACACATGTGGTATCCCCGTACTCAGGAGAAGCAGCAGAATGTATTTTGGGGTGTAATTCCACATATGCCCATGGCATGTTTGAGCAATATATCATTTAGTGACAACTTTGTGCAAAAAAAAAAAAAAAAATTGTCTTTTTTCCGCAACTTGTGTCAACATATAAAATATTCCATGGACTCGACATGCCTCTCCGTATATAGCTTGGGGTGTCTACTTTCCAAAATGGGGTCATTTGGGGGGGTTTTGAACTGTTCTGGCATTTTATACACAACATTAGGAAGCTTACATCCACTCTTCTAACCACTTGAAGACAAAGCCCTTTTTGACACTTTTTGTTTACATGAAAACATATTTTTTTTTTGCAAGAAAATTATGTTGAACCCCCAAACATTATATATATTTTTAAAGCAAAGGCCCTACAGATTAAAATGGTGGGTGTTGCATTTTTTTTTCTACACAGTATTTGCACAGCGATTTTTCAAACGCATTTTTTGGGGAAAAATACACTTTTTTTTTATTTTAATGCACTAAAACACAATATATTGCCCAAATGTTTGATTAAATAAAAAAGATGATCTTAGGCCGAGTACATAGATACCAAACACGACATGCTTTAAAATTTCACACAAACGCGCATTGGCGACAAACTACATACATTTTTAAAAGCCTTTACAGGTTACCCCGTTAGATTTACAGAGGAGGTCTACTGCTAAAATTACTGCCCTCGATCTGACCTTCGCGGTGATACCTCACATGCATGGTGCAATTGCTGTTTACATATGACGCCAGACCGACGCTTGCGTTCGCCATTGGGCAAGAGCAGGGCAGGACAGGGGTGCTTTTTTTTTTTTTCTTAATTTTGCTTTTTTATTTTACTTTTTAATTGTTCCTTCCATATTTATTTATTTTTTTATCATTTTTATTGTTATCTCAGGGAATGTAAATATCCCCTATGATAGCAATAGGTAGTGACAGGTACTCTTTTTTGAAAAAACTGGGGTCTTCCAGACCCTAGATCTTTCCTCTGCCCTCAAAGCATCTGACCACACCAAGATCGGTGTGATAAAATGCTTTCCCAATTTCCCAATGGCGCTTTTTATATCCGGGGGGGGGACATTCCCTCCCACTGCTTGTAAAAGCAGTCCAGAGGCTAATTAGCCACTAGGATTGCTTTTACATGAAAGCCGGCCGCTGGCTGAAAAGAATGGTACCAAGATGATACCTAAACCCGCAGGCATCATTCTGGTATAAACATTCAAAGTCCAGCAACATACCAGTACGTTGCTGGTCCTTGTTGGACATGTATTGTAATCTTTTTTTTTTCATGCAGCCAGTTGGCTGAACGAAAAAAAGAGATTGATCGGTGGGTATGCCCACCATTAGAATACCGCCCTTCATCCACCCACTTCTAATGATGGGCATACATGCACCATTTATATATGCCGAAGCATGGGGGCATCCTCCCGCAAAAAAGTTATGCCGCACACACATGGTCGGACTTTTCCACGGGCAAGCCTCCGTCGGAATTTCGACCGTATGTACGCGGCATTAGGAGCAAAATCGCTCCTCCGCCCCAATGCTTCGGCATATATGCTTTTTTTTTTTTAACTGTGGTGGTGAAATCACCTCCTACAGCACTGGAGTCGCAGGGATCAGGCCTGTCTCTACGAACGCTGCAGTTATGTGTGTTGTGTTTTGTAAGTGACAGTGATCGATCGATACTGCACTTGGGTGGCCTGGGCTGGACGGAGGGGCAAAACGCAGGTGCTAGCAGGTATCTGGGCTGATCCCGCTAACACTGCGTTTTTGGGAACCCTAAACTGCTGGGGACGCTAGTATAGATCTGATCAGATCAGATATTGATCTGATCAGATACTATATCACTAAGGGGGGTGTATGCTTCACGCGTGGGTGTTAGCGTTACTGGCACTAACCTGACACTGCCTGGGGTGTGACGCAGACCCTCCTGACACTAAAACCTAATTGATATCACCCGCCGGGCGATCAGGGGGTTAAACCTTTATTGGGTTATATATACGGCGGGTGCCCTGACACTATAAAAAGCAAACTAACTAACCAGCGTCACCCGTAACACTTATATGGTGATCACTGGTGAAAGGGTTAACTAGGGGCAATTAGGGGGTTAAAACCTTTATTAGATAATATATGGGGGTACCTGACGCTATAAAAACCTGCGGCAAACCTAAAAAAAATTACTGGCTACCGATCTGCATCACCGACGCTAAGACAGCGATCATAAAAATGATCGCTTAGCGACAGTGGTAATAGGGGTGAAAGGGTTACCTGGGGGGCGATCAAGGGGGTTAAACCTTTATTAGATAATTTATGGGGTACCTGACGCTATAAAAACCTGCGGCAAACCTAAAAAAAATTACTGGCTACCGATCTGCATCACCGACACTAAGACAGCGATCATAAAAATGATCGCTTAGCGACAGTGGTAATAGGGGTGAAAGGGTTACCTGGGGGGCGATCAAGGGGGTTAAACCTTTATTAGATAATTTATGGGGGTACCCGACGCTATAAAAACCTGCGGCGAACCTAAAAAAAATTACTGGCTACCGATCTGCATCACCGACGCTAAGACAGCGATCAGAAAAATGATCGCTTAGCGACGGCGGTGCTAGGGGGTGAAAGGGTTATCTGGGGGGTGATCAGGGGGTTAAACCTTTATTAGGGGGGGTAGGGGGCTACACTGGACCTAAAACTAAATGTAGTGACACTTTTACAGTCACAAATGTCACTGATTGCAGTGATCAGTAAATAAATGGTCACTGCAATCAGTGACACTGTGACTGGGGGCTGGGGGGTGATCTGGGTGGGCCTGGGGGGGCGATTTGTGTGCCTATGTGTCCTGGTGTCAGTGTAGTGTTAGTGTACTGACCTGTGTGTCTTCTCTTGTATGGCACTCAGTATATGTGAGCGCCGCATGAGAGATGACATCACTTCCTCTTGCTTCCTCTGCCTGTGTAAACATTACACAACAGAGGGAGCATTTCCATTCGCCGGGAGCGATCTTGGGGGGTGGCCGGAATCGAATGGCCGCTCCCCAACGAATACCGACCGCTCACTTTTTATAGGAGGGGGGTCCGATCGGACCCCCCAACTGTACAAAGACAATCACGTACACTGTACGTGATTGTGCCTGTCGGTGCCATTCTACCGACGTACATATACAGTGAGCGGTCGTTAAGTGGTTAAAGTTCTTAGCAATAACCATACAGGCTTTGGCTCACCGCACAGAGATCACACTCCCCAGACTATCCACACAGATCTGGTTCCAGGATGGAGCATCTCCCTTAGCATGCTGGGAGTTCTTGTAGAGGCCCTAACAAGCCCACTTACTTCAGCTGGGCTCATTAACTCTTCCCCTGCAAGACTCCCAGCACTCCCCCTAGTGGTATAAATCGGCATAAAGCCTGAATCTAGGACATATATATCTCCCATCCTGGATGCAACCTGGTGATTTTACCTGCCTGCTGTTACATACCCCCCCCCCTCTTGTTTTAACCTTGGGGTTGGAACACAAGCAATCAGCCATGCATGTACTCGAGACAAAGCATCCACATTCCCCATTTGAACGCCAGGGCGATGCTTTACTGTAAAGTTGAATTCCTGTAGGGCCAGGAACCACCTATTTACTCTTCTATTTGTCTCTTTGTTTTGAGCCATCCACTTTAAAGGAGCATGATCAGTAATCATGTCAAAGTGCCTACCTAACAGATAGTACCGAAGGGAATCTAGAGCCCACTTCACCGCTAAACACTCCTTCTCAATTGTGGCGTAATTTACCTCATGGGACTTCAATTTCCTGCTGAGGTAAATGACTGGGTGCTCTTCCCTGTTCCAGACCTGGGACAATACTGCTCCTAACCCAACGTCTGATGCATCACTTTGTACGACAAAGTCCCTAGAGAAGTCTGGTGAGTGCAACACTGGCTGGCTACATAAGGCTTTTTTTAAGAATTGGAATGCTGCCTCAGCCTCTGGGGTCCATTTAACCATGACAGACTCTTTCCCTTTTGTCAGGTTGGTTAGGGGCACAGCCTGAGAAGCAAAGTGGGGAATGAATCGCCGATAATAACCAGCGATTCCCAGAAAGGCTCGTACCTGCTTCTTGCTGTTGGGACGTGGCCAATTCTGTATGGCCTCGACTTTATTGACCTGGGGTTTTATTACTCCCATCCCAATTGTGTACCCAAGATATTTGGCCTCCTCCTGTCCAATGGTACAATTCTTGGGGTTGGCCGTAAACCCAGCTTCCCGGATAGAGTCTAGGACTGCTTGCACTTTTGGCAGATGTGAGGCCCAATCTGTGCTATAGATAATTACATCATCCAGGTAAGCCGCGGCATACTTCTGATGGGGCCTCAGTATCTGGTCCATTTTCCGCTGGAATGTTGCCGGTGCATTCTGTAATCCAAACGGCATTCTTTTATATTGGAACGCCCCATCTGGGGTTACAAACGCGGTTTTCTCCTTGGCCGATTTGGCCAGGGGGATTTGCCAATACCCTTTTGTGAGATCAAGGGTTGTCATGTATCGGGCTGTATCAGCCGGTCGATCAACTCATCTATACGTGGCATGGGGTAGGTGTCAAATTTTTTAACTTTGTTCAGTTGTCGAAAATCGTTACAAAATCGCCAGCTCCCATCCAGTTTAGGCACTAACACTATGGGACTGGACCAATCACTTTCGGATTCCTCTATCACCCCCAACTTAAGCATTTTCTGTACTTCCTCACGTATTGCCTCCCGTCGGGCCTCTGGGATCCGATAGGGTTTAACTTCACCCTTTCACCGGGCGGGGTAATAATATCATGCTCTACCCCAGACGTTTGTCCCGGCAGCTCAGAGAAAACCTCCTTGTTGCGAAGCACAAACTCCTTAACCTCCTGTTGTTGGGGTTTTGACAAGGTGACTGCTATTCCAACCTCAGGAATCACGCAATCAGACTGAGCTGGTGACAAAGTTTCTGTGACTAGGGATTCCCTATCCCTCCAGGCTTTCAACAGATTAATGTGATAGATCTGTTCGGGCTTTCGCCTTCCTGGTTGTCTGACCTTGTAATTCACTTCGCTCACTTTTTCCATTATCTCGTAGGGGCCTTGCCATTTGGCGAGGAATTTGCTTTCAACCGTAGGGACAAGTACCAATACCCTATCCCCCGGGGAAAAGGTACGGGTCTTGGCCCCACAGTTGTACACTCTCTGCTGTGCCAACTGTGCTTGGGCCAAATGTTCCTTTACGATTGGCATTACCTGTGCAATTCTATCTTGCATCAGGGCGACATGCTCAATCACACTCCTGTGGGGAGAACTCTCACTCTCCCAAGTTTCCTTGGCGATATCCAACAGCCCTCTTGGGTGTCTCCCATAGAGTAACTCAAAGGGTGAGAACCCCGTAGAGGATTGGGGTACCTCCCTAATGGCAAACATTAAATAGGGAATTAGACAGTCCCAATCCTTTCCATCTCTATCCACCACCTTCTTTAACATTTGTTTTAGGGTTTTGTTGAATCTTTCAACCAACCCATCTGTTTGGGGGTGATACACAGATGTACGCAATTGTGACACTTTGTACAACTTGCACAGCTCTTTCATAACCCGGGACATAAAGGGTGTACCTTGGTCCGTAAGCAGTTCATTACAAATACCCACACGGCTAAAAACAAGAGATAGCTCTTTGGGTATGGTTTTGGCCGAGGTTTTTCAGAGCGGAATCGCTTCCGGATACCGGGTGGCATAGTCCAATATAACCAAAATGTACTGATGCCCCCTAGCGGACTTCATTATCGGACCTAACAAATCCATTGCGATCCTCTCAAAGGGGACCTCAATGATGGGGAGAGGGACCAGCGGGTTACGGAAATGTGGCATCGGTGCCGACCTCTGACACACAGGGCAGGAGGAACAATAATTTTTTGTTTCCTTCATGACCCCAGGCCAATAGAATCTTTGCAATACTCTCTCTCGGGTTTTCTCTGTCCCCAGATGACCTCCAAGAATGTGCCCATGGGCCAACTCTAACACCAACTTCCTTTAAGGTTTGGGGACCACAAGCTGCTCAATGGTTTCTTCTGCCCTTTTAGCCGCCCGTGACAGTAGGTCCTTTTCCACTATGAAGTACGGGTAAGTGCAGGTCTCATCTGGGTTCACTAACTCGCCATCTATTTTCACTACGTTTTCCCGTGCCTTTATTAGGGCTGGGTCTTTTAACTGTTCTGTGGCAACATTTTCCTTGTGAACCTCGAGATCAGAAAACTCCACAGACGGCACTTTTTCGTCTGAGGATGTTGGCTCCTCCCCAGTTTCTCGAGTCTCCCCTGCCAATACCGACAAGGGGAATTCTGTAGAGTCCTCACCACTCTCAGAGAAATTCTGGCTATCACATTCCTGGTATATAGGGGCACCAGTGGGGGGCTCAGGACGATCCCAGAGTTCCCAAAACTTTGGAAAATCCCTTCCCACAATGGCATCATGTGGTAACTGAGACACTAACCCCACCTGATGAGAGAGGTTACCTTTGGAGGTCTCAAAACACACTGTAGTCACAGGATACTCTCGGGTGTCCCCATGCACACAAATAACAGCTACCTTGTTATTCCCAGAGACCTCTGTAGTGACTAATTCAGCTTTTATCAGTGTCACCAGGCTACCTGAATCCAGCAACACAACAACATTTTTACCATTAATACACATTTTGCATAAATGTTTCTCAGTTCCCCGAATGGCAGTGCATGCAACTGTCGCAAACAGCGACTGACGTCTGTCCCTTAGAAAGTCACATTGCATGGGTTCATCCACAACCGGGCAATTTGCTGCAATATGTCCCTCTTGCCGGCAGCGGTAGCAAACAATCCTTTTTGCTGTCTCTTGAGCCCCTGACTTCCCAGGCTGTTCTCGCCAGACATTAGGTATAACTCTCACCCTCTCATTCTCTCCACCCTCACCCCTTGGAATCATATTACCCGCCACTGGGAATGGTCTGGTCTTAGGGTCTAAAGTCCGTGAGTCTCTGGAAGAGGCAGTCAGGTTTTCCGTAGCCAAGTACTTCTCTACGTGATCCACAAGATTATCGGCCGTTTCTGGGTCTCCATGGCTTACCCACTTTTGGATGGCAGTAGGAAGAGCTCTCAAGAAACGATCCATCACAACACGTTCCACAATCTTTGGTGCGGACAAAGTCTCTGGCTGTAGCCACTTCCTGCTCAGGTGAATGAGATCATACATTTGAGACCTGGCAGGTTTTCCAAGCCGGAAAGTCCAGTTATGCAAACGCTGAGCCCGGACGGCCAGGGTGACACCCAGCCGTGCCAATATTTCATTTTTTAGCATCACATAGTCTTTTGCTTGGTCAGGCTCTAGGTCATAGTAAGCTTTCTGCGATTCACCAGTTAACAGAGGGGCCACCAGTCCTGCCCACTGCTCCTTAGGCCACTTTTCCCTTTCAGCAGTCCTTTCAAATGTGGTCAAAAACACCTCTGGATCATCCTCTCCAGTCATTTTTGTCAGTAAACGACTCACCCCAAAGGACGCAGTATTAGCAGAACTACTTGCCTCACTGGTCTGCGGACGTTGCTGCATTCATGTCTCCATTTGTTGCTGTAGTCTCTGTTCTTGCTTCTGCAACACGTCTATGAAGCAGGCCTCAGATTGCTGCTGGGCTTGTTGCTGGGCTGCGAGGCTCTGTTGCAAAGTTGCATTTGTCTGCTGCTGGGCTGCGAGGCTCTGTTGTTGAGCCACAAGGCTCTTTTGCAAACCTGCATTTGTCTGCTGCTGATTAGCATTTGCTAGAGCCAGCTGTTTCAGTATCTCCTCCATGCTGGCCTTTTAAAAAAAAAATGCCACTGGTTCTCCACCAACTGTGAGGGGGTTAACTCAGCAGCGGGTGTGTGTGACCCCCTGGATGGGTTCACCACACAAAAACAGGCACAGCAGACAGTGGTAGGAGAAAACAAAAAGGCTGTGGTTTTATTTGAACTATATACAGACAAAAAAATACAGCAAAAACAAAAGAAACAGGAAAATAAATCCTGGTCAACCAGACCGCTCACTACACACGTTGGTGTCCCTAACTAACAACTGGGTACAGCCTTGTGCTGTCCCAGTCCCTAGCTCCCTGCTTTTTAAAGTTCTTAGCAATAACCACACAGGCTTTGGCTCACCGCACAGAGATCACACTCCCCAGACTATCCACACAGATCTGGTTCCAGGTTGGAGCATCTCCCTTAGCATGCTGGGAGTTCTTGTAGAGGCCCCAACGAGCCTACTTACTTCAGCTGGGCTCATTACCTCTTCCCCTGCAAGACTCCCAGCACTCCCCCTAGTGGTATAAATCGGCATAAAGCCTGAATCTAGGACATATATATCTCCCATCCTGGATGCAACCTGGTGATTTTACCTGCCTGCTCTTACAATATATATATATATATATATATATATATATATATATATATATATATATACTGTATATATATATTTGTCTGTACTGATAATGCAGCTATCAGAATCAACTGCCTGCTGTGGTATTTGTATGGGAAAAGCAGCAGCAGCAGTTAGTTTTAGGTGAAAACTGTGCAGAGAGGGACACAGTACACTAACTAAAAATACTTGCAGCTCTCTGCTTGTGGTTTTATTATGAGAACACCACTATAATAGTCACTAACTGTATTCAGGTAAGCTTTAGGTGAATGCTATGCAAAGCACACAGTACACTAAGTAAAACACTGACTGTCTGCAGCTAGCACAATTACCTGCCTGCCTGTCACAGTATAGAGAAAACCAGGAACGGATCTAGCTAAACTGAATACAGTGTATAAATATATATACAACACCTAGGATGCATATATATCCTCTACACGCTGTAACTGCAGCTAACTGACTCGCCTGCCTGCTCTATCTAACTCAATATAAATGACACTGTCTGTCTCTGTAAACTCTCTCTTTTCACAACTACAACACACTACCCAAGGCCGCCGAGCCGGCGGCCTTATATAGTGTGGGGCGTGTACTAAACCCCCTGAGCCATAATTGGCCAAAGCCACCCTGGCTTTGGCCAATTACGGCTCTCAGTTTTTTCTGCACTGTGATTGGCCAAAGCATGCGGGACATAGTGCATGCTTGGCCAATCATGAGCCAGCAATACACTGCGATGCCGCAGTGAATTATGGGCCGTGATGCGCCAATTGAATTTGGCGCGAACGGCCCATAATGTTCGATCTTCGTCGAACGATCAAACAACCGATGTTCGAGTCGAACATGGATTCGACTCGAACACGAAGCTCATCCCTAAGTGTCACCAATATCAGTGTTACCTCCCAGTGCCACCCATCAGTGTCCACTATCAGTGCTCATCAGTGTCACCTACCAGTGCCCATCAGTGTCACCTACCAGTGCCCATCAGTGCCACCTATCACCGCCCATCAGTGCCATCAGTGTACCACCAAAAGAAAGCTCTATTTGTGTGAAAAAAAATTATAAAAATTTCATTCGGGTACAGCATTGTATGACCACGCAATTGTCATTTAAAGTGCGTCAGCGTTGAAAGCTGAAAATTGGTCTGGGCAGGAGGGGGGTTTAAGTGCCCAGTAAGGAAGTGGTTAAACCGCACTCACTGTTCGCCGTGGAGTGCTAATTTTTTTGTTCCTGCCTAGGGCCCACTTTTGATCTTGTACACAAGCTCACTGATTTCATGATACGTCCCTGAACAGGATAATTGATTTTAATTCAGCTGGAAAACAAATAAATACAACTTTTTGGGGTATATATTTTTAAAGCAGTGAATGTGATATTCATCAAACATTCACTGCAGGTGAATCAACTGCTGTAATTTAAAACACATAGACCAAGAAAATTCATCTGCATTGAATGACTGGCGAATGTCACAGTCACTGCTTGATAAATATACCTCTCTATTTGGAACATAATCATTGGGGTGTAAATATCCCACCATGTCCCACCATATTTCAACATTGGAAAAGTACATTGTGGTGTAAAGGCATTTCTTAATGCATAATCCATTAGAAGAGCACATTGGCAGCCATACCTTTAGCTTATCTTTTTCCCAAGACATACAACTAAGTAAAGGATTATGGCCATCTAATTGGAACAACAAAGTGGGTCGAGGAATCCTCAGAGCATAGAGAGCGATCCAACGTTGAAAGGTCAGAATGGAAACATACATATACTTGACACATAGAAGAGCTAGGTTTTCAGCCCCTACAGTGCAAGTCAAACTCGTGGTTGGGATCATTACTTCTGTCTACCTTAATACAGTGCTCAAAAAAATGAAAGGAACACTTTGAAAACACATCAGATCTTAATGGGGAAAAATATCATGCTGAATATCTATACTGATATGGACTGGGTAATGTGTTAGGAACAAAAGGATGCCACGTCGTTTGATGGAAATTAAAATCATCAACCTACAGAGGGCTGAATTCAAAGAAACCCCAAAAACCAAAATGAAAAAAATTATGCAGCAGAAAAGTAATTGTAGCAACTCAAAATGATACAAAATGTATGGCCCTCACATGCTCGTATGCATGCCTGACAATGTCAAGGGGTGCTCCTAAAGAGACAAGGGATGTCCTGTGGTATTTCCACTCAGATCTGGACCAGGGCATCACTGAGCTCCTGAACAGACTGAGGTGCAACCTGGCGGTATCAGATGGACCAAAACATATTGTCCCAGAGGTGTTCTTTTGGATTTAGGTCAGACGAGTGTGGGGGTCATTCAGTGGTATCAATTCCTTAGTCCTCCAGGAACTGGCTGCATACTCTCGCCACATGAGGCCGGGTATTATCGTGGACCAGGAGGAACCCAGGACCCACTGCACCAGCGTAGGGTCTGAGAATGGGTCCAAGGATTTCATCCCGATACCTAATGGCAGTCAGGGTGCCATTGTCTAGCCTGTAGAGGTCTGTGTGTCCCTCCATGGATATACCTCCCCTGACCATCATTGACCCACCACCAAACCGTTCATGCTGAACGATGTTAAAGGCAGCATAATGTTCTCCATGGCTTCTCCAAACTCTTTCACGTCTGTCAGATGTGCTCAGGGTGAACCTACTCTCATCTGTTAAAAGCACAGGGCGCCAGTGGCGGACCTGCCAATTCTGGTGTTCAATGGCAAATGCCAATCGAGCTTCACGGTGCTGGGTAGTGAGCACAGGGCCCACTAAAGGACGTTGGGCCCTCAGGCCACCCTCACTCATATAGTCTGTTTCTGATTGTTTGAGCAGAGACATTCACAGCAGTGGCCTGCTGGAGGTAATTTTGTAGGGCTCTGGCAGTGCTCATCCTGTTCCTCCTTGCTCAAAGGAGCAGATGCCGGTCCTGCTGATGGGTTAAGGACCTTCTACGGCCCTGTCTAGCTCTCCTAGAGTAACTGCCTGTCTCCTGGAATCTCCTCCATGCTCTTGAGACTGTGCTGGAGAACACAGCAAACCTTCTGGCAATGGCACATATTGATCTGCCATGCTGGAGGAGTTGGACTGCCTGTGCAACCTCTATAGGGTCCAGATAGTGACACATAGTAGTGTAGGTAAAATGTTTTGGCTTGACTGGCAGCCAAGTCTGTGTTTTAATCTGGGTCAGGGGAGTGATCTAGGGAGGTAGGTATGACTCAGCAGGCAGTATCTCTGGTACCTACCCCTTACTTCTCAAATTTGCTGTAAACTTCCAGAAGAATTGGAGGGAGGTTAGGAGGAGCTGCTGGAGTATTCATGAGGGCCCTGACCAATCCCCAACAGATGGGTTGGCACGGGGCGGGCCCCCTAAAATACTCAGGGTCATCCCAGCAGGGGCAGGTATCCCCCTAGTCTGGTGGGGTGACCTTGGGCCTTGGAGCTCAGGTGCAGGAGGGATCCTCTGATATCCCAAGGAGCAATCCTGTCCACTGGCATGGGAGCAGGTGTGAGGACAGCGGGAGCCAGTGAGCACGTCCAGGAGAGGACAGCCAGGTAGGCTGGTGAGTGATAAAGTAGGGGAGGACTGAGAGGACTGGGATGGAGGCAGATTCAGTCTGGGAGGACTATGGAAGATTAGCCAGGAGTGTTAGTGAAAGAGCCAACTGCAGCCAGGAGCCACAGAAAGACAGCTGGGCACTAGTACTTTGCTACACAACCGAGGGGCTTGCGGTCCCTGCCTGTAATGGGCATTTGCTACATCTGACTGAGCCCTATTGTCAGATCCCTCGTGCTGCGTGTAGTGGGGCAGTCGCGCTCCTTTGTCAAGCTAGTGAATGGGTTGGGGGAGCTAGTATTTGATGGACAGGACAGTGGGCGGAGAGGGGCGGAGGTTGATGAAGGGCGGAGCTGGGGCGGGGAAGGTTGGAAGTGTCAGCAGAGAGAGCTCTAGATATACGATGAAACCAGATAAGGATGGTAGTATGGGGACAAATTGAGCATAAGGAGAAGAGATGAGATGAAGTTGGAATATGTAATATAAATGAAAGAGGGGGAGAAAGCTGATAACTAGTTTGGATATAAAAAATGGTATAAATAGAGACTATTAATATACAGGACAGCGGGGACGGGCTAGATATAAATAAATAAGGCGGGGCGGTATTAGGAGCATTAGCATTCGTAGGAGGAGGGAGCGGCAATGTACAGGGCTGGGGGGGGCGGAGTTCCGATAGTAGCTGAGAGCCAGGGGAACAGAATCCGGCGGGGGGAACCATTCTCGGCACAACAGGAAAGTTCTCACTACTGCAGAAAAGGTTAGTTTGGAATTAGGAATTAGATTAGGGATTAGAATAGGGTAAAGAAGTGTGAATAAAGTTCATTAAAGTGCCAGTATTATTTTTTCTTTAAAGTAAAACAGATATTATACTTACCTACTGATCTCCTGTAGCATGTCCGCAGTCTCTCTGACCATCTCCTGTAGCATGTCCGCAGTCTCTCTGACCATCTCCTGTAGCATGTCCGCAGTCACTGACCATCTCCTGTAGCATGTCCGCAGTCTCTCTGACCATCTCCTGTAGCATGTCCGCAGTCACTGACCATCTCCTGTAGCATGTCCGCAGTCTCTCTGACCATCTCCTGTAGCATGTCCGTAGTCTCTCTGACCATCTCCTGTAGCATGTCCGCAGACTCTCTCACCATCTCCGGTAGCATGTCCGCAGTCACCGACCATCTCCTGTAGCATGTCCGCAGTCACCGACCATCTCCTGTAGCATGTCCGCAGTCACCGACCATCTCCTGTAGCATGTCCGCAGTCTCTCTGACCATCTCCTGTAGCATTTCCCCAGTCACTGACCATCTCCTGTAGCATGTCCGCAGTCACCGACCATCTCCTGTAGCATGTCCGCAGTCTCTCTGACCATCTCCTGTACTATATACAAGTTGTTGTCTGCTTTGTTTAGACCATCTCCTGTAGCATGTCCGCAGTCACTGACCAGCTCCTGTAGCATGTCCCCAGTCTCTCTGACCATCTCCTGTAGCATGTCCGCAGTCTCTCTGACCATCTCCTGTAGCATGTCCGCAGTCTCTCTGACCATCTCCTGTAGCATGTCCGCAGTCACCGACCATCTCCTGTAGCATGTCCGCAGTCACCGACCATCTCCTGTAGCATGTCCGCAGTCACCGACCATCTCCTGTAGCATGTCCGCAGTCTCTCTGACCATCTCCTGTAGCATGTCCGCAGTCACTGACCATCTCCTGTAGCATGTCCGCAGTCTCTCTGACCATCTCCTGTAGCATGTCCGCAGTCTCTCTGACCATCTCCTGTAGCATGTCCGCAGTCACTGACCATCTCCTGTAGCATGTCCGCAGTCTCTCTGACCATCTCCTGTAGCATGTCCGCAGTCTCTCTGACCATCTCCTGTAGCATGTCCGCAGTCTCTCTGACCATCTCCTGTAGCATGTCCGCAGTCACCGACCATCTCCTGTAGCATGTCCGCAGTCACCGACCATCTCCTGTAGCATGTCCGCAGTCACCGACCATCTCCTGTAGCATGTCTGCAGTCTCTCTGACCATCTCCTATAGCATGTCCGCAGTCACCGACCATCTCCTGTAGCATGTCCGCAGTCACCGACCATCTCCTGTAGCATGTCCGCAGTCTCTCTGACCATCTCCTGTACTATATACAAGTTGTTGTCTGCTTTGTTTAGACTTTGCTACATGCAGGGAGTGTTGTCTTTTTTTAAAAAGAACAGATATAATAAAAAAAATGGAGATCTCCTGACTGCTTAAATTTTTTGGGTGAAAACCATGCGCACTTGCGCTGTAATCGTGATGCATCGCGGAATCGAATCGAATCGTTGACCTGATAATCATAATCGAATCGAATCGTGAGGCCAGTGAAGATGCGCACCTCTACCACCCAGGTGTCAAAATCTTCTTCCCCTGCAGGAACAGGGATCTTCCCTGAGAATGTCTTTAGTCTCCGGTAGCTAGTCTCTACATGCACCGTGCTTGTCTTCTGACACTTGGTTAGCAGATCCCCTATTGCATTTATCAGTTCTGGTGATATAGCAGTGACAGGTGCAGGCGCCACCGGAGGCGTCGCCCTGTCTCCTCTTTCAGGTGGGGTACGGGCCGCAGCCTGCGGTGATCCCGCCGGTGATGGCTCCTTCTTAATTGCGTGCGTCAACCTATAGGATCTATTATCTGGCGTCTGTACACAGTTGCGCTTACAAGCCTCTGGCATCCCGTCCAAGTACTCCACTAGTGCATACTAGTATGAGATGTCTGGGTCTGACTTTATTCCCATCACCCACGGTGTGTGATCTGGGGTCACTGACTTCATTAACTCCTCTATCGTTTCAATTGACCATTCCTCCCCTGGTAGGTTGATGACCACTGACTGGCTTGGGTCTGTCTTAGCCGATTCGCACCAGGCTCTTATTCCTTGCGGGTCCATGACGGCACCTCTGGCGTTTAATTGCTGTATCAGGATCCCGGACGAGAACCCCCACGTGTAGCGATACCTTCAACTAAGAAGGCCGCAGATTTAGTTTGGGCCCTGAAAACAGCTCCGCCAACCCCCGGCAATATACTCGACCCCCTACTGGCACAGTTAGTTATGGCAGCAATATAATTCTTATACTGTATGAGTAAACTCAGACATCAAGGCAATAATGAAAGGGGTATCAAATTTACTTTAAGCTTATGGTAAAGAAAGGTTAACAGTGGTAACAGTTTACAGGTAATAAGTTGCAGAGTCCTGCAGCAATAAACATACTATGCATTAAATTAACAGTAAAGGTGCGCCGCGTGGGCGACCGTTAACTAGGCGCCCTGTGGCGCAGTAACTAAATGAACTAACTAGCTGGCCAGGCCTGGCTCAGATATCTAGAACTCAGTCTATAGGGGATGATGGTTTCTTCACCGGCAATTCTTTAAAGGTGGTGCACATAACAGAATACCAGTTGTAATCCAGTGGGAAGATTGTGATGAAATAAACACTTTACTGAATGAACTCTGAGTTCAGCTCTGATATGGATCTCCAGTGAGAGTATCAGATATAAACTTGTGGGCCACGGCAGTCTATAGGCACATTAGCAACAACAGTATATGGTCTGAGCATACGCTCGCTCACCCCTCCGGACGCGATCCCAGTCCGGGAACTTCCACCGACTGTGTCCTCACACACACAGTGTCTCCAACGATCGGGTCCCCGATCCAACCAAGGCTGTAGACAAGCGAAGTCAGATGCCACCCAGGCTCGCAGTGGGGTGGAAGGCTCTTTGGTGCTGCGCAAGGCCTCCGGCTTCAGGCCTTGCACTCCGGCACATCCGCACAGGAGGATCAGTCACTGAAGTCTCGTGTCCCAAAGAGGCCGAGCCCAGCCTCGCCTCCTCCTTTTATAACCCCTCCCATGAGTCTCTGGGGTGGAAACATGCCGAAAGGGATTCTGGGCAAGGTAGTCCCGGGAGTCTTAAAGGGGACCCCGCTACATGTACATTTAGGAAAGTATCCAGGCCTTTCTTAAAGCAATCTACTGAGCTGGCCAGAACCACCTCTGGAGGGAGTCTGTTCCACATTTTCACAGCTCTTACTGTGAAGAAACCTTTCCGTATTTGGAGATGAAATCTTTTTTCCTCTAGACGTAAAGAGTGCCCCCTTGTCTTTTGTGTTGACCGTAAAGTGAATAACTCAACACCAAGTTCACTATATGGACCCCTTATATATTTGTACATGTTAATCATATCCCCCCTTATTCTCCTCTTCTCAAGAGTGAATAAATTCAGTTCCTCTAATCTTTCCTCATAGCTGAGCTCCTCCATGCCTCTTATCAGTTTGGTTGCCCTTCTCTGCATTTTCTCCAGTTCCCCGATATCCTTTTTGAGAACTGGTGCCCAAAACTGAACTGCATATTCCAGATGAGGTCTTACTAATGATTTGAACAGGGGCAAAATGATATCTCTCTCTCTGGAGTCCATACCTCTCTTAATACAAGAAAGGACTTTGCTCGCTTTGGAAACTGCAGCTTGGCATTGCATGCCATTATTGAGCTTATGATCTACCAAAACCCCCAGATCCTTCTCCACTACAGATCCCCCCAGTTGTACTCCCCCTAGTATGTATGATGCATTCATATTCTTAGCCCCCAAGTGCATAACTTTACATTTATCAACATTAAACCTCATCTGCCACATATTCGCCCAATTAGACAGAGCATTGAGGTCGGTTTGTAAATCGGTGACATCATGTAAGGACGTTATTCCACTGCATAGCTTGGTGTCATCTGCAAAGACAGAAATGTTACTTTTGATCCCAGACCTAATATCATTTATAAAGATATTAAAAAGTAAGGGTCCCAGCACTGAACCTTGGGGTACACCACTGATAACCTTAGGGTTAAAAAGAAAAACTATGGCCTTATTCCAATTAACTTTAAATCCAGAATTAATCACTGAAGCTTGTGTAGCACTACCCCTGTAGGAGCTGCTGGTTAGTTTTGGGTTTTGCACGTTACCTCTTCAGCTTCGTAGTCCGGGTAGGAAAGTCTGTATTAAATGCAATGTCCACACAGATGTAAAACCTTCAACAGTTAGGCTTTATTTTCTTCTACATGTATAACTTTGAGAGGAAGTAATAGGTAGAGAAGAGCAGGGAAAGGTTCAGGCACGCGGCACAAATTGCAAAACATCAGTTCAAAGTCATTCACCACTCTCAATGTTAGAGTGGGTATTGGTCACCCGTATAGTCCCCTCTCACATGGCCTAGCAGCCGGAGTGACAAACGAACCAGCAACAGGACAGTCTATGCCACAGACTGCCCAAGATGAAGTGGGTCTCTGCCACAGACCTTTTGAAGTGAACAAAGTCTCTGTCACAGACCTTTTGAAGTTGAGTAAATGGATAGCCCAGGAATCCTCTGCCACAGGATTTCAAAGTCCTAAACTTCCAGCCGTGCAGTAAAGAGCCTTTAAGCCAATCCAGCAGACTGCAGGGCTTGTGGTATAGTGGATCCCTCCTCAATAAAGTTACCAGGCCTCACCCAAGACGTCAGCACTTTGCCGCTCTCCTCCAGGGCAGGTCCTCCCCTGGTTTCCTTCATTAAGACAGCTTCCTTCCCTTTTGGACGAACAGCTTGGGATCCCCTCTCCGAGTGTAGGCCCCAGCCAGACTAACTGGGCCTACTAGATAGTGACGCAGCCTCGGGCCAACGTGGCCCAGAGACCAGAATCACACACAGCATACCTCGCGCCCGGAGGGCCACGAGGCAAAGACGAATAATGGCGTCTGCCCCTTAAGTATCTCCTCCCAGCAGGCACAGCGGGTTGACCACTCCCACTGTACCGTTGCCGAGAAGGGTCACTTAATGCACCATGGTTTGCCCGTGTTCCAACAGGTGCCTGAGGTGGTAACGCCACCTACAGGCAATAAGAGAAATTACTATCAGGCAAACCACAGCCAGAACAGAGGCAAATCTCAATATAATTCAACAGTCTGAGCCTAACTACTGGCTCAGACATCCCTCTAAATTTGAGACAGCGTCCCAACCTTTTGGGGAGGGCGCTACACTTGAGATTCTATTTAATGCTGTAATCAAAGACCCCTCTGCCTCTGCCAGGTATAGAAGCATATTGACAGCATACAGGGATGTTTTTTCTTCCAAGGCATTTATCCAACAACCCCTGACTTCCCCATCCACCCTTAATAGGGCCATCAATGGTTCTATAGCAAGGGCAAACAGCAAGGGGGCGACAAAGGGCACCCCTGCCGAGTGCCCCTAGCTATTTCAAAAGTGTTGGTTATAGTGTTGTTAACCCTCAAGCGAGCCAATGGCTTAGCATACAGCAGCTTCACCCAAGCAATAAATTTAGGTCTGAATCCCAGCCACCCAAGGACTGCCAACAAGTAGGGCCACTTAATAGGGTCGAATGCCTTATGAGTGTCCAATGACTCTACAGTCCGAGTATCAGGGCTAGGCCCCTCAGACTGCAGAATAATAAAGAAACAACATATGTTTATAGCCGCCGATCTCATTGGTATAAAGCTAGTCTGGTCTGAATGAATAATAGAAGCTATCACTTTATTTAATCGCGGTCTATACGATTTACAAAAGTCATGGTCCTTGTGCAGCTTGGGAATCAACACAGTGAGCGCCTCCCTCAAAGAATCAGGAAGTACACCCCTATCAAATGCATTTCAATATACCTCAAGTAATTTAGGTGCCAAAGACTCACTGTAAGTAATGTACCATTCCGCCGGATACCCATCCAGCCCAGGGGTCTTATTCAGGTTAAGGGAAAACATTGCAGACATAATTTTGTCTGCCATGAGGGGGAAATCCAAATCTGCCGCAGCCCCTCTTGGCAACTCAAGGAGAGGAATTGGCGCTAGGTATTGATGGACCTCCTCCTCTCCATAATCCACCCTAGAGGAATATAGTTCTGAGTAGAATTCAACAAATGCATTGGCAAAGGCATTCTGGGAGGTACCATGTATGTGTTGGGCATTATAGATACAGGGGATAGATGCCAGAGCATGTTGAGAATGAGCCAAATATGCTAATAATTAGCTGTTTTTATCCCCAAATTCAAAAATACATTGTGACTGGTACAGTAACTTTTTTGGGGTCTTTTCCACCAACACTAAATCTAATTGATGAATACCATCCCTCCAAGATCTGTAGTTAGTGGGAGTAGGGTTTTTAACCACTTAAGCCCCGGACCATTTGGTAGCTAAAGGACCAGAGGTGAATTCAGAATTTTGCACTGCGCTGCTTTAACTGTAAATTGTGCGGACATGCAATGTTGTACCCAAACGAAATTTGCGTCCTTTTCTTCCCACAAATAGAGCTTTCTTTTAATGGTATTTGATTGCCTCTGCGATTTTTTTTTTGCGATATAAACGGAAAAAGACCGAAAATTTTGAAAAAAAATGATATTTTCTACTTTTTGTTATAAGAAAAATCGAATAAACTCAATTGTAGTCATACATTTAGGCCAAAATGTATTCAGCCACATGTTTTTAGTAAAAAAAATGTCAATAAGCGTATATTTATTGGTTTGCGCAAAAGTTATAGAGTTTACAAACTAGGGTACATTTTCTGAAATTTACACAGCTTTAAATTTATGACTGCCTATCTCATTTCTTGAGGTGCTAAAATGACAGGGCAGTACAAAACCCCCCCAAATGACCCCATTTTGGAAAGTAGACACCCCAAGGAAATTGCTGAGAGGCCTGTTGAGCCCATTGAATATATTTTTTTTTTGTCCCAAGTGATTGAATAATGACAAAAAAAAAAATTACAAAAAGTTGTCACTAAATGATATATTGCTCACACATGCCATGGTTATATGTGGAATTACACCCCAAAATACATTTTTCTGCTTCTCCTGAGTATGGGGATACCACATGTGTGGGACTTTTTAGGAGCCTAGCCGCGTACGGGACCCCGAAAACCAAGCACCGCCTTCAGGATTTCTAGGCACAAATTTTTGATTTCACTCCTCACTACCTATCACAGTTTCGAAGGCCATAAAATGCCAAAATCGCACAAAACCCCCCCAAATGACCCCATTTTGGAATATAGACACCCCAAGCTATTTGCTGAGAGGAATGGTGAGTATTTTACAGCTCTCATTTGTTTTTGAAAATGAAGAAAGAAAATATATATATATATATTTTTTTTTTTCAATTTTCAAAACTTTGTGACAAAAAGCGAGATCTGCAAAATACTCACAATACCTCTCAGCAAATAGCTTGGGGTGTCTACTTTCCAAAATGGGGTCATTTGGGGGGGTTTTGTGCTATCTGGGCATTCCATGGCCTCCGAAACTGTGATAGGCAGTGAGAAGTGAAATCAAAAATTTACACCCTTAGAAAGCCTGAAGGCGGTGCTTGGTTTTTGGGGTCCCGTACGTGGCTAGGCTCCCAAAAAGTCTCACACATGTGGTATCCCAGAACTCAGGAGAAGCAACAGAATGTATTTTGGGGTGTAATTCCACATATGCCCATGGCATGTTTGAGCAATATATCATTTAGTGACAACTTTGTGCAAAAAAATAAAAAAAAATTGTCGTTTTTCCGCAACTTGTGTCAACATATAAAATATTCCATGGACTTGACATGCCTCTCAGTATATAGCTTGGGGTGTCTACTTTCCAAAATGGGATCATTTGGGGGGGTTTTGAACTGTTCTGGCATTTTATACACAACATTAGGAAGCTTACATCCACTCTTCTAACCACTTGAAGACAAAGCCCTTTTTGACACTTTTTGTTTACATGAAAACATTTTTTTTTGCAAGAAAATTATGTTGAACCCCCAAACATTATATATATTTTTAAAGCAAAGGCCCTACAGATTAAAATGGTGGGTGTTCCATTTTTTTTTTCTACACAGTATTTGCGCAGCGATTTTTCAAACGCATTTTTTGGGTTAAAAAATACACTTTTTTTAATTTTAATGCACTAAAACACACTATATTGCCCAAATGTTTGATGAAATAAAAAAGATGATCTTAGGCCGAGTACATAGATACCAAACACGACATGCTTTAAAATTTCGCACAAACGTGCATTGGCGACAAACTACATACATTTTTAAAAGCCTTTACAGGTTACCCCAGTAGATTTACAGAGGAGGTCTACTGCTAAAATGATTGCCCTCGATCTGACCTTCGCGGTGATACCTCACATGCATGGTGCAATTGCTGTTTACATATGACGCCAGACCGACGCTTGCGTTCGCCATTGGGCAAGAGCAGGGCAGGACAGGGGTGCTTTTTTTTTTTTCTTTTTTTTTTTATTATTAATTTTTCTTTTTTATTTTATTTTTAAATTGTTCCTTCCAAGTATTTTTTTTTTTTATCATTTTTATTGTTATCTCAGGGAATGTAAATATCCCCTATGATAGCAATAGGTAGTGACAGGTACTCTTTTTTTGAAAAAACTGGGGTCTACTAGACCCTAGATTTTTCCTCTGCCCTCAAAGCATCTGACCACACCAAGATCGGTGTGATAAAATGCTTTCCCAATTTCCCAATGGTGCTTTTTATATCCGGGGGGGGGCATTCCCTCCCACTGCTTGTAAAAGCAGTCCAGAGGCTAATTAGCCGCTAGGATTGCTTTTACATGAAAGCCGGCCGCAGGCTGAAAAGAATGATACCAAGATGATACCTAAACCCGCAGGCATCATTCTGGTATAAACATTCAAAGTCCAGCAACATACCAGTACGTTGCTGGTCCTTGTTGGACATGTATTGTAATCTTTTTTTTTCATGCAGCCAGTTGGCTGAACGAAAAAAGAGATTGATCGGTGCCCACCATTAGAATACCGCCCTTCATCCACCCACTTCCAATGATGGGCATACACGCACCATTTATATATGCCGAAGCATGGGGGCATCCTCCCGCAAAAAAGTTATGCCGCACACACATGGTTGGACTTTTCCACGGGCAAGCCTCCGTCGGAATTTCGACCGTATGTACGCGGCATTAGGAGCAAAATCGCTCCTCCGCCCCTGCTGCCCCAATGCTTCGGCATATTTGCTTTTTTTTTTTAACTGTGGTGGTGAAATCACCTCCTACAGCACTGGAGTCGCAGGGATCAGGCCTGTCTCTTCGAACGCTGCAGTTATGTGTGTTTTTGTTTTGTAAGTGACAGTGATCGATCGATACTGCACTTGGGTGGCCTGGGCTGGACGGAGGGGCAAAACGCAGGTGCCAGCAGGTATCTGGGCTGATCCCGCTAACACTGCGTTTTTGGGAACCCTAAACTACTGGGGATGCTAGTATAGATCTGATCAGATCAGATATTGATCTGTTCAGATACTATACCACTAAGGGGGGTGTATGCTTCACGCGTGGGTGTTAGCGTTACTGGCACTAACCTGACGCTGCCTGGGGTGTGACTCAGACCCTCTCTGACGCTAAAACCTAATTGATATCACCCGCCGGGCGATCAGGGGGTTAAACCTTTATTGGGTTATATACACGGCGGGTGCCGTGACACTATAAAAAGCAAACTAACTAACCAGCGTCACCCGTAACACTTATATGGTGATCACTGGTGAAAGGGTTAACTAGGGGCAATCAGGGGGTTAAAACCTTTATTAGATAATATATGGGGGTACCTGACGCTATAAAAACCTGCGGCGAACCTAAAAAAAATTACCAGCTACCGATCTGCATCACCGACACTAAGACAGCGTTTAGAAAAACGATCGCTTAGCGACAGTGGTGATGGGGGTGAAAGGGTTACCTGGGGGGCGATCAAGGGGGTTAAACCTTTATTAGATAATATATTGGGGTACCTGACGCTATAAAAACATGCGGCGAACCTAAAAAAAATTACTGGCTACCGATCTGCATCACCGACACTAAGACAGCGTTTAGAAAAACAATTGCTTAGCGACAGTGGTGATAGGGGGTGAAAGGGTTACCTGGGGGGCGATCAAGGGGGTTAAACCTTTATTAGATAATATATTGGGGTACCTGACGCTATAAAAACCTGCGGCGAACCTAAAAAAAATTACCGGCTACCGATCTGCATCACAGACACTAAGACAGCGTTTAGAAAAACGATCGCTTAGTGACAGTGGTGATAGGGGGTGAAAGGGTTACCTGGGGGGCGATCAAGGGGGTTAAACCTTTATTAGATAATATATTGGGGTACCTGACGCTATAAAAACATGCGGCGAACCTAAAAAAAATTACTGCCTGCCGATCGGCATCACTGACGCTAAGACAGCGATCAGAAAAATGATCGCTTAGCGACAGTGGTGATAGGGGGTGAAAGGGTTATCTGGGGGGTGATCAGGGGGTTAAACCTTTATTAGGGGGGGTTAGGGGGCTACACTGGACCTAAGACTAAACTTTGGTGACACTTTTACAGTCACAAATGTCACTGATTGCAGTGATCACTAAATAAATGGTCACTGCAATCAGTGATACTGTGACTGGGGGCTGGGGGGGTGATCTGGGGGGTGATCTGGGGTGTCTGGGGGGGCCTGGGGGGGCGATTTATGTCCCTATGTGTCCTGGTGTCAGTGTAGTGTTGTGTGCACTGACCTGATGTCTTCTCTTGTACGGCGCTCGGTATATGTGAGCGCCGCACCAGAGATGACATCACTTCCTCCTGCTCCCTCTGTCTGACACAGACAGAGGGGGCATTTCCATTCGCCGGGAGCGATCGCGAGGGGGTGGCCAGAAATGAATGGCTGCCCCCTCATCCCGGAACGCTCCCGGACACTTAGCCACCGCTCACTGTATAGGAGGGGGGTCCGATTGGACCCCCCAACTATACAAAGGCAATCACGTACACTCTACGTGATTGTGCCTGTCGGTGCCATTCTGCCGACGTATATATACAGTGAGCGGTCGTTAAGTGGTTAATGTATTCCACCTCAGCTTCCCTGGCAGTCTGTTCAGTCATGGACCTTTCATTCTCTGTCAGATCGAATCTTTTTAATAACCCCCGAAATGGAGCCCCTAATAGTGGCTTTAAATGCATCCTAAGTGACACCCAATGGAACGTCCCCTTTGTTCTCCAAACAAAAATTAGCTATTAACTTCTTCCCATCCTGCGTATAGACAAATGACGGCCGCAAGGTGGCTCTGCCATCCTGGGCTGCCATCATCTGACGTCCTCGGCCACTTGGGAGCCGATGCGCGTGCCTGGTGGCCGCAATGTCCCCCAGGCACCCCCGATTGACGGTCACAGAGCAGGGACGTGGATCTGTGTGTGTAAACACACAGATCCACGTTTTGTCAGGCGAGAGGTTACCGATCATGTGTTCCTTGTATATAGGGACACCGATCGGTCACCTCCCCCAGTCAGTCCCCTCCCCCCCAGTTAGAATCACTCCCTAGGTAACACATTTAACCCCTTGATCGCCCCCTAGTGTTAACCCCTTCCCTGCCAATGACATTTATACAGTAATCAATGCATGGGTGCATGCTTGGACGACATGTCTCTGGTACTGTCTCCCAGGTGCATGAATCCTAGCTGTGGAGGAAAGACCACCACCTTCTCACCCTGGGCCTCTGGAACTGCCACAAGTGCCAGGTGTGCCAAGAGGGGCTGAGGCTGTTATTGGGGTAGAGAGGCAGAGTACACAACAAACATACTTAAGCGGCTCCTACGGGGGTATCACTACACATAGAATGCATTAAGATGAAAAACCTTTAGACTTTACAATAAAAAGCCTTCTGTGTGCAGCAGCCCCCCTAATACTTACATGACACTTGGACTCCCCTCCTCATTTGCTGAGACAGCAGTGCGGCGCCATTGGCTCCCGCTGCTGTGAATCAAAGTCAGTCAGCCAATGAGAAGAGAAAGGGGGCGGGCCGAGCCGCAGCTCTGTGTCTGAATGGACACAGGGAGCTGTGGCTCGGCTCGGGTGCTCCCATAGCAAGCTGCTTGCTGTGGGGCCACTCAAAAGGAGGGAGGGGCCAGGAGCACCGAAGAGGGACCCGAGAAGAGGAGGATCCAGGCTGCTCTGTGCAAATCCACTGCACAGAGCAGGTAAGTATAACATGTTTGGTATTTTTACCTAAAAAGAAAAGATACTTTACAATCACTTTAAACCCCCAGCTGCTTTTGTTGGGTGCTACCACCTGCCAAAAGTAAATGGGACTACTCTCTAGCTGTCCGTCTCCCCCGGCCACCGGGAGCAGACTAGTGTTATGAAGATCCAACGCCTGATCACTGGACATGGAAGAGAAAGAGTTAAAGCAGAGTTCCACCCCCCCCCCCAGCAAGGTAAGACACTTACCTGTCCTGAAATCCAGTGATGTTGGCACCCCAGCTGTTGTGTTACACTATGTGATTATCCTTGCTCTGTGTCTTTAAGATCTGTCCCCTTCTTTCTAGCTGAACTCTCTCTCTCACCGTAGTTCTTTATATATCTCCTCCACTTCCTGATTCTGGTCATTACTCCTGTATATCTTCCATGCTAAACATCTTACATGTGGCTTACAACTGCAACGTTTTTCTATCTATGAATATCCATCATTAAACGGAACATTCAAAAGGATTCATCGTCTGTCGTCCTAACTGTGAGTTTATTCATTGAGTTAAACTGCCTGTATCGATGCAAGGGATGAATATCAAACCAGCTTGAGTAAGGCCTACTTAAACCTGGAGATGAACTTTATCGCTTTGTAGTTGAGACAGAACAGTAGAAAAACGGAGTTTCACAGCCTAATTACAAGATTTCTGCATGTCAGTACTGAAACAGACAAGATTTACTGCCCTCATAGCAAGACAGAAGGGACAGAGCAACACATGGCAGCCTTATAGCCTGAGACAATCTGCACAGTGTCATATTTCAGCACACAGATCCTGCCTGCTTTCACAGTCAGTCTGCTATCATGAGTGACCAAGCTTCTGCATGTGAACTCACATCTCCTTCCTCACAAGTTCCTGAAGAAACTGAGTTACCCAAACGCTCAGTTAAACCCACTTGGAAAGTAATGGAGAATTATGAAGCTTCAAGGACTGAATTGTCAAATAGCTTGGAATTAGTCTGGGAGAAAATCCTTGCTGAAGCCAATACAGTGTCTGTTGAACGTGAACTACTGACACTAGAGGGCGCCATTAAACAACTTTCTGCCTCATATGAGCTTTATCAGCTTACCAGCAGCAAA
This sequence comes from Rana muscosa, assembly GCA_029206835.1. NCBI lineage: Eukaryota > Metazoa > Chordata > Amphibia > Anura > Ranidae > Rana > Rana muscosa. Next base: position 123,734,463 of record CM055121.1, read on the forward strand.
TTCACTAATATCTTGCAAAACATGAATACAGAAAGTGCGATGACACAATTAAAGCGCGTCAATGCTCTCAATTTTGAAAGAGACAGTTTTATCCAGCAAACCAGATTAAAGGCAGAAGCAAAAATAAAGCTGTTACAGGACACTGCATGCATCTCACAGATCTGTTTCCACCAGACGTTCTAAAAACTCGTCAAGATCCCATAGTTCAAGATACTCAACACTCAGTGAGCGACTTATTAATGCCCGCGCTGAAGTGGAAGCCAGCAAAGTGCAGGTGGCATATGCAGAAAAAAGGGCAGAGTTGGAAGCGAAGTCAGCACGTCAAAGAGCAGAGTTGGAAGCTCAGAGAGCAGAGTCGGAAGCTCAGTCAGCACGACAAAGAGCAACAATGGAAACCTTAAATGAACAGTGTAAACATGACGCAGCTATGGCAAAGCTAAGGGTCCTACAGCAAGCTATCAGTGCAGACGAAGGTGCAAGTGAGAAAGACGGCATTAACCTAAACATAGCAGATATGGAAGACCCCCTCAAACGCACTAAAGACTATGTCCTAAGCCACTGCAGTGCACACTCCATTGTCTCCAATGCTCCTGACTACATAGAGACTCCTTCACAGCTTCAAGTTAAAGAGGTTCCAGCAACTTCCTGCACTCAAAATCACTCCACTGCATTTCCTACCTGCCTACCTTGCCTGCCTTCATACGTCTCAGAGCATCAGCGCAAGCTTCAAGCAAGTCATCAATCTCCAGTCATCGGTACAGCCTTGAATCAACGTACCATTGGAACAACTGACTTCAAGCAAGCAACTCACCTGGATGCATCTGCTGCACCATATTTCCCTGTGTCCTTTAACAACAATGTCAAAGATAACGCAATCAGCACCATACAGCCAACAGCATCTCACATAAAGGCGGAGACAACTAAAACAGAAGAGTTTGTGAGGTACATGCTTCGCAGGGAGCTCACAAAGACTGGTCTTACAAGTTTTGATGACCAACCTGAGAACTACAGAAGTTGGAAATGTGCCTTCAGAACTACAATCAGCAATATTGGCATTACAGCTGATCAAGAATTGAATCTGCTGATCAAATGGCTTGGTCCTCTATCTGCTGCACGTGTTAAGCCATTAAGATCGGTTTTCATGGACAATCCTACTGCAGGCCTCACAGCTGCATGGGAGCGACTAGAGAAAAGTTATGGCAGTCCAGAAGCTATAGAAAATGCTTTGTTCATGCGTCTGAAAACTTTCCCAAAGATATCCGGTAAGGACAACAAGGAGTTCCAGAGACTGAGTGACCTTCTCCTTGAGCTTCAGCTAGCCAAGACAGACCCAAAACTACCTGGACTCAGTTACCTTGACACTCCAAGAGGGGTAAACCCAATTGTCTCCAAGCTCCCGTATGGTTTGCAAGAGAAATGGACTGCACTAGGGTCATCATACAAAAGAGAGAACAAGGTTTCCTTCCCTCCATTCTCTTTCTTCTGTGAATTCATCAGGGAAATTGCAGAGACCAAGAACGATCCAAGTTTTTCCTACGGTGAGTACAGTCTCTTTTCACCCTTTCCTAAGAGTACCAGTCTTCAGGGCAACTACAGAAACCATAGAGGCCCAGTGTCCGTGAAAAAGACTGACATCCTTCCCACTCCTACCACAGTTCTGGCCACGAACAAACAGAGTAGGAAGATTGAAAACCCTAACAGAGAGTGTCCCATACACAAGAAGCCACACCCCCTCAATAAATGTATCGGCTTTAGGAAAAAGCCTCTGGAAGAGCGCAAGGAGCTTTTAAAGACATTTAGGGTATGTTTCAGGTGCTGTGCTTCTACAGAACATTTTGCAAGGGACTGTAATGTGTCCATCAAGTGCATAGAGTGTGGCTCTGAAGAACATGTGCAAGCCCTCCATCCTCTTGAGCCCAGCTCTGCACAACCTGCCAACGCTCCTCCCAGGTTAACGCACGGCGGGGAGAATACAGACCAAGTGCCTAATTCTACCATCATTTCTTCATCCTGCACAGAAGTTTGTGGAGAAGACTGCTGTGGTAAGTCCTGTGCTAAGATACAGGTATGCTTGGTGAACATATACCACAAGGATCAACCAGAAAAGTCTCTAAAGGAATATGCTATCTTAGACGATCAGAGCAATCGATCACTTGCAAAATCGGAATTGTTCAATCTATTTGAAATAAAAGGCGAAGCTCATCCTTACACCTTGGGTACCTATAGTGGAACTATAGAGGTTTCTGGAAGAAGGGCTCATGGACTCATGGTATCTTCTCTCAAAGGTAACTTGCAATTACCCTTACCTACACTTGTTGAGTGCAATCAGATACCTGCTAACAGGGAAGAAATCCCTACTCCAGCTGCTGCTTTCCATCACCCTCACCTCAAGGTAATAGCAAATGAGATACCGCCGCTTGACAAAGATGCTCAGATCCTTCTTCTGTTAGGAAGAGACATTCTAAGAGTTCACAAGGTACACAGACAAGTCAGTGGACCCCCAGATGCCCCATTTGCCCAGCGCACAGATCTAGGATGGGTCATCATAGGCAATGTCTGCATAGGCAAAATGAAAAGACCTACCAACATTTCGTCATTCAAGACAAATGTTCTGCCAAATGGCCGAAACACTTACTTTGAGCCATGCCCACATCACTACTGGGTGAAAGAGAAGATAGCCAGCCACAAATGGCAACATGGTATCTCAGGTGACACAAGCCCTTTCTCCTGCCATGATGGCGACTTCGGCTCTACAGTGTTTAATGCAACCAGTGAAGATGACATACTGGCTCCTTCAATGGAAGACAAAGAATTCATCAAGGTAATGGACAATGAGTTCTTTCAAGATGACTCCAATAACTGGGTAGCACCCCTACCCTTTCGTCTCCCAAGAGAGAGATTGCCCAACAACTTACAGCAGGCCATCAGTAGATTCTCCTCCTTAAAGCGAAACTTAAGCAGGAAACCAGAGATGCAAAAGCACTTTGTGGACTTTATGCAAAATGTATTTGACAGAGATCTTGCAGAGCTTGCTCCCCCACTAAAGGAGGGAGAAGAATGCTGGTACCTTCCATCCTTTGGCGTGTATCACCCACGCAAAGCAGACCAAATCAGAGTTGTCTTTTATTCCAGTGCTCAGCACGAAGGTGTTTCTCTTAACAACATGCTCCTTATGGGACCCAACTTGAACAACAGTCTAATAGGAGTCTTGATTAGTTTCAGACAAGAGCCTGTAGCAGTAATGGCCGACATTCAACAGATGTTTCACTGCTTCATCGTCAGAGAAGACAACAGAAACTACCTCAGGTTTCTATGGCACAAGGACAATGACCTCAACAAGGAAGTTATAGATTATCGCATGAAGGTACATGTCTTCGGTAACAGTCCTTCCCCAGCAGTGGCAACTTATTCGCTAAGGAAAACAGCTCAGACTGGAGAAGTTGAATATGGATCTGATGCCCGTCAATTTGTTGAAAGAAACTTCTACGTTGACGACACACTTAAGTCCTTTCCAACTGCTAAAGAAGCAATTGATCTTCTCACCAGAACAAAGGAGATGCTGTCTGTAGCAAACCTTAGACTGCACAAGATTATATCCAACAGCCAGGAACTTATGAATGCCTTTCACTCTGAGGACTATGCCACTAGTCTAAAAAACCTTGACTTAGGTACAGATGTGCCTCCTGTACAGCGAAGTCTGGGTTTGTTGTGGAACATCAAGCAAGACAAATTCACCTTCCAAGTGTCAACTTGTGACAAACCCTTCACTAAGAGAGGAGTCCTGTCCGTGGTGAATAAAATCTATTACCCACTGGGTTTCCTTGCTCCAGTTACCATTCAAGGTAAGATTTTACTAAGACAGTTGTCTACTGAGAACATAGACTGGGATACTCCCTTGCCTAGTGAGAATCAACACAAGTGGGAAAGGTGGAGATATTCTTTTAAGTCACTAGAAAAACTTCAGATTCCCTGTTGCTATGTTCCAGGATCCACTTCAACTGCTAACCGGAGAGAGATTCATATTTTCTCTGATGCATCAGTTGAAGCTATTGCTGCAGTAGCCTATTTGAAGACCTCTGAACTGAATGGAGAATCACACTGTAGTTTTGTCCTAGGCAAGGCAAAACTCACACCCAAGCCTGCACATACCATACCAAGACTTGAACTTTGTGCAGCCGTGCTAGCAGTAGAAATTGCCGAGGTCATACGAAGTGAAATGGACACTAGAATTGATTCTTTCACCTTCTATACAGACAGTAAGGTAGTACTTGGTTACATAAACAACCAAACAAAACAATTTTATGTGTACGTCAGCAACAGGGTTGAACGTATCAAGAGATTCTCTCTACCAAGTCAATGGCATCACGTTCCCACTGAACTCAACCCAGCTGACTGTGGGACTAGAGCCGTGTCACCTGCCGCTCTTCAGGACAGCTTATGGCTGTCACCTCCAAGGTTTCTGCGTGAGGACTCTTACTTACTCCCTATTGATACCACCTATGGGCTAGTAAACCCTGAAGATGATAAGAAAATAAGAACTGTGAACACCTCACTCCAGACTTCTGTAAGTACAAAACAGAAGCTGCGGTCACACCATTACAGGCATCAATGGAAGCAGGTGCAGCATCTAGCCAATGTGTTCTGGCATCGCTGGAAGAAAAAGTATCTTCATCACCTTCAAGGTCGTAACAAATGGCAAGCATCTAAGCCGAATCTTAAGGTTGGAGACCTCATCCTTCTAAAAGACAAGGAAGTTTGTCGGAATGAGTGGCCTATGGGTCTTATTACTAAAGTTATGCCCAGCGACGATAACAAAGTCCGGAAGGTAGGAGTCAAGGTAACCAAGGGAGGATCGACACGAACCTTTAGTCAACCAATTACAGAGTTAATACTCCTTTTGCCAGGTGAGTGACTTGTGCAAGGACTAGCCATGCTGTTGGCACGGCGGGGAGTACATTGCTGCCATCTACAGGTTCTACTCAGAACTTTGGAATTATTTGAAGACATCATACTGTGACTTTATGTTCTTCATCCTGTTGAACTTACGTTTATTATTTGCTTGTTGCATGTTTTTCATTACAGGTTCCAGGACATTCGTCAGTATTGGACTTTTTGAAAATATATATATTAGTTTAAGGTTATGAAATCTAAAGATTTCAGACGGGGAGTGTTGTGTTACACTATGTGATTATTCTTGCTCTGTGTCTTTAAGATCTGTCCCCTTCTTTGTAGCTGAACTCTCTCTCTCACCGTAGTTCTTTATATATCTCCTCCACTTCCTGATTCTGGTCATTACTCCTGTATATCTTCCATGCTAAACATCTTACATGTGGCTTACAACTGCAACGTTTTTCTATCTATGAATATCCATCATTAAACGGAACATTCGAAAGGATTCATCGTCTGTCATCCTAACTGTGAGTTTATTCATTGAGTTAAACTGCCTGTATCGATGCAAGGGATGAATATCAAACCAGCTTGAGTAAGGCCTACTTAAACCTGGAGATGAACTTTATCACTTTGTAGTTGAGACAGAACACCAGCCGATGTTTCCATCGGCTCTCGGGTGCTGCCGCTGCCATTCGTGGTAAGGGAAACCGGCAGTAAAGCCTTTTAGCTGCACAGGCGGTTCTCTACTGTGCATGTGCGAATTGAGGTGCACTTTCTGAATGGCCCGGTGGTGGGAGAAGGAGGAGGGGGGCCGAATGAAAATCTATGGGATTTGTCCCATAGAAGGCTATGGGGCTGTGTGAGATGGGGACTTCATGTCCCAGGATCTTTACAGCTGCTGGAGTCTGTTTTGATTGGCTCCTCTCCTCCTGCCAATGAGGATGCAGGGGAGGGAACAGAGAGGGTGGCTGCTTGTGTGAGCGTCACTTGAATTTACTGAAGTGAAAAGGAGAGAAAGGGGGTGAAATCCCCCACAGGAGCTGACAAGCACTTTCTCCCTCAGGACAGCCTGTGTACTCAGTGGCGGCCAGCTTGACAAGGCCGAATGAGATGTGGGGCACCCACTACACACTCCCCCCACCAAAGAACCTTTGGTTTTCCAAAGAAAGGGACAGTCCTTAACCTGTTACATGCTTTAGATATACACGCAGAGGAAAAGCAAGTTAGTGTGCACTGGAAACCAAACAATCTACATCTGCATAAAAACCAGGCAGAGGAACCTCCCACCAATTAGCATAGGAGTTGAGATTGTCCACCACCAAATCTGCGGTGGAAGGATCATGTGCTTTAAGAGTCCTTTTTGCAGTGAGAATGACCTCCTCAGAGCTTTCACCCAAAGCGTCATATGTTAGTCTTTTGGGTAGGTGGGTGAATAACCCTTTGCTCTCGCTGTTCTTTAGGCTCTGAGGTTACAGGCACACTGGACTCTTCTTCATCCATAGCCTTTTCTTCTGCCTGCATCCTTGGGATCTGCTGTCGGCAGGAAAGATTGAGAGCCAGTTGGTCACGCAGATCTTCCAAGTCTCCTAAAGGAACCCTTCAAACTCTTTCCCTGAATCGCTTATCCTTTCTAAGACGGATCCGGTGCTGGGCACTTTTTGCACACCCCACTTCGAATTCACACTTCAAGAATGCAGCCTGCCACCTCAGGAGTTGAGTCTTGTCCCTTTCTTTCCATTCAGGTGAGAGAGGAGTGTTCTTCGGATAAAACTCCTCAGCAGGGATCCCATCCTTTGCTCCCCCCACCAAATCAGATGGTGAGACTGGGGTAGCCGGATTTACTTGTCCCAGCAACATCCAAGCCGGCATCTTCACTGACAAGGCCGTTATGTTTCGGATACTAACTGAGATCTTCCCGTCACTTCTTTGCAATGCTTTCGTTGAAACCACGTTGAGAATTATCTCTTCTCCCATGTCTTCTCTCTGTCCATCTGCTTCAAGGACAATGAAAGGGCCTGGTTGCTTCCAGTTTAGCTTGACAGATGATCATAAACAGGCCACTCTACCAGGCTGTAACACCTTCTCACACCGGTCCAAGCACTAGATCTTTCACACTCCTTCAGCTGGGGCCTTCTGTTCTTGCACCAGGCGCTGGTATGCTTGTCTCTGCATGGGGTGCACACTCGTAGTTGAAGTGCCCAACTCCATAACAAGAGGTGTCAACAGCCTTCTGACAAGATCAGTGTTGGTCCCTATGATGAGAGAACTCTTACTGGCCCCTTGCAGGCGAGGAACGATCACTGCCAGAGTATCGAAGGTCTCGGTTTTCCCAGCCACGGAGATCTCGAAGGTCAGCTTGACTGGTAGGTAGCTGTCATAGGGGAAGTTAGGAGTCCCAATGCCCCATATCTTCAGCTCTTCAAACTTCTGCAATGGCAGGTGCTTAATATGCCTGTCATAGAAGTCTCTGTAGAGGAATGTCACTTGAGCCCCAGTATCCAGGAGGGCCTTGATGTAGATTCTCTCTACTTGGATGGAAATAACAGGAGAAGGTCCCACCAGCTTGTTAGGGAGCTTGGAGGAAGTGGTGGCCTCTGCCTGTTCGGTGGCCTGTATCCGAGCTCCTTTCTTGCGGAAATTCTGATCCGGCTTAAGTCTCCACTGAGTTCTGGAAGTCTGGTTTACACTGACTCTCCGATGACGGGCAGCATGTGTCAAAGGAAACGGGACACTGGGTCACATGGAGGCAATAAAGGGAGCCCTCTGCAAGGGTTGTATCCGCTGCTGTCGCTTTGCGTCGTTGTTTTTGGCGCAAGCTACTGTAGATGGGCACTCAGTTGGCTCCTTCACCGGGGCCCTCCGAAGTTTCCCGCTGGCTTCTGGTGCTGTGCATCAGGCTTCACTAATGTCGATAATGTCCCACTCCTCCACAGTTGAAGCATACTTCTTGGTTCGTCTGCCTCTTGCCAGAGGTAGTAGGTGGGTCAGAGGCAGACTAGCCTCTGTGACACTCTTGTTGGGCGTCTTAGTGGTTTTTGCCACCAGCAAGGTCATCATCTCCATTATCTGTGCCATCTGAGACTTCAGGGCAGCTATTTTAGAGTTTGGCTCCATTACCCCCCACAGACCCGACATCAGCCAGAGGTGCCGAGGCTGGACGGACAGCTACTCGCTTGTCATCAAACATGGCATCCTCTTCCCTCACCACTTTGATGAGCTTGGGATACTTTAGGGACATAACACCCGTAGAAGTCTTCAGATGAAGCTAGACTGGGTCAGAGCGTAGGGCCCCTTGGGGATTTACTGTATTCTGTCCTGGTCTATGACAGAAGGCATCATCCCTTTTTTTAGCAATATGTGGTATAGCATCCTGTTCAGCCGTCTGATGTATTAAGACAGACGTTCACCTTGGCGCTGGAGAGCATGCTCGAATTGATAGATCAGGTTGACTGCTTTCTCTGTCCGCCCAAATTCCTCCTGTAACATAGCCTGTTGCTGAATCTCAAGTTCCTGATGGCCTCGGCAGCAGCTCCTCTCAAACTCTCACTGATGCGCTGCTTCTTTACGGCCTCTGGCAGGTCCCACTCTTCTAAAGCCTGCATGGCCTGTTCCATCCAGACTTCATACTCTTCCTCTCCAGTGTGCACTGGCTGTTTCCCTGAGAAGATCCTCAGCTTCCAATATCCAGCCCCAGAACACTGGATTGCCCTTCTGGCATTTTGAAACAAATTCTCCCATGGCAGTGAGAAATTCAGGCCCAATCATGGCCAGGGGGTCGGGGAGGGAACCTCTTCCTCAGCTGTGGAACTGGTAGGACCCTCATTTGGAACCTTCAGATGGATTATGCAAAGCTCCGCCTTGTTGGCCAATTGCACACTGATGTCTCGGAAGCTTTCAGCAGATCCCACGGTCTGGTCTGACATCAATAACCCACACCTTCCTGTCTGGGGACAATGTCTTCACTGCCTGGCTGATTTGTTCTTCAGTCCAGGTCTCCCCAGGGAGCTCGAGCACCACACTTGTAGGGATGCTGTCTGGGGGAGTTGATTGCAGAGTTGTGGTAGAATATCCCAGGTGAGCCCCCACGTGCAGCGCTACTCCTGTAGGAGCCGTTTGAGTTTGTTTGGTTTATTACTCTGCCCTTCAACCCCAAGAATCGTCTCAGCCCCTCTGGCACACCTAGCAATAAAGTTAGTGGAGCACCACAATAAATGACACACAGACACAGTTCAAACTGGATTCAACCTTCACTGTTTACTTAAGAGGAGAACGTAAATGTGTATCGTTCAGCCAAATCCTGGGAGAAAGCAACCCACAGACTCGGTTGAATTAACTCTAAGCAAATTATTAGGTACAAGTAGTAACGACAAGTGATTAACAATTATACTTAGGATAAACAAAGCAATAACAAGGTGTTTTAGCAAATAGATTTCTTCTTGCTAGATGTTTAAATGAAATGGCTACCACTAAGAGAGAAGGAGGGCCGGCCTACAATAACTCTTATTCTAAGAAGAGATGGAGTAATATAGGTACCAACAACGTGTCCCCTACAGGAGCAATAGAGAGTCAGTGTTCAGAGTACAAGGCCTTGTAAATATCTTCACCGGCAGTTGGAGCTCATAAAAGACAATGAATCCTCAAAGTGTAACAAAGAGAATCATTAGTCAGCATAAAGAATTTGATATGGCAGTAACAAGTCCTCTTTGCCCTTTCAAAAACATAATGTCTGCCTGCAGTGTTCAAAAGTGGGTGGTGTGTCAGCAAAGTAAGCAAGTGCCCTCTCACCAGTCCTGCGACCAAGGCAGAAAAGAGGATGTGCTAACATAGTTCTTTAGCAGGCCACCTGGCCACCTTGCGACCAGATCGCCTCTTGCCCTCAGCTGCCTGGAGATACACCCTGGAGGTCTCTCTCTGGTCCCACCATCCCTGGAACCATCTCTGGATGGTTCTTCAGTGGCTACAGCAGTCTCTCCGGTCACGTCCTTCTCCTTGGCCTCGTGATGATCTCTCTCTTCCCAGGCAGCCTCTCCTGACAGTAATTCCCCCTGCTCCCGAGCACGCTGGTCCTTGTAGTTCTTTGCCCCATAGGGACATTTATATTCTATTATTATTATCACAGAGACGGTTATTTTCTGATATTATTACCACAGCGACAGTTATTTTTCTATTATTTTTACCACAGTGACAGTTATTTTTTTTATTATTAATATTACCGCAGTGATGTTTTTTTTCTATTAATATTTCCACAGAGACTGTTATTTTTTATTATCACAGTGACAGTTATTTTCTATTATTATTATCACAGTGACGGTCATTTTACCACATTTTGTTAGTATTATTTTGGATTTGTCTCTCTCTGTCGCAGACAAAAGTGGAGCGCGCTCCCGTGCAGCAATCCTCGTACGTACACAGAGCACACATGCACGCGTCCTCCAATACACGCTAGAACATTCTTTACGTTGTACGGCGCTGTATGGGTGGTCACGCCCCCATCCCATGACGTAAACACGCTCCTAACCCATTCGCTCCTGACGCACAGCGCGTCCATCTTCTTAGCTCTTCTTTTCCTTTTGTGGTACTTGAGGGGTGTCTGAGTTAGGCGGGGCCTAGTTGCTACGCCGCCGTGAAGGGGCGGGGTTACCCAGCGTGCATTGTGGACGGGCGGCGGTTGGGGAAGCACGTTGTAGCAGTTCTGTAGCCGGGATACGAGCAGGAAGAAGATGGAAGGCCCGTTAGCTGTGTTCGGAGAGCGCAGCTCCGGGGATGTCGTCAGGAGCCAGAATGGTGATTACATGGGCTGCCTGTGACAGGGGCGGCCTAGGCTGAGTCAGCGCTCCTCCTCACAATGGGGGAAGAGGAGAGCATGCTGGGTGCGGAGTGCCATGTGGGGGCACCCCTCTGTACACTGCATGGTCTTCTCTGTGACAGGGATGGGAATAGGTGGCCTTTACCAGAACTGTTCTCGTGTCTCTCTTTGTAGTCTCCCCACCTCTTATTGTCAGTGATCCATGACAGTGAGTGAAATACGACCCAGAATCTGTTGAAATTTAACTTTATTCTAAGATGGTGATCAATGTATACGTAGGTGGTGGTGGAATATTTACATTAGCAGTGCCTTGTGGTAGTCATGAACAAGTGTGCCTGCAGCCAAAACCTTTAATTTGGATGGTGTGGGGGAGGGGCTAGATCCCCTGCCAGGGGTTGATCGCTGTGTGCAGCCCCATAGGTAGGCTCTCCCCTCATTTTCTGGTTGTCGCAGGAATGGAAAGTGACAGAGGGTCACAGACAGCAGACCCCCCCCCCCCCCACGGTTGTTACAGCTATAGGAACTGATGGAGGGTCACAGACAGCAGAAGCCCCCCCCCCCCCCCTGTGCAGTTGTAACAGGAATAGGAAGTGATGGAGGGTCACAGACAGCAGATGCCCCCTCCCCCTGTACGGTTGTTACATGAATGGGAAGTGATGGAGGGTCACAGACAGCAGATGCTCCTCCCCTGTGCAGTTGTAACAGGAATAGGAAGTGGCGGGGGGTGTCACAGACAGCAGATGCCCCTCCCCTGTACGGTTGTTACATGAATGGGAAGTGGTGGGGGGGGGGGGTCACAGACAGAAGATGATCCTCCCCTGTGCGGTTGTTGCAGGAATAGGAAGTGGTGGGGGGGGGGGCTCACAGACAGAAGATGATCCTCCCCTGTGCGGTTGTTGCAGGAATAGGAAGTGGCGGGGGGGGGGGTCACAGACAGCAGATCCCCCCCCCCGTACTGTTGTTATAGGAAGTGATGAGGGGTCACAGACAGCAGATGCCCCTCCCCTGTGCAGTTGTACCAGGAATAGGAAGTAACGGAAGGTCACAGACAGCAGATGCCCCTCCCTCTGTACGGTTGTTACATGAATGGGAAGTGATGAGGGGTCAGACAGCAGATGCCCCCTCCCCTGTGCAGTTGTACCAGAAATAGGAAGTGACGGATTTTCACAGACAGCAGATGCCCCCTCCCCCTGTACGGTTGTTACATGAATGGGAAGTGATGGAGGGTCACAGACAGCAGATGCCCCCTCCCCCTGTACGGTTGTTACATGAATGGGAAGTGATGGAGGGTCACAGACAGCAGATGCTCCCCCCCCTGTGTGGTTGTTGCAGGAATAGGAATTGGAGGAGGGTCATAGACAGCAGACTCCCCCTCCCTCTGTACGGTTGTTATAGGAAGTGACAAGGGATCACAGACAGCAGATGCCCCCTCCCCTGTGTGGTTGTTACAGCAATAGGAACTGACGCAGATGCCCCTCATCTCCGTGATTTCAAAACGCGCTGTTAAAATGTCAAATTGCACATCACTGTGTTCAGATGCCATGCATTTCAATGACAACTAAAAAGCAGTGTGATTTGGCTGCATGACAAATCGCACTGCTTTCGCACTGCTTTCGCACTAACCAATTTGCTTGTCGTCCAAAAGATGTTCCTGAACTTTTTAGGCGATGCGACAATCGCACCACTTTTTTAGGTGCCGTTGAAATGAATGGCACCTGAACACGTTGATGTGTGATTTGTCATTTTAACAGTGCGTTTCAAAATCGTGGGTACGGTCGCAACAATACATGTAGCCGAAACGCTACAGGCATGTTTATAGTGCGATACCATAGACTTGAATGGAGAGAACTTACAAGCTTCAACTCCTCCCAGACTCGACATCTGGCTTCCTTTTTTTGCTACACAGCTATGCAAATGCTACTTTTTTTCTATTGTGAACACCTCTGTCCATATTATCCTTTAGGCTACATTCACACTAGGGCGTCCTGCTTTCAGATGGTTTTTCAAGGGTTTTGAGCAGAATTGCAAATATTTCAGGCGTTTAGCCAATGGAAATCACTAGGGGGAGAAGATCGGCTAAAAAACCCCCAGCTCAAATCAAATGTTTCCAAGCGTTCCTATTGACGACGTCTAATGGGGGGGGGGGGAGGCTAAATTCTGCCTGAAAAGAAGCTCATGTACTTTTTTGAGCAACAGGCGTTTTGCTACAAATGTGGTGCTTCAAAGGCTGATTTCACTCTTGCTAACAAAATTAACAGTAATGAGAACCAGTGCACCTATAGTGTTAATGGGGGCTCACCTCAAGCGCACCACAGATGCCCTCCTTTTTTTTTTTTTTTTTTTTTTTTTTTTTTTAACCATTTGTTATTCCACCTTCGACCATACTGATATTTGATTAACTCTTGTGAAATACACTGTAAGCGCCACTGACATGTTACCATCGACTTGACTGGAAGGAGTTGTCATGCTCTCAGACTTGACATGCAACTTAATTTTTGCCGCACAGTGATGGGAAGCAACACAAACGCTACATGTTGCTAAATGTAAACAGCTCTGTCTGTTATGCCCTCCTAAAATGATTGCCTGGCACTCTCCATCCTCTGCTTTGGTTGACCAGAAACCAAACCTAATACAAGTGATGACTAAAAACAGAAACAGTGTATTGAAGTGTTTGGATTAGGACTGAGATGCAGCAAACTTCTACCCCTTCTTTTTTTTTTTTTAAACCACCCCATGTTAGTACCACTCTTTCACTGTATGGAACTGGTGGCTATGCTAATGGGGAATATAAACCAGTTACAATCTAAAGGAGATGATGTCTAGGTTCTCCTATGTAAAATTAACTGAACATCAAAAAACTGTGCTGTACAGAGATATACGCTTTTTGTTTTTGAATTTACAACCTGTGACTTCATGCTTGCTTGTTCCACGTGTCTTTTTTTTTTTTTTTTTCTCTCTTCACTTTAGCAGATCACATTTTAGTAGTATAAGTTCAGTTATTGAGGCAGTTTCCATCGCTAATAACGTAAATGTTTTTGCGTAGTCTCTGAAAGCTTCCATCGCTAATAACGTAAATGTTTTTTTTTTTTTTTTTTCAGTTATGGCAGCAGCATCCATTGCTAATATTGTGAAAAGCTCACTTGGTCCGGTTGGTCTGGATAAAATGTTGGTGGATGATATTGGGGTAAGCATTTAAAAGGCTTGATATTTTTTTTTTTTGTTGGTTTCATTTATAAATTGGTGGTGAAATGCTACAGGCTGCTGTACAGGTCTCGCATATAGGCTAAACTAATTATCCAGATTACCCAGCACCAGACGCGTCTAGGGTCTGATTACATGTCTCCATTCCAGTGGTTTGCAGTAACGCAGGGGCTACTGCACTGTACGGTACATGCTGCATCGATATTCATTTTGAATGGTTCCTTAACCACTTCTAGCCCAAGGATGTCATGCGACGTCCTCGACTTTGAGTGGGGATATCTGAATGATGCCTGCAGTTAGAGGCATCATTCAGATATCATCCTTTTCCACTGACAATTCTGTGCACCGTAAAATAACAATCATAACAGCAGTTTAGCTGCTTGATCATTCTTGCAGGCGGCGGGAGGGGACATCACCACCTTTCCCACGGCCCTCGGGTGCTTCTACTGGCTCGCCCATGCGATTGGCACGCTGGAGAAGGAATCCGCCGCTCTCGGACGTTGATCGTAGAGATTTCCGGTGACTAAATGGTCCCATGTCATCTCTATAACCTTTTTGGAGGCCCGGGTTTGGCGTTATGACGTCGCGTTTGGGCCGGCGGAAGTAAACAATACCGGGGACGTGGCTGGAAAAACTGAGATCAAAAAATAAACTGTCTTGGTCTTTCCAGCCTGATGGAGAGATGTGGGGTCTTATTGACCCCCACATCTCTCCATAAAGAGGACCTGTCGCACACTATTCCTATTATAAGGGATGTTTACATTGTAATAGGAATAAAAGTGATTAAAAAAAAAGGGTAAGAGAAACGATTTTTTATTTTTTTAAATGCAACCCCGACCTTGCGTGCTCAGGCATAAAAGCAACCGCGTACATGTGTCGGCTCCACATGTAAACGGCGTTGAAATCACACGTGAGGTATCGCCGCGTGCGCTAGAGCAACAAGCTCAGGACTACTTCTGTAACTCTAAACTGGTAACCTGTAAAAAAAAGTTTAAGTACCAAAGTTTGGCGCCATTCCACAAGCGTGCACAATTTTAAAGCTCGACATGTTGGGTATCTATTTGCTCCGGGTACCATCATCTTTCACATTATTAGACAAAAAAAGGGCTCTTTTTACTGTTTAAAAAAAAAAAAAAAGCATTTGAAAAAAATACCATGTGACGTAAAAACTTGCAACAACTGGCATCTTATTCCTTAAAGTCTCTGCTAAAGAAATTTGTGTGTGTGTATGTATGTGTGTATGTGTATATATATATATATATATATATATATATATATATCGAATCGAAATTCGTCCGAATTTAGCAACTTTCGGACATTCGGAAGCATTCGAATTTCCGAACAGAGCAATTACGAATAAAACCGAATCCGAAATAAATTATACCGCAAAATAGCGAATGCCCGAAGGTCTTCGGCATAATTCGTTATGAAAAAAGTTACGAATGTACGAATCCATTCGAAGCACAATAACACTCACTCTGCTCTGCTTCTCCCTCACCGTGCTGAACCCTCTCAAAATGGTGTACAGGGGCGGAGCCTATAGCCGCATGTAAAATACGAGATTTCGAATCGTTACAAATAACCGCTATGTATTTAGAAAAGTACAAATCCATTCAAAGCACATTAGGCATAATAGGCAGCGTCGTTGTGAGAGACACAGAAAATTACGAATCAACGAACCCAAAAAAAGTTACGAAAGTAGGAGTTGTGTCCAGAATCAACGAAAAACAACGTACTCTACCGAAAGTACGAATTATAAAGCAACAAAAAATTCAACGAAAAATGTCGCTTGCAAAAATACGAATGAGTCCGAACACGAAAAATCCCGTCTAGCAAAATTACGAATGATTACGAATCAACAGGACCGGAAAGAAACGAACCGAAACGGAACAAATTTTTCCGTTGTGCACAAGCCTTACATATATATATATATATATATATATATATATATATATATATATATATATATATATATATATATATATATATTGTGAGGGGGTTTGCTCGGCAGCGGGTGTGTGTGACCCCCGAGATGGGCTCCCCACACAAAAACAGGCCCAGCAAACGGAGGTTGTGGTTTTCAAAATCAAAAAGGTGCGGTTTATTTTCTATTTACAGTGACAAAACACAGCAAAGCAAAAGAAACATAAACAAAATAAATCCTGGTCAACTTGACCTCTGACTAAACATACAGGTTTCCTAACTAACAACTGGGATCAGCCTAGTGCTGTCCTAGTCCCTAAGTCCCTGGTTTTAAATGTCCAAGCAAATAGCCACACAGGCTTTGTCTCACCGCACAGGGGTTCACTCTCCCTAGACAGTCCACACAGGTCTGGTTCCAGGCATGAGCTAACATCTAATGAAGCTGGGAGTTCTTATAGAGGCCTAAATGAGCTGACAAGCTTCAGCTGGTCTCATCAACTCCGTCTGCACGA
The DNA here is from genome assembly GCA_029206835.1 of Rana muscosa. Classification (NCBI taxonomy): domain Eukaryota; kingdom Metazoa; phylum Chordata; class Amphibia; order Anura; family Ranidae; genus Rana; species Rana muscosa. Next base: position 123,750,795 of record CM055121.1, read on the forward strand.
CGCCCAGCACTCTCCCTAGAGGTATGAGTCATCCATGAGCCCACTAGCCTTATACAACTCTCCACCTAGTTGTATAAGTCGGCGTAAAGCCTGAATCTGGGCGAAATATATCTACCCCCCTGGATGCAACCAGGTGACTTTACCTTCCTGCTGTCACAATATATATATATATATATATATATATATATATATATATATATATATATATATATATGTGTTTTTGAGTAAATTTCTAGCAAAAATCCAAATTTTAAACTTTGTAAAAAAAGGCCCGGTTTGGAAGTAAAGTGGATGTAAACCCACCCTGCTCATTTTTAAACTAATGGCATAACACACACACGCCTCCTGCATGTATCTCCACCTTTTGAAATGTCTCCCCAAACCCCCCCCCTCTCCCCCTTCTACAGTTGGAGCCCTGCAAAACTCTGCTCATGGGGGGCTGAGTCGTGACGTCATGACTCCCGCCCACCTTTACACTCCCCCTAGCCAGGCATGGTCTCAAAGGCAGAACCTCGCGCAGGCAGAGCACGCTGGCAGCCACCTTCGATGTGCGCATGTCATGTGCTCGGCGCCAGTGTTCTGTCGAAATCTGACCCATCAGAATGGAAGCGGTGTTCCCTTACAACACCTGGGGCGGCCACCTTGCTACCCCCCCGCACTCGCCTGCAGTCATGCACGAGCAGAGAAAGAAAGCGGATGACGGTCACAGCAGTGAGGGATGTGGCGACACCGATTTCTAGCCTAGCAAAAAAAGGCAAGAGGATTGCTCAGTGCTGGATTAACTCTTCGTGGCAAGCCTGGGCACAGATGACTTTACATCCTCTACTGTACCAGGTAGAAACCTTTATTAAAAAAAATTGTTGGGTTTCCATCCACTTTAACAATCTAATGCAACACCTTAAATTCACATGCATTGCAGTTCAACACAGTCCATGACAATGCATGGATATGATGTATTGCCAGAAAAAAAATATGTATCCTTTTTTTTCCTTCATGCAATGTGACACAAACTTGTACATAGACAACTAGGATGTCCAAAAGCAGTACATAAGAGGCGAGGAACAGAGCAAATACCAACAGGCCCACACAAAAGCGAACCATGTTAGACCCTAACTAGACTGCTGCTTGTAGCACCTTTTATGGCCAAAGCCAGCATTAGCAGAAGCTTGAAAATACCCCTGATAAAACCTTGGCAAACGTGTGAACAGAGGACCAGGTGGTGGCTTTACAAATCAGATGCTTGATGCTAAAAAGCCAAAGAAATTCCCACAGACCTAGTGCAGTGGGCCTTAATAGAAAAGGGGGGGCGCAAGAACCTTATCCTGTAGGGAAGATGCTCGAACAATGATGTCTATCTATCATACACCTAGCGATGGTGGAATGAGAAGCATGAAATCTCTGAGAACCTTCGGGAAGGTCAGGGAGAAAATCTGAAAATGGCAGTGGCTACAGGTAAACATGCACAGTAAAGTGCACCCTCTTTTGGGTGCTTGAAAGCAGACAGAAAAATTGCAGAACAATTCTGGTCAAGACAAATAGAGGAGACCATTTTGGGCAAAAAGATGTTTCAGCCTAACATTACAATATAACTGCACCAGTTCTGATAAATGCAGTGGCAACATGAAAAAACGCCTCATGAGTGAGTTCAGCTAAGGTAATATCCTAAATGGGTTTAAAAAGGCGGTTTCTAAAGAGCTGCCAGGACCAGATTTGAGATCAAATAACATCACTTTAGAGTGTCTCGGAGGAGGTAAATGAGACTCCCTGTATGAGAGGGCAAGGGTAACTAGAAAAGCATAGCCAAGGCCAAAATGTGCCGTTTGAGGGTAATAAAGGCCAGATACTGACCCAGGACTGACTGAAGAAAAGCCATAACTCAAGTGCTGGATTGGAAATCCACCAAATCAGGCAGTGGAAGACTGAGGGAAAGACGCATGAGATTGCCCAGAGACTGAGTCTGCTTGTTCTGAGCAGACAATATGCGGATTTGCAGCATCCTGGGGTGGAATTAAGTACTGCCTGGAATGCAAAAGCACACCAAGGGGTAGGGCTGGGCGATTTTCCCCCAAAAAAAAATCTGCGATTTTTTTTATAAAAAAAAAAAAAAAAAAAACTCGATTTTCGATTCGATTTTTTTTTTTTATTATATTAATTAAAGTGCATCAACAAACAAAATTGCAAAGGCAAACCCTTTCTCTAACTGCAAAGTCAGTGTGCAACAAACACACAATATATTCCAGCGCTCATGGAACATACATTATTAACTATTAAACTCTTGAAACTCTGTGTGTGATTCCTTCTGTCCCAGCCTTGCTGCGATCCTGGCTCTGCATCCTTTTGGGTTGGAGGGCCCTCCACACGCTGGTCTGCCTGTTGTCCATCATTCAAGGTACTGTGCTCACACGGAGATCATGCCACAGGCTTTGTTTTGACTTTTGTAACCCCTCCTTGCTCCACGGATGTCACTGCAAGTTTAACAAGTTTGTCACCACTGGCAACTGGAGAGTTAAGATTCATTTGCCCTCTGCACATTTGGGATTGGATCCCTCTCTTTATTGTGATTAATAAATGGACTAAGCTTTTTTTATCAATTCTTCAAGAGTTTTCAATAGTTAATGTATGTTCCATGAGCGCTGGATTATATTGTGTGCATGTTGTGTATTTTGTACTTCTGGGTACGGATTTTTTCTTGCTGCGCTGGATCCTGTTTTTTCCCCCTTTTGGATACTTTGTACTTCCCAAAATATTTGGGATTTTTTTCTTATTATTATTATTATTATTAATAATAATAATAATAATAATATCATCCATTGTATTTTTTTCTTTATCCACCAATTTAGCGCTTGTGACCTTTTGTTGTTTTTTGCAGTGTGCAACAAAGATTGTTAAACATCCAAATTATTAATACTGTATTTGGATTTAGCTAATAAAACAACAAAAAATCCTGAGGTTACTCTTAGTTGAATTGAACTGTGTCCATGCCTCACTGTGCCCGTGTCTCACTGTGCCCATGCTTCAATCACTGTGCCCGTACCTGATGCAGATTTTCATGGTATACGGATTTTACTGCTACACCGGTGGCCATTCCAGTATTCAAAAGCCGCGCCTCCTCCTCGTCTGTGATAGGCGGAACACTCAATTTCCCAGCATTCAGTGTTCCGCCTATCATGGTCATCCTCATAACACAGACGAGGATGAGAGGATGTCCGTGAAAGGGTGAATACTGCCTACTGTGAAATTGAGTGTTCCGCCTATCACAGACGACGAGGACTCGGGAGGCGCGGCTTTTGAACACTGCAATGGCCGCCGTCTGTCTGCATGACACGCTGATCAGGTAGGCAGAGGGCGGCTGCAGCGAGTAGATGTAATTGGGGTAACGCTGCCCAGTGCCATTCCGGATACGCCCCCTGCAGTCCTGCTACGGAAACTTTGAAGGGGAAAAAAAAAAAAATAATAATTTTTTTTTTCAAAAAAAATCTAAAAAAATCGATTTTCTTCAAAACTGAATCGATTTGAGCTCAAAACTCGATTCAAGATTAAAATCGATTTTTTTTCCCAGCCCTACCAAGGGGCCATATCTGCATAGGAGTATCTGAGCTTAAGAGCAGAGGGACCTGATCTTTTCTGGGGGGGTTGGGGGAGAGACCCAGGCTTGGTTTGTGTCCAGGACTAGTCCCAAATATTCCAGATGGTAAGTAGAATTCAGCACAGTAATTCTGCTGTGTTTGTGCAATCTGTTGCATGCTGACATTCATGGAGCGATCTTTCAACAGCTGGTCACCCCAGTAGCCCACAGTTGAGGACACCCTGGGAGTGAGCAAGAGCCAGAACAGGGCTGAGAAGACCTGAGATGCAATGGATAGGCCAGAGGGTAGAGCCACAAATTGAAAATGACAGTCGCTCACCTCAAAACATAATCACTGTTTTGGGGGGGAAATGTGCAAGTAGGCATCCTTGATGTGTATTGATGCCACTTGATCCCCTTGCTGGTAGTATGCTGTGACTGACCTCCTGGCTGATTCCACCTGAAACTTCTGAGTCCAAAGGAAGATGTTTAGGGACTTAAGGTCCGGGTTATGAGTTTTTTGCTTTCCGAGCCATGAATAGATTGGAGTAAAACCTTTTTTTTTTTTTTTCTTCGGGGACAGGAACAAGGACTCGTGAGGTAAGCAATTGCTAAAGAGCAGAATGCAGATCATCCAAACATTTCGGAGAAGGAGCCAGATTGAAGTGCATAAATCGGAAGAGGCAGAGCGAAACTCTGTACCCCCTTGAGACGATGCCCTTGACCAAGTCCTGGGTCCAGGTGTCTAAGAAAGCTGACAAACGTCCCGCCACTTAATGTGGGGCTGTCCTGTCGCTCAGGGGGGCATGGAGTCGAGCTTTACTGATTTGGGAGTCCAGGACTTGCAGCAAAAGAGTGCTGGGCTTGGGTTTGAAAGGAACACAAGGGAGGAGGGACAAAAGAGCACTTTCTAAACCAAAGAGAAGGATTTGATTGCAGCAGACTTGGCTTTGTTTGCTAGGTCATCCCTTTCCTGTGGTAAAACAGGAGCTAAACCAGAGTAAGCAGGAGAAACAGAAGGGTGTCTTTTGGCCCCTATGGTTTGATAATCTTCCCCATAAAATCGACCAAAAAACGTGAAAGGGAAACACTAGAAAAAAACGAGACAGGGTTACAGATGCCTCCGATGACTAAACTAGGGTGCCGTTTTGAGAGATGGAAGAACGCACCCAGATGTGCTCGAATGTCCCTTAACACCATCCTCCCCCATGCTTGAAATCCTTCATTAATGACGAGATAAACCCAGAAAGGTGCTTGCTAATAAGATGACAGAAAACTTTAACAGCCATCAGAAGAATGTCTTTACAGGGGTTGTAAAGACAGTGCTCACAAACAGCCCTCTGTTAGGCTATCATGTAGTATACAGTGTATTCTGTGTTTCGTTTTTTTTTTTTTTTTTTTTACATTTTTCTAAATACCTTTTTTCTCCTCGCCGATCAGTGGTCACGTGACTGCCCGTCGCGCTCTTCCTCTGATGTATGCACTAGAGGGAGGGGCCGAGATCTCCCTCTGTCTGCCGGGCAGTCACGTGACCTCCCTCTGTAGTGCATACATCGGAGATTGAAAGCGGCGGGTGGTCATGTGACTGCTGATCAGCGAGGAGAAATAAGGTGTTTAGAAGAATAAAAAAAAAAAGCGTATACTACATGTTATCTTGGCAGAGAGGCTGGCAGTAATTTTTATACTATTCACAATGGTGCTGAGAGGGGAGGGGTGGCTCACACACAGAGCTGACAGATGGGGGAGAGGAGAGCTGCTGATGGACATGATTTGGAAAGGCACACACCTGTCTATATAAGGTCCCACAGTTAACAGTGCATGCCAGAGCACAAACAATGCCATGACATCCAAGGAATTGTCTGTAGACCTCTGTGACAGGATTATTGTATCGAGGCACAGAACTAGGCAAGGGTACAGAGAAATTTCTGCTGCATTGAAGTTCCCAATGACCACACTGGCTTTCATCTGTAAATGGAAGAAGTTTGAAACTACCAGGTCTCTTCCTATAGCGGGCCGCCTGGCCAAACTGAGCGGTCGGGGGAGAAGGGAGGTGACCAAGAATTCGATGGTCCCTCTGACAGAGCTCCAGCGTTTCTCTGTGGAGAGAGGAGAATCTTCCAGAAGAACAATCTCTGCAGCACTACACCAATCGGGTCTGTATGGTAGTGGCCAGACGGAAGTCACTTTTTCGTAAGGCACACAACGACCAGCCTGAAAGTTGGTTAAAAGGCACTCTGACCATGAGAAAAAAAATTCTCTGGTCTGATGAAACCAAGATTGAACTCTTTGGCCTGAATGGCAAGCGTCATGTCTGGAGGAAACCAGGCACCGCTAATCACCTGGCCAATACCATCCCTACAGTGAAGCATGGTGGTGGTAGCGTCCTTCTATAGGGATGTTTTTCAGGAACTAGTCAGGATTGCGGAAAAGATGAATGCAGCAATGTACAGGGACATCCTTGATGAAAACCTGCCCCAGAGCGCTCTGGGGCGAAGGTTTCATCTTCCAACAGGACAACGACCCTAAACACAGAGCCAAGCTGACAAAGGAGTGGCTACGGGACAACTCTGTGAATGTCCTTGAGTGGCTCAGCCTGAGCCCAGACTTGAACCCGAATTGAACATCTCTGGAGTGATCTGAAAATGGCTGTGTACCGACGCTCCTCATTCAATCTGATGGCGCTTGAGGTCCTACTAAGAACAATGAGCGAAACTTCCCAAAAATAGGTGTGCCAAGCTTGTAGCATCATACTCAAAGACTTGAGGCTGTAATGCTTTCAACAAAAACAACTTCAATATGTTTTTCACCATGTCCTTCAGTAAGGACACAATTACATTCCTGGACGTTACCATCTCCAGGAATGAAGACGGTACCCTCTCCAGTGGCCTTTTCAGGAAGCCTACTGCGGGAAATACCATCCTCTACGCCTCCAGTGCACACCCTAGACCTCTCATCCAATCTATCCCCTACAGCCAATATCTCATACTGAGGAGGAACTGCTTGAATGAGAGGTCCTTCCTCACAGAAGCTGACCATCTGAGGATAAGACTTCTGAGTCGAGGCTACTCACTTAAGTACCTTAAGAGAGCCTTTAAACGTGCAAGTGATCAATCAAGGACTAGCCTCCTCTTCCCGGAAGCTCAAAACTACGAAAACATCAAACCACAGACAACCCGTATCATTACGAGATACAACAGCATCGTCTGACGGGGTAGATATCTTCATCTTCCCATAAATGAAATAACAGAACATGTTTTGTAAGATAAAGAAAAAGGGGGTGATTTTGCGCTAAAGAAAGAAGATTATTACACAAAAAACACTTCTGTGTCTCGTAAAACTAGTAGTATAAAGATATATAATGGTAAAAATACCTAGTGATAAATGTGCATATATAATAAATACTATAGTGCAATCACCAGAATAAAGTGCAAGTGCATATATAAACACAATAGTGCAGAAAGTTCAATATTGCAATGGTTGCTGTTCAGGAAAGTTCAAATGGGTATTTAATCAATGGTTAATTCCAAGATTCTAGATCAGTGATTCTCAACCAGGGTTCCGTGGAACCCTAGGGTTCCTCCAGAGGTTGCTAGGGGTTCCTTCAGCATTGGGCAATTTCTGCCTCTCAGATAATTTCCTACTGACACCATTGATATTTTTAGCTATCTGTAAGGAGGTAATTCTTCCCAATGACCACAAGTGTAAGGACCATCCTTCCCACTGACCATCACACTAAGGTTTCATGAATTGTAGATATGTAATTTTTAGCAGGGGTTCCTCGAGACTGGAGAACTATTTCAAGGGTTCCTCTGTGTTGAAAAGGTTGAGAAAGGCTGTTCTAGATGTTCCAAAATTGTAGATGTCTTCAAATGTTTCAAATGATAAACGAATTGAAGTATTGAACCTGCGGTGAATCCTACACCTGTCTCCCAATGTTCTCACCTCAACAGCTTGGATCACTGGCATATAGTGTCACTGTTATGGACTATGTTCTTATGTCTCCTCTATTTCTCCTATTTCTTCTCCACTCTTAGATCATATTTGGATAGTATCCTTTACCAATCACGCTCTCTATGAAAGAGACAAGCGGGTGGGAGGGAAAGGGAGGGGGAGAGAGGGAGACCAAGCTCCAATCGGTGCAGCCAGGAGAGGGACAGGGAATGAAGCCTCCAATAGTGTAGCGTTTCAATACGCAAAATAGGCTTTGTTAGATTAAAAAATGGACTCTTACATCAATTAAAAAATAAACAGCATATAGGAGATAATCGGCGTGTAGCCGCTATCTTACTGTTATCCTGCTGTCTTACGATCCGTCCGTATGATGCCGCTATCCTCCCTACGGCGTTACGTCACGCACCTCGTGACTTCTTCAGGGGAGTCTGATTGGTTGTTAGGGCATCACTCAAATAGTGTATTAGACCGGAAGTCTTGCGGTCGCCATTTTCTTGAATACCACAATAAACTATATGGGCGCCGCCATTTTCCCTATGTCTGGCTAGCTGTAAATATCCACATCGAATAAAAACATAGCAGAACGAAGATATTTGAGCGAAAATATTTATTTCCCTCATCTTCTATTGTGGGATGGTGCTATGAATAGAGTGTTATTCTACTCATCTTGATAGTAACTGACATGTAAATTCCACACTACTACCTCAGATAATGACAGCCACAGCAGGCTGACTGGGCTAATGACCATCCTGGGAAACAGTATAAATACTACAATGACATGAACCACCGATTCCATCAATAAAATGATCTTTAAATTAATATTAAATTAGAATTAGTATATATAGATCTTAAATCTATACGAAAGATTAGCATTAAAAAATACATTATGAATAATCCTTTCCAGATACGAGAAATAACTACAGAGATACCAACTAAAGTAGTACATAGCAATTTACGTAACAATTCTGTATACAACCCCAAAGTATCTGATGGTCATCATATAGAGGTTTTTAAAAACCTAGTTCTACAAGATCTAGAATCTCTAGAACTAAAAAAGAAGGACCCGATACATATCCGAAAGGGAATCAAACTACTCACAGAAAGAAAAGACATCGTGATTCGCCCGGCGGACAAGGGTGGTGCAGTGGTGATACAGGCCAAAGAGCAGTATCTGAAGGAAATTGAAAATCAGTTACAACAAGAAGAAACCTATATTAAACTACGGGGTAACCCAACCAATAATTATAAAAAGGAATTACATCTTTTAATAGATTTAGGCACCAAGAAGGAGATCCTAAACAAAAAAGCACGATATCTGATACCGGAAGTATGCAGGATCCCGATAATCTATACAGTCCCTAAAATACATAAGAGTAAGGATCACCCACCAGGTAGGCCAATTGTTAATGGCATAGATTCTCTGACATCTAGACTGGGCCAATATATAGACCATTTCATCCAGCCAGCAGTCCAAAGTACACAAGCATACTTGAAGGACACCAAACATGTGTTACAATTGATTGACCAAACACCAGTATTGGAAGGAAGAACTTTACTAGCAACAGCAGATGTTGCATCGTTATACACGATTGTAAAACATCATGAGGCTTGCCATGCCACTAAATGGCTTTTAAGAACATATAGCAACCTCGCCTGCAAACAAAGAAAGTTCCTGATTAAATGTTTAGACTTTTGTCTTAACCACTTGACAACTGGGCACTTAAATCCCCTTAATAACCAGACCAATTTTCAGCTTTTGGTGCTCTCACATTTTGAATGACAATTACTCAGTCATGCAACACTGTACCCATATGAAATTTCCATCCTTTTTTTCACACAAATAGAGCTTTTATTTGGTGGTATTTGATCACCTCTGCGGTTTTTATTTTTTTCGCTATAAATGAAAAAAGACTGAAAATTTTGGAAAAAAAATGCATTTTTCTTCATTTCTATTATAAAATTTTGCAAATAAGTAATGACACCCCAAAATATATTCTGCTGCTCCCCCCGAGTATGGCGATACCACATGTGTGAGACTTTTATACAGCCTGCCCACATACAGAGGTCCAACACTGAAGTAGCAACTTCAGGCGTTCTAGGAGCATAAATTACACATCTAATCTCTCAACCACCTATTACACTTTTGAAGGCCCTGGAGCACCAGGACAATGGAAACGCCCAAAAAGTGACCCCATTTTGGAAAGCTAACACCCCAACGTATAATCTGAGGCATAATGAGTCTTTTGAACGGTTCATTTTTTTCCAGAAGTTTTTGGAAAATGTGGAAAAAAATGAAAAGGCAATTTTTTTACACAAAGTTGTCCATTTATAGGATATTTCCAACACTTAGCATGTACATAGCAAAAATTACACCCCAAAATATTTTCTGCTACTCCTCCTGAGTATGGCGATGCCACATGTGTGAGCTTTTTTAACAGCCTGGCCACATAGAGGCCCAACATCCAAGAAGCACCATCAGGTGTTCTAGGGACATAAATTACACATCCAATTTCCTTGCAATATATCACATTTTTGAAGGCCCTTCATATTTCTAACACAGCATGTACATACCAAGAATTACACCCTAAAATACATTCTGCTGAGTAAACGGTAAAAAAAAGATTACCTGTGGTTTTGGTAGTGCAATTGTCCACAGAAGGAGAGCCCTGATCCAGGCAGCAGGCAGGGACGTGGTCAGTGACAGTGAATTGAATTGTCCAGGCAGCAGACAGGAATATTCTCCATAGTCTCTACAGGCAGGAATACTGTCCATATACAGTCCAGGGTCAGTGTAAGTAGAGACATTGCCAGCAGTGCCAAAATATTGGTCCTGGTAATCAGCAGGAACATGGTCCAAGTAGCAGGCCAGGAAAGAATGGGGACAGGGGTAGGGGCTTCTCCCACCCAAATCTCTTTGAAGCCCCCGAGTCTCCAGACCCTAATCCGGGAATGAGAAAACTAAAGAATAGTTTTCTTCATCCAGAAAAACAATTCTGGAGCCCCTCACATATGTGAGACCCCTGTGTTCCCACTAGCATAGCAGGGTAAAAGATCAATCCAAGAGGCAGGCAAAAAACGTGGTCAAACAGTCCAGGGTCAGTTCCGGAGCAGGCAGAGGTAGGTACAGTTTAGCGTTAGGCAGAAGAGTGGTCGTATAACAGGCCAGGGTCAGTTCCGGAGAAAGCAGAGGTATGTTTAGCGTTAGGCAAAAGCGTGGTCGTATAACAGTCCAAGGTCGGTTCCGGAGAAGGCAGAGGTATGTACAGTTCAGTGCAGTGGCATAAGGGGTGTGGAGGAAAATGACAGGAAATGAGAATTGCATTTACCATACTTCCCTAATAGTGTAGAAACGTATGGTAACGGCGGAAACATTCGCCTATACAGAGGCCTGGTTGGGAAGGACAATCGGGACAATAATACATGGTGTCTCTTCGACTTCCTCCTCTGGAGCACACCCGGCATCTCTTCTGACGTCTGTAGCCTGTTTCGCGGGGGGCGGCTTTCTCAGGAAAGTGGCGCTCGTGGAGTCTGCTCACGGAATCAGAGCGAATAGTTTCTGGTGGGCTTTCAGGGTACAAAAGGGCGGAGATAACTTCTTCTTGGTAGAGTAGATAGGATACGGGGTTCTCTGTTGATTTTTTGTAAATAACATAAGTGTTTATACATGGCCAAACTAAAAAAATAAAGGGACACTTTCTTATACCAGTGGCGGTATTTTCTTGTGGGAAGATAGGGTTCAATCATCTGATCGTTAAAGTCCACTCCCCCCATAAACAAATTATAATCGTAGACACAAGCTGGTTTCTGGATTGTGCCGTTTCTTTTGGGGACTTCCACGTAGGTGTCGTTGTGGATTGATGTGAGCATGTGGACGTTTCGTTTGTCCCTCCACCTGACAGCCAATATCTCCTGGTTCCTCAATGATGCCGCCTCCCCTCGTCGTAGCTTTTCATTGGCGAGTTTTTGTGGGAAGCCTTTTCTATTGGCTCTTATTGTGCCACATGCTGGGGTGTCCCTCCGGTAAAGATTGCGGAACAGGGGCAAGCTGGTATAAAAATTATCCACATAAAGGTGGTATCCCTTTCCAAGGAGTGGATAGATAAGCTCCCAGACCACTTTTCCGCTGACACCGATGTACTCTGGGCATTCAGGGGGATGCAGTTGGGAGTCCCTCCCTTCGTACACCAGAAAGGCGTAGATGTACCCCGTGGCTCAGTCACAAAGTTTGTACATTTTAACCCCATATCGGGCCCTTTTGCTGGGGATAAACTGTTTAATGCTCAGCCTGCCTGAGAATTTTATGAGGGATTCATCCACGGAGATATTCTGTTCAGGGATATATAACTGGGAAAATTTTTCAGAGAAAAAATTTAGGAGTGGCCGAATTTTATATAGTTTGTCAAAAGCTGGGTCATTTCGGGGAGGGCACTGGGTGTTGTCATTATAGTGGAGGAACCGCATAATCATTAGGTATCGGGATCTTGGCATAAGGGATGAGAAGAGTGGCATGTGGTGGATGGGTTTGGTAGACCAGTAGGAGTACAATTGGGGTTTTTTTGAGAGTCCCATACTAAAAGTTAGGCCTAGGAAAATTTTGAATTCCTCTACGGTAAGTTCTCTCCACTCAAAGGGACGGGCGTAACTAGACCCAGGGTTGCTTGCTATGTACTGCTGTGCATAGAGGTTGCACTGGGCCACAATGGAGGATAGTAAGTCTTCAGTGAATACTAAATTGAAAAAATCGAGCATGGAAAATTCATCGGTGTTCACCTGGACACCTGGCTGGGCGGTGAAAGGGGGGATATTTGCTGCTCCGGAATTAGGGGGAAGCCACAGGGGGTTTTGAAGGCCATAGGGAAGGCTGGCATGGCCCCTATCCCTTTGGGGCTGAGATGACACCCTACTGGTGCCTGGCCTTTGTTGCAGTGGCACTGCGCTTGGGGTGGACGGCGCTGCGCTTGGGGTGGACGGCACTGCGTTGCTGGTAGTAGGCCGCTTCTCCACGCCAGAACCCCTTGTTTTCACGGGCACACATTCCTCTTCTGATTCTGTATCAGACCCACTGTCTGTAACAAGTTCATAGGCCGAATCAGACTGAGACTCCTCGCTGCTCTCATCGGTCATGATTAGACGCTGGTAGGCCTCACAAGTAAAGAATTTTTTTGCCATGTTGGTGGCTGGTGAGGCTGCACTGCAGAGCACTGTGGTGGCACTGGCGGGCACAGGCGGCACTGGTGTGCACTGTAGTGGCACTGGTGTGGCTCTGGTTGCACTGGTGTGGCTCTGGTTGCACTGGTGTGGCTCTGGTTGCACTGGTGTGGCACTGGTGGGGACAGGCGGCACTGGTGTGGCACTGGTGGGGACAGGCGGCACTGGTGTGGCACTGGTGGGGACAGGCGGCACTGGTGGGGACAGGCGGCACTGGTGGGGACAGGCGGCACTGGTGGGGACAGGCGGCACTGGTGGGGACAGGCGGCACTGGTGGGGACAGGCGGCACTGGTGGGGACAGGCGGCACTGGTGGGGACAGGCGGCACTGGTGGGGACAGGCGGCACTGGTGGGGACAGGCGGCACTGGTGGGGACAGGCGGCACTGGTGGGGACAGGCGGCACTGGTGGGGACAGGCGGCACTGGTGGGGACAGGCGGGGACTGGCGGGCACTGGCGGCACTGCAGGGGCGCAGGCGGCACTGCAGGGCGCAGGTGGCACTGCAGGGCGCAGGTGGCACTGCAGGGCGCAGGTGGCACTGGTGTGGCACAGATGGCACTTTTTGCACTTTTGGGGCACTGCTGGGCACAGCTAAAAGTAGTAAAAACTCACTGTGTGGCACAGGGTTGCACTGATGTCTCTCCTCTCCTCTCACGCTGCATCGGTGTGAGGTGAGGAGAGAGATGAACTGCTGCTGACCCCGGTTTGTTTACATTGTGATCGCGCCGTCATTGGACGGCGCGATCACGTGGTAAAAGGCCGCTGTCATTGGCCATTCACCCCGATCTGTGTTGCTACGGGTCCGGTGGACCCGGCGAGCACAGTCGTGTGCGCGCCCGCGGGCGCGCGCAGGAACGATTCTAAGGGAGGACGTTATATAACGTCCTCCCAGAGTTAAGCAACCACCTTGCCGCCGTTATTCGGCGGCAGGTGGTTAAGTGGTTAAATGTAACTATTTTTGGCACGATCAGGCATATTATAAACAAAATGAGGGCATAGCTATGGGAGCCAAATTTGCCCCAAGTGTAGCTAATGCATTTATGGCTCAGTGGGAGGAGGAGGCCATATATGCAGAGATGCCCCCAGAATTGACATTATATAAACGCTATATTGATGACCTGATATTAATATGGAATGGAAGTAGAGACAAGCTAGAACACTTCCTCAATACATTAAACCAAAATGGAAAAAAACATCAAACTTGGATGGAAAATCGATGCTAAAACCGTGGACTTTCTGGATTTAACTCTCCAACTAGAAGGAGATAAGATTACCACCAAAACCTTCTTTAAATCAGTGGATGCAAACAGCTACCTTTCTCTGGAAAGCTGCCACCATAAATCATGGCTATATAACATACCGAAGGGCCAACTTATAAGATTAAAAAGAAATTGTAGCAAGAATACTGATTATAATGAACAAGCCCAACAAATAGGAAAGAGGTTTGAAGAAAAAGGATATGACCATCTCTGGCTAGATAAGCAAATAGTAGATGTCAGGGAATTAGATAGAAACAAGATGTTACTAAACAAAAACAAAAGCCACCAATATCAAGAGGTGCCGTGTCTTATTTTAGACTTTAACATTCAACATAAAGATGTAGCCAGGTTGGTGGAGCGACACTGGCACATTTAAAAAAAAGATAAAGATCTTAATCATATTTTGCCAGATAGACCTAAAATAATATATAGGAGGGCACCGACGCTCAGGGACCTAATAGTTAAATCAATTGTAGTCCCGCCCCCCAAACCTAGTTATTCCTTTTTTAATGGAACAGGTTTTTATCCTTGTAGAAACTGCTACGCCTGCAAACATGCCAAAAAGTTCCAAGGCAAAAGGACAGAATTTAAGAGCACCAGCACAGGGAATACACACCCTATAAAGGATTTTATAGGGTGTCACACAGAGGGTGTTGTATACGTACTACAATGTAGTTGTAACCTACAGTATGTAGGTAGAACCAAGAGAGCCTTAAAAGTAAGAATCAAAGAACATGTACAAAACATTATTAACGGATTTCCGAAACATAGTGTGTCACGACATTTTGCACAGGTCCACAACCGGGACCCTATTGATTTACAATTTTGGGGCATAGATAAATTCAAAGGCTCCTGGAGAGGAAGTCATCTAGTGAGAAACATCAGTCAGAAAGAGTCTCGGTGGATACACACGCTTAGAACACTGACACCCAGGGGAATGAATCTAGAGTTCGATCTGAATTGTTTTTTAAGCAATTTTTAATTCTTAATTTTTAATACTTTTAATAATTTTAGTATTTACACATATGTTTGAATTATTATATTTTATTATTCTATTTTCCATTGGATAGTATGGCTATATTTGTATAATATAATTAGTTGCCCTGCTGAACTGGATCTGAAGTATGATGCCATCCAGTCAGCAATGAGTGCTTATGAATAAGAGGCCTATTATATATATATATATATATATATATATATATATATATATATATATATATATATATATATATATATATACACATATATACACATCACTATAGGTATGGATTTAAGATCTATATATACTAATTCTAATTTAATATTAATTTAAAGATCATTTTATTGATGGAATCGGTGGTTCATGTCATTGTAGTATTTATACTGTTTCCCAGGATGGTCATTAGCCCAGTCAGCCTGCTGTGGCTGTCATTATCTGAGGTAGTAGTGTGGAATTTACATGTCAGTTACTATCAAGATGAGTAGAATAACACTCTATTCATAGCACCATCCCACAATAGAAGATGAGGGAAATAAATATTTTCGCTCAAATATCTTCGTTCTGCTATGTTTTTATTCGATGTGGATATTTACAGCTAGCCAGACATAGGGAAAATGGCGGCGCCCATATAGTTTATTGTGGTATTCAAGAAAATGGCGACCGCAAGACTTCCGGTCTAATACACTATTTGAGTGATGCCCTAACAACCAATCAGGCTCCCCTGAAGAAGTCACGAGGTGCGTGACGTAACGCTGTAGGGAGGATAGCGGCATCATACGGACGGATCGTAAGACAGCAGGATAACAGTAAGATAGCGGCTACACGCCGATTATCTCCTATATGCTGTTTATTTTTTAATTGATGTAAGAGTCCATTTTTTAATCGAATAAAGCCTATTTTGTGTATTGAAACGCTACACTATTGGAGGCTTCATTCCCTGTCCCTCTCCTGGCTGCACCGATTGGAGCTTGGTCTCCCTCTCTCCCCCTCCCTTTCCCTCCCACCCGCTTGTCTCTTTCATAGAGAGCGTGATTGGTAAAGGATACTATCCAAATATGATCTAAGAGTGGAGAAGAAATAGGAGAAATAGAGGAGACATAAGAACATAGTCCATAACAGTGACACTATATGCCAGTGATCCAAGCTGTTGAGGTGAGAACATTGGGAGACAGGTGTTGGATTCACCGCAGGTTCAATACTTCAATTCGTTTATCATTTGAAGACATCTACAATTTTGGAACATCTAGAATCTTGGAATTAACCATTGATTAAATACCCATTTGAACTTTCCTGAACAGCAACCATTGCAATATTGAACTTTCTGCACTATTGTGTTTATATTTGCACTTGCACTTTATTCTGGTGATTGCACTATAGTATTTATTATATATGCACATTTATCACTAGGTATTTTTACCATTATATATCTTTATACTACTAGTTTTATGAGACATAGAAGTGTTTTTTGTGTAATAATCTTCTTTCTTTAGCGCAAAATCACCCCCTTTTTCTTTATATTACTGTTTATGTGTTAAGTGAACACAGATTTATTTTGCAGCCATTGATAGTTACTCCAGTCACCATTTTATTACTCTTGAGTAGCGCGAAACACTACCTCACATATAATGTTTTGTAAGATGATTTCTTTTGCTGCTGTTAGGTTTTGTTCATTTTACAGGAATAACTATATCGGTCCCATGTAAAAAAAAAATCTGCGTGCTGAAGATTTCTAGCACAATTCTCTGAGCCAGGCATAGTAAACTGCTAGAGGGAAAAAAGTCAGGGCTCATTTACACCTTTCTGTTGCCTTGTTGCAACACACCATTCACACTTTGCTTTAATGCAATGCCATTCTACTGAGATTAATGGCACTGCAATAAAGTATACCTCCGCACCTGCATTGCATGCATTTTGGAGCAATGGCAGCCGTATCTTTTCAATGCCCTAATGTACCAGAACATGGAGTAAATGGATTCGGAGGTGTTTATATTTATTTTATTTTTTTCCCTCGCACCTTCCCCTATGGACCAGATCATATTTTTTTTTTTCCCGCCATGGACCAATTTTAGTTGTCAAACGTTGTGATTACTTAAAGGGTTAGTAAAGGTTCCAGTTTTTTTTGTTTTTAAAATAACAAACTTGTCAAGGTTGCCTTCACTGTGCAGTTAGTGTTGCACAGAGTGGCCCCGATCCTCATCTTCTTGGGTCCCTCTGTGGCTTTCTCGGCTCCTCCCCACATCAGCTAACCCCCGTTCTGGAAAGCGCTCTCCCAAGGGGGTTAGCTTGCAGGTGCGCTCCCGTGATAGTTGGCGGCCATAGCCGCCGATTGTATCGCTCGACCCTGCCGTGTCACTGATTTGATTGACAGCAGCGGGAGCCAATGGCTGCGCTGCTATCAATCCGCCAAGGAATGAGCTGAGACTTTCGACTGCTCAGGTAAGTAAACGGGGGGGGGCTTGTAAGCATCGGATGTTTCTTATTCATTCTTTCTTTCTCTCTCTCTTCCATGTGCATACAAGTGATGTCATCGCAGCTCAGCCATTCAAACATCTAGAGCAGGGATATGCAATTAGCGGACCTCCAGCTGTTGCAAAACTACAAGTCCCATCATGCCTCTGCCTCTGGGTGTCATGCTTGCTGCTGTCAGTCTTGCTATGCCTCATGGGACTTGTAGTTTGGCAACAGCTGGAGGTCCGCTAATTGCATATCCCTGATCTAGAGCCTGCAATTCCGGAAGGAAGCCCTTCAGAAGTGACGGCGCCTCTGGAGGGATCTGTTTTACAGGATAAGTCGGTAATGTGCTAGTATGCAGTGAGTGAATACTAGCACATTATGCCTTAAACTTGCAGGGGGATGTTTCTGGGGGGGTGTGGGTTTTTATATTTCCTCCTCCTTTTCCCTTTTTTTTTAATTACAACTATTGCTTATGTAGACTGTGGGACAGTATCTTAAACTGCAAGTGCACAAGATGGTGAAATATAGTAGGCATGGCTATATATTGGGTTGTGCAGAAACAAATATATTTTTTATTTGGTTAATTTATTATTATAATTATTCCTATAGGATGTAACTATAACTAATGATGGGGCAACCATTCTGAAGTTGCTGGAAGTGGAACACCCAGCAGCCAAAGTCCTTTGTGAACTGGCAGATCTACAAGACAATGAAGTAGGAGATGGGACAACATCAGTAGTAAGTTTACATTGCCTAAACTGATACATTTAGGTGCAGCTTACCAATCCAGGTAGACTCCCGCTTATGATGGCTGGTACTTGGGCGCCCTTTGCCACATTTACTTATGTTTTTAAAATGAATGGATAAGACTGAATTCCAGACATGCATCTAGCTACACAGTTGAAATACGTATTACTTTTGTACCTGTTAAAGGATTTGTGATATTTCTGGCGGTAGAGAATTACTATTACCAGATCCTGCTGATTGGACAGAGATGATGATTCTGAATTGTTGTACGATTTCTATATTCCCCCCCCCCCCCCCTTATTCTTTGCTGTGGAGATTAACCCTTTATTTTCTCTGGTGAATCTTTCCAAATGTTACGGTGGGCATAAGAAGCAAGGAAACCCTAAAGTTGGAAAATCAGTTTTGAGGGCAGAAAGTAAATGGCATTTTCAGTTATGATAAACTGAAACGTTTGTTTTATATGACTTGTTAGTGTAGTTGTAATGCCCCTTTTACATTTCATTACCTAAAGCAGTTTTATTTACACAGGTAATTATTGCTGCAGAATTGCTGAAGAATGCTGATGAACTGGTGAAACAGAAAATTCACCCCACTTCCATCATTGGGGGATATCGTCTGGCTTGCAAGTGGGTTATCATGCTACTTTTTCTATAAACTATTTTTCATTTTATAAAACAGGTTTACTGTTTTTGCTTAATTGTGTGTGTGTGTGTGTGTGTGTGTGTGTTTCTTTTAATAACATGGTATAACTGTCCCTCCATAATAGATTAAGGCTTCTTCTTCTCAAAAGTGGACCTTCCGCTTACCTGTTTACTCCAACACCCCCCCCCCCCCCCCCCCCCGCGGTGCCATGTTTGGCACCTTTTTGACAGGTACCTGGCCCCACTTCCGGGAGAGGGGGCAGCACGCTTTGTGCATTCACAGTAGGGAACCGGCTGTGAAGCCGAAAGGCTTACCATGAATAGCGGCGGCTGCTCCCTGGACAGGTAAGTGTCCATATATTAAGTCAGCAGCTGCAGTATTTATAGCTGCTGACTTAATTTTTCATGGGGGGGCAGACCTCTTTAATACCCCCTGCACCCTTATGGCGCTTGTAGACACGCCCACAGAAGTGTGGCAGGCACCTTGGGGGATGGGGTGGGTGTTGATCTTCATTTTTGTGTGGAGGTGAGCTTACACTTTGTAAACAATCAATACTTAGAACTATGGTCCTATTTTTTTTTTTTTTTTTTTTAGACTGCGAGCAGGCAAGCTTTTTATTGCACAAGAGACATTGCTCTTGTCTTCTGCTTTAAAGTGGACCCTCTCCTAACTATCCTGAATACCCTACTTGCTTTACTACGTGGCTTTTTTTTTTTGTCTGGTCATATGAGCCTGCAGCTCTAGCTCTGCTTGATCAGTAAGCAGCTGCCTCAGGGGGGTGGAGGGAGTGCCAACATCTGGGCCATGGGAGCTTTTGGGTGACTTGACAGCATCTGGTGTCATAGCTGTTGAGCGGTCTCCTCTAATGGCCGGCAGGGCTGTGCAGCTATCTGTAAAGGTAGATGATTAGCTTTTTCTCTGAGCCATTTATGGATTTTTACTTTTTTGATCCATGGCATGGCTTTAATAAAACAGTTTAAGATACATTTATGAGGTTACTTTTTTACCTCTTTAGATTTGGGCTCTATTTTTTTCCTTTTAATGCTGAAGCAGGCCTTTTTGGTAATGGTTATGCAATTATCGAAAAAGGGGTTATTTTTTATTGTTTGTAAGCATTTGTCACTTTGCAATGGGGAAAAAAGTGTATTCCCTGTCAACCAATAAACATATTCAAATCTACCAAAAAATATGAAGAGTTGAGAACAGGTGAAAGTGGAAATTCGATGACCGTAATTCTGGCTATTCAGTTTCCACCACCTTTTTAGTGGTAAAAACGGTATGAAGCAAGTTTAAATGATTGGCAACAATTTATTTTTTGTTTGGCAAAGACATAATTTTTTTTAATTTTTTTTTTTTATTGCTATAAAACTGCCATCATGAGAACCATATGAACTGCTGATGCATATGTAAGTAACCAAACAGAGCAAAACCCAGAGTGGGAGTGACCATGCAGAGCAACACTTAAAATTCCTCTATTGCATGAAAAAGGACCTTTTTTATGAGGTTGCAGCTGTAGAGATTGGGCAGCATTCCAATTACCTTTTTTGGAGTCTGATTCTGAAAATCCTATTGCCATTTTGTAGACTCTTAACGGTAGTCTTTGCATACAGAATGTAACTGTTGGGCCCCTTTCACACTTGTGTGATCTGAAAGTCGTGTAAATTAGCCACAACTTTGATGCGATTTTGACGCGACTTGAAGCAATGCCCGTGTAATCTTGAGGTCTATGGACCTTGTTGCATCAGTCAGACCAAAGTAGTGCAGGGACTACTTTCAAGTTGCACAGATATGAATGGTACCAATGGTCGTGCGACTTTGCAGTCCCAAGTGTGAAAGGGGCCTTAAAGGGACACTAAAGGTTCCCGTTTAAAAAAAATAACAAACCTGTTATACTTCCACTGTGCAGCTCGTTTTGCACTCAGTGGCCTCGATCCTGGTCTTCTGGGGTCCCTCGGCAGCTGTCTCGGCTCCTCCCTGCAAGAACTAACCCCCTTCATGGGAAGCGCTCTCCCGTGATACAGCTGGTGGCTATAGCCGCAGACTGTATCACTCGGCCCTGCCCTTCGGCGCGCAGCGTCATTGGATGTGATTGACAGCAGCGCAAGCCAATGGCTGTGCTGCTATCAATCCATCCAATCAACGGCCAGACTGAGAGTGGAGAAGAGGGCGTCGGGCGAGCGCAGCAAGTGAACAAGCTCATGTAATTAAAACGGGGGGGGCTGGGGGTGCCGTCATTGCCAGTTTTTTTTTTCACCTTGATGCATTAAGGTGAAAAAAACTAACCTTTACAACCCCTTTAACTTTGCTATGTATGAAAATCCTGGCAGCCATTTTCTCTATCAGTTTTGTGTATTAAGTTTTTGCTATCTTTTTTCTTTTCCCAAAAGAGAAGCTGTCCGATACATCAATGAAAATCTCACAATCAACACTGACGAGCTTGGAAAAGATTGTCTTCTTAATGCTGCCAAGACATCAATGTCTTCTAAGATTATTGGAGTGTATCCTTTTTCACATTCTTTTCACATATGGTTCATTTATAGGGGTGCAACGGATCAAAAAACTCACGGATCGGGTCGATCCTCGGATCAGAGTCACGGATCGGATCATTTTTCGGATCCCCCAAAAAAAAGACAATCTTGTTACACCAACCAGAGTTTTAGATTTCAGTTATTTTCAACACAAAACTGAGCTTATTTGCTTAAATACAGTATTTTGTAAATCCGACGGACTCTTTACATGTTAAATTTTAAAAGCGGCAGCAAACCTTACATGCTTGCTAATGTGACGGAACACCTCTGATTTTCACGTTTAACTAAATGTACTGTTCTGCTCTGTGTACTGTTTTTAACCACATGACGCCTGCCCACAGTAGGTGTAATTCGAGCGGGCAGCAGCTCCAGGTTGGGCTACGTACCTGTACATTGCAGCCTTTCTTCCGGGTTTTGAGCGGGCATGCGTGCGTCCCCTGCCGACCCGGGCTGTGATTTGGACACTGCATGAGTTTTTGGCAGCTAATTTCAGCCAATGGTTTTGGCTGAACTCAGCTGTGGCCAGACACACACACACACACACACACACACACACACACACACACACACACACACACGCGCACACACACTTCTGTGTTTGCAAAAACACTGAACTCTGTGCATTGCGAACAGCGTTCTGGCTGTTTCTTCTCTTTGCAAATCTGGGAGGAAAAACGGACGAATAGTAAAAACGGCACACATTACACATTGTTGGTCCTACAGTTAACCATTTGCCCCTAGATGATAACCCCTTCCCAGCCAGTGTCAGTACAGTTATTGGCACTGGTCACTGTTTGTGTCACTCTTGATGACAATGTACCCCCCCCCCCCCCAGTCAGCTAGTGCCAGATTGCACGCCACACTGTCACAGTCCTACTATAGGTTGCGTATCATTGCCATTACTAATATAGGGTCATAGCTGTGTAAACTCCAGTATACATCATAGTTTGTAGATGCTAAAAACCTTTGCAAAACTTTTTGGGATATGTATTATAACAAAGTGGAAAATAATGCTTTTTTTTATTTCCAATATGTTCGGTATTTTTTGGTTTATATAATCAATAAGAAAAAAAAAAGTGGTTATCAAATACCATCAAAGAAAGCACTGTGTGGCAAAAAAAAATAATTTGTGTATAGTGACAGCGTAATTGCCGCCAGTTGTAGTGCAGTGCCAAGTAGCAAAAAAGCTCTGGTTATGACGGGTAAAACCTTCCAGGGCTCAATTGGTTAATAAAATATGCAGAGGTATGTACAGGCCCTGATAAAAGTTCAGGGGATATCCAAACTAGTCAGGGTTGCCTTAAGTAATACTGACCATAAAGAGAGAGAATATGAATACTTATTTTAGGAAGCGCTTTGGAATAACTATTAACTTTTTTTTGTTTTCGATGGTTCACATGTGGGTGAGAAATATCTGCCATTTGATGTGTTAGCCTTGACTCTTTGTTCAGCGACAGTGACTTTTTTGGTACCATGGTAGTCGATGCTGCGCTTGCGGTGAAGTACGTGGATCCTAGGGGTCAGGCTCGGTACCCCATCAATTCTATTAATGTCCTGAAAGCTCATGGCCGGAGCCAGAAGGAGAGCATCCTTGTCAATGGTTATGCACTTAACTGTGTGGTGGGCTCACAAGGTAATATAATTTGTGGGTAACCCTTTGGCTTGCCCTACCTGACATAACTAAGACTAACTTAATATAGATAGTTGGCTAGGCTTAAAGTAATACTAAAGGCAATTATTATTATTTATTTTTTTAAATGACAAACATATCCTACTTGCATGCTTTATGCAATGGTTTTGCACAGAGCAGCCCCGATCCTCGGGGTTCCCTGCTGGAGCTCCTGGCAGCGACCAAGCTGCTTGCAATTGGAGCACCTGAGCAGGCTCGCTCCCAAGCTGTGGCTCTGCATGGCTGTTCACACACAGAGCTGCAACTCGAGCCCCCCTCATTCCCCTTTCTCTTCTCATTGGCTCACTGGCTGTGATTGACGGCAGCGAGAGCCAATGGCTCTCTGTTGTCTCAGCCAATGAGTAGAGTCCCCAGACAGCTGACGTTCTTGTGCACATTGCTGGAGGAAGACTCGGGTAAGTATTGGGGAGGGGGGGAGCTGCTGCGCACAGGTTTTAAATTCTCTCAGAAGTCTATAAACAGTCAGTATATTTCCAGCTAGATTTACAACCCTGAGCATGCCCTGCCGCCTTTGGTTTACTTTGTACACTCATTGGCTGGCAAGATGCTGGGACTTGTAGTTCCACCTGGAGATATGACTTCCTCTCGCTGTAGAGTATGCCACAAATGGTTAAGCTTTGCACCCCAGGGCTACAATCGCCACATTCATACCAGTCTTTGAGCCGAAGTAGGATTCACTAATGCTTTTAGTGATGTGCTATTACGAAGTGACTTTGTCATTTGGTCTAGTTTCCCCAAAATCAGTTTTGTTCGATTTTTGTATATAAAGTGTAATGGCTGTTTGGCTATGCAAGCCTACTTAATAGTCTGACTTTCCTCATTGTGAAGTAAGCCCATATCAGAAAGAGGTTGCCAATGTTGATCCCTGCAATTGCTTGTAACCCATCTGTTATGCTGATTGAGAGTGTTCAAAACTTTGAGTAACCGACTCAAGAATGCAGAGCAAAACATTCTGATTGCAATGCTTCTAAGGCCCCTTTCACACTGGGGCGGGAGGTGTGGTGGTGGTAAAGCGCCGTTATTTTTAGTGGCGCTTTACCGTCGGATTTGTGGCCAAAAAAGGGCTAATGCAACCCGCAGTGCGCCTCTGCAGCGGCGAATTGCCGGCGGTATAGCCGCGGTTTCCCATTGCTTTCAATGTGGAGGAGCGGTAGACACACTGCTCCAAAGATGCGGCTAGCAGGACTTGTGGAGCGGTCCTGCTAGCGCACCGCTCCAGTGTGAAAGCCCTTGGGCTTTCACACTGGAGAAACGGCAGACGCTGTTTCATGTCGGTTTGCAGGCGCTATTTTTAGTGCTATAGCGCCTGCAAACTGCCCCAGTGTGTAAGGGGTCTAAATCGTTGACTCAGAGAGAGCCACGCAGCAAGAATTTTAGAAAAAGGTCGGTAAGGGCAGCAAAAGGCTTTAATTATAGCCAGGGTGGATTTGATTTAAATCACTAGTAAAAAGGCTTGATTAAAAATTAGGATTTAAATTGAGTAGATTTAAAAAAAAAAACTCATCTGTCCCGCAGCGGCTCCTACTATGACCTGCTGTTGACTCCCCAACAGTCCCATTCATTTTAATGGGACAGCTGGTGATGCGACAGTGACACAACAAAGTGAGGGATGTGGCGGCAGCAGGTAAGTGAATGCCAGCTAACAGGCGCTGCCATGATGGGTCTGAAATGACAGGTGCTCTTTAAATGCAAGAACTCTTTAAAGGGGATGTAAACCCTTGTGTTTTCTCACCTTAATGCATCCTATGCATTGAGGTGAAAAAAACTAAAAACTTCTGGCACTGACCGGCTCTCTAGCCCCAACCCCCCCCCCCCCCCGTTTTTTACTTGCCTGAGCCCATTGGCTCTTGCTGCTGTCAATTAAAGCCAATGTCCCGGTGGGTGGGGCCAAGTCTACCATTCTGTGTCTATGGACACAAATGCTGGACTCCGGAGCACCCTCGCAAGGTAACGCCCAGGGAGAGCGATTCGCCTAGTGGGTTTACTGATGTGAGGAGCCGCGAGCGCCATTGGGGGACCCCAGAAGAGGAGCATCGGGGGCCACACTGCAAAACTAACTGCACAGTGGAGGAAAGTATGTTTGTTTGCAATTAAAGGGGTTGTTAACCCTCGGTTTAAAAAAAAAAAAATGTGGAGGTTTCTTAATTAGAATAATAAGCTGTTGGGTTAGAGAACAGCGATATCAGAATGGATTCAATCATACAGTTTGTAGTGTACATAGCTTTACAAAACGATTGGATAAAGGAATATTCCTTAACTTTGTTTTATCTTATGGTTACTGGGAAATTGTGTGAATGCAGTGCATGTTTTCTCAGCTTGCGCTTGGCTTCATTGAATGAGTTTACCAAAAAAATAAAATCTTGCAGAATATATAGCCTCATGCTGAATAAACTATCTTTAGATAGATTTTTTACTCAAAAGGCATTTTATTAAAATAAATTTGATTTAAAATCCAAAAAATACGAGATGTAGATATTTTTTATTTTTTTATCCACCCTAATTATTGCAGGTGGTTTATTGCAACCCTAGTTAGGTTAAATTTTTAGTTATGCCTTGTCATGTCTACTTTCATCTTTTCATTTATTTTGTTTTTTAGGGATGCACAAGAGGATCACAAATGCAAAAATTGCCTGTCTGGATTTCAGCCTGCAGAAAACAAAAATGAAACTTGGTGTACAAGTGATTATTTCAGACCCATCCAAGCTGGATCAGATCAGACAAAGGTATGCACATTTGTTCAACACTTCACCTATGAAGCAAGCTCATGAGTTTTTTTTCTTGAAAGATAGTGGGGAGCATAGTAAAGAAATTATTGCTAATGTTAGGCATTTCACCCTCCCCGTTTATTTTGCTTTTTTTTTTTTTTTTTTTTTTTTTTTTTTTTGCTGAGATGGGCTCAGATGAGATACTAACCCACACACCGGGTCTAGCGTTGTCCTGCTGAGATCCTCTTCTCAGCAGCAGCCTCTGCGTCCCACGCCGCCATATACATCTGTGACATCAGTAGGCTGCACAGGCTCTTCTGAGTTATGACTCACTGTTAGGCCAACCCCCTCTTCTCTTATTGAATGGGGGGGGGGTGATTTGCGGGGCTCCCGGTGCCTCCTGGGATTTGAACAAGAGTAGGTGCTGGGGGCACTGATGTCACTCACCTAAGCAAATAAATGTGAGCTGGCGGCAGCGGAAACTTAAATTTAAGAAAGAACCTAATCGTTGTGCAGCGGAGTGGGGGTGAGATGCAAAGGAGCAAAATCCCTAAAATGGGTGTCCGATCCGGTCCACTTGTCAGTTTTTCAGGCAGATTTGATCGGACCTTGCACTCTCCCTTATGGTGCGTCCGTGGTGACATGTCCGCTGCTATCAGATTCTGCCTGCAAAATCCAGACATATGGTGGTCCTATTTTCCATCTGTCTGGCGGATTGATTCAGATAAACAGACTGGTCCGTTTTCACCTGATTTCCCCATAGGAGAGCGGGACAGCCTGTCTCCGCGCCGCAAAGTGAGCGAAGACGGACCTGTCATCTGCCTGCTCAGCGAGAATCGGCAGAGCGATCCCTTGCTGAGCAAGCAGAATCCGCCAAATGAAGGCGCACGTGTGAAAGGGGCCTTGGGCCCCTTTCACACTTATTCGATTTGTCCCACGATTTTTGATGGCAAAGTAGCATGACAAGTCGTTTCCCATGCTTTCCAATGACAACCATTCATATTGGTACAACTTCAAGTCGTTTAGACTTCAAAGTAGTCCTCGATTTTGATGGCACTTACACAGGCATTCCCTAAAATCGCACGACTTTGAAGTCGCACTAGTGTGGAAGGGGCTTTACGTTTTTTTGAGCCCAGCATTATTCTTGTGTAAACTAACATTTTGGAAATTTCTATCCTTGTGACATCAGGTGTAAATGTCCCATAATGGCACCAGAATTGTTTTGAGCCACACTTTATTTTATGTTTGAGAGAGCAATTGGGATGCAGTGCAAGTTTTTTTTTTTTCTCAGTTTACAGCAAAGTGCTATAAGAATCTTTGCAAAGAACATGCTCAGTGGTATTGAAGATGAGCAGACTGATAATCCTTGTTTAGTTTTAAAACGTGTATTCATTTATGTGCAGGGTATTTCCAGCAGTCGTAATGTCTCCCCATTTTATTTGCTGCCACGCAGTACTAATGGTGTGAGCAGTTATACGCGTGGGGTAAAGTATTAATGGGCTTCTGGTTTTTGTGGTGGAGTAACTTGTATGCTTTCCACCTTCACAGAAGCTGTACATGATATGCTTGCAGTCTGGCTTTTAATCAGACTGGTAGTTTCTCCGGTTTAGTGGTAGTTAATCTTGACTTACAGTACAATATAGTTTATTTAGTAAATCACATTGAAAGATTTGTAGCTTTTAGTGGAACCTTTTCCACTTCTCAGATGAATACCTCTAATATACTTGGCTTCAGCTCATATTGCATGATGTAAACAGATGCTTCTCGCTCCCCTGGGTGGAACTTTTTCTCCCATATAACCCCTTTCTCCTTTTTTTTTTTTTTTTTTTTTTTTTTTTTTTATTTTTTTTTTATTTAATTTGTCTTTTTCCTTTTTATTTTAATTCACAAAATTTTGATGTCTTGACCCTTGTGGGACGCCTCCCCATTGCGGTGCAGGTGATTACATAACCTGGGCTGCCTAAATATTTATGGCTTTACCCTCCGGTAACTACCTGGAGTGATCTTATCTCTGGTAGGATGTACGCAGAAACTGATGGAGTATCTGTTATTTTGTATTGATATGTTCTGTGTTGCATACCACTAAATAAGACGTTTAGCAAATAAAAATTCACTTTTTTTTTTTGTTTTGTTTGTTAAACATCCCAGGTTGACACTGCTGTTAAACCATTACACATTTTTACATTTTTAAGGCCTCATGCCCACTGGCGTTTTTACAGCTGCGTTTTTTGCAGCTTAAAAACGCCTGTCCATGTTATTGTAAATATTTTTTATTTTTTTTTTGAAAAAAAAAAAAAAACCGTCGGAGCTAAAAACGCGACCGCGCGTTAGTGCGCGGTTTTGCGCGTTTTTTGACGCTCGCGTTTTTTCCTGCCTAATTCTGACGCTGAGGAACGCACTGGTCCTGGTTTTTTTTTACAGCTTACAAACGCCTATGCTCTTTACAGCTCAAAAACGCCTAGGTGGGCATGAAGCTATAGACTAACATGGACAGGCGTTTTTAAGCTGTAAAAAACGCTCAAAAACGCGGCTGAAAAAACGCCCGTGGGCATGAGGCCTTACTATAAAGAACTCTTTCCATGTGTGGAGGTTAAACCGCTTTTCCAGTCACAAAGGGTGCTCCCTTGTCTTTTGCAATCTTAAAGGGAACAACTGAATAGACCATTTATGTATTCATACATGGGGATCATATCCTAATTCCCTCTTCTCAAGGGGGAATACATTTATTTAGTTATAGCCCAGACTTGCAATTTAACAATCTTAAAGTGGCACTATACTTGCCTTCTATCCAGCCCTGCAGTCATCCAGAGCTGCCTGCTGCTGACCTTTTCGGCTATTTTCATTTGCCCGGCGGTCACCCCTGCGCATGCCTGGGAGTTCATTACCCTCAGCATTGCCAAAATTTGTGCAGTCTACAGGGCATACAGGTAGGTAAGGGAATGTTAATACAGGGGAGACATAGTATGTCTCCTGCATTAAAATCCTGCATGTTTTCCAAATTTAGTTTTTCTTAAAGTTGCACTTGAAAATGCTGCTGTCCAAAGATACCTCTGTTGCTCCTTTATCTTGCCAGATCATCAAGTGAAAGCAGGGGGGAAATTAACTATAAAATAAATGCAGCCACCACATCCAATGATTGGTAACCTGCAATATATAACATTTTTGGTTTAATTTTTTATTATTTTTTCACAGTTACCATCCAAGCAATGTACTTGGCTCAGCTTGTAAAACTGTTCTATAAAATGCTGCTTTTTTGCTGTATTGTGCTTTTGTATGTTCAGTTTTCTTTATTTTTTGTTTCCTTTTATAGGGAATCTGACATTACCAAGGAGAGGATTCAGAAGATCTTAGCAACTGGGGCAAATGTTATTCTTACTACTGGTGGCATTGATGATATGTGCCTCAAGTACTTTGTTGATGCTGGTGCAATGGCTGTGCGAAGAGTTCTTAAAAAGGATTTGAAACGTATTGCAAAAGCTACTGGAGGTAGGCTTGAGTACTGCTTGACTTGCTTGTTTCTGAACGCAGACACCCTAGAGAATAAAATAGTGTCAGTTTTCGGTCTAGGGAGTGCAAAGTTTCAGTAAAAAATATACACTAAAGGTAATTTTAGGGCACAAAATGCAATACATTTTTTATTTTTTTGTTAAAATATAAAAGACGAGCTTGCACACAGTAAATGGATACCGAACATGTCAAACCTGACACATGAAATGGCAACAAGTTTCAGCACCCTATATTTTCTATAGGCGACACTTTAAAAGCCCCCTATAGTTCATCTGTTTAGCGTTACGGAGATCGTTTGGTGCTAGAATTAATGCTCTTACTCTGGCGTGCCTGACTAAATGTAACGTAACGTGTAGCCCAATCAGCGTTTTTATGTGTGTGCCTCCGACATGTGCGTTTCCCTTCGTGTAAAGGGGGGGGGGGGGGTTGGGACAGCTCAAAAAAAAAAAAATTCGGAGTTGATTTTATGTGCTCGGGTGTAACTTTTTTTTTTCATTTTTTACAAAAAGTCCACTGATTTTTGGATGGCCTGTTCTCTTTAATGAGACATCCAGGGTCTAAAAGACCCTGGATGGTCTCCCCTTAGCTCCACTGAATGTAATGTAATGCAGATTGCATTGAAACACATTCTATCCTGGCTACTGAGAGGCAAGGAGAGCACACACAGCTAGAGAATTAACCACAGTGTGTTCTCCAAAAATTGACGAGAAAATATTACATCCTGCTATAAAACGCATCCGATTGCGAGGGAATTTTTTTTTTTTTTAATTTCTTCATAAATTTAGGCCAATATGTATTGTTTTAAAAAAATAAAAATAAATCCCAATAAGCGTATATTGATTGATTGCATGTGAACGTTGTAGCATCTACAAACTATGGATTAGATTTATGTGATTTCTATACATTTTTCTTATATACTAGTAATGGCAACAATCAGTGACTGAGGCTGGGTTCACACCTCTGACGGATGCGGCGTGCAGCAGGGGTTTGATGTGTCCTTGTTCTCCGTTTCAGGGACGAATCCGGGTCGTATTTTTGCCTGCATTTGGTCCTGAAACGGAGCCAAAGACGCAGCTGCAAGGGAGATATGTGAACCGGCTCCATAGAGGGCCGGTCACATTCTCCTGTCATGTGAATATTTGCATATGTGTGAACCCAGCCTTATAGCGGTACTGCAATATTGCAGACCAACGGACACTGGCACTTTGCTGGAACCAGTGACACTAATACAGTAATCTGTGCCAATGACACGGGCTGGGAAGGGGTTAAACAGCTAGGGTGATCAAAAGGTTAACTGTGTGCCTAGCCAGTGTTTGTGTACAGTGTGCTGCTTTTACTAGGGGGAGGGAAGAATTTTAGTCCCTGCTTTTGCAGAGACACAGAATCCCCCCCCCCCCGTTAACACTCAGATATGCCTTGTTTACATAAACATTTCTCAGTTCTGTGTATTGCCGACCGGCGGGTGCTGGAGGACATGGAGTGCAGATCAGCTTCTGCTGTGAAATAGCCAGCACCCGATTTTGCTTAAACAGACCGATTGTGGAAACATTTTGCCACCCCATAGAGGGCAGCGGCCTGTGTAGCGGACACGGACTTGTCATCCACCTGCTCAGCAGGGATCAACCAGATTCTCAAACCCCCCCCGCTGAGCAAACAGATCCTGCCCCGTGTGAAAGTGGCCTTAAGAACAATTTCCATAACGTGCTAGTGAGCACTGGTGGCAGTCATCCTCAGTTGGCCAGTTCTGTGTATAGAGATAAAAAGGGAAGCACCACCTAAGTGCAGTATTGTAGTAGTTTATCAACAAATGATTAAAAACACTCAAAGTGCAGGATAAAGAATCGCTTATGTATACAAGAAATCTGCTACGCTTGTCCCTGTCCTGTGGAAACCGCCACCACAACCCAAAAGCTGTAGATGGACATGTTGGGGCATAGGCTGATGTGAGGTCAGAGGGAGGGGCTGGGAACATGAGATTTTTGACTTGGGGCGCACTGCTCATTCTACAGGCCTACATGATGAGCTATTTCTTTATCCTGTATTTTGTTTTTAAAGGAGTTATGGCAATAACTGCACTCACCACAGAAAGGCTATTCTTCTGCATGTGTGCAGAACTCGGAACAGCCTGGATGGGAGGGAGGAGGAGGAGGGTGGGAGGGAGGAGGAGGGTGAGAGGGAGGAGGAGGGTGAGAGGGAAGCTGCCTGTGTGTGAAGAAACTCAGAACAGCCTGGACGGGAGGGGGGTGAGAAGAGCTGAATTGCTGCTGAAGTCTCGGGAGCACGCAGACAAGCAAAAGCCATGTCGGTCATAAAGAGGAAAAATGGGTTGGATACTGACATTATGGTCTGGCTGATGCTGCATGACAGACCTTAGCCCCTCCCACAGTTTTTTTTTTTTTTTTTTTGATTTAACAAGAGGTGTACATTTCAGCAGGCCGGAAATCATTTTTCATTGCACCTCGCCAGGGTTCATATAATGCAAAAAATTAATTGAACCCATACTACTCTTTAAACCTTTTTTTAATTATTACTATACTGCACTTAGGTGGCACTTCCCTTCCCCCTTTTTACCTAAATGCATTTTATCCATTTAATTAAGAGCCCAATTATCTTGTTTTTTACAGCAATGGTTTGCTCAACACTTGCTAACCTGGAAGGTGAAGAAAGCTTTGAGCCTTCCATGCTGGGGCAGGCTGAAGAAGTTGTACAAGAGAGAATATGCGATGACGAGCTGATCCTAGTTAAAAAGTAAGTGGACGTTAAACTAATTTTGGATGATTGGTTGTACCAATTCATTACCACAGCAATCTATATTGTGTCCTCGGCTGACCTACAGTGTGCGATAATAATTATGATTCCCTTCAGATTTTGTAAGTTTGCCCACTTACAAAGAAATAATTGGTCTATAATTATCACGGGTGTATTTTAAATGATGGACAGTATATCAACCAAAAATAACACAATAAAAATGTTATAAATTGAGTTGCAGTTCAGTGAGTAAAATACGTTTTTCTCTTACCATCCATGGACTGACACGGTGTCTCTTTACACTTTACACGTGGGTTATGTCCCTGCTTGCAGGAGAAGACCTAGGCAGAATGTGAGATGTTATACATACATTCTAAAAGCCAGAGCTGAACAGCCCCACCCAGGGGGCGGTCCCTCCGGACATAACCCTCCCACTACAGTCAGCAGACTTCAGTTTTTTTCTGCCTAGCAGAAGGAGAAGACGTGGCTCTCTCAGGAGCCAGTCTCCTGACCTATTTTTATTCCTTTTCTGGAATTCTTTTTTATTTTATTTTTGAGAATCTTCTATCAACTGTCGGCTGGGCAACAGGTTGGGTACAAGATATCCTCGTAGTCTTCCCTGTCCGACCATCGAGCGTGCTGATCCTCGCCTTGTGTGCGTGAGACTCAGTTCACGACAGGCCCCATGACTCCAGGGGTGGCCGGGTTTGCTTTCATGCTCCCACGGTCCTCTCAAGACTGAACAGCTCCTGACTGACTGTATCTTTCGCGGTGGACCGGGCCGACAGCTACTCAGTACTGCACTGTGATAGTCCTGTCAGAAACACACCAGTGGGTCCCTCAGGGGACGGGTAAGTAGTCTCTCCTGCCTGCAGGTGAGTACAAAAAGCTGTGTGTTTCTCTGTGGGGGATTTTTCCTGTCTCCCCCTGTATTTCATTGTCACTCTCTGTCACCATTGCTGGCGCTGTGCTGTGTGGGGTGCCTGGGGGTCACACTGTTCTTGGAGGGGCTAATGCTGGTCTGCAGATATGCTTGGGGCCTTTTTTTTTTTTTGTGTGTTTTGGGGCCTGAGTGGCGCTGTGTGTGTGCTGTTTTTTTCACTTTTGCTGAGTCATGGCGGCCATCTTGCCGTGGATCGCCTCAGTGAAGTGCGGCGGCCATTTTCTTGTAGCCCGCGCGCTCTTCAGCACTAGTTTGGCCTCTAGCGCTGCTGTAACAGCGCGAATCTCCTCACAATCTCCTCACAGCTCACCAGCACTGACACAGCGCGGTACAGACAGCGGAACTGAGCGGTCCCTGGTCCGGTTTGGTGAGTCCCCTGGGCGCCCCCTCCTCAGTCAGCACAGCCTGTGGGTGGACTTTTTATCTGGAGAGTCTCAGAGGGGGGCAATATGGAGTCTCTGTCACCAGCTTCCCCTAAATGTCAGTGGACAACAGGCAGTGCTTCAGCACCTGCGGTCCCTAGGGACCAGTTGTGGGCAGTCCTGGAATCATTTCTGACCAGGATGAGAGCTGTGTGCAAGCGCAAGGGAGCAAAAAAGCGCCCTCTTCCCACTTTACTTCATGAGGGCAGTGCGCTGATTCAGATATGGGCCTAGCCACTACCGCTCAGGACCCTAGTTCTGAATGTATTGGATGGTTTTGAACAGGACATTCCTTATGAGGAAAACTCCAGTTCTGAGTCAGTAAATGACAGGGCGCTTGTTAGTGTACTCATGACTGCGGTGAGGGACACTCTCAAGCTAAAATGCTGCGGATGCAGAACCTCAGGCGGATACAGTCTCCTTTGGTTCTTTTAAGGCCAGGCCTTCTAAAGAGGTTTTTCCATATGTACTTTCTTTGACCAGCTCATTGATAAGGTCTGGGAAAAGCCGCAGAAGAATTTTTTTATGGTCCCGCGGCGTTTGTCTATCAGATACCCCTTGAAGATGCCCTA
The DNA here is from genome assembly GCA_029206835.1 of Rana muscosa. NCBI lineage: Eukaryota > Metazoa > Chordata > Amphibia > Anura > Ranidae > Rana > Rana muscosa. The sequence continues at coordinate 123,784,715 of CM055121.1, forward strand.
CTTAAAAAGTGGGCTTCTCCCCCAGGGTCGACCCTCCAGTCGCCCGGTTGAACAAGGCCATCACTCTCCCGATGGAGGGGACTCCTGCATTTGAGGACCCCACTGACAGGAGGTCAGAAGTGGTGAGCAGAGCCATGTTTGCCTTGTTGGGATCCGCCCTACGGCCTGTGGTAGTGGCGACCCTTGTGTCTTAAACACTTACAGGTTGTGCAAAAATGTTGCACCTAGCTGTACAGGAGCATGATCTTCCTCCAGACACAGTTGCTCTGGCCCACCAACTGGTTCAGGGCCTGGTTTATGTGTGCGACGCCACGTTGGACGCGGCCCCTTTAATATCCAGGGCCTCTGTCTCGGCGGTGGTATTGCGTCGTCTTATCTGGTTGAAGTGCTGGTCTGCTGACCTAGCCTTAAGAAGCTCCTGACAGATCTACCATTTAAAGGTGGTAGACCTTTCGGTGCTGCTCTGGATGACATCGTCATGGATGTCATGGGAGGTAAAAGCACTCTTCTTCCTTAGACTAGCAAGAGTGAGGAGGCCCGCCGAAAACAGGGGCCTTCCTTTCCAGCAAAACGGGGTTTTTCCGTCAGTCAGAGTCCACGGGTAGGTCCTCTCAGACTGACGGCAGTGCGGCTGGTGGGCACAAGTGCCCCTGGGTGCGTAAGCCGAACAAGCGGCTCCCAAGCCCGCCTCCGCGTGAAGTCTTGCCTCCGCCCGACTCTGGGGTGGGGGGACGACTTCGCAGGTCACGAATCGGTGGTCCTCCCTAATCTCCGACTGGTGGGTGTGCGAGGTGGTCACCTCAGGATACAGGATAGTATTCCGATCCTGGCCCCCAGACAGATTCTTTCCCTCGAATCTTCCTCTCCTTCCTACCTGTCGGGCAGCCCTCTTGGGGGCTGTACAGGATTTGATCAGGTCCGGAGTGATTGTGCCGGTTCCGTCACAGGAGAGTTTTCACGGATTCTACTCGAATCTGTTTGTCGTCCCAAAAATAGGACGTGGTTCGACCTATCCTGGACCTCAAGGCCCTGAATGCCTTCGAGAAGGTGCAGAAATTCCGCATGGAATCCATTCGCACAGTGATAGCTACACTCCACCAAAGGGATTTTCTTCTGGCGTCCTTGGACTTCAAGGACGCCTACTTGCATGTTCCGATCTGCGCAAGTCACCAGAAGTTTCTGCGCTTGCGATCAGCGAGGTCCACTATCGATTGTGGCTCTTCCTTTTGGCCTAGCCTTGGCACCAAGGGTGTTCACCAAGGTGCTTGCTCCGGTTCTAGCCTTCTGTTACAGTGAGGTATTGCTGTCGTGGGCTATCTGGACGATCTTCTGCTAAGAGCAGAAAGTGGCTCAGACTTAGAGGAAAGGTGACTATCGTCAATTAGACCCTCAGGGACTTCGGTTGGTTCCTGAACATTCAGGAGTCAGTCCTGGTCCCGACTCAGTGTCTGGAGTATTTAGTTGTGATTCTAGACTCCTTGGAGGCAAAGGTATCCTACCTCTGGAGAAGTTGCTGACACTTCAGTCTGCGGTGCGGGTGCTGACATCCCGAAAATGGTTGTCAATCCGTTTTTGTGCATGAGAGTCCCGGGACTCGTGGTGGCCTCCTTCGCGGCCGTTCCGTATGCCCAATCACACACCAGGGCATTGCAGAAGGAGATCTTGTCCACCTGGGACAAATCCCCGTTGTCCTTGGATCTTCAGATCCAGGTGATTCACCTGGTCAGGGCGCCCCTGACATGGTGGTTGAGATCCTCGGCTCTTCGGTCCAGAAAGTCGTTCCCCTCCCATCCAATGGACGGTACTCACGACGGACACCAGCCTGACGGGCTGGGGTGGAGTCTGGGGAGTCCTGTCGGCTCAAGGCCTTGGACTCCGGACGAGCCCGTTTACCAATCACTGTTCTGGAAATACGGGCCATTGGACTGTGTCTCTCCTCAGGTCGGAGAGAGTACGGGGTCGCTCCATAAGGAGCCAGTCGGACAACGCCACGGTGGTGGCGTATGTAAACCATCAAGGGGGGACTCGGAGCTCAGCTGCGGCTTCCGAGGTAGTCCGTATCCTGAAGTGGGCCGGAAGAAACGTGCTGGCTCTGTAGGCCATTTACATTCTGGGCATAGACAATGGGCAGGCGGACTATCTGAGTCGCCAATCGCCGGACCAAGAAGAGTGGCCCTTGCATATTTCAACTCCTTTGCCGACGGTGGGGCACGCCGGATGTGGACCTGCTGGCCTTTCGACTCAATCGCAAGGGTCGAGGTTGTGGCCAGATCCAGGGATCCTTGGGCGATGCCTCGGATGCGTTGGTGGCCCCATAGGGTCCTTATCGCCTGATATAAACTCTGGTGATCCTAATTGTTCCTGATTGGCCTCAGCATCACTGGTACGCTGATCTGGTACGTCTCGTCGCGGATGTTCCCTGGCGGTTGCCGATGAGGGAGGACCTTCAGTCTCAAGGTCCTATGTTTCATCCGGCTTACAGTCTCTGGCTTTAACGGCAGGGCTGTTGAAAGCCAGGTGTTGAGGGTCCGAAGGTCTCTCGGACTCGGTCATTTTGACCATGTTAAGGACACGGAAGTCTTCCTCCAAGCAGATCTATCACCGTGCCTGGAAAGCTTATATCGCCATATGCGAAGCGCTGGACTGGCGTCCTCGGACGTATTCCGTCCCCAGAATCCTGCGTCCTCTGCAGTGTGGAGTGACCCAAAAGCTTGCTTTGAGTACCATCAAGGATCAGATTTCGGCCTTGGCCGTCTTCTTTCAGCGACCTCTAGCGGGTCATTTCTTGGTTAGCACCTTGTGTTGGGGGTTTGCCATGTGCTCCCTCCTGTCAAGCCTCCTCTCCCACCGTGGGATCTGAATTTGGTGCTCTCGGTCCTCCAGGAACCTCCTTTTGGGAATATCCGGGATATTCCCCTCTTGTCTTGTCTCAGAAGGTGGCCTTTTAGTGGCAATCACTTCTGTTTGACGGGTGTCTGAGTTGGCGGCTTTGTCCTGCAAGTCGCCATATTTAGTCATCCATAAGGATAAGGCGGTGTTGCATCCGTGACCTTCCTTTTTTACCAAAGGTGGTGTCTACCTTTCACCTACATGAGGACATTGTCCTCCCGTCCTTGTGTCCTCATCCATCACATCCCAGAGAGTTTGCGCTGCACATATTGGATGTGGTACAAGCCTTACGGGTGTACCTGTCTGCTACTGCTTCTATTCGAAAGTCCGACTCACTGTTTGTGACTGTCTCTGGTCCATAACAGGGCCAAGCGGTTTCGTCTGCCATCATTTCTAGGGGAATCAGACAAACCGTCATTCAAGCCTATGCTCTCAAAGGGCGGGCGCCTCCCTTTCCGGTTACGGCGCATTCCACCAGGGCAATTGGTGCTTCCTGGGTTTTCCGACATCAAGCGTCGGTTGCACAAGTGTGCAAGGCGGCGACCTGGTCGTCTGTTCATGCCTTTTAAGTTTTATAAGGTTAATGTGGCTGCATCTCCGGATGCTTCCTTCGGCCGCAGGGTGCTGCAGGCCGCTGTTTAAAGTTGCGACTCCTCCGTTGAGGAGCTCTGCCTTCTTGGAGTGAAGTTTTTGGTTTTTCCATTTATACTGCTCCCATCCCTCTTGACACTGCTTTGGGACATCCCACGTGTAAAGTGTAAAGAGACACCGTGTCAGTCCATGGATGGTAAGAGAAAATAGGATTTTTTGTACTCACCGTAAAATCCTTTTCTCTGACATCCATGGACTGACACGGCACCCACCCTTCCTTTTTAAGTTTGTACTGCTTTGTTACGAACTGAAGTCTGCTGACTGTAGTGGGAGGGTTATGTCCGGAGGGACCGCCCCCTGGGTGGGGCTGTTCAGCTCTGGCTTTTAGAATGTATGTATAACATCTCACATTCTGCCTAGGTCTTCTCCTGCAAGCAGGGACATAACCCACGTGTAAAGTGACACCGTGTCAGTCCATGGATGTCAGAGAAAAGGATTTTACGGTGAGTACAAAAAATCCTATTTTTTTTGATCCCCTTACCAACCAACAATTCTGGCTCCACAGACCTGCTACAGTATGTGGTACACAGATTAGTCCTGAATTTTACACACACACACACACACACACACACACACACACACACACACACACACACACACCTGTCCACAGAATCTTTTTCTTCCATCTTCCTCACCATCATGGGCAAGACAAAAGCCCTGTCAAGGGACGTTGGGCACAAGATTGTTGACCAGCACAATGGGTTACAAGACCATCCAGCAAGAAGCTTGGTGAGGAGGAGACAACTGTTGGTAGCGTTTATTCGCAAATGGAATAAATACGAAATAACCATCAATGGCCCTTAGTCTGGAGCTCCATGCAAGCTTTTGTCTCATGGGATAAGGCTGATCATAAGAAAATTGAGGGATCAGCCCAGAACTACACGAAAGGAGCTTGTAAATGATCTCAAGGCAGTTGGGACCAGTGTCATGGATTGAAATCCTGCAGCACCCATAAGGTACCCCGCAAGAAGGCACATGTACAGACTCGTCTCAAGTTTGTCAGTGGGCATATAAATGATAGGCAGGTGCCAACCAATCGGGACAGCAATGTTACAAACTACGCTGTCTCCACTACCGTAGTGACACGTTTTGCTAAAGCTACCTGGACCGCCTCTCCTAACAATCAGCTTTTGGAATAATCCTGTATTGAACGAATTGCTTATGATCCCTCACCCACAATACTGGATTGTTAGAGGTGTTGAATACCTTTTTTGTCATTTATATACGGAACAGGGCCTTTGCCCAATTGAGAGGGCTTAAGGCCCCATGCACACGAGACGCCGGTGCAAACTCTACTGAACACACGTTTTTAAAGGCTAAAACCGGCATTTAAAAACGCCCGTTTTGCCGCGATTTTATTGGCAATTTACCGCGTTTGCGTCTATATAGGTGTTTAGTTAACCACTTCAATACAGGGCTTTTAAACACCCTTCCTTACCAGACCAATTTGTAGCTTTCAGCGCTCTCACACTTTGAATGACAATTACTCAGTCATGCTACACTGTACCCAAACCAAATTTTTATCATTTTTTTCTCACAAACAGAGCTTTCTTTTGGTGGTATTTAATCACCGCTAGGTTTTTTATTTTTTGCAATATAAGCGAAAAAAGTTAGATTTTTTTTTTTAAAAAAAAACACTTTTTTTTGGGTTTTTATTGTAAAATTTTGCAAATAAGTAATTTTTCTTCATAAAATTGGGCCAAAATATATACTGCTACATATCTTTAGTAAAAATAACCAAAAAAGTGTATATTATTTGGTCTCTGTGAAAGTTATAGAGTCTACAAGCTATGGTGCAAATCATTGAAAAATTATCACATCTGATCACACCTGATGTACTGAAGGCCTATTTCATTTCTTGAGACCCTAACAAGCCAGGAAAGTACAAATACCCCCCAAATTACCCCTTTTTGGAAAGCAGACATTCCAATGTATTTAGTAAGAGTCATTGTGAGTTTTTTGAAGTTGTACTTTTTTCCCACAATTCTTGGGAAATTTTTTAAATTTTTATTTTTTTGCACAAAATTGTCATAATAACAAGTTATTTCTCTCACACAGCACATGCATACTTGCAATGACACCCCAAAATACATTCTGCTACTCCTCCTGAGTATGGCGATACCAAATGTGTGAGACTTTTACACAGCCTGTCCAAATACAGAGGCACAACATTGAAATAGCACCTTCAGGCATTCTAGGAGCATAAATTACACATCTCATTTCTCAACCACCTATTACAGTTTTGAAGACCCTGGAGCACCAGGACAATAGAAACGCCCATAAAATGACCCCATTTTGGAAAGCTAACACTCCAATGTATAGTCTATGAGGCATAATGAGTCTTTTGAACGGTTCATTTTTTTCCAGAAGTTTTTGGAACATGTGGGAAAAAAATGAAAATGCATTTTTTTTATACAAAGTTGTCCATTTATAAGATATTACCAACACATAGCATGTACATAGCAAAAATGACACCCCAAAATACATTCTGCTACTCCTCCTGAGTATGGCGATACCAAATGTGTGAGACTTTTACACAGCCTGGCCAAATACAGAGGCCTAACATCTAAGTAGCACCGTCATGTGTTCTAGGAGCATAAATTACACACATAAATTCCTGACAACCTATCACATTGTTGAAGGCCCTTCATATTTCTAAAACATAGCATGTACTGTACATACCAATTATAAACCAAAATACATTCTTCTGAGAAAAAGGGTAAAGAAAAGATTACCTGCGGTTTTAGTAGTGCAGTGGTCCAAAGAGGAGAGCATCGGTCCAGGCAGCAGGCAGGAACGTGGACAGCGACAGCAAAACAGGCAGCAGGCAGGAATAGTCAGTACAGGTAGAGATGATGTCAGCACAGCCAAAGCATTGGTCCAGATAGCAGGCAGAGATGTGGTCAGCAGTAGCAAAAGGAACAAAGGATCGTCCATGCAGCAGGCAGGAATACTGTCCATAGTTAGTACATGCAGCAGGCAGAGGTATGGTCAGCACAGCCAGAGTATTTGTCCAGGGAGCAGGCAGGACCATCAAGCTTAGGGCAACGGTCAGGAAAGAATGGGGACAGGGGTAGAGGCTTCTCCCACCCAAATCGCTTTGAAGCCTCCGGACAACCAGACCCTGTTCTGGGAACACAGAAAACCAAAAACTGGTTTTCTGAACTCAGAACACTATTCTGGAGCCCCTCACATATGTGAGACCCCTGTGTAGCAGGGTGAAAGATCAGTCCAAGGGGGCAGGCAAAAACATGGTCAACAGGCCGAGGTCAGTGCAGGTAAAAGGCAGAAATAAACGGTAGGCAGAGGCATAATCCATACAGTCCAGGGTCAGTTCACGTGAAAGGCAGAAACATGGCGGATAAACAATGCAGACGGTAGGCAGAGACATAGTCGAGAAACAGGCCAGGGTCAGTTCACATGGAAGACTATGATATGGTTGGTTGAGGCAGGGAAATATTCAGGACATATTGAAAACGGGGAAATGGCAGTATTAGAAATATGGGCTAATAGTTTTCGAGAGTGTGATATCGCTTGAAGCATTTTCCGATGCAAAGGCCAGGTTGGGAGGGACAGTCGGGACAATGGAAGCTGGTGTCTTTCCTAATTCCTCTTCTGGTGCACACCCGACATTTTTTTTGGCGTCGTCTTTCGGATCGTGATGGTGGAATATGGTCTGAAAAATGGCGCTCATGTAGTCTGCTGACACAATCTGAGTGAATGCTTTCTGGGGGGGATGTTTGTTGGTAGATCAGGGCAGTGACAATGTCTTCAATAAATCTCATGAAGGTGGTGGGTCTATGTGTGGATTTTTGGTAGACTATGAAAGAATTTAACAGGGCCAAATGAAAAAAGTAAATTGCGATTTTTTTTATACCAGAAGAGGGATTTTCGGGTTGAAAGATAGGGCTGCAACATTTGATCATTTAAATCCACACCCCCCATGAATTTATTGTACTCATTGATGCAGGAAGGCTTGCGAACGGTACTGCGTCTTCTGTGAAGTTCCACCGAGGTGTCATCGTGGATGGTGGACATGATGTACACATCTTTCCTATCCCTCCACTTCACAGCCAACACTTCCTCGTTCCTCAAGCTTGCCGATTCCCCCTTTTGAATGGTTGTGGTGACAAGACGCTGTGGGAAGCCCTTTCTGTTTATTCTTGTTGTACCACACGCCAGAGTTTTTTTTAGGTAGAGGTGGCGGAGAAGGGGCAGGCTGGTATAATAGTTGTCCATATAAATATGATACCCCTTTTGGAGGAGTGGAAATACCAACTCCCAAACAATTTTTCCACTTATTCCCATGTACGATGGACACTCAGGGGGCTCGAGCTGGGAATCTTTGCCTTCGTACATGCGGAATGAGTGCACATAACCAGTGGCGCTTTCACAGAGCTTGTTGAGCTTCAAGCCGTACCTCGCCCGCTTACTGGGGATATATTGCTTGATTCCCAGCCGGCCTGTGAAATGCACCAGAGATTCGTCCACAGAAATGTTTTGGTCAGGGACATAAAGTTCGGCAAACTTCTTGGAAAAAAAATTAATTAGGGGGCGAATTTTATATAATTTGTCAAAGTTTGGGTGATCTCGGGGGGGGCACTGTGAGTTGTCACTGAAATGCAGGAACCGCATTATAAGTTCGTATCGGGACCTGGACATGGCCGATGTAAAAATTGGCATATGGTGGATGGGTTTCTTCGACCAATACCTATTCATTTCATTTTTTTTTGTAAGCCCCATGTTAAACGTTAGGCCTAAAAACAATCTAAGCTCCACCACTGTTAGGGGTCTCCATTCAAAAGGGCGGGCATAGCTGGAGCTGGGGTTGTTTTCAATGAATTGTTGAGCAAAAAGATTAGTTTGCTCCACAATGCCTTGAACCAATTCATCAGGGAAAAATAAATTAAAAAAATCAAGTTTGGAAAAACCCTCAGTGTTGACCTGCACACCTGGCTGTGCTGTAAAAGGGGGGATCGTGGCTGACCCTGAGGTAGAAGGCAGCCACAATGGGTTTGCCAAGCCATCTGGAAGCTGGGTTCGGGTCCTACTTCTTTGGCGTGTACTTGCACTGGGCCTTTCCTCCTGGGGTCTAGCAGCGCTTGCACTGGGCCTTTCCTCCTGGGGTCTAGCAGCGCTTGCACTGGGCCTTTCCTCCTGGGGTCTAGCAGCGCTTGCACTGGACCTCGCCTCCTGGGGTCTACCGCCGTTGGCACTGCTGGTCGCTGCCTGGTGTTCAGACCGTCTTCTTTTTGGACGGACTGTGTCCTCCTCTAATTCGGATCCGGATGTGCTGCCTTCGGGGGGTTCATATTCCGAACCGGAATCAGAACTGAGCGGTGAGAGCTCCCCGTTGCTCTCATCGGTCAGACTGAGTATTTGATATGCTTCTTCTGGGGTGTACACCTTTCTGGACATAGTGGGTACGCTGGTGAGGTGGCAGGTACTCTGGTGGCAGGTTCTCTGGTGAGGTGGCGGGTACTCTAATGGACAGGTACTCCTGATGGATTGGTGGCTGGTACTCTGGTGAGGTGGCTGGTACTCTGGTGAGGTGGTGGGTACTCCTGATGGACAGGTACTCCTGATGGACTGGTGGCGGGTACTCCTGGTGAGGTGGCGGGTACTCCTGGTGAGGTGGCTGGTACACCTGATGGACAGGTACTCCTGATGGACAGGTACTTCTGATGGACTGGTGGCGGGTACTCTGAGGTGGCGGGTACTCAGGTGAGGTGGCGGGTACTGCTGATGGACAGGTACTCCTGATGGACTGGTGGCGGGTACTCAGGTGAGGTGGCGGGTACTCAGGTGAGGTGGCGGGTACTGCTAATGGACAGGTACTCCTGATGGACTGGTGGCGGGTACTCAGGTGAGGTGGCGGGTACTCCTGATGGACAGGTACTCCTGATGGATTGGTGGTGGGTACTCTGGTGAGGTGGTGGGTACTCCTGATGGACAGGTACTCCTGATGGACTGGTGGCGGGTACTCCTGGTGAGGTGGCGGGTACTCCTGGTGAGGTGGCTGGTACACCTGATGGACAGGTACTCCTGATGGACAGGTACTTCTGATGGACTGGTGGCGGGTACTCTGAGGTGGCGGGTACTCTGAGGTGGCGGGTACTCAGGTGAGGTGGCGGGTACTGCTGATGGACAGGTACTCCTGATGGACTGGTGGCGGGTACTCTGAGGTGGCGGGTACTCAGGTGAGGTGGCGGGTACTGCTAATGGACAGGTACTCCTGATGGACTGGTGGCGGGTACTCAGGTGAGGTGGCGGGTACTCCTGATGGACAGGTACTCCTGATGGATTGGTGGTGGGTACTCTGGTGAGGTGGCTGGTACTCTGGTGAGGTGGTGGGTACTCCTGATGGACAGGTACTCCTGATGGACTGGTGGCGGGTACTCCTGGTGAGGTGGCGGGTACTCCTGGTGAGGTGGCTGGTACACCTGATGGACAGGTACTCCTGATGGACAGGTACTCCTGATGGACTGGTGGCGGGTACTCTGAGGTGGCGGGTACTCAGGTGAGGTGGCGGGTACTGCTGATGGACAGTTACTCCTGATGGACTGGTGGCGGGTACTCAGGTGAGGTGGCGGGTACTGCTGATGGACAGGTACTCCTGATGGACTGGTGGCGGGTACTCAGGTGAGGTGGCGGGTACTCCTGATGGACAGGTACTCCTGATGGACTGGTGGCGGGTACTCTGAGGTGGCGGGTACTCAGGTGAGGTGGCGGGTACTCCTGATGGACAGGTACTCCTGATGGACTGGTGGTGGGTGCTCTGAGGTGGCGGGTACTGCTAATGGACAGGTACTCCTGATGGACAGGTACTCCTGATGGACTGGTGGCGGGTACTCAGGTGAGGTGGCAGGTACTCCTGATGGACAGGTACTCCTGATGGACTGGTGGCGGGTACTCTGAGGTGGCGGGTACTCAGGTGAGGTGGCGGGTACTCCTGATGGACAGGTACTCCTGATGGACTGGTGGCGGGTACTCTGAGGTGGCGGGTACTCAGGTGAGGTGGCGGGTACTGCTAATGGACAGGTACTCCTGATGGACAGGTACTCCTGATGGACTGGTGGCGGGTACTCTGAGGTGGCGGGTACTCAGGTGAGGTGGCGGGTACTGCTGATGGACAGTTACTCCTGATGGACTGGTGGCGGGTACTCAGGTGAGGTGGCGGGTACTCCTGATGGACAGGTACTCCTGATGGACAGGTACTCCTGATGGACAGGTACTCCTGATGGACAGGTACTCCTGATGGACAGGTACTCCTGATGGACAGGTACTCCTGATGGACAGGTACTCCTGATGGACAGGTACTCCTGATGGACAGGTACTCCTGATGGACAGGTACTCCTGATGGACTGGTGGCGGGTACTCTGAGGTGGCGGGTACTCAGGTGAGGTGGCGGGTACTGCTGATGGACAGTTACTCCTGATGGACTGGTGGCGGGTACTCAGGTGAGGTGGCGGGTACTCCTAATGGACAGGTACTCCTGATGGATTGGTGGCTGGTACTCTGGTGAGGTGGCTGGTACTCTGGTGAGGTGGTGGGTACTCCTGATGGACAGGTACTCCTGATGGACTGGTGGCGGGTACTCCTGGTGAGGTGGCGGGTACTCCTGGTGAGGTGGCTGGTACACCTGATGGACAGGTACTCCTGATGGACAGGTACTTCTGATGGACTGGTGGCGGGTACTCTGAGGTGGCGGGTACTCAGGTGAGGTGGCGGGTACTGCTGATGGACAGGTACTCCTGATGGACTGGTGGCGGGTACTCAGGTGAGGTGGCGGGTACTCAGGTGAGGTGGCGGGTACTGCTAATGGACAGGTACTCCTGATGGACTGGTGGCGGGTACTCAGGTGAGGTGGCGGGTACTCCTGATGGACAGGTACTCCTGATGGATTGGTGGTGGGTACTCTGGTGAGGTGGCTGGTACTCTGGTGAGGTGGTGGGTACTCCTGATGGACAGGTACTCCTGATGGACTGGTGGCGGGTACTCCTGGTGAGGTGGCGGGTACTCCTGGTGAGGTGGCTGGTACACCTGATGGACAGGTACTCCTGATGGACAGGTACTTCTGATGGACTGGTGGCGGGTACTCTGAGGTGGCGGGTACTCAGGTGAGGTGGCGGGTACTGCTGATGGACAGGTACTCCTGATGGACTGGTGGCGGGTACTCTGAGGTGGCGGGTACTCAGGTGAGGTGGCGGGTACTGCTAATGGACAGGTACTCCTGATGGACTGGTGGCGGGTACTCAGGTGAGGTGGCGGGTACTCCTGATGGACAGGTACTCCTGATGGATTGGTGGTGGGTACTCTGGTGAGGTGGCTGGTACTCTGGTGAGGTGGTGGGTACTCCTGATGGACAGGTACTCCTGATGGACTGGTGGCGGGTACTCCTGGTGAGGTGGCGGGTACTCCTGGTGAGGTGGCGGGTACTCCTGGTGAGGTGGCTGGTACACCTGATGGACAGGTACTCCTGATGGACAGGTACTCCTGATGGACTGGTGGCGGGTACTCTGAGGTGGCGGGTACTCAGGTGAGGTGGCGGGTACTGCTGATGGACAGTTACTCCTGATGGACTGGTGGCGGGTACTCAGGTGAGGTGGCGGGTACTGCTGATGGACAGGTACTCCTGATGGACTGGTGGCGGGTACTCAGGTGAGGTGGCGGGTACTCCTGATGGACAGGTACTCCTGATGGACTGGTGGCGGGTACTCTGAGGTGGCGGGTACTCAGGTGAGGTGGCGGGTACTCCTGATGGACAGGTACTCCTGATGGACTGGTGGTGGGTGCTCTGAGGTGGCGGGTACTGCTAATGGACAGGTACTCCTGATGGACAGGTACTCCTGATGGACTGGTGGCGGGTACTCAGGTGAGGTGGCAGGTACTCCTGATGGACAGGTACTCCTGATGGACTGGTGGCGGGTACTCTGAGGTGGCGGGTACTCAGGTGAGGTGGCGGGTACTCCTGATGGACAGGTACTCCTGATGGACTGGTGGCGGGTACTCTGAGGTGGCGGGTACTCAGGTGAGGTGGCGGGTACTGCTAATGGACAGGTACTCCTGATGGACAGGTACTCCTGATGGACAGGTACTCCTGATGGACTGGTGGCGGGTACTCTGAGGTGGCGGGTACTCAGGTGAGGTGGCGGGTACTGCTGATGGACAGTTACTCCTGATGGACTGGTGGCGGGTACTCAGGTGAGGTGGCGGGTACTCCTGATGGACAGGTACTCCTGATGGACAGGTACTCCTGATGGACAGGTACTCCTGATGGACAGGTACTCCTGATGGACAGGTACTCCTGATGGACAGGTACTCCTGATGGACAGGTACTCCTGATGGACAGGTACTCCTGATGGACAGGTACTCCTGATGGACTGGTGGCGGGTACTCTGAGGTGGCGGGTACTCAGGTGAGGTGGCGGGTACTGCTGATGGACAGTTACTCCTGATGGACTGGTGGCGGGTACTCAGGTGAGGTGGCGGGTACTCCTGATGGACAGGTACTCCTGATGGACAGGTACTCCTGATGGACAGGTACTCCTGATGGACAGGTACTCCTGATGGACAGGTGGCGGGTACTCTGAGGTGGCGGGTACTCAGGTGAGGTGGCGGGTACTCCTGATGGACAGGTACTCCTGATGGACTGGTGGCGGGTACTCTGAGGTGGCGGGTACTCAGGTGAGGTGGCGGGTACTCCTGATGGACAGGTACTCCTGATGGACAGGTACTCCTGATGGACAGGTGGCGGGTACTCTGAGGTGGCGGATACTCAGGTGAGGTGGCGGGTACTCCTGATGGACAGGTACTCCTGATGGACAGGTACTCCTGATGGACTGGTGGCGGATACTCAGGTGAGGTGGCGGGTACTCCTGATGGACAGGTACTCCTGATGGACAGGTACTCCTGATGGACTGGTGGCGGGTACTCTGAGGTGGCGGGTACTCAGGTGAGGTGGCGGGTACTCCTGATGGACAGGTACTCCTGATGGGACAGGTGGGTGGCGGGTGATCTGGTGGCAGGTACTAGATGACAGGTACTCTTTATTTAGGGGGGGCAATCTGGGCACAGTAGTACATATGTATATGTGTATAACATATGTGTAACTCACTGTTAGCTGATCTCCTCCTCACAGGTGTGTGAAGAGGAGAACCAGGCAACAGTGAGTTACACACAATTGTGTGTTTTGTTTACATTTAGTGACCTGCTGTGATTGGACACAGCCGGTCACGTGGTAAAGAGCCAATTTCATTGGCTCTTTACCCTGATCGAGGCTGGGCTGTATCCAAGGGAAAAACCTCAGCCCCGATCGCTGCGCAGCTCTGCATCATCAATTCCGGTAAGTTTATACCGGAATCTCCGCCGCCCGCCGCCACATTACTTGAATCGGTGTGTCCAGAGGGACACACCGGATCCCAGATCGCCGCGCTGCGCGCCCCCGGGGGCGCGCGCGGGCGCCATGCACGCCGCTGCTGCAGCTCTGCATATGGGAGCCGGTAAGCCGCTCCGCTGCCCGCCGCGCCGCACAGAAAGCTCCGCTGCCCGCCGCTGCTGCTCCGCCGCCACTCATTTAGCCCCATCAGGGAACTGCTGTGTCCTAAGGAACACAACGGTACCTGGGAGAGCCGGCGAAGCACTGGATGGCGGCGGGAGGGGGGGGTGCCCCCTCCCGCCGCCTATAAGAACGATCAAGCGGCGGAACCGCCGCTATGATCGTTCTTATGGTGCAGAGAATCGCTGGCAGAACAAAAGGATATCTGAATGATGCCTCTAGCTGCAGGCATCATTCAGATATTCCCCTACAAAGCAGAGGACGTCATATGACGTCCACCCAGGATGGGAGATCCCATCTGTGGACGTCATATTACTATGGCTGGGTAGGGAAGTGGTTAAACATCATAAGACCCTCCCTAAGCTCAAAAAACAGTATTATTTAACCATTTCAGCCATTTTGGGAGACCATCAGCTGAGAGAGCAGCAGTGTACTTGTATTTAGCGTATCACTTGCCACATCATCTGCCACAAGCTGTGAATTGTCCACTGGCCACGTCACCTTGCCACGTTACCTGCCACAAGTTGTGGATTGTCCACCTGGCCACGTCACCTGCCACAAGTTGTGGATTGTCCACTTGCCACGTCACCGGTCACGTCACCTGCCCCAATTTGTGGATTGTCCGCCTGCCACGTCACCTGCCACAATTTGTGGATTGTCCGCCTGCCACAATTTGTGGATTGTCCGCCTGCCACAATTTGTGGATTGTCCGCCTGCCACAATTTGTGGATTGTCCGCCTGCCATGTCGCCTGCCACAAGTTGTGGATTGTCCACAGTGCAATGCAAGCAATTACAGGGTGTTTTTTTTTTTTTCTTTTTTTATATAATTTTTTTTAATGGTTTTTAATCATTTGCCATTTTTTTTTTTTTTTTTTTTTATTATTTTTGAGATTTCTAATGTAAAAAAAATCACCTTTTTTAAAAACGCTTGTAAACGAAAACGCGGCAAAACGCCGGTACCGCATTTTGCCACGTTTTGCATCTGAAACGTGGAAAAACTTTTACGTCTGAACCCATTTTTTTTTTGCTTCTGGAAAAACGAGGTTAAACGCAACTGCCTAAAAACGTCAAACGAGACTGTGTGCATGGACACATAGGATAACATTGAATGTGTTCAGGAGCAGTTGAAAAAAGTGTCCAACTGCCTCTGAACACGCGTTTAATAGTGTCTCGTGTGCATGAGGCCTTAGCCTTCCTTCCTCTCTATCTTGATTTTCAGCTTTGGCACGCTTTTTGAGAGCACAGTTGGGGCCATCTGTAGAAGAAAAGAGTGAACCAATTAGAGAAGCTGCTTAAAAACTCAGACAATACAAAATTGATTTCCCAATATTACTCTGCACTAATGGCTGATTTTAACCTGAGATTTGAGGCTGCACAGAACCATCGGGCTGCTTTAGATATTCAACTGAATGATAATTAGACTGAATTTGTGGATATTTGTAAAAGCTTGGTCATAGCTTCTAGAAATAGTCATATCAAATGTGTAAGATGGGGGGATTGCATGCCACACGAGTGCTTTAGAGGCTGTGGAGTTGAGGCTGATTTCCTTCTTTGATTTTTGGTCCTGTCCATTTGTTTTCTTTCTTTTGGTCCGCAGTGGATTCATTTTTATCCAATGTTCTGGGTGTCCCTATTTTACATCCTAAAAATTGTCTACTGGGTATTTTTGGTGAATTATTATTATTTTTTATTTTTTTTGCATATACTAAACAATTGCTATGTATCTTAGATTTTTTGCTAGAAAGACCTATTCTCTTGAGCTGGAAAAGGACTTCTGGGCTCACTATAGCCACCTGGCTCCAATTGATGAACAATAGCTTACCCCTATATAAGTGTACTTTTGAGCTGCGAAAGGTACCTCTCCTCTTTTTGATAAGATATGGAGTGGATGGATATCCAGCCCCCTTACTCTGGTGTCCTCAGGCTTCGGTGACTAGTCTGTATTGCTGATCTTTTCCTTTCCACATGAATCGGTGACACAAAATGTTATCTCTGCTATATGTGCGATTTATTTTTATATTTTTATTTTTTTTAAGCTATAGCTGTGTTTTCTCTATGTATACCTTGGTTGTGAGACTCAGGAGGGCAGAGTCTGGTTTAGTTGCGGTTGTAACTTTTATTGGTGGTTTATGTAAAAAAAATTAATAAACAAACCTATCTTTAAAAAAAAAAAAAAAGCATTTAATTGATTCAGAGAAAGATTGGGAGAAAATGCTGTGGTCAGATGAGACCAAAATTCAGCTCTTTGGCATTAACCCGACTCGCTGTGTTTGGAGGGGAAAAAAAATGCTCACTATGACCCTAAGAACACCATCCCTACAGTCAAGCACTAAGGTGGAAACCTTATGCTTTGGGGCTGTTACTCTAAAGGTTTAGGCTGACTTTGCCGCATTGGACGGGGCCATGTATTGTAAATTGTTGGATGAGAACCTTCTTCCCTCAGCCAGAACACTGAAGATGGGTTGTGGATAGGTCTTCCAGCATGACAATTACCCAAAACATACCACCAAGGCAACAAAGTGGCTAAAGAAGCACGTTAAAGTGGTTGTAAACCACAGATCACTTTTACCTACAGGTAAGCCTAGATTAAGGCTTACTTGTAGGTGCAACAAATAAACCTACACGGTTTAGGAGATATTTTCAAAAAGACAACAACGGCGCTGGCATACCGAGTGTGCCGTTGGTGAATGGGATCATGGCGTTAGTGGCGGCTCCCGTGATTGGCGGCTCCTGCCAGTCCCGGGAGTAACGTCATCACGGCTCCGGCCAGTCACAGCACCGGAGCCGCGATACCCAGAAGTCACTCCGGGAGAGATGGCGGCGAATGACGACGGCTGCGAGGGCTTAAAACTTGGGTAGGTACTTCATAATGAGCTAGTATGCTATGCTCATTATGCCTTTTTGTTTCCGGTCTTAAATTGCAGGGAGTATATTTATTATTATTATTATTATTATTATTATTATTATTATTATTATTATTTTAACTGAGGCTTTACTTCCTCTTAAGGTGGGAGGGAGCTGAAACTTTGAGTTTCCAAGTGATGGCTAAGAAACCTTGATGTGTGTGGATGCAGCATTGGTTTGATGCTGCATCTGTCCCCCGGTGCCTCCAACACTGAGAACGGAGTGATCAAACACTGCCAATCAACTGTAACCAACTACAAGAAATGTCTTGCCTCTGTGCTTGCTAACAAGGGTTTCTCAACCAAGTACTAAGTCAAGTATTTGATCCCCAAGCAAAACATATTTTACTCGCTCAACTGCATTTATAACATTTGTATGGTGTTATTTTTGGTTGATATTCTGTCTCATTTAAAATACACCTATGATGAGATAGATCCGTAATTTCTTTGTAAGTGGGCAAACGTGCAAGATCTGCAGGGGGATCAAATTATTTTTCCTCACTGTACCACTTGGAGCCGGTTCACACAGGGGCGACTCGTCAGGCGACTCAGCCGCCTGACGACAAGTTGCGCTCCGCTCTCTTCAACCGTTCTAATAGGAGCGACGCAAGTCGCTCCGACTTAGAAAAAGGTTCTTGTGCGACTTTGAGGGCGACTCGGGGCGACTTGCATTGACTTTAGTACAGAAGTCATTTTGCAAGTTGCCTCTGAAGTAGTCTTCAGACTGCCTTGCCAAGTCGCCCCCAAAGTCGTGCCGCCCCTGTGTGAACCGGCTCTTAGAGATCTGCATATTATCTGTCAACAAAATGTATCATGTTGTCATAATTCTGACACAGTGCATGGTATTTTGTTCCCTGATATCTCTAAATGACAAGATGCGGGTTGAAGTGGTGATTCTATTTAATTGGCAGAATGTCTTCCGGGATAGTAAAATCTAGTTCCAATTGGCATGCAACTTAAGGCCGGAAGTGATTGATGAAGCAATCTGTTTAAAGTATAACTAAAGGGAAATGTGTGTGTTTTTTTTTTTTGTTTTTTTTTTGGGTAGAGCGGAGATAGATTAAAACGGCTGTCAGTTTTTATTGCAGTCTGTGCCCCCGTTAGGGAGATTCACCCTCTCCATTAGTCCTCTTTACCATTATCATTGAAAATAAAGCCCACCTTTTGGGTTGTCCCCATAAAGTAATAGAGGGCTATCTTCCAATTGGGACGCTAGTTCTGGTGACCTGGGGGTCCCCAAAGGAATTCCCTTAATGTGCAGGGATTTCCTGTTGGGCTATGGGACAGGAAGTGAAGGGAAGTCTCTGCAGTGGGACACAGATGGCAAAAAAAATCTGACACGGGTTACAACCCGCTTACTCTATCCATAAGGGGGGGTTGCATATAGTTCTACTTTAACAAATTTATTTTGTTTGCTCCTTTTGGTCTGCTTACTCTACCGTTGGATAAATGCAACACACACAAGCCTGTAAATTTTGCCAAAAATATTGCCAACTTGACTTTCCATGCACAAGGTACGGTTATGGAGATGGAGAGGTCTGTGATTTTTGTATTGCATCAGGAATGAAGTAGACGGGGCTTACATGTGCTTAGGAATTCTGAGCTGTGTTGCGTCAAATAGGAAAGTAGGAGCATACTATATTTCTGGCACATGTTTATTTCTCTGTACTTGCAGGCCAAATATATAAAATGGTTCTATAGCCTAAAGTGTGTTTTTAAGCCTTGTTTAAAAAAAAAAAAAAGTGTTACTTGCCTTCTCTGTGAATTGGTTTTGCACAGAGCAGCCCGGATCCTCCTCTTAAATCCCATGCCGGCGCTCCTGGCTCTTCCCTCCTACCGGGTGCTTGCTGTGGAGGCACCCAAGCAGGCGCATTCCATTCACACTGAGACGCTGCCCCGCCCACTCAGTCTCCTGATTGGCTCACTGGCTGTGATTGACAGCAGCGTGAGCCAAATGGCTCACGCTGCTGTCAAAAGTAAATCGGGCGTGTAAGTCCCCAGAGAGGCAAGGCTCTCATGGACATTGCTGGATTGAGAGGGGGCTCAGGTAAGTATTGGGGGGGGGTGCTAGAATGCATGAAGGTAAATAACCTTGCGCCTTTACAACCACTTTAATGCATTATGGTAAAAAGCCTTTTGTCAAGATACAGTGCTCAAAAACCTGTGTAACAATCTGACAACCCCCCCTTATACTCACTGGAGCCCAGATTGGGCAGATTGATAGCAGGAGCCATTGGCTCCCGCTGCTGTCAATCAAATGATGTGACTAGGGAGGATGGCCGAGTTGCCTGGTCTGTCAATAGATGCAGGTAGGGCGGCACTCGAAGGGGACCCACTTTAAAGGTATGAACAATGAGGGACAGTGCATGTATTCCAGAGATTTAGTAACAGGTTTTTTTTTTTTTTTTTTGCTTTGACCTACACTTTAAACAGTCTTACCTTTTTTTTAAATAGTACAACACAAATGCTTAACAGAACAGCGGTAACCCATATCGGATCATCATCTGATACCTGAGATTTTGGAAAGATAATCAGTTTCTGCAGGGGTTGGTGCCCAAATAAACTACATGGACTATATATTTTTTTTTTTTTATATTACAGTACAAAGGCTAGAACATGTGCTTCACTTATTCTGCGTGGGGCAAATGACTTCATGTGTGATGAAATGGAGCGATCTGTCCATGATGCACTTTGTGTGGTGAAGAGAGTCCTAGAATCCAAGTCTGTGGTACCAGGAGGAGGAGCTGTGGAGGCTGCGCTTTCCATTTATCTTGAGAACTATGCTACTAGCATGGTAAGAATTCTGCCATAACGTGTTGGTAAAAAGTATTTTATTTTTCATAAACCTTATCCTAGACCTAATCTTTGCTAAGTGATAATCACTTGCTGGCGATCATCTCCATTACACATCTCATTGAGCAAGGAGTGCAGAGTAGCTTCTGCTAGCCTTCTTTCCCTAATGCAGTAACACCTTCTCATGTGGGAGGCCACATGCCTGAAAGCCCTGCTTTTGTTAGGGAAACAAAGCAATGGCTTCAAAGGAGGATGCATGAATATATACTTGGGGAGTATGAACTTTTCAGGAGGCATTTTTACTTTGCTGTAAATGGACAGGTGACGGGGGGTCTCAAACGATAAGTTCACTTTTTTTTTTGCTTGGAAAGCATTGCACCAGCGATCAGCATGGTGCAATGCCATGTAGGTCTTCTGTAGACTGTCTGAGCTGTTTGCCTGTAAATTGTATGGGCAGGGAGTTTTGCACTGACAGGAAGAATCAACCACCACAACTTTCAACAGTGCCATGGTAGTTGATTGAGAATTGAAAGCCAACAGTTGCAAAGGCTGTCGGTAGTTTTATTTCAAAAGTGAACTTGTCCTTTTAAAAAAATCGCTTGTGTCAAGCTAAACTTCATTGCCAAGTTTAACAACTTGACCTCTGGAACACATCCAATATTTTTTTTTTAAAGGTTTAATTTCTTCATAAATTTAGGATAATGTATTTATTCTACATGGTTTTTGGTAAAATAAAATCCCAATAAGCGTGTATTGATTTACGGGAACATTATAGCATCTAAAGTTTATGAAATATATTTATGGAAGAAAATAGTTTATATATATATATATATATATAATGTACCCAATAGGCTTAAAAAAGCAAGCTTTTTAAAATTTAGTTTTACCACTTGCCGACTGCCCATAGCAGTTTTGCTGCTACAGGGTGGTGATAAGAGATATCTGTCTATATCATGAACTCAATGTCAGCCGGCAAACATGGCAGATTGCCACTCTGACAGGTGGGAAGGCAGGGATCCTGTGTCTCTGCAAAGAGGGGACTAGGACCCATGTCGTCCCCTAGTAAAAAGCACCTCCCAGTGTTTAACCACTTCAGCCCCGAAGTATTTGCCCCCTTAATGACCAGGCCATTTTTTCCTATACAGCACTGCATCGCTTTAACTGACAATTGTGCGGTCGTGCGATGCTGTACCCAATCAAAATTGAGGTCCCCCCCCCCCCCCCCACAGTTTTCTTTTGGTGGCATTTGATCACCTCTGCGGTTTTTATTGTTTGCAGTATAAACCAAAAAAAAAAAAAAACTATTTTGAAAAAACCCAATCTTTTTTTTACTAAAATACAGGTCCTTCTCAAAAAATTAGCATATTGTGATAAAGTTCATTATTTTCTGTAATGTACTGATAAACATTAGACTTTCATATATTTTAGATTCATTACACACAACTGAAGTAGTTCAAGCCTTTTCTTGTTTTAATATTGATGATTTTGGCATACAGCTCATGAAAACCCAAAAATCCTATCTCAAAAAATTAGCATATTTCATCCGACCAATAAAAGAAAAGTGTTTTTAATACAAAAAAAGTCAACCTTCAAATAATTATGTTCAGTTATGCACTCAATACTTGGTCGGGAATCCTTTTGCAGAAATGACTGCTTCAATGCGGCGTGGCATGGAGGCAACCAGCCTGTGGCACTGCTGAGGTGTTATGGAGGCCCAGGATGCTTCGATAGCGGCCTTAAGCTCATCCAGAGTGTTGGGTCTTGCGTCTCTCAACTTTCTCTTCCCAATATCCCACAGATTCTCTATGGGGTTCAGGTCAGGAGAGTTGGCAGGCCAATTGAGCACAGTAATACCATGGTCAGTAAACCATTTACCAGTGGTTTTGGCACTGTGAGCAGGTGCCAGGTCGTGCTGAAAAATGAAATCTTCATCTCCATAAAGCTTTTCAGCAGATGGAAGCATGAAGTGCTCCAAAATCTCCTGATAGCTAGCTGCATTGACCCTGCCCTTGATAAAACACAGTGGACCAACACCAGCAGCTGACATG
This sequence comes from Rana muscosa, assembly GCA_029206835.1. NCBI lineage: Eukaryota > Metazoa > Chordata > Amphibia > Anura > Ranidae > Rana > Rana muscosa. The sequence continues at coordinate 123,806,557 of CM055121.1, forward strand.
GCACCCCAGACCATCACTGACTGTGGGTACTTGACACTGGACTTCAGGCATTTTGGCATTTCCCTCTCCCCAGTCTTCCTCCAGACTCTGGCACCTTGATTTCCGAATGTACTTTGGACCACTGAGCAACAGTCCAGTGCTGCTTCTCTGTAGCCCAGGTCAGGCGCTTCTGCCGCTGTTTCTGGTTCAAAAGTGGCTTGACCTGGGGAATGCGGCACCTGTAGCCCATTTCCTGCACACGCCTGTTCATGGTGGCTCTGGATGTTTCTACTCCAGACTCAGTCCACTGCTTCCGCAGGTCCTCCAAGGTCTGGAATCGGTCCTTCTCCACAATCTTCTTCAGGGTCCGGTCACCTCTTCTCGTTGTGCAGCGTTTTCTGCCACACTTTTTCCTTCCCACAGACTACCCACTGAGGTGCCTTGATACAGCACTCTGGGAACAGCCTATTCATTCAGAAATTTCTTTCTGTGTCTTACCCTCTTGCTTGAGGGTGTCAATGATGGCCTTCTGGACAGCAGTCAGGTCGGCAGTCTTACCCATGATTGCGGTTTTGAGTAATGAACCAGGATGGGAGTTTTTAAAAGCCTCAGGAATCTTTTGCAGGTGTTTAGAGTTAATTAGTTGATTCAGATGATTAGGTTAATAGCTCGTTTAGAGAACCTTTTCATGATATGCTAATTTTTTGAGATAGGATTTTTGGGTTTTCATGAGCTGTATGCCAAAATCATCAATATTAAAACAAGAAAAGGCTTGAACTACTTCAGTTGTGTGTAATGAATCTAAAATATATGAAAGTCTAATGTTTTTATCAGTACATTACAGAAAATAATGAACTTTATCACAATATGCTAATTTTTTGAGAAGGACCTGTACATATCCAAAAAAAAAAAAATCCATCAGTTTAGGCCAATATGTATTCTACATATTTTTGGCAAGAAAATAAAAAAAATTCACAAGTGTATATGGATTGGTTTGCACAAAAAGTTATAGCGTCTACAAAATATATCTCCTATTTATGGCATTTTTATTTAACTACTAATGGCAGCGATCTGCGTTTTTTTAGCGGGACTGCGACATTGCAGCAGACAGAGTGGACACTTGACACTGTTTTTGGGACCATTGACATCTATGCAGCGATCACAGCTAAAAATAGCTACCGATCAGCAGGAAAGGGGTTAACACTAGGGGGCGATCAAGGGGTTAAGTGTGTTCTAGGGAGGCGTTTCTAACGGTGGGGGCAGTGTACTGACAGGGAGTAGAGGAACATCGCTGTTCCTAATCACTAGGAACAGCAGAACGATCACACCTTGACAGAACAGGGATCTGTCCATTTACATTCACAGATCCCCCGTTTGTCTCTCTCAGGAGCGATCGCGGGTGGCCGGCGGACATCGCAGCTGCTGGAAACGCGCATCAGCTCCTAAGTCACGCAGCGGGCACACGCGCCTGCTAAAGCTATTTAAAGGGCCGCCGTACAGCCATGGCAATTTGCCCTGGAGAAATAGGCTAGTGGTTGGGGGAAAAAAAAAAACCTGGTCAGGCACACAGTTAACCGTTTGATCACCACTGATGTTAACCCCCTTCCCAGCAAGTGTCAGTGCAGATTTTTATCACTGATAACTGCATTAGCGTCACTGGCTCCCACAAAGTGTCCAATTGTCTGCCGCAAACCACCGCCATTACACACACTAAAATATATATTTTTTTCCCTTCTAGGGCTCCAGGGAACAATTGGCAATTGCAGAGTTTGCAAGAGCACTTCTGGTTATTCCAAAAACTCTAGCAGTAAATGCTGCTCAAGATTCTACTGACCTGGTCGCAAAGCTTCGCGCTTTCCATAATGAGGCCCAGGTCAATCCAGAACGCAAGAACCTTAAGTGGTAAGGATATAAGCTGAGCTCTTTGCTCATAGAGCTCTCTGTTAAAACATATTTATATTGTGTGTATGTGAGAGTGAACATTATTATGTAGTTATACAAGTGATCACATACCCTCTGCACTCAGCTGCAAAAGAGCTAGGGGAGGAGAAACGGCAGTACTCTGGACTTTCCAGTGAATAGCTAAGCATATGGGGGGCAGGTGTGTCAGGACAAGTCTGATTACTGGAGGAGAGCACGATGAGTTCCCAGTGCAGCTAGAGAACTGAAGGTGTGTGTTCTCCAGCCTAGTGTGGTCAGTTTTTAATAGGAAAGCAGAGGGACTGGCAGGAACATCAGGGATTTCACACAAAGAATAGGATACTTTTTCATACAGGTACATGGTACAGCAGGCACATCATCGGTAATATGAAATGTTGGGTTTACATGTTCTCATGTGTGTATGTACAACCCCAATGCCCCAAAAAAGTTAGGACGCGGTGTAAAATCTACATAAAAATTGAATGCAATGATTTGCAAATCTCATGAACACATTTATTTTTCATACATCACGAGACAGAGTGAGGCTATTGGTCGTTACTTACTGGGTTATACTTCATATCCAGGTTAATGGACACTGGTAGACCAAAGGTGGTTATACAGGAAGCGATCCCCTATATAAGTTGTCCCTTGCAGGAAATACTTCAGTTTTTTTTTTTTTACCAGTGTCTGCAAGGTGGATGGGCACTTTTTTTTTATTTATTTTTTGAGCTCTCTCGAGCTCCAGGTCTTGAAGTTCCAGCACGGTTCTAAATTGAATCAAGGGATTAACTGATCGGATCCAATGAAACACACTTGTATGCTAAGATGAATGATACCCGAGCCTCGCAAAGAAGACACAAGAATCCTGCAAGGTGACTTCCGGGCGCTGGACCCTGCGTAGTGGGATCCTGGACACCACAGAGCCAAGGCATTATTCCTGCAGGGTGCTGTACATGTCCGAGGGAGTGGACCCTAAAACATGAAAAGTGTACCCAGTCCTTGAAGGTCCTCAAGTAACAGGAACCTGCTGTGATGGGTGAAGATTAGGCTCTTAGTTTCTAAGGTTGCCCTGTGCCTGGACAAGTACTTGAAATCCCCCCCCCCCTCCTTATTGTGGGGCGCCAGGTGTGTAACAGTACGTCAATATAGCTAAGGCTGGACACCTGGCAATCGGAGGGGAAGATGCTCTAGTAGTTCCTTGTAGTCCCCTCGCGATCCCTTTCCTTCCAAATTTGTTGCACAGGATTTGGATAGAGGGGGTTCCAGTCATCCTGGTTGCACCAGCCTGGCCCAGAAGACCGTGGTTCCCAGAGATTGGCAATAGACGGGCCATTGACACTTCCGTGCCACCCCGATCTACTGTCTCAAGGTCCTATAATTCCATCCCAGTAAGTAATGAATAATGGCCTCTCTGTATCCCGTGATGTATGAAAAAGAGAAAATAGGATTTCTCTTACCGTCCATGGACTGTCACAGCCTCTTAATATTGACAAGTGGGTTTATGTCCCTGCTTGCAGGAAAGAAATAGGCAGAATGTTATAACATACATTCTAAAGACCAAAGCTGAACAGCCCCGCCCAGGGGGCGGTCCCTCCGGACATAACCCACCCACCTGCAGCCCTCAGTTTTTTTCTGCCTAGCAGAAGGAGAGGACAAATTTTTTTTATTCCTTTTTGGAATTTTATTTTATTTTTAGATCTATCAACTGTCAGCTGGGCAACAGGTTGGGTACATTGGATATCCTCGAAGTCTTCCCAGTCCGACCACCAAGCGTGCTGAATCCTCGCTCCGGCGTGCTCCATGATTACAGGGGTGGCCGGTGGGCTTTTATGCTCCGCGGTCCGCTAAGATTGAACAGTTCCTGCTGTCTCTTTTCGCGGTGGACCGGGCCGACAGCTACTCAGTACCGAACTGTGATAGGTCTGTCGAACACACCAGTAGGTCCTTCCGGACCGGGTAAGTATCTCCTGCCTCTGCAGGTGAGTACATGCTTTGTGTTCCTATGTGTGGGGGATTTTCCCTGTCTCCCCCTGTTTTGTTGCTCTGTCACCTTGCTGGCGTTGTGCTGTCTGGGGGGGTCACTCGCCCTGGGGGGGGGGGGCTCATGGTTATCTGCACTGAGGAATAATGTTGTGTTGGGCCTGGCGCTGCTCAGCGCCATGTTTTACTGTCTGTTTTTTCACACTGCGCGTATGGCGGCCATCTTGCCGCGGTTCGCAATGGCGCAGTTACAATTGCGGCGGCCATTTTCTTGGAGCCGGGCGCGTTTTTTCTGTTTGGCCTCTATCACGGCTGGAACGCCGCGGTTGTCCTCACATTCTCCTCACTGTTTGCGCTGTACAGCGCGGAACCGAGCGGTCCCCACTGGGTCGGTGAGTCCCCTGGGTAACCCCCCACAGCCAGAGGGTGGATTTTTATTTTTTGTTGTGGTTTAAAAAAAAAAAAGAACCCAAAAGTCTGAGTGGCGATATGAAGTCTGGTTCACCTGCTTCCCCATTCATGTCAGAGCCAACAGGCGGTGCTTCAGCACCTGCGGTCCCTATGGACCAGTTGTCGGCAGTCCTGGAATCATTTCTTGTCAGGATGGAAGCTGTGTGCGAGCACACGGGAGCTATGAAGCGCCCTCTCCCCACACAATCTTTAGTGGAGGAGTGCTCTGTTTCAGATATGGGCCTAGCTCTGAATTGTTTGACATTTTTGAACTGGACATTCCTAGTGAGGAAGACTCCGGTTCTGAGTCGGCAAAGGACAGGGCGCTTGTAAGTGAACTCATTGATGCTGTGAGGGACACTCTCAAGCTGGATGCTGCGGCTGAGGAATCTCAGGCGGACGCTGTCTCCTTTTTTGGTTCTTTTAAAGCTAAGCCTTCGAAGAGTTTTTCCTTGCATGCCTTTCTTTGACCGATTCATAGATCAGGTTTGGGAAAAGCCGCAGAAGACTTTTGCGCTTCCGCGGCCGTCTGTCTACTAGGTACCTGTTTGAGGAGGCCTTGGTTAAGAAATGGGCCTCTCCTCCGGTGGTCGACCCTCCGGTTGCCCGGTTGAATAAAGCCACAACTCTCCCGATGGAGGGGACTCCTGCCTTTAAGGACCCCACTGACAGGAGGTCAGAAGTGGTGAGCAGAGCTATGTTCGCCTTGCTGGGATCCGCCTTACGTCCTATTGTAGCGTCGACCCTAGTGTCTCAGACACTCACGGACTGGGCAAAGATTTTGCACTAGACTGTGCAGGAGCATAATCTTCCTCCCAGAAACCATTGCACTGGCCCACCAACTGGTGCAGGGCCCTAGTGTATGTGTGCGATGCCACTATGGACACCGCTCCTTTGATCTCTAGGGTCTCAGTGTATGCTTGTGGTGTTGCGTCATCTTATCTGGTTGAAATGCTGGTCTGCTGTCCTGGCTTCTAAAACTCCTGACTGACTTGCCCTTTTAAGGGCGGTAGGCTGTTCGGTGCTGCCCTGGATGACATTATTAAAGATGTCACGGGGGGTAAGAGCACCCTGCTTCCTCAGACTAAAAGTAAGGAGTCCCACCGTAAGCCGGGCCCCTCCCTTCCAGGTCAGAAGAGGTTTTTTCGTCAGAGTCCACGGGTAAGCTCTCCCAGACTGACAAAACTGCCGCTGGTGGACAGAAGCGTCCCTGGGTGCGTAAGCAGACCAAGCCGGCTCCCAAACCCACCACCGCATGAAGTCTTGCCCCCGCCCGGCTCGGGGGTGGGGGGACGACTTTGCAGGTTCACAGATCGGTGGACCTCCCGCATCTCCGACCGGTGGGTGTGCGAGGTGGTCACCTCGGGGTATAGGATAGAGTTCCGTTCCTGGCCTCCAGACAGATTCTTTCCCTCACATCTCCCTCTCCTTCCAGCGCATCGGGCGGCTCTCTTGGGGGCAGTGCAGGACTTGCTCAGGTGCGGAGTAATTGTGCTGGTTCCGTCACAAGAGGTTTCAGGGGTTTTACTCGAATCTTTTTGCGGTCCCAAAGAAGGACGGAGTCTGTCCAATCCTGGACCTCAAGGACTTAAATGCCTTTGTGAAGGTTCAGAAATTCTCCACCCAGGGGACTTTCTGGCATCCTTGAACATCAAGGACGCTTACTTGCGCAGATTGGGACATGCAAGTCACCAGAAGTTTCTGCACTTTGCGATAGGCTAAGTCTACTATCCATTTGTGGAACTTCCCTTCGGTTTTTCATCGGCACTGTGGGTTTTCACCAAGGTGCTTGCCCAAATTCTGGCTTTGCTGAGACAGTGAGGCATTGTTATCGTGGGCTATCTGGACGATCTTTTGAGAGCAGACACTGGCTCAGATTTAGAAGAAAATGTGGCAATAGTCAGTCAGACCCTCTGGGACTTGGGTTGGCTACTGAACACTCATAAGTCAGTCCTGGTTCCGACTCGGCGTTTGTAGTATCTCGGTTTGATCCTGGACTCCTCGGAAGCAAAGGTATTCCTTCCCTCTGAGAAATTGCACTCTGCAATCTGCGGTTCGAGTTCTGACGTCCAGAAAATGGTCCTCGATCCGTTTCTGCATGAGGGTCCTGGGACTTATGGTAGCCTCCTTCGAGGCCATTCCGTATGCCCAATCACACTCAGGCCTTACAGAAGGAGATCCTGTCCACCTGGGACAAGTCCCCGTTATCACTAGATCGTCAGATCCAGGCGAGTCACCCGGTCAGGGCGTCCCTGACGTGGTTTAGATCCCCGGCTCTTCGGTCAGGGAAGTCGTTCCTTCCTGTCCAGTGGACGGTGATTACGACGGACGCCAGCCTTACGGGCTGGGGGGGAGTTTGGGGAGTCCTCTCAGCTCAAGGGCTGTGGACCCCGGCCAAATCCCGTCTACCGATCAATGTCCTAGAACTCTGAGCGATCCGACTGTGCCTCTCCTCATGGTCGGAGAAGCTACAGGGCCACTCTGTCAGGATCCAGTCAGACAACGCCTTGGCGTATGTCAACCATCAGGGGGGAACTCGGAGCTCAGCGGCGGCATCCGAGGTCGCTCACATCCTACGGTGGGCGGAAAGAAGCATGCCGGCCGTTTTTTATATTCCAGGAATAGACAACTGGCAGGCAGACTATCTGAGCCGCCAGACGTTGGACCAGGAAGAATGGTCCTTGCATCCAGGGGTGTTCCAACTCCTTTGCCGGCGGTGGGGCAAGCCGGACGTGGACCTGTTGGCCTCTTGCCTCCAATCACGTGTCGAGGTTTGTGGCCAGGTCCAGAGACCCCTGGGCAGACGCCTTAGACGCGTTGGTGGCCCCCTGGGGTCAGTATCGCCTGCTATATGCTTACCCTCCGCTGCAGCCTCGCCTGCTTTGCAGAGTGGAGGCCGAGGGCATCCCAGTGATCCTCATTGCTCCAGATTGGCCACGGCGTCATTGGTACGCCAATCTTGTGCGGCTTGTCGCGGACGTTCCTTGGCGACTGCCTCTGCGGGAGGACCTTCTGTCTCAAGGTCCTATACTTCATCCTGCTTTTACAGTCCTTGGATTTAATGGCATGGCTATTGAAAGCCAGGTGCTGAGGGACCAAGGTCTCTCAGATTCGGTCATCTCAACAATGTTGAGGGCACGGAAATCTTCCTCCTAGAAAGATTTATCATCGTACCTGGAAAGCTTACATTCCTGTGTGCGAGGATTGAAGATTGGCGTCCACGGACGTATTCCGTTCCCAGGATTCTGCTGTTCTTACAGCGTGGTGTGACCCAAAAGCTGGCTTTGAGTACCATAAAGGGTCAAATTTCGACCCTCGCTGTCTTCTTTCAACGACCGCTAGCCATTCCTTGATTAGCACCTTTTGTGCAGGGGGTTCGCCATGTGCTCCCCCCCCCCCCCCCCTGTCAAACCTCCTCTCCCTCCTTGGGATCTGAATTTGGTGCTCTCGGTTCTTCAAGAACCTCCTTTTGAAAACATCAGAGATATCCCTCTCTTGACGTTGTCTCAGAAGGTGGCTTTCCTGGTAGCCATTACTTCTGTCAGACGGGTGTCTGAATTGGCGGTATTGTCTTGCAAGCCGCCTTGCTTGGTCATCCATAAGGATAAGGCTGTATTGTGTCTGCGACCTTCTTTTCTACCAAAGGTGGTCTCGGCCTTTCACCTTAATGAGGACATTGTCCTGCCGTCTTTGTGTCCTCATCTGCCGCATCCCAGGGAGTTTGCGCTTCACTCGCTAGACGTGGTACGTGCCTTGCGGGTGTACCTGTCCGTTACTGCTCCCATTCAGAAGTCTGACTCGCTGTTTGTGTCAGGGCCAAGCGGTTCCCCCTGCCACTATTTCTAGGTGGATCAGGCAGACCGTCATACAGGCCTATGCCCTTAAGGGGCGGGCACCTCCCTTTCCGGTTATGGCGCATTCCACCAGAGCAATTGGTGCTTTCTGACATCAAGCATCGGTTGCACAAGTGTGCAAGGTGGTGACCTGGTCGTCCGCTCATACCTTTTCTACGTTTTACAAGGTTGATGTGGCTGCATCTTCTGATGCTTCCTTTGGCCGCAAGGTGTTGCAGGCTGCTGTTTAAGTTGCAACTCCTCCGTTGACAAGCTCTGCTTGTTTGGCGTGCAGTTTGGTTTTCCTTTTCTCTTTGCTCCCACCCCTCCTTTTTGACACTGCTTTGGGACATCCCACTTGTCAATATTAAGAGGCTGTGTCAGTCCATGGACAATAAGAGAAAACAAGATTTTTGTACTCGCCGTAAAATCTGTTTCTCTGACGTCCATGGACTGACACGGCACCCACCCTTCCTTTTTAAGGTTTGTACTGCTTTGTTACAAACTGAGGGCTGCTGGCTGAAGGTGGGTGGGTTATGTCCGGAGGGACCGCCCCATGGGCGGGGCTGTTCAGCTCTGGTCTTTAGAATGTATGTTATAACATTCTGCCTAGTTCTCTCCTGCAAGCAGGGGCATAAACCTACTTGTCAATATTAAGAGGCTGTGTCGGTCCATGGACATCAGAGAAACAGATTTTACGGTGAGTACAAAAATCTTATTTTTTTTCATCATACTTGCCTGTAGAGCTGCACGATTAATTGTTATAAGATTGCGATCTCGATTCAACCACCACGATGATTCCAACAAGTACATATATAATGAACACCACAGTGAGTCAGCTGGCCCAGACCTTGCAGATGACAGTCACGGCTATTAAAGGGGGGGCATGTGAGCCAGAGGAGTGGACTTAAAATACTGGAAACCACTGTCCCTTATTATGAATATTACCAGTCTGAGTCAGCTACCCATATTTTGAATATTACCACAGTCAGCTACCCAGAGACTGGTAATATTCATAATATGGGTAGCTGACTCAGACTGATGGTAATCATAATATATTATAAGGGACAGTAGTTGGTGTTTTAAGTCCACTCCTCACATGCCCCCCTTTAATAGCCTGACAGTGAGTCAGACAGGCTAGTAAAGGGGGGCATGTGAGGAGTGGACTTAAAATACCGGCAACCACAGTCCCTTATAATATATTATGAATATTACCACAGTCTGAGTCAGCTACTGTAACCATACCCATATTATGAATATTACCACAGTCGGCTACCCCAGACCTTGCAGATGACAGTCAGGCTATTAAAGGGGGGCCTGTGAGGAGTGGACTTAAAATACCGGCAACCACTGTCTCTTATAATTATGAATATTACCACATTCTGAGCCAGCTACCCATATTATGAATATTACCACAGTCGGCTACCAAGTGTGTGGGGTAGCTGACTGTGGTGGTAATCATAATATGGGTAGCTGACTCAGACTGGTAATATTCATGATATATTATAAGGGACAGTGGTTGCCGGTATTTTAAGTCCACTCCTCATATGCCCCATTTAATAGCCTGACAGAGGTTGTAAATTTTTAAAATAAAAAAAGGTTTTGAGAATCGATCTTCATTCTAAGCAAAAGAATCGTGATTCTCATTTTTTCCCAGAATCGTGCAGCTCTACTTGCCTGTAAAATCCTTTTTACTCTTTCGTCCATGGACCGACACAGCTTCTCTATTGACAAAGTGGGTATTATCCGTTAATTAGGAGTGACTAGGCAGAAAAACTTGTAAAAAGTGTTGCATCACACCTTCTACAGTACCGCCCTCTGGGTATACCCTCTCAGTCTGCATCTTCGCAGATCAGTTTTTTTTCTGTCTAGCAAGGAGTAGGACATGGCTCCCTTCGGGCCCATTGGTCCGGGGAAAAAAGATTATATATATATATATATATATATATATATATATATATATATATATATATAATGTGTGTGTGTGTGTATGTATGTATGTGCGTGTGTGTGTGTGTATATATATATATATATATATATATATATATATATATATATATATATCTCTATGTGTGTATGTGTATATATATATATATATCTCTATGTGTGTGTGTATATATGTGTATGTGTGTGTGTGTATGTATGTATATATGTATATATATATATATATATATATATATATATATATATATATAATTTGCTACATTTGTTGTTTCCTGCGATCTTCGATCAACTGCCGACTGGGTGACAGGCTGGATCCTCGATCCTTGTAGTCTCCCCAGTTTCGGCCATCGAGCGTGTGCCAACCCTAGCTACGCGCTGGGTTTTCCACGACATGCCCGTCGCTCCACGGGTGGCCGGTGAGCTTACGCTCCAGGGCCTGCATCGGACCGCTCAGCTTCGGCTGACCTTACGGCCGAGTCGCAGCAGCCTGGCCGGTGAGCTTACGCTCCAAGGCTTGCATCGGACCGCTCAGCTTCGGCTGACCTTACGGTCTTCCAGCAGAATACATGCAGGATAGGTAAGTAAAACTCCCCTGCCTCGGCTGGGTGATTTAGCTGGACATTCCTGGAGAGATCAAGTAAGTGGTTGTGGCCCCTTTCTTCCCTCTCTCCCTGCCTTTCCCTCCTCCCTGGGCTTCTAGCTAAAGGTTGCTGGGTGCTGGGGGTCACCTAGGGGGTCCCACTGGAGCGGGGCTGGCTGTAACTAACATTTAAAAGAAATGTCATTTTTTCTTACCTGTGTTTGTGTCCTTCCTCCTCCATGCTGTCGGCGGCCTTTTTGAGGTGGTCCATGCCAAGTTTGGCCTCTTGTGACTGCCCGGCGGCCATCTTCCTGTGGTTCGGCCACACCCACTGGCCCCTATCAGCTGATCGGCGGCCATGTTTGTCCACCCTGTATGCAGATATTGCCGTTCGGCGGCCATCTTTTTGTGGGCTATGGCTGCTTGACCTCTATCTTCTGTCGGCGGCCATTTTCTTAGAGCCCACATTATCTTCCATACAGACGTTTTTGGCAACCATTTTTCGAGAGCCTCCGGCCTCTAGGGTGCATTACACTGGCGCGAAAATTCACACAGGAAGTGCTGATAAAAGAAGCAGACTGACACAGCAGCAGGGGGACAGCATCACAGGCGCAGCATAGCAGTACCTATCCAGGGTGGTGAGTCCTCTGGGTGACCCGGCCTTTCTGCAGCACAGGAGGGTGGCCTATTGATATCTTGCCTGGAGCCCTGTGAGTGTCAGTGTGTGGTCAGCATGGCATCTGAGCCAGATGTCTTCTCCCCTGAAACACCAGATTTAGCAGCTGGTGCCCCTGAGGTGTCTATGAACGCTATGACTGCAATCCTAGAGGCGTTTGCTGCCAGGGTGGAAGCAGCACACGGGAATACAGGGGGTAGTAAACGCCCCATCCCCTGCAAGCTTCTGGGGATAATTCTGGTGCAGAACCAGGTCCAGCTACGGCTCGGGGCCCAGATTCTGACGAATCAGAGACTGCAGACCGTGACCGGACAGTGAGAATGATTCAAAGTCCAGGTCAGTACGCGAGACGGCTTTGGTATCTGACCTTATTACTGCAGTGCGGGATATGCTAAAATTGGAAAATACTGCAGAAGCAGCAGAGACTCCGGTCCACTTGGGTTTCATAGACCTGCCCGCACTGCTAAGGTGTTCCCTTGTGTGTCTTTTGATAAACTCTTATACAAGGAATGGGAGAACCCACTGAGGGTCTTTACAGCCCCAAAGAGGTTTGCGGTACGGTACCCCTTTTGAGGAGAGTTTTCTGAAGAAATGGACCTCTCCCCCCTATAGTGGACCCTCCGGTGTCCAGACTTAATAGAGCCACCACAATTCCTGTAGAAGGGGCTCCTGTTTTCAAGGACCCTGTGGATAAGAAGGCTGAAGCACTCGCTTGCTACCTATACTCAGTGGTAGGCTCGGTAGTACGCCCGGCATTGGCGGGGGCCCTAGTGTCTCACACACTTACTGAATGGGCAAGATTGCTACTCCAGGGGTTAAGGAGCGAGATGCTCCTCCTGATGAGATAACATTGGCCGACCTGTTGGTCCAGGGCCTTAGGTTTGTCTGCGAGTCAGACATGAATACTATTCCCCTGCTGTCTAAAACTTTGGTTTATGCAGTAGCAATACGCCGCCTGATCTGGCTAAAAGGCTGGTCTGCGGACCAGACTTCCAAGAAAGCCCTGTTGGATCTGCCTTTTAAGGGCGACAGACTTTTTTTGGGGCTTCTCTGGATGACATCATCAAGGATGCCACAGGAAGTAAAAGCACTTTGCTTCCCCAAATTAGCAAGGGTAAGGGGCCACGCCAAGGGCAAGGGCCCTCCTTTACTGCACACAAGTGGTTTTTTCGTCCCCCTAGGGCGACAGGGAAAAGACCCCAGGCCGATAAAGCGCCTGCCCAAGGACAAAAGCGTCCCTGGTCCCGCATACCCAATAAGCCTGCGGACAAATTTGCGTCCGCATGAAGGTCCACCCCCACCCAGCTCTCGGTTGGGGAGACGTCTTTGCAAATTCGCGACTCAGTGGACAGCACTAATCTCCGACAGGTGGGTTTGCGAAGTAATCTCCTCAGGCTACAAGATAGAGTTTCTCTCTTGTCCACCGGACAGATTCAACACCTCCAATCTCCAGCTACTACCGACCCGTCGGGAGGCCCTGTATGGGGCGGTCCAGGGTCTACTGGAACGCGGGGTAGTTGTTCCAGAACTGGAATGGGTTTTTACTCAAATCTGTTCATTGTGCCGAAGGAGAGGGTTCGTCCAAGCTTGGATCTCAGAGCCCTCAATTGCTTTGTGAAGGTACAAAGTTTTCGGATGGAGTCGGTTCGATCTGTAGTCACGGCTCTCCATCCGGGGGACTTTCTGGCCTCCTTGGACATCAAGGACGCATACCTGCATGTCCCCATATACTCCAGACACCAGAGGTTTCTGCGATTTGCTATCGGGAAGGACCACTACCAGTTTGTGGCCCTCCCGTTGGGCCTTGCCTCAGCACCCAGGACGTTCACCAAGGTGCTCGCTCCGATTCTGGCACTTCTAAGACAGCGGGGTATCGCTATCACAGGCTACTTATACGACCTTCTGCTGAAGGCCCCTTCAAGCTCAGAATTAGAGGTAAGCGTGTCCATTACCTGTCAGACTCTTCGAGACTGTGGTTGGATACTAAACACGCAAAAGTCAGTATTGGTGCCCACTCAACGCCTAGGGTACCTGGGGTTGATTCTGGATTCTTCAGAGGCAAAGGTATTCCTCCCTGTGGAGAAGTTGCAGACCCTCCGGGCTGCAGTACGGCAGCTGACTTGCAGGAATTGGTCGTCACTCCGTTTTTTGCATGCGAGTGTTGGGCCTCAGGGTAGCCTCCTTCGAGGTGGTTCCATATGCTCAATACCACACTCGAGTGTTACAGAATGAAGTTCTGTCCAGATGGAACAGATGTCCATCATCTCTGGATTATCAAATCCGAGTGAGCCACCTAGTCAGGAGATCCTTGGTATGGTGGCTGACAGCACCGGCTCTAATGGCCAGGAAGTCATTTCTTCCGGTTTACTGGATAGTGATCACGACGGACGCCAGCCTTACAGGTTGGGGGGCAGTCTGGGGTGTTCAGTCGGCGCAAGGTCGCTGGACCCCAGAGGAAGCCCTCCTGCCGATCAATGTCCTGGTAATCCGGGCGATCAGGCTGTGCCTCTTCAAATGGTCTCAGAGGCTGCATGGGCGTCCAGTCAGGATCCAGTCAGACAACGCCACAGCAGTGGCATATGTCAATCATCAAGGAGGAACAAGAAGCTCAGCTGCAACATCGGAGATCGCTCGCATCCTGAAGTGGGCAGAGAGGAGCGTACCGGCACTGTCGGCCGTATACATTCCGGGTGTGGAAAACTGGCAGGCGGACTACCTGAGCCGCCAGATGCTGGACCAGGGAGAAGGGTCCTTACACCCGGAGGTGTTCCAACTCCTCTGCCAAAGATGGGGCACACCAGACATAGATCTTCTGGCTTCCCGACTCAATCGGAAGGTATTGAGATTTGTGGCCCGGTCAAGAGACCCATGGGCAGACGCAACGGACGCGTTGGTAGCATCGTGGGGTCAGTATCGGCTAATCTATGCCTTCCCTCCCTTAAGGCTTCTTCCTCTTCTGCTCCGCAGAGTGGAGGCAGAGGGAATTCCAATGATCCTAATCGCTCCAGATTGGCCTCAGCGTCCTTGGTACGCCGATCTAGTACGTCTGGTAGCAGACGTCCCCTGGCGCCTACCACTACGGAAGGACCTGCTATCGCAAGGTCCCATATTCCATCCTGCTTTACAGTCATTGGCTTTAACGGCATGGCTGTTGAGAACCAGGTACTGAGAGACCGGGGCCTGTCAGACTCAGTAATCTCTACTATGAGAAGTGCTCGAAAACCGTCCTCTAGGAAGGTCTATCACCGCACTTGGAGGGCCTACATCTCCATGTGTGAGGAAATGAAATGGCATCCGCGTACCTATTTGGTTTCCAGAATCCTGCTGTTTTTACAGCATGGGGTGGACCAAGGGCTTGCCCTAAGTACGATTTTAAGGGACAGATATCTGCCCTGGCTGTCTTTTTTTTCAGCGACCCCTGGTGACTCACTCTCTCGTGAGTACATTTGTGCGGGGGGTCCGACATGTGGCCCCTCCGGTCCGTCCCCCGTTACCTCCGTGAGACTTGAACCTGGTCCTCTCGGTGCTTCAGAAGGCACCGTTTGAGAATATTAGAGATATTCCCCTGTTGACACTTTCTCAGAAAGTGGTCTTTTTGGTGGCTGTTACGTCAGTTAGACGAGTCTCTGAGCTGGCAGCCTTGTCCTGCAAGGCTCCCTATTTGATTTTCCACAAGGATAAGGTGGTGCTGCGGCCGCAGCCTTCCTTTCTTCCGAAAGTCGTTTCGGCTTTTCATCTCAACGAAGACATTGTACTTCCATCCTTGTGTCCTCAGCCGTCGAATCCTAAGGAGTCGGCGTTGCATTCCTTGGACGTTGTCCGAGCTTTGAGAGTATACCTATCTGCTACTTCCCTGTTCCGGAAGTCAGACTCACTGTTTGTTTCGGTGGCTGGTCCCAAGAAGGGCCAAGCAGTCTCATCGGCCACCATCTCTAGGTGGATCCGACAGATAGTAATCCAGGCTTACGCCTTAAAGGGTCAGGCGCCCCCCTTTCCTGTCACGGTGCATTCGACCAGGGCAATAGGTGCCTCTTGGGCTTTCCGACGTCAAGCGTCTGTTTCCCAATTATGTAAAGCGGCGACTTGGTCGTCCGCTCACACTTTCACAAAATTCTACAAAATTGATGTAGGTGCATCTTCAGATGCCTCTTTTGGCCGCAAGGTTTTGCAAGCGGCTGTTTAGAGTTGCAACTCCTCCGTTGGAGGAGTGCTGTTTTGTGTTTGGGTTGAAGTTTATTTTTATGCTGTTACCACCCCTCGTTTTTTCTCTGACACTGCTTTGGGACGTCCCACTTTGTCAATAGAGAAGCTGTGTCGGTCCATGGACGAAAGAGTAAATAGGATTTTTTACTCACCGTAAAATCCTTTTCTCTGAGTCCATGGACCGACACAGCACCCGCCCCTCCTTTTAAGTTTGTACTGCTTTTTGACGAACTGATCTGCGAAGATGCAGACTGAGAGGGTATACCCAGAGGGTCCGCCCCCTGGGCGGTACTGTAGAAGGTGTGATGCAACACTTTTTACAAGTTTTTCTGCCTAGTCACTCCTAATTAATGGATAATACCCACTTTGTCAATAGAGAAGCTGTGTCGGTCCATGGACTCAGAGAAAAGGATTTTACGGTGAGTAAAAAAATCCTATTTTCTTTGAGTAGTCACGGGTACCTCCCCCTCTTTTGGGGATTCTGTACTTGCTACAAAAATGAAGTACTTCCTTTATGGGAGGGGTTATATAGTGGATCACTTCCTGTCTAAAGACCTTTGGTCTACCAGTGTCCATTCAACTGGAAATTAAGTATAGCCCAGTAAGTAATGAATAATAGCCACACTCTGTGTCCTGTGATGTACTCAAAAGGATTTTACAGGCACATATGACTTAAACCCTATTTTTACTTGCAATGGAAAAAATACAACATATTACATTTTTGAATAGGGAAAATTTACTAATTCTAAGAATTGTATTTTGAGCATTGATGGCAGCAACGCATCTCAAAAATATTGGAACAGGGCCATGTTTACCGCGATGTAGCATCCGATCTTTTAACACTCTCTAGACATCTGGTAACTGCGGAGACCAGTTTTTTGAGGGAGGAATTGGGTCCTGTTCTTGCCTAATAGGGGTTATAAGTGCTCAACAGTCCTGACTTGTCTGTCCTATTTTTTTTTTTTTTTTTTTATGTTTCAGGATGCACCAAATATTTTCAATTGGTGAAAGGTCTGCACTGAAGTCAGACCAGTTAAGCACCCAGACTTTTCTATTATGCCATTTTTATAGATTTAGTATGCAGTTTAGCATCGTTCTGCTAAAATATGCCAGGTCTTCTTGAAGACATTGTCTGGATTAGAGCGTATACTGCTCTAAAACCTGGCTACAGCTTTCAACATTGGTGCCTTTCCAGATGTGCATGCTGTCCATTCCATGGGCACTAAGGCACCCCATGGAGTCCTAAACTGAGTGCTGATAACAATCCATTAGGTCCCTCTCCTCTTTAGCCCAGAGGACAGGGCGCCCATGGTTGTCAAAAAGGATGTCAAATTTAAATTCATCTGACAATATAACGGTTCTCTGCTTTGGCCCAGAGAAGCCGGCGGCGTTTCTGGATCATGTTCAGATATGGCTTATTTGCATACAGCTTTACCCATCACAGAATCATGCCTGGTTTTAAGATGATGTAGTTCCAGCTCCTCTTACAGAACAGGAACTAGAAGCAATGCAGTGGCCAGCAACTGAGTGCAGAGCTGTTGCCCAAAAATGTTACAGGTATATTTTCTAGACTACATGTTTTTGTAAATATGTATACATGGTGTTCAGCACACAAGGCAGGACTTTCAAACCTACTACAGCTTTAAAGTTCTGGTTATAAATCCATAATCTGCAAGTATCTTGTATTTTTATTTTATTTTTTTCTTTGTGCCACGAACTGTTATATATATATATATATATATACACATCTTTTTCCTTAGGATTGGTCTTGACTTGCTTAATGGAAAGCCCAGAGATAACAAACAAGCTGGTGTATTTGAACCCACTGTAGTCAAGACAAAGAGTCTTAAGTTTGCAACAGAGGCTGCAATCACAATCCTGCGCATTGATGACCTGATTAAGTTACACCCAGAGAGTAAAGAAGAAAGGGGAAAGTACCATGAAGCTGTGCAGTCTGGTTCAATTGATGGTTGATCGGTCTTCAACACTTATCTTTGTTTTTGTATTACTGTAATTTATAAACTAGTAACAGTTTCATTGTTCATCTTGCACTTGTTGGTCTCACTGAAACCAGTCATCTATACACCAAAATAAAAGCAAACTTAGTTTACTTCTGTTGTCTTTATTTTACTGGTATATTAATGGTTGCTGTTCTGTACAAGAGTTTAGAAGAGAATAGTTAATAATGCATATTACATTGGTCATGGGCTTTTAGTAGCATTCTTGTTTTTTTTTTTTATCCAAAATTTTGAGTTCAACATAAACATACAGGAGCAAAATTTTTGAGTATAGCCTCAATTAAAAAATAATCAAAGAGTATAAATAGTGCCATCATCCATAATAAGTAATGAAAAGAAAACCTAATGAACATAGGGTTATGGCTGCTAGTGCCATCAAACCCATGATTGATCACCAGGGATAGGGATGTGGGTTGGATTTTTTGGGCACTGATAACATGACAACAAAGTCATATAAAAATATATTTATTACATAAAAGGAACTATACAATTAAAAACATAAGCCAAACCCCACAGCAAAAAACCGTGTTTGTAGGTAACGGAGCCACCGTCCCTCTCTGGGGTGGAGAGAGGCAAAAACCTTGACCGGTTTCGCTGTAAACACCGCTTCTTCAGGAGGCTCTGTACAATACATAATATACAGTAAGTAACTAGGGTAATAGAACAAAAACAAACAAAGTCTTGTAGCGCTAAAACCGGCAGCAATATATGGAACGTGATGTTATATGAATATAAATCTTGAAAATCTGACCACCAGTGCAGCTGGCAACCTCCGGAACAAGGCAAACTCAAAACAAATATGTACAATCCAGCGCTCAAATGGTCAGTAATGATGAAATGTAACTTGATGTTCAAATAAAAATTATTTATTGGAATGCATGCTGAAAATTAATGAATGTACTTGATCGGATAAAATCAATAAATGCAAAGTTCAATGACCTTCAAATAAGGATCAGACAAAGATCTTGATCAGTGGTGAAGCATAAAAAAATGCATATAAACCAATGTCTGCCAACCAAAGGGTTAAGATGTGCAAGTGTGCTAAAAGAATCTGGTTATTGTAAAAGATGTCCAATTAAATTGGATGGGCTTGATGTTGTTCAAAGTTACTGGATGTAACGTACAATATCCTTACCGTCAGTGGAGATCTATGTTCATTTCTTTTCATAAACATACAGGACCTGTAACTTGCAATTGGTTCTTTTTTTTTTTCACACAAGTAGAGCTTTGTTTTGGTGGTATTTGATCATCTGCGGTTTTTATTTTTTGCGCTATAAACAAACGCAATTTTGTACTTTTTGCTATAATAAATATCGGGACTGTGACATTATGGCGGACAGATCGGACACTTGACACATTTTTGGGACCATTGACAATTGTACAGCAATCAGTGCTGTAAAAATTGCACTGATCAATGTATAAATGTCACTGGCAGGGAAGGGGTTAACAAGGGCAATCAAGGGGTAAACTGTTCCCTAGTGTGTGTTCTAACTGTAGGGGGATAGGAGTGAATGGAGGAAATAACAGATTGTGGTTCCTAGCTAGTAGGAACTCACGATTTGCCTCTCCTCTCAGAACAGGGATGTGTGTGTTTACACATGCCCCTGTTCTGCCTCCCGTGGCCGGCATTCATCACGGCCACACGC
The DNA here is from genome assembly GCA_029206835.1 of Rana muscosa. Taxonomy (NCBI): domain Eukaryota; kingdom Metazoa; phylum Chordata; class Amphibia; order Anura; family Ranidae; genus Rana; species Rana muscosa. The sequence goes on from CM055121.1 coordinate 123,825,786, forward strand.
AACAGCACCCCTGCAGTGCGGCGGCACACGCGTGCCTGCCCCCCAGCAACTGTCTGCAACCCAGGACTAGCTAAAGGACTGACAACACGGTAATGGTTCCAATGCCTTCAGTTTAGTAGAGCATGCTGCCAAGCGCAGTACTTTTTAATGTTTTCCAGCATCGGACCATGTTGCTTGTTCTACAGCAAGAACACCTCACTTCTTCCTGGAGATTTAGACACTGCAACACCTAACTAATGTCCAGCCTGGGAAACTGACAGAAGTCGGGTTTCCCCAATGTATAAGAAAGAAGATTGGAGTCTTGGGTCTGTGGACACCCTGGCCACTGAGGGTCCCCCTTGGGCAGGGGGTAGTGACCACCTCTGCTGACCTGAAACGATGGGTTGCACCAAGAACCACTATGTTCAGAGACAATAAAGATGTGTCACTCAAGCAATGGGAAACGGGGCTGGGAACCAAAAGGGAAGACGAGGACAACCTAGGAGGGGGTTTCCCTAATGGCTCACACTCCCCTGAGTGGGGGGGGGGGTTAAAGGGATGGACTAATGGCACACGGAGGAAACTTTTAGCAAGAATTTAAGCTGAATTGCGTCACCCATCAGAGGCAAAGTACTACCTGGCCAAAGCATTGCAGGTGATGGGCTTTTCAGCAGGGTGCTGAGTGAGCACAAGAGTCCAAAAAAACTGACTCCAGCAGATGTTGATCATCCCAAAATGAAAATGTCAGGAAAGGGCGCTAAGGTAAACGCACAGCCCAGCTCTCTGAGGGGTAAGAAATGCCTCTTAGGATGAGGAGCCAGATCCTTGTTTAGGTAAGGGGCAGCCAGAGTTTGTCCACACACGCTGACCTTTTTATTTAGATCTATGCGATCCTGAGATCCATAGACTTCAGTGGAAACACTTTCAGATCGCACATCTGTCCTATTGTCATACGAATTCAAGCACATTTTCCCCCAGTCATCTTCCAGGACAGCCCTTGAGAGATTGAGCTCCTCCCTGGACAGGAAACACATTGCCTCCAGCTCTTTAAAAGGCGGTCCCTCAGCCACCTGGTCCAGTTTTTTTTTGTGTTTGCTCAGTCGGAGGAGACGGGTTGCCTTAGGAGGAACAGTCTTTTAAAGGGGAGATGGGTTTGGAGAGCATCCATCATCAAGGGCTGTCCACCAGCCGAAAGTCCCTCACCTTACTCTCCGCAGGCCATGGGTTCCCTCCGCATGTGTTTGGAGTTCCCCATCCCCCCCCCTCTCTCCAGTGCCCGGCAAGGGAGTGGGCAGTGATGGCATGTCGGCGGCGTCAGCAGTGAGAGGGCTCGCTCTAGGACGCTGTGACCCACTTCCAGTGGATGTGATGTCATCACTACACCCTGGAGGCTGTGGTTCTGCTTTCCGGTGCAGAGAGCAAAGGGGAAGGCCGAGTCAGCGTATTAAAGGCACAACAGCGCATGGGCTGAGAACGCCAACACACGGAGCACCATGGAGGCATCCCACACCTCAGGAGAGTCAAACGCTGTCTCTTCACAAGTAGGCTGGCCTGGCCAAAGCCTCCTTTTCATGTGTATTCTTTTGTATTAGAAGTGGAGCTAGAAGACCCTGGGGGAACCATCTTCTAGCTCTGTGGGCACCTTGGCACACCGGGAGGAGACAGGCTAAATAAGGCTGTTTTGTACTTTCTTTTAAAGCCCCCCTCTCTCTCGTGTTCCCCTCTTAGAAAGAACCCAGATCAGAACATAGTGCAAAAGCCCTTACCAAGTCGGACAAGAAGAAATGTCCTTGTAACACAAGGCTCACATCCAGTTGCACCAAAACTTTATGCTCTTCTTGCATCACAGCCGTGTTAAAGAGCGAGCAGGATTCTGCTTTTTATAAATTCCTCTGCTCCTTCAAAGACTAAATGCAGTCTACCTTCCAATCTTTCAGAGAATGTATTTAAGATGCCCAAATCCCAAGCTCAGCCGTCAGACAACAGGATCAGGTGCACACCTCCTCTACTCCGGTAGCTTCAGGTTCAGGAGAACCTTTGGAGAATGGGGAGAATTCCCTTAGAAACACTGACCCGGATTCCTCCCAATCAGATTCAGGGCAGGAGAAAGGCCAGGAGGACTCAGGCCCACCCACCAGGTTCAAACTCTTCCAGGAGGAAGTAGTCAAACTAGTGGGGGCCATCTATGAGACCTTGGAGTTGAAGGAAGAAAAAACCTCACTCTCAAGGCATAAGATGTACCAAGGGTTAAATAAAAAGAAACCCAAGGTATTCCCAGTACACAAACTCATGACAGAATTGGTACTTAAGGAGTGGGAGGAACCAGACAAGAGGCCCTTCTTCTCAGGTGGCCTGAAAAGGTTTCCCTTTGAGGACCCCAATTTGGTCTGGAATCCCCTAAGTTAGACGCCCCCCTAGGGAAGGTGTCAAAACACTCCGATTTAGTCTATGAGGACATGGGGCCCTTAGGGGACCCCATGGACAAGAGAGGAGATGTGATCTTGAAAAGATCATGGGACACCGCAATGGTGAACCTCAGGCCAGCACTGGCAACCACTTGCGTAGCTTGAAATTTCGAGTTTTGGCCAAAACAATTACAAGAACACCTGACGGCAGGTACCCCTAGGTCAGAGCTGTTGAAATCCTTCCCCATGCTTTTAGAAGCGGTAGGTTTTTTCGCAAACGCCTTGACCGTATCTGTAAAGTTATCAGCCAGCACAGCTTCATTGTCAGTAGCAGCCAGGAGAACCCTTTGGCTCAAAACCTGGCCGGGGGACACAGCCTCTAAATTATGCTTGTGTTGCGTTCGCTTTTCAGGCAAATATCTGTTGGGCACCCACTTCGATGAAGCCTTAGAGCGTACGGCTGACAGAAGACTTTTCCTGAAAGAAAACATTTCCCAGGAAGTTTTTACATCCCTACCAGGGACAAAAGAGAACACAAGATGAGAGAAAGCCGAATAAACACTGGTCTGCACAGAGAGGGAAGCAAAAGGCAAATGTGCTCTTTAATCCTCCTGACAAAAAATCCCAAACCACAGTGATGCCAGCGGCCAAGTGGGAGGAAGATTTCCTTCCACAGTGGAAAAAACTAACCTCCAGCAGTTTTGTCAGGGGAGTAATAGAGAAGGAATATGCCCTAGAGTTCAACCAAAAACCTCCCGCAAGATTCTTGATTATTCAATTAGCAAGGGACCCAGCAAAAGCTCAGGCATTACCACAACTCATAGAAAAGCTAGTAGACCAAAGAGTCCTGATACCCATCCCCAAACAAGGAGGAAAGGGTTTTTACGCGCATGCATTTCTGATGCAGAAAACATCAGGCAAATACCGCCTGATCTTCAATCTCAAGCCATTAAACATGGTCATACAGTACAAAAAATTCTGGATGGAGTCAATTTACTGTTAGAAATTTACTCCATAAAGACTTTCATGGCAAAGATAGATCTAAAGGACACCTATCTTCACATCCCCCCATCAGGGAAAGCTCCCAATTTTTTTTTCTGCATAGCCATATGGATAGAGAAAAAGGTCTACCACTTTCAAAGCAGAGCCCTGCCCTTCGGTCTCTCCTGGTCTCTGAGGATCTTTACCAAGATCTTGGCAGAGACCTTAGCACCATTAAGACTGCAAGCCATAACAATTATTCCATACTTGGATGACTTGCTGTTCATAGCACACACAAAACAGAAACTACTAAAAGATTTAGTAGTCGCCCAACAGTGGTTAACTCAGTTAGGATGGATCATCAACAGGGAGAAATCGAACCTCACTCCCTCGCAAGAAATCCTGTTTCTGGGTTACACGATCAGTTCAAAAGAACAAAAAATAATACTCCCACAAGAAAAGGTCGATCGTTTGAGACAATGGATGACAAATGCAGACAAATCTCCCAGTTACGATAAGAGAAATAATGTCAGCCTTAGGACTCATGACTGCCTCCATCCCGGCAGTCAAATGGGCCTAAGAATATATTATTACACAATCGTCTTATCACAAATAATAGAATGGGCTAAAAATAATACAGAAAAGGTGGGTAAATATGGAATTTACAACTAAAAAAACATCACTGGGGAAGGCAATATGGATTCTTGTACAATACCGAGAACTTAGCACAGACACACAGTATCACTAGGAATGCATTAAAAATATGGGACAAGATACACAAAAAGGAAAAATGGGATTTTAATTCACCTCTAATACCATTAACCGACACAAAATATTTCACACCAGGATTGGAAAAAATGTTTGGAAAGTGGATCATACAAGAAAATGCATAATTGAAAGATGTAATGGAGCAAAATAAATTGTTTACATATCAGGAACTAAAAAATAAAAGGGAATTGATGTTGATTGATGATTGGCGGTACGCCCAGCTAAAACATTTTTTTGAAAAACGACTTCAGCCTATCAGATCTGTAGAAAATTTACGGCCCCATGAGAAATTATGTGAGGAAAAAGGTAGGAAGGGGGTAATTTCTAAGATTTATAAGATCTGTATAATAATATAATAATAATAATTAAATGATACAAAAAAGTTGGGCATACTGCCAAAAATCAAGAAGTGGGAGCAGGAATTGGGGTCACAGGTTAATGATTTCGAGATCAAGCAATTAACGAAGAGGGTGCATTCCACGTCGGTAAATTGTAATATAATGGAATTGAATTGTAAATGTCTAGTTCGTTGGTATCTAACCCACGACAAGGTACATAAATGTTCAAGGGAAACTTCACAGTTATGCTGGAGAGGGTGTAAGGAAATTGGGACTATGGCCCACATATGGTGGACATGTCCCAAAATTAAAAAATATTGGGGGGAGATTAGGCATACAATTAGAGAAATAACCAATATTGAAGTTCCTGACGACCCGTGGGGATGTTTATTACACGGGATTCGAATGCCAACTAAACATTACCTGAGAACACTGCTCCCACAGCTTTTAAACGCTGCAAAGAGCCAAATACCTACACACTGGCAAGAACCAGTGTTCTGCCGATATGGTTCCTCCAATCAATATGGTTCCCCCTTGACTGTGCAGGCGCAATCCGAGCCGACGGAAATCACTGAACCTGATCAGCTGTTTTCAGTTGTTATTGCAACAGGTCCAGGGCGACGTGGACCTCGCTGTAAGTGGCCTATAGGAGGGCTCGCTTCGCTCGCTCGGCCTCCTGGCTCTTTTTTTTAACATGCTCCAAGTCCACGGGGATGGTAAGGAATGAGCCTGGATGCCGCCCCGAGCCGTGCATGCGCCGTGTACACCTGAAGAACAGCTGATCAGGTTCGGAGATTTCCGTGGGCTTCGTCTGCACCTGCGCAGTTGAGGCCGGACCCTATCCAATAGGGGAACTAGCTCAACAAGACACCGGAACGACCTACACTAAAGGGTTGGTGCAATAAAATAGATTAAATTTACAGCTTGGAATACCTAAGGTTCAGTGAGGGGGAGGTAATGGAGGAGTTTGAAAAAAAGTGGAAGGAATGGACAGTTTACATGCATACAATGGGATACGCAGAAGTGATGGGAGCATAACATAACAAAACATAACATAACTAAAGAAAGGAGAAGAGGGGAAAAGTACATAATAAAGAGAGAGTATGGAAGATGGAGAAATCTTAGATGGGAGAGGGCGGGGAATTAGGGGGTGGGGGGGTTGGGAATATTAATAATTCTCTTTTTGAAATGTAATGTATTAGGTTACAATGTTGTGTTTATATAAAAAACGAATAAAGATATAAAAAAAAATGGGCCTGGTTTCACCAAAGACCACTCCAGTCCTTATTCTTACAAAATTGGATGGGAAAGGACTTGGAGGACAAGGTGTACCTCCCAGAAAAAAAACAAAGCAGGCCCTTTGGTGGTGGAGAAACCAAAGCAATCTACAAAAAGGACTGCTGTGGACCTTCCCGATTGCACGCATATTGACTACGGATGCCAGCAGTCAGGGGTGGGGGGCCCATCTAGATGGACAATGGGCACTTGGACTCGACTAGAAAAACAACACTCGTCCAACTACAAGGAACTGAAAGCCGTAGCCAGAGGAATCTCAGCCTTCCAAAATTAGCTCAGAGGCCAACATATACAGGTCAGATCGGACAATACAACCTCGGTAGCATACCTAAACAAACAAGGAGGGACCAGGAGTCCCATCCTGATGGGTATAGCGCAGGAAATATTTTCCTGGGCAGAGGAAAATCTGGAATCCCTTTCGGCAATCCATCTCAAGGGTGTACAAAACAATCTAGCCGATTTTTTGAGCAGACAGTTGATCTCACAAGAAGAATGGTCACTAGATCCGACAGTGTTTGTGGAAATAGTTTCCAAATGGGGTCTTCCGGAGATCGACTTATTTTCCAACAAAGAAAACACCAAACTACCAGGTTTTTTCTCGCTGAACCCAAGAGATCAACCAGTGACAGTCGATGCCCTCCAGAGTGCATGGACTTTCAGGCTAAGTTACGTCTTCCCACCTCTACATCTGTTACCAAGAGTCCTCTCCAAGTTCAGGACAGAGCAGACATCTTTTATCCTAATAGCCCCCTTTTGGCCAAACAGGGCATGGTTTTCACTTCTGCTATCACTAGTGGATCGACCACCCTGGATGTTACCTTTCAGTTAGGTCCAGTACGACATCCCAATTCAGCCATACTAAAGTTAGCGGCATGGTATCGAAATAGACATCCTGAAGTCTAAGGGTCTATCGGACAGAGTGTTTAAAACTCTGTTACAAATTCTGGCTAACAGAAAATGGAAAAAGAGAATATGATTCTCCAATAATTTTAGAGTTTCTGCGGGAGGGCATTGACTAAAATCTATCTTTAAGCACGATTAAAGTACAAATTGCAGCCCTATCAGTCTATTTACAGCGTTCCCTACAACAAGATCCGCTCATAAATAGGTTTTGCGAAGCAGTCTCTAAACTAAGACCGGTTCCATGCCGTAAAGTTCCGACATGGGACTTGTCAATAATGTTAAAAGCAGTCATTAACCACTTAAGCCCCGGACCATTTGGTAGCTAAAGGACCAGAGGTGAATTCAGAATTTTGCACTGCGCTGCTTTAACTGTAAATTGTGCGGACATGCAATGTTGTACCCAAACGAAATTTGCGTCCTTTTCTTCCCACAAATAGAGCTTTCTTTTAATGGTATTTGATTGCCTCTGCGATTTTTATTTTTTGCGCTATAAACGGAAAAAGACCGAAAATTTTGAAAAAAAATGATATTTTCTACTTTTTGTTATAAGAAAAATCGAATAAACTCAATTTTAGTCATACATTTAGGCCAAAATGTATTCAGCCACATGTTTTTAGTAAAAAAAATGTCAATAAGCGTATATTTATTGGTTTGCGCAAAAGTTATAGAGTTTACAAACTAGGGTACATTTTCTGAAATTTACACAGCTTTAAATTTATGACTGCCTATCTCATTTCTTGAGGGGCTAAAATGACAGGGCAGTACAAAACCCCCCCAAATGACCCCATTTTGGAAAGTAGACACCCCAAGGAAATTGCTGAGAGGCATGTTGAGCCCATTGAATTATTTTTTTTTGTCTTAAGTGATTGAATAATGACTAAAAAAAAAATAAAAAATTACTAAAAGTTGTCACTAAATGATATATTGCTCACACATGCCATGGTTATATGTGGAATTACACCCCAAAATAAATTTTTCTGCTTCTCCTGAGTACGGGGATACCACATGTGTGGGACTTTTTAGAAGCCTAGCCGCGTACGGGACCCCGAAAACCAAGCACCGCCTTCAGGATTTCTAGGCACAAATTTTTGATTTCACTCCTCACTACCTATCACAGTTTCGAAGGCCATAAAATGCCAAAATGGCACAAAACCCCCCCAGATGACCCCATTTTGGAATATAGACACCCCAAGCTATTTGCTGAGAGGCATGGCGAGTATTTTACAGCTCTCATTTGTTTTTGAAAATGAAGAAAGAAAATATATATATATATATTTTTTTTTTTTCAATTTTCAAAACTTTGTGACAAAAAGCGAGACCTGCAAAATACTCACAATACCTCTCAGCAAATAGCTTGGGGTGTCTACTTTCCAAAATAGGGGCATTTGGGTTTTTTTTTTTGCCATCTGGGCATTCCATGGCCTCCGAAACTGTGATAGGCAGTGAGAAGTGAAATCAAAAATTTACACCCTTAGAAAGCCTGAAGGCGGTGCTTGGTTTTTGGGGTCCCGTACGCGGCTAGGCTCCCAAAAAGTCTCACACATGTGGTATCCTCGTACTCAGGAGAAGCAACAGAATGTATTTTGGGGTGTAATTCCACATATGCCCATGGCATGTTTGAGCAATATATCATTTAGTGACAACTTTGTGCAAAAAAAAAAAAAAAATGTTGTTTTTCCGCAACTTGTGTCAACATATAAAATATTCCATGGACTCGACATGCCTCTCAGTATATAGCTTGGGGTGTCTACTTTCCAAAATGGGGTCATTTGGGGGGGGGTTTTGAACTGTTCTGCCATTTTATACACAACATTAGGAAGCTTACATCCACTCTTCTAACCACTTGAAGACAAAGCCCTTTTTGACACTTTTTGTTTACATGAAAACATTTTTTTTTTTTGCAAGAAAATTATGTTGAACCCCCAAACATTATATATATTTTTAAAGCAAAGGCCCTACAGATTAAAATGGTGGGTGTTGCGTTTTTTTTTCTACACAGTATTTGCGCAGCGATTTTTCAAACGCATTTTTTGGGTTAAAAAATACAGTTTTTTTTAATTTTAATGCACTAAAACACACTATATTGCCCAAATGTTTGATGAAATAAAAAAGATGATCTTAGGCCGAGTACATAGATACCAAACACGACATGCTTTAAAATTTCGCACAAACGCGCATTGGCGACAAACTACATACATTTTTAAAAGCCTTTAAAAGCCTTTACAGGTTACCCCAGTAGATTTACAGAGGAGGTCTACTGCTAAAATGACTGCCCTCGATCTGACCTTCGCGGTGATACCTCACATGCATGGTGCAATTGCTGTTTACATATGACGCCAGACCGACGCTTGCGTTCGCCATTGGGCAAGAGCAGGGCAGGACAGGGGTGCTTTTTTTTATTTTTTTATTATTAATTTTGCTTTATTTTATTTTATTTTTAAATTGTTCCTTCCAAGTATTTTTTTTTTTTATCATTTTTATTGTTATCTCAGGGAATGTAAATATCCCCTATGATAGCAATAGGTAGTGACAGGTACTCTTTTTTTGAAAAAACTGGGGTCTTCTAGACCCTAGATTTTTCCTCTGCCCTCAAAGCATCTGACCACACCAAGATCGGTGTGATAAAATGCTTTCCCAATTTCCCAATGGCGCTTTTTATATCCGGGGGGGGCATTCCCTCCCACTGCTTGTAAAAGCAGTCCAGAGGCTAATTAGCCGCTAGGATTGCTTTTACATGAAAGCCGGCCGCAGGCTGAAAAGAATGATACCAAGATGATACCTAAACCCGCAGGCATCATTCTGGTATAAACATTCAAAGTCCAGCAACATACCAGTACGTTGCTGGTCCTTGTTGGACATGTATTGTAATCTTTTTTTTTCATGCAGCCAGTTGGCTGAACGAAAAAAGAGATTGATCGGTGGGTATGCCCACCATTAGAATACCGCCCTTCATCCACCCACTTCCAATGATGGGCATACATGCACCATTTATATATGCCGAAGCATGGGGGCATCCTCCCGCAAAAAAGTTATGCCGCACACACATGGTCGGACTTTTCCACGGGCAAGCCTCCGTCGTAATTTCGACCGTATGTACGCGGCATTAGGAGCAAAATCGCTCCTCCGCTCCTGCTGCCCCAATGCTTCGGCATATATGCTTTTTTTATTTAACTGTGGTGGTGAAATCACCTCCTACAGCACTGGAGTCGCAGGGATCAGGCCTGTCTCTGCGAACGCTGCAGTTATGTGTGTTTTTGTTTTGTAAGTGACAGTGATCGATCGATACTGCACTTGGGTGGCCTGGGCTGGACGGAGGGGCAAAACGCAGGTGCCAGCAGGTATCTGGGCTGATCCCGCTAACACTGCGTTTTTAGGAACCCTAAACTGCTGGGGACGCTAGTATAGATCTGATCAGATCAGATATTGATCTGTTCAGATACTATACCACTAAGGGGGGTGTATGCTTCACGCGTGGGTGTTAGCGTTACTGGCACTAACCTGACGCTGCCTGGAGTGTGACGCAGACCCTCTCTGACGCTAAAACCTAATTGATATCACCCGCCGGGCGATCAGGGGGTTAAACCTTTGTTGGGTTATATACGGCGGGTGCCCTGACACTATAAAAAGCAAACTAACTAACCAGCGTCACCCGTAACACTTATATGGTGATCACTGGTGAAAGGGTTAACTAGGGGCAATCAGGGGGTTAAAACCTTTATTAGATAATATATGGGGGTACCTGACGCTATAAAAACCTGCGGCGAACCTAAAAAAAATTACTGGCTACCGATCTGCATCACCGACACTAAGACAGCGATCAGAAAAACGATCGCTTAGCGACAGTGGTGATAGGGGGTGAAAGGGTTACCTGGGGGGCGATCAAGGGGGTTAAACCTTTACTAGATAATATATTGGGGTACCTGACGCTATAAAAACCTGCGGCGAACCTAAAAAAAATTACTGGCTACCGATCTGAATCACCGACACTAAGACAGCGTTTAGAAAAACGATTGCTTAGCGACAGTGGTGATAGGGGGTGAAAGGGTTACCTGGGGGGCGATCAAGGGGGTTAAACCTTTATTAGATAATATATTGGGGTACCTGACGCTATAAAAACCTGCGGTGAACCTAAAAAAAATTACCAGCTACCGATCTGCATCACCGACACTAAGACAGCGTTTAGAAAAGCGATCGCTTAGCGACAGTGGTGATAGGGGGTGAAAGGGTTACCTGGGGGGCGATCAAGGGGGTTAAACCTTTATTAGATAATATATTGGGGTACCTGACGCTCTAAAAACCTGCGGCGAACCTAAAAAAAATTACTGGCTACCGATCTGCATCACCGACACTAAGACAGCGTTTAGAAAAACGATCGCTTAGCGACAGTGGTGATAGGGGGTGAAAGGGTTACCCTGGGGGGGCGATCAAGGGGGTTAAACCTTTATTAGATAATATAATGGGGTACCTGACGCTATAAAAACCTGCGGCGAACCTAAAAAAAATTACCGGCTACCGATCTGCATCACCGACACTAAGACAGCGTTTAGAAAAACGATCGCTTAGCGACAGTGGTGATAGGGGGTGAAAGGGTTACCTGGGGGGCGATCAAGGGGGTTAAACCTTTATTAGATAATATATTCGGGTACCTGACGCTATAAAAACATGCGGCGAACCTAAAAAAAATTACTGGCTGCCGATCGGCATCACTGACGCTAAGACAGCGATCAGAAAAATGATCGCTTAGCGACAGTGGTGATAGGGGGTGAAAGGGTTATCTGGGGGGTGATCAGGGGGTTAAACCTTTATTAGGGGGGGTTAGGGGGCTACACTGGACCTAAAACTGAATGTACTGACACTTTTACAGTCACAAATGTCACTGATTGCAGTGATCAGTAAATAAATGGTCACTGCAATCAGTGACACTGTGACTGGGGGCTGGGGGGGTGATCTGGGGGGGCGATTTATGTCCCTATGTGTCCTGGTGTCAGTGTAGTGTTGTGTGCACTGACCTGATGTCTTCTCTTGTACGGCGCTCGGTATATGTGAGCGCCGCACCAGAGATGACATCACTTCCTCCTGCTTCCTCTGCCTGACACAGACAGAGGGGGCATTTCCATTCGCCGGGAGCGATCGCGAGGGGGTGGTCGGAAACGAATGGCTGCCCCCTCATCCCGGAACGCTCCCGGACACTTAGCCACCGCTCACTGTATAGGAGGGGGGTCCGATTGGACCCCCCAACTATACAAAGGCAATCACGTATGCTCTACTTGATTGTGCCTGTCGGTGCCATTCTGCCGACGTATATATACAGTGAGCGGTCGTTAAGTGGTTAAGGAGCCCTTTGAGCCATTATCAAAGGCACTGTTAAGACTGATTACCCTAAAAACAGTCTTTCTTATCACTATGACTTCTGCTCGCAGAGTCAGCTAACTCCAGGCTCTGTCAATTAGAGAGCCCTATATGCAGATATTGGAGGATAGAGTCATTCTAAATACCGACCAATCATTCATCCCCAAAGTTGCTTCTACCTTTCACAGAAGTCAGAACATAGTACGACCTCCCTTCTGTAGTAAGCCTTCAAACAGCAAGGAAGAACAACTACACCAACTAGATGTCAGGAGATGTCTCATAGGCTATCTGGAAGCAACTAAATGTTTCAGAACATCAGAGGCCCTGTTTATCCTCTTCTCAGGAAACCGAAAAGGTAAACAGGCTTCCAAAGGGACAATAGCCAGGTGGATTAAGAAGGGAGAAGGGTACACAACTCTGCACTTGGACCCTCCACAAGGCTTGAATGCACACTCTACAAGGGCGTTAGCCACGTCCTGGGCAGAAAGAGCAGACGCTAACCCAGAGCAGATATGTAAAGCCGCCACGTGGTCAAGCATGTCTACGTTCATTCGACACTATCGATTGGACATCTTAGGTGATCAGGATCAAGCTTTTGGGAGGAAAGTCCTCCAAGCAGTGGTCCCCCCCTAAAAAAAATTGTGAGTACTTGCTCATCTTCTCAAGGGCTGTCCTGGAAGACGACTGGGGGAAAACCGGCGTTAGACTTACCGGTAACTTTTTTTCCAGGAGTCTTCCAGAACAGCACGTTCCCACCCTTTTGTATGTAGAAAATTAATTGCATGTACGGTTTACCTGTATTTCAGCTCCATCCTTCGGTTCTTGGATAAAACTGACCAGGTGCCTGAGAGACCGCCTTTTAAAGAGCTGGAGGCATTGTGTTTCCTGTCCAGAGTGGAGCTCCATCTCTCAAGGGCTGTCCTGGAAGTCTCCTGAAAACAGAGTTACCGGTAAGTCTAACTCAGGTTTTCTGCCCCCAGTCTTTGCTCTCCTAACACAGAACAGAAAACGCAGCTGTATTCAATTCATGTTTAAATCGCATCGCAATTGCTCTGCAACTGCCCCTTGAAATTGCATTGCATCAGTGGGAACCTAGGCTTACTGACTTTTGCAGATCGAAGTTAATTCCTTTAATCTGCAGATGACTTGCCAAAGATACAAAAGTTATATTTCATCTTTCGCATCTGGAGCAGTGTTAATTACAAACTTGATCAGCCCCCGTTTACACCAGTGTGACTTGTTATGCGATTTGACATTTCCAAATCGCATGAGAGGTCGCACCCTGTGGCCAACAATGGAACCATTCACATCGCCGTGACTCGTCGGAGCGATTATGAAAGGTTCCTGCACTACTTTTTGCCAATTTTCATTGCATAGACTTCTGTTAAATAAAGCCGCAATTTTTTTTCCACCGTCTTTCTGACAAAGAACTTCTGCAACTGTCATTTTTTTACTTGATTTTTATTTTCACCAACTGTCACTTGCCAACAAAAACTTCCCCAATTAACTTTTTACATGATTTCAATTATAGCTTATATTCAAGACTTGCTGGTTTCCAACACCATAGTTTCAGTCCTTGCAATTCAGTGAGCTAAGGGGGGTCTGCACCTTCATTTTCCTATTCAAAAAAACTTTAGGAAAGTTCAGAACTGTATTCGGTCAGAAGTATTTAAAGAATAACTCCACTTTTGAGAAAAATACATTCCCCTGTTGGTGATCTATGTACATTGCAGGGATTTTAACAATCTTTGTTGTGGAGTTTTACCTTTTGTTCTGAATAAATAGCTGTTTGTCTGTGTCCATGTGTAGAGTGAATCTCTATGGGAGTGGTTTTATAGTCCCCAATCAGCTGCTGCACATGCAGGGCTCTAAAAAGGAAATTGGCAAGGTCTGCATCCCATTCCCTTTTAGATGTGATTTCCCTTTGGGAGTATCTCACCAAAAATTAAATTTTTGTTGCAGGGGATGCCAAAAATCTTTTTTTGTATCTTAGTGCAGACGTCTGGGGAAATCAGTAAGCCAATCGCTCAAGCAGGAAAATACATTTTCATGACAACGCCTCCAGGTAGCCATATTGCAGTGCATTTTACAGAAAATTACAGCACTGTAGATTGAAAAGGAAAGGTCATTTTAATAATGTTCAATTACAATGTGACTTGATTCACAATTGTATACACTATATTCGTTTTCTTTTGCTTATTTTTTCCCCCCACAAAAGTGGAGTTGCTCTTTAACCACTTCAGCCCCGGAAGGATTTACCCCCTTAATGAGGCAATTTTTGGGTCATTTTAACTGACAATTGCGTGGTCATTCGACGTTGTACCCAAACAAAATTGATCTTTTTTACTCTTTCGTTCATGGACCGACACAGCTTCCTATTGACATAGTGGGTATTATCCGTTATTTAGGAGTGACTAGGCAGAAAAACTTGTAAAAAGTTTTGCATCACACCTTCTACAGTACCGCCCAGGGGGCGGACCCTCTGGATATATCCCCTCTCTCTGCATCTCGCAGATCAGTTTTTTTCTGTCTAGCAAGGAGAAGGACATGGCTCCCTTCGGGCCCATTTGTCCGGGGGAAATTTTTTCTACATTTTATTTTTTGTTTCCTGCGATCTCGATCAACTGCCGACTGGGTGACAGGCTGGATCCTCGATCCTTGTAGTCCCCCCAGTTTCGGCCATCGAGCGTGTGCCGACCCTAGCTACGCGCTGGGTTTTCCACGACATGCCGTCGCTCTACGGGTGGCCGGTGAGCCTATGCTCCAGGGCCTGCTTCGGACCGCTCAGCTTCAGCTGACCTTACGGCCGAGTCGCAGTAGCCTGTCCGATGAGCTTATGCTCCAAGGCTTGCATCGGACCGCCCAGCTTCGGCTGACCTTACGGCCAAGTTGCAGTAGCCTGTCTAGTGAGCTAGCGCTCCAGGGCATGCATACGATCGTTCAATAGGGTTCAATCACAGCATGACTGGCCGACAGTCACCTCCGTGCGCGGATGATGATCTGTCCGGAATGTCTTCCAGCACGATCCACGCAGGAAAGGTAAGTAGCTCCCCTGCTTCGGCAGGGTGACTTGGCTGGACATTCCTGGAGAGATCAAGTAAGTGGTTGTGGCCCCTTTCTTTCCTCTCTCCTTGAGCTCTGAGCTAAGGTTGCTGGGTGCTGGGGGTCACCTGGGGGGCTTCATCTGGAGTGGGACTGCGCTGTGTTGTCATTTAAAAATATGTAATTTTTCTTACCTGTGTGTGTGCCTATCTCCCTCCATGCTGTTGGCGGCCATTTTGCGGTGGGCCATGCCTGTTTTGGCCTCTAGTGACTGTCCGGCGGCCATTTTCTTGTGGTTTCGCGCCTATTTGTATAGATCGCCGCTCGGCGGCCATTTTCTTGTGGTTCGTGCCCGCTTTTGGCCTCTATTGACTGCCCGGCGACCATGTTTCTTAGGATTCTCGCCTGTATGTAGATACCGCCGCTCGGCGGCCATATTTTTGTGACCCGCGGCCGCTTTTGCCTCTATATCCGGCTCGGCGGCCATTTTCTTAGAGCCCACATTGTTCCATACAGCCGCTTGGCGGCCATTTTGCGGTAGTCTCCGGCCTCTAGGGTGCACTTTCAGTGGCGCGAATTTACACAGAAAACGCTGATAAGAATCAGACTGACTCTACAACGGTGGGATAGCATCACAGGCGGAACACACGGCAGCAGTAGCGGTACCGTTCCAAGGGTGGTGAGTCCTCTGGGGAAAAACCCTGCATCTCTGTATCAGCTAGGAGGGTGGCCTATTGATACCTTGCCTGGAGCCCTGTGAGTCTCAGCACGTGGGTCAGCATGGCGTCTGAAGCAGACGTTTTTTTCCCTGAAACACCTGATATGGCAGCTGGTGCCCCTGATGTATCTATAGACGCTGTGTCGGCAATCCTAGAGGCCTTTGTTGCCAGAGTGGAAGCAGCTCATGGGAACACGGGGGGTAGTAAACGCCCCTGTCCCCTGCAATCTTTCAGGGATAATTCTTATGATGCAGAACCAGGCCCAGCTATGGCTCATGGCCCGGATTCTGATGCATCAGAGACTGCAGACCGTGACCGATCAGACAGTGAGAATGACTCCAAGTCCAGGTCAGTACGCGATAAGGCTTTGGTATCTGACCTTATTACTGCAGTGCGGGATACGCTAAAATTGGAGAATGCTGCAGAAGCAGCAGAAACACCAATCCCCTTTGGGTTCTGTAAACCTGCCCGCACTGCTAAAGTGTTTTCTTGTGTGTCTTATTTTGATAAGCTCTTATACAAGGAGTGGGAAAACCCACTAAGGGTGTTTACATCCCCAAAGAATTTTGCGGTACGGTACCCCTTTGAGGAGAGTTTTCTTAAAAAAATGGACCTCTCCCCCGATAGTGGACCCTCCGGTGTCCAGACTTAGTAGAGCTACCAGAATTCCAGTGGAAGGGGCTCCTGTTTTCAAGGACCTTGCGGATAAGAAAGCTGAAGCACTTGCTCGCTACCTATACTCAGTGGTAGGCTTGTTCTGTCTCAAGGACATTCAGTTAAACCATTCTTATCCCATAAACATGATACCATATTTCTTTGATTGCAGTTTATTGGAACAAGCTAGGTGAAACTACAAATAACAAGAATAAACCTTGATAAGTACAATATCCCATACATTTAGCATACATTGCAGAGACAAAGATACACAGTACAATATGAGACAGTAAAAACTTAATTTTTAAGTTCTCTAAGGGTTGATGGTAAGAGATTGAAATAAGACACATCCTGCCTCCTGCAGTGTCTTGAAAAAGCATGGAGAATGTGTCTCTTCCTGTAAGATTTTACCCAGAATACTCTGCTTTCTAATCACTTCCTGGGTTATACATTTAATGCATTTAATAATGAGCAAACTGAAACAATACCAAAAAGGGACGCTAGATGGCGCCTACGCTCTGCAAATGATTTCTGTAGAAATTACAACCTTAAATGTCATTTTAATCAACACACATGCAGATAATCAGAATATAGACATCTGATGGACAGAACAAGGCTCAGTGGTGCGCCCGGCATTGGCCGGAGCCTTAGTGTCTCAGACACTTACTGAATGGGCAAAATTGTTACTCCAGGGGTTAAAAGAGCGAGATGCTCCTCCTAATGAAATAACTTTGGCTGACCAGTTGGTACAGGGCCTTAAGTTTGTCTGCGAGTCAGACATGGATACTATTCCCTTGCTGTCTAAAGCTTCGGTTTATGTGGTAGCAATACGCCGCCTGATCTGGCTAAAAGGCTGGTCTGCGGACCAGGCTTCCAAGAAAGCCCTGTTGGATCTGCCCTTTAAGGGCGACAGACTTTTTGGGGCCTCTCTGGATGACATCATCAAGGATGCCACAGGAGGTAAGAGCACTTTGCTTCCTCAAACCAAGAAGGGTAGGGGGCCACGCCAGGGGCAAGGCCCCTCCTTTACTGCACGCAAGCGGTTCTTTCGTCCGCCCAGGGCGACAGGGAAAAGACCCCAGACCAACAAAGCGCCTGCTCAAGGACAGAAGCGTTCTTGGCCCCGCAAACCCAACAAGCCTGCGGACAAATCTGCGTCTGCATGAAGGTCTGCCCCCACCAATCTCTCAGGTGGGGGGACGTCTTCGCGAATTCGCGACTCAGTGGACATCTCTGATCTCCGACCGGTGGGTTTGCGAAGTGATCTCCTCAGGCTACAAGATAGAATTTCTCTCTTGTCCACCGGACAGATTCATTCCCTCCAACCTCCAGCTACAGAGGACCCATCGGGAGGCCCTGTACGGGGCGGTCCAGGGTCTGCTGGAACGCGGGGTGGTCATTCCAGTTCCAGAGCAGGAACGATTTTTAGGGTTTTTACTCGAATCAGTTCATAGTGCCAAAGAGGGATGGGGTTCGTCCTATCCTGGATCTCAGAGCACTCAATTGCTTTGTGAAAGTACAAAGATTCCGGATGGAGTCGGTTCGATCTGTAGTCACTGCTCTCCATCCAGGGGACTTTCTGGCATCCTTGGACATCAAGGACGCATACCTGCATGTTCCCATATACTCCAGACTAGGGTTGTCCCGATACCACTTTTTTAAGACCGAGTACAAGTACCGATACTTTTTTTCAAGTACTCGCTGATACCGATTACCGATACTTTTTTTTCAATGTCACGTGACAGTGGCACATGTGTCAGTATTTTTTTTTTACAATTTTTTTTTTTTACATTTTTTTTTTTTACGATTTTTTGTTATGTTTTTTTACAGTGCTTTCTTCTTTTTTTGGGTGCGGGGGGGGGGGGGGGTTGGATTGTGTGAGTGTGTTTTTTTTATTCACATTTTTATTATTTTTTTCAATTCATTTTTTTTATTTATTGCAATTTTTTATTTTATTGTTTTACACCTGTTGGGGGGGCTTTGGTGAGATTTCAGGGGTCTTAACAGACCCCTGACATCTCCCCTTTGAGACAGAGAAAGGGACTAGGGACACAGATCCCCCAGTCCCTTTCTCTCCAGCCTCAGATAAAATGAATGGACAGGAGGCTCCTCTCCATTCATAAACTGAAGCATCGTAAACACAGGTTACGATGTTTCAGTTATATGAATGGACAGAGTCAGTGATGACTCTGTTCATTCAGAAAAGGTAGGAGCCGGGTTTAGCGGCTCCTACCTCCGCTCTCCATCCTGACAGATCGAGGACAGAGGGAGTGGAGGAGGACATGGAGGGGACACGGAGCACGGAGGGGGAGAGCAGCAGGAGTGGGACACGGAGCGCGGACAGCAGCACGGAGGGGACAACGAACCCGGAGGGGGAGAGCAGCATGGAGGGGGACACAGAATGCGGAGGGGGAGAGCAGCATCACGGAGGAGGACACGGGACACAGATCATGAAGAAGGACAGCAGAAGCAGCACGGAGGGGGATACAGGGACAGTCAGCGGTGATCGGTGCGGCTTTGGGGGGAGTTTAGGAGCACCGATCGCCGCTGTATATATTTTGCTAAAGCAGCTGAAAGGGGGGGGGGCTCCGGGGGGAGAAGCTGTCAGTTGTATTGAAATGTATACAGGGAGACCAGTGCTTGAAACTCCCCCCGCCGCACCGATCATCCCTGACTGCCCAGGTATCGGGTGAAGCATCGGAGCATTTCCCCCGAGTACAAGTACTCGGGGGAAATGCTCAGTATCGGTACCAATACCGATACCATTATCGGTATCGGGACAACCCTACTCCAGACACCAAAGGTTTCTGCGATTCGCAGTCGGGGATAACCACTATCGTTTGTGGCCCTCCCGTTTGGCCTGGCTTTGTCACCCAGGACGTTCACCAAGGTGCTCGCCCCGATTCTGGCACTCCTAAGACAGCAGGGCATCGCTATCGTGGGCTACTTGGACGACCTTCTTCTGAAGGCCTCTTCAAGCTCAGAATTAGAGGTAAGTGTGTCCATAACCTGTCAGACTCTCCGAGACTGTGGTTGGGTACTAAACACGCAAAAGTCAGTTTTGGTGCCAACTCAACGGCTAGTGTATCTAGGGTTGATTCTGGATTCCTCAGAGGCAAGAGTGTTCCTCCCTGTGGAAAATTTGCAAACCCTTCAGGCTGCAGTGCGGCAGCTGACATCCAAGAGTTGGTCGTCACTCCGTTTTTACATGCGAGTTTTGGGCCTTATGGTAGACTCCTTCGAGACGGTCCCATATGCTCAATATCACACTCGGGTGTTACAGAAGGAGGTTCTGTCCAGATGGAACAGATGGCCATCATCTCTGGATTATCAAATCCGGGTAAGCCACCTAGTCAGGAGATCCCTGGTATGGTGGCTGACATCACCGGCTCTGCTGGCTAGAAAGCCATTTCTTCCTGTTCATTGGGTAGTGATCACGACGGACGCCAGCCTTACAGAATGGGGGGGAGTCTGGGGTGTTCAGTCGACGCAGGGTCGCTGGACCCCGGAGGAAGCCCGCCTGCCGATCAATGTCCTGGAACTCCGGGCGATCAGGCTGTGCCTCTTCAGATGGTCTCAGAGGCTGCAAAGGGCATCCAGTCAGGATCCAGTCAGACAACACCACGGCAGTGGCATATGTCAATCATCAAGGAGGAACAAGAAGCTCAGCTGCAGCATCGGAGGTCGCTCGCATCCTGAGGTGGGCAGAAGGGAGCGTACCGGCACTGTGGGCCGTGTACATTCCGGGTGTGGAGAACTGGCAGGCGGACATAGGCATGCGCACAGGGTGTGCCAGGTGTGCCCAGGCACACCCTAATCACCCTGTGCAGCACAGATTCCCCCTACTGCCCCAGCTCCCATCTTTCCCCCCGCAGCGCTGCCAGCTTCCCTCCTCTCCTATCGGTTGTTGCTGCTGGGATGTTTTAGGAGTGGGGAAGGGGCCAGTAAATATGTAATTTACCGGCCCCTTCCATTTCTGAATAAACACTGTGAGCGATCGGTAGTGTGTGTTTGGGCTTTGGGGTGCACACCCTAATGCCATAGGCTGCGCACACCTATGCAGGCGGACTACCTAAGTCGCCAAATGCTGGACCAGGGAGAATGGTCCTTACACCCGGATGTGTTCCAGCTCCTCTGCCAAAGATTGGGCACGCCAGACATAGATCTTCTGGCGTCCCGACTCAATCGGAAGGTATTGAGGTTTGTGGCCCGGTCAAAGGACCCATGGGCAGATGCAACGGACGCGTTGGTAACATTGTGGGGTCAGTATCGGCTAATCTATGCTTTCCCTCCCATGAGGCTCCTTCCTCATCTGCTTCGCAGAGTGGAGGCAGAGGGAATTCCAATGATTCTGATCGCTCCAGATTGGCCTCAGCGTCCTTGGTACGCCGATCTAGTACGTCTGGTAGCAGATGTCCCCTGGCGCCTACCACTACGGAAGGACTTGCTATCGCAAGGTCCCATACTCCATCCTGCTTTACAGTCACTGGCTTTAATGGCATGGCTATTGAGAACCAGGTACTGAGAGACCGGGGCCTGTCAGATTCAGTAATCTCTACTATGAGAAGTGCTCGGAAGCTGTCCTCTAGGAGGGATTATCATCGCACTTGGAAGGCCTACATTTCCATGTGTGAGGAAATTAAATGGCATCCGCGTACTTATTTGGTCTCCAGAATCCTACTGTCTCGTGGGGTGGACAAATTTCTGCCCTGGCTGTCTTTTTTCAGCGACCCCTGGTGGTTCACTCTCTTGTGAGTACATTTGTGCAGGGGGTTCAACATGTGGCTCCTCCGGTCCGTCCCCCCCTACCTCCGCGGGACTTGAACCTGGACCTCTCGGTGCTTCAGAAGTCACCGTTTGAGAATATTAGGGAGATTCCCTTGTTGTCACTTTCTCAGAAAGTGGTCTTTTTTGGTGGCTGTTTCGTCAGTTAGACGAGTTTCTGAGCTGGCAGCCTTGTCATGCAAGGCTCCCTATCTGATCTTCCACAAGGATAAGGACATTTGCTGTGTAAAGAGGATAAGGTGGTGCTGCGTCCGCAGCCCTCTTTTCTTCCGAAAGTCGTTTCGGCTTTTCATCTCAATGAAGAGATTGTACTTCCATCCTTGTGTCCTCATCCGTCGAATCCTAAGGGGTCGGCGTTGCATTCCTTGGACGTGGTTCGAGCTTTGAGAGTATACCTATCTGCTACTGCTTTGTTCCGGAAGTCAGACTCAATGTTTGTTTCGGTGGCTGGTCCCAAGAAGGGCCTAGCAGTCTCGTCGGCCACTATCTCGAGGTGGATCCGACAGATAGTAATCCAGGCTTACGCCTTAAGGGGTCAAGCACCCTCCCCCCCCCTTCCCTGTCATGGCGCATTGAACCAGGGCAATAGGTGCCTCTTGGGCTTTCCGACATCAAGCGTCTGTTTCCCAATTATGTAAAGCGGCGACTTGGTCGTCCGCTCACACTTTTACTAAATTCTACAAAGTTGATGTAGGTGCATCTTCGGATGCCTCTTTGGGCCGCAGAGTTTTGCAGGCGGCTGTTTAAAGTTGCAACTCCTCCGTTGGAGGAGTGCTGTTTTGTGTTTGGGGTGAAGTTTACTTTTATGCTGTTACCACCCCTCGTTTTTTTTTTTTTACACTGCTTTGGGACGTCCCACTATCTCAATAGGAAGCTGTGTCGGTCCATGAACGAAAGAGTAAATAGGATTTTTTACTCACCATAAAATCCTTTTCTCTGAGTTAATGGATCGACACAGCTTCCTATTGACATAGTGGGTGTTATCCGTTATTTAGGAGTGACTAGGCAGAAAAACTTGTAAAAAGTGTTGCATCACACCTTCTACAGTACCGCCCAGGGGGCGGACCCTCTGGGTATATCCCCTCTCTCTGCATCTCGCAGATCAGTTCGTCAAAAAGCAGTACAAACTTAAACAAAAAGGAGGGGTGGGTGCTGTGTCGGTCCATGAACTCAGAGAAAAGGATTTTTTCCCCACTAATAGAGCTGCCTTTTGGTGGTATTTGATCACCTCTGCGGTTTTAATTTTTTGCGATATAAATGTAGCGGGTATGTACTTTTTAAACTGGTGAGGACACCAGTGATGCATAGTTCCCTGTGGCGCTGTCACTTTGGGCCGGGGTTGAACCATCGCTGCAGTGCCGTACCCTTTGTGACCTCTCGCAGCGGTTGTACGGCGGGGCGGGGAACCCGCCGTGCATCCTGGGAGAGGGTATAAAGGGGGCGGACATCTTCGCAACGAGGTTCGAGTCCCGGGCACCTTCAGCCTGAGGGCTGTGGTTGCAGTCGGTGCCCAGGCGGCCTAGGCCTGGACACCTGGAGTTCGTGTTCCATCCCAGACACCTTCAGTCTGGGGTGAGGTACTCAGCTGGAGGCCTGGGGCCCAGTACCTTCCGCTGGGTCCCGCGAGGGAGGGATTGTCCTAGGGGGCCCCGGGAGTGGGGCACCCGAATCCAGAGGCATAAGGGACTGGAGGAGGGATTAACCCGAAGACCTGGTGCAGCAGATTGCCAGTGCCGGGTGAACCTCTGGAGACCGCCCGGAGGGATATCTTTCCCGAACAGGGGCCAAGTTCAAAGAGGAAGTTCAGTCCACGTTCAATGACCGGTGGCAGCGGTCCAGCTAATTCACTCAGGTCAGTGGCAGAGGCCTGCAATTGGGCCTGTGGCAGGGGGCCTCAACAGTTCATCCGGTCGGTGGCAGCGACCAAAACTCACGGTTGGTGGCAGAGACCGTGCGCCAGGCCTATTTGCTAAAAGGAATAGGAGAGTACAGTTGTGCCTGGGCCTACTCGTTCCCACACCCCCATGTTCATTGTTAATGGAAGTTCAACTGATTGTGTTACGAGAAATAAAGGAGTGTTGGACTTTCGATTGGTGTGGGGCTCTATTATTGGCAGACACGCTTCCAGGGAACAACAAGGCTTCGTATGCAGTGGACAGACCCGGGAGGTAAATCAACTAACTTTGCTCAACCCTCTTATACATGTGAGGGGAGAGCTTGGCATAGTGTTCCTGCACTCTCCTCTTCCCGGTACCCCTAGACACAAGCCATTCACAATAACCAAGAGGGAGAGTGAGGTTGCGCTACATAAACAAAAAAGAAAAATTTTTGGAAAACACTTTTTCCTTTGTGCTATAATGCATATATATATGTGTTTATCAGTTTGGGCCAATATGTGTTCTACATATTTTTTGTAAAAACAAAAACAAAAATCAATAAGCATATATTGATTCGTTTGCGCAAAAGTTATAGCGTCTACAATATAGTGGATAGATTTATCAATTATTTTTTTTACTGGTAATGGTGACGATCTGCGATTTTTAGCGGGACTGCAACAGTGCGGTGGACAAATCTGACCTTAAGTGAAACTTTTTGGGGACTAGTGACACCAATACAGTGATCAGTGCTAAAAAAAAATCACTGATAAATGTATAAATTACACTGGCAGGGAAGGGATTAACACTAGGGCGATCAAAGGGTTAACTCTTCCCTCAGTGTGTGTTCTGTGTGGGGGCTGGGTTCACTGGGACAACACAGAGATCACTGTTCCTGATTACTAGGAACAATCAATCTCAGTGTTGTCCCCTGTCAGAACAGGTATATGCCTTGTTTACATAGGCAGATCCCTGTTCTGCCTCTCTGTGGAGCGATTGCAGGTGGCCGGAGAACATTGTGCCCACAGTAGCTCATGCATGGAACGATGTACACAGGTACATAGTTTCACACAATCAGGCCACCCTTCTGCCGTATATGGGTGGTCTGGAAGTGGTTAAAGTCCTTTGTCAGACAAGATTTTGCATGGAGTCTCTGTGAACCATCACTTCAAACAGTACGGCCTTCAGATTGGATTCTATTGATAGACCTGGCCCAGGCATACCACTACACGCTGATCCATTCAAAGTATTGTCACTCTCTCAGGTTCACAGTTTGGGATACCCACTACCAATTTGTATCCCTCCTGCTCTGTCTCAGTTCAACCCCACAAAAAAATTCCAAAGATTCTTATGGCTATGGTAGCTAATGCTTTGTTTGGATGGCCTAAGAATCTTCAATTAACTAGACAATGGGGGAGATTTACTAAAATTGGAACACACAGATTCTGGTGTAGCTGTGCATGGTAACCAATCAGCTTCTAACTTCAGCTTGTTCAAATAAGCTTTGACAAAAAAACAAAACTGGAAACTGATTGGTTTCTATGCAGAGCTGCACCAGATTTTGCACTTTCCAGGTTTAGTAAATAACAAAATAACATCCAATATCTATCTAATAGCAGATTTGAGGAATTTGATCTCTCAATATTTGATGGTTTTCCAAATCCTGTGGATGATTAATATCCAAAAGGCCAATGGATTCCATTGCAGAGACTAAAGTATCTGTGTGATTTTTCAACACGATACCAGTTGGTATTGACAGCTCATGCTCTGAAGATTGCGCACTCCATTTTGTGGCAATAAACCCCCAGTTTGTGTTTCTTCAGCAGTGGGGTCATCAATCCATCAGATGATCTACCTTTCCCTATCTATCAAGCAATCTTTAACATATTGGATAAGGCCTGCCAATCTGAATCTGAGACATTTCCACCAGCTGAAGTGGGACAGCCTTTTAGATGGATGCTGCACAAAAAGTACCTCCAGGAGATCCTTCATGGAATAGGGCACGCTAAAAATGAACATCATGGTCATGCTTGTTAGCGAAATTAGGCTGTACGCAGAGCATACAGCCAGATATCGTGTCTCTAATAGTAACACATTTCGTCTCAATGCAATAATACTTCCTTAAGCTAAAATTCACTCACCTTCATTCGAACCCCATTCATACAAATCAAGAAGCATCACCAGACTGTCCTTCTCATCTTGTCATCACAGCCTCACAGCATCAGCTGCCATGCCAATGCCCTCAAAAGCCTTTTTATTAAACTCCAAAGCATGTGACCTCCATGGGAGTGGTCATCACAGAATGTGACCTCCTCCATAGGAAGTGAGGACACAGCATCTGACCTCCATGGGAGTGGTCATCACATGATCTCCTCTTTACACAGCAAATGTCCATATAAAGATATCCCTTCCAACAGGGTTATTTAAATACATACAATATAATACCAATACAACAACATATTCAACAACATGATGGCTAAAGTCTTATGGGCGTGTCCGGGCAGGGAAAGCGTGTATGCTCCCAGCAAACTAAGCCGTATTGCTTTAAAACATGGACGCTTTCCCTGACTCTGAAAACGCTCGCAAGCTCTCATATTACCGCTGATAGGAATCCTTATTCTACGCTATTCCATAGTATAACGCATATTCAGATTATGTTATTATTGCTTGTGGGAGGCTATCTGCAGGCGCGCGCTACGAATCCGGACCATTGCTTATCAACACACCGCCAAAACAAGAGCGTGCATCTGCCTATAACCAATGATGTCGTTGCAGAGCGAGCATTTCCCCTCCTCAACGATCGTCTGTGCTAATGCACAGAGGGCCCCTCGTCGGCGAGCATATCCGCACGCTGCAAACATCACACTCCAACCTCAAGACGTTTTCCACTACCAGACGGGATTCAACCAGCCTCAGACTGCCCCAGTCAGCTCTTTAGAGCGGGTTGCGGAAGTACTAACACTGGGTGACACTATGACAATACATATTAAATACATCTTCATAAAATTTTCCACAACATGCTCTACAATGCTCACCTGCCAGAAATCTTTTTCAGTTATTACTATCCCCAGACAAGAGGTCAGGATGCTCTTTCCCACAGATGTGATTTTCATCTAGTGTAAGTTTTCCCTCCAACATCGCTCATCCTGAAGAAACTGCTGAAAATAAAAGTGAAAAAGGCAGACATTGCAGTCATACACACAGAACCCTCCATCCGGGATTCTGACTGCAACGAACGGTTGCTTCGATGCACGCCGCTTCTACAGGGTCACGAGCCGCTGGCTCCATACCACACGCTTGCAGCCCCAGTGCGGGGATGGGCACTTTTTAATGTAAGAGGCCACCCAGGCCATACGTTCTTTTTATATATTTTCTACTGTTTTTTAAATAAATATATGGGTTGCACTATGGAGTATCTTGCTTTGTGTTTCATATCCTTTGCCTGAGACCGAGGAAGGAGGTTCATAATCACCAGTTTCTGTCCATATGTGTGCAGGCACAATCCTGCTCAAGCTGTTTGTGACCATCTTTTTAATTAAAGAGGTCCACTTCATTTGGTAAGCGCAATCCACTACCTGTGCACTTTGGGTGTATGTCTTCATTGGAAGAATTGGTGAAGGAATAAATTTGTGCACTTCTTTGAAGGAAGAATCACTGTTTAGCACAAACTTTATTGAAGTTGTTTTCACTTGTTGGATTTCAAGCAACACCGTTATATATTTTTTCACAGATAAAGGGGACTTTCTTTTTTATCTATTTAATTTTTTATTTATAATTTTTTATATATAATCTCTTTTGATAGATTTTTTTGTGGGAGCACGTCAATCATCACTATTGGGACTGAGTACTATATAATCATAATTATTGTTCAATTAATTTTGTATGGTGATTGTTATAATTATTTTTTTAAGTTTATATCAAATATCACATCACTGTGGTGTTTCTATTATACACGGTTTCCACTTTATTAATTTAAAGATATATGTTGTCACAGAGCATCTAAAATCAATTAAGTGTGAATAGCGCCCCCTTTCATATATTAACCTTACACTTTTGGCTGAATCTTCTATGGTTCCTGATGGTGATGGCTCCTTCAACTGCACTCCTGATATCCAAAAGCCTCCTAAAAGAAGGAAACTACCAACCCAACCTGAAATGTCTCACTTTGTCGGTATGGCAGAGGAAATGCACAGGCTGACTCAGCTAAACATTACAGAATTTTCAAGGAGATTCTAATAAAGTCTACGAGGTGCCACCAGTAAAAAATGTTGACCCATTGTCATATTCATTGAACAATATTCCAGAGTTCTGGTTGTTGGTCTTAAAAGTTTTAGTACCATCCAGTTACAGATTTCTGCCTTACCTGCCCTTACAGGTTATCATTGGGCAGAGGAACCCTTGGTGGCACGTTTTCTCAAACACTGAAATTAACAATTTTTATGTAGAACCTGGTCCTCTGAACTTTGATGCACCAGCCTTTCTATCCAGATGATGCTACCTCCCTGAAAATCCATACTCTGAAAGTGTCTCTTCTCACAACAGCAACATTGACTAGACATGTGTCAGAGATACAGACCTCTGAATAATCAAATCTATTATCGCAAAATTGTGCTGCATCTTTATCCACCTTTCCGGCTAAAGATGGTGAAGACTTTTCACTTTAAAGTGGAGTTCCACTCAAAAGTTGAACTTCTGCTTTAAGCACCCCTCGGCCCCTTACATGCCACATTTGGCATGTATTTTTTTTTTAGGGGGGGAGTGGGTACCTACTTTTCAGAGGAACTTCCTGTCCCCCTTCCTCCTTTCGCATCTTGGCCACCTAGGCAACTCCTGCTCTCCCCCTAGGCGGCCCCACCCTCCCTGCAATCTTCTGGGGCACGTCACAGGTCTCAGAAGATTGCCTGGCCAATAGCAGAGCGCAGCGTGACTTGAGCAGTGCGCGCCTGGCTGAGAAGCCGTAAACTGTCACAGCTGGGTGCCCACAGTTGCTATGACGGTGCAGAGGAGAGGGGAGAGAAGAGCAAGGCTCCGGGCGGCCACATCGCTGGACCATGGGACAGGTGAGTGTCTGTTTGTTAAAAATCAGCAGCTAGACTTTAATTAAAAGTAGCTGCTGACTTTTAATAAACGGAAAAAAGTATGGAACTCCGCTTTAAGTGGAAAATAGTCCTGCCAGCCTTCATTCCTGTGGCTGACTCTCCAGAGCAAGGTTGGAATTACTCAAAGTCACTTTGATTTACCTTTAAAAAACTGAAAATATCAGAGCTTTGGAGAATCTCTTTATTCTTCCAGAGGGGCCCTGTCCGAGGATGAAAGAATGTCCGTGATTGGCGGAACACTGAACACAGTGTCTGCTGGGAAACTGAGTCCGAGGATGAGAGGACCTCTATGATAGGCGGAACACAGTGTCAAATGCCTATCACGGAACGGAACGCCAGGAGGAAGCCGCGACTTTTTAAAAAATGGACGCCTGTCAAGAATTCAGGTACTCGGGCACAGTGAGACTGCAATGGGCACAGTGAGGTATGGCACAGTGAGGTTGCAATGGGCACAGTAAGACTGCAATGGGCACAGTGAGGTATGGCACAGTGAGACTGCAATGGGCACAGTGAGGTATGACACAGAGTGAAGTATGGCACAGTGAGGTTGCAATGGGCACAGTGAGGTATGGCACAGAGTGAGGTATGGCACAGTGAGACTGCAATGGGCACAGTGAGGTTGCAAATGGGCACAGTGAGGCGTGCAAATGGGCATTGTTGACCCTCTTTTCCGCTTACAGTAGCTGCTGCATTCTCACCCTCGGCTTGTACTCGAGTCAATACGTTTTCCCATTTTTTTGTGGTAAAATTAGGTCCTCGGCTTATACTTGGGTCGGCTTATACTCGAGTATATACAGTACTTTTCAGGAGGTTGCACCTAGGGATGGTGCCGACCCATAGTAGGCTAACTTGACAAGCACCAGGAAAGGAGGATTACAGATAACCCTTTTCTGTATCTATTGCAGTCTGTCTCCTTAAAGGGTAACTCCACTTTCGTGGGAAAAATAAATAAATAATATAGCATATGCAATTGAGACGCACGTCATATTTTAATTGAATGTTATTAAAAATTACCTTTCCTTTTCAATCTCCAGCTCTGTAATTTTCTGTGAAATGCAATGCAATTTGGCTATCTGGAGATGTACAGAACGCCCCCCCAGATATGTTATTCCCTGCTTGTGTGATTGGCTCACTGATTTTCCCAGAAGTCTGCACCAAGATACAAGTCAGATTTCAGGCATCCCCTGCAACCAAAATTTCATTTTTGGTGAGTTACCCCAATAGACAATCCTGTCTAAAGGGATGCAGGCCCTGCAATTTTTCTCATTAGAGCTTTGCAGGTGCAGAAGTTGTTTGATAATTAAGAAACCACGCCCATTAGACTCACACATGGGCACAGAGAAACACACAGGGATTTCTTTAGAATAACAAAATGTAGGAATCTGCAACAAAGTTTGTCAAAATCCTTGTAATGTACATAGATCACCCAGAGAAAGAATGTTTTTTTCTCAACAACAGCGGAGTTACACTTTAATAGTTATTCACACTTTATATTTGTCCTGTTGACGGTGATGCTGTCATTTGGAAAGAAATTAAGGTTTAAAAAGAGTAAACACAGTTGATTGATAATAAATGGCTTCAGCCAAACACTAACCGTGAGTGAAAGAAATGTTTTTGTGTTATCATTCCTATTCTCTGAAAAATGGCCAAGAAATCATAAATTCTGCCAGGGTATGTAAACTTATGAGCTCAACTGTAGCTATATACTAGACTGTATATATATATATTAGTACACTGCCTGCACTGACTGTATATATAGTCTACACTGAATGCAGAGTATATACAGTGGGGCAAAAAAGTATTCAGTCAGCCACCAATTGTGCAAGTTCTCCCACTTAAAAAGAGAGGCCTGTAATTGTCATCATAGGTATACCCAATGCTGTACCCTGGCCTAGGCCAACAAGGCCCAGGCCTAGGGCAGCACTTTGCAGGGGGGCAGCATGGAAAGAGTCCCCGCCGGCTTGCACTAAACTGTTAGTGTAGCGCCAGTCTTATGGGGTGGACTGGGCTGAGAGGCAAATTAGTCTAGCACCCCTATAAAGCGGCCGCACTGCTTCCGGTATGCTGGCGGCTGGCATTCCGCAACTGTGTGTGTGTGTGTGGGGGGGGTGGGGGGCGCTGCTTATAATTTTGACTGTCCTATCATCCTGGACCACAAACCTTCCTCACTGTGCTATATGTTTTTTGCTGCACCATTGGCATGGTTGTATCTTCTTAGTCCTCTCCAAAATTATCAGACATTTGTGCTTAAAGTAGAACTATGGGCAACACATTTTTTTCTCCATTTTGGATAGAGTAAGGGAGGGTTATAGCCCCTGTCAGTATATTTTACCATCCCTCTCCCACTGCAGAGATTTCCATTCACTTCCTGCCCCATAGTCAAACAGGAAGTGAGAGGAAATCTATGAAAAATAAGGGAATTCATTGCCCCCCCCCCAGGCCCTCAGCACTAGTGTCCCCATTCAAAAATGTAAGGGCGGGTCTTAAACAGCAAGG
Organism: Rana muscosa; assembly: GCA_029206835.1. Taxonomy (NCBI): domain Eukaryota; kingdom Metazoa; phylum Chordata; class Amphibia; order Anura; family Ranidae; genus Rana; species Rana muscosa. The sequence continues at coordinate 123,856,474 of CM055121.1, forward strand.
GGTGTGGCCTTGACAGAGAGGGTCGGTCATATTTAAATTAGGGGGTGCACGAGTTTAGTCAGGCCTAGGGCAGCACCAAATCTAAATACACTACTGGGTATACCTCAACTATGAGAGAAAAAATGTGGAAACAAATCCAGACACTCACATTGTCTGATTTGGAAAGATTGTTTTTTTGCAAATTATGGTGGAAAATAAGTATTTGGTCAATATCAAAAGTTCATCTCAAAACTTTGTTATATATCCTTTGTTGGCAATGACAGAGGTCAAACGTTTTGTGTAAGTCTTCACAAGGTTGTCACACACTGTTGCTGGTATGTTGGCCCATTCCTCCATGCAGATCTCCTCTAGAGCAGTGATGTTTTGGGGCTGTTGCTGGGCAACACGGACTTTCAACTCCCTCCAAAGGTTTTCTATGGGGTTGAGATCTGGAGACTGTCTAGGCCACTCCAGGACCTTGAAATGCTTCTTACGAAGCCACTCCTTCTTTTCCCGGGCAGTGTGTTTGGGATTATTGTCATGCTAAAAGGCCCAGCCACGTTTCATCTTCATTGCCCTTGTTGATGGGAGGAGGTTTGCACTCAAAATCTCACGATACATGGCCCCATTCATTCTTTCATGTACATGGATCAGTCGTCCTGTTCCCTTTGCAGAGAAACAGCCCCAAAGCATGATGTTGCCACCCCCATGCTTCACAGTAGGTTTGGTGTTCTTTGGTTGCAACTCAGCATTCTCTCTCCTCCAAACACGACGAGTTGTGTTTCTACCAAACAGTTCTACTTTGGTTTCATCTGACCATATGACATTCTCCCAATCCTCTTCTGGATCATCCAAATGCTCTCTAGCAAACCTCAGACGGGCCCGGACATGTACTGGCTTAAGCAGGGGGACACGTCTGGCACTGCAGGATCTGAGTCCCTGGCGGCGTAGTGTGTTATTGATGGTAGCCTTTGTTACGTTGGTCCGAGCTCTCTGCAGGTCATTCACTAGGTCCCCCTGTGTGGTTCTCGGATTTTTACTCACTGTTCTTGTGATAATTTTGTCCCCACGGGGTGAGATCTTGCGTGGAGCCCCAGATCGAGGGAGATTATCAGTGGTCTTGTATGTCTTCCATTTTCTAATAATTGCTCCCACAGTTGATTTCTTCACACCAAGCTGCTTGCCTATTGCAGATTCAGTCTTCCCAGCCTGGTGCAGGTCTACAATTTTGTTTCTGGTGTCCTTCGACAGCTCTTTGGTCTTCACCATAGTAGAGTTTGGAGTGTGACTGTTTGAGGTTGTGGACAGGTGTCTTTTATACTGATGTAGCGGGGTCTCTTTTAAGGCCCCACGGACTACGTTACCCAGAACCACGTTTGGCACCCATGGTGCAATTGCCACCCGCAGAGACTCATGGGTGGGGTATAAAAAGGAGGGGCGAGGCTAAGCTTGGTCTCTTTGGACACCGCGCTGCTAGCAAGAGGACTCCCTGTGCGGATCTGCTACAAGTGCAAGGCCCAAAGCCTGGGCCTTGCGCACTTCCAAAGAGCCTTCCACCCCACTGCGGAGCATGTGTGGCACCTGATCTCTATTTGCTTTACGGACATCAGTTGGACCGGAGACCTGGCTGTCGCAGACCCTGTGTGCGGAGACACAGCGGTGGAAGTCACGGACTAGGACTGAGTCCGGAGTGGTGAGAGAGCACCTGCTCACAATTATAGCCAAGTACTTTGTTTGGGCCTATTGACTGCCTAGGCCCTTCGTGCTATACTTGCTATCCTGACCAGAGACTAGTTCCAGAACTGAGTTATATAGTCTCCGGGGAGTTGTTTCCATTACCATAAACCGTTATTTGGATTTACAAATTGTTGTTCCTGTATGTGCACCACCGATCATCTTGCATGCGAAGATTCCTCACCTTAAGACTGAGCTTTAACTAAGTCAGGCCTGACTGGAGGTTAGAACTTTACTGAGCGCCATATTACTCAAGGGGAAAATAGCTGCACGCGGTGTATGATCTATTTCTATACAGTTGTTGACTAGTGTCATTATTACTGCAGGGCTCTGCATGTATGTGATGTATTGTATTGATCGTTAACTTTTATACTCAAAGTAAATCTGATATAGTTAATCATTCCGGTATTAGTGTCAATTACTATATTTTACAAACGTTTGCATTACTGTGGGATTACTCTTAGACTGGTACAGAGCTATACTAATACCTCATTCCCTAGACTAGCTGTGCCAGAAGAGGGTCAAGTAGATTGCCGGGGGTTGGCAGTGCTGTGTACAGGGCCCGAAACAAAACCAGCGGCTCTCTTAGTTTGGGGGTATCGCTACACGTGGGGGCTCTCGAGTCCGGGATCCTGTATACGGCAAGCAAGCACGCCAAAAGTACCGGCATGGACCCGCGAGAAGTTAAAGCGTGGTGCGAAGCAGCCGAGGCTAGCACAGACATGTCAGTGGTCATCAGTCTCCCGGGAGAAGAATGGCCGATGGATGCGGTGGAGCGACTTCTAGTGTAGTTTACCCCGAATCAAGAGCCAAGGGTGATGGACATGAAATCCAACCCAGAAGCTTCATTTCTGTATGTACTGCTACAGTGGAGGGATGGAATACCGGAAAACTTTAAAGGCTGAAGTGTGCGGACGTCAGATAACAAAATGTATGGTTTGGCCCACGCAATGACCGTAAAGACAGAGTCACTTCCGCCATCCCCACTGGGATCACCACCAGGGACCTCCCATGTGTCAGAGAAGCGCAAAGGGATGATACCTCCGGCGGCACCCATTGCTACCATAGCACCAGAACTGTTAAATGCCTTAGGGGATCTGCTCGCAAAGTGTCAGAAAACCAACACGGTACACATAGAGGCTAGTTACCGGAAGCTAAGAATATTTTCAGGGAAGCTGCCCATCCCTGTAGGGGAGGAAGACTTCGATACCTGGATCGAGCAGGCCTTACTAGCGGTAGAGGCATGGGAAGTGCCTGAAGCGCAGAAGAAGCAGCGCGTGATTGAGAGTCTGAAAGGCGCGACTGTGGAAGCGGTAAAAAGTCTCCGGTCTGGAAATGCTGCCTGCACGACCTATGACTGTTTAGCCATGCTGCAAGAAGAGTTCGGTCAGTTAGAAAAGGTGACAGAACTAATATACCAGTTTGAACACACTTTCCAGCAGCCGGGAGAAAAATTGTCGGAGTATGTCAGAAGACTGAACAAGATGCTCTGCCAAATCGTACTAAAAAAAGGAATGGTACCCCAAGCCATAGATGCGGCAAGGATGAAGCAGATCCTAAAGGGAGCATTACGTTCAGATCAAGTCTGGCTCCATCTGAAAACCTCAGGAGGAGGTATGTCACTGAACTACCCTGATCTGGTAAAGATCATCAGAGACGAAGAGGCTCTACAGAAAGATCAGCAAACGATCAAGACACACACCTCTTCTACACCTGTAGTGGTCAGATCAGCCATGACCCCTGGAAGAGACTCAGAAGTGGATACCCTGAAGTCACAGATGTCTCAGGTATTGGAGATGCTGACCTTTCTGATGACAAAGGATTCAAGGGTCTCAGAGAGAGAGGGACCGAAGAAGGAGATGTTCCCAGATACCTCAGCGCCCGCTCCCCTACAAGATTGGGGGGGTGCGATTTGTTTTAACTGTGGAGGAATTGCCCATATTGTAAAAGTATGTTCCAGTCCCAAGAAAAAGAAGATAAATAATCGCAAGCCGGCGGAAAACTCCAGAGGGCCCCGGTGAAGGAGTCAACCGGGTGCCCATCATCTCCAGTAAGCTCCATTGGATCCAAACTGAATGAGAAGCCCAAAAAGAAAGGGGGCAAACCCCCTCCGAAGAAGAACAGTGTCCCTCAGCGGGAACATACACCTAAAAAGAGGGGGGATATCAATGCATACCGGGCCCAAGAGGGACTAAAGTCACCAGCTATTTGCAAGAAGGAAAGTCCCAAGGGAGAACGTAGGGATCAAAGGAAAGAGACCCCTCCGAAGCCATACCCAGAAAAACTGGTAAGCCCCTCCCCCATAGTACCTATTCAAGTGGAGGGAGTCTACACAAGAGCCATCTTGGATACTGGGGCACAAGTGACCCTATTATATAGGGACTTCTATGACAAACATCTGAGTCATCTACCCATCCAGAAAATTGAAGACTTGGAGATATGGGGGATCGGAACACAGAGTTTCCCTTACGATGGTTACCTGCCCATAAAATTGACCTTCGACCCCTCAGTGGCCGGGAAGGCTGAAGTGTTCGATACCCTGGCAGTGGTATGCCCCCGACCACCTGGAGCCAACAAGAGCTCCCTAATAATAGGGACCAACACGGACTTGGTCCGGAGGCTCTTGGCCCCTCTAGCATGAGGGAAGAATCCCGCAGTCACCAGAATCCACCCAATGTTGAAGGCAGCCTATCAGCGACTAGTCTTAGAACAGAAGGCCCCAGAAGAGGGGGTAGGAAAAGTCTGGAGACTGGGGAAGAAAGGAATATTGTTGCAGCCCAGTGAAGTAACCTGTCTCAGAGCCACTGTGAAGCTTACTTGGGAGCAACCTGGCCCCTTTGTCATATTGGAACCAGATCCACAGGAAAAACACTCGGGCTTAGAGGTGATCCCCGAAGTGGTTCCATTAAGAGCTTTAAAGAAGGCACACTGTAAGGTGCCGGTGAGAGTCAGGAACATTACAAGTGCCCCCATGGAGATTCCAGCCAGGATGTTGCTGGGCCAGGTGAGCCCTGATGCCCCAATTGTCTTATCAGATGTGGAGAAGACAGAGGGAGAAAGGACTATCTGGGAGAAGCTCTGCATGGAGAACCCGAACCTGCCAAGGGCCTGGAAAGAGAGAGCAAAGGCCCAGTTGACCAGATGGAGGAAGATTTTCTCTAAAGATGAGTTTGATGTAGGGTGTGTGAAGAGTGCCACCCATCAAATCCGCCTCCAGGAGGACAAGCCTTTCAGGGAGGTAGTCAGGCTAGTTCCTCTAGCCGACCTTAAAGACCTGAGAGGACAGCTCGCCGAGCTCAAGCGAACCGGTGTTATCCGGGAATCTAGAAGCCCCTATGCCTCTCCAATAGTGGTGGTCAGGAAAAAGAATGGGTCGTTGAGACTGCGTATAGACTACAGGACCCTCAACAGGAGAACGATACCCGACCAGTATACCACCCCGAGGATAGAGGATGCCCTACAGAGCTTGTCTGGAGCCAGGTGGTTCAGCGTCATGGACATTAAGAGCGGATACTACCAGATCCCCATGCATCCCGAAGATAAGGAGAAAACAGCCTTCATAACCCCTGTGGGATTCTTTGAATTTGACCGGATGCCCCAAGGTCTGTCTGGAGCCCCTGCCACCTTTCAGCGCCTCATGGAAAAAACCGTAGGAGATATGAATCTCATCGAAGTCCAAGTGTACCTAGATGATATCATCGTCTTTGGGAAGACTCTAGAGGAGCATGAAGAGAGACTGGAAAAGTATTGAGAAGGCTCAGTGAAGAGGGACTCAAGCTTTCCCCAGAGAAATGCCAGTTCTACCAGTCATCAGTCAACTATCTGGGGCACATAGTGTCCAAAGAAGGGGTAGCCACAGATCCAGAGAAGTTGAAGGCGGTTACCTCCTGGCCACGGCCCACCACTGTGACAGAACTCAGGTCCTTTTTGGGGTTCTGCTCCTACTATAGGAGGTTCGTAGAGGGGTTAGCACGGATTGCCAGACCCCTGAATGAACTGTTAAAGACGGAGGGAGAAGAGGATGACTCGGGGCCCAGGAAGCCGGGAGAGTCAGTCGAAGATCAGTGGAATGGGAAGTGTGAAGAGGCCTTCCAAATGCTGAAGAAAAGCTTAACCACTGCCCCTGTCTTGGCCTATGCAGACCCAAATAAACCCTATGAACTCCATGTGGATGCCAGTCATGATGGTCTGGGAGGAGTGCTCTATCAGGAGCATGGAGGGCAACTGCGACCCGTTGCATATGTGAGCAGGAGTTTGACCCCATCTGAAAAGAACTACCCCACTCACAAGTTGGAGTTCCTGGCCCTCAAGTGGGCTGTGGTCGATAAACTGAAAGACTACCTGTATGGGGCAGAATTTACAGTGAAAACTGACAACAGTCCCCTTACCTATCTTTTCACCACAGCAAAGCTGGATGCCACAGGCCATCGATGGCTGGCTGCACTGTCTGGATTCAATTTCAGCCTGAAATTCAGACCTGGGGCTGGAAATCGAGATGCAGATGCTCTGTCCAGAAGGTCTCATGCTCCCACCAGCAGTACAGAAGACTGGACCGAAGTGGCACTGGACGGGGTGCGGGCCCTCTGTCAGGGAGCTGAACTCCAGGCCAATGGGGGATCCAGAGCGGAAGAGATTGGGGTCACAGTGGTAGGAGTACCCAAACAATACTGTGGAGTAACTCAGATAGAAGAAGATGACCTGCCAAAGCTGTCCAAGGAGGAATTGAGATGCGACCAATTGGAAGAAGACCCCTTGGGGAAATTGGTCCTGGAGGCCCTGAAAAATCAGGATCCTGACAGACTCCTGCATCACCCTTCGAAGGGGGCCCGCCTGCTGCGGAAGGAGTGGGACAGGCTGCAGGTGCATCAAGGGGTAGTCTACCGAAGGGGCCCCTCTGATGACCTGGAAGACAAATGGCAACTGTTTCTACCTGAGAAACACAGAGAGACCATCTTGGTTGCTCTACACTACAACCATGGCCACTTAGGAGCTGAAAGAACCTTTCAACTCATCAGGAGTCGATTCTATTGGCCTTGCATGAGGGCTGAAGTAGAGGAATACTGCCACTCATGCGCACGCTGCATTCAGCGAAAGACTTTACCCCATCAAGCTGCCCCAATGGGCCACCTGCAAAGTCAAGGTCCATTGGATTTGGTATGCATTGATTTTCTCTGCCTCAAACCCGACTTGAGTGGACTAGGAAATGTTCTGGTGATAACCGATCATTTCACCCGGTATGCCCAGGCCTTCCCAACCAAAGACCAGAAGGCTTCCACTGTGGCCAAAGTACTTATGGAAAAATACTTTGTGCACTATGGGCTACCACAGTGTCTTCACTCGGATCAAGGGAGGGACTTTGAAAGTCGGCTGATCCGGAAGCTCTTGGACTCCTTAGGGATCCAGAAGACCCGTACCACCCCCTACCATCCACAAGGGGATGCTCAGCCGGAGAGGTTCAACCAAACCCTACTTAATATGCTGGGGACTTTAAGTAGCGAAAAGAAGCAGCACTGGAGCAAGCACATAGCAGCAATTGTGCATGCTTACAACAGTACAACAAGTGACGCCACAGGGTACTCTCCCTATCGACTTATGTTTGGAAGAGAAGCAAGACTACCCGTAGACCTGGCCTTTGGCACATACATAGACCATTCCTCAGCCACTTCTCACAAAGGATATGTGGACAGGCTGAGGCACAGTTTAAAGTTGGCCTATGAGCAGGCTCAAGCAGCTTCAGATCAAAGGGGAGCTCGTAACAAGAAAAACTTTGACCTGAAAGTCCGGATTCAGGATCTACAACCTGGGGACAGAGTGCTGCTACGGAACTTAGGAGTCCCTGGGAAGCACAAGCTTGCAGACAGATGGAGACCTGAACCCTATGTTATTTGCAAGAAGCTGCCCGGCCTACCAGTCTACAAACAGAAGCCGGAAGGAAAGGTGGGACCATTGAAGACTTGGCACCGAAACCATATACTTCCACTTGCCGAAGCAGTTCGGATACCCCCTATAAAAGATTTCCCTGAGCCAACTTCCATCCTGGATACTCCTAGGCCAAATACCCGGTCCCAGACGTCTCGATCTGAAGGAATAGATGTCTCTGAACTCAGTGAGGATGAGAGGGGAGAGCTTGAATGGCTATGGCCTTCCCAGGCCCCTGTAACTTCTGCTATAGATCTTCCACCTTCTGAAGACACCATAGACAGTACACTAAATGCAGAAGCTACTGAGTTCATCCCGTCCAGTCCTCTATCAGACTCATGGCAAGATGCCTTTCGACTCATTCTCAGAGGAGGATCCAGAAGATTCCATGTATCTTCCTGCTCCTGAGTTGAATGTTCCAGAGACGATGGAAGCTTCTATGTCTGTTCCAGAAGAGGAACCTACAGTGACCGAACCAGAAATCCCAAGAGAGCAGAGGATGAAAAGGACCATACGCCCCCCCCCCCGGAAGTTGACTTACACACGAATGGGGGAGAGTTCAGAGGACACTGTAGTAACCGCCAGGAGAAGTGCAGAAAACCCTGGTCCCTCCACTGTTCATTTGGTGGAGGGCAACCCCAACCCTCTGGCACAGTTAGGCAGGCCACTTATGACAGTGTGACCTGTGGGCAAGGAAATTCCCGCCCTCGTTTTTGGTGGGAACTTCCTCTGCCGACATCATACGCAGCTTTGTCTAATGTTGTGCGTACTGTATGTTGACATTATCTTTGGGGACCAAAGAGTTTAAGTGGGGGGAGTGTGTAGCGGGGTCTCCTTTAAGGCCCCACGGACTACGTTACCCAGAACCCCGTTTGGCACCCAAGGTGCAATTGCCACCCGCAGAGACTCATGGGTGGGGTAAAAAAAGGAGGGGCGAGGCTAAGCTCGGTCTCTTTGAACACCGCGCTGCTAGCAAGAGGACTCCCTGTGCGGATCTGCTACAAGTGCAAGGCCCAAAGCCTGGGCCTTGCGCACTTCCAAAGAGCCTTCCACCCCACTGCGGAGCCTGTGTGGCACCTGATCTCTATTTGCTTTACGGACATCAGTTGGACCGGAGACCTGGCTGTCGCAGACCCTGTGTGCGGAGACACAGCGGTGGAAGTCACGGACTAGGACTGAGTCCGGAGTGGTGAGAGAGCACCTGCTCACAATTATAGCCAAGTACTATGTTTAGGCCTATTGACTGCCTAGGCCCATTGTGCTATACTTGCTATCCTGACCGGAGACTAGTTCCAGAACTGAGTTATATAGTCTCCGGGGAGTTGTTTCCATTACCATAAACCGTTATTTGGATTTACAAATTTTTGTTCCTGTATGTGCACCACCGATCATCTTGCATGCGAAGATTCCTCACCTTAAGACTGAGCTTTAACTAAGTCAGGCCTGACTGGAGGGTAGAACTTTACTGAGCGCCATATTGCTCACGGGGAGAATAGCTGCACGCGGTGTATGATCTATTTCTATACAGTTGTTGACTAGTGTCATTATTACTGCAGGGCTCTGCATGTATGTGATGTATTGTATTGATCGTTAACTTTTATACTCAAAGTAAATCTGATATAGTTAATCATTCCGGTATTAGTGTCAATTACTATATTTTACAACCGTTTGCATTACTGTGGGATTACTCTTAGACTGGTACAGAGCTATACTAATACCTCATTCCCTAGACTAGCTGTGCCAGAGGAGGGTCAAGTAGATTGCCGGGGGTTGGCAGCGCTGTGTACAGGGCCCGAAACAAAACCAGCGGCTCTCTTAGTTTGGGGGTATCGCTACACGGATAACAAGTTCAAACAGGTGCCATTAATACAGGTAATGAGTGGAAGACAGAGCAGCCTCTTAAAGAAGAAGATACAGGTCTGTGAGAGGCAGAAATCTTGCTTGTTTGTAGGTGACTAAATACTTATTTTCCACCATAATTTGCAAATAAATTCTTTCCAAATCAGACAATGTGATTGTCTGGATTTGTTTCCACATTTTGTCTCTCATAGTTGAGGTATACCTATGATGACAATTACAGGCCTCTCTCATCTTTTTAGGTGGGAGAACTTGCACAATTGGTGGCTGACTAAATACTTTTTTGCCCCACTGTATATATAGCTCTAGCTCCGTCTACTCCAACACACTACATATGGCTGCTGTGTAAGCAGCCTTATATAATGTGGGGCGTGGACTTAGCCCCCTGAGCCATGATTGGCTAAGGGCACCCTGCCTTTGGTCAATCATGGCTCTCGAAGCAGAGTGTGCTGTGATTGGCCAAAGCATGCAGGTTAGGTGCATGCTTTGGCCAATCATTAGACGTTAATGCACTGCGAATTCGCAGTGCATTATGCGTCATTCTGCGGCGCTCAAATTTGACGTGAATGCCCCACAATGTTCATAACTTACGTTCGACTCGAACATCCGACCCATCCCTACCAGTCGGGCAGTAACAGAGTCAATCCCATTGACTATCGGTCTTCGGGGAATTCCCAATACTCTTATAATCTTTGGTAAGAAATAAATACCGTAATCGTAGTCCACAGAATAAAGGATTAAGGTAAGCTTATTATTCAAGATGCCCTTCCTCTTTCCTTTACTAACTTAGGCTGGCCATACATTATACAATTTTCTTCTATAGATTTCCTTTAGATTTACCAAAACCATATATGAGGTCAAATCTAAGCACTTGCAATTTGTGTGTAATCAGGCAGGCCCTTGTACTACACAGTTGAAGGTAAATCTAAAGGAAATTGAATAAGAAAATTGTATGGTGTATGGCCACTGGCCAGCTTAAGGAGTGTAGTTCATCCTTAAATTGATATGTATGGTATGTTTCCCGGTCTCCTAATAACCACTCAATTTCTTCCTGGTAATAGGCCTTACTAAGGACCACCCTCCTCCCTTGTCGGCAGGATGGATTACATGGGCGACATTATGTTGCCATTACATCTTAGATTAGACTATTTAATCGCAGTGTATTTGCGTGGCTCCATACCCGCTGACAACGTGCCGCCCAGGATGTAATGTGTACGGGGGAGGAGCTACATATGATGTCACCCGCGGTTATCTTTTTGATTTCTTTATGAACACAGAGCGCTCGTTAGACACTTGTATAGTGCTGGACTTGTAAGTGATTTTACTTCATTTGAATAAATCCGATTTTAGCAAAGAGCACTATATTATTTTTGTTTGATTCCATATCGCCATTGGTATTGGTATTGTATTGTTACCATAGATTCGCATAGACTGGTAATGATAGACATAGACATGATCAGGAGATTGTTAGGAACCCTCTCAGGGAATGCTGGTTGGACTGTCCTGTTCGTTGAATCGGTCATGGCTATGAGGTGAGCGGCCATATATACCGTATATGGTGGAGGTGCTGCATAATTGATGACACCTGCATGTTATATCTAAAGGCACCTTTCTACACTGTTTGGGATCTTCAGTCTATGAACTTTTGGATTTATATCTTTCATCTGATCAATATGATTCTATATATTATAGCAATTGAATGCTAACTGTGCTGCTCTATTTCTATATCCATGTTTGTTTTGAGGCGTTGTTCAATTGGCCTTGAGTGTTCAGCTGCATATTTTAGAATTGATTTTAGATTTGTTTGCGCTGATTATTTTTTTTATTACATTTTACAGAAAATAGGTACAGGAACTCAACCACAACCCCCCAAAACCCTCTCTCAACCCCCACACACACACCCTCCACATCACCTGTCCACGTCACCTGCCACAAGTTGTGGATTGTCCACCTGCCACATCACCTGGCCACGTCACCTGGCCATGTCACCTGCCACAATTTGTGGATTGTCCACCTGCCACGTCACCTGGCCACATCACCTGCCACAATTTGTGGATTGTCCACCTGCCACGTCACCTGGCCACGTCACCTGCCACAAGTTGTGGATTGTCCACTTGCCACGTCACCTGCCACGTCACCTGCCACAATTTGTGGATTGTCCACCTGCCACGTCACCTGGCCACATCACCTGGCCACAAGTTGTGGATTGTCCACTTGCCACGTCACCTGCCACATCACCTGGCCACGTCACATGCCACAATTTGTGGATTGTCCACCTGCCACGTCACCTGGCCACATCACCTGCCACAAGTTGTGGATTGTCCACTTGCCACATCACCTGGCCACGTCACATGCCACAATTTGTGGATTGTCCACCTGCCACGTCACCTGGCCACGTCACCTGCCACAATTTGTGGATTGTCCACCTGCCACGTCACCTGCCACAAGTTGTGGATTGTCCACTTGCCACGTCACCTGCCACATCACCTGTCCACGTCACCTGCCACAAGTTGTGGATTGTCCACCTGCCACGTCACCTGGCCATGTCACCTGCCACAATTTGTGGATTGTCCACCTGCCACGTCACCTGGCCACATCACCTGGCCACGTCACCTGCCACAAGTTGTGTATTGTCCACTTGCCACGTCACCTGCCACAATTTGTGGATTGTCCACCTACCACGTCACCTGCCACAATTTGTGGATTTTCCACCTGCCACGTCACCTGCCACGTCACCTGCCACAATTTGTGGATTATCCACCTGCCATGTCACCTGCCACGTCACCTGCCACGTCACCTGCCACAATTTGTGGATTGTCCACCTGCCACGTCACCTGGCCACATCACCTGGCCACAAGTTGTGGATTGTTCACTTGCCACGTCACCTGCCACATCACCTGGCCACGTCACATGCCACAATTTGTGGATTGTCCACCTGCCACGTCACCTGGCCACGTCACCTGCCACAAGTTGTGGATTGTCACCTGCCAGGTCACCTGCCACAAGTTGTGGATTGTCCACTTGCCACATCACCTTGCCACGTCACCTGCCACAAGTTGTGGAATGTTCACTTGCCACGTCACCTGGCCACAAGTTGTGCATTGTCCACTTGCCACGTCACCTGCCACATCACCTGCCACGTCACCTGGCCACGTCACCTGCCACAATTTGTGGATTGTCCACCTGCCACGTCACCTGCCATGTCACCTGGCCACGTCACCTGCCACAAGTTGTGTATTGTCCACTTGCCACGTCACCTGCCACGTCACCTGGCCACGTCACCTGCCACAATTTGTAGGAGCAAAGGAGTCAGAGAGTCAAGTCCAGTACTTCGTCCCTGACTCCTTTGCTCCTAAACAAAAATAGAGCGACAATTTTGAAAAAAATTCAATATTTTTTTACTAAATAAATATCCCAACAAATATATAAAAAAAATGTTTTTCCTCAGTTTAGGCCGATACGTATTCTTCCACATATTTTTTGGTTAAAAAATTGCAATAAGCTTTTATTGATTGGTTTGCGCAAAAAGTTATAGCGTCTAAAAAATAGAGGATAGTTTCATGGCATTTTTATTAATATTTTTTTTTAACTAGTAATGGCGGTGATCAGCGATTTTTATCGTGACTGCGACATTATGGCGGACACATCGGACACTTTTGACACTATTTTGGGACCATTGTCATTTTTACAGCGATCAGTGCTAAAAAAAATGCACTGATTACTGTGAAAATGACACTGGCAGTGAAGGGGTTAACCTGTAGGGGGCGCTAAAGGGGTTAAGTGTGACCTAATGTGTGTTTCTTACTGTAGGGGGGCGTGGCTTGGCGTGTGACGTCACTGATCGTCATTCCCTGACAGGGAACAGACGATCAGTGACAGGCTCACTAGGAAGCACGGGGAGAGGTTTGTTTACACTTACCTCTCCCGTTCGATCGCGGAAACACCGGCGGTGATCGGGTCCATGGGGCCCGCGGTCACGGAGCTCAGGACCGGGTCGCGAGCGCGCCGCCAGTGGCGAGCGCGCGACCCACGGCTGGGCTCTTAAAGGGCAACGTATCTGTATGTGCTTGTGCCCAGCTGTGCCATTCTGCCGACGTATATCGGCGTGAGGCGGTCCTTAAGTGGTTAAAGCGTAGCTCCACCCAAAAGGGGAAGCTCCGCTTGTCTACCTCCTTACCCTCTCTGCTGCCACATTTGACAGCTTTTGGTGGGGAGGGGGGAGCAGTTAGCTGGTTTTGACAGGTACCCACTCCCACTTCTTGCAACGGCGAACTCAGCTTGAAGTTCAACCCCCCCTCCTTCCCCCCGCACCCAGCTCACTCACAGAGCGTAGCGCGATTCGCAGTAGGAAACCATCTGAAAAGCTGCATGGCCTCACTGCCTGTTTCCCTTAGCCACCAGCACCCGAGAGCAGATTCAAGAATCGGCTCGGGTAAAGACACTGCTGGATGCCTGGGCAGGTAAATTCCTTCATAGTAAAAATCAGCAGCTACAGTATTTGTAGCTGCTGACTTAAAATTTTTGGAGGGGTGGGGTGTAATAGGGTGTAAGGCCCCATGCACACGAGACGCCGGTGCAAACTCTGCTGAACACATGTTTTTAAAGGCTAAAACCGGCATTTAAAAACGCCCGGTTTGCCGCGATTTTAGCGGCGTTTTACCGCGTTTACGTCTATAGGCGTTTAGTTAAGAAACATCATAAGACCCTCCCTAAGCTCAAAAAACAGTATTATTTAACCATTTCAGCCATTTTGGGAGACCAGCAGCTGAGAGAGCAGCAGTGTACTTATATTTAGCGTATCGCTTGCCACATCATCTGCCACAAGCTGTGGATTGTCCACTTGCCACGTCACCTGGCCACAAGTTGTGGATTGTCCACTTGCCACATCACCTGGCCACGTCACCTGCCACAAGTTGTGGAATGTTCACTTGCCACGTCACCTGCCACAAGTTGTGCATTGTTCACTTGCCACATCACCTGCCACATCACCTGCCACGTCACCTGGCCACGTCACCTGCTACAATTTGTGGATTGTCCACCTGCCACGTCACCTGCCACGTCACCTGCCACGTCACCTGGCCACATCACCTGCCACAAGTTGTGTATTGTCCACTTGCCACGTCACCTGCCACGTCACCTGCCACAATTTGTGGATTGTCCACCTGCCACAATTTGTGGATTGTCCACCTGCCACGTCACCTGCCATGTCATCTGGCCACATCACCTGGCCACGTCACCTGCCACAAGTTGTGGATTGTCCACTTGCCATGTCACCTGGCCACGTCACCTGGCCACGTCACCTGCCACAAGTTGTAGATTGTCCACCTGCCACGTCACCTGCCACGTCACCTGGCCACATCACCTGGCCACGTCACCTGCCACAATTTGTGGATTGTCCACCTGCCACGTCACCTGGCCACGTCACATGCCACAATTTGTGGATTGTCCACCTGCCACGTCACCTGCCACGTCACCTGGCCACATCACCTGGCCACATCACCTGCCACAAGTTGTGGATTGTCCACTTGCCACGTCACATGCCACAATTTGTGGATTGTCCACCTGCCACGTCACCTGGCCACGTCACCTGCCACAAGTTGTGGATTTTCCACTTGCTACGTCACCTGCCACAAGTTGTGGATTGTCCACTTGCCACGTCACCTGCCACATCACCTGTCCACGTCACCTGCCACAAGTTGTGGATTGTCCACCTGCCACATCACCTGCCACGTCACCTGGCCACGTTACCTGCCACAATTTGTGGATTGTCCACCTGCCACGTCACCCGCCACATCACCTGGCCACGTCACCTGCCACAAGTTGTGGATTGTCCACTTGCCATGTCACCTGCCACGTCACCTGGCCACGTCACCTGCCACAATTTGTGGATTGTCCACCTGCCACGTCACCTGGCCACATCATCTGGCCACGTCACCTGCCACAAGTTGTGGATTGTCCACTTGCCACGTCACCTGCCACATCACCTGGCCACGTCACCTGCCACAATTTGTGGATTGTCCACCTGCCACGTCACCTGGCCACATCATCTGGCCACGTCACCTGCCACAAGTTGTGGATTGTCCACTTGCCACGTCACCTGCCACATCACCTGGCCACGTCACCTGCCACAATTTGTGGATTGTCCACCTGGCCACGTCACCTGCCACAAGTTGTGGATTGTCCACCTGCCACGTCACCTGCCACGTCACCTGCCACAATTTGTGGATTGTCTACCTGCCACGCCACCTGGCCACGTTACCTGCCACAAGTTGTGGATTGTCCACTTGCCACGTCACCTGCCACGTCACCTGGCCATGTCACCTGCCACAATTTGTGGATTTCCACCTGCCACGTCACCTGGCAACATCACCTGCCACAAGTTGTGGATTGTCCACTTGCCACGTTACCTGTCACAAGTTGTGGATTGTCCACTTGCCACATCACCTGCCACAAGTTGTGGATTGTCTACAGTGCAATGCAAGCAATTACAGTTTTTTTTCATATTTTTTTAATGTTTTTTCATCATTTGCCATAATTTTTGAGATTTCTAATGTAAAAAAATAGGTCACCTTTAAAAACGCTTATAACTGCAAACGTGGCAAAACGCCGGAACCGCTTTTAGCGGCGTTTAGCGTCTGAAACGTGGAAAACTTTTGCGTCTGAACCCATTTTTTTGCTTCTGGAAAAACAAGGTTAAACGCAACTGCTTGTAAACACCAAAAAACGAGAGTGTGTGCATAGACACATAGGATAACATTGAATGGGTTCAGGGGCAGTTGAAAAAAGCGTCCAACTGCCTCTGAATGCGCGTTTAACAGAAAATAACAGCGTCTCGTGTGCATGGGGCCTTACTCCTTTTTAACTTTTTCTTTTCATCACATGGGGGACAAAAAGTCCTCTATGTGATGATTATTTGTTGAGGTTCTCTTTTTTGAGAAATCGAAGGTCTAAAAGACCCTGCATGTCTCCTCTGAGCTCCACTGAAGCCAGGCACCCCCTGTGGGGGTCTGTCAGTGGGGGGAGGGGCTGGTATTTGAGGGGGCTGGTGGTCTGTCAGTGGAGGGAGGGGGTGGTATTTGGGAGAGTTGAGGGTCTGTCAGTGGCTGGAGGGGCTGGTATTTGAGAGGGTTAGGGTCTGTCATTGGGGGAAGGGATGGTATTTGGGGAGCTGTCATTGCAGAGAGGGTGGTATTTGGGGGGTTTGGGGGTCTCTGAGTGGGGGAGGGGTGGTATTTGGGGGTCTGTCAGTAGGGGAGGGGGGTATTTGGGGGTCTGTCAGTGGGGGGAGGGGTGGTATTTGGAGGGTCTATCAGTGGCGGGAAAGGGAGATATTTGGGGGTCTGTCAGTAGAGGGAAGGGGTGGTATTTAGGGGTCTGTCAGTGGAGGGAGGGGTGGTATTTTGGGGGGTGGGGGATCTGTCAGTGGGGAGATGGGGTGGTATATGGGGGGTTGGGATGGTCTGTCCATGGGGGGGGTACGGGTCTGTTGGGGGGGTGTGGGTCAGTAGTTGGGGGTAGGGGAGCGGTACGTAGTTGAGGGGATGTATCAGTGCGGGCAGGGGGGTAGTTTGGGTATGTCAGTGGGGAGCGGGGGAGAGTAGTGGAGAGGATGGGGTCCATCAGTGGGGGCAGGGATTGGTAGTTGGAGGGATGGGGGTCTATAAGTGGCACCCCTCCCTCCACTGACAGTAGCCAACCCCCCACCACCAAATACCACCACTCCCTCCACTGACAGACCCCCAAACCCTCAGAGATCACCCACGCCCCCCACTCACAGACCTCTAAACCCCCAAAATACCAGCCCTTCCCCCCACTGACAGGTACCCAACCCCACAAATACCACCCCCCTCCACTGACAGATCCTCATCCCCTCAAATACCACCCCCTTTTTCCACTGACAGCCCCCCAACCCCTCAAATACAACCCCTCCCTCCACTAACAGACCCCCAACCCCTCAAATATCACCCCCTCCCCCCACTCACAGACCTCCAAAAACCACTCATCCCCTCACTCACAACCTATCACCAAATAATTATAAAAAAAGTCCCCTATGTGATGAAAAAAAAAAAGTTAAGCAAAAAACTAAAGTTACACCCAAACACATAAAATCCCCCCCCCCCCCAATTTTTTTAATGCCCCCCACATATACACATGTATGAAGGTAGGCACCTATACTTGAAAACATTGATTGTGATACACGTTACATATCGCTGCACACGCCAGTGAAAGCGATATTTCTAGCACCAGACCTCTTCCATAACACTAAACTGATACCTATAGGGGGCCTTTGAAGCATCTCCTATAGAAAATACAGGGTACTGAAGTTTGTCGCCATTCCATGGGCGCACACAAATTTAAGGTTTGACATGGGTATCTATTTACTCAGTGCAACCTCTGCTTTTATGTTTTACCAAAAATGTGGGTAATCACATTGCACTTTAGTGTTTTCTACGATAATATCGTGTGACATAAAAAATTGGAACTACCCCTATTTTATTCTATAGGGTGTCTGCTTTTAGAAAACATGTAGTGTTTTAGTTTTTTTTGTAATCTTCAGGCCGAAAAAAGGAAAATTGTACCATACTCACCGTAATTTTCTTTCCTGGTGCCTATCCATGGCAGCATACCTGTGACAAGCTCCACCTTGGCTCCTCCCTCAGGACTAGTGAATATTATAAAAGAGTTGGTTAGTACAGCCCCAGCATTCTCCGTAATATAGAATACCGAGGGTGGGATTGTATGCTGCCATGGATAGGCACCAGGAAAAGAAAATTACGGTAAGTATGGTACAATTTTATTTTTTCCTGGTGCCTCCATGGCAGCATACCTGTGACAAATAACTAGCTGATATGGGTGGGATGATGCTCAGAGGTTTAAAAGAGATTATTATCATCATTTAGAAGAAGAAGCAAAGGCCGATTTTACCGCCCGTCTGCCAAACTCCACCGATGAGAGAGCTCCTGGATCTACTCGGTAATGTTTCAGAAACGTATGTTGGAACCAGTGGCGGAACTACCGCCATAGCGACACACGCGGCCGCTATGGGGCCCGCAACCGAGAGGGGCCCGTGGGCTGGGGCCGGTTTCAGTTGCTGCAGTGCTCCTCCCTGTCCCCTCTCTCCTGCTCCTGTGCATTACGGAGCTGGCTGGGTCTGTGTGTGTTCGGCGGCGGGCGGCACTGTAACGCTGTCCCGCCCCCCTAGACTGGCTCGTGTGATAGTAGATGGAACGAGTGTTCAGCCTATCACACAAGCCGGTCTAGGGGGGGTGGGACCGCGTTACAGTGCCGCCCGCCGCCGAACACACACAGACCCAGCCAGCTCTGAGGAGATGCCCGCTGTATGTGCCTACACTGCCTGGATAGGAGGATCGGATTCGGCAGGGGGGCCGCATATAGAGGAATTGAGCTTTCTACTGTCCTCCATGCAGCCGCGGAATGCTTGCAGGAGGGAGAGGAGGAGAATCAAGCATTCCGCGGCTGTATGGAGGACAATAGAAAGCTCAATTCCTCTATATGTAGCCGCCCTGCTTCTCCTCCTATCCAACGTCTTTTGCTGCCCCCCCCAGTGCTCTCCCCCCTCACCACACTCTCCAGCCCCCCCCCCCCACAGCTCTCTCCACCCCTGTTCTTGCTGCCCCCCTGCTCTCAAGCTCTCCCCATCCTTCTCCAGCCACCATCCCTGTGCTCTCCACTCCCCCCAGACTGTGCTCTCCCCCCAGTGCTCTCCACCCCTGCCCCCCCCAGTGCTCTCCACCCCTGTCCCCCCCAGTGCTCTCCACCCCTGTCCCCCCCAGTGCTCTCCACCCCTGTCCCCCCCCAGTGCTCTCCACCCCTGTTATCCCCCCCCAGTGCTCTCCATCCCTGTTCTTTCCCCCCCAGTGCTCTCCACCCCTGTTCTTTCCCCCCCAGTGCTCTCCACCCCTGTTCTCCCCCCCAGTGCTCTCCACCCCTGTTCTTCCCCCCCCCCAGTGCTCTCAAGCTCCACCCATCGCTCTCCAGCCCCCCGTGCTCTCCACCCCCGTTCTTTTTGGCTCCCCCTCCATTGCTCTCAAGCTCCCCCCCAGCACTCTCCGCTACCCACCCCTGTACTACTCTCCACTCCCCCCTGCATTTTGCCCCCACCCACATGCTATCCAACCCCCGCCAGTGCTCTCTCCGCTCCCCCCTGCATTTTGCCCCCACCCATATGCTCTCCAACCCCGCCAGTGCTCTCCGCCCACCATAGTGCTCTCCAGCCCCCGTACTTTCCACCCCTTTTTTTTCTGGCCCCTACTGGTGCTCTCAAGCTTCCCCCATTGCTCTCCACCCCCCAGTGCTCTCCACTCCCCCCCAGTGCTTTCCACTCCCCCTGCTCTTTGTACCCCCCAGTGCTCTCCAGCCCCCCGTGCTCTCCACCCCTGTTCTTTCTGCCCCCCCCAGTGCTCTCAAGATCCCCCCAGTGATCTTTACCCCCCACACTCTTAGCCCCTTCAGTGCTCTCCAGCCCCCTCTCTCAGCCTCCCATGATCTCCACCACTGTTCTTTTTGGCTCCCCCCCCAGTGCTCTCAAGCCCCCCCCTCCCAGCGATCTCCGCTCCCCACCCCTGTGATATCCACTCCCCCTGCTCTTTGACCCCACCCATGTGCTCTTCAACCCCGCCAGTGCTCTCCGCTCCCCCTTCTCTTCAGCTCCCACCCAGTGCTCTCACTTCCCCAGGACCAGAGGACAGGCTGTCTGGGGGCAGAAAATGAGGACAGCTGAAGGTGCAGGTGGCCAGGGACCACTCCATCTCACAGCAAACAGATCCTCTGGAAGGAGCACTGTCCCCATCCAAAACTAGAACAGACCCTGCCTGCTGATGGCGATCATGGATATCCTGCTGGCATAGAAGGTACCGTACCGAGCATCAACAACACACCTACCCACAGACAGGGACTGCAGACTGGGACATGGCGCATAGGAGGGGCTGCAATGATGGGCACAGTGAGGCTGAATTTGTGGGTAAAGTGAGACTGCATTCATGGGCACAGTAAAGCTGCATTTGATGGGAACAGTGATGCTGCATTGATGGGCACAGTGAGGCTGCAATGATGGGCACAGTGAGGCTGCAATGATGGGCACAGTGAGGCTGCAATGGTGGGCACAGTGAGGCTACATTTGATGAGCACAGTGAGGCTACATTTGATGAGCACAGTGAGGCTGCATTTATGGACACAGTGAGGCTGCATTTATGGGCACAGTGAGGCTGCAATGATTGGCACAGTGAGGCTGCAATGGTGGGCACAGTGAGGCTGCATTTATGGGCACAGTGAGGCTGCAATGGTGGGCACAGTAAGGCTGCATTGATGGGCACAGTGAGGCTGCATTGATGGGCACAGTGAGGCTGCATTGATGGGCACAGTAAGGCTTCATTGATGGGCACAGTGAGGTTGCAATGATGGGCACAGTGAGGCTGCATTTGATTGGCACTGATGAGGCTGCATTTGATGGGCACTGGTGAGGCTGCATTGAGCTCTTATATCATGTCTGCAGCCTCTGACCATCTCCTGTATCATGTCTGCAGTCTCTGAGGGAGTCTGGAGAGGAGTCAAGAGTGGGGGAGCACTGCCGGGATGGGGGTCATGGGAGAAGTCAGATGTGTGTGGACTGTAGAGACTATATAGGATAAAACCAGAGCCACCGAGCTGGAGCCGACTGACTGAGCCATGCACGGCGCACCTGAGAGGGGGTCAGTGATGTAATGGGGGAGTGAATACGATAATGTAAGGGGGCACTTGATGATTGACCACTTTTAACTGGAATTTGCGTTCATATATATGAAGCCCTATGTGATTTCATATCTGTCTTATCTATATATAATACACTCTTCAAATGTGCTTTAAAATGTATGGTTTTCCCTTTCATGAACAAGAAAATAATGACGTTATGCTGTTACGCTGGTATTAAAATGCTGTGGGGCTGGTATGATTTTTTTTCCAGGGCTGGACTTTATTCCCAGTCCGGCCCTGCCCGTGGGGAAGAGGAGGAATGCATACTGCCGGGGGGTGAGCACCGACCCGCACGGTCCCCCAGCCAGGGGAAGTGAGGAGAGGAAGAGGCGAGCTGTCCTTACAAGCAGAGAGCTGTTATAGCTTTCATCTGAATGTCCCTGTCCTGTGTTCCTGGAGCTCACCGTCACATAGCCCCACCTCTTGGCCCGGCGCCTTTGATAGACAGAACGCCTTGTCCAATGCGGGACATGTGACGTCATCAAAGGCGCTGAGCCAAGAGGTGGGGATATGTGACGGTGAGCCCCGGGAACGCAGGACATTCAAATGAAAGCTATTACAGCTCTCTGCTTGTACGCACAGCGCACCTCTTCCTCTCCTCACTTCCCCTGGCTGGGGGACCGTGCGGGCGGTGCTCGCCCCCCCACTCTGAGGCAGCCCCATGCTCGCCAATAGCCATTTGAGGGCTGCAGTATGCATTCCTCATCCTCCCCGGTAGTTCCGCCACTGGCTCGCCTCTTCCACTGCACAGGTGAGGCTACATTGTGCACGGGTCATGCTGCATTGGGCACAGGTGAGGCTGTATTGGGCACAAGTGAGGCTGTATTGGGCACAGGTGAGGCTGCATTGGGCACAGGTGAGGCTGCATTGGTTACTGGACACACTGCATTGGGCACAGGCCACACTGCATTGGGCACTGGACACGCTGCATTGGGCACTGGACACGCTGCATTGGGCACAGGTGAGGCTGCATTGGGCACTGGACACGCTGCATTGGGCACAGGCCACACTGCATTGGGCACAGGTGGGCACAGGTGAGGCAGTATTGGGCACGGGCAGACCACGCTGCATTGGGCACAGGTGAGGATTATTGAAGCGCTAACACCAGGTGTTTGGAGTATCTTTATCTGTTGATTAAACTTTCTGGAATACATATATTGCTATTGTGGTGTAGGATCTGGGTTCTCTCTCTCTTTCTTTCATCTCAGACTCGAACCACACGCCCTTTAAACCACGCCCACTATTTAATTTAAGTCCGCCATTTTTTTGTGGGGGGGGCCCATACAACATTTTGCTATGGGGCCCTGTGATTTCTAGTTACGCCCCTGGTTGGAACGACCAAGTCGCTGCCCTGCAAATAGTTTCAATTGACACATTCGCTCTTGCCGCCCAAGAGGCAGAAACCATTCTGGTGGAGTGCGCCCTGACTATCGAAGGGGATCCCAGTCCTTTTGCCCTGTACACCTTGTGGATGAGTTTAACGAACCATGAGACAATCGTTCTTGCTGATGCCTCCTTGCATTTGTTTATGAACAACCTGATAGATCCCCTGAAGGATGCTGTAGCCTGCAGATAGCATCTCAAAGTGGAGGCAATGTCCTGCTCGTGAACAGAACCTGAGTCTTGTTCTGAAAATGTTGAAAGTGCCCAAGGCTCCGACATGTTCAAGGATGATGTGACCTTGGGGCTAAATCCTCGCACTGTTCCGAGTTCTACTCTGTCAGGATAAAATATGAAATGATGAAGATCCGCTCCTAAAGCTTGGAGCTCTGTGAGTGAGTGAGTGAGTGAAAACTTATATAGCGCTACAAATGCAAACTAAATCGCCTCAAGGCGCTTGGCATCCAGTGACGTCCTGATCCTTCAGAAGAGGTGGGTCTTAAGTTTTTTCCTGAAGGCCCGATGGTTTTCTTCCATACGGATGTCCGGTGGTAGAGCGTTTCATAGTCATGGTCCTTGAACTGCGAATCTTCGTTCTCCCTTTGGTTTGTAGCAGGACTTGGGGATGTGGAGGAGGTTTTGGTTGGTTGATCGGAGAATGCGTTTGGGGGTGTAGTGTTTTATCTTCTCGCATAAATATTGAGGAGCGTTTCCTTGTGTGCACTTGTGGGTGAGGCAGAGGGTCTTGAATGTGACTTCTGATGATGTTTTTGGTGATGTCGACGGTGATCACGACCAGCGAAAATTTAATCGATTGTATATTGGTTTCCTCTTCTTGTTAAGGCTGAGTGAGGTTGGTTGTTTTTTTCTGTTGAATTATTTCTCTAATGTTTTCGATTTTGTTGATAAAAAAATCCAAAAGTTAATTTCAGAATTTTTGAGTTTCGTTTGCTGGGGGCTCTAGGCAGGTAGGGTTCATAGTTTGAGCGACTAGTCTGAAGAGTTCACAAGGTTCTTTTTTTGCTTTGAAGATCGCTTTGTGGTATTTATTTGTGAGTGCTTTGTAGTTAGTGTGGTTTTCCTTTGTTGGGTTTATTCTCCAGGCTCCTTCAGCTCTTCTGCGTTCTTGCTTCAGTAGAGTAATGCCCCATACACACGATCGTTTTTCATGCCGTTAAAAATGCCATTTTAAAAAATGGCCATTAAAAATGATCGTGTGTAGGCTCCAGAGCATTTTTAACGACGTGAAAAACGGCCATTAAAAATTCCAGACATGCTCTCTTTTTTCACGTCGTTTTTCATGTCGTTTTTTTTAACGACGTGAAAAACGATAGTGTGTATGCTTTCACGACGTGAAAAAAAATGCGCATGCTCAGAATCAAGTATGAGACGGGAGCGCTCGTTCTGGTAAAACTAGCGTTCGTAATGGAGATAGCACATTCATTACACAGTAACGGACTGAAAAGCGCGAATCGTCGCTCAACAAACTTTACTAACATGAAGGGTGGCGCCATTCGAACGGAACTTCCCCTTTATAGTGCCGTCGTACGTGTTGAACGTCACTGCGCTTTGCTTGATCGTTTTTTTTAATGATGGTGTGTACGCAAGGCAGGCTTGAGAGGAAACATGAAAAAAAACGAGGAGAAAAACGTCGGTTTAAAAAATGACATTAAAAACGATCGTGTGTACGGGGCATAAGAGTGTCATTAAACCAGCCCAAATTGTTTCTGCGGATGGGTGCTCTACGTCTCGGAGCGACTATGTCTGCTGTTTGTAGTAATGCTTTGTTTAAGGAGTTGAGTGTTTGTTCCGTTGAGTGGTTCTGATTTAGCGTTCCTATTTTTTTTGATAGTGTGATTTTGAAGAGTTCCGAGTGTAGTTTCTTCTGAGATCTTGTCCAATGTGTTGTTATTCAGTGTTTCGGTTCCTGGGAGATGGAGTTGGTGGTGATTTTAAATTTGATAGCGTGGTGGTCTGTCCATGGTAACGGCATGTTGTCCAATGTGTTGATGTCCATATTTTGTTTAAAGATGAGGTCAAGGATGTGACCCGACCCATGCGTGGGGGCATTTATCAATTGCTGCAGACCTAGTTCTTCCAGTTGGTTGATGCAGGAGGTGGCGATGGGGTCCTGAGTCGAGTTAGCCCAGAGGTTGAAATCCCTGAGTAATAGTAAGTTTTTGGTTTTCAAGGTGTATGTCGAGAAGAATTCGGTGAAGGGTGTGAGGAGATTTGTCTTTGGTCCTGGTGGTCTGTAGCATAGGAGTATGTGGATGGTGTCTTGAGGTGTTGTTTGAAGATGCAGAGTGAGTGTCTCCATGAAAGGCAATGAGTTCTGTATCGTCGGTTTAATGAGAGAGAGGTGAGATTTGAAGATCACTGCTAGGCCTCCTCCTCATTGTCCTATTCTGTGCTCGGTTAGGATGGAGTAGTTCTCAGGCACCAATTCTGTTAGGATGGTGTTACAATCAGGCGTTAGCCAGCTTTCCGTGATAAAGAGGCAATCTATGTTGTTTTGGGTGATGAAGTCATGGATTTCTTGTCTGTGCTTGACTGCTGATCTCGTGTTGATCAGGGCGCATGATATGTGTTGTAGTGGCAGTGGTCCCTTCGTGTTTTTGATGGTCGATTGATCCTTAGCAGTTGTTCTTTTCGTAGTATTTTTTGGGTGGAGATTGGTAGTGTTGAGGCGGTATTCCTTAGCCTCTGAAGGGTGTCCGCTGAGTATTTAAAATTGCACATAATGGGAAAAACAACAAGTTAGAGGCGATAGTAAATGGGCCCAATGACCTAACCACCCACCCGTTGGCCAGAGGAAGGCGAAAAACCCCCACTGAGCCTGGCCAATTTCTACCGCAGGGGACTAGAAACAGGGTGGAGTAAATACCGAAAATCTTTCTGATGGAGACACTAGAACCACTGCTTGCTGTTCCTGCAAGAGGAGAAGAAATCGCTTTAGTGGTTCCGCTTTTTTTGGGGGGACCTTGACACCCTTGTTGGAGAGAAGAAGTCTTTGGGGATTTTGTCTAGAAACATCCAGAAGTGACCGTATTTAACTGTGCAGACTACCCACAGATCCCTGTACTTTGTTCCCAGATCTTCGAGAAGTGTTTGAGTCTGGCCCCCACAGGGATCACTTGGGATGGCCTGGCGTCCTGACCATGGTTTCAGCCACAAGGCCCGTTTGGCCATAACTGTGTGGAGCATTGACCTTGCGGAGCATCGATCTGAATCGATTGCAGCTTCACCAATAGGATCTGCTGAGAGCTTTAGCTCATCTAAGGCCCTGATGATGTCCTCCCCTGGGATATCCTGTTGGATTGCCAACTCTATATCATCTGTCCAGACGCGTAGAGCGTTGGACACTGACGTCAGGGCTATCGCAGATTTACAGGCAATGCCCGCCATCTGGTGATCAAGATCCATCCTTCTGTCTGGTGGATCCTTAAACAAGGTTGAGTCTTCCATGGGCAATGTGACGTTCTTTGCCAACCTTACCACAGCTGCATCGACCACTGGAGGGCCCTCCAGCGTTGCGGAATCAGCCTTTGAGAGAGGGTATAACTTTCCCAGTTGATCAATGGAGAATCCTTTCTCTGTCTTCTTCCACTCTTTCTCAATCACACTCCTGATCTTGCCCATGGGAGGGGAAAAGGAAATCTGGCGTTTGAGAAAGGGGAAGTACGACTTAGACTTCTGTGTCAGTCTCTTCCTAGCCGATCGCTTGTTTTACCGCCTGCACATAAGGCTGGACCATGGCGAAAGCAAAAACCACAGGCATCTAGGTCATCAGAGAAGTCCCCTGAGATGGCATTCTCTTCCTGATGTTTAGAGGAAGAAGCAGGCGTCCAGCGAGAGATTTCACTTGAGGATGGCCCGGGAATGGATGCCTCAGCCGTTTGCTCCTGAGTAGGAGATGCCAGATGTTGCGGCAGCATTGTGGCTACCAATTCCGTGAGGGAATTCTTTACTGCTTTCTTAAGTAGGTCTGCCACTTGCAGGCCTTCGGACTCTCTGTCCGCTGCATAGTCCCTTAGGCAATCTCGACAGATCAGCTTGTGTGGAAGTGGGGTGGCTCCACAGGCCTGACACTTTGGAGATCTAGGTCTTGGGGAGCGTGAGTGACAGCGTTTTTTGGCCGATTACTTCCTGCCACTCCCATGGTCTCCACGCCTGGAAGACCTGTCTCTGCTGGGACTAGAGTCATCAGAGTCCTCATGTCGCCTTGAGGTCTTTTTAGACGTCTTCTGGCGTACAAGGCTGAGATACATAAGAGTACCAGCCTCAGTGCACTCTTTTTTTTTTTTTTTTTTTTTAAATATGCGTAAACTTACCTGGACGTAGATCCTTACCTTAAGTGTAGAGTAGGATCTTGTATGGGCGGCGAATGGCTCATGTTAGGTGGCTTAGCAGAGGAAGCAGCTAAGAAAGGAACAGGAAAGGGTTAACGATTATGTCCTAATCTGGCTAAGAGGCTAACATCTCCGTGTTTTTTTTTTTTATATTAATATAAAATCTTTTTTTTTTGGGGGGGGGGGGGGTTCCTTGCACACATGCATATACTATAATTAATAAAAAATAAAAAATTAAAACATTTCTCCTTTTTTGTTTTTGTTTCAATTGTGGGGGGGGGGGGGGGGGGTTTACTTGCACACCTGCATATACTATAATTAATTTTAATTTGAAAAACTATTTTCCCCCTTTTTTTTTATTTATTATTATATATATATATATATATATATATATATATATATATATATATATTATATTTATTTTTTTACTTACCTGAAACGACAGGTATTCTTCCCTGCAGCTCTCTGTTAAGTAGATCTCAGGCATCCCACTGAGGCAGCCAGGGAGATAAATGGGACCAGGTGGACAGAGGAAAACGCCTCTGCCCTGTAATTTGGGAGTAAGGGCAAGAAAACGATATCTTGCCCTATCCTAAGATAGCCGCCGAGGCTTCCGCGCTTACCGCGCATGAGCGAACCGGCGTCTCTAGGACCCGGACATCCTGGGCGTCGGCGCATGCGCAGAACGCGGCAAAAGACGCCGCAAGTAAACAAAAAGGCTGGGGGTAAGCGTGTGCGATCCCTAAGGAGGACGAGAAGGTGACAAAGGGCGAGGAGGAGACAGGGGGCATAAATGAAATGGGAAACAATAAATAAGAAAAACGGCCAGAAGAAAAGCTAAAGAAAAGGAAAAAAGGAAAAAAAAAAAGAAATGCAGAAATAGCTGCTGCCTCTGTTGCCATGGGTGAGCTAATGCCTGGAAGATGTGCTGCAGATAGAGCTCTTAGTTAAGAGACAAACTGCTTGTCCCAAAAGATCCTACAGAAGAGACTCCCAACCTTATAGACGCGTTTAGCTGCCCAAGAGAAGGGACCGCGTCCGGGAGAGGCTTGAACCCGGACGGAAGCTGCCGAATGCAGAAGGTAAGGACGTTCGACCAGAATTCACTGCCATGAGGTATGAGGAAAAAAATAGGATTTTTGTACTCACCGTAAAATCCGTTTCTCTGACGTCCATGGACCGACGCAGCTCTCATACTGATTACATGTGGGTATATGTCCCTGCTCGCAGGAGAAGACCTAGGCAGAATGTTAGAGGTTAAAACATTCTAGAACAAGCCAGAGCTGAACAGCCCCGCCCAGGGGGGCGGTCCCTCCGGACATTACCCTTCCACCTGCAGCTAATCCGCCTCAGTTCGTAACAAAGCAGTACAAACTTAAAAGGAAGGGTGGGTGCTGCGTCGGTCCATGGACGTCAGAGAAACGGATTTTACGGTGAGTACAAAAATCCTATTTTCTCTTATCGTCCATGGACCGACGCAGCTCTCATACTGATTACATGTGGGACGTCCCAAAGCAGTATAAGAAAAGGGTGGGAGCAAAAAAAAAAATAAGGAACAACCAAAACTTCACTCCAAACCAGCAGAGCCCCTCAACGGAGGAGTTGCAACATTAGACAGCGGCCTGCAACACTTTGCGGCCGAAGGAAGCATCCGAAGATGCAGCCACATCAACCTTGTAGAACTTTGAAAAGGTATGAACGGACGACCAGGTCGTCGCCTTGCACACTTGTGCAACCGACGCTTGATGTCGGAAGGCCCGGGAAGCACCAATTGCCTTGGTGGAATGCGCCACAACCGGAAAGGGAGGCGCCCGCCCCTTAAGGGCATAGGCCTGTATGACGGTCTGCCTGATCCACCTAAAGACGGTGGCAGACGACACCGCTCGGCCCTGTTTTGGACCAGACACAAATTTCCGAATGGAAACAGTAGCAGACAGGTACACTCATAAGGCTTGTACCCATCTTAATGCAGGAAGCGCAAACTCTCAGGGAAGCGATGGGTGAGGACACAAGGACGGAAGAACAATGTCCTTCTTAAGGTGAAAGGCCAAGACCATCCTTAGAAAAGAAGGATGGTCGTGGGCGCAACACCAACATATCCTTATGGAGGACCAAGTAAGGCGACTTGCCAGACAAGGCTGCCAACTCAGACACCCGTCTAACCGAAGCAATGGCCAATAAGGCCAACTTCCGGGACAAGGTCAAGAGAGGAATCTCTCTGATATTCTCAAAGGGATGTTCTTGGAGAACCGAGATGCATCAAAATCAGATCCCAAGTAGGGAGAGGAGGCTTGACAGGGGGGACCACATGGCGAACCCCCTGCCCAAAAGGTGCTAATCAAGGAATGGCCCGGCAGCGGTTGTTGAAAGAGACAGTCCAGGCCGAAATCCGACCCTCAAAAAAAAAGGTATGCAAGGCCAGCTTTTGGGTCACACCACGCTGTAAGAACAGCAAAATCCTGGGAACGGAAAACATCCGAGGATGCCACTCAAGTTCCTCGCACATAGCGATGTAAGCCTTCCAGGTACGGTGAGATATCTTTCTGGAGGAAGATTCCCGTGTCAACAACATAGAAGAGATGACCGAATACGAGAGAACTCGGTCCTTTAGCACCTGGCTTTAAACAGCCATGCCATTAAAGCCAAGGACTGTAAAGCAGGATGAAGTATGCTCTGCGAAGCCGGCGAGGCAACAACAGTAGCAGAGGGTAAGCATATATCAGGCGATACTGCCCCCAGGGGCTTCCAACGCGTCTAACGCATCCGCCCAGGAGTCCCTGGACCTGACCACGATCTTGCCACCTTGCGAGTGAGTCGAGAGGCCACAAGGTCCACTTCCGGTGCCCCACCTCCGGTAAAGAAGGTGGAAACACCTCCGGATGCAAGGACCCTTCGCCTGCAATGCACACAGCCGACAGGACCGTCTTGCAGCGAGACGTATGAAAATCCCAAAGAGACTCCGCAATGTATCGGAGAAGGGAGGCCCCAGTGTACAGGGTGCCTCAAATGTTGGCCAATAAAGGCAACTTGACGGAACTTCCCTAGAAACCCGGTCAGAGGACTAGTACCTCAGCCTCCACAGGTGGCGCAAACCCACCCCGGGCACAGAGACCCTAAAGGCTAAAGCAGTTGTAGTGCACCTGCTAGACGACTGATGAATGAAGCAGAGGCTTTTGCCCAGTCATTGAGCTACAAAAAATGCCAGAGACGCAGCCACTAACGGGCGCAACGCCAACCCCAGCCTGGCGAACACAGTCCAAGCCAGCGCTTCTGATCACCACTGAAAGCAGGTGGAAAGTGATACCCCTGAAACCAGGGATCCTTGTGACAATGCTCCATCCAGCAGCTACCCATGGATAGGTGCTGATTGTGCAAACACATAGTTTATACTTTGTATTGCGTCAAACGCACAAATGGAGAGTGTGGGAGGAAACCCACCCAGCCACAAAGAGCATAATACCACCAGATACGGCGTATGTAGTTTAGTATTTGTGGATAAACCTATTAAACGCGTATATACTGTGCCAGCGACGAAGGCGTGCACATCATCGGGGCCTGGACGTAAACCAGCCACACAGATTGCGTACACAACCATGTAGGTATGTTAGCCTGCGAATAAACAAATTGCACATGTTTATACTGTGCATAGCGCTGAGAATGCGCACACCATTGGAACGCAGGGGAGAAACCTGAGCACCCGGATGAAACCCATGCAGACTGCATACGCATACCGTGTATGGTATTATAGTATGTGTGCTAAACATTTTGCACAAGCCCATGTGTGCATAGCACCGAAGGCGCGCACACTGTTGGCGCGTGGGAGGAACCGAAGTACCCCACGCATACTCAGAGAATGCAATACCTACAACTACTGTAAATGTATTTAGTGTAGTGTATAGACATAATGTGTATGTTTACACCGTGTATTGCACCAAAGGCATGCATGTCATGTAGCATGGGCAGAAACCCACGCAGACTGCATACGCATACCGTATAGGTATTATAGTGTGTGTGTGCTAAACCTTTTGCACAAGCTCATGTGTGCATAGCACCGAAGGCGCGCACACCGTTGGCGCGTGGGAGGAACCGAAGTACCCCACGCATACTCAGAGAATGCAATACCTACAACTACTGTGAATGTATTTAGTGTAGTGTATAAACATAATGTGTATGTTTACATCGTGTATTGCACCAAAGGCATGCATGTCATGTAGCGTGGGCGGAAACCCACGCAGACTGCAAAGACATACCGGGTAGGTCCAATCGCACAAATTTAGACTGTGCATAGCGCCGAAGCGCCCACTCGGAAGAAGTCCACGCAGACAGCACACAGATACCGTGTAGGAATGATAGCATGTGAATCAACATAATATTGCACATGTTTATGCTGTGCATTTCCATTGGAGCGTGGGGGGAAACCGGAGTACCCGGAGGAACCCCACGCAAACAGTATACCCATACTGTAAACATGTATAATATGTGCAATAAACATATTGAACATGTCTATACTGTGCAGAGAGCCGAAGCGCACATACCATGAGAGTGCGGGAGGACACCGGAGCCCCCGCCAGCCCAGAGAGTATGATACATACATATACTGTGAATGTATCTGGAGTCGTGCATAAACATATTTTGTACGTTTATATCATGTATGGCACTGAAACACAGCATTGGAACGTGGGGACAGCCACGCAGACTCAGAGACCAATAACACATACATACACTGTGAATGTATGCAGTGTAGAGGTATAGGATGAGTTTAAATTATGGCGCAGAGGCACATAATCTTCTCTGTATCATTCCAACCTGCTTGACAGTGCTGCTGAAGCAGCATACAGGTAACAGTTAACCTCTGATCCTCAGACCGTGTGTCTGTCAGAGCTCAAATCATTCCCCAGGAAATGGCGGGAAATGTTACCTCAGGTATCACACACAAGGCTCACAGGGATTACATACATAAATGAATAAAGTCCTCCCTCATCCATGCTGCTCTTGAGGCAGCGTGTGAGGAAAACTGAGGAAAACTGAGGAAACTGTGTAAAAGAAAAGCTTGTCACAGCAATTTCAGCCTGAGTGTGATTCTCACATCATCAATGAGATCACTTACAAGCGCCCTGTCATTCACTGACACAGAACTGGAGTCTTCCTCACAAGGGAATGTCCTGTTCATAAACATTAAATATTCAGAGGTAGGGTCCTGAGCCCAATAGCTAGGCCCATATCTGACTCAGAGCACTCCTTCACTAAAGATTTTTGTGGGGGGGAGGGGGCTTATAGCTCCTTTTGCTCGCACACCGCTTCCATTCTGACAGGAATGATTCCAGGACTGCTGACAACTGGTCCATAAGGACCGCAGGTGCAGGAAACATATGAACATTTTTAACTGTGCAGCACTGCCAGTTGCCCCAGGCAATGTGGAGAGCAGGTGTATCAGACTCCATAACGCCACCCTCTGAGACCTTATACACTATACAGTGAATATACAGTCCATCCACTGGCTACGCTGAGGAGGGGACACCCGGGAGGACCCACCAACCCTCAGTCTGTGAGGAGATTGTGAGGGGATTCGCGCCGCCGCCAGAAATAAATGCGCGGCGGCCACAAGAAAATGGCCGCCGTCCGCAGCTATAACTGTGCCACTAAACGCCAAGATGGCCGCCAAGCGCAAAATTCAAAGCTCTAATGCGCGCCAATGGCGCACGCAATAACCACCTCAAACAGCGCCAATGGCGCACGCAATAATCACCGCACACACCAGAAAAAACTGCAGACATGAGCGCCCAACCAGGCCAGACTGACCCCCAAGCACCCCACAGCAAAGCACCAGTACAGGGTGCAGAGAGCAGCATAACAGGGGGGGACAGGGAGAAACCCCCACACACAGAAACACAGCCAGCATGTACTCACCTGCAGTAGGAGAGACTACTTACCCGTCCCTTTCAGGGACCCACTGGTTTGTTTCAGACAGACCTATCACAGAGTCGTACTGCGTAGCTGTCGGCCCGGTCCACCGCGAGAGATACAGTCAGTCAAGTACTGTTCAATCTTGAGAGGACCGCGGGAGCATGAAAGCAACCCGGCCACCCCTGGAGCCATGGGGTAGGTCGTGAACTGAGTCTCACGCACGCAAGGCGAGGATCAGCACGCTCGATGGTCGGACAGGGAAGACTACGAGGATACTAGTGTACCCAACCTGTTGCCCAGCCGACAGTTGATTGAAGGTAGAGGTCGACCGATATATCGGCTGGCCGATATATCGGCCGATATTTAGGCATTTTTGATAAATCGGCTTTGGCCGATTAATATCAAAACTGGCCGATATTATTCACTGGCTGCACTTCCTCCCCCCTCCTCCTCCCTCCTCCACACTTCTCCACACTCAGCAGCATCAAGCGCCGTGCTGTGTGTGTGTGAAACTGAAAGTAAGAGGAGAGAGAGAGGATGTGTCAGCTTGATGTCGGGGTGGGCGGGACCCAGCAGATATTACACCAGCCAATGGGATGGTATCTGGGCGGGCCACTACGTCTAAAGCAGCCCAATCATTGGCTGGTGTAATTTAGCTGCTGGCCCGCCCACCCCCACATCGAGCTCAATTCTAACAGCTCTCTCTCTCCTCTCTGTCAGTTTCACACATTACACTCGGCTTAGTGTGAAACCTGCCAGTGCCCCAAGCCAGTGCCATCTGCCAGTGCCCCAAGCCAGTGCCATCTGTCAGTGCCCAAGCCAGTGCCATCTGTCAGTGCCCCCAGCCAGTGCCATCTGTCAGTGCCCCCAGCCAGTGCCATCTGTCAGTGCCCCCAGCCAGTGCCATCTGTCAGTGCCCCCAGCCAGTGCCATCTGTCAGTGCCCCCAGCCAGTGCCATCTGTCAGTGCCCAAGCCAGTGCCATCTGTCAGTGCCCAAGCCAGTGCCCCAGCCAGTGCCCCAAGCCAGTGCCCCCAGCCAGTGCCCCCAGCCAGTGCCATCTGTCAGTGCCCCCAGCCAGTGCCATCTGTCAGTGCCCCCAGCCAGTGCCATCTGTCAGTGCCACAAGCCAGTGCCAATCAGTGCCACCGCCAATCGGTGCCATCTGTTAGTGCCACCAGCCAGTGCCAATCAGTGTCACCCAAATCAGTGCCCCCAGCCAGTGCCATCTGTCAGTGCCCCCAGCCAGTGCCATCTGTCAGTGCCCCCAGCCAGTGCCATCTGTCAGTGCCCCCAGCCAGTGCCATCTGTCAGTGCCCCCAGCCAGTGTCAATCAGTGCCACCAGCCAGTGTCAGTGTCACCGCCAATCGGTGCCATCTGTCAGTGCCACCAGCCAGTGTCAATCAGGGCCATCTGTCAGTGCCACCCAAATCAGTGCCACCGCCAATCGGTGCCATCTATCAGTGCCACAGCCAGTGCCATCTGTCAGTGCCCCCAGCCAGTGCCACCAGCCAGTGCCATCTGTCAGTGCCACAAGCCAGTGCCAATCGGTGCCATCTGTCAGTGCCACCACCAATCAGTGCCATCTGTCAGTGCCACCGCCAATCAGTGCCATCTGTCAGTGCCACCAGCCAGTGTCACACGCCAGTGCCACCCAGTTCCAATTGCAAGTGCCACTGCCAATCAGTGCCATCTGTCCCAAACTAGTGCCATCTGTCCGTTCCAAACCAGTGCCCCCTGCTGCCAATCGGTGCCATCTGTCAGTTCCGAACCAGTACCACCTGCCAGTGCCATCTGTCAGTTCCAAACCAGTGCCATCTGTCAGTTCCAAACCAGTGCCACCTGCCAGTGCCAATAGAGCCATCTGTCAGTTCCAAACCAGTACCGCCAGCCAGTGCCACATGCCAGTGCCATCTGTCAGTTCCAAACCAGTGCCATCTGTCACTTCCAATAGTGCCACCTGCCAGTGCCATCTGTCAGTTCCAAACCAGTGCCACCTGCCAGTTCCAAACCAGTGCCATCTGTACTGAGGACATCAAGTGTGTGCTAGAGTGACAGGAGTAAGCAGGAAGGAATAGAGTGGGTGAGGGTTTTTTTTTTTTTTTTTTTTAATCGGCCTAAAATATCGGCCACAAAAATCGGCATCATATATCGGCCATCGGCCGCCCCAATTTCAAAATATCGGCATCGGCATCGGCCAGAGAAAAACCCATATCGGTCGACCTCTAATTGAAGGTCTCAAAAATAAAATAATAAAATTCCCAAAGGAATAAAAATCAAAAGTAAAATCTTCCAGGAGACTGGCTCCTGAGAGCCACGTCTTCTCCTGCTAGGCAGAAAAAAACTGAGGCTGATTAGCTGCAGGTGGAAGGGTAATGTCCGGAGGGACCGCCCCCCTGGGCGGGGCTGTTCAGCTCTGGCTTGTTCTAGAATGTTTTAACCTCTAACATTCTGCCTAGGTCTTCTCCTGCGAGCAGGGACATATACCCACATGTAATCAGTATGAGAGCTGCGTCGGTCCATGGACGATAAGAGAAAAGGAGAATGCTGGGGCTGTACTAACCAACTTTTTTATAATATTCACTAGTCCTGAGGGAGGAGCCAAGGCGGAGCTTGTCACAGGTATGCTGCCATGGAGGCACCAGGAAATTATTTTTTAAAACATGCCTGCAAAATATATAAAAATAGCTCTAGCAGTGAAAAGGTTGGAGTTTATTAACAAAAACAAACTAACTGTGGAGGACACATGTTTCCTGTGGAGAGTGGAGCTCCAGTATGCAGTCAGATACTTTTAAATGACATTAAAGTTCATAATAAAATAAAAAAAAAGTCGAGTGGAGGTCACATGTTTCCTGTCAAACGTGGAGCTCCTGTCTGTAGCCAGACCCCCTTTTGTACTTCTGTCACTGCCTTTACTTCCTGTTTTAAGTCTCGTCCTCCTTACTACTTCCTGTGCTGGGCTGTCCGACAGGCGGGACGGTTGGTGGAGCTTGCGGTGTGATCCCAGTGTAGGGGCTGGAGGGCTCCTCTCTGGTGAGTGCTCGGCCTCTTTTTGTGTGTGCGCCTTCTACTCCCCTCCCCCCTCCATTACCAGCCTGCGTGTCACCACATAACTGTACCAATAACATGGCTGACTGACTGACACTACAGCTGGTAACCGTGACCCTCACACTCTCCATATCCTCACTCCTATACAAGCTGTACGACTAAAGAGACCCTGTCATCACATTCTACCCTGACATCTATAAGACTAAAGAGACCCTGTCACTACAGTCTACCCTCTCACCACATACTACCCTGTCAC
This sequence comes from Rana muscosa, assembly GCA_029206835.1. NCBI lineage: Eukaryota > Metazoa > Chordata > Amphibia > Anura > Ranidae > Rana > Rana muscosa. The sequence goes on from CM055121.1 coordinate 123,892,651, forward strand.
AAATAAGAGTGAAGAGACCCTGTCACCACGTTCTACCCCCAACATCTATAGGACTGAAGAGGCCCCGTCACCAATAAGACTAAAGAGACCCTGTCACCACGTTCTACCCCACCAGCACGGTCTACCCCAACATCTATAGGACTGAAGAGGCCCTGTCACCGTGTTCTACGCCGTCACCAATAAGACTAAAGAGACCCTATCACCACACTCTACCCCGTTGCCGCGTGCTACCACAACATCTATAGGACTGAAGAGGCCCTGTCACCATGTTCTATGCCGTCACCAATAAGACTGAAGAGACCCTGTCACCGTGTGCTACCCCAACATCTATAGGACTGAAGAGGCCCCGTCACTGCGTTCTACCCCGTCACCAATAAGACTAAAGAGACCCTGTCACCGCGTTCTACCCCACCAGCACGTTCTAGCACGGTCTACCCCAACATCTATGGGACTAAAGAGGGCCCTTCACCATGTTCTACGCCGTCATCAATAAGACTGAAGAGACCCTGTCACCACGTTCTACCCCACCAGCAGGTTCTACCCCAACATCTATAGGACTGAACAGGCCCCATCACCACATTCTACCCCGTCACCAATAAGACTAAAGAGACCCTGTCACCACGTTCTACCCCAACATCTATAGGACTGAAGAGGCCCCGTCACCTTGTTCTATGCCGTCACCAATAAGTCTTAAGAGACACTATCACCACGTTCTACCCGGACATCTATAAGTTTTAAAGTGGTTGTAAACCCTTACAAACCACTTTTTGCTACAGGTAAGGCTTACCTGTAGCTAACCCGGATATCTCCTAAACCTGCACAGTTTAGGAGATATCCCCCTATATCTGCATGTGCCGAAGTCATCGGCACAGGCGCACTGAAGCAATGGCACGTCGTGCCATTGCTTCAGTTAGATTGTGCCATTACCGGCGGCGCATGCGCGACGTCACGCGGCTCCGGCCAATCACAGGGCCTGAGTCCGCAACCTTGGAAGGAAGAGTGGCGAGAAGATGGACGCACCCTGTACAGGGGATGACTCTGGATTTGTTTGCAGGTGTCACATAATGGGCTAGTATGTGATGCATACTAGCCCCTTATGTTTTTTATTTGCAGGGTTTGCAGTGAGCAAGAGGAAGTAAAACCCATCAGGGTTTACTTCCTCTTGAAAATATCATGTCACCATGTTCTACCCTGACATCTATAAGACTGAAGAGACCCCGCTAGCATGTACTACCCTGTCACCACGTTCTACTCCAACATCTATAGGACTGAAGAGGCCCCGTCACCACGTTCTTCCCTGACATCGATAAGACTGAAGAGATCCCGTCACCACGTTCTACCCCATCACCAATAAGACTGAAAAGACCCTGTCACCACGTTCTACCCCAATATCTATAGGACTGAGGAGGTCCCGGCACCACGTACTGTCCCATTACCACATACTACCCTGACACTAATAAGACTGAAGAGACCCCGCCAGCATGTTCTACCCCAACATCTGTAGGATTGAAGAGGCCCCGTCACCATGTTCTTCCCTCTACCCCGTCTCCAATAAGACTTAAGGCCCCTGTCACCATGTTCTACCCTGACATCTATAAGACTGAAGAGATCCTGACAACTATAAGATTGAAAAGACCCTGTCACTACATTCTACCCTCTCACCACGTTCTACCCCGACATCTATAGGACTGAAGAGGCCCCGACACCAATAAGACTGAAGAGACCCTGTCATCACATTTCTATTCTGACACCACAAAAATTAGTGTCATCAAAATGTTAATTTATTTTAGTAATTCAATTCAAAAAGTGAAACTCATATATTATATAGATTCATTACACACAGAGTGATATATTTCAACTTTTTTTTTAATTTTGATGAATATGGCTTAGCTAGTGAAAACCCAAAATTCAGTATCTCAGAAAATTTGAATATTACATAAGAGCAAAAAAAAAAAAAGGAAAGTTGGCTTACTGAAAAGTTTGTCCATGTACACTATAGTACTCACTCAATACTTGGTCGAGGATTCTTTTGCATGAATTACTGCATCATTGCGGAGTGGCATGGAGGTGATCAGCCTGTGGCACTGCTGAGGTGTTATGAAAGTCCAGGTTGCTTTGATAGTGGCTTTCAGCTTGTCTGCATTGTTGGGTCTGGTGTCTCTCTTCTTGACAATACCCTACAGATTCTCTATGGGGTTTAGGTCAGGTGAGTCATTAAACCAGGTATTGGTACTTTTGGCAGTGTGGGCAGGTGCCAAGTCCTGACAGAAAATTAATCAGCATCTCCGTAAAGCTGGTCAGAAGAGGGAAGCATGAAGTGCTCTAGATTTTTTTTCCTGGTGAAGAGCTGTGCTGACTTTGGACTTGATAAAACATAGTTGACCAACACTAGCAGATGACGTGGCTCCCCAAAACATCACTGACTGGAAACTTTACACTGGACCTCATGCAACTTGGATTCTGTGCCTCTTCACTATTCCACCAGACTCTGGGATCTTGATTTCCAAATGAAATGCAAAATGTACTGTCACACGAAAAGAGGTCTTTGGACCACTGAGCAAAAGTCCAGTCCCTTTTCTCCTTTGCCCAGGTAAGACGCTTCTGACATTGTCAGTGTAGTATATAGTTACAATCGGCGCCAAAAACAATGTAAACTGCAATGTGCTTGAAACTATATAGAAACAATGTATGTATTAAAATTAATATGGGAGAAAAAAAAACCCACAGCTGCTGTAACACTCGCAGTGATTCACCACACCAATTGAAAAATGATTTCCTTATGTTGCAGTGCTGTATAACATTTACATCATTATAAAAAAAACATAAAAAAAAAAAAACACGATAATCCACTTTTATATATATTCTGAATGAATGATTGATATCCCAGTGAGACCAGTCCATATACCCTTATCTGAGCATGCAGCTCCGCAGGTCAGGAAAAGGGGCAAGTGATGGGACAAGGGCCTCTTCCCGACAACCCTAAATAATTACAGTACACAGGTTTTTGACTGCCCTTTTTTATTAAAAATTAAGAATGTCCCCTGTCATAGCTCCGTGTCTTCTCCCTCCGCTGCTGGTGTATTCTCTCGACGCTAGCGCCATTCTCTGACGGTTCTTATATAGCCAAGGGGAGTGGCCATCTGGTAACTTCATCCAGGGACCCCGCCCCTTGTGACGTTACCACCCCATCATGCCCCAGGCTAGGAGGGTACAAGTGGCACGGTCTCCGGATGACTCACTGGATGGCTACTCCCCATGACTATATAAGAACAAGCAGAAAACAGAGCTGGCACAACTGCAGGAGCTAGCGTCGGGAGAAGACTTTACCAGCAGAGGGAGAAGAACCAGGAAGAAGACATCAGTAGCAGAGGGAGAAGAACCAGAGAGAGAAGACCTATCCGGAGAAAGAAGGCACTTTGGAACTCGACGGGGAACATTCTTAATTTTTATTAAAGGACTTTGTCAAAAACCTGTATACTGTATTTATTTTTTGACCCTTGTTTTTGGGTGAATGAGTAGGGGTACAATGTACTCATTTACATGGGAGGCACGGGATCTGGGGACCCCCTTGTCAAAAGGGGCTTACAGATTCTGATAAGCCTTCCGCCTGCAGACCAGAACCCCCCCATAATCACCGCCCAGGGTTGTCCCCATCAACATGGGAACAAGGTGCTTTTGGGTCGGGTGGGGGGCGCAGAACCCCCCTGCCCCAAAGCACTTATCCCCCCCCCCCATGGTGAGGGCATGTGGCCTGGTATGGTCCGAGTGGGGGGGGGGGAGGGGGGTGCTTGCTCATTTACCACTAAAGTAGTGCAGGAACCTTTTTTAAAGTCGGACCGACACAAGTTAGACCAAGGAACCATTGATTTATACACGTCATGCCACATGTGCTCCCTGTCGGAGCGTATGTCGCACCAGTGTGAACCGGACCTGTGAGACCATTTGCTCAGGAAACCTTTACAGGTGTTTTGAGTTAATTAGCTGATTAGAGTGTGACACCATGAGTCTTCGATATTTAACTTTTTCACAATATTAAAATTTTATGAGATACAGAATTTTGGGTTTTGACTAGCTGTAAGCCGTAATCAATAAAAAATGCTTGAAATATCACTGTGTATAATGATTTATTTTAGATGCACCTGTATAAGACTAAAGACCCTGTCATCACATTCTGATTTGACATCTTTACACTATACAGTGCTCAACATAAATGAGTACATGCAACAGATGTCAGAAAACCTTTACTTTCCTTTTTAGAACATTTTCTGTGGGACACTACTACAAAATACTCCCACAAATTACGGGCCATTGATTGCAAGCAAGATTTGATAATTTGCGCATTTCCTAACAAATTTGTTCAACACCATGTTGCAAAAATGAATATACCCCAATGAAAGCCTTAGGAACAAAAGCTAAATTTTAGACAAAAAAATCCTAATTGCAAGAATTCAACTACAGATGAGTCTATTCATTAACCACTTAAGCCCCGGACCATTTCGGGCCATTAGGACCAAGCCTGTTTTTGGGATTCGGCACTGCGCTGCTTTAACTGTAAATTGTGCGGACATGCAATGTTGTACCCAAATGAAATTTGCGTCCTTTTCTTCCCACAAATAGAGCTTTCTATTAATGGTATTTGATTGCCTCTGCGATTTTTATTTTTTGCGATATAAATGGAAAAAGAACGAAAATTTTGAAAAAAAAAGATATTTTCTACTTTTTGTTATAAGAAAAATCGAATAAACTCAATTTTAGTCATACATTTAGGCCAAAATGTATTCAGCCACATGTCTTTAGTAAAAAAAATGTCAATAAGCGTATATTTATTGGTTTGCGCAAAAGTTATAGCGTTTACAAACTAGGGTACATTTTCTGAAATTTACACAGCTTTAAATTTATGACTGCCTATCTAATTTCTTGAGGTGCTAAAATGGCAGGGCAGTACAAAACCCCCCCAAATGACCCCATTTTGGAAAGTAGACACCCCAAGGAAATTGCTGAGAGGCATGTTGAGCCCATTGAATATTTTTTTTTTTTGTCCCAAGTGATTGAATAATGACAAAAAAAAAAAAAAAAATTACAAAAAGTTGTCACTAAATGATATATTGCTCACACATGCCATGGTTATATGTGGAATTGAACCCCAAAATACATTCTGCTGCTTCTCCTGAGTACGGGGATACCACATGTGTGGGACTTTTTAGGAGCCTAGCCACGTACGGGACCCCGGAAACCAAGCACCGCCTTCAGGATTTCTAAGGGCGCAAATTTTTGATTTCACTCCTCACTACCTATCACAGTTTCGAAGGCCATAAAATGCCAAAATAGCACAAAACCCCCCCCCCCAAATGACCCCATTTTGGAAAGTAGACACCCCAAGCTATTTACTGAGAGGCATGTTCAGTCCATGGAATATTTTATATTTTGCCACAAGTTGCGGGAATATGACAAACTTTTTTTTTTTTGCACAAAGTTGTCACTAAATGATATATTGCTCACACATGCCATGGGCATATGTGAAATTACACCCCAAAATACATTCTGCTGCTTCTCCTGAGTACGGGGATACCACATGTGTGGGACTTTTTAGTAGCCTAGCCACGTACGGGACCCCGGAAACCAAGCACCGCCTTCAGGATTTCTAAGGGCGCAAATTTTTGATTTCACTCCTCACTACCTATCACAGTTTTGAAGGCCATAAAATGCCAAGATGGCACAAAACCCCCCCAAATGACCCCATTTTGGAAAGTAGACACCCCAAGCTATTTGCTGAGAGGCATGTTGACCCCATTGAATATTTTTTTTTTGTCCCAAATGATTGAATAATGACAAAAAGAAAAAAAAAATGTACAAAAAGTTGTCACTAAATGATATATTGCTCACACATGCCATGGTTATATGTGGAATTGCACCCCAAAATACATTCTGCTGCTTTTCCTGAGTACGGGGATACCACATGTGTGGGACTTTTTGGGAGCCTAGCCGCGTACAGGGCCCCAAAAACCAAGCACTGCGAACGCTGCAGTTATGTGTGTTGTGTTTGGTAAGTGACAGTGATCGATCGATACTGCACTTGGGTGGGCTGGGCTGGGCTGGGCGGAGGGGCTAAACGCAGGCGCTAGCAGGTATCTGGGCTGATCCCGCTAACACTGCGTTTTTGGGAACCCTAAACCGCTGGGGATGCTAGTATAGATCTGATCAGATCTGATCAGATACTATACCACTAAGGGGGGTGTATGCTTTGCGCGTGGGTGTTAGCGTTACTGTCACTAACCTAACACTGCCTGGGGCGACGCAGACCCTCTCTGGCGCTAAAACCTAATTGATCTCACCCGCCGGGCGATCAGGGGGGTTAAACCTTTATTGGGTTATATACGGCGGGTGCCCTGATGCTATAAAAAGCAAACTAATCAACCAGCGTCACCCGTAACCTTTATATGGTGATCACTGGTGAAAGGGTTAACTATGGGCAATCAGGGGGTTAAAACCTTTATTAGGTTAAATATGGGGGTACCTGACACTATATAAAAACCTGACGGGTAACCTAAATAACTAAATAACTTACTGGCTAACCAGTGACACCAGTGACGCTTATACGGCGATCACTGGTGAAAGGGTTAACTCTAGGGGCAATCAGGGGGTTAAAATAATATATGGGGGTACCTGACACTAATAAAAACCTGCGGCGAACCTAAAAAAAAATAACTGCCTATCTAAAACACCAGCGACACGAATACAGCGATCGGAAAAACAATCGCTTAGTGACGCTGAAGTTAGGGGGTGAAAGGGTTACCTGGGGGGTGATCAAGGGGTTAAACCTTTATTAGGGGGGGGTTAGGGGGCTACCCTGGACCTAAAGGGGCCTAATCCTAACTGCCCTGCAACTTTTTACAATCACAGATGACACTAAATGCAGTGATCAGTAAAATAAATGATCACTGCAATCAGTGACACTGTGATTGGGGGCTTTGGGGTGACCTGGGGGGTGATCTGGGGGTGACTGGGGGGTGATTTGTGTGCCTATGTGTACCTACGTGTCAGTGGACTGTTGGTGCACTAACCTGCTTCTTCTCTGCTCGGCGCCGGGAACGGAAAGACCGCGGCAAGGGAGATGACATCACTTCCTCCAGCCTTGTTTACATCACATGGCGGAGGAAGCATTTTCATTGGCCGGGAGCGATCGCGAGGGGGGGGGGCGGAATCGAGCGGCCGCCCCCTCATGCCTGATCGCTCCCGAACACTTAACGGCCGCTCACTGCAGTGAAGGGGGGTCCGGATGGACCCCCCAACTGCACAAAGGCGATCACGTAGATCTACGTGATTCTGCCTGTCCGTGCCATTCTGCCGACGTAAATCGGCGGTGGGCGGTCGTTAAGTGGTTAAACAGGTGTCCAGCAGTCAGTTGATTCTAAAAGGACGTTGCTTAACCACTTAACGACCGCCCACTGTAGTTATATGTCGGCAGAATGGTACGGACAGGCACAATCACGTGCCCGTACGTGACTGCCTTCGTATGGGTGGGGGGTCCAATCGGACCCCCCTCCGGTACAGTGGGCGGCCGGGATCGCTTCGGGAGCGATCCGTGATGAGGGGGCCGCCATTCGATTTTGGCCACCCCCTCGCGATCGCTCTCAGCGAATCAAATGCTTCCTCTGCCTGTGTGATGTTTACACAGGCAGGAGGAAGTGATGTCATCCCTCATGCGGCGCTCACATATACCGAGCGCCGAATGAGAGAAGATGTCAGGTTAGTGCACAAACACTACACTGACACCAGGACACATAGGTACATAAATCGCCCCCCAAACACCCCCAGATCACCCCCCAGTCACAGTGTCACTGATTGCAGTGACCATTTATTTACTGATCACTGCAATCAGTGACATTTGTGACTGTAAAAATGTCAGGGCAGTTAGTTTTAGGTCCAGTGTAGCCCCCTAACCCCCCCTAATACAGGTTTAACCCCTTGATCGCCCCCCAGGTAACCCTTTCACCCCCTAGCACCGCTGTCACTAAGCGATTGTTTTTCTGATCGCTGTCTTATTGTTGGTGATGCCGATAGGTAGCCAGTTATTTTTTTTAGGTTTGCCGCAGGTTTTTATAGCGTCGGGTACCCCCATATATTACCTAATAAAGGTTTAACCCCCTGATTGCCCCTAGTTAATCCTTTCACCAGTGATCACCATATAAGTGTTACGGGTGACGCTGGTTAGTTAGTTTGCTTTTTATAGTGTCAGGGCACCCGCCGTATATAACCCAATAAAGGTTTAACCCCCTGATCGCCCAGCGGGTGATATCAATTAGGTTTACGCGTCAGAGAGGGTCTGTGTCACACCCCAGGCAGCGTCAGGTTAGTGCCAGTAACGCTAACACCCACGCGTGAAGCATACACCTCCCTTAGTGGTATAGTATCTGAACAGATCAATATCTGATCTGATCAGATCTATACTAGCGCCCCCAGCAGTTTAGGGTTCCCAAAAACGCAGTGTTAGCGGGATCAGCCCAGATACCTGCTAGCACCTGCGTTTTGCCACTCCGTCCAGCCCAGGCCACCCAAGTGCAGTATCGATCGATCACTGTCACTTACAAAACACAACACACATAACTGCAGCGTTCGCAGAGACAGGCCTGATCCCTGCGATTCCAGTGCTGTAGGAGGTGATTTCACCACCACAGTTAAAAAAAAAAAGCATATATGCCGAAGCATTGGGGCAGCAGGAGCGGAGGAGCGATTTTGCTCCTAATGCCGCGTACATACGGTCGAAATTCCGACGGAGGCTTGCCAGTGGAAAAGTCTGACCATGTGTGTGCGGCATAACTTTTGCGGGAGGATGCCCCATGCTTTGGCATATATAAACGGTGCATGTATGCCCATCATTAGAAGTGGGTGGATGAAGGGCGGTATTCTAATGGTGGGCATACCCACCGATCAATCTCTTTTTTCGTTCAGCCAACAGGCTGCATGAAAAAAAAAAGATTACAATACATGTCCAACAAGGACCAGCATGTTGCTGGACTTTGAATGGTTATACCAGATTGATGCCTGCGGGTTTAGGTATCATCTTGGTATCATTCTTTTCAGCCAGCGGCCGGCTTTCATGTAAAAGCAATCCTAGTGGCTAATTAGCCTCTGGACTGCTTTTACAAGCAGTGGGAGGGAATGTCCCCCCCCCCCGGATATAAAAAGCGCCATTGGGAAAGCATTTTTTCTCTTACCATCCATGGACTGACACGGTGTCTCTTTACACTTTACACGTGGGTTATGTCCCTGCTTGCAGGAGAAGACCTAGGCAGAATGTGAAATGTTATACATACATTCCAAAAGCCAGAGCTGAACAGCCCCACCCAGGGGGCGGTCCCTCCGTACATAACCCTCCCACTACAGTCAGCAGACTTCAGTTTTTTTCTGCCTAGCAGAAGGAGAAGACGTGGCTCCCTCAGGAGCCAGTCTCCTGACCTATTTTATTCCTTTTTGGAATTCTTTTTTATTTTATTTTTGAGAATCTTCTATCAACTGTCGGCTGGGCAACAGGTTGGGTACAAGATATCCTCGTAGTCTTCCCTGTCCGACCATCGAGCGTGCTGATCCTCGCCTTGTGTGCGTGAGACTCAGTTCACGACAGGCCCCATGACTCCAGGGGTGGCCGGGTTTGCTTTCATGCTCCCACGGTCCTCTCAAGACTGAACAGCTCCTGACTGACTGTATCTTTCGCGGTGGACCGGGCCGACAGCTACTCAGTACTGCACTGTGATAGTCCTGTCAGAAACACCAGTGTGTCCCTCAGGGGACGGGTAAGTAGTCTCTCCTGCCTGCAGGTGATTACAAAAGGCTGTGTGTTTCTCTGTGGGGGATTTTCCCTGTCTCCCCCTGTATTTCATTGTCGCTCTCTGTCACCATTACTGGCGCTGGCTGTGTGGGGTGCTTGGGGGTCACACTGTTCTTGGGGGGGCTCATGCTGGTCTGCAATGTATGCTTTGGGGCTTTTTTGTGTGGTTTTTTTTTTGGGGCCTGAGCGCCGAGTGGCGCTGTGCGTGTGTGCTGTTTCATTTTAACTGCGTCATGGTGGCCATCTTGCCGCGGATCGCCTCAGTTAAGTGCGGCGGCCATTTTCTTGTAGCCCGCGCGCTTTTCAGCACTAGTTTGGCCTCTAGCGCTGCTGTAGCAGCGCGAATCTCCTCACAGCTCACCAGCGCTGACACAGCGCGGTACAGACAGCGGAACTAAGCGGTCCCTGGTCCGGTTTGGTGAGTCCCCTGGGCGCCCCCTCCTCAGTCAGCACAGCCTGTGGGTGGACTTTTTATCTGAGAGAGTCTCAGAGGGGGACAATATGGAGTCTGTGTCACCAGCTTCCCCTAAAAATGTCAGTGGCAACAGGCAGTGCTTCAGCACCTGCGGTCCCTATGGACCTGTTGTGGGCAGCCCTGGAATCAATTTCTGACCAGGATGGGAGCTGTGTGCAAGCGCAAGGTACAAAAAAGGCGCCCTCTCCCCACTTTATCTACTCGAGGGCAGTGCGCTGATTCAGATATGGGCCTAGCCACTATCGCTCAGGACCCTAGTTCTGGATGTATGGATGGTTTTGAACAGGACATTCCTTATGAGGGAAACTCCAGTTCTGAGTCAGTAAATGACAGGGCGCTTGTTAGTGTGCTCATGACTGCGGTGAGGGACACTCTCAAGCTCAAATGCTGCGGATGCAGAACCTCAGGCGGATACTGTCTCCTTTGGTTCTTTTAAGGCCAGGCCTTCTAAAGGGGTTTTTTCCATTGTACTTTCTTTGACAAGCTCATTGATAAGGTCTGGAAAAAGCCGCAGAAGAATTTTTTATGGTCCCGCGGCGTTTGTCTATCAGATACCCCTTTGAAGATGCCCTACTTAAAAAGTGGGCTTCTCCCCCAGTGGTCGACCCTCCAGTCGCCCTGTTGAACAAGGCCACCACTCTCCCGATGGAGGGGACTCCTGCATTAAGGACCCCACTGACAGGAGGTCAGAAGTGGTGCGCATAGCCATGTTTGCCTTGTTGGGATCCGCCCTACGGCCTGTGGTAGCGGCGACCCTTGTGTTTTAAAACACTTACAGGTTGGGCAAAAATGTTGCACCTAGCTGTACAGGAGCATAATCTTCCTCCAGACAGTTACTCTGGCCCACCAACTGGGCAGGGCCTGGTTTGTGTGCGACACCACGTTGGACGCGGGCCCTTTAACATCCAGGGCCTCTGTCCCGATGGTGGTATGGCGTCGTCTTATCTGGTTGAAATGCTGGTCTGCTGACCTAGCCTCTAAGAAGCTCCTGACGTATCTACCTTTTTATAGGTGGTAGACTTTTCGGTGCTGCTCTGGATGTCATCGTCAAGGATGTCATGGGAGGTAAAAGCACTCTTCTTCCTTAGACTGGCAAGGGTAAGGGGGCCCGCCGCAAACAGGGCCTTTTCCTTTCCAGCAAACAAGGGGTTTTTTCGTCAGTCGGGTCCACAGGTAGGTCCTCCCAGACTGACGGAGTGCGGCTGGTGGGCACAAGCGCCCCTGGGTGCGTAAGCCAAACAAGCGGCTCCCGAGCCCGCCTCCGCGTGAAGTCTTGCCTCCGCCCGACTCTGGGGTGGGGGGACGACTTCGCAGGTCACGAATCGGTGGTCCTCCCGAATCTCCGACTGGTGGGTGTGCGAGGAGGTCATCTCAGGATACAGGATAGTATTCCGATCCTGGCCCCCAGACAGATTCTTTCCCTCAAATCTTCCTCTCCTTCCTACCTGTCGGGCAGCCCTCTTGGGGGCTGTACAGGATTTGATCAGGTCCGGAGTGATTGTGCCGGTTCCGTCACAGGAGAGTTTTCAGGGATTCTACTCGAATCTGTTTGTCGTCCCAAAGGTAGGACGTGGTTCGACCTGTCCTGGACCTCAAGGCCCTGAATGCCTTCGAGAAGGTGCAGAAATTCCGCATGGAATCCATTCGCACGGTGATCGCTACACTCCACCAAAGGGATTTTCTTCTGGCGTCCTTGGACTTCAAGGACGCCTACTTGCATGTTCCGATCTGCGCAAGTCACCGGAAGTTTTTGCGATCAGCGAAGTCCACTATCGATTGTGGCTCTTCCTTTCGGCCTAGCCTCGGCACCAAGGGTGTTCACCAAGGTGCTTGCTCCGGTTCTAGCCTTCTGTTACAGCGAGGTATTGCTGTCGTGGGCTATCTGGACGATCTTCGACGAGCAGAAAGTGGATCAGACTTAGAGGAAAGGTGACTATCGTCAATTAGACCCTCAGGGACTCGGGTGGTTCCTGAACATTCAGGAGTCAGTCCTGGTCCCGACTCAGTGTCTGGAGTATCTAGTTCTGATTCTGGACTCCTTGGAGGCAAAGGTATCCTACCTCTGGAGAAGTTGCTGACACTTCAGTCTGCGGTGCGGGTGCTGACATCCCAAAAATGGTTGTCAATCCGTTTTTTGCATGAGAGTCCAGAGACTCGTGGTGGCCTCCTTCGCGGCCGTTCCGTATGCCCAATCACACACCAGGGCATTGCAGAAGGAGATCTTGTCCACCTGGGACAAATCCCCGTTGTCCTTGGATCTTCAGATCCAGGTGATTCACCTGGTCAGGGCGCCCCTGACATGGTGGTTGAGATCCTCGGCTCTTCGGTCCGGAAGGGCGTTCCCCTCCCATCCACTGGACGGTACTCATGACGGACACCAGCCTGACGGGCTGGGGTGAAGTCTGGGGAGTCCTGTCGGCTCATTCCTTGGACTCCGGACGAGCCCGTTTACCAATCACTGTTCTGGTAATACGGGCCATCGGACTGTGTCTCTCCTCAGGTCAGAGAATGTACGGGGTCGCTCCATCAGGAGCCAGTCGGACACCGCCACGGCGGTGGCGTATGTAAACCATCAAGGGGGAACTCGGAGCTCAGCTGCGGCTTCCGAGGTAGTCCGTATCCTGAAGTGGGCCGGAAGAAACGTGCCAGCTCTGTAGGCCATTTTACATTCTGGGCATAGACAATGGGCAGGCGGACTATCTGAGTCGCCAATCGCCAGACACCGGACCAAGAAGAGTGGTCCTTGCATATTTCAACTCCTTTACCGACGGTGGGGCACGCCGGATGTGGACCTGCTGGCCTTTCGACTCAATCGCAAGGGTCGAGGTTGTGGCCAGATCCAGGGATCCTTGGGCGATGCCTCGGATGCGTTGGTGGCCCCATAGGGTCCTTATCGCCTGATATAAACTACGGCGATCCTAATTGTTCCGGATTGGCCGCAGCATCACTGGTACGCTGATCTGGTATGTCTCGTCGCGGACGTTCCCTGGCGGTTGCCGATGGGGGAGGACCTTCAGTCTCAAGGTCCTATGCTTCATCCGGCTTACAGTCTCTGGCTTTAACGGCAGGGCTGTTAAAAGCCAGGTGTTGAGGGACCAAGGTCTCTCGGACTCGGTCATTTTGACCATGTTAAGGACACGGAAGTCTTCCTCCAGGCAGATCTATCACCGTACCTGGAAAGCTTATATCGCCAGTGCGAAGCGCTGGACTGGCGTCCTTGGACGTATTCCGTCCCCAGAATCCTGCGTCCTCTGCAGTGTGGAGTGACCCAAAAGCTTGCTTTGAGTACCATCAAGGATCAGATTTCGGCCTTGGCCGTCTTCTTTCAGCGACCTCTAGCGGGTCATTTTCTTGGTTAGCACCTTGTGTTGGGTTCGCCATGTGCTCCCTCCTGTCAAGCCTCCTCTCCCACCGTGGGATCTGAATTTGGTGCTCTCGGTCCTCCAGGAACCTCCTTTTGGGAATATCCGGGATATTCCCTTCTTGTCTTGTCTCAGAAGGTGGCCTTTTTAGTGGCAATCACTTCTGTTTGACGAGTGTCTGAGTTGGCGGCTTTGTCCTGCAAGTCGCCATGTTTAGTCATCCATAAGGATAAGGCGGTGTTGCATCCGCGACCTTCCTTTTTTGCCAGAGGTGGTGTCGACCTTTCACCTACATGAGGACATTACCCTCCTGTCCTTGTGTCCTCACCCATCGCATCCCAGAGAGTTTGCGCTGCACATATTGGAGGTGGTACGAGCCTTACGGGTGTACCTGTCTGCTACTGCTTCTATTCGGAAGTCCGACTCACTATTTGTGACTGTCTCTGGTCCATAACAGGGCCAAGCGGTTTCGTCTGCCATCATTTTTAGGGGAATCAGACAAACCGTCATTCAAGCCTATGCTCTCAAAGGGCGGGCGCCTCCCTTTCTGGTCACGGCGCATTCCACCAGGACAATTGGTGCTTCCTGGGTTTCCCGACATCAAGCGTCGGTTGCACAAGTGTGCAAGGCGGCGACCTGGTCGTCTGTTCATGCCTTTTAAGTTTTATAAGGTTAATGTGGCTGCATCTTCGGATGCTTCCTTCGGCCGCAGGGTGCTGCAGGCCGCTGTTTAAAGTTGCGACTTCTCCGTTGAGGAGCTCTGCCTTATTGGAGTGAAGTTTTGGTTTTTCCATTTATACTGCTCCCATCCCTCTTGACACTGCTTTGGGACATCCCACGTGTAAAGTGTAAAGAGACACCGTGTCAGTCCATGGATGGTAAGAGAAAATAGGATTTTTTGTACTCACCGTAAAATCCTTTTCTCTGACATCCATGGACTGACACGGCACCCACCCTTCCTTTTAAGTTTGTACTGCTTTGTTACGAACTGAAGTCTGCTGACTGTAGTGGGAGGGTTATGTATGGAGGGACCGCCCCCTGGGTGGGGCTGTTCAGCTCTGGCTTTTGGAATGTATGTATAACATTTCACATTCTGCCTAGGTCTTCTCCTGCAAGCAGGGACATAACCCACGTGTAAAGTGTAAAGAGACACCGTGTCAGTCCATGGATGTCAGAGAAAAGGATTTTACGGTGAGTACAAAAAATCCTATTATCACACCGATCTTGGTGTGGTCAGATGCTTTGAGGGCAGGGGAAAGATCTAGGGCAGGGATATGCAATTAGCGGACCTCCAGCTGTTGCAGAACTACAAGTCCCATGAGGCATAGCAAGACTCTGACAGCCACAAGCATGACACCCAGAGGCAGAGGCATGATGGGACTTGTAGTTTTGCAACAGCTGGAGGTCCGCTAATTGCATATCCCTGATCTAGGGTCTAATAGACCCCAGTTTTTTCAAAAAAAGAGTACCTGTCACTACCTATTGCTAGTATAGGGGATATTTACATTCCCTGAGATAACAATAAAAATGATAAAAAATAAAAATATATGGAAGGAACAGTTTAAAAATAAAATAAAAAAGCAAAATTAATAATAAAAAAAAAAAAGCACCCCTGTCCTGCCCTGCTCTTGCGCAATGGCGAACGCAAGCGTCGGTCTGGCGTCATATGTAAACAGCAATTGCACCATGCATGTGAGGTATCACCGCGAAGGTCAGATCGAGGGCAGTAATTTTAGCAGTAGACCTCCTCTGTACATCTAACCTGGTAACCTTTAAAGGCTTTTAAAGGCTTTTAAAAATGTATGTAGTTTGTCGCCAATGCACGTTTGTGCGAAATTTTAAAGCATGTCGTGTTTGGTATCTATGTATATAAACATATGGGCAATATAGTGTGTTTTAGTGCATTAAAATGAAAAAAGGTGTATTTTTTCCCAAAAAAATGCGTTTGAAAAATCGCTGCGCAAATACTGTGTGGAAAAAAAAATGCAACACCCACCATTTGAATCTGTAGGGCCTTTGCTTTAAAAAATATATAATGTTTGGGGGTTCAACATAATTTTCTTGCAAAAAAAAAAAATTTTTTTCATGTAAACAAAGTGTCAGAAAGGGCTTTGTCTATAAGTGGTTAGAAGAGTGGATGTAAGCTTCCTAATGTTGTGTAAAAAAAGCCAGAACAGTTCAAAACCGCCCCAAATGACCCCATTTTGGAAAGTAGACACCCCAAGCTATATACTGAGAGACATGTCGAGTCCATTGAATATTTTATATGTTGACACAAGTTGCGTAAAAAAGACAATTTATTTTTTATTTGTATTTTTTTTGCACAAAGTTGTCACTAAATTATATATTGCTCAAACATGCCATGGGCATATGTGGAATTACACCCCAAAATACATTCTGTTGCTTCTCCTGAGTACGGGGATACCACATGTGTGAGACTTTTTGGGAGCCTAGCCGCGTACGGGACCCCAAAAACCAGGCACCGCCTTCAGGCTTTCTAAGGGTGTAAATTTTTGTGTTCACTCCTCACTGCCTATCACAGTTTTGGAGGCCATGGAATGCCCAGATGGCACAAAACCCCCCCAAATGACCCCATTTTGGAAAGTAGACACCCCAAGCTATTTGCTGAGAGGTATGGTGAGTATTTTGCAGATCTCGCTTTTTGTCACAAAGTTTTGAAAATTGAAAAAAAAAAAAAAAAAATTATTTACTTTCTTCATTTTCAAAAACAAATGAGAGCTGTAAAATACTCACTATGCCTCTCAGCAAATAGCTTGGGGTGTCTACTTTCCAAAATGGGGTCATTTGGGGGGCTTTTGTGCTATTTTGGCATTTTATGGCCTTCGAAACTGTGATAGGTAGTGAGGAGTGAAATCAAAAATTTGTGCCCTTAGAAATCCTGAAGGCGGTGCTTGGTTTTCGGGGTCCCGTACGCGGCTAGGCTCCTAAAAAGTCCCACACATGTGGTATCCCCGTACTCAGGAGAAGCAGCAAAATGTATTTTGGGGTGCAATTTCACATATAACCATGGCATGTGTGAGCAATATATCATTTAGTGACAACTTTTTGTAATTTTTTATTTTTTTTGTCATTATTCAATCACTTGGGACAAAAAAAAAAAAAAAATATTCAATGGGCTCAACATGCCTCTCAGCAATTTCCTTGGGATGTCTACTTTCCAAAATGGGGTCATTTGGGGGGGGGGGGGTTTGTACTGCCCTGCCATTTTAGCACCTCAAGAAATGAGATAGGCAGTCATAAATTTAAAGCTGTGTAAATTCCAGAAAATGTACCCTAGTTTGTAGACGCTATAACTTTTGCGCAAACCAATAAATATATGCTTATTGACATTTTTTTTACTAAAGACATGTGGCTGAATACATTTTGGCCTAAATGTATGACTAAAATTGAGTTTATTCAATTTTTCTTATAACAAAAAGTAGAAAATATATTTTTTTTTCCAAAATTTTCAGTCTTTTTCTGTTTATATCGCAAAAAATAAAAATCGCAGAGGCAATCAAATACCATTAAAAGAAAGCTCTATTTGTGGGAAGAAAAGGACGCAAATTTCGTTTCGGTACAACATTGCATGTCCACACAATTTCCAGTTAAAGCAGCGCAGTGCAAAAGTCTGAAAACACTTCTGGTCCTTTAGCTACAAAATGGTCCGGGGCTTAAGTGGTTAACAAAGAAAATACCTTCCCATTTCATGCTGTGAGCAATGGCATCACATGGAAGACAAATGTCACATGGTCTGAGCAAGAAAATACTTTCCTTACACAAGAATGGTGAAGGCTACAAGAAGATCTGCAAAGCTTTACTTATCAGTCAGAATACTGTAGCAAAAGTGATAAAAAATGTAACTACGTCAGGCAAAATCACGTACTTGTACGTCATTTTGTTGAAGGGGTTGTACCAGGGTCATGCCTGCAGCCAGAGGCATCACCCAGTACCGTGGTTTTTTTTGTTTTGTTTTTAAAGCTGGCGTTCGAATATATAACAACAGATGCGGCTAATGAGCCGCTCGGCTGTTATCACAAGCAGCAGAAGGGGACGTCCTCCCGTCGCTCCACCCGGGAGACTGGAGCACCCACCTGGCACTTCCACCGGCTGTCTGGAGTCCCGAACAAAGCTGGATTCCGCATCGATCGGGTCTCTGATGTAGTGACCCGGAAGCAACGTTACTTCCGGTTTACTTGGCAGCCAGCTCTAGGGTATTCAAAAATGCAGATTTTTGATGTTTTAAATACTTTGAAGTGCAGAGGAGGGATTTGGGGTCTTTTAGATCCCAGATCCCTTCATAAAGAGTACCTGTCACTGCTTATTACTGTCACAAGGGATGTTTACATTCCTTGTGACAGCAAAAAAAGTGATCATAATTTTTATTTTTTAACCACTTGCTGACCAGCCGCCATCATTATACTGTGGCAAGGTGGCACGATCCCAAAAATCGCCATACGTGTGCTCGGGAACTCGCTTTTGTGGGCTCGCTCCCATTGGCCAGCGGGGGAGCCAATCAGTGGGTTCGACAGACTCGATGTCCGCCGGCCACCCGCGATCATTTCCCACAGTGACAGAACGGGGATCTGCCTGTGTAAACAAGGCAGATCTCCGTTATGACAGGGGAGATCACATAGATCACATAGATCCTGTCTTTCTGCTTCCCCAGTCACACAGTCCTCCATACAGTAAACACCTGCAGGGAACACAGTTAACCCCTTGATCGCCCCTGATGTTAAACCCTTCCCTGCCAGTGTCATTTGTACAATAACAGTGCATATTTTTTAGCACTGATTACTGATAATGTCTCTGGTTCCCAAAAAAGTGTCAAAAACGTCAGGTGTCCAATCTGTCCGCCGCAATGTCGCAGTCCCGCTAAAAATCACTGATCGCTGCCATTACTAGTAAAAAAATAAAAAATAAATTCTCTTATCATCCATGGACCGACACAGCGGTTCTTAATCACTGAACGTGTGGGTATATGTCCCTGCTTGCAGGAGAAGACCTAGGCAGAATGTTAAAACATTCTAGAACAAACCAGAGCTGAACAGCCCCGCCCAGGGGGGCGGTCCCTCTGGACATTACCCTCCCACCTGCAGCTAACAGACCTCCCAGTTTTTTTCTGCCTAGCAGAAGGAGAAGACGTCGCTCTCTCAGGAGTCAGTCTCCTGGAAGATTTTACTTTTGAATTTTATTCCTTTGGGAATTTTATTTTATTTTTGAGACCTTCAATCAACTGTCGGCTGGGCAACAGGTTGGGTACACTAGTATCCTCGTAGTCTTCCCTGTCCAACCATCGAGCGTGCTGATCCTCGCCTTGTGTGCGTGAGACTCCGTTCACGACATACCCCATGGCTCCAGGGGTGGCCAGGTTGCTTTCATGCTCCCGCGGTCCTCTCAAGATCGAACAGTACCTACTGTATCTTTCGCGGTGGACCGGGCCGACAGCTACGCAGTACGACTCTGTGATAGGTCTGTCTGAAACAAGCCAGTGAGTCCCTCTATTGGCACCGAGGGTGTTCTCCAAGGTGCTTGCGGGACGGGTAAGTAGTCTCTCCTGCTGCAAGGTGAGTACATGCTGGCTGTGTTTCTGTGTGTGGGGGGTTCTCCCTGTCTCCCCCCTGTTATGCTGCTCTCTGCACCCTGTTCTGCTGCTGCGCTGTGTGGGGATGCTTGGGGGGTCACTCTGCCCCGGGGGGGGGGCGCTCCATGTCTGTCATTGTGTTTTGGAAAGTGTTCTGGGGGAATGTGTGCTGTTTTTTCGAGCGCCATTGGCGCAGTGTTTTAAATTTAAAAAGTGCGCCTTCGGCGGCCATTTTGCCACAGCTCAAATCAGTTATACAGGCGCCCGGCGGCCATTTTCTTGTAGCCGCGGCGCTTTCAGTTTCGTTTTCGGCCTCTAGCGGCGCTGATGAACGGCGCGATCTCCACATCTCACAGATTTTTTTCACTCTCCTCAGGCTCGCACTACAGCGCGGCTCATACAGCGGTACCGTGCGGTCCCTAGGGTGGTGAGTACTCCGGGTATCCCCTCCTCAGCCCCAGCATAGCCAGTGGGTGGGCTGTATTATTCACTGTAATGGTGAATAAGGTCTCAGAGGGTGGCAACATGGAGTCTGATTCCCCTGTTTTCTTCACACTTGTTAGAGACAACTGGCAGTGCTCCTGCACCTGCGGTCCTTATGGACCAGTTGTCTGCAGTCCTGGAATCATTCTGACCAGGAGGGAAGCAGTGTGTGAGCGCAAGGGAGCAAATAAGCCCCTCTCCCCACTTTATTTAAAAAAAAAAAAAAAGGGGGGGGTGTGCGCTGATTCAGATATGGGCCTAGCCACTACTGCTCAGGACCCTAGCTCTGTATATATTTGATGGTTTTGAACAGGACATTCCCTGCAAGGAAAACTCCAGTTCTGTGTCAGTAAATGACAGGGCGCTTGTTAGTGAACTCATTGCTGCTGTGAGGGACACTCGCAAGCTAAATGCTGCGGATGCAGAACCTCAGGCGGACACTCTGCTCTGGTTCCTTAGGGCCGGGCTTTCTAAAAATGTTTTTTTTCCATATGTACCTTTCTTTGACCAGCTCATTGATGAAGTCTGGGGAAAAAGCCGCAGAAGACTTTTATGGTCCCGCGGCGTTTGCCTATCAGATACCCCTTTGAAGATGCCCTACTTAAAACGTGGGCTTCTCCCCCAGTGGTCGACCCTCCAGTCGCCCGGTTGAACAAGGCCACCACTCTCCCGATGGAGAGGACTCCTGCATTTAGGGACCCCACTGACAGGAGGTCAGAAGTGGTGAGCAGAGCCATGTTTGCCTTGTTGGGGTCCGCCCTACGGCCTGTGGTGGCGGCGACCCTTGTGTCTCAGACACTTACGGGTCGGGCAAAAAAATTTGCACCAAACTGTGCAGGAGCATAATCTTCCTCCAGACACTATTGCTCTGGCCCACCAAATGGTGCAGGGCTCCACGTTAGACGCGGCCCCTTATATCTCAGGGCCTCTGTCTTGGCGGTGGTATTGCATTGTCTGATCTGGTTGAAATGCTGGTCTGCTGACCTAGCTTCTAAAAAGCCTCTGACGGATCTACCATTTCAAGGTGGTAGGATTTTCGGTGCTGCGCTGGATGACATCATCAAGGATGTCACGGGAGGTAAAAGCACTCTTCTTCCTTCTTCCTCAGGCTAGCAAGGGTAGGGAGGCCGCTGTAAGCAGGGTCCTTCCTTTCCAGCAAAAAAGTTTTTTTTTTTTTCTTCGTCAGTCATCGGGGAGGCCCTCCCAGACTGACAGCGGTGCGGCTGGTGGACACCCCTAGCCCGCCTCTGCGTGAAGTCTTGCCCCCACCCGACTCTTGGGTATGGGGGACGACTTTGCAGGTTCACGGATCGGTGGACCTCCCGGATCTCCTACCAGTGGGTGGGCGAGGTGATCACCTCAGGTTACAGGATAGGTTTCCGTTCCTGGTCCCAGACAGATTCTTCCCTCGAATCTTCCTCTTCTTCCTGCCCGTCGGGCAGCCCTATGGGGCCTATTCAGGACCGGAGTGATTGTGCTGATTCCGTCACAGGAGAGGTTTCAGGGATTCTACTCGAATTTGTTTGTCGTCCCAAAAAAGGGGACGGGGTTCGGCCTATCTTGGACCTCCAGGTCCTAAATGCCTTTGTGAAGGTGCAAAAGTTCCACATGGAATCCATTCGCATCAGTACACTTTCTGGCGACCTTGGACATCAAAGACACCTACTTGCATGTTCCGATCTGCGCAAGTCACCAAAAGTTTCTGCGCTTGCGATCGGCGAAGTCCACTATCAATTTGTGGCTCTTCCTTTCGGCCTAGCCTCGGCACCGAGGGTGTTCACCAAGGTGCTTGTGCCGGTTCTAGCTTGCTGAGACAGCGAGGCATTGCTGTCGAGGGCTATCTCGATCTTCTTCTCAGAGCAGGAAATGGCTCAGAATTAGACAGTGTGACTATCGTCAGTCAGATCCTCAGGGACTCCGGGTGGCTCCTAAACATTCAAGAGTCGGTCCTGGTCCCGACTCATGGTCTGGAGTATCTCGAGTCTGATTCTGGACTCCTTGGAGGCAAAGGTATTCCTACCTCCAGGGAAGCTACTGACACTTCAGTCTGCAGTGCGGGTGCTGACATCCCAAAAAATGGTCGTCAATCCATTTTTGCATGAGAGTCCTGGGACTCATGGTGACCTCTTTCGAGGCCATTCCGTATGCCCAATCACACACCAGGGCATTGCAGAAGGAGATCTTGTCCCCCTGGAACAAATCCCCGTTGTCTTTGGATTTTCCGATCCAGGTGAGTCACCTGGTCAGGGCGTCCATAACATGGTGGTTTGGGTCCCTGGCTCTTCGATCCGGGAAGTCGTTCCTCCCCATCCAATGGACGGTGTTCTCTACGGACGCCAGCCTGAAGGGCTGGGGTGTAGTCTAGGGAGTCCTGTTGGCCCAAGGGCTTGGACTCCGGACGAAGCCCGTTTGCTGATCAATGTTCTGGAAATACGGGCCATCAGACTGTGCCTCTCCTCGTGGTCTGAGAGATTGCAGGATCGCCCATTAGGATCCAGGCAGACAAAGTCACGGCGGTTGCGTATGTTGACCATAAAGGAATTGCGGTGATCCTCCTTGCTCCGGATTGGCCTCGGCTTCACTGGTACGCCGATCTGGTATGTCTCGTCGCGGCCGTTCCCTGGCGGTTGCCAATAAGGGAGGACTTTCTGTCTCAAAGTCCTATATTTCATCCTGCCTTTACAGTCTCTGGCCTTAACGGCATGGCTGTTGAAAGCCAGGTGTTGAGAGACCGAGGTCTCTCGAACTCGGTCATTTTGTCCATATTAAGGGCACGGAAGTCTTCCTCCAGAAGGATCTATCTCCATACCTGGAAAGCTTACATCGCCATGTGCGAAGAGCTGAACTGACGTCCTCGGACGTATCCGTCCCTAGAATCCTGCGTTTTCTGCTGCATGGAGTGGCCCAAAGGCTCGCTTTGAGTATCATTAAGGGTCAGATTTCGGCCTTGGCCATCTTCTTTCGGTGACCACTAGTGGGTCATTCCTTGGTTAGCACCCTTGTGCAGGGGGTTCACCATGTGCTCCCTCCTGTCAAGTCTCCTCTCCCCCCGTGGGATCGGAATTGGTACTCTCGGTTCTCCAGGAACCTCCTTTTAAGAATATCCCCTCTTGACTTTGTCTCAGAAGGTGGCCCTTTTTAGTGGCAATCACTTCGGTTAGACGAGTGTCTGAGTTGGCGACCTTGTACTGCAAGTCGCCATATTTAGTCATCCATAATGATAAGGGGGTGTTGCATCCGCGACTTTCTCTTTTAAGGGTGATCTCGACCTTTCACCTAAATGAGGACATTGTCCTCCCATCCTTGTGTCCTCACCCATTGCATCCCAGAGTGTGCGTGGCACACCTTGAATGTGGTACGAGCCTGTCGGGTGTGCCTGTCTGCTACTGCTTCTATTCGGAAGTCTGACTCTGTTTGACTGTCTCTGGTCAGAAACGGGGCCAAGCGGCTTCGTCTGCCACCATTTTCTAGGTGGATCAGACAAACCGTCTTTCAAGCCTATGCGCTCATGGGGCGGGCGCCTCCCTTTCCGGTTACGGCGCATTCCACCAGGGCAATTGGTGCTTCCTGGGTTTTCCGACATCAAGCGTCGGTTGCACAAGTGTACAAGGCAGCTACCTGGTCGTCTGTTCATACCCTTTCTAAGTTTTATAGGGTTGTTGTGGCTGCATCTCCGGATGCTTCCTTCGGCCGCAAGGTGTTGCAGGCCGCTGTTTAAAGTGGCAACTCCTCCGTTGAGGAGCTCTGCCTTGTTTGGAGTGAAGTTTTTTTGGTTTTTCCATTTATACTGCTCCCATCCCTCTTGACACTGCTTTGGGACGTCCCACACGTTCAGTGATTAAGAACCGCCGTGTCGGTCCATGGATGATAAGAGAAAATAGGATTTTTGTACTCACCGTAAAATCCATTTCTCTGACATCCATGGACCGACACGGCACCCACCCTTCCTTTTAAGTTGGTACTGCTTTGTTACGAACTGAGGTCTGCTAGCTGCTGGTGGGAGGGTAATGTCCGGAGGGACCGCCCCCCCTGGGCGAGGCTGTTCAGCTCTGGTTTGTTCTAGAATGTTTTAACATTCTGCCTAGGTCTTCTCCTGCAAGCAGGGACATATACCCACATGTTCAGTGATTAAGAACCGCCGTGTCGGTCCATGGATGTCAGAGAAATGGATTTTACGGTGAGTACAAAAATCCTATTTTCCCCTAATTTGGGACTTTTGCACAAACCAATCAATGTACGCTTATTGTTATGTTTTTTTTTATTTTTTTTAACAAAAATATGTAGCAGAATACATATCGGCCTAAACTGATAAAGAAATTCATTTTTTTTTTTTTTTTGGAAATGTTTTATAGCAGAAAAAAAACCGCAGAGGTGATCAAATACCACCAAAAGAAAGCTCTATTTGTGGGGGAAAAAAGGACATAAATTTTGTTTGGGTACAACGTCGCACGGCTGCGCAATTGTCAGTTAAAGCAACGCAGTGACGTATCGCCAAAAAAGGCCTGGTCAGGAAGTGGGTAAATCCTTCCGGGGCTGAAGTGGTTAAAGGCAGTGTTAAAAAAAAAAAAATTAATCACTCACGCGACAAAGAAAACGCATACGTAAGTCGCACCCACAAATGTAAACAGTGTTCAAATCACACATGTGAGGTATCGCCGCGATCATTAGTGTGAGAGCAATAATTTTAGCCAAAAAATGTAACCAGTAGATTTTTAAGTACCGTAGTTTGTCGCCATTCCATAAGTGTGTGCAATTTTAAAGGGTGACATGTTGGGTATCTATATTTACTCGGCGTAATATCATCTTTCACAATATGCAAAATAATTGGCTAACTTTACGGTTATTTCTTTATCGTACACCACGGGACACAGAGCCAGTCATTACATAATGGGTTAAGGGTCACCAGCGGTGATTGGACACTGGCACAACCAATAGAATGCAGTTCCCCCTCCATATAACCCCTCCCATCAGGGGAGTTCCTCAGTTTTTTCGCCAGTGTCTAAAGGTGTTGGACGCAATAGGATGTGCTAAAGGAAAGCTCTGCCAAGGAGACCCTCTGGGGGTAAAAGAGCTATGCTTCTGGACCCATCCAAGACGCCTAAAGTAAGCCAAAACTGGATGGGATCCGGGCCTC
The DNA here is from genome assembly GCA_029206835.1 of Rana muscosa. Classification (NCBI taxonomy): domain Eukaryota; kingdom Metazoa; phylum Chordata; class Amphibia; order Anura; family Ranidae; genus Rana; species Rana muscosa. Next base: position 123,917,515 of record CM055121.1, read on the forward strand.
ACGAGTGAGGCGTCGCCTGTAATGTCTCTCTTCGGAGGACTGGGCTCTAAGATCCAGCACTTTCGCTACTTCGCTAAAGTCCTGGTAAGAGTCTTTTACAAGGCCCAGGGGAGAGGCATCCTTTAAATAGGAACCCATATCCCTGAAGGTTGGCACACACAGCCCGCCGTGATGGGTGAAGATTGGTATCTGTCTGATTTTCAGCAGAAAAAAGCCTGCGGCGAGGATAAAGGTAAGAGGTTAGAGTCCTAAACTAAGTTTAAGGACCTTTCCTAAGGATAAGTGGATGTCTTCTCTTATGCCGCCACTGGGGGGAGTAAAGAGCTGAGTGTTAACTCACCTCGCTCTGTTCAGTGTCTGTTTCCTGGGACAAGCACACTGTGAGTTTCCTCTGCTGCAGAGTCTTGCTTGGCCACCTCCCTCCTCCTCTCGAATGGCCGACCAGACACCTGCAGAAGCCGGTAAGGATGGCAGGGTGCTGGATAAGGGAGCTTCCCTTGCACCGTAGTCGCCGCCAGTGAGCTCTAGGAGCCGTGCGCGCTCACGGGGGCGCGCTTTATCGGCGGCAGGAGGGACGGGAGGTCGCGAGCATGCACGTGCGCGGGCACGTGAGCGCACGCAGGCACGTGAAAACGGCGCCTGTTTACAAAGGATTAAAGGTCTGCAGTGACCAGCAAGCTCACTCCTTTTGAGATACAGCAGCATTACAGGGAAGTAAGACTCCATGTGGACAGGCTGGGTACTACCGAGACAGACACCCACTTTTGTGCATAAAACTGTGTGTTTAAAGTTGCATACTTTATGTAGATTGCTAAACTTAGCACAGTAGTATATGCATTTTTGGTACCTTGGTTTTTTCTTAGCAGTATGCCTTCCAGGGGAAGAAATTCTGACAAAAGAGATAAAAAAGCACCGCCGCCTGAGACAGGAGGCTCTAGCTGTGCTAACTCGGTACCTTTCTCTCCTGTATTATCTGACGCAGCTGTACAGGATGAGCCATTACCACTATCAGGTATGGCAGCTTCCCCAGTGAAGCCTGGGCCTGCGTATGTCTGAGGACACTTTGTCAGCAGCCCTAAATAACCTAGAAGAGAGAATCGCCACATTAATCGCTAAGTCTTCTAAAAAGGACAGAAAGCGAAGCAGATCTCCTCCAGTTGTTGACCTCCTTTCAGAAAAATCTGAGAATGAGGAGGATGAAGAGGATGCTACACCGGCAGAGGATGAGGAGTCGGACGGATCAGGGATCTCAGATGAGCCTTTCTCTGCATCCCAGATTCTGAAGTCGCAGGTGCAATGTTATGCTGGAACAGTGCGATCTGCATTTGTTACCCTCTTCGGAGGTAACTGAATCACCTGTCTCCTCCCTGGGTTTATTAAGATCCCTGCAGGGTGCATGCTCTTTCCCGGTTCATCCATTACTAGAGGATCTGATTTACGCAGACTGGCAACACCCAGATAAGCGTTTCTCACCTCCAAAAAAGTTTGACATTCTTTATCCTATGGAGGAGAAGTTTTCAAAGAAATGGAGCCTGCCTTCTATAGATGCAGCTATTTCTTGTGTAAATAAGAACCTGACGTGTCCGGTGGACAATGTACAAGTGTTTAAAGATCCTTCTGAGAAAAAGTTGGAATCTTTACTTAAATCTTCCTTTCTTTTAGCCGGCTCAGTTACCCAGCCTGCTGTAGCAGCAGTGGGGATGTGTCAGGTCATCAGACAGCAGGTAAAACAGGGGCTGAAGGATCTGCCTCAGGAACAGGCCAAATTATGGGAGAATTTGCCTAAACCTTTATGTTTTACAGTGGATGCCATGAGAGATTCTATTCTACAAGCATCACGCCTTACACTCCAGCTGGTGCATATGCGCAGAGTTCTTTGGTTAAAGCATTGGTCAGCAAAAGCTCCATGCAAAAGACTCTTGGCCAGTTTCCCCAAAAGATATCAAGCGGTAAAAACACTCTTTTACCTGAGAGAGAGAAAAACGAGAGGCCTTGTTTTAAACGTTCTCTTTCCCCGGCTCCGGAGAAACCTGCCTCCAGCCAGTAGCGGCGGCATTTTTAGCCAGCCACAAAAGCCAAAGGAAATCAGGCTCAGAAGAACAAGAAGCCATGGGGTTCAAGAGCCAACAAGCAAGACCCCAAAGTCTCTCTGTGAAGGGGCGCCCCTGCTCGGCCGAGTGGGGGGAAGGCTTCGTCAGTTTTCAGCGGCATGGCAGACAGAAATCCAAGACAAGTGGGTAGTGTCTACAATATCCTCAGGGTACAAACTGGAATTTCGAGAGATCCCATCTTCTCAGTTCCGAAGTTCAAGACTCTCCAAAGATCCACAAAAAAGAGGATCCTTTTTCAAAAGTTTTTGATCACTTACTGTCTCAAGGGGTGGTTACAGAAGTACCCCTAAAGGAGCAAGGTTCAGGTTTTTATTCAAACCTCTTTGTGATTCCAAAACCAAATGGACACGTCAGACCCATCTTGGATCTAAGATCTCTAAATCGGTTTCTGAACATACGCCATTTTCGAATGGAAACGGTTGGATCCGTGGTCGCCTCCTTACAAGGCGGACAATGCATGGCGCCCATAGACATCAAGGACGCATAGTTACATATACCGATACATCCCGCTCACCAAAAATTCTTAAGGTTTGCGGTAGAACATCGCCACTTCCAATTTGTGGCCCTGCCCTTTGGTGTGGCTACTGTTCCCAGAGTATTTACAAAGGTCCTAGCTCCTCTGTTGGCAAATCTGAGGACACAGGGCATAGCGGTAACAGCCTTTCTAGACGATCTACTTGTAATAGATCAGTCGGTGGCAGGATTAAATTGCGCTGTGCTCACTACAGTAAAGTATCTGTAGCATTTAGGATAGATTGTAAACCTACAAAAATCCGCTCTGCAAGCCCAAAGAAGGGTAGAGTATTTGGGCCTGATCGTAGACACAGCCCAAAGGAGAGTATTCCTACCAGAGCCAAAGATACAGTCTCTGATAGACCTGATCCACAAGATCAAGGCAAAAAAGGGGCCATCAATTCGCCTTTGCATGAGGCTACTAGGGAAGATGGTGGCCTTGTTCGAAGCTGTCCCTTACGCCCAGTTTCATTTGAGACTACTGCAAAGCAGTATCTTAACTACCTGGAACAAAAAAGATTCAAGCTCTGGATGTTCCCATGCGCCTGTCTCCACAAGTGCGCCAAAGTTTCAACTGGTGGCTAGAGACAAAGAACCTACGGAAGGGAAGATCCTTCCTCCCAGTCACCTGGAAGGTGGTGTCTACGGATGCCAGCCTATTGGGCTGGGGAGCAGTGTTCGAAGAAGCTTCAGCCCAGGGAACCTGGGCCAAGACACAAAAGAGCCTACCCATCAACGTACTGGAGATCCGGGCAGTATATCTAGCCCTCAAAACCTGGACACACAGGTTATAGGGCCACCCGGTTCGGATTCAATCCGACAATGCTACTGCAGTAGCTTACATCAGTCACCAAGGAGGCACCCGCAGTCGGGGTGCTCAGAAGGAGGTGAAGCGAATTTTAGCATGGGCAGAAGATCATGTTCCTTGTCTATCTGCAATCTTCATCCCAGGGATAGAAAACTGGCAAGCGGACTATCTAAGTCAACAGCAGCTATCACCAGGAGTGTGGTCTCTCCACCCAGATATCTTTCAGGTAATATGCCAGAGATTGGGGACCCCGGATGTAGACTTGCTAGCTTCCAAGTTCAACAAGAAGTTGGACAACTTTGTGTCCAGGACAAGAGATCCTCTAGCCTACGGAACAGATGCTCTAATAATTCCCTGGAATCAGTTCTCACTGATCTATGCATTCCCCCCGATCCCTCTCTTACAAAGACTACTTTGCAGGATCAAAAAGGAGGGAATACCAGTAATCCTAGGGGCCCCAAATTGGCCCAGGAGGCCTTGGTACGCCGAAATCGTAAAGATGATGGTAGGAAGACCCTGGAAGCTTCCGCTGCGACACGACCTGCTGTCGCAGGGTCCAGTATTCCATCCTTCCTTACAAAAGCTAAATTTAACGGTCTGGCTGCTGAGACCCACATTTTGAAGAAACGAGGGGTCTCTGGTCCAGTTCTTTCTACGCTCATTAATGCTAGAAAGCCAGCCTCCAGACTTATCTACTATAGAGTCTGGAAAGCATACATTTCCTGGTGTGAATCCAGAAGATGGAATCCTCAGAAATATGAAATAAGCAGGATTCTTGCCTTTTGCCAGTTAGGAGTGGATATGAAATAAGCCCTCAGTACCATCAAGGGTCAAATATCGGCTCTATCAGTCTTCTTTCAGAGACCATTGGCATCTCATTCCCTAGTTTGGGCATTCATTCAGGGGGTACTGAGGATAAATCCGCCAGTCAGGTCTCCCTTGTGCCCATGGGATTTGAATTTGGTATTGTCAGTGTTGCAAAAGCAACCTTTTGAACCTATTCGCCATATTCCTTTAATTATTTTAGTAGGAAATTGGCCTTTTTGATTGCTATTGCTTCTGCTAGAAGAGTATCGGAACTAGCAGCTCTTTCTTGTAAAGAGCCTTATCTAATTTGTCACAAAGACAAAATTGTACTACGACCCCATCCTGCCTTTTTACCTAAGGTGGTGTCGGCTTTTCATTTGAATCAAGACATTGTTCTGCCTTCCTTTTTTCCAGACCCGCGGACGGCAGGGGAAAAGTTATTGCACTCTCTAGATCTAGTGATAGCGGTAAAGGTGTATCTGCAGGCAACCGTTCAGATACGTAAAACAGATGTTTTGTTTATTTTGCCAGATGGTCCCAAGAAAGGCCAAGCGGCATCAAGATCCACCATTTCCAGGTGGATTCGACAAGTAATTGTTCAAGCTTATGGTTTAAAAAACAGGACTCCTCCTTTTTCTGTTAAGGCGCACTCTACCAGAGCGATAAGTGCTTCATGGGCAGTGCACCACAAGGCTTCGATGGCTCAGATCTGTAAAGCTGCAACTTGGTCTTCAGTCCACACATTTTCCAAATTCTATCAAATAGATGTGAAGGGACATGAGGATTCCGCCTTTGTGCGAAGTGTGCTGCAGGCAGCAGTATAGGGCTTCTTGTCCGCAAGCGGCCTGCTTGATCTGGGTCTCCCACCCTTCATATTGAGCATTGCTCTGGGCGTCCCATTATGTAATGACTGGCTCTGTGTCCTGTGGTGTACGATAAAGAAAACAGGATTTTTATAACAGCTTACCTGTAAAATCCTTTTCTTGGAGTACACCACGGGACACAGAGGTCCCCCCCTTCTTATGGGAACCTTACTGCTTTGCTACAAAAACTGAGGAACTCCCCTGATGGGAGGGGTTATATGGAGGGGAACTGCATTCTATTGGTTGTGCCAGTGTCCAATCACCGCTGGTGACCCTTAACCCATCATGTAATGACTGGCTCTGTGTCCCGTGGTGTACTCCAAGAAAAGGATTTTACAGGTAAGCTGTTATAAAAATCCTGTTTTCTTTATCGTACACCACGGGACACAGAGCCAGTCATTACATAATGGGACGTCCCAGAGCAATGCTCAATATGAAGGGTGGGAGACCCAGATCAAGCAGGCCGCTTGCGGACAAGAAGCCCTATACTATATATACTTTAACCGCTTGCCGACCAGCGCACAACGATGTACGTCGGCACAATGGCACGGCTGCACAAATGGGCGTAAATCGTGGCTTAGTGGGCACACGCGCCCTCCGCATGCTCCGTGCCCACGTGACCCGCGGGCTCGATGTCTGCCAGTGTCCCGCAATCGTGACAAGGAGCTGCAGAACGGGGAGATGTAAACAAGGCATTTCCCTGTCCTGCCTAGTGACATGACAGGGATCTACTGCTCCCTGTCATCGGGAGTATTGATCGCTGTCATGTCAGTGGTAGCCCACCCCCCCCCCCCACAGTTAAAATCACCCCCTGGCAGTGTCATTTACACAGTAATCGGTGCATTTTTATAGCACTGATCGCTGTATAAATGACAATGGTCCTAAAATAGTGTCCAATGTGTCTGCCTTAATGTCGCAGTCACAATAAAAATCGCAGATCGCCGCTATTACTAATAAAAAAAAATGCTATAAATTTATCCCCTATTTTGTAGACACTATAACTTTTGCGCAAACCAATATACGCTTATTGCAATTTATTTATTTTTACCAAAAATATGTAGAAGAATACGTATCGGCCTAAACTGAGAAATAAATTTTTGTGTTTTTTAAAATATTTTTTGGGAATATTTAGTATAGCAAAAAGTAAAAATTATTGCTTTTTTTCAAAATTGTAGCAGCTTTTTTATTTTTATTTTTTTGTTTTATAGCGCAAAAATAAAAACTGCAGAGGTGCAACATCGCACAATCGCGCAATTGTCAGTTAAAGCGTCACAGTGCCGTATCGCAAAAAGTGTTCTGGTCAAGAAGGGGGTAAATTCTTCTGAGGCTGAAGTGGTTAAAAAAAAACAGTGTATATATATATATATATATATATATATATATATATATATATATACATATATATATATATATATATATATTTTTTTTTTTTTCCCAAAAAATGCATTTGAAAGACGGCTGCACAAATACCGTGTGACGGAAAATATTACAATGACCGCCATGTTATTCACTAGGGTCTAGGCTAAAAAAATGTATGTATAATGTTTGGGAGTTCTAAGTAATTTTATAGCAAAAAATACTGATTTTAACTTGTAAACAAGTTTTAGAAATAGGCTTGGTCTTAAAGTGGTCAACAAGGTGAAACTGCAATCATCTTACAGGGCCATCCATGGAAGTTAACACCTCAACGGGAGCATCTTCTGAAGAAAAGTTCACTGCAGTTGGCTAAAGAAGTAAAAAGCCAAACTGGAGTGATTGTTTCCTATGACATAATACAGCGTACACTGCAGAGGAATGGCATGCACGGAAGCCTCTCCTAAAGCCCATGCACAAAAAAGCCCACTTAGAATTTTCCAGGGCCCATACTGAAGAATAGGACTTCTGAGACTCTTATCTTGGTCTCATCACTCCAGAGTACAATGTTTTTGGAACTGATTGCTTCAAAACTTCTTTGGTGTCGCAAAGGTGAGGAGTACAAAGAAATATGCATGGTGCCTACAGTGAAACAGTTTCCTTCTGTGGGGCCGCATGAGTGCTACTGGTTTCAAGGAGCTCCATTTCTTTTATTTATTTATTTTTTATTTATAACAGAGAGACCGGTCTGCATGGACCAATACAGTATAGTACATTAGGCACACGTTGATACAGGCAAGGTTACATTGTCTTACAATACATAGAGACTTTTAACTTCACAAGGTAGTAATGTGTGGTCAGTTGTCCAGGACCTCTTAAGGGGTACCAGCATACCTGTGTGGTAACGCGTGTGCTAGAGGGTAGTATGCGTAGACATCTCATACGGTGTCCCCGTGTAGGACCCAACAATCCTCAACCGAGGGCGACAGGGGTTCCCACACCAGGGGCCTCCCGGATAGTTTGGTCCTACAGGGCCAGCCTCCCATCCATTTTCCAAAATATTAGAAAAGAGAAATCAGGAAAAAGCAGATGTAGAGCTGGAAAAGATGGGTAAATAAGGTAAGGGGGACAAGAAAAAAAAAAAAAAAAAAGGCGGGGTGGGAGAGAGGGAAGAAAAGGGCGGGGGGAACTGTGAGTGCGAGCAAGGATATGGTGGGGGGGGGGGGCGCCAATTGTCCGGGTCGGATCTACAGCAAGTCAGTGTCAGAAGCAGTAGGCCGTTGCGAGTGGGGCGCAAGTTGGCCTAAGTGACTGTCCCGTCCACCCCTCTGAGCCTTTGGCCTTCCACGGAGTATTTGAACACATTCCACAGCTGCCAGGTCTTTTTAAACGTCTCCTGTCTCTCTTGGCTGGTGAGGATCAGGTCTTCCAACTGGCAGATGTCGTCAACTTTCTTAAGCCTAAGGGAAATGGATGTGTGGTGATTTCCAGTGAAGTGGGATACAGGCCTTGGCTGCATCCAACAGATGCCGCACTACCGACTTCTTGTAAACTCGCGACGGCGTGTCCGATGCGTGGAGTAAAAAATAAGCCGGGTCGTCCGGCACCACGGGTTCAGTGAATTCCTGGGTTATCCGCCGGACTTCGCCCCAGAAGTTCTGAAGTCGGGGGCAGGACCAGAAAATATGCAAGAGGGTACCTTTCTCCTCTCGGCATCTCCAGAAAAGGTCTGAAGAGGCCGGGAACAGAGGGTATGCAGCAGGGCGGGGGTCTTGTACCACCTAGTGAGGATCTTATAATTTGTCTCTTGAAATCTAGAGCACAGAGAGGATTTATGGGTGAAGTGGAGTATATGCTGTTTCTTCCCGTCTGTAAAATGGCAGTTCAGGTCTCTTTCCCATTTGATTAGTCATGGTATTGGGCTGTCAGCGGGGGGGTGTAATCAACATGTCATACGTCAGGGATAGAGTATGGGGGAGCATCACCGTCTCTGTGCAGAGCTCCTCTAGTATTGAGAGCGGGGAGCACGTGTCGTCGGGGGGAGGTGGCAAGCCACTCAAAAAGTGACAAACTGGTAAGCTCGCATGAAATCTAGTCTATACGGCCCGTGGGGTCTAATAGCTCCGCAGTTGTCTTCCATTTTCCCATAGTGCTAAAGTGGGACGCCTGATAGTATTCTGCCTCCCGTAAATCGAGGAACCTCCTATCATGTATGCCTGGCGTGAATTGAGGGTGTCCTAGCACGGGTCTCAGTGGGGAGTTATGAGTCGAGAGCGAGGGCTTTGACAGCATTTGTGAGCAAATTCTAACGGTGGTGACGTTTAAGCTCCGGGGGCAAGGCCGCGTGGCACCATGGGGCTCTACGGAGGGGCACAACACTCTGTGCCTGCTCGATTTGCGTCCAAAGCTTGGTGTCCGCATGCTGGCACCAATTGAGGAGCCTGCCGAGGTGGGTCGCTTGATAATAAATGCGGATGTCTGGCATGGCCAAGCCACCGCGTAGTTTCGGATGCAATAGTGTTTTCCTGTTAAGGCAAGGGCTCTTCCCCGCCCACAGGAATCGCGTGAAGGCTGAGTGGATCTGTTTAAAAAAGGCTCCCGGTATTGAGATTAGGAGAGCCTGTAGGATATAGAGGAATTTGGGCAATATTGACATCTTAAGGATGTTACAGCTGCCCAACCATGAATGGAGGCCACCGTCCCATTGGTCAAGGAGCTTTTGCACTGTCCCTAGAAGCGGCGGAAAGTTAAGCTTGAATAGGCGGAAAAGCGACGCAGGTATATAGGTACCCAGATACTTCACCTGTCCATTTCAGGTTGAAACTAACCCTAAGCCTCATCAGTTGGTGTGGAGGGATCCCCACACCCATGGCCTCCGATTTGGAGAGGTTGATCTTTAGGTTGGACAATTGTCCATACGTGTCGAACTCACGTAGGAGGCACAGGAGGGAGACGGAGGGTTTCGTGAGCGTGAACATCAGGTCATCAGCATAGGCCGACACTTTATGTTGCGTACCATTGGCAGTTACACCGACGATGTCAGGGTTCTGTCGGATGTGACACAGAAAGGGTTCCAGGGTCAGAGCGAAGAGCAGGGGGCGATAAAGGGCAACCCTGTCTCGTCCCATTAGTTATCGGGAATGACTCCGACAGGACGCCATTCACTCTAACCCTGGCCGTTGGGTTCAAATAAACCGCCGCCACCCACTTAATCATCTGGTTTCCCAGGCCTATGTATTTCAGTGTCGCAAACATGAACCCCCAGTCCACTCGGTCAAACGCCTTCTCGGAGTCTGTCCCCAGCAACACGCATGGTGTCTTGCTGCTAACCGCTATATGCAGCAGGTTGAGGACTTTGGTGGTATTATCCCTGGCCTCTCTGGTCGGGACGAAGCCCACTTGGTCCAGGTGAATTAGGTGGGGTAGGTGTTGTTGTAGTCTGGATGCCAGGATTTTGGTGAACAATTTTAAGGTCGACGTTTGGAAGGGATATGGGGCGATTAACTCCCGCATTGAGATGGGTCTTTACCCTCTTTCAGTATAACCGAGATCTGTGCTTGTAACGTGGTGTTGTGGAAGGACTTCCCAGGGCGTTAAAAAGTCTCACCATATGTAGGCCCAATGAGGGGAGGAGGGATCTATAGTATTGGGTAGTGAAGCCATCCGGCCCCGGGGCTTTTCCTGGTTTTGTAGCTTTTGAGGGCAAGTTGGAGTTCGGGTAGAGTAATGGGCTCCTCCGGGTGTCCGTCGGCAGTGTAGGCATAAGAGACTGGTCTAGGTAGGCCAATGTGGGGTCGTGTGCGGGGCTAGGCGCGTGCATGTTGTACAGAGAACTGTAAAAGGACCTAAATTCTTGCGTAATCAAGTGGGGTAGAGACGCTTTCTGTCCGGAGGGGGAGATGACATGTGGTATATAGGATGCCAACCGTTGTGATCTCAGGGTCTGGGCTAAAAGCCTGCCACATTTGTTGCCCGACTCGTATACCTTCCTACGACAGATCTGCATCGCCGCCTTGGCCTTAAATTGTAGGATATCCGTGATCTGTCGTCGGACCGTGTCTAATTCCGTCTCAAGTTGTCTAGTCGGGGTCGCCTTGTGAGAGGCTTCCAAGGCCTGCAGGTTGGCCAGGAGCAACGTTAGTTGTGCAGTCCGCGCCCGTTTTTAATCTAGCCCCGTGCTTTATGAGTACCCCCCTCCCTAATCACGGCTTTGTGTGCCTTCCACACTAGTCCGGGGTCGCTGTCCACCGTAGCATTAGTGTCAACGTAGTGACCCACCTCTGCGTTTACCTCCGCTAAAACCTCAGGCTCCTGCGGAAGACTCTCATTGTGTCTCCAAACCGGGTGTTGCTCTGTTAGGGTGTCCGATAGCGCATACTTCATTCTTATCGGGGCGTGGTCCGACCACGTAATTGATCCAATTGAGGTGGCCTTAACCGCCTGCAGTTGTCCGTGGGGCACTAGGAAATAATCGATGGGCGAGTACGTCTGGTGTGGCTTTAAATAAAAGGAGTAGTCACGTTCCCCAGGGTGGAAAAGTCTCCAGGTGTCAACTAACTGTGCGGCGTGGAGTGTCAAGCCTATGCATTTACGTACGTCACGTGAGGTGGAAGATGTTCCGGCGGAGGTGTCTTCCGACGGCGATAGGGGTATATTCAAGTCACCCCCTATAATGAGCTGGCCCTCCGAGTATCGCATAAGCTTGTCAATATGTCTCTTAAGGAACATGTCCTGGTGGGTGTTGGGTATATACAGATTCGCCAGTGTCACCTTTTTGTCCCCAATTAGGCCCTTCAGAAATAGAAAGCGGCCCTCTCTATCTGTTTGGACATCTATCAGTTTCGAAGGGACTCTGGCGGAGATAAGGATGAACACCCCCCTGGATTTGGCCTGAGCGTAGGCAGAGTGGTAGGCCAGGGGATTTAGTCTGTTCTTGAGCAGTGGCAGTTTAGGGTCCCTGAAATGCGTTTCCTGTAGCATGATTATATCTACTCTCGAGCGACGCATGTCATGGAGTAGCATCCTCCGCTTCTCCGGGATGTTTAGACCCTTGACATTCAGGAACATGATATTAAGCACATCCATGCTTACAACTCACAAAGAAGGGCAGAGGGGGAAAAAGGAGAGAGAGAAGGTACAGATGGGGGGGATGGATGGGGGTGGGGAAGAAGAAGAGGTCAAAGACGTAGAGATTAAGGGTAGAAAACACAGAGAGTAGATAGAAATAAAGGGCTGTCTCTCAACAGACAGCAGCAAAAGGGGGTCTAAGACAGCCTAACTGGCAATGGCACTCACCGGAGGGTCCTAAAAAGAAAACCTCCGGGGTATTAAGCGCCGACCTAAGTGGGGTAGTGGGTGTACAGGACCGAGGTGTAAACTCCCCGCCCGCCCCCCCCCCCCCCTGTATGTTTGCTGAAAAAGGCAAACACCGGTAATGTATAAAACAAGAATATAAAAGACAAAAAAGGCAATAAAAGTATAACATTGAACTCAAGATTTGCAGTCTAACGGACCGCAGCAGCAGCAAGTGAAACATTACATTAGCAACCAGCTATAAAAGTGCAAAGGTTAAACTTCAGGACAGTCAACTTGTATCCATCCCCGCCTCAAAGCATGTAAACTTAAACTGCCCCCCTCCCCCTGGTGGGACAGTATTCATGTAGGGGTGGACTGCCCCCTCCGCCTGGCGTGGTCCCCGCCTGATGTGTGGCTCCCATCAGGCTGAAAGTGATCACAGTCCCAGCATCCCTAAGGCGATGAGTCCACTTCCCGGCCTGGGAAGTAAAGTGCAAAGCCCCCCTCCTCCCCCCAAACCCCCCACCCAAACAACAGCACAAGCCCCCAGCGGCACCACAGTGGCTACCACCACTGTCGTCCCCGTCTCCTAGATCCTGGTCAAACTTGGCAGTCCTGTTCCACCTCCTTCGTAGGGTATCTGGGTGGGGGTGGGAACAACATGTCTCCTCTGGTCTCCCCTGATTACCTTAGTCTCCAGTGGAATCGCTGCCATGTAGGGGCTACAATGCTGGGCAACTGAGTGGGGGGGACCAAGGCACCCGGTTCCCCCCGCCGTCCACGGGCGGATCAATAGTCACATATACCGCCGACAGGGGGGGGGGGGAGGCCAAGGGCAGAGTTCAGGAACGGCAGCGGGCCACAGTTCTTACCCAGCCAGGGTCTGAGAGCTATATCGTGAGCCGGGGGGGTGTCAGGGGGGATGCGGTCGGCGGTCACACTTAAGAGGGCAGAGAGGATGGAGTCATAGGTTGGAGAATATGGCCTATGGCCTACTCACGTGGTCCCTCCCGGGACGCAGATCGGTTCCTCCGGCGACCCCGCTGTTGGCGGGACGGAAGGGGGCCGCACTGTGCAGAGAGGCCCGAGCATCCGCAGATGAAGCCAGTTAGGTACTTGAATGGGCTCCATTTCCAGGAAGCGGAAGAGAGCAGGAAGGTCCGCCGCGGTCAGCAGGGTGAAGGTGTTGGAGTCTCCGGAAGGACACAGAGAGCGGATATCACCAGCGGTAGGCAAGTCCTTTCTGTTTGGCGAGATCCAGAAGGGGTCGCAGCAGGATGCAGCGGTGCCCTGGAGAGGTCAGGGAGGATCTTCACAGGGACGCCCGCCACCTCCACATCTCCATGATCCCAGGCCCGCCGCAGGATTGCCTCTTTCTGGGTGTAGCAGTGGAGCCTGCAAATGACGTCACGCGGCCTACTAGGATCCGTAGGCCTTGGGCCTAGGGCCCTGTCCAGCACAATCTCCGCTTCTGGCTCCACCAGGGCCGTCCAGAACAGCTCCTTTACCGATTCCCCAAGGCTCTCCATGTTCGAGCTCTCCGGTAAACCTCGTATCAGCAAATTATTGCGGCGGCTCCGGTCCTCAATGTCCTCCAGGTGGAGCTGTAGTTCAAGGGCAGTCTCTCGGTGCTGGTCTCTGGATTGTTCCAGTGCCGCCACCCTGACTTCCAGGGATGTTACCGAAGTCTCTCCTGAGGACACTCGCTCCGCCAGCGTAGATACCTCCCCCCGCACCTCCTGGATGTCCCGCCTGTGCGTCTCCTCGAGGCGGATGATCAGGGACTCGATGTCCGTCCGGGTCGGAAGGGCCTCTATCAGCAGGGCCCAGATGTCGTGTTCCTGCATATCGGCAGAGCGCAGTGACGACACCGGAGAGCAGAAGAAGAGACCCCCGAAGTCGGAAGAAGACCCCCTGGAGCTGCCTAATAAATTACTTTAAAAACCTGTGTAGTGTGTGTTTTTTTTTATTGACATTTTTTTTCCCACCAGGTGAATGGGTAGGGGTACAATGTACCCCCCATACTCATTCACATAGGGTGGGGGGGCCGGGATCTGGGGGGCCCCCTTATTAAAGGGGGCTCCCGGATTCCGATAAGCCCGCAGACCCTGACAACCAACGGCCAGGGTTGTCGGGTAGAGGCTCTTGTCCTCAAGATGGGGGCAAGGTGCTTTGGGGTGGGGGGGCCGCAGGCCCCCCTGCCCCAAAGCACCCACCCCCCCCATGTTAAGGGCATGCGGCCTGGTACGGTTCAGGAGGGGGGGCGCTCGCTCGTCCCCACCCCCTTTCCTGACCGACCAGGCTGCGTGCTCGGATAAGGGTCTGGTATGGATTTTGGGGGCCCCCCCCCCACGCCGTTTTTTTGGCGTAATGGTTCCGCTTAAAATCCATTCCAGACCTAAGGGCCTGGTATGCTTCTGAAGGGGAACCCATGCCGTTTTTTATTTAAAATTTGGCGTGGAGTTCCCCCCTCATGATAACAGCGGCTTCCCTCCCCTCTCCTCTCCCCTTTTTAGCAAATCCGCAGCTAGAACGCAGACGAACCGCTGAACCACTGATAGCTTGCCAAAGACTCCGGAGCTCAAAAACACAACGCACAAGTGTGAATCCAGCCTGTTGCAATATGTCGACTTGATGCTGTCCTTCCAAATCATGGAGGTAATACAAAATACCAGATGTAGTAGTTTTTTTGTTGTGGGGTGTATTCATTTTTGCATCAACTAATTTGAGTAAAACAAGATTTTGTAATCTAAGTTATATTATTAACCTTTTTTTTTTATACATGTAATGAACTAAACAAATGTTCTATAAAACGCAGTTTGGTCAAAATTTTGGAATTTGTTTTTTCATTGAGATATTGATTAAAATCTTACTTTTCAAAAGGGGTGTACTCATTTATGCTGAGCACTGTATAAGACTAACAGACCCTGTCCTCACACCGTACTCAGGATCTTGTTGACCGAAAGATACTAGGCAAAACGTTCCAAAAAGACCCCAAAATAAACGTGTGCATGCGTAAAATTCTTCATTCTCTTCTGCATTTGGTTTCCCTGTGTTGCATTATTATTATTGTTGTTATTATTATACAGGATTTATATAGTGCCAACAGTTTGCGCAGCGCTTTACAACATGAGGGCAGACAGTACAGTTTCAATACAATTATTATTATTACTTAATTTTAACCCAGGAATCCTGCCAAGAACATAATCCCCCTATCTCGGGGCGACAGCTGTACTGAGTATTATTATCACCTTAGGACAGGGAATGCGTTTGGGACTGTATAAGAACCCATACACACTCTAATATCTACAGAAAATTGTATAGTGTGTATCCAGCTTAACATTTCACTCTCTTTTCCATATCAAGGGGAGGTGTTTTGTAGTTCTTGGAGATAGCAGGGAACAATGCTAAGGCTTAAAGCTTAGTTCCACCCAAAATTGGAACTTCCGCTTAAACCACTCCTCGCCCCCTTACATGCCACATTTGGCATGTAATTTTTTTGGGGGGGCTTCAGTAGGAGTGGGACTTTCTGTCCCATTTCCTCCTTCTGCCCAGGAACCGCTTAGGCGACACATCATATCGCCTAGGGCGGGTCCCTGTAGGCGATCACCTGGGACACGTGACAGGTCCCAGGTGATTGCCTTTCCACTCAGATTTTGCTGCGCCGCTCGCGCATGCGCAGTGAGTGCCCGGCTGTGAAGCCGAAAGCTGTCATGGCTGGGTGCCCACAGTAGGAATGGAGGCGCCGGCGGAGAAGGGGGGGGGGGAGAGGAGCGAAGCTCCGTTCGGCCGCGTCGCTGGACAGTGGAGCAGGTAAGTGTCTGTTTATTAAAAGCCAGCAGCTACACTTTTTGTAGCTGCTGACTTTTAATAAGCATAAAAAAGGCTGGAATTCCCCTTTAATGTACACGGGAGGTTTTAAAACATCTCCTGAATGATTTAACTTGACAGATAGTAACCGACGTTTAAAATCGTCCATTTTGGCACGTTTGCATTTAGAAGCATTTTTTTATTTTTTAGTTTTTTTTACAATTTGTCAAAAATGAAAAATGTCTGTAAAGGAACTGCGGCTAACCGCGAGTTACCATGTTTACAAGCTGTTACAGGCATTTGGCGTTTTCAAATGCCTCTGAACATCCGTTCTGAACGCTTTTTTTTTTTTTTGCTTTCCGAAAAAAAGCTTCTAAACTCAAGTGCCTAGAAAATACTATAAACGACCCTGTGTACACGTACTGATAAGATAACCTAGAGGAGAGTTAAGGGGCAGCTGAAAAAAACCCAACTGCTCCTAAACGCCTGTTTACCAGCAGCAGTGTACATGAAGCCTAAGACCCCCTTTAAACACTGGGGCGCGGGGCGCGTTTTTAACCCCCCGTGTTTTGCAGGCGCTTTGGCAGTGCTGCCCATTAATATCAACGGGCAGAGTCGGTGCAGGAGCGGTGTATACCGCCCCAAAGATCTTGCTTGCAGGACTCAGTGTAAAAGCACTCGGACTTTTAACACTGGGGAGGCATGAGAGGCGATTTACAGGCGCTCTTTTTATCGCTAAAATGCCTGAAAAATACCTTCAGTGTGAAAGGGGTCTAACTGATAACTTCCTGTGCTCTCTGCCTCTGGACTGTTATCAGTTCAATCCTCTTCTTTTTGGGTCTCCTGCCATCAGTGCTGGCTGTGCCCCCCCCCCCTCCCATTTTCAAGCCTCCCAAGCCACGCTGTGTGTGTGCACATAGAGCGTGGCTCGACCCCTTCTCCCTGCTATCTCCTCATTGGCTGTGAGTGACCGCAGCATGAGCCAGCGGCTCCCACTGCTGTGTGAGCCAGCGAGGGTAGAGAGACCAAGAAAAGCCGCTGGATCAAGATGGGGCTCAGGTAAGTATAAGGGGGGGGGGGTGGTGGGTAAAAAATATGAATGTAAAATTTACCCCCTTCCTGACCAGAGCATTTTTTGCGATTCTGTACTGCGTAGCTTTAGCTGACAATTGCGCGGTCGTTGACGTCCTTTTTTTTCCCCCCCAAATAGAGCTTTCTTTTGGTGGTATTTGATTACCTCTGTTTTTTATTTTCTGCACTATAAAAAAAAAGAGCGACAATTTTGAAAAAAAAAGCAATATTTTTTACTTTTTTGCTACAATAAATATCCCCCAAATATATATAAAAAAACAAATTTCTTCCACAGTTTAGGCCAATGTGTATTGCGATTTTTTTTTTTTTTTTTTTTTTTACCAAAAATATGTAGAAGTGTATATTGATTGGTTTGCACAAAAGTTATAGCGTCTACAAAACAGGGGATAGATTTATGGCATTTTTTTTTTCATTTAAATTGGGACTGCGAAGTTATGGCGGACACATCGGACACTTTTGACACTATTATGGGACCTTTTATTTCTGGTATACAGCGATCAGAGCTACAAATAGCCACCAATTACTGTATCAATGACACTGGCAGCGAAGGGGTTAAACACTAGGGGGCGATCAAGGGGTTAAGTGTGTCCTAGGGATGTGTTCTAACTGTAGGGGGGATGGTCTCACTACAACATGACAGGGAACAGTAGATTCCTGTCATGTTGCTAGGCAGAACAGGGAAATGCCTTGTTTACATAGGCATCTCTCTGTTCTGCCTCTTGGTGTCACGATTGCGGGCCGTGGGCAAATATCGAGTTGGCGGGACCCGCGGGCACGCTCGCTGGGTGGCAAATTCAAAGGAACATACCATTCTGCCGACGTAAATCAGTGTGCGGCGGTCGGAAAGTGGTTAATGCCAAGAATGCATTAAGGTAAAAAAAAAACTTGAGCCTTTTAGAACCACTTCAAGGTTACAATAGTATCTTTACCGTTGCAACATATTATAAATTTGTTTTAAGCTGTGTTAATTATAATGTTTAATCTTTTTCTCCCATAGGATGTTCACATTCAATTGCTTAGAGAGATGGTGTCCTACCAGAAAAAGAGCATTTTGACACTTTTTGCCTTGCTCTCTTTATTCATCATAGAGTGCTTCAGTATTGAAGAAATTCCAGAAGAATGGATGCTCCTACATGTTGTTCAGGGACAAGTAGGGGCAGGAAATTACAGCTATCTGAGACTAAACCATGAAGGCAGGATTATACTGGAGATGCAGAGCTTGAGAGGTGATGCAGATATGTATGTCTCTGATGCAACCCTCAACCCCAGTTTTGATGAATATGACCTACAATCCATGACCTGTGGCCTGGATGTTATAGTTGTGCCAGACCACTTCAAGCGCCCTGTGGGGATTGGAATCTATGGCCATCCTTTTTATATAGAGAGTGAATTTGAAATTAACGTATATTATGACCCAACAATACAAGAAGACCCTTTTGCTGAAGCATCCTATGACCCAGAACAGATGGAGGCAAGTCACAAACAGCAGCGAAAACCCCAATTTGATGCATCTAATGAAGAAGAATCTGTGCTACAGACTATTCTCATAGGGATTCTCAAGATCGTCCTAGAGATTCTCTTTTAAGTGCTATTATATTTCTATACAGTTTAACAAAACAGAGATTGTTTTTGTAATTAAAACTGGAATTTTTCCATAAATAATAAAGAATAAGGTTTAGGATATACACATTATAGCAGTTGGCATGTTTTCCTGTACTGGCACATTAATGGCTCTGAACTTAGCAACCAGAAGGTATCAACCAGTTATTTTACAATAGGGTGTCTTACTACTAAAACACCTGTGGATGGTAATGGGCTTTAAGACTCCAAGGCAACAGCTTCTAAAATATACAATATTGTATTGGGTGCCAGATCTATTATGGGATTGCTGGTTTATTTGCTTACACTGGCTAGAAACCATTTGTAATTTTTTGCTTTGTGACAAAAAAAAAAAAAAAATGGTATTATAGACTATTTTAAAGGAGATGTGTGTATATTTTTCCTAATGAATAAATATAATTTGATAATTTATATTGTATTTTACAAATCAAATATTACAGTTTACAGGCTGGTATCTGTAGACACCCAATGTTTTGTACTGGGAATAAAGTGTTATTAGAAGAGTTGTTACTTATTTACACTTTAATTTTTGAGGTTTTTCTTCTATGTTTAAGGCAGGTAATAAAAATCAAACACATTTCTACATCACAACTAGTTTTGTGGAAGATAATATATATTTTTTCCTGAAATATGATCATTGCATGATTGTAAAACGGCGAAATGCTTTTGCTTCCTTGGGGAGTGTGAGCATAGCTGATTGGAGAGCATTAGTTGAAATTATGTAGATGTTGTTACCACTGTTCTTCAAGTTAAGCTGGTGCTTTTTATTTTCAGGCTTCTGCCACTACTCTGAATCTTGGGCTGGAGTACAATAGCATAAAAAACAAAGTAACACAAAAGTAAGATACAAAAAAAAAGTATGCTTTTAGCTACACAGTGGCCAGAATAAAGCCTCGTACACACGATCGGATTTTCTGCGAACAAAGCGTAGGACTTTTGTCCACAGGGTGTTGGCCATGAACTTGTCTTACATACAAACGGCAAAGAATTGTCGGCCAACAAACACAAAACAACGTGGTTTTTCAGCTCTTTAGCGCCACCCTATGGGCAACTTCTGCTAATGTGTTATGGTTAGCATTGCTTCCGAGCATGCGTGTTTTTGTACTTTGGATTTTTTTCCAAAGGACTTCTGTACACACGATCGGATAATCCGACTGCACACATTTGTTGACGGAAAAATTTTAAGCATGCTATCCAACATTTGTTGGAAAATCCAACAATAATTGTCCGATGGAGCATACAAACGGATGGATCGAAATTTTGGTTGGATTTTTCAACAAAAGCCTGCCATCACACAATTCCCGTCGGAAAATCTGATCGTGTTTATGAGGCTTTAGGCTACATTCACACCGGCCATTTAGGCCAGTGTGAACTGTAGCCGCAGGAATCTTCTGATTCCTGTTGCGGCTCTGAGCAGCTAGGTGCAGCTGCCAGCCCTGTTCACTATAATGACAGGTTGCCAGCAGCCGCAGCTTTTTGCTGCTCCCTGTAAAGCCAGCTATTACTTGCAGTGATTACTGCTGGACGCACTTTGTGTGCATCCAGCAGCGATAACCGCAGGTAATCGCTGGATGTGCAGACAGCCACAAATGCCTGCGGCTACCGGTGATCTGTCTTTATAGCGAACAGAGACGGCGTCGGCACCTAGCTGCTCAGAGCGGCAGCAGGAATCAGAAGATTCCTGCTGCTACAGTTTGCATCAGCCTAAATTGCTATTGTGAATGTACCCTACCATAAGTTGTGGCCTAAGCAATCATTTGGTAAAACTAAGGTAGGGTACACTATAAGAATATCGGGCAAACAATTGTCCATTTTTCCTAGTTTCACAGCAAACCTGAACCAATGAACGAAAATTTGGAATCTGTGAACAGAAAACTAGGTTGGCAGCCTTGTAAATATGGAAAAGTTGCTGGATGCTGAAAAGCTCAAGCACTCACTAGCATAGCATACTAGCTCCATTATGAAATACTCACTGTAGATTGAAGTCCCTGCACACTGCTCCGGCCAGCGACATTGCTACCGGAGTTATTTCCGGGTATCGCAGGCTCCAGCACTGTGATTGGCCAGAGCCGCGATGACGTCACTACCGCGCATGCGTGCGGGAGCCACTGGTAATGGCATGTCAGCTGAAGCAACGGCACAAACGAGCTGCTGCTTCAGTGCGTATGTGCCGATACAGGGGCGATCTTCTAAACCGTGACGGTTTAGGAGATATCCACGGTAGCTACAGGTAAGCCTATAATAAGTAAGTAAAAAGTGGATTGTAAAGATTTACAACCACTTTAACAGGAAAGGATGGAACCCAATCCTTAAGACTATAGGCTTGAACAATATCCTGAGTCACCAAGAAATGGTGGAGTGAAAAGCTGGTTCCTTTTTGCTAGGATGACAGTCTGTCTTCCTAATGGAAGCAGTGGCTGCAAGGTAGACTTGCATAGTATGAACTGCATCCAGACAATGGAGGGAAGTCTTCTGATGTACTAGAGCTGGGCAGAGTGATGGAAAAACTGTGTCCAGGTTGAAGTGAAAAGCTGTACTCCCCTTTAACTGTACCTTGTCATTTGATTAGACCAAAAATTTATTTTTTTACAAGACAATGCACTCGCCTTGAGGGATGTCTACAAGTTCTGGGAGAATCAAATGCTGATCCAACACAAAAATGTGGGAATGTAAAAAGTTTGGGGAGATAAAAAAAATTTAGGCTGGCTGGGATTCCACCATCATCAAACTCCCTTGCATTGACACTGTGTCTAGGACTTGTCTGCAGTGTGCCAGGCTGGCATCCATTGTAATGATCCTCCAAGAGATAGGCCTCATGCACACTGGATGTAAAAAATGCAGCTTTTAAGGGCATTTGCCTTTTTCCCCAGCCTCTAAACGCCCTTAAATGTTAGCATATGTGGCCATGCACACTTAGGCGTTTACAGACATATTGGAAAAGGACAGAGTAGAGGCTGAAAAAAACCCACCACTTGCGTGTTCAGGATAGGAGTGCTTAAGACGAAAAATACTTGATGCACCTAAATGCCTGTAAACGTGTCTGTTAGGTGCTGTCACGTACCTGGATCGTGAGCCTGACGTGTAGAGGAGAGCCTCTCTTGCCGCACCGGCTTGCGGGCCCCTGAGGTTGAGACAGCGGCCACGGAAGCACGGTGACGCAGGAGTGCCTAGGATCAGTCTAATATAGTGGCTGAATGCTTGTAGCTGGAGATGCAGCAGGCAATCAGTTGGCTGGGTAGACCAGGACGGTGGCAGACTGGATCGCAGATGGAAACAGGAACTGGTGCGATTTACAGAACTGCAGCAGACTGGAGGAACAGGTGCAAAGTCAGGCAGGCCGGATCGGAGACGTTTTTTTTTTTTAAGAGTCCAGAGAGGGGTCCAGATACTATCACTTTTTGGCTCTGAGGAAGAGGGTTCGCCTTCGCAACGCGTCAGCCGTAGCTGTTACACCTGTCATCTGGACTCTCTGGTGTCTGGTTCCAGCAGGAGGCAATTCCCATTGATGGAATGTTATACGTGCCTATTTTCATACTTGCTTTGTGAGTATTTGTAATCTTTTTATATATTTTTAATAAACCTAGCCACTGGTTATGCACTAGGTCGGTGCGCCCTCTTTTTTCCTTTTACTTTTTAGTCCTAAAGAATACCAATTATTCTGAAGAGGGCAGCAAGATCCCTGGTCATTTCCTTCCCTACGGAACACTCTGGTTGTGTCACTAAGAGACCAAACTTCCAAGCGCAGGAGATTGTTTGTGTTTTTACGTACTGGTGGAACAGGCAGAGCAGCAGGCAGAAGAAAAGTCCAAAACAAGCCGAGGTCAGGGTATCAAGCAGTCAAGGTTAGTGAGGGCAAGCCGGGTCACGGATCAGAAGTCAACACAGATAATGGGGACACATCATTAATCTTTCTTCTTACCGGAAAAGGTCCCAAGAATTTCGGTGCCAACTTCTTAGATGGGCAAGTTATCCTTAAATTTGTTGTGGCGAGCCATACCTGGTCCCCCAGTTGTAGCAGCAGTTCCCCTCTTCTCCTCTTATCGAAGATTCTCTTGTTGTCCTCCTGAGCTTTCTTGACCGCCTCCTGTAACAACAAGTTATTAGAAGAAAAAAAATCCAGAGTGCTCTGGACAGCAGGAACAGCAGTTTCAGGAATCAAGTCAGGTAAAAAGGTTGGATGGAACCCATAATTCGCAAAAAATGGCATTGCTTAATGGCAGAGTGGCTGGCGTTATTATACGCAAACTCCGCCAAAGGAAGAAGGGGTACCCAGTCATCTTGGGCGAAGGACGTAAAACATTGGATATACTGTTCTAGGGTTTGGTTGGTCCGTTCCGTTTGACCGTTGGTCTGGGGATGGTATGCTGATGAAAAGGATAGTTCAATCTTTAGGGATCCACATAATGCCTTCCAGAACCTTGATGTGAACTGGACTCCACGGTCAGATACGATGTTCATTGGAATGCCATGGAGTCTGACAACCTCTTTGATAAAGACCTGAGCGGTCTCGGCTGCAGACGGAGTTCCTTTCAGGGCAGGAAGTGCGCCATTTTTGATAAGCGATCCACCACCACAAAAACAGTCTTCAGAAGGTGGAAGCTCAACAACAAAGTCCATGGCGATCATTTTCCAAGGCCTATCAGGTATGGGTAAGGGTCTGAGTAGACCCCAAGCTTTATTTCGGGTAGTCTTATTCCGGGTGCAGATAATACATGATTTGACGTAGGCCTTGCAGTCCTTCTCCAACCCAGGCCACCAAAATGTATGCTGGACCAATTCTATGGTCTTGTGGGTACCGAAATGGCCTGCTAACGGATGGTCATAACAGAGTCCTAAGACCGCTACTCTAGCGGTTTCTGGTACATAAATGTGTCCCTCTTTCCATAATAGGCTGTTCCTCGCCTGCAAGGTGACCCCTGGCGGACTGGTTGTGCCTGCTGAGGCTTGCTGCAATCGTGGTAACAGGCCTGACTGCAACAGGAGGAAGTTCCCGGCTGGTAGGATGGTGTCTCCTGGGGGTATGTCCTTCGGATCCTCAAACATGCGCGAAAGCGCGTCTGGTTTAGTATTTTTCGATCCGGGTCTGTAGGTAATGTGAAAAACAAACCTTGAGAAAAAGAGAGCCCAACGGGCCTGACGTGGACTCAGACGTTTTGCAGTTCTTAAATATTCAAGGTTCTTATGGTCTGTGAAGATTAGTATTGGGTGAGTGGCTCCTTCTAGCAGGTACCTCCACTCCTCTAATGTAGCCTTGATTGCTAGAAGCTCCCTATCTCCCACATCGTAATTCCTTTCTGGTTTGGTAAGTTTTCGAGAAAAGAATGGGACCGGATGGATCACATCCTTGGGGCCCTGACGCGGCGACAAGACTGCTCCGACTGCGCTCTCGGAAGCATCCAATTCTAAGATGTAGGACAGGGTAGAGTCTGGATGGCTGAGAATGGGGGCAGTGGTAAAACGTTCCTTGGGGGAAAGTGACGGGCGGATCAAGCCCAACTGTCTTGGTTTGGATGCCTCTGGAACAGAGTGAGCAGGATCTTCAGACACAGAGTCGGAAAACCTAGGGGCCTTGGGAAATGTCCATGTTGGTCTGAACTGCTGGGAAGACTTCTCAGACCTCCGTTCACGCGATCGGCGATCGATTTGTATCGAAAGCTCTATCAGAGTCTCTAGTGTGCTGGGTATTCCTACCCGGGCCAGCTCATTCTTAAGTCCTTCTGAGAGACCCAAACGGAATCAATTAAGCAGGGCTGCGTCGTTCCAGTCGACGTCCGCACTCCAACGTCTAAACTCAGTAACGTAGTCTTCGACTGGTCTAGAATCCTGCTGCAGGGTGTGCAGGGCAGATTCAGCAGTGGCGGTTCGTTGTGGGTCGTCGTATAGCTGACACATGGCCGTAAAGAAAAGTTGTAGAGTATTTAGCTGAATGTCCTTTTACTCCAATAGGCGATGAGCCCAGGACTGTGGTTCTCCTCGAAGCAAGGAAATGGTGAATCCCACCTTGGTGATTTCCAGAGAGAATGTCCTTGGCTGCAGATCAAAGTAGAGCTGACAGGCATTCCGAAAAGCTCTAAACTGGCTTTGATCACCGAAGAACTTTGCGGGGGCTGTAACTCAAGGCTCGGGGGGGTAACAACATTACTGGAGGGTAGGCAGAGACCCCAGTGGATGTAGCAGGCATGGATATGGTGGAAGAGGCAGCAGAAGTCGCAGCGGAAGTCACAGCAGAAGTCGCCAGTCCGTGAACGCGATCCTCTAGCCGAGCGTAGTCTTCCTGCAGGGATGTCATCGTTTGGGAGAGGAAAGCGAGATGCTGGCAGATCTCTTCCAATGGAGAGGATCCTCCTGCAGGCTCAGTCATGGCTGTTTGGTACTGTCACGTACCTGGATCGTGAGCCTGACGTGTAGAGGAGAGCCTCTGTTGCCGCACCGGCTTGTGGGCCCCTGAGGTTGAGACAGCGGCCACGGAAGCACGGTGACGCAGGAGTGCCTAGGATCAGTCCAATATAGTGGCTGAATGCTCGTAGCTGGAGATGCAGCAGGCAATCAGTTGGCTGGGTAGACCAGGACGGTGGCAGACTGGATCGCAGATGGAAACAGGAACTGGTGCGATTTGCAGAGCAGAACTGCAGCAGACTGGAGGAACAGGTGCAGAGTCAGGCAGATCGGATTGGAGACGTACTGGTGGAACAGGCAGAGCAGCAGGCAGAAGAGAAGTCCAAAACAAGCCGAGGTCAGGGTATCAAGCAGACAAGGTTAGTGAGGGCAAGTGGGGTCACGGATCAGAAGTCAGCACAGATAATGGGTTTCAGGACACACAGAAGCTGCAGACCAAACAGCAAGGAGTCTTTGGTGCACTCACTTTAAATAGTCCCTCTGGTGCCAATGTTGGTGACAGGCACACGCGCACGCGCCGATGCGCCTTGAATGTGCGTGTCTGCCGTGCAATTCCTATTGCACGGCCATGCCTTCCCTGACCGGTGTGTTTGCTTCAGCGCTCATTCATTTGGATGGCCATTGGATTTTTGTACTTACCTGTAAAATCTATTTCTTGGAGTACATCACAGGACACAGAGGAGGCTATAAATCATGACTAACTGGTTTATGCACCACCTATACGTGAATAGACATGGGCAGAAAGAACAGACTGGAGTCCCCCTATTTAACCCCTTCAGGAAGTTCCTCAATTTTGTAGCAAGCAATGACCCTCCAGAAAAGAGAGGAGGGAGTTCTGTGTCCTGTGATGTACTCCAAGAAAGATTTTACAGATAAGTATAAAAATCATATTTTCTCTATTGTGCATCACAGGTCACAGAGCAGGCTATAAATTATGACTACATCTGACATTCCAAAGCAATGCACATGAGGGGAGGGAGTGACCGTTGTGACGAACGCGAGTGTCAGATCCCCGCCCTCCGCGCTAATCTTGCGTCGAAGGACCGGCCAACCTCACACTACGCTGTCACCTGCGTAACAATGCCCCTCTCAGCTGCGTCCAGCCCAAAGATTTTCCAGCTTGCGGGACGACAATCTGAGTGCCAGCAGCCTGAGAGCGATTGTTACCGGGCTAATGTCACAATTAACCCTTTCTCTGCCACCACCCCGGTTTAAACAACGCCGAGCCAGGGGATACTCGTGATTTCAACAATACCAATTATGATTTTAGATTAAGCGTCTGCAGCCTACACTGTCACCACAGACAGGTCTGCGCAGAGCCCTACAGTAGCGCTCTTCAAGAGGCAGGTTCGTTATAGCTTGCATTAAGAGTTTCAGAGGCAAGAGTAACACTTTTCAACATAAGGGTTTATTTTGAAAAGGGTCAAGTTGATGCAATAAAATGTTACAGAAAAATATGTTTCAAGAGATAATACTATACAGCCACAAGGTTAAGGTAGAAATTAGAAGTAGAAGAATACTTGCAATTAAATGTCCAAAGGTTGATCAGCGTTCGATCGATGAATCCGGTTCTCAACTTGCAGAAGGTTCCTGCTTAAATGTTAAAAGGGAACTCCACAGATCTTGCTTGTTTGATGGTGAAAGGAGAACTGCTTGTGTGATCTGAGAGCTCCTTTTTCTCTCAAACTCCAGGGGGTGTTGACAGTGATCAGTGCCCAATCGGTGGGTCCTTCTAATGTAGGGGTGGGGTCCGGGGAGGTTCCCCACTCATGCCTACCTTATGTACACTTCTTGAGATACATTTTCATATCTCTGCATCTCCAAGGTTTTACATACTAACAATATTCATTTTCTCGTTTAGCGTGATTTTACCGTTAATTTAAATCCAAACATGGCCAGCCTGTCAGCTCTAGTCGAGCTAGGGGAAAGAAAGGCTATCCCTCGTTTTTCCTATGGCCTATCATATCCGTGTCTGGACTTGAAACGTTACAAATTCTCTTAGGAGACTGAATATATTCATGTTATGACAGTGTGTTTTGTTATTTGGAAGTTATGAAACATGTTGAATTTCCATACTCAATTCTTCCTGTGTAAAGCTTGAGGGTCACTCAGGGTTTTACGACCCTGGCCTGTTATAACTCTGAGGCTTTACAAAGGTGACAGCTTTACGACCGGTCAGGAACTGCTAAGCCCCTTATCAAACCTAGCTTCCTCTGCCGAGATAAGAGATGTTGATGTAGAAAGCTTAGAGGGTGAAAAAACACTCTGAAATAGAAAGCTGCAAATTCCTTAAGGATGAGGGAGGGGATGAGGGGGTTGGAGAGTTCAATTCAAATGTACAAGGTTTAGCTAAAACTTTCATGGGAGCTTCTAACACAAAATGGATGCCTGCCCCACCAAAATGGTTGCACTAATGCTCTAGGCAGGTGTCCATTTTGTGAGATCGTCACACCTCCCCCTTAAGTGGTTGCATGGGAGGGAACTACAATTTCCCTCCTGACGCAACCGTCTCCTGCGGGCTCAGATTGACGGGACAGCCCATCAGCATTGCCATGGGTGCTGCCTTTCTTATGCTGGATAGTGAAATCGTATTCCTGCAGAATTAAGCTCCACCGAAGGAGTTTACCATTCTCCCCAGCAACACGATTCAGCCAGCTTAATGGATTGTGATCGGTGATCACAGTGAAATGCCGTCCATAAAGATACGTTTGTAACTTTTGGAGAGCCCACACGATCGCCAGACACTCCTTTTCGATCGTGGCATATGCTACTTCCCTGGGGAGCAGCTTCCGGCTCAGAGGATGGGATGCTCCTCTCCGGCCTCATCCACCTGGCTCAGAACTGCACCCAATCCATAGGCAGAGGCATCCGTCTGCACTAGGAAGCGACGGGTGAAGTCAGGAGCCTGTAGGACAGGGGCGCTGGCCAGCGCCTCCTTCAAGGCCTGGAATGCCTGCTCACATTCTGGTGTCCAGGACACCACCTTGGGCAGTTTCTTTTTGGTTAGGTCAGTCAGAGGTTTGGCCAAGCTGCTATAGTTACATACAAATTTCCTATTGTAGCCAGCGGTCCCCAAGAAAGACATATAACCTGCTTCTTGGTTTGGGGGGTAGGCCAGGCCAGGGTGGCCTCAACCTTCCCCGTCTCGGGTTTCAGGGTGCCTCCTCCTACCTGGTGTCCAAAGTAATGCACATCAGTCATGCCGATCTGACACCTACTGGGTTTGACAGTCAGATTGGCAGCTGTCAACCGGTCCAGGACCTGTGACAGGTGCACCAGGTGTTCTTCCCAGGTAGGGCTGAACACAGCGATGTCATCCAGGTAGGCTACAGCAAAAGTTTCCAGCCCCTCCAGTAAGTCATTCATGACTCTCTGGAAGGTAGCTGGGGCATTCTTCATCCCAAACGGCATGACGGTAAATTCGAACAAGCCGAATGGGGTGATGAAAGCCGACTTTTCCCGAGCCTCAGGGGCCAGAGGAATTTGCCAGTACCCCCTGCTCAAATCCATGATTGTTACATAGTGGGCAGCCGCCAACCTATCTAACAACTCATTGATCCTGGGCACGGGGTAGGCATCTGCAGTGGTGATGACATTCAGCTTCCGATAGTCCACACAGAACCTGGTCGTCTGATCCTTTTTGGGGACCAGGACTACTGGGGACGCCCAGGCGCTGTGGGACTTCTGAATCACCCCCAGCTGCAGCATTTCCTCCACTTCCCTTTTCATGTCGGCCAGCACCTCCAGGGAGACGCGATATGCCGAATGTCTAATAGGAGGATGTGCCCCCGTGTCCACCTGGTGGATAGCGAGGTGCGTCCTCCCAGGTTTCCCTGTAAACCTGCTACCATGTACTGCCAGCACTCTCTTTAGTCCAGGTATCTGGGTGGGGGTCAGTTTGGGGCTTATCAGGAGTTCCGAGTTAACCTCCCTGGTGTCAGCTAACAGGTCTAAAAGTGGATCAGCCTCCTCAGGCTCTGGCCTGCTGCAGACCGGCATGACATAGGCCGTGCGCTCATGATAGGCTTTGAGCATGTTCACATGAATGGCCCTCTGCCGTCTACTCCCTTCTCCCAACCTGACCAAGTAGGTGACCTCATTCAGACGCTTGGTGATGGTGTATGGGCCTTCCCATGCTGCTTGGAGTTTGTTCTTCCGCAGGGGAAGCAGAACATACACCTGTTGACCATCACTATAGGTCCGCTCCCTAGCATTATGGTCATACCACTGTTTCTGCCGGGCCTGGGCCCTTCCCATGTTTTCCCGCACCATTCCCACCAGCGTCTCCATTCTGTCTCGGAATTTTAGGACGTAATCCACAACAGAGACCTCTGGGTCGGCAATCTTGCCCTCCCAGTTCTCGCGGATTAGGTCCAGGGGCCCTCTTACCCTCCGTCCGTACAGAAGTTCAAATGGCGAAAAGCCTGTGGACTCCTGAGGCACCTCCCTATAAGCAAACAGCAGATATCGTTCCCAGTCCTTGCCCTGGGAGTGCACAAAGGTGCACAACATTTGTTTCAGGGTACCATTGAAACGCTCGCACAAGCCGTTGGTTTGTGGATGATAGGCACTAGCCATGATATGCGTCATCTGTATTTGCCGACAGAGAGCTTGCATCAAGTCAGACACAAACTGAGGACCTTTATCGCTAATGAGCTCGGCAGGGAACCCCACTCTTGTGAAGATTCCCAGCAGAGCATCAGCGACCTTGTCTGCCCGGAGGCAGGAGAGAGCCACCGCCTCTGGATAACGAGTGGCATAATCGACAACTGTCAGGATATAACGTTTGCCTGAACTGCTAGGGATGGCCAAAGGCCCAATGATATCCACCGCCACCCTCTTAAAAGGTTTGTCAATCACAGGCAAAGATTTTAGCGGAGCCCGCTGTATATCCCCTGCCTCACCCACTCGCTGGCAGGTAACACAGGACCGACAGTAGTCAGTAGGGATGAGCTTCGAGTTCGAGTCGAACTCATGTTCGACTCGAACATTGCCTGTTCGCCCGTTCGCCGAACAGCGAACAAATTGGGGTGTTCGCGGCAAATTCGAAAAATCTATGGGAGAAATCTAAAGTGCTAATTATAAAGGCTTATATGCAAGTTATTGTCCTAAAAAGTGTTTGGGGACCCGGGTCCTGCCCCAGGGGACATGTATCAATGCAAAAAAAGTTTTAAAAACGGCCGTTTTTTCGGGAGCAGTGATTTTAATAATGCTTAAAGTGAAACAGTAAAAGTGAAATATTCCTTTAAATTTCGTACCTGGGGGGTGTGTATGATATGCATGTAAAGTGGCGCATGTTTCCCGTGCTTAGAACTGTCCCTGCAAAAAATGTCATTTTTGAAAGAAAAAAAGTCATTTAAAACTCACTCGCGGCTATTATTGAATTGTCGGCTCCCGGCAATACATACAAAAGACATTGATAAAAAAAAAAAAAAAAAGCGTGGGGGTACCCCAGAATTCAATTACCAGGCCCTTCAGGTCTGGAATGGATATTAAGGGGAACCCCGCCGCAAATTTTAAAAAAAATGACGTGGGGTTCCCCCAAATATCCATTCCAGGCCCTTCAGATCTGGCATGGATTTTAAGGGGAACTCCACCCCAAATGTTTAAAAAAATGGCGTGGAGTCCCCCTAAAAATCCATACCAGACCCCTTATCCGAGCACGCAACCTGGCTGGCCGCAGGGGAAGAGGGGGGGACGAGAGAGCGGCCCCCCCTCCCTCCTGAACCGTACCAGGCCACATGCCCTCAACATGGGGAGGATGTCCCCATGTTGATGGGGACAAGGGCCTCATCCCCACAACCCTTGCCCGGTGGTTGTGGGGGTCTGCGGGCGGGGGGCTTATCGGAATCTGGAAGACCCCTTTAACAAATGGGACCCCCAGATCCCGGCCCCCCCTATGTGAATTGGTAAGGGGTACATTGTACCCCTACCATTTCACGAAGAAAGCGTAAATTTTTTTTAAAAAAACACACAAACACCTTGAAAAAGTCCTTTATTTAAAAAAAAAAAACATTCCAGCGGTGAAATCCAGTGTCCCGCGGCGATCCCGATGTTCAGTGCTGTCCTTCATTGGTTGTGCCTGAGCGGACCTGATGGGGAACTCCCTCTCAGTGTTTTAAATGTATAGACCCCGCCCCTTCTAAAGTTCCCCATCAGGTCCGCTCAGCGGACCAGATGCGGAACATGAGAAGGGGCGGGTCTATACATGTATTACCAAAGTGAGAGAAGTTCCCCATCAGGTCCGCCCCCTCGGTATATCGGACCCGCCTACGTCATTGGCCTGAGCGGGGAACTTCCTTCACTGTGTAATTTAAATTCACACAGTGAAGGAAGTTTCCCCGCTCAGGCCAATGACGTAGGCGGGGTCTGACATACCGAGGGGGCGGACCTGATGGGGAACTCCCTTCACTGTGTAATACATGTATAGAGTCTATACAGGCATACCCCACTTTTAAGTACACAATGGGACCAGAGCATGTATGTAAAACGAAAATGTACTTAAAGTGAAACAATACCTTTTTTTCACTTCTAGGCTGTAGTGGGGGGTCAGGGGCTGTAGTGGGGGTGTCAGGGGCTGTAGTGGGGGTGTCAGGGGCACACTGGAACAGGCCGGGCTATGCTCTTGGAGCTTCAGCTCCTTCTACTGCGGCTGCAAAATGTCTGTACAGTACTTGTGAGGAACTTTACATATACTCACGGGTATGTCCTTACTCGCGAGTGTATGTAAAGTGAGTGTACTTAAAGCGGGGTATGCCTGTACATGTATTACACAGTGAAGGGAGTTCCCCATCAGGTCCGCCCCCTCGGTATGTCAGACCCCGCCTACATCATTGGCCTGAGCGGGGAAACTTCCTTCACTGTGTAAATTTAAATTACACAGTGAAGGAAGTTCCCCGCTCAGGCTAATGACGTAGGCGGGTCCGACATACCGAGGGGGCGGACCTGATGGGGAACTTCTCTCACTTTGGTAATACATGTATAGACCCCGCCCCTTCTCATGTTCCGCATCTGGTCCGCTGAGCGGACCTGATGGGGAACTTTAGAAGGGGCGGGGTCTATACATTTAAAACACTGAGAGGGAGTTCCCCATCAGGTCCGCTCAGGCACAGCCAATGAAGGACAGCGCTGGACATCAGGATCGCCGCGGGACACTGGATTTCACCGCTGGAATGGTTTTTTTTTTTTTTTGGTTTTTTTTTTTTTAATAAAGGACTTTTTCAAGGTGTTTGTGTGTTTTTTTAAACATTTTTTTACGCTTTCTTCGTGAAATGGTAGGGGTACAATGTACCCCTTACCAATTCACATAGGGGGGGCGGGATCTGGGGGTCCCCTTTGTTAAAGGGGTCTTCCAGATTCCGATAAGCCCCCCGCCCGCAGGCCCCCACAACCACCGGGCAAGGGTTGTGGGGATGAGGCCCTTGTCCCCATCAACATGGGGACATCCTCCCCATGTTGAGGGCATGTGGCCTGGTATGGTTCAGGAGGGAGGGGGGGCCGCTCTCTCGTCCCCCCCTCTTCCCCTGCGGCCGGCCAGGTTGCGTGCTCGGATAAGGGGTCTGGTATGGATTTTTAGGGGGACTCCACGCCATTTTTTTTTAATTTGGGGTGGAGTTCCCCTTAAAATCCATGCCAGATCTGAAGGGCCTGGAATGGATATTTGGGGGAACCCCACGTCCTTTTTTTTTTTAATTTGCGGCGGGGTTCCCCTTAATATCCATTCCAGACCTGAAGGGCCTGGTAAATGAATTCTGGGGAACCCCCACGCTTTTTTTTTTTTTTTTTAATCAAAGACTTTTGTATGTATTGCCGGGAGCCGACAATTCATTAATAGCCGCGAGTGAGTTTTAAATGACTTTTTTTCTTTCAAAAATGACATTTTTTGCAGGGACAGTTCTAAGCACGGGAAACATGCGCTACTTTACATGCATATCATACACACCCCCCAGGTATGAAATTTAAAGGAATATTTCACTTTTATTTTTTCATTTTAAGCATTGTTAAAATCACCGCTCCTGAAAAAACGGCAGTTTTTAAAACTTTTTTTTGCATTGATACATGTCCCCTGGGGCAGGACCCGGGTCCCCAAACACTTTTTAGGACAATAACTTGCATATAAGCCTTTATAATTAGCACTTTAGATTTCGAACGTTCGAGTCCATTGTATTTAATAGGGTTCTAAAGTTCACACGAACATTTTGTCTGTTCGCAGGTTCTGGTGCGAACCGAACAGGGGGGTGTTCGGCTCATTCCTGGTAGTCAGCTATGTCAGTGTGCATCGTAGGCCAGTAAAAGTTATGCACCAACCGACTTCGGGTCTTCTTGATCCCCAAGTGCCCTGCTAGGGGAATCTTATGAGCCACTTTTAGCAGCTGTCCTCTAACTGCACTGGGTACAACTAGCTGCCTGCTACCTGTGTCAGCCTAATCCCCCTCTGCAGGCAGACTTTCCCTGTACAGCTTCCCTTTTTCCCAGTATACCTTTTGTTTGTCATTCTCTGCAGGGGGCCACTCAGCTGAACTCCTGAGCCGTGCTAGTGTTTGGTCTGTCTGCGGTGCTGTTTCAAAGGTGGAACCACAAGTCCCAGCCAGCAGTCCTGTGGCAAACAAGGACGGCTGCTGAGGCTCACCAGAGGTGGGGTCCGCTGAGTCAGAACAGGGAGAGGGCCCAGAGACCTCCTCCTGCTGTTCTGCGATCAGGGCTGGCACCTCGGCCGCCTTAGCCGCACTGCGAGTACACACCAATACTGGCAATACATTATCATCATTACCATCATCATCATCATCATCATCAGCATCATATTTAACATCTACCATTGCAGTGTCATTGGAACATACATCATTTAACTTCCCAAGCAAGGGGGTCTCCTCTCCTGTTGGTACATCAGGGGGACCTTGCACTTCAAATTCACCCTCCCCCTCCCTCTGTCCATCCACTGGTTGCCCAGACATTACCCCAACATCTGTAAACAGTACCTTAGTAGATCCAGAGAGTTCCGCGGGAGCATCCTGGGTGCTCTCAGCAGGGCCATAGTGAGAGTGCATGGGGCCTAAATCAGTACCCAACAACACAGGAGTGGGGATCTCTTCCGAGACACCCACCTCCCTCATCCCACTTCCGGCACCCCAATCGAGGAACACATAGGCACGGGGCACACAGGAACGGGTTCCCCCAACTCCCTTGAGGGTAAGAAACTTTTCTGGGATGATGTCTGTTTCTTCTATCACTTCTGGTCTGACCAAAGTGACTTCAGCTCCGGTGTCACGAAAGCCCACTACGGTCCGGTGACCCACAATGACGGGTTGCAAGTTGGCATTGGTTCCTGGAGGATTGCCACTGACGAACATCACAGCAGAAGGGTGGCTGGCCGGATGGCCAGGTGATGTCAGCTTCTTCTGCTCAGGGCACTGGTTCCTGAGATGTCCGGCTTTCCCACAGGTGTAGCATTTGCGGTTGTCAGTCGGGGATGCCTTTGCACCAGGAACTGCAGGTTCCGACCGCTGAGGAACTTGGTTGGCCGGCAGAGGAGAGGTTGTCACGTGCGATTTTCCTCCTTTCCAGCCACTCGGAGGAGCCTTGCGATGATCAGGTAGCCGAGAGTGGATATAGGTATCTGCCAGTTCTGCTGCTACTTTGGCAGAGGTTGGCTTTCGCTCCAGCACAAACTGTCTGACATCCGCAGGACAGATGTGCAAAAGTTGATCTTCAATCATAAGATCTTCCAGGGATTCAAAAGAATCGGCATTCATGCCTTTAGTCCATTGCCGGAATGTGGTGCGTAAGCGACTTTCCACATCCAGGTATGAGTCCCCAGGCCCTTTTTGCAAGAACCTAAAACGCTTCCGGTACACTTCCGGGGTTAGCTGAAACTTTTGGATGATTGCAGCCTTCAGGGCCTCATAATCGTTGCACTGCCCTTCTGACAGTTCAACATAAGCATCCAGGGCCTTGCCTCGTAGCCCTGGCGTCAGGTACCGGGCCCACTGTGCTGGGGGCAGATGGTACTGACGGCAAGTTTTTTCAAACGACAGTAGATACACGTCAATGTCACTGTCCTTTTCCATAACAGGAAATTTAGCTGCCGGGATCACTGGCAGAGAGGCATCCCTGTGCTCTAGGGATCCGGGGTTCTGAACTTGTCGCTGCTGCTGGAGCCTAGCCATCTCCAGTTCGTGACGACGATCAGCCTGGCGTTCCTCTCGCTCAGCCGCAGCCCTGCGCTCCTCTCGCTCAGCCGCAGCCTGGCGTTCGAGAAATTGCAGGTACACCATAGGATCCGTCTCCCTAAGGCGTTGTAGCGTTTCCTGCACTTGAGGAGAGTCTATGCTGGTTGCAGACAATCTGAGACTGGCCTGCTCAGGCAGTGGCTTGGAGGTGACAATCCGTGGTATTTCAGTGTCAGTTACTGCTGGCTCATCCTGTGAAGCCACCTCTGATCCACTGAGCTCTGGAGTAGTGGAAACCCCTTCTGGTCCAGTTTCCTCCAGGTTCTGGTTTGCCTGGATATCAAACTCCTGTAGGGCATGTATCAAGCCTTCACGATTTTTTCCACCAACGTCAATTCCTCTTCCTGCACACTCAGCAGTCAGTTCATTTTTGTTCATCTTCTTATATGCTGGTAACCCAGACATTTTGCAAGCAGAAAATATAGCAAAGAAAGCAGAGGTAGGAAAAGGGGGTAGGAAAGAGCTGTTGCTGTATGTCTCTCTTTAACATAAAAAATAAAAAATAAAATAAAATATGCACCAGCTTGTCTCTAAAGACTGTTTCCACAAAGGTTACAATCCTTCAGTGCAGGGCTAATTCCTAACAATGCACTGAATACTCTTAATGCAAAACTATCCCGCTACGCTGCCAGCCAAATGTGACGAACGCGAGTGTCAGATCCCCGCCCTCCGCGCTAATCTTGCGTCGAAGGACCGGCCAAACTCACACTACGCTGTCACTTGCGTAACAATGCCCCTCTCAGCTGCGTCCAGCCCAAAGATTTTCCAGCTTGCGGGACGACAATCTGAGTGCCAGCAGCCTGAGAGCGATTGTTACCGGGCTAATGTCACAATTAACCCTTTCTCTGCCACCACCCCGGTTTAAACAACGGCGAGCAAGGGGATACTCGTGATTTCAACAATACCAATTATGATTTTAGATTAAGCGTCTGCAGCCTACACTGTCACCACAGACAGGTCTGCGCAGAGCCCTACAGTGGCGCTCTTCAAGAGGCAGGTTTGTTATAGCTTGCATTAAGAGTTTCAGAGACAAGAGTAACACTTTTCAACATAAGGGTTTATTTTGAAAAGGGTCAAGTTGATGCAATAAAATGTTACAGAAAAATATGTTTCAAGAGATAATACTATACAGCCACAAGGTTAAGGTAGAAATTAGAAGTAGAAGAATACTTGCAATTAAATGTCCAAAGGTTGATCGGCGTTCGATCGATGAATCCGGTTCTCAACTTGCAGAAGGTTCCTGCTTAAATGTTAAAAGGGAACTCCACAGATCTTGCTTGTTTGATGGTGAAAGGAGAACTGCTTGTGTGATCTGAGAGCTCCTTTTTCTCTCAAACTCCAGGGGGTGTTGACAGTGATCAGTGCCCAATAGGCGGGTCCTTCTAATGTAGGGTTGGGGTCCGGGGAGGTTCCCCACTCATGCCTACCTTATGTACACTTCTTGAGATACATTTTCATATCTCTGCATCTCCAAGGTTTTACATACTAACAATATTCATTTTCTCGTTCAGCGTGATTTTACCGTTAATTTAAATCCAAACATGGCCAGCCTGTCAGCTCTAGTCGAGCTAGGGGAAAGAAAGGCTATCCCTCATTTTCCCTATGGCCTATCATATCCGTGTCTGGACTTGAAACGTTACAAATTCTCTTAGGAGACTGAATATATTCATGTTATGAGTGTGTGTTTTGTTATTTGGAAGTTATGAAACATGTTGAATTTCCATACTCAATTCTTCCTGTGTAAAGCTTGAGGGTCACTCAGGGTTTTATGACCCTGGCCTGTTATAACTCTGAGGCTTTACAAAGGTGACAGCTTTACGACCGGTCAGGAACTGCTAAGCCCCTTATCAAACCTAGCTTCCTCTGCCGAGATAAGAGATGTTTGATGTAGAAAGCTTAGAGGGTGAAAAAACACTCTTTGAAATAGAAAGCTGCAAATTCCTTAAGGATGAGGGAGGGGATGAGGGGGTTGGAGAGTTCAATTCAAATGTACAAGGTTTAGCTAAAACTTTCATGGGAGCTTCTAACACAAAATGGATGCCTGCCCCACCAAAATGGTTGCACTAATGCTCTAGGCAGGTGTTCATTTTGTGAGATCGTCACAACCGTAACCACCATCAGGCCCAGGGAAACTACTTTGCAGCCAAAAGCAGGATCCTCAGCAGCCTTTACATTCTCCTGGTAAAACCTTGTAAAGGTGTGTACTGAAGACCAGGTTGCAATAAAAAGATCTTATTGCCACAGACATTTACAAACATGTCTTGACAGCCCAAACTACATCTAATGTGTGCTGGGCTTTCTCTCCTGGCGACTGAAAAAAGGAAGGTAAGACTATATCTTGTTTCAAATTAAAGCTCAAAGCCACCTTCGGCAAAAGAATGATGGATGAGAATGCAGTACAACCTTAGCGTGATAGAGAACTAAAAATGGCTCCCTACAGGAATAAGTCACCATTTGTGAATCTCCTTGCCACCAAAAAAAACAAAAAACACTTTCTGAGTCAATAGGACTAACGGATACCTATGAATTGGCTTTAATGGTGGCTTTTGCAAAACAGACTAAACCAAATTCAAGTCCCATGGACACAGGAGACTTAACAGGTGAAACAATACATGTTACCCCCTAAACAAACATGCATTTCAATGAATGAGAAGCAATTGGTCTCTGGAAAAAACTGCGAGCGCCGATATCTGGCCTTTTATGGTACTTTATTTTTTATTTTTTTCAAAGGGCATGGTACAGAGGCATACAGTAAATACTATACAATCTTAACCCACCATACAACAACATAAAACCTGCATTACATTATATGGAACGTTATACATCTCATATGACTGAACATATGTTGGGTACGTAGGGAGTCATATCCACTACATATTTTACAAGTCATTACCCAGACCCCATGTAGCCTCCACTAGGGTACCCCCCTGTAACCAGCCCAAATTAAATTTTATTCATATGGAAATATACAGTGATGGTGGACAGAAAACAAAGAAAAATAAAGATAGAGGTAAAATAAGGATGACAGAACAACCTACCCGGAAAAATAATGAAAACCTAGTATTAAAAACGAAGAAGAAAAAAAAAAAGAACACAAAAAAAAGGGAAATTTAATAATAAAAGGGAGAGGGAGAAGAGGGAAAGGGTAAATACACATTCCCAGGCCAGTATAACTGTTGGCAAGGGAGGTGGAGACCCCAGCCTCAAGGTGTAAAGAGGGCCTTCCCTTCCTCCGAAACTATAAATTTATTCAATTGGGCCCACGTTTCTAAATAAATCTCATATCGGTTTTGCACCGATAATAACAAATCCTCCATCTTGTTCACCTCTTTAATCCGTGTAAACCATACAAAGATTGTTGGAGGTCTCGTATCTCTCCACTGCCGTGCTATACACGCTCTAGCTGCGTTAATGAGGTGTCGCAGAATTGATTTGCTATATATTTTCCCCGGTATGTTCGAGACATGTAACAAAAATAACGCCGGATCTTCTGGGAAATTATACTTCGTGAATTTCTGTTCTATCCGACGTACCTCTTTCCAGAAGTACTCTAGCTTCCTACACGACCAGAAAACATGAAGTAATGTCCCTCTTTCCTCATGGCACCTCCAGCAATTATCCGAAATCGCCAGAGAATATTTATTAAGTAGTGAGGGTGTACGGTACCATCTTGTCATATTTTAAAGTTAGTTTCTTGTGTCCGTGTGGATATTGAGGATTTTAACGCTAATTTTATAATCTGCCTGTGTTGAGCCTGAGTAAGCGTCCTATCTAGCGTAGTTTCCCATTTCCTTATATAGGGAGGGACATACTCATCAGGAGGGGAAACCAATAATGCATACATTTGCAAAAGTGTATGAGAACCGGGGCCCGTTTCCTCACATAATTATTCTAAGGGAGTCTGAGGTTGCTGAAACCTATCCGGCGATGGGAGTGTCTTAAGGAAGTGTCGCAACTGAGCTCCACTCCAAAAATCCAGACAAAAGCATTCACTGGATGAGGTTAGCTCACCCATTGAGGGCCACGTCCCTGTCGCTGTTTGTACAAAGTGCGAAGCCTGATAACATTGCGAGTCTAATGCCGCGTACACACGACCGTTTTTCATGACGAGAAAAATGCAATTTTTTTAATTGGTCATTAAAAACGACAGTGTGTAGGCTCCAGAGCATTTTTCTCTAAAGCCTCGTACACATGGCTGAAAATCTCGTCAAGAAAAAACACGTTGTTTTTCTTGACGAGATTCTTGGACAAGAAACTTGTCCCGGCCGAGTGTACACACGCTCGATTCAAAGAACCCGCGGTTCTTTGAATGGAGCGAACGCGGTGACGTCATCGACTACGACGAGCGTGCGCTCGTCACATTCGATGCCGTCGCCGCCATCTTGCTACACCCTATCTATGCCTAGGAAGCTACCGCGCATGCGTCAAAGTCATTTCGAGCATGCGCGGGCTTCCCGGAGGACAGGTAAGTGCACACACACACAATTTTCTCGTCGAGAAACAGGCTGACGAGAATCTCAACGAGAAAATAGAGAGCAGGTTCTCTATATTTCTCGTCGAGATTCTTGTCGGTTTTCTTGATGAGAAACCATACACACGAACTATTTTCTCGGCAAGAAAGCTATCTCGGCAGGTTTCTTGCCGAGAAACTCGTTCGTGTGTACGAGGCTTAAGAGAAAAATGGCCATTAAAAATGTAGAACCTGCTCTATTTTTTCTCGTCGTTTTTCACGTCGTCGTTTTTCTCGTCGTGAAAAACGGCCATGTGTACGCGGCATAATAGTTTTCTAAATGGTCCCTTCTGTAATCCCGGAGGGAAGCGTGGGTTCCCTACAATAGGATACAGGGGGGAATTATCAGGTGATGGCAAAGTAGTAGAACATATTCAAGAGCATATACGCAGGGTGGGACCCAAGGTTGGGTGTTTTTTGAGAGCAGGACCTAGATCTCCAAAGCACCAAACCGCACGACACAAGTTGGACCTCACACTGTGATTGCTCTATCTTTGGCCATATTTTAAAACTTGCATGCCTACACCAATCTATTAGTCTCACCATATGGGCCACCTGATAATATTTCTGCATATTTGGTACCGCTATCCCCCCATATTGTTTAGGCATGGTCATTAAATGTCTTTGTGATTTGGGCCTTTAATGTGATCAGATAAAGTCAGTTATTAACGCGCAAACCTGTTGAAAAAATTCTGGGGTATTTGAATGGGTAAAGTTTGGAAAAGATAAGAAAATTTAGGCAAAATTTAAATTTTTATAATATTATAACCACGAAAATATGCCCTGGTACCATTTTAAAAGTAAGATTCTCACTCTACCAAGTAGAGGTGGAAAATTCAGCCTGTAGATTTGGTCCAATTTAGGTGGAATGAGCGTGCCCAGGTATTTAAGGCCTGTATAGGTCCATCTAAACTTAAAGTTAATTTTTAAGGCATTGGTTTGACTCAGCGACATTGATACCCCCATTGCCTCTGATTTAGACATGTTAATTTTTAAATTAGACAGTGCACCATATTGGTCCACTTCTCTTAAAAGATTTGGCATAGATGTAGCCTTTTATGGTACTTAAGACCAAATTTATTTCCAACCCCAAATGGAAGGCCAAAATGCAACCAGTCACGTACTTATCATAAAGACAAACCACCACAGCACACAGATAACCTCAGCTTCCAGTCCCCAAAGTAGGATAGGAGAAACAGGTATCCCAAACAGGCAGAGAACAGGACCTTGTATCCTGCAACTTCCTTTAAAGATCTGGGCAGATCCAAGCGTGACATGAAGACAAAAAAATAGGAGAACTGGATCCCAATAAAAACATAGCAGCATTTTATTCACTCTGTAACGGCACCCCAAGTATGAAAGGGGTTAACGCCGTTTAGGATATTCCCTCTCTGGACACACATCCACTGTCGATCATCCACAGTCAGGCGACCGCTTCCCATAGGATTAATCCTTCCAAACATACGAGACAAACACTGTATGAAGTTTCCAACTGGACTGACCATCTTTAATGACAAACTCCCAGTTTTATACACACAGAGAGGAGGTTCTTACATTCTCCTCAGACAATACACCTTTGACCAGACCTAATTTAAATGAGCTAATTAACTACAGTGATGACTCAGACACATGACCTTTAGGCTAGCCTCACTGTCTCCCAATACACATCTGACATCTTAGCAGACACAGGTGGGGGCTGGATGTAGTGACATTAGCATCTAACAGTATGTGTCACAACATCACAAAGGAGTCACTTTTCAGTTAACCTGTTGAGTTCATAATCAAACAGTAAATAGTTCTTTACAGGTATCCTGGAGAATATTGTGGAAAAATATCACTGTCCCATTTTAAAGCAATCCAAGACATATTCTTAATGTCCATTATTTTCTTGCTTACCCTGTGCCCAAAGTGACCCCTGTCACACACTCCATAAATAAAGCACACTTGCATAAAAGCAGCTCAGTGTGACTGCTAATGTTCACCCAGTATAGCGTCTGTTGCCACCGTTTCACCTTGTAGCGGCTCTCTGCATCTGACGGTCTGTGGACATGGCACAAGGGATGGTCAGAGATTGCAGACATGGCACAGGGAATGGTCAGTCTGCAGACATGGCACAAGGGACGGTCAGAGACTGTGGACATGGCACAAGGGATGGTCAGAGGCTGCGGACATGGCACAAGAGATGGCCACCCCTGTCGTTTCTTCAGAACAGTGTTGTGACTGGTAGCTCCTGCGCGTGATGTCATCACCAGTCACAGCCCGAGTCCATGAACCCGGAAGCAGGCTTTGTTTTAAGGTAAGTTTAACATCTGCAATGCATACTAGCATATTATAAAATTACCTTGCAGGTGCAAAAAAAAAAAATGTCCAGCGGTTTACAACTGCTTTAAGAGAATCTGCTAGTGATTAGGAGTATACAGGGCCCTTGAGGGAGCGACAACATCCATGCACATTGGTGTACTCACGTGCCCTTAGTCAGAGAGGGAGAGCCTGCCCTCTGTCCCCTTGTTGCACCAGAGTGTAAATGGTCTCAGCTGTCACCACCGCCAGGAGCCTCAGGAAAAATGCCAGCTTCTTTTCTTTACAAGGATGGCCACCTGCTCTGCCCCATGATGTACTTCTGGTTCCGCGTGTGCACCCGCCATTCCTTGCTGTAGGAGCAAAAGAAAAAAAAAACAGGAGCACCTGTAGCCAGTGGTGACTCTAGGAACAATATATGGGTGGGGGCACATAAGATACCACAGTCAAAATTGGGGGGGGGCACTAATAATTTTCACCACTAAATCATACAACTGAAAAAAATGAACTAAGTGTATATAAATATGATTACAAAATATGAGAGTAATGCGGTATGCAATGATACCTTTTTTATTGTACTAATCTAACACTTAACCACTTCAGGGGGTGGTTTAGGTTGTGAAATAGCAAGTCCCCTCTCATCTTTGGCTAGCATTAAAGTTGTTAATTTTATCCGACAATTTTTTTTCCTCCAGAAAAGAGAGAGAGAGAAAGAGAGATTCTATCCTTCTGAACCAAAACATTACTATCCACATCGGACAATTATGAAAAATATACAATAGTTGTGGGGCCCAGATCATTTTTAAAAGATTGG
Source organism: Rana muscosa (assembly GCA_029206835.1). Taxonomy (NCBI): domain Eukaryota; kingdom Metazoa; phylum Chordata; class Amphibia; order Anura; family Ranidae; genus Rana; species Rana muscosa. Next base: position 123,960,031 of record CM055121.1, read on the forward strand.
CTAGGCCAATCACAGTTAATGGGAGTTTGCACCAGCTCCTACATTTATCTTTAAACCTAAGTAATAATGGTCTGAGGTTCAGATCCACATTTCGCATTAACTCGATCTCTAAATACTTAGCTTTGTGATTTATTTTAATTTGTTTTGCACAATCTGGTAGGGAGATGTTCGCATTGTGTAGAGGCATCAGAACAGATTTTTCCCAATTTATACGAAACCCTGAAAGCTGTCCAAATGCAGAGACAAGGGTCATGAGTTCCTCTAAAGATTTTGTGGGGTCACTCAGGAAGATGAGGGCGTCGTCTGCATATGGAGCTATTTTGTCCTCTCTTCCTGCACGTCAAAATCCCTCTATCCCCTCAGACTGTCTGATTGCAGCGGCTAATGGTTCCACTGCCAACGCAAACAGCAATGGGGATAGAGGGAAGCCCTGTCTAGTCCCCCCGTGACAATGAGAGAACTGGTGACATAGTGTCATTCAACCTCGCTTTTGGATCTTTATATAGTATTTTTTGCCAGGTTAAGAAGCCTTGACCTATGCCAAAGGCAGTCAATACTATCCATAAATACTTCCATTCTACCATATTGAATGCCTTCTGAGCATCCAATGACAAAATAGCACCAGTTCCCCACAAAACGGCACCAGTTCCCCACAAAATGGCACCAGTTCCCCTCAAAATGGCACCAGTTCAATTTTAGTCTCATCAGACCAGAGCACCTTCCTCCATACATTTTGGGAGTCTCCCACGTGCCTTTTGGCAAACTCAAAACCTGCCAGTTTGTTTTCTGCTGAAAGTAATGGCTTTCTTCTGGCCACTCTGCCATAAAGCCCAACTCTATGGAGCGTACAGCTTATTGTCGTCCTATGTACAGATATTCCAGTCTCTGCTGTGGAACTCTGCAGCTCCTCCAGGGTTACCTTAGGTCTCTGTGCTGCCTCTCTGATTATTGCCCTCCTTGCCCGGTCCATGAGTTTTGGTGTGCGGCCGTCTCTTGGCAAGTTTGCTGTTGTGCCATGTTTTTTCCATTTGGTTATGATAGATTTGATGGTGCTCCTAGGGATCATCAAAGATTTGGATATTTTTTTATAACCTAACCCTGACTTATACTTCTCAACAACATTGTCCCTTACTTGTTTGGAGAGGTCTTCATGGCAGTGTTTGGTTAGTGGTGCCTCTTGCTTAGGTGTTGCAGCCTCTGGGGCCTTTCAAAAAGGTGTGTATATGTAATGACAGATCATGTGACACTTAGATTGCACACAGGTGGACATTATTTCACTAATTATGTGATTGGTTGCACCAGAGCTTTTTATGGGCTTCATAACAAAGGGGGTGAATACATACGCACATGCCAATTATCAGTTTTTTATTTCTGAAAAATTGTTTTATGTATATATTTTTCTAAATTTACTTCACCAACTTAGACTATTGTGTTCTGATCCATTACATATAATTCAGATTAAAAAAACATTGAACTAAAGGCTGTAATGTAACAAAATAGGTAAAAAGCCAAGGGGGGTGAATACTTTTGCAAGGCACTGTATATAGAGAGGTTTGTCCTGATTTAGAAACTTGGAAGTGATCCACATACGTTCCCTACCTTAAAACAAGTGACATGTAGCGTCAAAATTGACCACCTTCCGCAACGGGGACACATATTAAGGTTATGCCTTAATTCCGTAACAATTAGAATGTATATGACAATATTTTAAATTAAAACATATATCTGTGGAGAACATTTCACATGAAACCGACCTACTGAATAAAAAAATATAATTATTAATTTAAAAAAAACTCATATTGTGAAATATACGGGCCATATTTGCTCATGGACAATGGCCCACACATCACATACAATAAATGAATGGAGAAATAAATGAAATGAGATTAAAAAATAAAAATTTTTTGTAAAAAATAAAATCTAAGACATCCTCCTCCTATGGAATGGTGATCAGGAATCCCTACATGATTTAATTCCAGGCCTCAATGGTAACGATAGGGGTATCTCTTTGGGTTATGAGGCAAGTGTAAGGGTTAATCCTGTGTCTAGGGTGGCCCCTTAACCTCTCAGACCTCAGATCGATGTATGATGCAATTGCAGATATATCTGGAGTCAATCCCAAGAACAGATTACACACACTCACTCAATTGTATGTTCTAGGAATTGTCTGTATTGGTGCGCGCTCTGGCGTCTTTTATATCAAGTTACGAATCATACACAATATTGGAAATAAAACATGCGCAGTAGATACACTTTCATATGCGGTTACAACTGGTTCAGACAAGTAGTCTTTGTTCTCCGGCTGCTGAGAACGAGAGAGTCTAAAACTTAGATAAGAAAGCGTGTGAAACAGTTCATTTACAAGAACTCAGGCTGATACAGATTCTGGAAAGCTAAACAGATATTCAAAGTGTTCATACTGATTGTAAAATGGAAGCTTGTGAATATGAGATGGCTGACAGAAAACAAATTGGATGCATGGCATTACCTTTTAACCCCCTCTTAAAGTCATAAATATGACTTTCTACAGGTCTGCAGCCTCCTGAAATCTACAGTTTTTTCTACGTTTGTTGTATTCATTTTCATAAAGCTGCAGATATTGTGTATATGCATGAGAGAGTTGGTCTGGTGTAGTACATTTGTTAATACAAAGCAAAAGTATCCCAGAGGTTGTATTTCTGTATGTAGTAAGTTTACTAATGGTGTTGTTAAGGGATTGATTTTTGTAACTACACAACTGACCTGTACCTGTAAAATTACTAGTGCGGATGGGAATACCCTTTGAAATATTAAATACTGACTTGGAGCACATACCTACTCCTTTGGAAGTGTTACCTAGCTGGACACACCACTCGGGTTCACGTATTCTTCCTAAGAGGTGTAGAAAGGAATGCTCTGGTTGCGGTATTCCTTTGAGACATTTTTTATACTCAAGGGTAAAGTATCATTCAACAAAGAATTGAGGCTTATGGGGACAGCCAAAAGAGGAACCTTAGCAGTTTCTGGGTGTAACTTACTACAAATCCAGCATTTCTCATAGCCTGACTTTTTAGCATAAGCATATTTAAATTTTATGGAAAAAATGAAGAGAAACTGCGCTAAAAGATTCAAAGTATGGAAAACCGGATATCTTAGGCAATATCACAGTTGCTTGTTGGGAGCTGCGATTTCTATGTAAATGTCAGTACTAGGATTCCTTTAGGACCCTGCACAACTCACCTGAAACAGCCTTTGCCTAGGAAACAACAGTGATTGGCCAGCTCACCTTTAAATCACCTGTATCATCATCCAATCAGTGCTCGTGATAGAGTTACCCTTGTGTGCCACTGTTTGATACAGCTGATATCTGCTCTGTGTATTTCGTGTATGACCCGGCTCGTTTGACCTTGCTAGCTCGCTTCTGATTCGGTACCGTTTGGACTCTGATCTACCTGTGTATGACCCAGCTTGCCTAGACTACGCTTTGCCTGATTCTACTGTAGTACCTTCATCTGCAACGGTGAACTACAAGCACCAGCCAACCTCCATCTGCAGAGGTGAACTACAAGCACCAGCCAACATCCATCTGCAGCGGTGAACTACAAGCACCAGCTAACATCCACCTTCATCTGCAGCGGTGAACTATAAGGTCCAGCCAACATCTACCTTTATCTGCAGCTGTGAACTACAAGTCCCAGCAGACCTGCTCATGGTATGTGCTCTTGTTCTTGAACTCTGCATAATCAGCACACCTGCACTGTTACCTGTTATCTGCTCCTAGCCTGACTGTAACGGCACCCCAAATCTAAAAGGGGTTAAACGCCGTTTAAGATCTCTTCCCTCTCCTGGACACACATTCACTGCCGATCCTCCACAGTCAGACGACCACTTCCCATAGGAATTAATCCTTCCAAAAGGACGAGACGCACTCTGTATCTTTCCAAAAATGAACTCCTTTATTATTGCAAAACATTACAACTTTTATATCCACAGAGAGAAGCTTCTGACCCTCCTCTCATCATACACCTCTGACCAGACCCAATTTACATGAGCCAATTAACTACAGTGAATGGCTCAGACACATGCCCTTTCTGTCTCCCAATCCGCATTATCAAAAGACTTCACACAATGAAAGGATCATTAGCATTACATAAGCAGACAGGTAACACCTCAGCATCTCTTCAATTAACCTGTCTGTCTGCTAGTTCCACAACCTATAATTACAGGCTTAACTTCCACAAGCCACAATAGACAATAGAATGTAATCACACACCATCACAGCAAGTATTACACAACCCCCACACACAGTATACATCCAATCTATATACAATATATATACAGCATTGAATCTGATTAGCACAGATCATAGTGGGGTTTTCCTTCACCCTGTGCCCCTAATAGGGACACAGGGTGATTGACACATAAGAGGCCTTGGGGAAGCTGAAGCAAGGGTATCTCATACTTTCTAAGGGATTCTGGATTCCCCGGGCCTTCCCGTTACATCTCTCCCCTTTCGGCAGGAGACTAACACAGCAGGCGACCCCAGACGGGTTGACTCCGAAGTTAGTCCATAGGTCCATTCTTCTAATGCCGGTATCCACACAGTACCCCAAATAAATTGCTCCAAACAGAGCATTACTTACCCAGCCAACCTCTGCCTCTCTCAGAGAACATACCCGCCTATGGGGAGAAGACAGGGTGACTGGGCTCAGTCCGTCATGTTGTTGGGGATCTGGGCCGACTGCCTAGCATCCCTGGGGTATACAAGTGTAGACTGAAGTCCCATCCACTTGTGGTGGGGGAAAATCCCCCAGTGCTTGCAAAGCAAGGCTGACATCCTCCTGTCTCAGTGTCACACCATTTTCTGAGGTTGTGTCAGTGAAGACCGAAGTCCCATCCAGTACCACAGGAACTCCCTCTTCTGTTAGTTGAGAGCAGAGGCCCGCGGCACTCTGCTCTGTGGCCAGCTCTTCTGCTGGGTTGCTGTGAGTGGAGACCGTAGTCTCATCCACCGACATCAGCTCAAGTTGCAGTTGTGTGCAGCGGCCAGTAGTATTCTGCCCTTCTGCCAGTGATTCAGCTGGGGGTAAAAGCTTTACCACCTCAGCTTGTTGCTGGAGAGAGGGGCCAACTGCCCCGACTCCCTGAAACTCCACAGTTGTTTCCTGTGCTGGGCAGAGGTTGGTAGCACTCTGCCCTGTTGCCAGCACTTCTGCTGGCGACTCCACACCATCTGCTCTGGCTAACTCTTGGGGGGGGGGAAAGGGCTGCTTCTCCTCCCTGCATCTCTGAAATCCCCTGGGAAAGAGGAACCATCACCTTCTCACCTCGGGCCTCCAAAACTGCCACGGGTGTAGAGCAGGGGTCTGCAGTACTCTGTCCTGCTGCCAGTACTTGAGCAGGCGACGCATAATCCATAACATCCTCTGAACAGTCCCTTAAGTCCATACCTTCTGTAATCTGTGGCTGGGGAGATGAGCCAACTGCCCTAGCTCCCTGGAACTCCATATCATCCACTTCGGCTTTAGGGATGGCAATCTTCAGATTTTCCACTGCCGATTCTTCTGCCAGGATTTCATAGTTGTCACTGGTATTTCCTGATAGTCCCAGGCAAAGGTAGCCCCACCCTGCTGCTGAGCAGATTCTAGCAGCTGTCTGTAGGCGATCTCCGATTGCCGTATTTCCGCCATTCTCCGCTCATGTTGTCGCTCTAGTTCTCTCTTTTGTCGCTCTCGTTCTCTCTCTTGACGCTCTCGTTCTTTCTCTTGTCGCTCTAGTTCTTTCTCTTGTCTCTCTTGTTCTCTCTTTTGTCGCTGTAGTTTTTTCTCTTGTCGCTCATCCTGCAGCTGGATGCCTCTAATGGCTTCCTGTATGGCGGTCTCTGATGGGTTAGCACCATATAATGCCAACCGCTCTCGAACTCTTTGCTGAAACAATCTTCAATTGACCGGGGTCTTGCATCACCATCCTTCTGGTCCATCTCGGCTAGCTCCCTGATCAAGGTGGCCTTGTTCTTTGTCCTACTGGTCCCTCCACGGCTCTCAAGTAGGTCTTTCAGCGTGGCTTTCCTGCCGTCTGCTTAGCTGGTCATTCACTGAGGTGGTTTGTAGTGTCCTAGGAACTGGAGGGAAAAAAGGGATTTTTATAACAGCTTACCTGTAAAATCCTTTTCTTGGAGTACATCATGGGACACAGAGCGACTTAGTTATTACTAATGGGTTATATAGATTACCTTCAGGTGTTGGCACTGGCCAATTCCAAACCGGAAGTACCCTCCCCTATATAAGCCCCTCCCATCCGGGAGCACCTCAGTTTTGTAGCCAAGCAATAAGTGTCCCAAAAAGAGGGGTGGGAGCTCTGTGTCCCGTGATGTACTCCAAGAAAAGGATTTTACAGGTAAGCTGTTATAAAAATCCCTTTTTCTTTTTCGTACATCACGGGACACAGAGCGACTTAGTCATTACTAATGGGACGTCCCAAAGCAATGCCAAATGAGGGGAGGGATACATAAGCTGGGCGCCATCAGGCATGAGGATCTTTTGCGGCCTGCAACACACTGCGCCCAAAGGCGACATCCTCCTGACTTCTAACGTCTACCTGGTAGAATCTAGTAAACGTGTGTACCGAAGACCATGTTGCGGCCTTACATACTTGAGCCAGGGAGGCCTGGTGATGCACTGCCCATGAAGTTCCAACTGCTCTTGTGGAGTGCGCCCTAACTTTGAACGGAGGCGGTCTCTTTCTCAAGCCATAGGCTTGTATTATGACCTGTCGAATCCACTTGGCTAAAGTGGATTTTGATGCTGCCTGACCCTTTTTAGGGCCTTCCGGCAGAATAAACAAAGTATCCGTTCTGCGAATCTGAGCAGTGGCTTTTAGATAAGCTTTAACTGCTCTTACTACATCCAAGGAATGTAATAACTTTTCCTCTACCGAGCTAGGTTTGGGGAAAAAAGAAGGAAGAACCACATCTTGGTTCAAATGAAACCTCGATACCACCTTAGGAAGAAAGGCTGGATGAGGACGTAATACTACTCTGTCCTTATGGACAACCAGATATGGCTCCTTACAGGACAAGGCGGCTAATTCCGATACTCTTTTAGCCGAACAAACGGCTACTAAGAAAATCACTTTCCTGGTGAGAAGAACCAAGGAAATATGTTGCAATGGTTCAAACGGTTGTTTCTGTAGAACTGACAGAACCAGGTTTAAGTCCCAAGGACATATGGGAATACTAACCGGAGGGCTAATACGTATCACTCCTTGTATGAAAGCTTTGACTAGTGAATGCGAAGCCAAGGGCCTTTGAAAAAATATTGACAAGGCCGAAATCTGACCCTTGATAGTACTCAAGGCTAGCTTCCTATCTACAGCCCACTGTAGGAAGTCCAAAATCCTCCCTATCACGTACTTACGTGGATGCCATCTCTTGGCCTCACACCACGTAATGTACGCTTTCCAGATCCTATAATAGATCTGCCTGGATACCGGCTTCCTGGCATTGATCATGGTAGATACCACAGAATTAGAGAGCCCTCTCTTTTTCAGAATGTGGGCTTCAATAGCCAGGCCGTCAAACCTAGGGCTGGTAAGGAAGGGTGGTATATCGGTCCTTGCGACAGCAGGTCCGGACGATGTGGGAGGGTCCAAGGACTCCTCACTGACATTTTTACAATCTCCGCGTACCATGCCCTTCGGGGCCACGCTGGAGCCACCAGAATCACTGGTTTCTTTTCTACCCTGATTCTGCGGAGTAATCGCGGTAACAATTGTGGCGGTGGGAATGCATATATCAGCTTGAACTGATCCCAAGGGAACACTAGGGCATCCGAGCCGCAAGCTAGAGGATCCCTTGTGCGAGACACAAATCTGTCCACCTTTGCGTTGAATCTGGATGCTAGCAGATCTACATCCGGTGTTCCCCACCGCTGGCATATTGCCTGGAAAACCTCGGGGTGAAGAGACCATTCCCCCGGGCATAATTGTTGGCGACTTAAAAAGTCCGCTCTCCAATTTTCCACTCCTGGGATGAAAACCGCGGATATGGCTGGGACATATTTTTCTGCCCACTCCAGGATGCAATTTGCTTCCCTCTGGGCTGCACGACTCCTGGTGCCACCCTGGTGATTGATATATGCCACTGCTGTGGCATTGTCTGATTGAATTCTGACAGGGGACCCTTGGAGTTTGGATGTCCATGCTACTAGGGCATACCGGGCTGCTCGTATCTCTAAGAGATTGATGGGCAGGGCCTTTTCTGCTTCTGACCACTTGCCCTGGAGAGACCATTGCTCCAGTACTGCCCCCCAGCCTATGAGGCTGGCATCTGTAGTGACTACCTTCCAAGAAACCGGACTGAAGGGTTTCCCTTTTTCCAGATTCTGGGGCACCAACCACCAATGGAGGCTCTTGCGAACGGAAGGGGACAGGGACATTGGTAAGTCTAAAGCCTGAACTTTTTTGTTCCAGGCTGACAGTATGGCCCTTTGCAAATTCCTTGAATGGAATTGACCGTAGGGTACCGCTTCGAATGAAGCCACCATTTTTCCCAGCAGCCTCATGCAGAGGCGTATGGATGGTTTTCTTTTTGTACCCACTAAGTGGGTCAAATCTTTTAAAGACGACACCTTCTCTGGAGGTAAGAAAATCTTTCTCTGATTTGAATCCAGCCTTAGCCCTAAGTATTCCAGACTTTTGACTGGTCTTAGAGCTGACTTGTCCCGGTTGATAATCCAACCGTGATATTCCAGATACTTGATTGTCTTGTGAATAGCTACTTCCAGCTTTTCCACTGAGTGGTCTATTAGTAGCAGGTCGTCTAGATATGCCATTATCGTTACACCCTGTGTTCTTAGATTGGCCAATAATGGGGCCAGAATTTTTGTGAACACTCGTGGTGCTGTGGCCAGACCGAAAGGTAAGGCTCTGAACTGAAAATGGCGCCCTTCTACTGCAAAGCGTAGAAATTTCTGGTGGGCCGGAAAGATGGGAATATGCAGATAAGCATCCTTTATGTCGATCGAGGCTAACCATTCCTGCCCTTGTAGGGTGGTGGCCACCGATCGGATCGACTCCATCCGAAAAGTCCTGATATTTAGGAACTTGTTTAGCCCTTTTAGATTTAATATGGGCCTCACGTCCCCATTTGGTTTGGGGACTGTGAAAAGGTTCGAGTAAAACCCGAATCCGCTTTCTTCCAGGGGAACCTTCATGATTACACCTTGGAGCAATAGTTGTTCTAGTGCCAGAAGGAGGGATCCTCTCTTCTGGGGATCTCTTGGCACGTTTGACCTCATAAATTGGGCAGGAGGAGTGCCTTTTAACTCCAGCTTGTATCCCAGACTTACTGCGGAGAGCACCCATCTGTCTCTGATGGTGTCCCGCCAGGTCTCTGTGAACAACTGAAGTCTTCCCCCCACCCGATTGAGTGGGGGCAACGCTTCATGCCTTGGGGGGAGGTTTTGTACCTCTCTTGATCCAGGGTTTCTTGTTACCCTGTGATTGTCCCTGATTTCTGCCCCCTGAATTTGACTGCGGAGGCCGTCGGAACTGCTTCACAGCCGATGTGCCTGGGACTGGAGAAGTAGGCCTCTTAAAAGAAGGACTTCTACCCTTGTTCTTAACCGGTAAGAGTGAACTTTTACCGGCAGAAATTTTCTGGATATATTTGTCCAGATCTTCTCCAAATAAGCGTTCTCCATGAAATGGGAAGCTAACCAGCAGTTTTTTACAGGGAGCTTCAGCAGACCAGTTTTCGAGCCACAGAAGCCTACGCATATGTACTATAGACAGCGTAAAGCTGGAGGCCTGTTGGATTGTATCCTTTATGGCGTCCACCGCAAAACACAAGGCTCTAGGCAGGTCAGCTAGGGCAAGAGCCTGCTGATCTGGTAAGTCCCTTAAGACTTGTTTCAACTGATCTTTCACTGCTTGGCAGACTCCAATCGCTGATACCGCAGGTTGTGTCACCATGCTTGCTGTAGAGAAAGCAGATTTTAGTAAAGACTCCAATTTTTTATCTATTGGGTCTTTGAACATTGGAACATTATCTACTGGACATGTCAGTGATTTGTTAACAGAAGAGATGGCTGCGTCCACTGTAGGGACCCTCCATTTTTTTATGAACTTATCCTCCATGGGATAGATCACCGGAAATCTCTTGGGGGGAGCAAATATTTTATCAGGATGCTCCCAATCCTGGTAAATAAGCCCTTCTAATAAAGGGTGGATTGGGAAGGAACAGACAGCCTGGGGAGCTTTTAGCGACCCCAGCGAGGAAACCGTAGTGGATGGTGGTTCCGCCAGAGGCATTTTAAATGCTGATCGGACCATGTTAGTCAGAGACTGAACCCATAATCTTTCAGCCTGAGATGCTGAGAAAGGTTCTTCCACTGTTGATTCCTCCATAACTGAATCAACCTCATCCCGATCCCCTTCAGGTAGGTCGATCTCTGTGTGGGGCTGTTCCTCCACTAACAGGCACTCTGAAGGAGGAGACGGAGATCGGACGCGCTTTTCCTGTGACAGGGAAGCAGCGATCAATGCTGTTAATCTCTCTTCCAATCCTCCCAGAGTTGAGGATAAAACCTCCTCTGTTATATATACAGGAGCAGGTGGACTGGGGACAGCCGCAGCACCAGGCACTCCTGCGGGGTTTCTACGGCTACTGACCTCTGAATTCTCAGGGGAGATTGGTGCAGTACAAGCATGCCCAATATCCTCAGAGCCCGATGGAGACCCCTTTGGCTTCCTGGAAGACCTATTTCCGGAGCGTCTGGACGACATATCCTTTAAGCACAAAGCTGAGGTATTCCCGTCATCATACACCAATTTTTGCTGGTAATAGTCTAACACAGTTGCTGCTATATACCAGCTGGTGTCCACTAAAGTGCCTTTCTATGGGGATGCCTGCATCAACCGCCTCTGTGTGCCACTGTTTGTTGCTAGCTCTGTTTGCATCCAGCTGACACTTGTACTGTGTCTTTTATCCATGCTGGGACGCCTGCACATGCGCAGAAGCACCGCGGCGCGCATCGAGCGTCATCCACCCGCCCCGCCCCTTTTTTTTCATAGGAGGCGCGTGCACGCGCCCGCGCGTGCGCCCGTGCGCCATTGGCGCCCTTTTCGAAATCAAACAGGGACTAGGAGCCAGGGCCCTTTTTGCCGGAGGGCCTGTGCGGTGGATGAGCGCAGCAACAGGGCAGAGGAAGTGGATTCCCACAGAGAAACTTACCAACTGCCTGGATCTTTTGACTTGAGAAAACCAAAGATCCACATGACAAGAAAAATGGACTACAGCGGCCTCTAGTGGTTTAACACAGGTACCGCGGTCCCTTTTTTTTTTTTTTGACTACTATTAAAATTTTACATTTTCAGTAGTTACAGGCATACACAGATACTAGCGGGAATACCGTTAGGTAACAGACAGAAAGACAAATTAGGCTTGGGGGTCCCCCAATAGAACCAAGTTCCTGGGGGCCCCCACTTACCTGATCCCCGCCGCAGGACTTTGTTTGGTCCACAGAAGTCCAAACTTCACCTATCACGGCAGGCATTGTAATTAAACCTTCAGGGACTGGGTTCCCAAGGATTCCACTCCCCTGGACCTGTATAGCACCCTGCACAGACAACATCTTGGTCGTGGGTATGACCAGAGCTCTGGATCCCAGGGTCCAGCCCTCCTAAGAGAGGCATTACAGGCAAAACCTTGCTCTTCTGCTGCAAGGCCCGGGTACCGACCGTTTAGCTATGAAGCTTTTTTGGTGGGATCCGGAACAGCTTACTAAGGCCCAAAAGAACCTGTACGCAAGCCCAGTGAAAACACATGTTACTCTTTGGCCAACACCTTAGACACTGGCAAAAAACTGAGGTGCTCCCGGATGGGAGGGGCTTATATAGGGGAGGGTACTTCCGGTTTGGAATTGGCCAGTGCCAACACCTGAAGGTAATCTATATAACCCATTAGTAATGACTAAGTCGCTCTGTGTCCCGTGATGTACGAAAAAGAAATCCCACCGCTGCCAACCAATGTAACGGCACCCCAAATCTAAAAGGGGTTAAACGCCGTTTAAGATCTCTTCCCTCTCCTGGACACACATTCACTGCCGATCCTCCACAGTCAGACGACCACTTCCCATAGGAATTAATCCTTCCAAAAGAACGAGACGCACTCTGTATCTTTCCAAAAATGAACTCCTTTATTATTGCAAAACATTACAACTTTTATATCCACAGAGAGAAGCTTCTGACCCTCCTCTCATCATACACCTCTGACCAGACCCAATTTACATGAGCCAATTAACTACAGTTAATGGCTCAGACACATGCCCTTTCTGTCTCCCAATCCGCATTATCAAAAGACTTCACACAATGAAAGGATCATTAGCATTACATAAGCAGACAGGTAACACCTCAGCATCTCTTCAATTAACCTGTCTTTCTGCTGGTTCCACAACCTATAATTACAGGCTTAACTCCCACAAGCCACAATAGACAATAGAATGTAATCACACACCATCACAGCAAGTATTACACAACCCCCACACACAGTATACATCCAATCTATATACAATATATATACAGCATTGAATCTGATTAGCACAGATCATAGTGGGGTTTTCCTTCACCCTGTGCCCCTAATAGGGACACAGGGTGGTTTACACATAAGAGGCATTGGGGAAGCTGAAGCAAGGGTATCTCATACTTTCTAAGGGATTCTGGATTCCCCGGGCCTTCCCGTTACACTGACATTATCACGAGCCATACATAAAAAGGGAAACCTATCATGGATCCTGAGCAGGCTCAGTTGTTTGCACAGGAACTTTACCGTTTATCCCATCAAGTTCAGGAAATGGCCACAGAGCTCACCAAGTTGCAATCTCCTTCTACTACCACCTCTACAAAAACTCTATCTGAACCAAAAATTCCTTTGCCTGACCGGTTTTCTGGTGACCGTAAAGGGTTTTGCAACTTTAAAAACAGCTGCAAATTATATTTCAAGTTAAGGCCATCCTCGTCTGGCTCTGAAACTCAGAGGGTTCAAATCATTATCTCTCTACTACAGGGTGACCCCCAGGCTTGGGCCTTTAACCTGGAACCAAACCATCCAGCCCTGCTAACAGAAGATGCCTTCTTTGAAGCCCTCGGTTTGCTGTATGATGATCCAGATCGCGCTGCTACTGCAGAATCAACGCTGCGTAACTTAAAGCAAGGAACTACCACAGCTGAAATGTATTGCTCAGAGTTTCGCAGGTGGGCTGGAATGATGCAGCTCTCCGCAGCCAGTTTAGAATAGGCCTTTCAGATGCACTTAAGGATGCTCTGGTCAACTTCTCCTACCCAGCCTCACTGGTGGAGGCTATGTGTCTAGCCATTAGAATTGACCACCGCCAGCGAGAGAGGAGGCGAGAACAAACGACGGCTGTGGCAAACTATATACCTCCCTTGTCACCTGACTATTCCACCTCCAGTGCCAGATCTGAGGAAGAACCTTTGCAGTTAGGCTTCACCCAGTTATCTGCCCAGGAACACACACGCCGGCGTAACATGGGACTCTGCTTATATTGTGGCCTCAAGGGTCATATGCTCCGTTCGTGCCCTACACAGCCGGGAAACTCCAGGACCTCGGTGATTGTGGGGAGGTCACCTTAGGTCTGCTTTCATCTCCCCAGGGGGACAATCATATACTTTTACCCGCTGTTATTCACTTTGGAACAGGGACTCATGAACTGCTGGCCTTGGTAGATTCTGGAGCCGCTGAGAATTTTATTGATAAGACTCTGATTACCTCTTTGTCCCTGGAAACTCATGCGCTAGATTGCCCAGTCCGCCTCATTGGGAGAAGATTTCATGTCTTGTCATTGACTCTCCATCCACTCCTTTGATTCTAGGCCTTCCTTGGCTTCAGAAGCACAATCCCGTAATTGACTGGCGAACAGGAAATATTCTGGCTTGGTCCAATCAGCGTAAAAAAAAACTGCATCCAGCACCCTGTTCGACTTGCTATGTGTCAAGTGGGAATGGAACAGATTGCGCTTTGTTATAAGGACTTTCAGGATGTGTTTTCTTAAGGGATTTCTGACACTTTACCTCCTCATCGCAGTTATGATTGTCCCATTGACCTCTTGCCTGACACTACGCCTCCTCGAGGGAGGGTCTTTCCACTGTCTGAGCCAGAGAATCTTGCTTTGCAAGAATACATCCAGGAAAACCTAGCTAAGGGTTTCATCCGTCCCTCGACTTCTCCCGCAGGCGCAGGATGCTTCTTTGTCCCAAAGAAGGATGGGGGACTAAGGCTTTGTGTTGACTACAGAGGTCTAAATAAAATAACTGTTCCCAATCGGTACCCTCTTCCTCTCATCACAGAGTTGTTCTCCCAAATCCAGGGAGCAAAATTCTTCTCCAAACTGGACTTAAGGGGAGCCTATAATCTAGTGCGCATCCGTGCAGGAGATAAATGGAAGACAGCCTTTAACACCAAGGATGGCCATTACGAATGTCTTGTCATGCCTTTCGGTCTCAGGAATCCACCAGCTGTCTTTCAAAACTTTATGAATGACATTTTCCGTGACCTGTTGGGTCACTTCATACTTAGATGATATTTTGATATACTCTCCCAATCTGGAAACACATCAGAGGCACGTCTGCTCAGTATTGGCCCGATTAAAGGCTCATTCCCTTTTTGTTAAGCTCAAAAAATGTTTATTTCATGTCAAACAAGTACCTTTCCTGGGATACCTAATCTCTGATACTGGCCTAACCATGGATCAAGCCAAGATTCAAGCCATTTTAGACTGGGCACCACCTTCAGACCTGAAAGCAGTTCAGCGCTTCCTGGGCTTTGCAAATTTCTATCGGAAATTCATTAAGAACTTTGCCACCATTGCACATCCCATCACCTCTCTCTTACCAGGAAGACTCAGACTAAGTTTAAATGGACTACTGAAGCCCAGGCGGCCTTCACTCATTTAAAGAAAGCTTTTACCTCTGCACCAATTCTACGCCATCCTGTTCCTGAGCTGCCTTTTATTGTGGAGGTAGATGCATCTGAAGTAGGGGTGGGGGCGCTTCTGTCACAAAAAGATCCTGTAAATGTTGCCATCCACCCCTGTGCCTTCCTGTCCCGTAAATATTCCCCAGCAGAGCGCAATTATGATATAGGCAACAGAGAACTGTTAGCCATAAAGCTAGCTTTGGAGGAATGGAGACGATGGCTGGAGGGAGCTCGCTATCTATTCATAGTTCTGACTGACCACAAAAACCTTGAATACATCCGTTCTGCTAAAAGACTGAAATCACGTCAAGCCAGGTGGTCATTGTTCTTCTCCAGATTTGACTTTACAATTTCTTATTTACCAGGGCCAAAAAACATTAAAGCTGACGCCTTGTCTCGCAGCTTTTTATCAGAGTCTCCACCTCCGCTTCCTCCACAACCCATTATATCTGAGGATAGGATTTTGGCTTTCACCCAGACTGACATCTCCGAGGCCTTGTTACCTGCACAGGCTGAAGCCCCTCCCTCCACTCCCTCTGGTATGTTTTCTGTGCCCCTGGCTCTTCGTTTGCAGGTATTACAGCAGGTACATGCATCAAAACCTGCAGCATATCCGGGGTTTAGACAAACTTTTGAGATTATCTCTCGCAACCTCTGGTGGCCATCGATTAGGCAGGATGTGTTAGCCTTTGTCCAGGCCTGTGAAGTTTGTGCCAGAAGCAAGGGCAAAACCTGTCCCTGGACCCATTTATCTATGGACTTTATCACTGACTTGCCTCCGTCCCAGGGATGTTCCACGATCTGGGTGGTGGTAGACAGGTTCAGTAAGATGGCCCACTTTGTTCCGCTTCCGAAACTGCCATCTGCTAAAGAACTGGCATCTTTATTCATTAAACATGTTTTCGAGCTCCATGGGGCACCAATTAACATTGTCTCAGACCGTGGCTGTAACGACACCCCCCAATATGAAAGGGGTTAACGCCGTTTAGAATATTCCCTCTCTGAACACACAACCACTATCGACCCTCCACAGCCAAGCGACCACTTCCCATAGGATTAATCCCTCCAGAGATACGAGACAACGCTCTGTATTTCAAGTTCCAAAACAGGGAATGAATTTATTTTCAAAACACATGGTAACACATTTCTCTTCAAAACCCTTCCCTCCCATCCTTGGGGAACAGGGCGGGTTAAACTGTCCAATGACAATGGTGATACAGGTCAGGTGTGTTCAAACTTCTCCTTCAGTAAACAGTCTAAGCAGGAGGGGTGATTCCCCCCCTCCTCACAGAAGACACTTCAACATCCCATAATATGCAGCCAGACGGTCGACCAGCTCCAATCCACATCGTCACAGTAGCAGACTTAATTCATAATAGACAATAGAATGCAAATCACCTTAACTCCTCACAGCAATGATTACACAACCCCCCCTCACAGTACACAACCAATCTAGATACAATGTATGTGCAGCATTGAATATGGCTATCATAGACCATATTGGGGTTTTCATTCACCCTGTGCCCCTAATAGAGACACAGGGTGGTTGACACATAAGAGGCATTGGGGGAGCTGAAGCAAGGGTATCTCATACTTTCTAAGCGATTCTGAGTTCCCCGGGCCTTCCCGTTACATCTCTCCCCTTTCGGCAGGAGACTAACAGAGGAGGGGACCCCAGACGGGTTGACTCCAAAGTTAGTCAATAGGTCCCTTCTTCTAATGCCAGGTTTCCACACAGTACCCCAAATAAATTGCTCCAAACAGAACATCACTTACCCAGCCAACCTCTGCCTCTCTCAGAGAACATACCCGCCGCTGGGGAGAAGACAGGGTGACTGGGCTCAGTCTTTCATGCTGCTGGGGATCCAGGCCGACTGCCCAGCATCCCCGAGGTACACAAGTGGAGACCGAAGTCCCATCCACTTGTGGTAGGTGAAAATCCCCCAGTGCTTGCAAAGCAAGGCTGACATCCTCCTGTCCCAGTGTCACACCATTTTCTGGGGTTGTGTCAGTGAGGGCCGAAGTCCCATCCAGTACCACAGGAACTCCCTCTTCTGTTAGTTAAGAGCAGAGGCCCGCGGCACTCTGCTCTGTTGCCAGCTCTTCCGCTGGGTTGCTGTGAGTGGAGACCGTAGTCCCATCCACCGATATCCGCTCAAGTGGCAGTTGTGTGCAGCGGCCAGTAGCATTCTGCCCTGCTGCCAGTGATTCAGCTGGGGGTAAAAGCTTTACCACCTCAGCTTGTTGCTGGAGAGATGGGCCAACTGCCCCACCTCCCTGAAACTCCACAGTTGTTTCCGGTGCTGGGCAGAGGTTGCTAGCACTCTGCCCTGTTGCCAGCACTTCTGCTGGGGACTCCACCCCATCTGCTCTGGCTAACTGTTGGGGAGGGAAAAGGGCTGCTTCTCCCCCCTGCATCTCTGAAATCCCCTGGGAAAGAGGAACCATCACCTTCTCATCTCGGGCCTCCAAAACTGCCACGGGTGTAGAGCAGGGGTCTGCAGTACTCTGTCCTGCTGCCAGTACTTGGGCAGGCGATGCATAATCCATAACATCCTCTGAACAGTCCCTTAAGTCCATACCTTCTGTAATCTGTAGCTGGGAAGATGAGCCAACTGCCCTAGCTCCCTGGAACTCCATATCATCCACTTCAGCTTTAGGGATGGCAATCTTCAGATTTTCCACTGCCGATTCTTCAGCCAGGCTAGCTCCCTGGAACTCCATATCATTCACTTCGGCTTTAGGGATGGCAATCTTCAGATTTTCCACTGCCGATTCTTCAGCCAGGCTAGCTCCCTGGAACTCCGTATCATTCACTTCGGCTTTAGGGATGGCAATCTTCAGATTTTCCACTGCTGATTCTTCAGCCAGGATTTCATAGTTGTCAACTGGTATTTCCTGATAGTCCCAGGCAAAGGGAGCCCCACCCTGCTGCTGAGCCGAGTCTAGCAGCTGTCTGAAGGCAATCTCCAGCTCCCATTCCTGAATAGCCAGAAACTCCAAATCTTCCTGTGCCCAGTGCCCTTCCGAGACATTCAGTCTTTGCTCTCTGTGCTCCATTATTTCCTCCAAACGCCACTCCTGATCACTCCCAAAGTCAGGGTCACTGGACAGCCTCCAATACAACAATCCCAGGCCATCATAGTCAAAGCTTTCCGTGGGGCTGTCATCCGCTGACCATGGGCACTCTTGGGCTACATACCACCGGAGGGCTCTGTAGCTCTCGTCCAACCGCATCTCTGCCCGGATCAGCCTGCTTAACTCAGCTGTCCACTCCTGCTTCGGTTGTTCTCCCAATAACAGCATTCGTACATCATACTGCGACCAGTACCTTACATGGATGGAGGGGAGAACCTTTCCCTGGTGTTGCTGCCCGAGAGCTAGCGCTTTCTTCCAGAGTTCGCAGCGGATCGAATCAGACCATCCCAGTAGGACCTCCTCTGATACTGGTCCTCTATGCTGTATCTGTATCTCTCGCAACCTTCTTCTGAATTCCTCTTCCATGGCGGCTGGTATCTGTATCTCTCCTCTCCTTTCAGTTGGTGCTGCTTCTTTAGGTTTTGTCTCCGATTGCCGTATTTCCGCCATTCTCTGCTCATGTTGCCGCTCATCCTGCCGCTGGATGTCTCTAATGGCTTCCTGTATGGCGGTCTCTGATGGGTTAGCACCATATAATGCCAACCGCTGTCGAACTCGTTGTTGAAACAAGTCTTCAACTGACCGGGATCCTGCATCACCATCTCCTTGATCCATCTCCGCTAGTTCCCTGATCAAGGTGGCCTTGTTCTTTGTCCCACCGGTGCCTCCACGGCTCTCAAGTAGGTCCTTCAGTGTGGCTTTCCTGCAGGCTGCATAGCTGGTCATTCACTGTGGTGGCCTGGAGTGTCCAAGGAACTGGAGGTAAAATCCCGCTGCTGCCAACCAATGTAACGGCACCCCAAATACGAAAGGGGGTAACGCCGTTTAGAATATTCCCTCTCTGAACACACAACCACTATCGACCCTCCACAGCCAGGCGACCACTTCCCATAGGATTAATCCTTCCAGAGATACGAGACAACGCTCTGTATTTCAAGTTCCAAAACAGGGAATGAATTTATTTTCAAAACACATGGTAACACATTTCTCTTCAAAACCCTTCCCTCCCATCCTTGGGGAACAGGGCGGGTTAAACTGTCCAATGACAATGGTGATACAGGTCAGGTGTGTTCAAACTTCTCCTTCATTAAACAGTCTTAGCAGGAGGGATGATTCCCCCCCCTCCTCACAGCAGACACTTCAACATCCCATAATATGCAGCCAGACTGTCGACCAGCTCCAATCCACATTGTCACAGTAGCAGACTTAATTCATAATAGACAATAGAATGCAAATCCCCTTAACTCCTCACAGCAATGATTACACAACCCCCCCTACCTCACAGTACACATCCAATCTAGATACAATGTATGTGCAGCATTGAATATGGCTAGCATAGACCATATTGGGGTTTTCATTCACCCTGTGCCCCTAATAGAGACACAGCGTGGTTGACACATAAGAGGCATTGGGGGAGCTGAAGCAAGGGTATCTCATACTTTCTAAGCGATTCTGAGTTCCCCGGGCCTTCCCGTTACAGTGGCTCTCAGTTTATAGCCCAGTTTTGGAAGGTCCTTTGCTCTCAGTTGGGGATTAAGTTATCGTATTCTTCAGCATATCATCCTGAGACAAATGGCCAAACAGAAAGGACTAATCAGACTCTAGAGAAGATGGTACGTTGTGTGAGGGGGTTAGCTCGGCAGCGGGTGTGTGTGACCCCCGGGATGGGCTCCCCACACAAAACAGGCCCAGCAAACGGAGGTTGTGGTTTTCAAAATCAAAAAGGTGCGGTTTATTTTCTATTTACAGTGACAAAACACAGCAAAGCAAAAGAAACATAAACAAAATAAATCCTGGTCAACTTGACCTCTGACTAAACATACAGGTTTCCTAACTAACAACTGGGATCAGCCTAGTGCTGTCCTAGTCCCTAAGTCCCTGGTTTTAAATGTCCAAGCAAATAGCCACACAGGCTTTGTCTCACCGCACAGGGGTTCACTCTCCCTAGACAGTCCACACAGGTCTGGTTCCAGGCATGAGCTAACATCTAATGAAGCTGGGAGTTCTTATAGAGGCCTAAATGAGCTGACAAGCTTCAGCTGGTCTCATCAACTCCCTGTCTGCACGACGCCCCACACTTTCCCTAGAGGTATGAGTCATCCATGAGCCCACTAGCCTTATACAACTCTCCACCTAGTTGTATAAGTCGGCGTAAAGCCTGAATCTGGGCGAAATATATCTACCCCCCTGGATGCAACCAGGTGACTTTACCTTCCTGCTGTCACATACCCCCCCCTCTTGTTTTAACCTCGGGGTTGGAACACCAGCAATCAGGCATTCATGTACTCGAGACAAAGCATCCACATTCCCCATTTGAACGCCAGGGCGATGCTTTACTGTGAAGTTGAATTCCTGGAGGGCCAGGAACCACCTATTCACTCTTCTATTTGTTTCCTTGTTTTGAGCCATCCACTTTAACGGAGCGTGATCCGTAACCATGTCAAAGTGCCTACCTAGCAGGTAGTACCGAAGGGAATCTAGAGCCCACTTCACCGCTAAACACTCCTTTTCAACGGTGGCGTAATTTACCTCATGGGGCTTCAACTTCCTGCTGAGGTAAATGACTGGGTGCTCTTCCCCGTTCCAGACCTGGGACAATACTGCTCCTAACCCCACATCTGACGCATCACTTTGTACGACAAAGTCTTTAGAGAAGTCGGGTGAGTACAACACTGGCTGGCTACATAAGGCTTGTTTCAAGAATTGGAATGCTGCCTCAGCCTCGGGGGTCCATTTAATCATGACCGACCCTTTCCCCTTCGTCAGGTTGGTTAGGGGCACAGCCTTAGAAGCAAAGTGGGGAATGAATCGCCGATAATACCCAGCGATTCCCAGAAAGGCTCGTACCTGCTTCTTGCTGTTGGGACGTGGCCAACTCTGGATGGCCTCGACTTTGTTGAGTTGGGGTTTTATTACTCCCCTCCCAATGGTGTACCCAAGATATTTGGCCTCCTCCTGCCCAATGGTACACTTCTTGGGGTTAGCCGTAAACCCCGCTTCCCGAACAGAGTCCAGGACTGCTTGCACTTTTGGCAGATGTGAGGCCCAATCTGTGCTATGGACAATTACGTCATCCAGGTAAGCCGCAGCATACTTCCGATGGGGCCTCAGCATCTGGTCCATTTTCCGCTGGAATGTGGCCGGCGCATTCTGTAACCCGAACGGCATTCTTTTATATTGGAACGCCCCGTCTGGGGTTACAAATGCGGTTTTCTCTTTAGCCGACTTGGCCAGGGGGATTTGCCAATACCCTTTTGTGAGGTCAAGAGTCGTCATGTATCGGGCTGTTCCCAGCCGGTCGATCAACTCATCTATACGTGGCATGGGGTAGGTGTCAAATTTTGTAACTTTGTTCAACTGACGAAAATCGTTACAAAATCGCCAGCTCCCATCCGGTTTAGGCACCAACACGATGGGACTAGACCAATCACTTTGGGACTCCTCTATCACCCCTAAGTTCAGCATTTTCTGTACTTCCTCCCGTATTGCCTCCCGTCGGGCCTCTGGGATCCGATAGGGTTTTAACTTCACCCTTTCACCGGGCGGGGTAATGATGTCATGCTCTACCCCAGATGTTTGTCCCGGCAGCTCAGAGAATACCTCCTTGTTGCGAAGCACAAACTCCTTAACCTCCTGTTGTTGGGGTTGTGACAAGGTGGCTGCTATTCCAACCTCAGGAATCATGCAACCAGTTTGAGCTGGTGACCAAGTGTCTGCGACTAGGGACTCTCTATCCCTCCAGGCTTTCAACAGATTAACGTGATAGATCTGTTCGGGCTTTCGCCTTCCTGGTTGTCTGACCTTGTAATTCACTTCGCTCACTTTTTCCATTATCTCGTAGGGGCCTTGCCATTTGGCAAGGAATTTACTTTCAACCGTAGGGACAAGTACCAGTATCCTATCCCCCGGGGAAAAGGTACGGGTCTTGGCTCCACGGTTGTACACTCTCTGCTGTGCTAACTGCGCTTGGGCCAAATGTTCCTTCACGATGGGCATTACCTGTGCAATTCGGTCTTGCATCAGGGCGACATGCTCAATCACACTCCTGTGGGGAGAACTCTCACTTTCCCAAGTTTCCTTGGCAATATCCAACAGCCCTCTTGGGTGTCTCCCATACAGTAACTCAAAGGGGGAGAATCCCGTAGAGGATTGGGGCACCTCCCTAATAGCAAACATCAGATAAGGAAGTAGACAGTCCCAATCCTTTCCATCTCTATCCACCACTTTCTTCAACATTTGTTTTAGGGTTTTGTTGAATCTTTCAACCAGCCCATCGGTTTGGGGGTGATACACAGATGTACGTAATTGCGTCACTTTGAATAATTTACACAGCTCCTTCATAACCCGGGACATAAAGGGTGTACCTTGGTCCGTAAGCAGTTCTTTACAAATACCCACCCGGCTAAACACAAGAGATAGCTCTTTGGCTATGGTTTTGGCCGAGGTATTTCGGAGAGGGATCGCTTCTGGATAACGGGTGGCATAGTCCATTATAACTAATATGTACTGGTGCCCCCTAGCGGACTTGATTATAGGACCTACCAAATCCATGGCGATCCTCTCAAACGGGACCTCAATGATGGGTAGAGGGACCAGCGGGCTACGGAAATGTGGCATCGGGGCCGACCTCTGACACACAGGGCAGGAGGAACAATAATTTTCTACGTCCTTCATCACCCCCGGCCAATAGAATCTCTGTAATACCCTCTCTCGGGTTTTCTCTGTCCCCAGATGACCTCCAAGAATGTGCCCATGGGCCAACTCCAACACCAACTTCCTGTAAGGTTTGGGCACCACAAGCTGCTCAACGGTTTCTTCTGCCCTTTTTGCCACCCGATACAGTAGGTCCTTCTCTACGCTGAAGTATGGGTAAGTGCAGGTATTATCTGGGTTCACTAACTCGCCATCTATTTTCACTACGTTTTCCCGTGCCTTTATTAGGGCGGGATCTTTCAACTGTTCTGTGGCAAAGTTTTCCCTGTGAACCTCAAGATCAGAAAACTCCACAGACGGTAGGTTTTCGTCTGAGGAGGTGGGCTCCTCTCCAGTTTCTTGAGTCTCCCCTGCCAATACTGATAAGGGAAATTCCGGAGAGTCCTCACCACTCTCAGGGGAGTTCTGGCTATCACATTCCTGGTACATAGGGGCACCAGTGGGGGGCTCAGGATCATCCCACAGTTCCCAGAACTTCGGAAAATCCCTTCCCACAATGGCGTCATGCGGTAACTGAGATACTAAGCCCACTGGATGAGAGAGGGTACCTTTGGGGGTCTCGAAACACACTGTAGTCACTGGATACTCTCGGGTGTCCCCATGCACACAAATAACAGCTACCTTGCTATTCCCAGAAACCTCTGTTTTAACTAACTCAGCCTTTATCAGGGTCACAAGGCTACCTGAATCCAGCAATACCACAACATTTCTACCATTAACACACATTTTGCATAAATGTTTCTCAGTTCCTCGAATGGCAGTGCATGCGACTGTCGCACACAGCGACTGACGTCTGCCCGTCAGAAAGTCACACTGCATGGGTTCCTCCACAACCGGGCAATTGGCTGCAATATGTCCCGCTTGCCGGCAGCGGTAGCAAACGATCCTTCTTGCGGCCTCTTGAGCCGCTGATTTCCCAGGCTGTTCTCGCCAAACTTGGGGTAGAGCTCCCACCCTCTCACTCTCTCCACCCTCACCCCTTGGAATCCTCTTATCCGCCCCTGGGGATGGTCTGGTCTTAGGGTGGAAAGTCCGAGTGTCTCTGGAAGAGGCCGTCAGGTTCTCTGTAGCCAAGTATTTCTCCACACGATCCACAAGACCATCGGCCGTCTCTGGGTCTCCATGGCTTACCCACTTTTGGATGGCAGTAGGAAGAGCTCTCAAAAACCGATCCATTACAACACGTTCCACAATCTTTGGTGCGGACAAAGTCTCTGGCTGTAGCCACTTTCTGCTCAGGTGAATGAGATCATACATTTGAGACCTGGGGGGTTTTCCAAGCTGGAAAGTCCAGTTATGCACACGCTGAGCCCGGACAGCCTGGGTGACACCCAGCCTTGCCAATATTTCAGCTTTTAGCATCACATAGTCTTTTGCTTGGTTAGGCTCTAGGTCATAGTAAGCTTTCTGCGATTCACCAGTTAACAGAGGAGCCACCAGTCCAGCCCACTGCTCCTCAGGCCACTTTTCTCTTTCAGCGGTCCTTTCAAATGTGGTCAAAAATACCTCTGGATCATCCTCTCCAGTCATTTTTGTCAATAAACGACTCACCCCAAAGGACGCGGTATTAGTGGGACGGCTTTCCTCACTGGTCTGCGGACGTTGCTGCATTACTGCTTCCATCTGTTGTTGTAGTCTCTGCTCTTGCTTCTGCAACAGGTCTATGAAGCGGGCCTCAGATTGCTGCTGGGCTCGTTGCTGAGCCTCCAGACTCTGTTGCAAAGTTGCGTTTGTCTGCTGCTGGGCTGCAAGGCTCTGTTGATGAGCTTGCTGCTGGGCTGCGAAGTTCTGTTGTTGAGCTGCAAGGCTCTGTTGATGAGCTGCAAGGCTCTTTTGCAAACCTGCATTTGTCTGCTGTTGATTGGCATTTGCTAGAGCCAGCTGCTTCAGTATCTCCTCCATGCTGGCTTAAAAAAAAACTGCCACTGGTTCTCCACCAACTGTGAGGGGGTTAGCTCGGCAGCGGGTGTGTGTGACCCCCGGGATGGGCTCCCCACACAAAACAGGCCCAGCAAACGGAGGTTGTGGTTTTCAAAATCAAAAAGGTGCGGTTTATTTTCTATTTACAGTGACAAAACACAGCAAAGCAAAAGAAACATAAACAAAATAAATCCTGGTCAACTTGACCTCTGACTAAACATACAGGTTTCCTAACTAACAACTGGGATCAGCCTAGTGCTGTCCTAGTCCCTAAGTCCCTGGTTTTAAATGTCCAAGCAAATAGCCACACAGGCTTTGTCTCACCGCACAGGGGTTCACTCTCCCTAGACAGTCCACACAGGTCTGGTTCCAGGCATGAGCTAACATCTAATGAAGCTGGGAGTTCTTATAGAGGCCTAAATGAGCTGACAAGCTTCAGCTGGTCTCATCAACTCCCTGTCTGCACGACGCCCCACACTTTCCCTAGAGGTATGAGTCATCCATGAGCCCACTAGCCTTATACAACTCTCCACCTAGTTGTATAAGTCGGCGTAAAGCCTGAATCTGGGCGAAATATATCTACCCCCCTGGATGCAACCAGGTGACTTTACCTTCCTGCTGTCACAGTTGTCTGATGGCCAATGATGAGGTGGAGTGGGTCAACATCCTTCCATGGGCAGAGTTTGCCTTTAATAATTGTGCCAGCTAATCTACAGGGACCTCTCCTTTCTTCTGTGTTTACGGGTTGCATCCTCGTGTGTGCTTCTTTGATCTTCCACCCTCTGATGTTCCAGATGCCAACACCATGATTGAAAATTTCTCCAAAATCTGGTCCGATGTTAATAGTGCTATTTCTCGCTCTGTGCAGGCTTTTAAGAAAATGGCTGACAAGAGGCGCTCAAAGGAACCAGGATATAAAGTTGGTGACAAAGTGTGGCTATGATCTAGGAATCTGTCCCTGCATGTTCCATCTAAAAAACTTGGCCCAAAATTCATCGGGCCCTATGAAATATCAGAGATTGTTAATACTGTGTCCTATAGATTAAAACTTCCCCCATCCATGCACATTCCAAATGTCTTTCATGTTTCATTGTTGAAACCTGTTCATTCCAGCCTCCAAGTAAATGAACCAGAACCTGTGGATGTGTTGGATAGTCAGGAATATGAAGTGGCATTTATTCTTGATTCCAGACGAGTACGCAATTCCTTACAATATCTCGTTCATTGGAAAGATTTCGGCCCAGAGGATCGTTCCTGGGTCCCCGCTCGTGATCTTCGTGCTGACTGACTTAAGAAGAAGTTCCATCTTCGTTATCCAAGTAAGCCTGGGGGTGCAGGAGCAACCCCTCGAGAAAGGTGGGGTACCGTCAGTACTAGGATCCCTTTAGGACCCAGCACATCTCTCCTGAAACAGCCTTTGCCTGGGAAACAACAGTGATTGGCCAGCTCACCTTTAAATCACCTGTATCATCATCCAATCAGTGCTCGTGATAGAGTTACCTTTGTGTGACACTGTTTGATACAGCTGATATCTGCTTTGTGTATTTTGTGTATGACCCGGCTCGTTTGACCCTGCTTGCTCGCTTCTGATTCGGTACCGTTTGGACTCTGATCTACCTGTGTATGACCCAGCTTGCCTAGACTACGCTTTGCCTGATTCTACTGTAGTACCTTCATCTGCAGCGGTGAACTACAAGCACCAGCCAACCTCCATCTGCAGCGGTGAACTACAAGCACCAGCCAACCTCCATCTGCTGCGGTGAACTACAAGCACCAGCCAACATCCATCTGCAGCGGTGAACTACAAGCACCAGCTAACATCCACCTTCATCTGCAGCGGTGAACTACAAGGTCCAGCCAACATCTACCTTCATCTGCAGCAGTGAACTACAAGTCCCAGCAGACCTGCTCATGATATGTGCTCTTGTTCTTGAACTTTTTGCATAATCAGCACACCTGCACTGTTACCTGTTATCTGCTCCTAGCCTGACAGTAAACAAAAGTACATAAAAATATAATGTAAAAAGAGAAAAATCGCGCTGACCCATAAGTATAAAACTATTAATTAATCATGTGAAACCACAAAATTAAAACACTAATAATGTGACTCAAATAGTGCAAAGGTACAGAAAAAACAGAAAAAAACATTTTCCCCCTTTGGAACACACTAATTGTGAACCACACTGAATTTTTTTTTAAATTAAAATTAAAATTAAAAATCAAAAATCATATAGTCCATATGTGAATTTGCAGATAATGTCCATATTACAATACCAGTGCTCTGTGTAAAATAAAGTCCATTAAGTGAAATGTTGCATCCAAAAATAACGTGAAGTTCCACCACCAATCAGCAGGAATTCCTCCTTACCAGCTAGTCACGATCCCCCTGACAGAGGATCAGTGAATGCATAAATCAAGCAGCTCTTCCCACAGACCAGCAAGCACATATGAAATTCTTGAGGCAACAGCTTCCGACAGTCATCAGCAGATATATACGATATGGAAGAGATAATACACACTGTATACACCATCAGCACTGCCTCCTATTGCAATGTCCCCCTCTGTGAATGATTTGTGTCGGAAGCTTATGCCTCAAGAATTTCATATGTGCTTGCTGGTCTGTGGTAGAGCTGCTTGATTTATGCATTCACTGATCCTCTGTCATGGGGGATCGTGACTAGCTGGTAATTAGGAATTCCTGCTGATTGGTGGTGGAACTTCACGTTATTTTTGGATGCAACATTTCACTTTATGGATTTTATTTTACACAGAGCACTGGTGTTGTAATATGGAAATTATCTGCAAATTCACATATGGACTATATGATTTTTGATTTTTAATTTTAATTATATTTAAATTTTAACAGTAAAATTTTTCCAGAAAAACCAGTTTGTTTTATCAATTCATTAGAGACATCTCTTTACTGTGATTTCTGGGGTGAAAGTCAGTATGGTTGGTGTGTACTTCACTTTTGCCACATATGGGTTTCAATGCTCCTAAGTAGGGATGAGCTCGGTGTTCGAGTCGAACATAAGTTCAACTCGAACATCGGCTGTTCGCGCGTTCGGCGAACAACGAACGATTTGGGCCGTTCGCGCCAAATTCGAGTGACGCGAACGGCCCACAATACACTGCGCCATCGCAGTGTAATCCCGGTGCTGTGATTGGCCAAGCATGCACTGTGACCCTGCATGCTTGGCCAATCACAGCGCCGGCAGCGAGGAAAGCAATGATTGGCCACAGGCAGGATGCCTGTGGCCAATTATAGCTGAGGGGGTTTAGTACACGCCCCACACTATAAAAGGCCAGCGCGGCGGCCTCGTGTAGTGTGTTCCGGAGCAGGGAAAGTGAAGGATAGGCAGGGACAGTGTCAAATCTATTCTTTGCTAAACCTTGTGTGTAGGGACAGAGAAGCATAGGCAGGGAGAGTGTCAGTGTCATATTCTTTGCTAAACCTTGTGTGTAGGGAGAGAGAAGGATAGGCAGGGAGAGTGTCAGTGTCATATACTTTGATAAACCTTGTGTGCAGGGAGAGAGAAGGATAGGCAGGGGACAGTGTCAGTGTCATTGTTGCTAAGCCTCCTGCACATTATACACCTGAAGTTAGCCCGTATTGCTTCTTTTTCCTGGTGTGTTACACCAACAGGCATTTGCGGCACTTACAGCGGGCGGGGTGTGCCTCCTGATCATATTACACCTGAAGTTAGCCCGTATTGCTGCTTTTTCCTGGTGTGTTACACCAACAGGCATTTGCGGCACTTACAGCGGGCGGAGTGTGCCTCCTGATCATATTACACCTGAAGTTAGCCTGTATTGCTGCTTTTTCCTGGTGTGTTACACCAACAGGCATTTGCGGCACTTACAGCGGGCGGAGTGTGCCTCCTGATCATATTACACCTGAAGTTAGCCTGTATTGCTGCTTTTTCCTGGTGTGTTACACCAACAGGCATTTGCGGCACTTACAGCGGGCGGAGTGTGCCTCCTGATCATATTACACCTAAAGTTAGCCTGTATTGCTGCTTTTTCCTGGTGTGTTACACCAACAGGCATTTGCGGCACTTACAGCGGGCGGAGTGTGCCTCCTGATCATATTACACCTGAAGTTAGCCTGTATTGCTGCTTTTTCCTGGTGTGTTACACCAACAGGCATTTGCGGCACTTACAGCGGGCGGAGTGTGCCTCCTGATCATATTACACCTGAAGTTAGCCTGTATTGCTGCTTTTTCCTGGTGTGTTACACCAACAGGCATTTGCAGCACCTACAGCAGGCGTAGTGTGATTCCTGCAAAATATACTCCTGAAGCTAGGCCTTATTGCTGGTTTTCCCATTTCCCTGCAGGCCATTAGAATGTCTGGAAGGCAAACAAGGAGAGGCAGACAGTCAGGAGCCAATAAAAGAGGGCAAGCAGGCTCTGTGTCTAGAGATAACAGTGCTGGTCGTGGACGCGGTGCATCGCCATCAGCACGTGGCCATGGGACACGCTTGTCCTTCTTTTCGGCAGCTGGACGTGTTGAGCCGCATCATGCCGAAGACTTGGTAGAGTGGATGACCAAGCCCTCCTCATCCTCCTCATCCTCTCTCACCCAGGCTCAGGGTACTGGCAAAACAGCTGCCAAAGCGTCCTCTTCCCTGGTATCAATGTCATCATCAGTCACTCCTTCCCTAGACCAACCATGTCCTCCTGAGGAGTCCCCCAAACTGTTTGAGCACAGTGTTGGGTACATGCTCCAGGAGGATGCCCAGCGTTTCGAAGGGTCTGATGATGATACCCAGCTAGAGGAAGGCAGTAGCGTGAGAGCAGAGAGAGGGGATGCTCAAGAAGGACACCAATCTGGCAGTCATGTTCCAGCAGCTGCAGCATACTGCCAGATTGGCTCCAGTGATGAGGAGGGAGGGGATGATGAGGTCACTGACTCCACGTGGGTGCCTAATAGGAGAGAGGAGGAGGATGAGGAGGAGGCACATCTCCAACGAGGCAGGATGCCCTCAGGGGGCCAGCGTAAGGGCAGCACACCGACGGAATCACACCGCAGAGCTCCGCCTGTGCAGGGCGCTGCCTCTGCCCGTTGTTCAAAAAGTTCTTTGGTGTGGGCCTTTTTTGAGTCAAGTGCCTCAGATCGCACAGCTGCTGTTTGCAACATATGTCTCAAGCGTATATCGCGTGGCCAAAACATCACCCGCTTGGGCACCACATGCTTGACCAGACATATGTTGACCTGCCATGCAGCTCGTTGGCAAGCCTACCTTAAAGACCCACACCAAAGAACAAAGCGGACCTCTTCTTGCACCGCATCAGCTGGGATCTCCAACCCCACTATACCTTCAGTCCTCTCTGAAACCTGCACTGAGAGGACTGAAGGTGTAGAATTAGGTGTGTCACAGCCAAGTACTTGCGGGCACTCTGCTAGCAGTACACCGACGTCCGATTCTAGCAGGCAAATTTCCCTGCCCCGGCTGCTGGACCGTCGAAAGAAGTTCACTCCCAGCCATCCACATGCCCAGCGGTTGAATGCTAGCTTGGCTAAATTGCTAGCGCTTCAACTGCTGCCTTTTCAGTTGGTAGACTCGGCCCCCTTCTGTGAATTTGTGCAATGTGCGGTTCCTCAGTGGCAGGTTCCCAAACGCCACTTTTTCTCACGGAAGGCGATTCCGGCTCTCTACCGGCATGTGGAAGGCAATGTCTTGGCCTCGCTGGACAGGGCGGTCAGCGGTAGGGTGCATATTACCGCTGACTCATGGTCCAGCAGGCATGGACAGGGACGTTACCTTTCTTTCACGGCCCATTGGGTCACTCTTTTGGCAGCTGGGAAGGATGCAGGACAAGGTGCAGTACTGTTGGAGGTTGTTCCACCGCCACGCCTCCAAAATGCTACTACTGGTTGTGACACACCTCTGTCCTCCACCCCTCTTCTTCTTCCTCCATGGCCTCTTCCTGTGCTTTGTCCTCGGAACCAGCGGTGCTCCGTAGGCGTTCAAGGGGCTACGCAAGTACGCAGGCAAAAAGATGCCATGCCGTGCTTGCGCTGGTGTGTTTGGGGGACAGGAGCCACACTGGGGCAGAGGTTCTGTCTGCTCTGCAGGGGCAGGCCGAGAGGTGGTTGACGCCACGCCAGCTTAAGCCAGGAATGGTAGTTTGCGACAATGGCACCAACCTCCTCTCCGCTCTCCGACAGGGACAACTGACCCATGTGCCCTGTGTGGCTCACGTCCTTAACCTGGTGGTGCAGCGGTTCTTGGGCAGGTACCCGGGCTTACAGGATGTCCTGAGGCAGGCCAGGAAAGTCTGTGTGCATTTCCGCAGATCTTATAATGCCAGTGCTCGCCTGGCTGAGCTGCAAAAGGAGTTGAACCTGCCCAAGAACCGCCTTATATGTGACATGCCCACCAGGTGGAACTCAACGTTGGCCATGCTGCAGCGGCTGCACACGCAGCAGAGGGCCATCAATGAGTACCTGTGCGACTACGGAACCAGGACAGGGTCAGGGGAGCTCGTTTTTTTTTCACCACGCCAGTGGGGCATGATCAGGGATGCATGCACTGTCCTGGCACCATTTGAGGAGGCCACGAGGATGGTGAGCAGTGACAGTGCATGCATCAGTGACACTGTACCTCTTGTCCACCTGTTGGAACATACGCTGCGTGGAATAATGGACAGGGCACTTGAGGCAGAACAGAGGCAGGAAGAGGAGGACTTCCTTGCCTCTCAAGGCCCCCTTTACCCAGACAGTGTTCCTTCTGTCCCACCCATCGCACAGGAAGAAGAGGAGGTGGAGCCTGGCACTCAGCATCATCAGCAGCAGTCTTTTAGGGATGATTTACAGTCCCAAGAAACCAGTGGACTTGTACGTGGCTGGGAGGAGGTGGCTGCGGATCATGTCGTCCTTAGTGACCCAGAGGACTCCGGACCGAATGCCTCAGCTAACCTACGCTGCATGGCCTCCCTGATCCTGCAAAGTCTGCGGAAGGATCCTCGTATTCTTCGGATCAAGGAGAGGGACCATTACTGGCTGGCCACTCTCCTTGATCCACGGTACAAGGGTAAGGTTGCGGACCTTATCTTACCGTCGCAGAGGGAGCAGAGGATGAGACAACTCCGGGAGGCCTTGCAGAAAGGTCTGTGCGACGCGTTCCCAGAGACTGAGAGGTTACAAACTCCTGGTCCTGGACAACGAGTTGCTGAGGCTTCGGTCAGTCAAAGAAGGAGCGGTGGGGAAGGTGGCCGTCTGACCGATGCGTTCAGACAATTCTTTAGTCCGCAGCCCCAAGGTATGATCGGTTCCAGCAACCATCGCCAGCGTCTGATATACATGGTGCAGGAATACCTAGGGGCAAGGTCAGACTTGACACCTTCCCCACCGAAAATCCTATGGCTTACTGGGTCTTGAGGATGGATCACTGGCCAGAGCTTGCACAGTATGCTATTGAGCTACTAGCCTGTCCTGCATCCAGCGTTCTTTCAGAACGCACATTCAGTGCTGCTGGAGGATTTGTCACGGATCACAGGGTGCGCCTGTCCACCGACTCTGTTGATCGACTGACCTTCATAAAGATGAACCAGTCTTGGATCACCACCAGCTACCAAACACCTGAAGCTGATATAACAGACTAATTTATTTTCAAATGTCACATCCCTTCAAGACTGATGCTGATGCTGAGAGACTGTCCTGTTATGTTGACTGACTATCCTCCTCCTCCTCAATGATCCGATTGATGATGATAGCTTGCAAGAACATTTTTGTTTCTGGGTGCCGCCACCAGTGGCTAAGGCCCAATTTTTCAGCCCCTGTTTAACAGGGGCATGTAATTACAATTTTTTATGCAATGCTTTGCAGCAGGGCTCATTTCTGCACTCCAACTAGAGTATCTGGGAGAGGTTGCAGTGTCGTGGCACCAGCACCAGTGGCTAAGGCCCAATTTTTCAGCCCCTGTTTAACAGGGGCGTGTAATTACAATTTTTGATGCAATAATTTGCAACAGGGCTCATTGCTGTGCTCCAAGTACAGTATCTGTGAGGGGTTGCAGTGTTGTGGCACCAGTGCCTAAGGCCCAATTTTTCTGCCCCTGTTTAACAGGGACATGCAATTACAATTCTTGATCTAATAATTCACAGCAGGGCCCATTCCTGCGCCCACCAAGAGTAACTGTGAGGCTTTACAGTGTTGTGTCAACACCACCACCACCACCACCAAAGGCCCAATTTTTCAGCCCCTGTTCAACAGGGGCATGCAATTACAATTCTTGATCTAATAATTCACAGCAGGGCCAATTCATGCGCCCACCAAGAGTAACTGTGAGGGCTCACAGTGTTGTGGCAACACCAACATGTAAGGGGCAAATTTCAGCTGAGTATATACGGCAGGCCCCTACTTTCAAACATCCAACTTACAAACGACTCCTCCTTGCAAACGGAAGGATACAACAGGAAGTGAGAGGAAATCTACCCCTAGGAAGGCAAATTCTCTCCTGTAAGAGTTAATATGGGAAAAAAAGTGTCTCCTCTCCACTGATGCTTTATCACCAATTCTTGTTTCAATAAAAAACCCAAATTTTCAAAAAACATTTTTCATTAGGACGGAAAGTGAGGTGAACTGTTCTGAACAGGTGCACACTGCACAGACAGCAAAACAAATGTTACAGGGGTGATAACCCTTCCCTATGTTTTCCAAAAAGCTTAAAAATAGATTTTTTGGCTGGAGCTACACTTAAACAATGTACCTGTTCAAAATTACAAACAGATTCTACATAAGAACAAACCTACAGTCCCTGTCTTGTATGCACCGCCTGTATACGGCTGTTCAGAGTATATAGGGCCTTTTTTATATTGTGTGCGGGGTTCCCCTTAATATCCATACAAGACCCAAAGGGGCTGGTAATGGGCTGGGGTAAGGGGGGGGGCTGTGATGGGGTAGCTATGCCATTTTTCTTAAAGATTTTCATCCATATTACCGGGACCAGACATTACATTAAAGCCGCAAGCAGTTTTAAATGGCTTTTTTTCCTTTAGAAATGTAATTTTGTGCAGGGACAGTTCTAAACACGGGAAACACGTGGCACTTCACAGGCATACTTTAGACACCCCCCAGGTACGATATTTAAAGGAATATTTGACTTTTTTTTTTCACTTTATGCATCATTAAAATGACTGCTCCCGAAAAACGTCTGTTTTTAAAACTTTTTTTTGGATTGATACATGTCCCCTGGTGCAGAACCCGGGTTCCCAAACCCTTTTTAGGACAATAACATTCATAATAGTCGTTATAATTAGCATTTTAGATTTCGAACGTTCGCATCCATTGTATTTAATAGGGTTCTAAAGTTCGTGCGAACTTTCGGTCCGTTCGCGGGTTCTGGTGCGAACCGAACCCGGGGGTGTTCGGCTCATCACTACTCCTAAGTCATCAGGATGATAGATACAGTTAGTTATTATACACACTGGGACAAAGATCAGAAGTAGAAACATCACCAGGGGGCACAAGGCCTTCCCGGAAGTCTGTGGTGAAATAAGCGACATCACTGTCCTTTTTTTCTATGCTTGTCTTTTGAGGACTTAAAACACCTGCTTCGCTTCCTTGTGGTCTTCCTTCAGTTCCTGGGCTTAGATCAACCTTCTTTACCCTGCTGGCATGGATCCAGGTGGTACTTTCCTCGGTAAGGATGGCGGTCCTGGTGATGGCTACCACTTTGGTCAATGGTCCGAATGAAACTTCTTGTGGCTTTTGACCTTTCTGAAGCCTCTGGACCACAACTTGATCACCGACCTGCAATGGGTGGGTTGGTACCTGTGAAGAAGAAGGAGAGGTGCGAGCTTCTCTTCTTTCAACAACATCAAGAGTTTCAATCAATTTTCTTACATATTCCTCCTGTATCTGTACCAAATCACCTTCCTCCACCATCAAAGGGTGATTAGCCCACGGTGTGGGGAATGGCCTACCCATGGGTGCCTCAAAGGGGGAATAACCCATCACACTGTGAGGAGTCATTCTGATTTCAGCTAATACAGCTGGGAGAACTTTTCTCCATTTGCCAAAATTCTCACCCGTAGCTTTCCTTATCCTGTCTTTAATAGTTCTATTCATTCTTTCTACAATCCCTGAACTCTATGGATGGTAGGGGAGGTGAAATTTCCAGTCTATTTTTAGTACTTTTACAAGATCTTGGCAGATTTTAGCTGTGAAGGCTGGCCCATTGTCTGAGTTTATTTGTAATGGACATCCCCACCTAGGAATAA
Organism: Rana muscosa; assembly: GCA_029206835.1. NCBI lineage: Eukaryota > Metazoa > Chordata > Amphibia > Anura > Ranidae > Rana > Rana muscosa. The sequence continues at coordinate 123,995,002 of CM055121.1, forward strand.
TTTCCTGTGTGAGGATCTTCACCACAGTCTGTGTGCGTTTTCATTGTTGGTGACAAAAACTTCTGCCCAGCGTGACATCATGTCCACTATGACCAAGAGGTATTATTGTTCCTTTCCTTCTTTGGGCATATGTGTAAAGTCTATCTGTAAATGGGTAAATGGTGTTGTTGGGTACTCAAGATGTTCATGCTTTGATTTCTTTGGGTTTGTTGGATTGTTTCTAATGCAAGTGACACATCTCCGTACAAAAGCTTTGACTAGACTAGGTAGTCCTGCAATGAAAAAATCTGCATCTAGGAGTTCATATGTGGCCTGTCAGCCTTTGTGACCCAGTTCATGGTATTGTGCAATGAACAGGGGGTGCTGGCAACAGGAATACACGGTCTCCCCTCTTTGCAGATTAATCCTGTTTTAGGATCTTTCTGCACCATTCCATCACAGTTCCATTGCCCAATATCATCAGGGGTGGCAAAAGCTTGCAGTTCCGTGAGCCAATGTGTCTCTTTCAGGGAACATGGCTGAGGTGTTAGCATGAGCATTTGAATGTCTGCCTTTTGTGTAGATGCAGCTTCTTTGGCGATTTTGTCAGCTAGTGCATTCCCTTGTATATGATAGCTAGTTTTGAAGGCAACTGAATTGCATCTAGTAATGCTGTGACTAGGTCAGAGTGTGAGATGCTCTTTCCATCTGCTGCTACATATCCTCTGAGAAGCCATATTACACCATGGTCCCAGACCACACCATGAGCATATCTGGAATCGGTGTAAATGTTTACCTCTTTTCCTGAAAACAGCTGGCATGCACAGGTTAATGCTATCAATTCAGCAGCCTGTACAGACTGATAGGGTATTGGATTGGCCTCGAGGACAGTATCTGGCAGTTGGACCACAGCATATCCCGCGTGATAGACACTGGTCTGCTGCAAGAGCCATCTGCAAAAACTGTTTGTGCAGTAGGGATTGGTACTGAAACCATATCTGCTCTAGGTGAAGTGTCCTGATGTATTGATTGTGTACAGTCATGAGGTGGTGGTAAGTCATCCTGTTCTCCTTTAAGACCTAATAAGGCATTCAAAGTTGGAGCTGGGCCAGAGTTTATGTTTGAACTTTTTATTTTCAGATTTGGATTGGACAGGATGACTTCATACTCACTCAATCTTTGTGCTGACATGCTGAGTATGTAAAGTTTTGAGGAGTGTGGTGACATTGTGTGTAGTATGTAAGGTGGTGTCATGACCCAAGGTAAATGGTGTTGCCATCTCCACAACCATTGCACAAGAAGCCAGTGCTCTGAGACACGCAGGCATGCCTTTCACCTGTACTGGAACCACCTTTGAGAAAAAAGCTACAGGGCGCAGTCTCCCACCATGTTCCTGGGCCAGTACTCCCGCCATAGTTCTACAATTTTCCCTGGCAAACAAGTGAAACATTTTGCCATACTCAGGGAAGTCAAGGCTCGGGTTGGTAACCATTGCACATTTCAACATGGCAAAAGCATTTAGCATTTCATCAGACCATTTTACAATGTCAGACGCTTCAGAGAGGGTTGCTTGTCTCAAAATGTTATCAAAATAGGAACAGTCAGGTATCCATTGGCGGCAGTAACCAATCATACCAAGAAAGGTGAGCATGTCTTTCTTTGTAAGTGGGTGGGGCAGACCCACGAGAGCTGCAGCTCTTTTGTGACTGACTTTCCTTTCTCCCGGAGACAGCACAAACCCTAGGTATTCAACCTCTTGTTTACACCATTGTAACTTTTTCTTAGTCACTTTGTGACCACATACATGTAACCATTTCAATAAGGATAGGCTATCAGCTCGGCAGTCCTCCTCTGAAGAACTACAAATCAAAAGATCATCAACATATTGCAAGAGTACAGAACTATGAGGGGCAGTCCAAGGCCTGAGGGTTGCTTGGAGTAATATAGAAAAGACCACAGGAGAGTCTATATATCCCTGGGGCATTCTACACCAGGTAAACTGGCGATTGTGTTGGTCAATTGACATAGTAAAAGCAAAGAGTGGCCGTGTCTCCTCATCTACAAGGACGGAGAAAAAAGCATTCTTTAAATCAATCACAGTAAAACACTTGGCTGTTGCTGGAATGGAGGACAGGAGTGATGGAACATCAGGTACAATGGATGCTATTGGGACTATGAGGTCATTTATGGCCCTCAAGTGCTGTACAAACCTGAAGGAGCCATCTAGCTTCTTTACAGGGTTGATGGGTGTGTTGTAAGGAGAAATAATTTCTTCCAGGATCCCATCCTGCAAGAACTTTTTCACCATTGGCACTATGCCATCCACTTTTTCCTTAGAGAGTGGATATTGTTTGTGTTAGATAGGAAATGCACCTTTTTTGAGAGTGGCCTTGTATAGTCTGCATGAAATAAGTCCTACATCCAGATCTGTTGTAGACCAGACCTGGGGGTCTATATCCTCAAAATCTTATTCACTACTCTTGTGACAGCATCAATAAACCTGGTTTACATGCTACTATAGTGATTTTATCTGAGGAAATGTCTAGACCTCCTTCTGGGTTGGTTTTAATTGTGATTGCTAGTGGCCCAAACAAGTCTCTTCCCATCAAATTTACAGGGCACCTTGGTATTATCCTAAAAGAGTGTGTACAAATGGTATAACCTTCATCATCTTCTATTGGTAGGGGTGGGGTCCTTTTTTTTATGTCAGTATTCCATTAATTCCCAAAGAGGGTTCTGCTGGTTCCCATTTGCCTTTAAAATGATCTTCACAAAGAAGTGTTCCTAGTGGCACCGCTATCAACGAGATAGGGGAGGAGTCTCCCATTAACTGAAATAACAACCATTGGACTGTCAGTTAAATCATTTGAGACAAAAGGAAAAGCTGGGACACTACCCTCCGGGCCCCATAATTGTTGTTGATTTCCCCATTTGATTGGAAATGTTGGACCTTGTTGGGTGGATGCCTGTGGTTGTTGTTGTTGTGTCTGGTTAGGGACAGAGCTGGAGTTGGGAGTCTGTGGAGTGGTGGGGTGAGGACACTGACTCACCCAGGGATCCTCTGCACCACAGTTGAAACATCCATTGTTTCTAGGGCGACTCATCCCTTTTCCATTTCTGCCTCTAAACCTGCCTCTACCTCTTCCTCTAAAGTTTCCCTTCATATTTCCTTGGAAATGTTGTGTGGAGACAGGTGATGGCTTTGGTATATCAAAACAACCTGCTGCATCTTTCTGTGAAAGTGTTTTGCCAAAGTCAGTTCAAGGAAGGGTTGACCATTCAGTAATCATTTGTTTGACTGGGACCACTAAATGGGATTTGAGAATACTCAGGAAAATCTGGATCAATAATGGATCCATAGCTGGCAGAATACCCAAACCGGCTTCCTGCATCCACACATCATTGAATCTTTTCCAAAATTCAAGAACTGATTCTCTTGTCTTTTGTTTGCATGCTATGGCAGTGGGCAATGAAGATTTTGGTTTTAAAATCTCTAACATGTGAGTTGTTACTTCAGTCCACATATCATCTCTCCCTTGTTCTGTGTTAAGCTTGTAAGCGGTTGCAGCTGTACCTGCCGGTTCTACAGTAGATATAGTTCCGACCTTGGTCCAGTCCCAACCAGTACCTGTCCCTACAACACCCTCAATAATTAACCTAATATCCTCATGTGTGTAGTTTCTGCCTTTACAAGCTCTTCTCAGGTAGGCTAGAGTGGCGGGTGCAGAGACAGTGGGCTTAGGACAGTTTTAAACTATGCGATTTATGTCTTCAATCTCTATAACTTTCTTTAATAGACTGTCACCTATGGTCATGAAGGGCAGCTGCTGGGTTGCAGCTGCGGCCGCTTCTTTCTCTTTTCTCTGTATCCTTTGAGCTCTAGTCTCGTTTTGCTTTCCTGATGGGCTTATTACGTTAGTTATACCAAATCTGTCAGTAACACTAGTAATAAGGGATCCTCCAGTTGCTTTATTATCCTTACCTCCCTCAACATCTGGCTCTTCCTCTGTATTCTTTACTGTATATAAATCTATGACTGCACTGTCTGCCTGTTGCTGTGGTTGTTGTGGAGGTGGTGCCTGTGGTCTTTGGGGAACAGGATTTGGAGGATTAGGGCTAGGGTTGCTGGTTTGTGTAGCCTGGTAACCTGCTAGAAAATCTAAGTCCTCGGGACTCAGACTTGGGTATAAACCTTTCGGGGCAGTGGGAGTTGTAGTAGCATTATGGGGGGGGGGGGGGCAGGGTGACTGTGAAGCCTCCATGGTTTAGAGATTTCTCTAACTCATGTTTCTTCTCCGAAGCTGGATCTTTATCCTGTATTTTGGGAGGTTTAATTTTCTTATCTGTCCAATCATACCAATAGGGAGCGTATGTCAACCAATCTTCCCTTCCCTTTCGCATATAGTCCCTGTCCTATTGGGTGTCTGGACCATAATATGGCCACGTGTCTCTGTCATTTAGACAGAGACCTTTTATCATGTCCATATAAAAGGGGTCATTTGCGCCATCCCGGGGAAAGGGATTACAACTGCCTAGACTTTCTGTCCATCCTGACATATTATCCACCCAAGGGTTAACGAGGTAGTAATCCGTCCCACATACTCCAGCTACAAAATCCTTACAACTTTCACCTACTCTAGGTAGCGGTATTTTACCCTGTGTTTTTTCCATGATCTATATGATAGATAGAGGTCCTAGGAAAACAGAACAATTCACATTTCTTGACTGCCACCTAGTGGTGCAAGTCGGACAATACGTGACAGCTTATTTTCCTCAACAGAAAAAAAATTAAGGAGATAGATTTGGAACAAGCTCAAGAGTTTTTGGACATACAATAAATTCACAACCTTGTTCACGGACCTGCTGCCTTGTTTCAGACAAACTTAAACCTTCTATGAAATTAACTTTAAAATGTACATTAATTCTTAACACTTCTATATATGGTTTACCTTTCTTAAAATATGGACCTTTACACAAATTGTGTCTATAACCTCCGGGGACACTACTCACCAAGTGTGCCCTTTGGTTCTTGAAACAAAACAGCAGTCCACATATACACTCAACGCAATTCATACAGCGTGATACTTTTAAAGCAGTTATACAACCATACACAGTTTCACAGTTTACACCGTACACCGATCGTCAGTCCCTTATTCTATCCCAAACAGAATTATAAACTCTAGAGTACTCTTTAAATTCTCTTCAAGGTTACCAAAACCTTTTCAAGTGTTCCCAAAACACTATTTATATGACCGGTCAACTTTTATCTCTACTTATGAGAGGTTCTAAAGCCCAACAGCAATCTCTATGGGATGGAAGCCACGCGGAACTCTGGTAAGCCAATTTCACTCAATAAGAATAAGATTCACTTACCGAGTCCATTGTTTAAGGGTAGTCTTCCATCCCGGACGAGCCCCCAGTGCTGTAAGGGTTAATCCTGTGTCTAGGGTGGTCCCTTAACCTCTCAGACCTTGGATCGATGTATGATGCAATTGCAGATATATCTGGAGTCAATCCCAAGAACGAATGACAAACACGCACTCGATAGTATGTTCTAGGAATTGTCTGTATTGGTGCGTGCTCTGGCGTCTTTTATATCAAGTAACGAATCATACACAATATTGGAAATAAAAAATGCGCAGTAGATACACTTTCATATGCAGTTACAACTGGTTCAGACAAGTAGTCTTTGTTCTCTGGCTGCTGAGAACGAGAGAGCCTAAAACTTAGATAAGAAAGCGTGTGAAAAAGTTCATTTACAAGAACTCAGGCTGATACAGATTCTGGAAAGCTAAAGAGATATTCAAACTGTACATACTAAATGTAAAATGGAAGCTCGTGAATATGAGATGGCTGACAGAAAATAAAATGCATGCTTAGCATAACCCTTTAGCAAGTAGGGAAAAAATACACTTCCTTGACCTAGGAATAGCAATTACTAACCAACAGTTTGTAATTTCAAACCAACGGACCGCAATGGGTTTATACCCACTGACAGTTGTCACCACAGGTCATGATTAAGCTCAGTCCCACATAGCAAATTCTTTAGTTTACGTTGGAAATTGTACTGACGCCCAAGATTTCCATCAACAGGCACAGGTTCTGAAATGTAGGTTTCTTGAAAAGGGCTACCATAATGTGGATCTCGATAGGGAAATAGAAAGGGTGAGCAATATGGACAGGAGTTCGCTCCTGATAGATAAACCCCAACAACAGAAAAATTATAATTTTAAATGGTCTTTCTTTACATCCTTCTCAGTTCAGCACACACAAATCAAAGCTATTATTAATAGACATTGGGACATTCTCAGAAATGACCGCATATTAGGCTCTTTCCTACCAGATAGGCGAAAGTTGTTTACAGGGGAGCTCCCTCTTTAAGAGGTAAGATTGCCCCAAAAGTAATTGATCCCCCTAAGAGAACTACATTTTTTCATAACATGCTAGGCTACTACCCATGTCGCAAATGTAACGTATGTTGTCATAATTCAAGAAAAAGACAGTACCTTTTGAGTCTACTGTAACCAAACAGAAATACCAAATGAAAAATTTTGCTACATGTGCCACAAAAATATTGTTTACCTAATATCTTGCCCATGCGGGAAACAATATATAGGTAGAACCATACGTCTGTTCTCCATAAGAGTGGACGAGCATACTGCGAACATTAAAAAAGGTAAAAGCAATCATAGTTTACCCAAACATTATCTGAGATGTCACAATAAAAAGCCTAGCGGCACTTTATTTCAAATCATAGACAAATACAGTGGCTTGAAAAAGTATTCATACCCCTTGAAATTTTCCACATTTTGTCAGATTACAACCAAAAACGTAAATGTATTTTTTTGGGTTTTTATGCGATAGACCAACACAAAGTGGCACATAATTGTGAAGCGGAAGGTAAATGATAAATGGTTTTAATTTTTTTTACAAATAAATATCTGGAAAGTTGTGGCGTGCATTTGTATTCAGCCCCCTTTACTCTGATACCCCTAACTAAAATCTAGTGAAACAAATTGCTTTCAGAAGTCACGAAATTAGTAAATACAGTCCACCTGTGTGTAATTTAATCTCACTATAAATACAGCTGTTCTGTGGAACCCTCATAGGTTTGTTAGAGAACCTTAGTGAACAAAGAGCATCATAAAGGCCAAGGAACACACCAGACAGGTCAGGGATAAAGAGAAGAAAAGAGAGGGACAGGAGGTCACATACTTCAGGATTTTAACGGTGTCAAAGATATATATGGCGACCAAATATGGATCAACACAAGAATATAGAAAATTAGAAAATAATTTTATTACAAAATAGTAAAAACATGAGATAATACATATCCAACAGATTTGATTGTTTCTAAGTACATGTATAAAACCGTTTTTCCTCGACATGTTTTGCTCCCAAAAGAGCTTCTTCAGGAGGTGAATTTACAGCGTTTTATTGTACTAGAAGTAGCAAAAAGAAGAATATGAATGCTCATGTGAATGTACAGTCAGGTCCATAAATATTGGGACATCGACACAATTCAATTTTTTTTGGCTCTATACACCACCACAATGGTTTTGAAATGGAACAAACAAGATGTGCTTTAACTGCATACTTTCAGCTTTAATTTGAGGGTATTTACATCCAAATCAGGTGAACGGTGTAGGAATTACAACAGTTTGTATATGAGCCTCCCACTTTTTAAGGGACCAAAAGTAATGGGACAGATTAACAATTGTGAGGGTGCGACTTTGTGCGACCTTCAAGAGGGTTGGTTTATGCCAGATTTGGTAAAGAAAGACACGCTGATGGAACAGCTGTGTCTTGGGCTATTTAGTTCAGAGGTGATTATGGATCAGGGCTCCACCCAACAGAGAGGAAGTCTGTGTGCATGAGAGTCAAGTGGGCTCTCATCCTCTGTAGTGGAGTCAAAGGCGGTGCATGTCTGCAGGAGGCAGACACCATTAGTGATACAGCAACAAAGGTGCTGACCAGGAGAAGCTAGGAGAAAGCTGAAACTCTTGGACACTGTTTGGGTCTGAGGAATAGACCGTCAGGCCTAGGCTAAAGGCCTGGATCGCTAGAAGGTAAAGCTACGAGGCTACTGTTAGTATGAAAGATACAGGAATAGTGGAACCCCCTGTGAATACTACAGATGTGTTTGTGAACTTTCGTGCTTTTAAATAAAAATGGGCTACCATGCCCTTAAACAGAGTTGCTGACTGGCTTGCATCACTGGAAATACGCATCCACCACAAGAGCTAACAACTTCCAATCTTACAAGTGGTGAAGATATTGCTTTGGGCAGTTTTTGGAAGAGTTCCAGATCCTCGCATACCAAAAACAGTGAGTAAAAAGAAACTGTGTGTTTAACAGCAATACTGTGATGAATAGCCTATCTGAAGGAAAAGTTTAAGTTTTCTGCGGTGAACTGCTGCTAGCTGTGTGTGGCAGCCAGGCAAACTGCATTGCACAGGAGTTCAATTAATGGACTGTGTTGTATACAGGTGATGTGCCTGTGGAAGTGAGCTCAAGCAGAGAGTAAAGTCTACATGTGAAAGCGTGGAGACAGTACTTTAAAATTTTCCTGTGTGAAAAGGAAGCAATGTTTGCTGAAATGAGAGACAGAGCGGGTGTTGGTCCTAGCAACACTGGTGCAAGGAGTGCACAGGTGACTGCAAGTATGGAGAGTTCGCCAGAGTCTGAGTCTGCAGTGAATTGGTGCAGGGGATACTTGGCTGCACTGAACCAAGTTAAAAGGGAAGGACATGTTGTTGCCCCTGGCAACGCTGGTGCAAGATGGCCAGCTATCAATGTGCAAAGGGTTAAGAACCAAGTGCGCTGTTTGCGGTGCAGTGAGTGGGGGCATGAAGTTTCTAAATGCCCTTTGTCCCAGGCTTCACCAAAGCAAAGGTATGAGAAGCCTGCTCTGAGTGTAAAGAGTGAGCAGATGGGTGTGGTTGCCCATGGCAACAAAGCAGAAATCCGTACAGCTGACTTCATACGGCCTATGTTGCCTTCTGAATGTGTTGGGGACTTTTTGGATGAGTTTGCGATGATTGCTTCCTACAGAAGATGGCCCAGAAATCGCTGGGTTGAGTTGGTGCAACCTTTTCTGATCGAGGAATACCAGGAGGTGTACCGTGGGATGTATAGTAACCGAGATGACTACGATACTTTTCTAGGAGCAGTCCAGTCTAGAGAGTGCTGCAAGAGATCAGCGGGGAGAAGGTGGTCTCCAATAGCAACAGGAGAAAGTCGCCAAGTGCCATGCCTGGAATGTGGTCAGCTGGGCCACGGGATCTTTTCTTGTCCAAGCTTGTGGAATACAGCTGCTGATCGTGTTGTTGGGCTTAATGCTTTGCCTGCAGGCGATGATGGAAAATCCAAGAGGGATGTAATGTTACCCTGTTTCCAGGAGGGGGCGTCATCTTGTGAGAGCATGGCAAAGAAGGGACAATGCCCTCAATTGAAGTCTTCAACCCATGCTAAAGAGAATGGTAAGACTGTTCCTGTTAAAATCATGGGAAAGGCTGACTGTGTGGTTGCTCACAATGAAGTGGAAATGACCCCAGAGCGGAGATCCACTGAAGGTGAAAAAAATGAACTTGCTGCAGTGTGCTACCCAGATCAGTGGGGAGACACAGGTTAAAATCCTGCTTGCAGCGAGGTCAAAAATTGAAAGGGACATATGGACTCTGGGTACAGCTAAGGTAATCCAGCGGAGTGCTGGAAAGGATGTGCTAGGGGTGACCAAAGCAGTTGATATGCCATGTTCCCTAGTGACAGGTGCTGTGCAGTTGCCAAGGGAAACCACCAAGGAGCCTGCAGTGGTGAGGCAAGTGGTTTCCCAGGACAACTGTGAAGACGCCCTAGTGGGCAAAATAATTCCTGTCGAGAGGAAGGGTGGTGTTTGACAAAGGACAATTTGATAGAGTTTATAAAACTGCTATGTTTATGAATGCTGATGACACATGTGCTGATGGTAATGTGATGCTTAATGAGGTAGGGGTGATCGCTAAGCAGGATATGCGATTCCCCTTGGCAACAGTATCTAAGGCTGCAGAGGTGTCCTTAGAAACCTCCAGGGAGCTCTGTGTGTTGGAGCCAGAGGTTCCCTGGGACAACTGTGGTGCCGCTCTGATAGATAAGAGGGTACTTGACCTTGGTGATGAGAAAAATGGTAAAACTCAAATGTTTAAAATTTCTTGTACTGATAATGAGTTGTTACGGTCTGTCACTGCTGACAGTCCTCATGGGTTTAGTGAAGCGCCACCCGAGCAAAGTGGTGAAGTTATGTTATTGCAGTCTGTTGTGTTTGAAAATGTTTTGCCACAAGGGCATTTAAACAAGGACGGCTTAGTGGGTAACAGTGGAGTGGACACAATTTCTGCTATGCTAAATAGAGAGGCTGCAGGGCCGGTAGACACGGGTGTGTTGGCTTTTGCAGAAATTAACCCTCTCCAGTTGGAAGGATCTGGAAAGGGCGCATACATAGCAGAGGTTTTGTCCACAACAAAAGAGATGAGTAATGTTGAATGTCAGATTGATGAGGTAGTGATGAGGATGAGTGTGACACATGCGATTGGCAGTGCTCAGCGAGAGCCGCAAATTTTGTTAGTTGCCTCTGAGGTAAAGGTCCTTTTAAGTGTCCCGGCCTCTCACGCCTTAGCAAATGAGTCCCTCCACATCGTTGGTAAAGGTCAAGTTCCTAGAGTTCTGTGTTTAGATACGGCATGTCTAGAAATTTCTGAGATGTTGTGGGAATTGGTGAGAATCTTTCCAATATACACCTGCGTGTATCCACAGCAGAAAGGCGACATGGTACTACTGCATAATACCAATCGGTGGACGCAGGTGATACATGCGTTGTTAAGCAATGTTGATGAGAATTGGTTGCTACACTGTTGGTTACTTTTGTGGAAAGTTGTCTCGCAGTTCTCCGCGAGAGTGCTTCCAGTGGCGGTTATGTGCAGAAGGCGCTCAGGGGAATTGTTTGAGAAATTAGAGATGTTAGACATAGTGGAAGTCTCTCTGTATGCGGGTGTGATGGGGTGTATTCCTGCTGGTGCGGTCCGAGGTGCGGCTGAGCAGTGGTTGGTACGGGGCGCGCGTACTGTCTCACCCGCTACACCTCATGTAAAGGAAGGGCCCGGAACGGACGTGGCGGTAGTGGGAATTCAGTCCATCACGGGCAGAGAGGTGCAGTTTGAGGTACCCGGAGACACTTTGACAGGAAATAACAGTAATGGTAACTGTAACGGAAATATGTATGAGAAGCACTGTGGAGCACTGTCAGACAACTCTGAGCTATTGGTTGAGGTACCAGTGGACACAGAAATGGTTAAAGAGATTGGTGTGGGAAAATGTGGTGGAACATGTGCATTGGTAGGACAATTGTTATTGGAGTGTTGGACAACAGGGGGCGATGTGAAACTATGGGACTGTCCCATAGGGAGTAACTGCTTGCCTGTAGATGGTCCCTCCATAGACACTGTCCTAGCAAACAGGACAAGAGGTCCGAATGACCATATTGTGTTGAATAACTGCTTGTGGAACATTGCTGTTGAGGATATGGTATTAATCACAGATGGTTTGGTGGCCAAGAGTGACCACACAGGGGTTGGTGAACCTGAGAAACAAATGTTGATGGTTAATGTTGCGTCAGGTAGTGAGAGTGGCCAGTCCCTGACAGATGTCATGAAAGTGGGTCCCCAACAGTCCCGAGAGAGTAGGTCTGTGGGAGGAAAAAGAAGGGTCCTGAGGCCAAAAGGTAGAAGGGATAGAGAGATTAGTGGGAGCCCATGGTTTAGGAAGAAGGGCTGGTGGAAGTACACCCGGAAGAAGATGTGGGTGGAGTGCCCCTTTAGAGAAAAGGTTGGGCAGATTAGGACTACTGCTACGGATAGTTGGCACAGAGGCGCCAAGGTGAAGTGCTGGTGGACGCATACCTCGAAAAAGAAATGGGCCTACGCAGCGAATGGCAAGTGAAATGCATGCTCAATCGGATTCAGGTCAGGTTATTGACTTGGCCATTGCATAACATTCCACTTCTTTCCCTTAAAAAACTCTTTGGTTGCTTAAACAGTATGCTTCGGGTCATTGTCCATCTGCACTGTGAAGCGCCGTCCAATGAGTTCTGAAGCATTTGGCTGAATATGAGCAGATAATATTGCCCGAAACACTTCAGAATTCATCCTGCTGCTTTTGTCAGCAGTCACATCATCAATAAATACAAGAGAACCAGTTCCATTGGCAGCCATACATGCCCACGCCATGACACTACCACCACCATGCTTCACTGATGAGGTGGTATGCTTTGGATCATGAGCAGTTCCTTTCCTTCTCCATACTCTTCTCTTCCCATCACTCTGGTACAAGTTGATCTTGGTCTCATCTGTCCATAGGATGTTGTTCCAGAACTGTGAAGGCTTTTTTAGATGTTGTTTGGCAAACTCTAATCTGGCCTTCCTGTTTTTGAGGCTCACCAATGATTTACATCTTGTGGTGAACCCTCTGTATTCACTCTGGTGAAGTATTCTCTTGATTGTTGACTTTGACACACATACACCTACCTCCTGGAGAGTGTTCTTGATCTGGCAAACTGTTGTGAAGAGTGTTTTCTTCACCAGGGAAAGAATTCTTTGGCCATCCACCACAGTTGTTTTCCGTGGTCTTCCGGGTCTTTTGGTGTTGCTGAGCTCACTGGTGCATTCTTTCTTTTTAAGGATGTTCCAAACAGTTGATTTTGGCCAAACCTAATGTTTTTGCTATCTCTTTGATGGGTTTGTTTTGTTTTTTCAGCATAATGATGGCTTGCTTCACTGATAGTGACAGCTCTTTGGATCTCATATTGAGAGTTGACAGCAACAGTATCCAAATGCAAATAGCACACTTGAAATAAACTCTGGACCTTTTATCTGCTCCTTGTAAATGGGATAATGAGGGAATAACACACACCTGGCCATGGAACAGCTGAGCAGCCAATTGTCCCATTACTTTTGGTCCCTTAAAAAGTGGGAGGCACATATACAAACTGTTGTAATTCCTAGACCGTTCACCTGATTTGGATGTAAATACCCTCAAATTAAATCTGAAAGTCTGCAGTTAAAGCACATCTTGTTCGTTTTATTTCAAATCCATTGTGGTGGTGTATAGAGCCAAAAAGATTAGAATTGTGTCGATGTCCCAATATTTATGGACCTGACTGTATTTCGAGAAAAACACATTTAAAAATATACATATTTTATAGACATCCATACAAAGATTTGAATGCAAACAACATATAAACACAATCCAAAAGTCAATCAATACGGACATACTAGGCATAGTTGCATATCACTGCATTTTATAAAGATGAATAGTGCGATCAAAGTCTTACCACTGGGGATGAGCTTCGTGTTCGAGTCGAACATACGTTCGACTCGAACATCGGCTGTTCGATCATTCGACGAAGATCGAACGATTTGGGCCATTCGCGCCAAATTCGAGTGACGCGAACGGCCCACAATGCACTACGCCATCGCAGTGTCATCCAGGCGCTGTGATTGGCCAAGCATGCACTGTGACCCCGCATGCTTGGCCAATCACAGCGCCGGCAGCGAGGAGAGCAATGATTGGCCACAGGCAGGATGCCTGTGGCCAATTATTGCTGAGGGTGTTTAGTACACGCCCCACACTATAAAAGGCCGCCAGCACGGCGGCCTAGTGTAGTGTGTTCCGGAGCAGGGATAGAGCAGCATAGGCAGGGACAGTGACTTTTATTTCTTTCTTGCTTAACCTGGATTCCTTTAGTTTAGGGAAAGAGAAGGATAGGTAGGGAGAGTGTCAGTGTGTTTTGTGCTTGTGCTATAGTGTGCTTAAAAAAAACATTTTTTCTAGGGACAGAAAACTGTAGGTAGGGAGAGTGTCAGTTTCTTTCACTGTGCAAGTCCTTGTTTCTAGGGACCTGGAAGGACAGTGAGTGAATTCTCCTTGTGCTATATTGTGCTTAAAAAAAACATTTTTTCTAGGGACAGAAAACTGTAGGTAGGGAGAGTGTCAGTTTCTTTCACTGTGCAAGTCCTTGTTTCCAGGGACCTGGAAGGACAGTGAGTGAATTCTCCTTGTGCTATAGTGTGCTTAAAAAAAACATTTTTTCTAGGGACAGAAAACTGTAGGTAGGGAGAGTGTCAGTTTCTTTCACTGTGCAAGTCCTTGTTTCTAGGGACCTGGAAGGACAGTGAGTGAATTCTCCTTGTGCTATATTGTGCTTAAAAAAATCATTTTTTCTAGGGACAGAAAACTGTAGGTAGGGAGAGTGTCAGTTTCTTTCACTGTGCAAGTCCTTGTTTCCAGGGACCTGGAAGGACAGTGAGTGAATTCTCCTTGTGCTATATTGTGCTTAAAAAAAACATTTTTTCTAGGGACAGAAAACTGTAGGTAGGGAGAGTGTCAGTTTCTTTCACTGTGCAAGTCCTTGTTTCTAGGGACCTGGAAGGACAGTGAGTGAATTCTCCTTGTGCTATATTGTGCTTAAAAAAAACATTTTTTCTAGGGACAGAAAACTGTAGGTAGGGAGAGTGTCAGTTTCTTTCACTGTGCAAGTCCTTGTTTCCAGGGACCTGGAAGGACAGTGAGTGAATTCTCCTTGTGCTATATTGTGCTTAAAAAAAACATTTTTTCTAGGGACAGAAAACTGTAGGTAGGGTGAGTGTCAGTTTCTTTCACTGTGCAAGTCCTTGTTTCCAGGGACCTGGAAGGACAGTGAGTGAATTCTCCTTGTGCTATATTGTGCTTAAAAAAAAACATTTTTTCTAGGGACAGAAAACTGTAGGTAGGGAGAGTGTCAGTTTCTTTCACTGTGCAAGTCCTTGTTTCTAGGGACCTGGAAGGACAGTGAGTGAATTCTCCTTGTGCTATATTGTGCTTAAAAAAAACATTTTTTCTAGGGACAGAAAACTGTAGGTAGGGAGAGTGTCAGTTTCTTTCACTGTGCAAGTCCTTGTTTCCAGGGACCTGGAAGGACAGTGAGTGAATTCTCCTTGTGCTATATTGTGCTTAAAAAAAACATTTTTTCTAGGGACAGAAAACTGTAGGTAGGGAGAGTGTCAGTTTCTTTCACTGTGCAAGTCCTTGTTTCTAGGGACCTGGAAGGACAGTGAGTGAATTCTCCTTGTGCTATATTGTGCTTAAAAAAAACATTTTTTCTAGGAACAGAAAACTGTAGGTAGGGAGAGTGTCAGTTTCTTTCACTGTGCAAGTCCTTGTTTCCAGGGACCTGGAAGGACAGTGAGTGAATTCTCCTTGTGCTATAGTGTGCTTAAAAAAAACATTTTTTCTAGGGACAGAAAACTGTAGGTAGGGAGAGTGTCAGTTTCTTTCACTGTGCAAGTCCTTGTTTCTAGGGACCTGGAAGGACAGTGAGTGAATTCTCCTTGTGCTATATTGTGCTTAAAAAAAACATTTTTTCTAGGGACAGAAAACTGTAGGTAGGGAGAGTGTCAGTTTCTTTCACTGTGCAAGTCCTTGTTTCCAGGGACCTGGAAGGACAGTGAGTGAATTCTCCTTGCGCTATATTGTGCTTAAAAAAAACATTTTTTCTAGGGACAGAAAACTGTAGGTAGGGAGAGTGTCAGTTTCTTTCACTGTGCAAGTCCTTGTTTCCAGGGACCTGGAAGGACAGTGAGTGAATTCTCCTTGTGCTATATTGTGCTTAAAAAAAACATTTTTTCTAGGGAAAGAAAACTGTAGGTAGGGAGAGTGTCAGTTTATTTCACTGTGCAAGTCCTTGTTTCCAGGGACCTGGAAGGACAGTGAGTGAATTCTCCTTGTGCTATATTGTGCTTAAAAAAAACATTTTTTCTAGGGACAGAAAACTGTAGGTAGGGAGAGTGTCAGTTTCTTTCACTGTGCAAGTCCTTGTTTCCAGGGACCTGGAAGGACAGTGAGTGAATTCTCCTTGTGCTATATTGTGCTTAAAAAAAACATTTTTTCTAGGGACAGAAAACTGTAGGTAGGGAGAGTGTCAGTTTCTTTCACTGTGCAAGTCCTTGTTTCTAGGGACCTGGAAGGACAGTGAGTGAATTCTCCTTGTGCTATATTGTGCTTAAAAAAAACATTTTTTCTAGGGACAGAAAACTGTAGGTAGGGAGAGTGTCAGTTTCTTTCACTGTGCAAGTCCTTGTTTCCAGGGACCTGGAAGGACAGTGAGTGAATTCTCCTTGTGCTATATTGTGCTTAAAAAAAACATTTTTTCTAGGGACAGAAAACTGTAGGTAGGGAGAGTGTCAGTTTCTTTCACTGTGCAAGTCCTTGTTTCCAGGGACCTGGAAGGACAGTGAGTGAATTCTCCTTGTGCTATATTGTGCTTAAAAAAAACATTTTTTCTAGGGACAGAAAACTGTAGGTAGGGAGAGTGTCAGTTTCTTTCACTGTGCAAGTCCTTGTTTCCAGGGACCTGGAAGGACAGTGAGTGAATTCTCCTTGTGCTATATTGTGCTTAAAAAAAACATTTTTTTCTAGGGACAGAAAACTGTAGGTAGGGAGAGTGTCAGTTTCTTTCACTGTGCAAGTCCTTGTTTCCAGGGACCTGGAAGGACAGTGAGTGAATTCTCCTTGTGCTATATTGTGCTTAAAAAAAACATTTTTTCTAGGGACAGAAAACTGTAGGTAGGGAGAGTGTCAGTTTCTTTCACTGTGCAAGTCCTTGTTTCCAGGGACCTGGAAGGACAGTGAGTGAATTCTCCTTGTGCTATATTGTGCTTAAAAAAAACATTTTTTCTAGGGACAGAAAACTGTAGGTAGGGAGAGTGTCAGTTTCTTTCACTGTGCAAGTCCTTGTTTCTAGGGACCTGGAAGGACAGTGAGTGAATTCTCCTTGTGCTATATTGTGCTTAAAAAAAACATTTTTTCTAGGGACAGAAAACTGTAGGTAGGGAGAGTGTCAGTTTCTTTCACTGTGCAAGTCCTTGTTTCCAGGGACCTGGAAGGACAGTGAGTGAATTCTCCTTGTGCTATATTGTGCTTAAAAAAAACATTTTTTCTAGGGACAGAAAACTGTAGGTAGGGAAAGTGTCAGTTTCTTTCACTGTGCAAGTCCTTGTTTCCAGGGACCTGGAAGGACAGTGAGTGAATTCTCCTTGTGCTATATTGTGCTTAAAAAAAACATTTTTTCTAGGGACAGAAAACTGTAGGTAGGGAGAGTGTCAGTTTCTTTCACTGTGCAAGTCCTTGTTTCTAGGGACCTGGAAGGACAGTGAGTGAATTCTCCTTGTGCTATATTGTGCTTAAAAAAAACATTTTTTCTAGGGACAGAAAACTGTAGGTAGGGAGAGTGTCAGTTTCTTTCACTGTGCAAGTCCTTGTTTCCAGGGACCTGGAAGGACAGTGAGTGAATTCTCCTTGTGCTATATTGTGCTTAAAAAAAACATTTTTTCTAGGGACAGAAAACTGTAGGTAGGGAGAGTGTCAGTTTCTTTCACTGTGCAAGTCCTTGTTTCCAGGGACCTGGAAAGACAGTGAGTGAATTCTCCTTGTGCTATATTGTGCTTAAAAAAAACATTTTTTCTAGGGACAGAAAACTGTAGGTAGGGAGAGTGTCAGTTTCTTTCACTGTGCAAGTCCTTGTTTCAAGGGACAGAGAAGGACACCTGAAGGTAGCCCTTATTGCTTTTTTCCCATCTCCCTGCAGGCCATCTATTAGAATGTCTGGAAGGCAAACAAGGAGAGGCAGACAGTCAGGAGGCAATAAAAGAGGGCAAGCAGGCTCTGTGTCTGGGGGCAACAGTGCTGGTCGTGGACGCGGTGCATTGTCATCAGCACATGGCCATGGGACACGCTTGTCCTTCTTTTCGGCAGCTGGACATGTTGAGCCACATCATGCCGAAGACTTGGTAGAGTGGATGACCAAGCCCTCCTCCTCCTCCTCATCCTCTCTCACCCAGGCTCAGGGTACTGGCAAAGCAGCTGCCAAAGCGTCCTCTTCCCTGGTATCAATGTCAGACTCATCATCAGTCACTCCTTCCCTAGACCCACCATGTCCTCCTCCTGAGGAGTCCCCCGAACTGTTTGAGCACAGTGTTGGGTACATGCTCCAGGAGGATGCCCAGCGTTTCGAAGGGTCTGATGATGAAACCCAGCTACAGGAAGGCAGTAGGGTGAGAGCAGACAGAGGGGATGCTCAAGAAGGACACCAATCTGGCAGTCATGTTCCAGCAGCTGCAGCATACTGCCAGATTGGCTCCAGTGATGAGGAGGGAGGGGATGATGAGGTCACTGACTCCACGTGGGTGCCTAATAGGAGAGAGGAGGAGGAGGATGAGGAGGAGGCACATCTCCAACGAGACAGGATGCCCTTTGGTGGCCAGCGTAAGGGCAGTACACCGACGGAATCACACCGCAGAGCTCCGCCTGTGCAGGGCGCTGCCTCTGCCCGTCATTCAAAAAGTTCCTTGGTGTGGGCCTTTTTTGAGGCTAGTGCATCAGATCGCACAGCTGCTGTTTGCAACATATGTCTCAAGCGTATATCGCGTGGCCAAAACATCAGCCGCTTGGGTACCACATGCCTGACCAGACATATGTTGACCTGCCATGCAGCTCGTTGGCAAGCCTACCTCAAAGACCCACACCAAAGAACAAAGCGGACCTCTCCTTGCACCGCATCAGCTGGGATCTCCAACCCCACTATAACTTCAGTCCTCTCAGAAACATGCACTGAGAGGAATGAAGGTGTAGAATTAGGTGTGTCACAGCCAAGTACTTGCGGCCACTCTGCTAGCAGTACACCGACGTCCGATTCTAGCAGGCAAATTTCCCTGCCCCAGCTGCTGGACCGTCGAAAGAAGTTCACTCCCAGCCATCCACATGCCCAGCGGTTGAATGCTAGCTTGGCTAAATTGCTAGCGCTTCAACTGCTGCCTTTTCAGTTGGTAGACTCGGCCCCCTTCCGTGAGTTTGTGCAATGTGCGGTTCCTCAGTGGCAGGTTCCCAAACGCCACTTTTTCTCACGGAAGGCTATTCCGGCTCTCTACCGGCATGTGGAAGGCAATGTCTTGGCCTCGCTGGACAGGGCGGTCAGCGGTAAGGTGCATATTACCGCTGACTCATGGTCCAGCAGGCATGGACAGGGACGTTACCTTTCTTTCACGGCCCATTGGGTCACTCTTTTGGCAGCTGGGAAGGATGCAGGACAAGGTGCAGTAGTGTTGGAGGTTGTCCCACCGCCACGCCTCCAAAATGCTACTACTGGTTGTGACACACCTCTCTCCTCCACCCCCTCCTCTTCTTCTTCCTCCATGGCCTCTTCCTGTGGTTTGTCCTATGAACCAGCGGTGCTCCGTAGCCGTTCACAGGGCTACGCAAGTACGCAGGCAAAAAGATGCCATGCCGTGCTTGCGCTGGTGTGTTTGGGGGACAGAAGCCACACTGGGGCAGAGGTCCTGTCTGCTCTGCAGGGCCAGGCCGAGAGGTGGTTGACGCCACGCCAGCTTAAGCCAGGAATGGTGGTTTGCGACAATGGCACCAACCTCCTCTCCGCCCTCCGACAGGGACAACTGACCCATGTGCCCTGTGTGGCTCACGTCCTTAACCTGGTGGTGCAGCGGTTCTTGGGCAGGTACCCGGGCTTACAGGATGTCCTGAGGCAGGCCAGGAAAGTCTGTGTGCATTTCCGCAGATCTTATAATGCCAGTGCTCGCCTGGCTGAGCTGCAAAAGGAGTTGAACCTGCCCAAGAACCGCCTTATATGTGACATGCCCACCAGGTGGAACTCAACGTTGGCCATGCTGCAGCGGCTGCACACGCAGCAGAGGGCCATCAATGAGTACCTGTGCGACTACGGCACCAGGACAGGGTCAGGGGAGCTTGTTTTTTTTTCTCCACGCCAGTGGGGCATGATCAGGGATGCATGCACTGTCCTGGCACCATTTGAGGAGGCCACGAGGATGGTGAGCAGTGACAGTGCATGCATCAGTGACACTGTACCTCTTGTCCACCTGTTGGAGCACACGCTGCGTGGAATAATGGACAGGGCACTTGAGGCAGAACAGAGGCAGGAAGAGGAGGACTTCCTTGCCTCTCAAGGCCCCCTTAACCCAGACAGTGTTCCTTCTGTCCCACCCATCGCACAGGAAGAGGAAGAGGAGGAGGAGGAGGAGGAGGATTGTGTCAGCATGGAGGTGGAGGCTGGCACTCAGCATCATCAGCAGCAGTCTTTTAGGGATGATTTACAGTCCCAAGAAACCAGTGGACTTGTACGTGGCTGGGAGGAGGTGACTGCGGATCATGTCGTCCTTAGTGACCCAGAGGACTCCGGAGCGAATGCCTCAGCAAACCTACGCTGCATGGCCTCCCTGATCCTGCAAAGTCTGCGGAAGGATCCTCGTATTCTTCGGATCAAGGAGAGGGACCATTACTGGCTGGCCACTCTCCTTGATCCACGGTACAAGGGTAAGGTTGCGGACCTTATGTTACCGTCGCAGAGGGAGCAGAGGATGAGACAACTCCGGGAGGCCTTGCAGAAAGGTCTGTGCAACGCGTTCCCAGAGACTGGGAGGTTACAAACTCCTGGTCCAGGACAACGAGTTGCTGAGGCTTCGGCCAGTCAAAGAAGGAGCGGTGGGGAAGGTGGCCGTCTGACCGATGCGTTCAGACAATTCTTTAGTCCGCAGCCCCAAAGTATGATTGGTTCCAGCAACCATCGCCAGCGTCTGATAAACATGGTGCAGGAATATCTAGGGGCAAGGTCAGACTTGGACACCTTCCCCACCGAAAATC
The DNA here is from genome assembly GCA_029206835.1 of Rana muscosa. NCBI lineage: Eukaryota > Metazoa > Chordata > Amphibia > Anura > Ranidae > Rana > Rana muscosa. Next base: position 124,015,717 of record CM055121.1, read on the forward strand.
CTCTGGCTTACTGGGTCTTGAGGATGGATCACTGGCCAGAGCTTGCACAGTATGCAATTGAGCTACTGGCCTGTCCTGCATCCAGCGTTCTTTCGGAACGCACATTCAGTGCTGCTGGAGGATTTGTCACGGATCACAGGGTGCGCCTGTCCACCGACTCGGTTGATCGACTGACTTTCATCAAGATGAACCAGTCTTGGATCACCAGCAGCTACCACACACCTGATGCTGATATAACAGACTAATTGATTTTAACATGTCACGTCCCTTCAAGACTGATGCTGATGCTGAGTGCCTGTGCTGTTATGTTGACTGGCTATCCTCCTCCTCCGAGTCCTCAATGATACGATTGATGATGATAGCTTGGAAGATCATTTTTGTTTATGGGTGCCGCCACCAGTGGCTAAGGCCCAATTTTTCAGCCCCTGTTTTACAGGGGCGTGTACTTACAATTTTTTTAGCAATAATTTGCCATAGGGCTCATTGCTGTGCTCCAAGTACAGTATCTGTGAGGGGTTGTAGTGTTGTGCCACCAGTGCCTAAGGCCCAATTTTTCAGCCCCTGTTCAACAGGGGCATGCAATTACAATTCTTGATGTAATAATTCACAGCAGGGCCCATTCCTGCACCCACCAAGAGTAAGTCTGAGGGCTTACAGTGTTGTGGCAACGCCACCACCACCACCACCACGAAAGGCCCAATTTTTCAGCCCCTGTTCAAAAGGGGCATGTAATTACAATTCTTGATCTAATAATTCACAGCAGGGCCCATTCCTGCACCCACCAAGAGTAACTCTGAGGGCTTACAGTGTTGTGGCAACACCACCACCACCACCACCACCACGAAAAGCCCAATTTTTCAGCCCCTGTTCAACAGGGGCATGCAATTACAATTCTTGATCTAATAATTCACAGCAGGGCCCATTGCTGCACCCACCAAGAGTAACTGTCAGGGCTTACAGTGTTGTGGCACCAGCACCACCATCAAAGGCCCAATTTTTACTACCACTGTTCAACAATTATATGTAATTACAATTCCTGATATAATAGTTGACAGCAGGGCGTTCCAGCACCAACCAAGAGTAACTGTGAGTGCTTACAGTGTTGTGCCAACACCAACAACTAAGGGGCCTATTTCTGCAGAGTATATACGGCAGGTCCCTACTTTCAAACATCCAACTTACAAACGACTCCTACTTGCAAACGAAAGAAGACAACAGGAAGTGAGAGGAAATCTACCCCTAGGAAGGAAAATTCTCTCCTGTAAGAATAAATATGGGAGAAAGGTGTCTCCTCTGTACTGATGCTTTATCAGCAATCCTTGTTTCAAGAAAAACACCACATTTCAAAAACAGTTGTCATTGGGACGGAAAGTGAGGTGAAATGTTCTGAACAGGGGCACAGACAGCAAAACAAATGTTACAGGGGTGATAACCCTTACCTATGTTTCCCAAAAAGTTTAAAAATAGATTTTTGGGCTGGAGCTACACTTCAACAATGTACCTGTTCAAAATTACAAACACATTCTACATAAGAACAAACCTACAGTCCCTGTCTTGTATGCACCGCCTGTATACGGCTGTTCAGAGTATATAGGGCCTTTTTTATTTTATGTGCGGGGTTCCCCTTAATATCCATACAAGACCCAAAGGGGCTGGTAATGGGCTGGGGTAGGGGGGGGGGTCATGGGGTAGCTATGCCATTTTTCTTAAAGATTTTCATCCATATTACCGGGACCAGACATTACATTAAAGCCGCAAGAAGTTTTAAATGGCTTTTTTTTCCTTTAGAAGTGTCATTTTGTGCAGGGACAGTTCTAAACACGGGAAACACGTGGCACTTCACAGGCATACTTTAGACACCCCCCAGGTACGATATTTAAAGGAATATTTGACTTTTTTTTTTCACTTTATGCATCATTAAAATGACTGCTCCCGAAAAACGACCGTTTTTAAAACTTCTTTTTGCATTGATACATGTCCCCTGGTGCAGAACCCGGGTTCCCAAACCCTTTTTAGGACAATAACATGCATAATAGTTGTTATAATTAGCACTTTAGAATTCGAACGTTCGCATCCATTGTATTTAATAGGGTTCTAATGTTCGTACGAACTTTCGGTCCGTTCGCGGGTTCTGGTGCGAACCAAACCCGGGGGTGTTCGGCTCATCACTACTTACCAGTCATCGATATTAAGAATACTTTAGAATACTTAAGAATATTAGTTAAAAACACATGGATGTGCCAAGAAATTCTCCATGAACCCAAACAGGAAACGGGTGTCTTCACTAAAAAAAAGACACCCAAGGAGAGTTTAGGTAGATCATAATCAAATGAATAGAGTGATAATGAACAGATCAAAAGAACTGTACTTTTAAAAGTGGTTTAGGTAGAATCAATAGCATAGGGCATTATATGCACCTGTAAATCCGAATTGCAGACCCACTCCAGGCAGCGGGCATAACAAAAAAACCTTGGGATATCAAGGGGGAACCAGGGCTGGCCCACAAATAAAGAGAGAGTACCCTGTAATGATATAGATAAACCAAATACAGATAATGAATAAAGATCCAAGCAGCATAGAGAAACTGTAGTCCAGATATAGAGGTTGAAGGAAATAATGTAGGCATACCTGAAAACAGGGGATTCTGAGTATAAGCGGAGATATAATCTCTGTCCCCAGCTCAGGGGAAATGGCAGAAGGAGCGGAGATGTAATCTCTGTCCCCAGCTCGGGGGGAATGGCAGAAGGTTGCGGCTAACATAAGCCATTTTAAATCCCATCCCAGACGCGGCGACGTCTGATGTCATCGCCGCGCGGCGGACGCATTGAAAAGAGGGGAGGCACAGAGTTCAGGCGCCGACGTCAGGGCGGAAATGACAGAGGGCCGGGCTTGCAGACAAGGAAGCTGCAGCGGCCATGATGGAAAATCCTCCTGCCCATACCACGTTTAAAACATGAATGGACAGGGCGATTGTGAATCTTGTGGACCGGAAATGTACATAAGGCACATTACGATCCACCAGAGCACTAAAGATAGGAAAAAGGGTGATGATGGTCCATCTGCTAAGAGTGGACGGCGCCGGATCAAAAGGGTCCCCCTCTATGGGCTGAAAGGAATAGGGTTAATTGATTAAAAACCAGACCAGACTGCCCAGGGCGTCCGTGCAGGGAAAGTAGAGAGCCCGGGTTATTTTGGGGTGGGGGGGGGAGTAGGAAGAAAGAAAGAAGGGAAAGACTAAGGAGAAAAAGAAAATAATAAAGTAAATGAATATAAAGTGAATGTGAAATAAATATAATAAATGATAAATACAAAATAAAATAAAATAAAATGAAATAAAATAAAATAAAATAAATTAAATAAAGTGAAAAATAATAATAGAAAATAATAAAAAATATACATAAATGAAAATAAAGTAAAATAAAATAAAATAAACATAAATATAAATGTAAATAATAAAAATAAAATAAAATAAAATGAAAAATACAAACATCTCACAGAGCACTGTTCAATTCATCATCCAAAAATGGAAAGAGTATGGCACAACTGCAAACCTTTCAAGACATGGCCGTCCACCTAAACTGACAGGCCGGGCAAGGAGAGCATTAATCAGAGAAGCAGCCAAGAGGTAGCTCTGCAGGAGCTGCAGAGGTCCACAGCTCAGGTGGGAGAATCTGTCCACAGGACAACTATTAGTTGTGCACTCCACAAATTTGGCCTTTATAGAAGGATGGCATGAAGAAAGCCATTGTTGAAAGAAAGCCATAAGAAAGTCCCTGTTTGCAGATTGCGAGAAGCCATGTGGGGGACACAGCAAACATGCTCTGGTGAGATGAGACCAAAATTGAACTTTTTGGCCTAAAAGCAAAATACTATGTGGGGTGGAAAACTAACACTGCACATCACTCTGAACACACCATCCCCACCGGGAAACATGGTGGTGGCAGCATCATGTTGTAGGCATTCTTTTATTCAGCAGGGACAGGGAATCTGGTTAGAGTTGATAGGAAGATGGATGGACCCAAATACGACAATCTTAGAAGAAAACCTGTTAGAGTCTACAAAAGACTTGAGACTGAGGCGGAGGTTCACCTTCCAGCAGGACAACAACCCTAAACATACAACCAAAGCTACAATGGAATGGTTTAGATAAAAGCATATTAATGTGTTAGAATGGCCCAGTCAAAGTCGTCCAGACCTAAATCCAATTGAGAATCCGTGGCAAGACTAGAAAATTGCTGTTCACAGACACTCTCCATCTAATCTGACCGAGCTTCAGCTATTTTGCATAGAAGAATGGGCAAAAATGTCACTCTCTAGATGTGCAAAGCTGGTAGAGACATACCCAAAAAGACTTGCAGCTGTAATTTCAGCAAAAGGTGGTTCTACAAAGTATTAACTCAGTGTGTCAGGAAAGGTTTCACCTGCTGGTGGCACTGTGACTCCCAGATCTATGGGCTGCAGTTCCGGTGTCCACCAGCGGGTGTCTCTCGGCAGTCAGGAGCTGACATCATCCCCTGCAGTCATGCCTCACCTGCTGCTGATTGCAGGAGGTGTATTTAAACCTGGTGAATCCTATTACACTTTGCCTTGGTATTTTCTCCTTGTGCCCCTGATCTGTGTTCCTGAAGCCTGCATCCGTCTCCTGTTCCTGGACTCTGACCCTGATCCTGCAGCCTGATTCCTTCCTACCCGCTCAGTCTGTCTCCTGCTTCCCTTTCCCTGTCCTGTCTTGTTCCCAGCTCCCCTCTTCTTGATATCCCGTGTTTGACCCTGGCTCTGGTACGATTACTATTGGGTTATCCCATGCTCTGTACATATTGAATTTAGACTGTCGTTTGTTTTGTGTTCACTGGTTGTTGGTTCACTGGTTGGGTTACACTATTTACTGTATTGGAGGTGCTTTTTTTGTTGTTCACTTATCTTTTAATAAATCATATTATTTACACTTTACCTGTGTTTGGTACACTCTGTTGCAGTCCACACATTTCTGGTCACACCGGTCCCTGACATAATACCAAGGCCAGTCCTGACCAGAAGTGGCTGGACAGGGAAGCCATCTTGGTTCTGCCGTTTGGGGGAAAATGCATCCGGAGGAGGTTATTTATTTTTCTTTGCTGGTGACAGAGGATAATGAATACTGCCGCCAGATATTGAAGGAGTAGACCAGTGACCAGCTATTAGAATGTATCCAACTTGATCATTCCCTGGAGACCTCTGCCCTAATTGATCAGGGCAGACTGATGTTCTGGTGCCAGCTGTCCAGCCTTATGTTCCGGTGCCCGATGTCCAGCCTGATGGGCCTGTGCCTGCTGTCCAGGCTGATGATCCGGTGCCCACTGTCCAGCCTGATGATCCGCTGCCCGCTGTCTAGCCTGATGATCCACTGCCCGCTGTCTAGCCTGATGATCCGCTGCCCGCTGTCTAGCCTGATGATCTGCTGCCCGCTGTCCAGCCTGATGTTCCGGTGCTCGCTGTCCAGCCTCATGTTCCTGTGCCCGCTGTCCAGCCTGATGATCTGGTGCCCACTGTCCAGCCTGATGATCCGGTGCCTGTTGTCCAGCCTGATATGCCTGTGCCCATTGTCCAGCCTGATGTTCCAGTGTCCGCTGTCCAGCCTAATGACCCAGTGCCCACTGTCCAGCCTGATGATCTGGTGCCTGATGATCTGGTGCCCGCTGTCCAGCCTGATGATCCGGTGCCCGCTGTCCAGCCTGATGATCCGGTGCCCGCTGTCCAGCCTGATCTGCTTGTACCCACTATCCAGCCTGATGTGCCTGTGCCTGCAGTCCAGCCTGATGATCCGTTGCCCATTGTCAAGCCTGATGTGCCTTTGCCCATTGTCCAGCCAGATGTGCCTGTTGTCCAGCCTGATATTCTGGCTCCCGCTGCCCAGCCTGATGATACGGTGCCTGCTATCCAGTGCCTGCTATCCAGTGCCTACTGTCTAGCCGGATGATCCGGTGCCCGCTGTCCAGACTGATGATCCGGTTACTGCTGTCCAGCCTGATGTGTCTCGGCCCGTTGTCTAGCCTGATGTGCCTTGGCCCACTGCCCAGACTGATATGCCTCTGCCCGCTGCCCAGCTTGATGTGCCTCTGCCCACTGCCCAGACTTATGAGCCTCTGCCCTCTGCCCAGACTGATGTGCCTCTGCCTGCTGCCCAGCCTATTGTGCCTCTGCCTGCTGCACAGCTTGATGTGCCTCTGCCCAGGCTGATGTGTCTCTGCCTGCTGTCCAGCCTAATGTGCCTCTTCCCGCTGCCCAGCCTGATAATCCAGTGCCTTTTGATCCAATGCCTGCTTTCCAGCCCGCCTCTGATGATCCTTTGACTTAAGATCAGCTTGATGTTATTGACTCTATGCTTACTGCCCTGCCGGATTGTCCTGTGGAGGGAAGGATTCCATCTGCCATTGGGTCTGATACGTCTGAGTCTTTGTGTACCTGGCATAGGTTACCTGTTAGGCCTAAGGTTCTTTTTTCAGTTGCCTCAATTGGGTCCCTCCTACAGAATGTTGCTCCAATGGCGCCAAAGCCTGGTGGTCCAGACATATCCTTCACAATTGGAAGTCATGTTTACCTTCGCCACCTTGGTAGTGGTGAGCTCCAGGGGAGTGGTAGAGCACCATTTGTGCCTTGCCACAACCCGGATGCGATTGCCACAACTCCAAGTCGGGCCCCCAGTGCCTTGGGGAAACCTAGATGGCTGTTGAAGTGTGGAATGAGTCCTGGAGGTCAGGCGAGCTACATGATTGTAACCAAACATTCAGGTGTCAGAGTTTCGGTTTTGTCACATGGTTTGCAAATGAACCATGGTACCCCAGCGTTGGGATGCCTACTGTTTTGAGGGATCAAATGTCCTTTGCTTCTAAGAATCTGTCTGACAGGATACCTAGCCAGTTGCCTAGCCCCAGCAGTGGGGTACCTAGCCAGTTACTAGACCCAGGAACACCTAGCCTTTTTTTTGGATCCCGGCAGCAAGGCTTATTATTTGGAACCCGGCACTCCTTGGGCTTATGAGACATTTTCTATCTGGACTCTTTGAGCTATGGCTGGTTGGAGCATCCAGAGGTCGCTCCTTCAAGAGGGGGTACTGTCAGGAAAGGCTTCACCTGCTGGTGGCACTGTGGCTCCCAGATCTATAGGCTGCAGTTCCGGTGTCCACCAGCGGGTGTCTCTCAGCAGTCGGAGGCTGGCGTTCGGGAGAGGATTCACCTGCTGGTGGCACTGTGCTCCCAGATCCTTAGGCTGCAGTTCCGGTGTCCACCGGTGGGTGTCTCTCAGCAGTCATGCGCTAACATCATCCCCTGCAGTCAGGCATCACCTGATGCTAATTGCAGGAAGTATATTTAAACCTGGTGAATGCTATTACACTTTGCCTTGGTATTTTGTCCTTGTGCCCCTGATCTGTGTTCCTGTGTTCCTGAAGCCTGCATCCTGTCTCCTGTTCCTGGACTCTGACCCTGCAGCCTGATTCCTTCCTACCTGCTCAGTCGGCCTCCTTGTTCTCTTTCCCTGTCCTGTCTTGTTCTCAGCTCCCCTCTGCTTGATCTTCCATGTTTGACCCTGGCTCTGGTACAATTATGATTTGGTTATCCCATGCTCTGTACATATTGGATTTAGACTGTCATTTGTTTTGTGTTCACTGGTTGCGTTACACTATTGACTGTATTGGAGGTGCGTTTTCTTTGTTCACATTTCTGGTCACACCGGTCCCTGACACAGGGGGCTGAATACAAATGCACCCCACACTTTTCACGTATTTATTTGTAAAAAATGTTGAAAACCATTTATCCATTTCCTTCCACTTCACAATTATTTGTCACTTTGTGTTGGTCTATCACATAAATTCCCAATAAAATACATTTATGTTTTTAGAAAATTTCAGGGGGTATGGATACTTTTTCAAGGCACTGTATCTGCCAACATGGAGGGGTGGATTACAAGTGAGGGGTGTTTCTAGATTAGAAACTTTTTGGATTTATCAATTGAGGTCCTAATTTCCACATGGTATGAATGTGGAGTAGGACATCAATCCCTTTATAAATACTTCCTGAAGTTGAATATTATACCCTCTCTTTATAGTTTTTAGGGTACTTCATTGAGATACGATAGTAGTGACTTTTTGCAGTCTGAGTGGTGGGCAGCATTAGTGATTACTATTTAATTCCTTATTCTTAGATTACATTTTTTACAAACTGTTTTTATTTTTAATTGTAATCTCATTTTATTTTTTCTCTGTTCATTTATCGTGTGTGATATGTGGGCCGTTGTCCATAAGCAAATATGGTCTTATATTTCACAATATGAGTTTTTTTCAATTAAGAATTATATTTTTTATTCAGTAGGTCAATTTCATGTGAAACGTTCTAAACATATTTATGTTTTAATTTAAAATATTGTCATATACAGATATATTCGAATTGGTATAGAATTTATATAAGGCACAACCTTTTTTTCTTTACTGAAGATCGATTAACCTACCGAGAGTAATGCCGCGTACACACGACCATTTTTCTCGTCGGGAAAACTGTAATTTTTTCATTTGGACAAGGAAAACGGCCGTGTGTAGGCTCTCCAGCAGTTTTCCCGACGAGAAAACATCCGAGAATCACGACGAGAAAATTTAGAATATGCAGTAATTTTTCTCGTCGCAAATCGCGGCATTTTTTTCCTCTGCAGTTTTCCCATAGAGAAACACTGCTAGGGAGCCTACACACGGCCGGTTTTCTCAACCAAGAGAAAACATGTCGTGAAAAACGGCCGTGTGTAGACTGGGAAAAGGGGACCAAGCTGGTCCTCGTTTTTCCCGTCGGGTTTCACGGCGGTGTTTTCACCGCCGAGAAACTCAGTCGTGTGTACGCGGCATTAAAGAAACTTACCTTGTTATGATGTGGAATCGGATTGGGGACCTGCCATACAACGATAAGTCTGTGAGAGCTTATTCTCCTGATGCCTGTCTGACTCAGTGTTCATAGCACATGAGTCCATGTGATCTGGTAAGCGCATTTACATCTATTCACTGGACACCGCTTACACACTAGGGTGATTTCTGTGAATTGGTTTGGTTCACTTCTATCAACATTGAAGTGAATATACCTCTTGAGATGTCTTTGCTAATGTCACATATGGACTATTTTGTTTTTGTCCTTCTTTTTATGTATATTCACCAAATAGTGTGATCATACACATTTTTCACTTATCTTTATTTGTACAATTTTGATAATAGTCAAGGTTGTATAGAAGCATAGGGAGGTCGAGAGAGGGCGAAAGTTTGAGGGTGTCAGATCTAAATGATCAGTTTTCTGGAAGACTTTTGCATGTGCTGTATCCAAAATGAGGCCCAAGTATTCTAGATGGAAGGGAAGGTTGGAGAGTAAATTTTTTTAAGGTGATTACTAAACCGAAAGCCTGAAGTATATGAATGTGAATTGCCTGTCTGAAATAAAGCTAGAATCCTGTTCCAGTGCAAGTATCATCGCTGAGTGGTTTGAAGTCTTTTATCAGAGCAAATGTTTGCCTAAGCTTTTGCCGCAGTTCCAAATGCACCTGTTTTTCGTCATTGATATCAGTATACCTCTGTGGGGTACTCATGGAGTATGGTCTTGAAATAGGGTAAGTATTCCTGGAAAAAAAAAAAAAAAAAAGAAGGTAGCAACCTGGGTGTCAACCATCCTGTAGTGAAGTACAGTCAAAACCTTGGTATGAGAGCGTTTTGCAAGACAAGCAAAAGTTTTTAATACATTTTGACTTGATATACAAGTAGCGCCACATCACAACTGAGTATAAATAAGAAGAGAGGCGCCTCTAAGTGTAGCAATATGGTTACATTTAATGAAGGTACAACATTTAGCAACTCACATGGTTGATGATTACAGGAGGCACATCTAAGTATGCAGGCATCTGGGGTAAAGCTGTCCACATAAACCATCCTCCTTACCGCCATCGACATCATCCCTTCCACTCTGCACTCCAAAAGCGGTTCAAACCACGCTTTCAGATCACTCTACTGCAGGGTAGTCTTCCCGGTCACGATTGCAGACTGACAACAGTGAGAGTCGGAGGTGCGGAGGATGGTCTACAGCTTTACCCCGGATGCCTGCATACTTAGATGCCTTCATTAAAGTAACCATATTGCTACACTTAGAGGCGCCTCTCTTCTCTTTTATACTCTGTAGCTCCTGATGGATTTTGCTTCTAATCCCCTTGTGGAGGCTTCTATTTCTGGATGGACATTTTATGGTTGCTCAACCTGGTCACATTGCTATAATCTTTTTATATGGACTATAAATTGAAGAACCTATGAATAAATGGTTGTGGAACAAATCATTTGAGTTTCCATTATTTCTTATGGGGAAATTTTCTTTGATATACATGTGCTTTGGATTACAAGCATGTTTCTGGAACAAATTATGCTCACAATCCAAGGTTTTACTGTACTTCTGACAAAAGAATGGGAGGAGGTGCCTAAGTACGATTAAAAGGCTCTAGGTCAGGGGTCTCAAACCTGCGGCCCTCCAGCTGTTGCGGAACTACAAGTCCCATCATGCCTCTGCCTATGGGAGTCATGCTTGTAACTGTTTAGCCTTGCAATGCCTCATGGGAATTGTAGTTCTGCAACAGCTGGAGGGCCACCAGTTTGAGACCCCTGCTCTAGGTGGAAGTGGTAGTAAACTAAGCAACCTGTGTACGATGACCTAATCATTCACCTGAGACTAAGTGCCGGTTCACACTTGTGCGATGCCCAGACATTGCATGTAATTCGCAGCGCACTGTTGTTCACATTACATGCAATGTCTGTGCGGTGCGATTTCAGCCATACAGATAGTATGGCTGATATCGCAACGCATTCGGTCCAAAGACGCACAGGACCCTTTTTTCTGTTCGGACCAGAATCGGATCGCATGTGTTCACACATATGCGATCCGATTCATGTCCGAACTGTCAGTTCGCACTGCGATACGCAAGCTGAAATGGGGGTGTCGTTAAGATATAATGACACTCCCCAGCAGTTCGGATATGCCAGTGTGAACTGCCGTGCGTGTCGGGTGCGATGCGGGAACCCGCAGTGGATTTGCGGTGTTCTCGCATCGTACAAGTGTGAACCGGCACTAAAGGCTGGTACACACAGGCAGAATATTGACCAGTTCAACAGAAACCGGCTAATGCCCAGCTTCTGTCGAACAGGCATGCTGAAATACCAGCAGCTGCCCATTATCTGCTTGTGTTCTGACGAGGGTGCAGTCCCCCTGTCAGAACACAATAGTTTAGTGTGGAGATCGTTGTACTAACATTGCATAATACGTTTTTTTCATTCAGCCTGCTGAGTTGAACGGAAAAAAAAAACTACCGGCTTGCACCAGGCTTCAGGTCTGAATGGTGGAATGTTAGTGCCAAGTTTGAAAAGTTCAAAAGAAGTTCACCTTTTGAACATGTTGCAACCGAACACCCAACCCCACTGTGACAGCAGAAAGGAGATTCTCTCCCATGCATCTGCTATCACATTTATAATCGACACAACTGATGCACATTTTTTACCTGCTAATATATGTGCATTTCTTATTAAAGGTGAACTTAGCCTTTAATATTGTTTAAGTGAATGCATTTCAAATTTCTGGTATCTAGAAAGTTTTAACATAATCATGAATACTACTCAGCATACACATAAGTATGAAGCTGGTAACTTTAATATTATGTCTCATACTTGCTATAGGGCTACAGTAAAAGCCCAATAAACAGGGTTACCTGTCTTACCTGTCCATGTTTCTGGTCCAGGCTTTGCCCATCATGGTGGGCATACCTCCAAAAGGGTCTGGGTTCCATAGGGGTGGACCATAGCCTCAGACCTGTATAGCACTCTGATGCTACACTACACCCATTGCACCATAAGTCAAGATGAGCACCCAAGCAGGATCAAGTGCCTGAAGCAACATTACAGGTTGTCCCCATGGTGTGGCTCCCAAGCTTTTACTGTCATAAAAGTAAGTAAATAGCCGACTTAAAAAACCAAACTAAAACAGTAAACTAGTAAAGCTAAAGGTCAACAATCGCGTTACAATCTGGCCATACAACTAACTTTTTATTTACCACCTGTATGTAATGAGGACCTATTTAATCTATACAATTTGGACAACTGCATGAAATAAATATCGATAATATTGCTGTATTAATAATCGATATTCAATAATTCATATTGATGAGAAAAGTTCTAAGAAAATCCATCCAGTTCTCGTGTAAAAACTCAAAATTGATTTAATAATAAAAATAGTAAAATGTTACATAAAAATAACTTCAATATGTCATCAATAAGTTTCTTATTCTTGAAATGAAAATTGTATAAATATATCTTTGTGTGTGTGTGAGGTCCTAGTGTTCCAGCATGTCAGCTCAAATCTGCCAGTGTGAGCAGAAGTGTGTGTAGAATTAAAGAGACCGCATGTCTGCTCCTCTCTGCTTATATACCCCACCCCCACCTTCCTAAAAGAGGCTCATTTAACGTTCATATTTGCCTTGTGGTTCTACAAAAAAAACGCAAACTTCAATGTTCTCACAAGGGTGGGGGTCATTTATTCTAAAATTCCTAAGAATGGGGCTATGAACTGTGAGTAGCTAAAATAATAATAATTTAACTTGTACAATATGAAATCCTTTTACATATATATATATATATATATATACACACACACACACATATACATATGTGTGTGTGTGTATATATAAATATTTTTTTTTATACATACATATACCATACATATAGAAATGCTGTAACTTGAATTCTTAACCAACATACTGAAAGTTTGTGTCTTTTGAAATGGATGTAACCTTATCCATGATGGGAGGATGGTAGAAGAAAACCATTGAGACTAATTGCAACCAAATGCTTGAGCTGTTAAAAAACTATCATTAGAAGCTTCAAACAAACCTTGACATAAATATATATATATTTATATCTATTTCACTTAATCCATATTTATAATATGATTTATGTAAGCAAGTCAATTATTCTCAAAGACCCACTCCATTCATTCGTTAACCACTTCCCTACCCAACCATAGTCAAATGACGTCCACAGATGGGATCTCCCATCCTGGGTGGACGTCATATGACGTCCTGGCTTTGTAGGGGGATATCTGAATGATGCCTGCAGCTAGAGGCATCATTCAGATATCCTTTTGAAGTGCCGGCGATTCTGTGCACCACAAGAATGATCATAGCGGCAGTTCCGACACTTGATCGTTCTTATAGGCGGCGGGAGGGCACACCCCCCCTCCCGCCGCCATCCGGTGCTTCTCCGGGCTCTCCCGTGCGATCGGGGACCCGGAGAGAATCTTCTGGCGCCGTTGGTGGGTCACATGTCGAGCATAGAGATGACTGGTGACCAGATGGTCACCAGTCATCTCTATGATCGTCGGAGGCCCGGGCGCGATGTGATGACGTCACGCCCGGGTCCTCAGATGTAAACAAAGCCGCCATTGCGGCTAGTAAGTATGAGATCAGTGAAAAAAATTTCACTGATCTCATGCTTTCCAGCCTGGAGGAGAGATGTGGGGTCTTATTGAACCCGCATCTCTCAATAAAGAGGACCTGTCACACACATTCCTATTACAAGGGATGTTTACATTCCTTGTAATAGGAATAAAAGTGATCAAAAAAAAAAAAGTAAAATAATTGTAAAAAAAATAAATAAATAATAATAAAAAAATATTAAAACGCCCCTGTCCCCGGTAGATCGTGATCAGAAGCGAATGCACACGTAAGTCGCCCACATATGTAAACGCCGTTCAAACCACATATGTGAGGTATCGCCGCGTGCGTTAGAGCTTGTGCAACAATTCTAGCACTAGACCATCTCTGTAATTCTAATCTGGTAACCTGTAAAAAAATAAAAAATTCAAGCGTCGCCTATGGAGATTTTTAAGTACCGAAGTTTGGCGCCATTCCATGAGTGTGCGCAATTATAAAGCGTGACATGTTCATATTTTCCGTTTTGTTATTTTTTAATTCATGAAACCATTTTTTTTTTTAAAAAAGGCGTTTGTAAAAATTTTGCGCAAATATCGTGCAAGAAAAAAAGTTGCAATGACCGTCATTTTATTCCCTAGGGTGTCTGCTAAAAAAACATATATAATGTTTCGGGGTTCTGAGTAATTTTCTAGCAAAAGAATGATGATTTGTACATGTAGGAGAGAAGTGCTAGAATAGGCCCGGTATGGAAGTGGTACAAAAAGCCCTGTATTGAAGTGGTTAATAGATAAATATTAAAGAAAATCTTTATAACACTGCATAGCTGTTGGTAACTTCAAAGAAGATTGTACATTGACCTTAAAAATGATTTCTCTATAAGGGAGAAGAAGAGGTCCTTTACCTTAGGACGCTAGCGGGAAAAAAACTCACAGGGGCAGGAGTTTTCAGGCGGTATTTAGGCGCTATTTTTAGCGCTAAACCGCCTGAAAAACTCCTCAGTGTGAAAGGGGTCTAAGCCGAGTTTTTCAGCGCTGAAAATGCCCCCCCTCTGCTTAGACCCCTTTCACACTGCAGTTTTTTTTAGGCGGTTTAGTGCTAAAAATAGCGCCTAAATACCGCCTGAAAACTCCTGCCCCTGCAGCCTCAATGTGAAAGCCAGAAGGCTTTCACACTGAGGCGGTGCGCTAGGAGGACAGCTCCAAAAGTCCTGCTAGCAGCATCTTTGGAGCGGTGCGTTTACCGCTCCTTCCCATTGAAAGTAATGGGAAACCGCGGTAATACGCCTCTGCAGAGGCGCACTACCGGCGGTATTAACCCTTTTTCGGCTGCTAGCGGGGGTTAAAACCGCACCGCTAGCGGCCGAATACCGCCGCTATACCGCCACCGCACCCACCTCCCCAGTGTGAAAGGGACTCGAGTCACCTTTTTAGGCATGATCTCCTGGACTGGACTTGGCACACATGTAGCCTCACTCTTCCTCTACAAGGTGTGCAAAGTTTGTTGTCCGGGGGACCTACAGCCGGGGAGCACCGATTTTTCAAAGCCGGGCACCCCTTCTATAGACTCCCATGTTAAACGGTAATTTCTACAGTGACTTTGGGGACCCAGTACCGGCCAGTCGCAGGTTCCCTGGACCCGAAACTTGGCACACATGTAGCCCCATTTCTCCTCTATGAGTGTGCAATGTTTTTTGTCTGGGAGACTTACGGCCAGGCACCCCTTCCATAGACTCCCTTGTTAAACGTCATTCTAGTCATGGACACAGTGAGGCATGCAGATGGACACCCTAGGCCAGTGATGGCGAACCTTGGCACCCCAGATGTTTTGGAACTACATTTCCCATGATGCTCAACTACATTACAGAGTGCATGAGCATCATGGGAAATGTAGTTCTAAAACATCTGGGGTGCCACGGTTCGCCATCACTGCCCTAGGCTTATACTCAAGTCAATAAGCTTTCCCATTTTTTTTGTGGTAAAATTAGGTGGGTCGGCTTATACTCGAGTATATATGGTATTTTATATTTACACCGTTGTGTGTTTCCCTTTGGAGTCCCTTCACATCGGTATCTTTCACCTTAGTTAACCTTTCCCAGGATACAGTAAGAATGGATTATAACTCCAAGGTTTTTTTGCCATCTGTATCCCATGGCAGAAATTTACTGTCAATTCCTGTCCCACAGCAAAAACAGGAAATTCCTGCAAATGAAGGGAATCCCTTGGGGCCTCCCCAGGTCGCTAGAACTAGTGTCCCCATTGTAAGATTTCCCCTCCATTACTTTTCTGGGGACAAACCCAAAATTTGAGATTTTCTTTACTTTAAATAATGGTAAATATGACAATTATCTCCCTAATGGGGGTGCAGAAAGCAAAAAATGGACAGGTGTTCTAATCCATCTCCACTCTGTCCAAAACAAAAAAATAACTTTTGTCTTTAGTTACACTTTATGTTTAAATGCACTTAATCTGTGGTGAATAGAATTCCCTGTGTACCTCCAGTAAGTAAATAGGTTATTTTCACTCTCCACTTAGAACACAATTTCTAGATAATCACTCTAGTAACCAAATGATTAAAAAACACAGAAAGAAAAGAGGAATACTACCAACTCAAAACGTGTTTGTTTTCAAATGCAGTACATTTTTCGCCGCCACTCTTCCTCAGGTAAATAGTAGCGAGTATCCTTACTGGAACCTTGGAAGTGGTATATGTACATAAGGTTGGCACCCCCAATGAGGAGTTAGATCTGATGTGGAAGGTATTTGCCTATTATTGAAAAAATTATTTCCCAAAATTGTATTTAATGGAAAGAGGAAGAGATCCAATTCTGTGTTTCATGATAGATGATGTTCAGTTGGATGAGTCCTGCCCCAAGCATTTCTGTGTCCAACAGATTTGCCCATAAAAATCTGAAGATGCCATAGATGTACAGTACCCTTCCAGTTAACTGCATAATGGACTATGATGAGGAAAATACTTAAGAACAGGTTCACCATTGTTACAAAACATTCGGATAGTGTTATTTGATTTTTCACTTTCAAATCTTTATATGCTGGTACAACCGATTTCAGATGTGGGTAGACACTACTGTCTGCGAAGGAGAGCTGTAAAGTCACTTGACTTCAGCCACATACCTATTTCAGCATTGTATTCACAGTTACGGAAATGGAGTGTATTCTACTCAATTGCCCCAGAGTCACCATTCAATCTACATTTACTTACTGTAGATTGGCCTGAATTTACAACTTCCTTCATGGTTGAAAAGAAGTATTAAAAGGACAACTAAACCAAAAATTTTATTAATACATTGCCGCTTACATTCCTTAGAGGTGCCTTACGTTTTCTTTTTACAAGCAAAAAACATTTTCAGTAAATACGAAAAAAACCTGTTGCTCTTGCCGGAATTGCAGATTTCTTTGTCACTTCCTGTGAGCGGAACAGGAAAATATCTTCCTCCAGAGCAATCCTGTATAATCTACAAACTGCCCTCCCCCTTTATGTAGTCCATATCAGAAGAGCAACCTAGGGTGACATTCATGTCTTCCATAGATGCAGCGGAGGTGTGACATCCAGGTGACATCATGGGGCACGCAGCTTGCAGCACCGCAGTGACATCACATCCGATGCCTGTTCAATTGCAGTTAAGTTGTGAGAGAACCTATTGATTAATGGACTGGTAATTGATGTTCATCCGTTTGCCCTCCACCTTGGACCCTTGTAAAGATTGATTTTATGATTGTAACTCTGTAAAAATAGATTTTAATGAATTAAACAAGATGTACTTTACTATGCGGGCTCTTTCTCCGTGTTTGTGCCTGAAAATTTTCGGTCTTTTTTTATTTATAGCACAAAAAAAAAACCCAGTGGTGATTAAATACCACAAACAAAGCTCTATTTGTGTGTGGGGGGGGGGGGGGGGGAGAACAAAAATGTCATATGGGCACAGTGTTGCATGACTGAGCAATTGTCATTCAAAATGTGAGAGCACTGAAAGCTAAAAATTGGTCTGCTTAGGAAGGGGGTTTAAGTGCCCAGTGGGCAAGTGGTTAAACACACAGCCGCATGTAATCCAAAGCCGAGTTTTGAAGGTAAGACAAACTACTTGTGGGCTATTCGGAGAAACTATGATTCTCAATTATGTGTATCCATTTGCTTTTCAGGGAGTCATGCAGTCGATGAACCAAGCCAGTTTGTATTAATGACCTGCATCCATATTGCAAGTCCGCATGCACATATTTAGGATCATCAATTGCCAGAAATAATCAGATTTGCTCCTCTCTGGCTTAGTTTGCTAAATGACAGGATCCTTGTTAACGTTTTTTTAAACTAATGTATAGTTATAATGCCTCAATAACCAGGGTAAAAAGTCAAGCTCATCTAGTGACTGCTCAATATTACTACTTGTTAAGCTCAAACTATAGCTGAGAGAGCTTTCCAATCTTTCCAGCCTGAACGGTGACTAGACAGTTATATTGCTTCGTTTTTTTTACCAGCATATGTGCCTTTTCATCAAGTGTTTACCATGTGTTAGCACGCAAGATCCTATCATCTTGTCCTATAGCCAATTAGCTGGATATGTACAATTTGACAACCACAAATAAATAATAAAAAAATAAAACTCAAGACAGCTTAGAATTTAAAATGTATCACTTTAGTTATGGTTTTAAAAGTTATCGTTGACTTTCAAGCAGCAGAAATTGATAACAAAAAAAAAAAGAAGAAGAGATGGTCCCATTGAATCTGAGCCCATATATAAAAGCCCTTGATTTCACAACAGTTCACACGCCTCTTACAACTCCTGTGGTCATATTTTGTCACAGTGTAATGCTTCTGGGCTTTAAGCAGCTTTGAGGTTTCACTATATCTACAATAAAAGCTCCCACAAAATGCAAGGTAAGCACAGCACAGTACTTGCAGTTGACAACACCGTATTCAAAGTCATACATACAAGAATAAAAAATTCAATGACATACAAACATGGTCTACCAATACATCACATATGGATTCGTGTCTGAAAATTACCTCCCAAAACTATTTGTAAAGAATATCAACAAGCAATTTACATTGAGAAAAAGGCCAACATTTAAAAAAGGGAATAATATTTAACATTTGCAGCACATGGGTATTATTCAGTGCATGTGTACAGTTCTTTTCTTCCCAAGCCCATTGGTATGAGGTATATATTTATATATGTATTTTTTGTTAAAATGTTGAATAAAAAAAGCAAACTTTACAAAAATTATGTATTCATCAAGTCCCAGGACTTCAGGTAAGAAAGATTAAGTAAATTACAACCTTTGTTTTTATTTAGTTTATAAATATGAAAAAGTGTCATGTAATTGAGATTTTAAGATAACAGGAATATTTTTTTGCGTAGCACCATTTTCAAAGGTTAGTACAATCAACATATATGAATACACGTAGTTTATCCTTCTTTACTGTTTTTGCCTCTTTTAACTCCTTTTTTTGGTGTAGGTGGAACATTCTGACAGCAGTCACATATCCAGGGACCTTTAAAATTAAAAACAAGAATGTTACTTTATTTTAAAAAATAAATTAAAAAAAAGCAGTGTTCTCCTATAGAATACAACTATATACACATATTCGTAATAAAAAAACTGACACGGTCACCAGCTCTCTGCTCAGGGAGCACTGAGAACCGAGTGATTGGCGGTGTTTGATCGCTTGGTTCTCAGTCTAAGACCCCTTTCACACGGAGGCAGTTTTCAGGCGTTTTAGCAGCAGAAATAGCCCTTTGGGGTTAAAAGCCCCCCACTAGTGGCCGGAAAGCGCCACTTAACCACTTCAGCCCGGACCATTTGACTGACAAATGACAGGCCACTTTTCGGCACTGCGTCGCTTTAACTGACAATTGCGCGGTCGTGCGACGTGGCTCCCAAACAAAATGGAGGTCCTTTTTTTCCCCCCAAATAGAGCTTTCTTTTAATGGTATTTGATCACCTCTGGTTTTTTTTTGCGCTATAAACAAAAATAAAGCGACAATTTTGAAAA
Source organism: Rana muscosa (assembly GCA_029206835.1). Classification (NCBI taxonomy): domain Eukaryota; kingdom Metazoa; phylum Chordata; class Amphibia; order Anura; family Ranidae; genus Rana; species Rana muscosa. The sequence continues at coordinate 124,035,187 of CM055121.1, forward strand.
AAAAAAGCAATATTTTGTACGTTTTTCTAATAAATATCCCATTTTTTTTTTTGTTTTTAAAAAGCACTTTTTTTCCAGTTTAGTCCGATACGTATTCTTCTTAAAAAAATAAATAAATAAAAAAAAAAAATCGCAATAAGTTTATATTGGTTTGCACAAAAGTTATAGGGTCTACAAAATAGGGGGTAGTTTTATGGCATTTTTATTATTATTTTTCGTTTACTAGTAATGGCGGCGATTTTTATCGTGACTGCGACTTTATGGCGGACACATTTTTGGGACCATTGTCATTTCTACAGCGATCAGTGCTATAAAAATGCACCGATTACTGTAAAAATTACACCGTCAGTGAAGGGGTTAACCACTAGGGGGCGCTGAAGGGGTTAAGGGTGTCCTAGGGAGCGATTCTAAATAAGGGGGAGGAGCCAACAGTGACGTCAGCGATCACTGTTCCCGATAACGCTCTTTTCACACTGGGGCGCTTTTCAGGCTAGAGCCGGTAAAGCGCCTCTCAAGCCACCCCAGTGTGAAAGCCTGAGTGCTTTCACACTGGGGCGGTACGCTTGCAGGACAGGAAAAAAAAGTCCCGCAAGCAGCATCTTTGGGGCGGTGCGGGAGAGGTTTATACATTGCATAATGAATGGGCACCGCTGCCGAAGCGCCACAACACGGGCGCTATTAATCCTTTCTTTGGCCACTAGGGGGGTTGAAAGCGCCTTGCTAGTGGTAGAAAAAGTGTCGCTATAACAGCGGCGCTTTACCGCTGACGCCCGCACCACCCCAGTGTGAAAGGGGTCTTAAAGCGGAGGTCCACCCTAAAAAATTTATTTTACATTAACAGTCTCCTTGAAACCTAATCTGCCACAGCCTATACCGGAGTTCCTAGTTCACTTCCTCCCTCGCTTGTGCTCCTGGGAAATGATGATTCCCCCCCCTGCTGTCTTCTGGGACCTGTGTGTGTCCCAAAAGACAGCTGGCCATTTACAAAGTGCCGCGCGAATCGCGCATGCACAGTAGGAAACGGGCAGTGAAGCCGCAAGGCTCCACTGCCGGTTTCCCTTAGTTAGAATGGCGGCGCCTGCACCCGATCCGATGGACGGATAGGCCTTGTGGGGCCGGACATCGCGGGCTCCCTGTCCTTATTAAAAGTCAGAAGCTACACAGTGTTTGTAGCTGCTGACTTTTAAAGAAAAAAATTTGCGGGTGGAACACCGCTTTAATATTAGGCCACTTGCCTGTCCTGGAATCCAGCAATGTCTGCACCCCAGCCGATGTTTCCATTGGCTCTCAGGTGCTGGCGCCACCATTGTCTGTAAGGGAAAACGGCAACCGGTTCCCTACTGCACATGTGCAAAGTGTGCTGCCCTTTGTGAATGGCCCAGCAGGAGGGGAAGGATGAGAGGGGTTGAACTTCCGGGGGAACTCACCGCAGCCAGGTCTCCCGGAAGTGGGTACCTGTCAAACCTCCTTTAGTCTGTTGGGATATGTCTACACCAACTTTGCACATCTAGACTTTGCAATATTTGCCCACTCTTCTTTGCAGAACTGGTCAAGTAGTTAAATGTGATGGTGACCATTTGTAGACTGCAGTCTTCAAGTCATTCCACAGATTTTCAATGGGGTTTATGTCTGGGCTCTGACTAGGCCATGCAAGGACATTCACCTTTTCCTCCTTCAACCACTGTGTGGTAATTTTTTGCTGTGTGCTTTGGGTCATTGTCATGTTGGAAGGAAAACCTTCCTCCCATTGTCAACTGTCTGGCAGAGGGCAGCAGATAATCCTTAAGAATCTGACGGTATTTTGACCCGTCCGTTTTTCCTTCTATCCTGACAATTGCTCTAGTCCCTGCTGCAGAGAAAAATAACAGCATATTACCACCTCCATGCTTTACTGTAGGAATTGTGTTATTTGGATAGTGAACTGTATTGGATTCTCATCAGACATATTGTTTGGTGTTGAGGCCAAAAAATCTATTTTAGTCTCATCTGACCAGAGCACCTTTTCCCTGTGGCCTCAATCTTCAAGGTGCGTTTTGGCAAAGCGACTGCATGTGTCCTTTGAGTGGCTGTTTTCTTGCAACCCTTCCATACAAGCCGCATTTGTGGATAATTTGTGATATTGTTGTCACCTGCACACAATGACCACTCTGCTTCAGTTGCACTACCAGGGAATGAAATGCTCCAGGAAAGCTCTTTTCATGCTGAACCAATCAAAATGACCCCAGCTGATCAGATGAAAGTCAAATGGCTTTGTGTGTCATTAGGAAGATGATCAGCTACACCTGATTGAGTTTACAAGCCATTTTTAGGAGGTGGGTGATCCAGTTTTTGACATGTTGGTGTCATATCTTTCACTTGGATGAGTTTCCTAATGGGTTAAAAAGATGGTTTCTGCAGGTTAGAGAGCCAAATTGAAACCCCAAAGCAGCATATGGGTTAAAAAGCCTATGTTTTATGAATTGCCTTTTTTTTGTCTCTGAGTAAGTTGGGACCAAGTCAGAGATACTCCCCCCTGTCCTTCATGACCTGGGTTTCAACAGCAATGGCGTCTAAACCATGACTGAGAAGCTGAATGGAACAGGGGGCATTGAGACAATAGGTCTGGCTTGTTAAGAGGCCTGGGGTTGTCTCCTAAAAGTTTGAGTATAACAGTGTACCAGGCTCTTTTGAGCCAGTTTAGTGCAATGAGTCATTGATTTATTCTCCCCTATTTTGCAGAGCAGGCCAGGAACAATCTGCACTGAAGAGATGGCATATTAAACTGAAAGGAAGTCAGGGGATTATCAGGGCACCTAATCCTAGTGCTCGATCATTGGCACTGGCCACAAAAAAAGGGGTAACTTCTTAGCAAACCCAGAGACCATGATGTCCACATCTGGAGTTCCACATTTCTGAAATAGTAGATTGAAAATGTCAGGAGATAGGTACCATTCCACCTGGTCCAGGTGGGAACTGAGGAAATCTGCCTGCCAGAATAGCAGGAGGCCGCTTGACAGTGGTCCAGAAACCATTAGAGAATGAGGTTGCCTGACTCCTAGTACTCCCGAAAGTCTGATAGGCTATTGGTGTAGAACGGTCTGACTGCACCCTAATCGGGTGTCCCTAAAGGAGGGGAAGTTCCAGGATGTTGATGGGGAGCTTTGTTTTCATTGGGTGCCAGGTTCCTTCTATCATGACGAGAGATTGGAATACTCCTCCCCAGCCTGTGAAGCTGACATCTGTTGTTACCACCATTCATCAGTATGGCAGAAAATACTTTCCACACATCCAAGGATGGAGCTCTTTACTTGACTGGAGAGAAAAAGGAAGAGCAAGAGTAATAGCGTGCTTGTTCAGGCCAACAGAATGTTGTGTTGTAGAACCCTTGAGTGGAACTTAGTGAAAGAAATAGCCATGAATGAGGCTACCATAAAAATAAAATAAAAAGTACAGGACCCTCATGGAGAATCTTACTGTGGCATGTCTGATCTTAAGGTCTAAGCATGAGATTGTAGGGAGGAAAGTTTGTTTGCCGGAAGGAAAATTTTTGTCTGGGACGTGTCTAGCATGGGGACTACGTATTCTAGATGGATAGGTTGGAAGGAAGACTTTTGAAAGTTGGATAGTCTTTTGGGCATTTGCAGATAGATTTGAGGGAGAAGCCTTCAGAATGTAGTCATCTAATTACCCCATGACCTAAATGCCCCAAGTTCTTAAAAGGGCAAGTAGGGGTGCACACACACCTTTCTGAATACTCTGGGGGCAGAGAATAGGCTGAATGGCAGTGAAACAAATTGAAAGCGTTTGTCTCCTACTGCGAAGCACAGAAATAACTGATGAGGTGGGTAAATAGAAATGTTCACTGCAGAGCTCATGCAAACTTTTGTTACAAAAATGTACTTGTTAAAAAAGGGATTTTAGGTCCAGGCTAGGACCAAAAAAAAAAAAAAAAAGAGACCTTATTGTATTGGACTTTACTAGTACCAGAGAGGAAGGGCCACACATTTAGTCATATAAAATCGCAATGTTTATTACAAAAAATATATTGTTAAAAACACATTTATAAAATCATGAAATAATGCTCTAATGTGACAAAATTAGCCATATAATAGGACACAAAAATAAGTCTTTGCAAAATGTTCCAAGGAGGTTGACACGTTTCTCATGTAACCGCTTCCACAGGACCTAATTTTCTTGGCAACAAAAAAAAATATAAAATTGCCATATCGCCCTATAAGCATGGCACAAGGATGGTGGTATAGTGTGCGGTGCAAACAGAATATATTGGATGATACAGCAAAGTTAGGCGTATGACAATACATATACAACCTTAGCCGTGAGCCAACTGGGAGAATAAATAGGTCTGGTATACAAAGATGTTATATCACATTCCAATATATATATTTTCAACACCAGGACCAAGCAGCCTGCGTTTGTAAAGTGTCACTGAGGAATTCCTCAAAGAAACACAGCCATTACTCCCACCATATATTCATTAATTGATATATTCCTCCAATGCACACAGAGACCATATGATCGTCCATCAGACAAGTATCCAGCACTTGCGTTCCACCATATTGTTCCAGTTGGCTTACAATGCACCGCACACTATACCACCATCCTCGTGCCACACTCATAGGGTGAAATGCCAATTTTCTTTGCTGCCAAAACAAATGATATCCTGAGGAAGGGGTTAGATGTAAAATGCTTCACCCTCTTGGGACATTTAGCAAAGAGGAGCATATTTTCATGATTTTATGAATGTTTAACAATAGCCTTTTCTCTGAAGTTCATTGACGGACACAGCACTTTAGTCTTGACCTTAGGGTTACATCGCCACCTTCAGGAGAGGACTAGGCAGAACATGTTAAAAACAGTAAACTTGAACAGTACCGCACCTGACTTTCAAACAGCCATGCCGTTAAAGCCAGCGACTAAAGCAGGATGAAGTATAGGACCTTGCGACAGAAGGTGCTCTGGCGTCGGCAGCCCCCAAGGAACATCCGCCACCAGTCATACCAAGTCAGCATACCAGGGATGCCGAGGCCAATCTGGGGCAATTAGAATCTTCGGAATCCCCTCGGTCTCCACTCTGCGAAGCAGACGAGGAAGACGTTTTAGCGTGGGAAAGGCATAAAATTAGCCAATACTGTCCCCACGGAGCCACCAACGCGTCTGTCACATCCGCCCAAGGATCTTTGGACCTGGCCACAAACCTCAATACCTTCCGATTGAGTCGAGAAGCCAGGAGATCCACGCCTGGCGTGCCCCATCTCAGGCAAAGGAGTCGAAATACATCCGGATGTAGCGACCATTCCCCTTGGTCCAGCATCTGACGACAAATAGTCCGCTTGCCAGTTTTCTACACCCGGAACGTACACTGCCGATGGGGCCGTGCACGCGTCGCTCTGTCCATCGCAGGATGCGAGCAACTTCCAATGCTGCAGCCGAGCTCCTTGTTCCTCCTTGATGGTTGATATACGCCACCGCCGTGGCGTTGTCAGACTGGATCCTGACTGGGCGTCCCTGCAGCCTCTGTGACCATGTGGAGAGACACCTCCTGATTGCCCGATGTTCCAGCACATTGATCGGCAGGCGGGATTCTTCCTGCGTCCAGCGACCCTGTGTCAACTGTACGCCCCAAACCCCCCCCCCAACCTGTCAGGCTGGCGTCCGTCGTGATCACCGTCCAGCGAAAAAGGAAGGAACGACTTCCTGGACTGAAGGGCCGGAGACCTCAGCCACCAGATCAGGGAATCCCTGACTAGCCGGCCCACCCGAATTTGACAATCCAGAGATAACGGAGATTTTTCCCATTTGGATAGGATCTCCTTTTGCAAGACTCGTGTGGAATTGAGCATACGGTACCGCCTCGCAGGTGGCTACCATGAAACCCAGGACTCGCATACAAAAGCGCAGCGACGACCACCTGCGGGACGCCAACAGCTTCACCGCAGCCTGAAGAGTCTGCAACCTGTCCGAAGGGAGAAAAAAACTCTTGCCTCTGAGGAGTACAGAATCAAGCCCAGGTATTCCAGGCATTGAGTCGGCACCAACACCGACTTCTGGAGGTTCAGTACCCAACCAAACTCCCGAAGAGTCTGACTGGCGATCGCCACATCCTCCTTTAATTCTGAGGCGGAAACTGCTCTCAGGAGGTCGTCCAGGTAGCCCACGATAGCGATCCCTCGCTGTCTCAGCAAAGCCAGAACCGGGGGCGAGCACCTTGGTGAAAACTCTTGGTGCCGACGCCAGGCCAAAAAGGGAGAGCTACAAATTGGTAGTGATCGTCCCCGACCGCAGAAACCTCTGATGCCTGACGCATATGGGGACATGCAAGTATGCGTCCTTGATGTCCAAGGACGCCAGAAAATCCCCCGGATGGAGTGCAGCGACCACAGAGCGAACTGATTCCATCCTGAACCTTTGTACTTTTACAAAGCAGTTGAGGGCCTTGAGATCCAGGATTGACGGACCCCGTCCTTCTTTGGGACTTCAAAACAGATTGGAGTAGAATCCCTGAAACCTTTCCGGCGACGGCACAGGTACTATCACCCCGTGCATCAGCAGGTCCTGTACTGCCCCAAACAAGGCGTCCCGACGAGCCGGAAGAAGATGAAGGTTGGGGGGAAAAAAAAATCTGCTTGGTGGACAAATTCTATCTTGTACCCTGATGAAACCACTTCGCAAACCCACCAGTCGGAAAGTAGGGAGGCCCACCGAGCTGAAAACTCTCGAAGGCGACCCCCCCACCCGAGAGTCGCAGATTTGCTCGCAGGCTTGTTTGGCTTGCGAAACCAGGGACGCTTTTGTCCCTCAGCCGGCACCTCGTCGGCCTGGGAACACTTACCTGCGGGCCCGGGTGGACAAAAAAACAAAAAAAAAAAACTTTTCAGCGGAAAAGGGAGGGCCCTAGCCTATGGCATGGCTCCTTAGCTTTTCTGGATTGTGGGAGCAGCGTGCTCTTACCCCCAGTAACATTCTTAATGTCATCCAGCGAGGCTCCAAATAGCCTCTTTCCCTGGAAAGGCAAATCCGCTAGAGCCTTCTTGGATGTCTGGTCCGCGGACCAGCATTTTAGCCAAATCAGGCGCTGTAGCACCACAGCAGATACTGAAGCTCTGAAAAGCAAGGGAGCTGTATCTAAGGCCGTATCACAGACATACTTAAGGCCATGCACCAACTGGTCCGCCAGTTTGACGCAGACCGGGGAAGCCTGTTGCTTTTCCAACTCACGGCGCAACAATTTTGCCCATTCGGTAAATGTGTCTGACACCAGGGCCGTGGCCAACACTGGCCGTAATGCCGACCCCACTACCATGAACATGGATCGGGCAACCGCCTCAGCCCTCCTGTCTACAGGGTCCTTAAAAGCAGGGGTCTCCTCCACTGAAATCGGGGTTACCTTAATTAACTTCGATACCGGGGGGGTCCACAATCGGGGGGTGATTTTTTCCAGGAAACTCTCCTCAAAAGGGGTAACGGACCGCCATGCGTTTTGGGACCGAAAAGGCCAGCTGCGGCCGTTCCCATTCTTTGTATATAAACTTATAAAAATAAGTTAGGTAGGGAAACACCTTAGCAGTGCAGGCCGGCTTGTGGGACCCAAAAGGGACCGACACCTCAGTAGATGCCCCCGCAGTATCCTCCAGTTTGAGGGTATCCCGCACTGCGGTGATAAGTGCTCCAACAAGCGCCCTTTCCTTTGCTGGCTCACTGTCCGAATGGTCCTGGTCCGCATCCTCTGACACGTCAGAACAGGGATCATTGGCCAGAGCAAGGCCCGAGTCTGAATCAGAGCTTTCCCCAGAAGATGCTTTTTGGGGGAGGGGGCGTTTACCCCCCTTGCACCCGCACACCGCTTCCAAACTGGCAACAAAAGGACTCCAGGACCACTGACAAAGCGTCCATAGGCACCGCAGGTGCAGGGGAACCGGTTGCCACCACAGGGATGTCTGGGGAAGAAGCGCCAGCTTCTGACGCCATGCTGACCCACACTCGCCTGACACCCGTTAGGGACCAAAGGCAAGATATACAAAAAAAGTCCACCCTCCTAGCTGCCAGAGGACTCACCACCCTGACCCAGGCACTGTGCAGCGCTGCCGTCCGCTCTCTCCTGTGTCTGAGGTGTTCTATGCAGTTCGCGCCATTTAAAAGGACATTCCTAGCGCTAGAGGCCAAAAAACAAGCTGGGCCATACCAAAATGGCCCGCCGGCCGCCTCAGTAGAACGAGCGCGGGGTACAAGAAAATGGCCACCGGCTGCCACAGTAAAAATGTGCACGGCTACAAGAAAATGGCCGCTGGGCTCCAACAAAATGGCCGCCGGCCTTCTGAGGTAAAGAAAATGGCCGTGACCACGCTAACCCTCCACGCGGAGGCAACCCACATGGACAGACCAAGAACCCCCCACTATGGAGAGCGGACCCCCAACACCCAGCGCAGGCCGCAGCCAGGACTCTGAGCCCCCCCGAAGGACCCCCAGCCAGGTACACAGCAGGCCCAAACATGGGGAGGAGGGAAAGGACAGGGAAGGAAGAAAGGGAGAGAGGCCCACTAGTTGACCTCCCAGGGAATGCCCAGCTGCTCGATCCTGCCGAGACAGTTGGAACCACACTTACCCCTCCTGTGCGGACTGCTGGGCGCATTCTACGGACAGACCCATCACCCGAGTGGTACAGGGTGGCTGTCGGCCACGGCACACTGACTCGGACAGCAGTAGCCCGGTCATATGTGTGCCCCGGAGCATATAGCTCACCGGCCACCCCTGGAGGCCAACCCAGCGCGTAGCTAAAGGTCTGCTCACACTCGATGGCTGGGCTGGGGACACTACCAGAATCTATATTAGCCAGCCTGTCACCCAGCCCGGCTGTTGATAGTAGATCTCAGGATCAAAAAAGAAGAAAAAAAAAAAAAAAAAAGGCAAAAAATCTCCAGGACCAATGGTCCCCACCGGGAGCAAGGTCCTTCTCCTATGCTAGGCAGAAAAAAATTGAGCTGCTGGATGCAGTGTGAGGGGTTATAGCCAGTAGGACTGCCCCCTGAGCGGTACTGTGCAAGTTTGCAGTTTTTAACATGTTCTGCCTAGTCCTCCCCTGCTTGTTTATTGCATTGGCAAACAGAAAATACAGCAACAGCAGGTTGCAGAGCTAGACATATATGACGAGAAATTCCACTTTTTAGTGAATTATTTTACCACTGGATATAGCTCAGCAATGATTCTCAGAGGAGTGAGTCTTTTTCAGGCATACCCCAATCATTATAAATTGCCCAGAATGTTCATAAATGTGAAATGTCTTTTGAAACTTTGGAGGTCTCTTAGTACCTAGAGGGGAAGGGCAAGAGGGAGGAGAATTAAGTGCAACTATGCTGAGGCTTTTGCACACAGCAAAAGTGAGCATATCTACTTTGGGGGAAGCATTTTGCATGAAGCCACAGTATCAGGAGATTGGGGGTGAAAAATATTCCACAGCTTCCTCTAGCACTGTCCCCTTGTTCTCTCGTTTCTAATGCTTACAGAGCTGGTAGATCTACTGATGAGGGTAGAGAAAAAGGGGAAGGAAAAGCCTGGCGCTTTTGAGCTCTAAACAGTGATGGTTTTATTAAGGCTGTTAGCCGTCTCAGAAAGTCAGACATTGTTGTAGAGAAATCTGCATTTGTCAGATATTCTAGCTATATCTCAAACGCAAAAACGCAGCCTCAGATGCAGAGACCAATGTTAAAAGAGGGTCTGGCTTTGGTGCAAGGAAACATCACTCTGGGCAGTTTGAGTGTCATGTAAACCTTCAGTGTTTGAGCTTTGCTGCGGTTCCTTTTGCATGGTTACCATCGCTAAGGGTGTTCCCCTGTGGGGTATCCATTAAGTAGGGTGCAGAAATGGGGTAAGCGTGTCTGTAGAAAGCAACACAGAAATCCAGACCTAAACCATCCTGTAGCGAAGTCCTGGTGGAAAAAGTGTGGGAGGCAGTGCTATGGGCAGAAGTGGTGGTAAAAGTACGACCTGTGATGTGATTTAACACCTAATTATCCACCTGAAACCAAGTTGTGAAGGGGGACACTTTTACTGCCAGGTATGATGCAGCGTACACACGATCATTTTTCCCGTCGGGAAAAATGTCATTTTTTTCCTTTGGACGAGAAAAACGGCATTAATCACGATGAGAAAAATTAGAACATGTTCTAATTTTTCTCGTCGTTTTTCCTGACATTCCTTCCGCGGCAGTGTTTCCCCATAGGGAAACACTGCCGCGGAGCCCATAGACGATCGTTTTTCTCGTCATTTTAAAAAATGACGAGAAAAATGACCGTGTGTGGGGAACAAGCTGTTCCCTTGTTTAAAATGTCATTATTCACGGCGGTTTTTAAACCGCCGTGAATAATGATCGTGTGTACGCGGCATGAAAGTTGAAATACTTCATAAGTGAATACACTCAAAAAAATTCCCTGCTTGTCTCACATCACACTTCTGTAAATCAGGCTCACGATTTCCAATATTTGTGAAGTTACCATTAACATTTCCATGTATCCTGTGCATGATACAAAGTTTGTTTACATAAATTGTCATGTAATGTGTTTTGTATGACTTTGCACTCATCAGCAAACATACCTGATGGAAGAACACCAAGTCCGACACAAAAAGTATGATAGCCACGGTCACAGTGGTCACAGAACATCATATCCTCTTCATGGTGAGGCTGGCTACATATGATACATGTTTTGCACTCCATACATTGCCAAGGGTATTTTTTTATTACTGCAATCAATTCTGGTACCATATCCAAGCATGAAGGATGACCTAAAGAGATACAATATACAGAAAATGATCAACCATTATTCTTACTGCTGTCAAAGTATTAATATGTAGCCATATCACATGCAAAAAACTTTTAACCTGTTTATCACTGCACATTATAGGTTTTCTGATAGAGAGCACAGCAGAATCTGCTCGTTTTCAGATTCCCTCTTATTGAAGATACCTATGGCCCCCTCTGCAGTGAGGGAGGAAGTTACAATGGTGACTCATTCAACTGTGTACAAATTTCAGCTTAGGCTATTGATTCGTAAAAAAAAAAGAAAAAAAAAAGAAAAAGAAAATTTAAGTGTAAATGTACCTAGAGCGCCATAGGCTGGATGAATATTGAAATGTAAAATATTCAGGCTTTTTCTGACTAATTAGAAAAAAAGTGCATCAGTACCCTAGAAAAGACTACAAAAATTTGCTGCTCTCTAGGAGTAGGAATTCTACAAAATCAGTGCAAGGGCATTCCATACCATCCTTTAAAAAGTACTCACCAGAGTGATAAGCTAAGGATATACAACCTACTATTTTACTAGATAACATCTGGGTCTACAACAAAATACACAACATACACCTTCTCTTTCTAATGGGCGCTGGCACCCATGCTACATGCAGGAGGCGTTTGTTATGGCGCCTGCTTCAGTCTTCAGCTGCGTGAATGCAACCTATAGGTAAGTGGGTGCAGAGAGCAACTGCACAAACAACTGCATGTGAAAAATGTAAACACAAGAACAAACCGGGCGCAGGATTAAAATTTTCTTTAAGGGTCGCTGAAATTGTTACTGGGCAGTTCGGCAGCACATAAAGCGGAGCTCCACCCAAAAGGGGAAGCTCTGCTTATTTGCCTCCACTCCCCCCCGCCACATTTGGCACCTTTCCTCCTCGACTTTCAGTGGGAATATCTGAACGATGCCTGCAGCTACAGGCATCATTCAGATATCCTTGTTTTCAGCCGGCAATTCTGTGCACCATTAAGAATGATCATAGCGGCAGTTCAGCCGCTTTATCGTTCTTACAGGCAATGGGAGGGGACGCCCGCCTCCCGCCGCCATCCGGATGACGACCATAAAGACCAGTCATCTCTATGACCCTCGGGGTCAAGGATGTAAACAAAGCCGTGATCGCGAGTGGTAAGCATGAGATCGTGAATTTTTTTTCCCGATCTCATGCTTTCCAGCCTGGAGGAGAGATGTGGGGTCTTGTTGGGGGGAGTCACGATACGCGTGAGGACAGAGCCGTGGTGACATCACTTCCGGTGCGGCCAAACCCGAAAGTCTTCCTGCATATGTACTGTCATTTCATGCTGTAATCAATCTCCTTAAATGTGAGTGTTTTACTATTAATAAAAACGTTTTTTTTTTCGTGGAATACTACACTATGGAGTACCCTCTTCCCTCTATGTGTTTGCCTGAGCATTTGAACCAGGAGGTGGGATCGTAAGGAAAAAACAGAGCAGGGATCGTTTTAAAAAGGAACATAACAGAAAGGCTCTATTTTAAGCCTATTAAGTTGAGAGGCTGGGAGAAATGTTCAGCACCAGCACTGGATGAAAGCACTTGCACCCTGTATTGGACATCACTGCAATTAAAAGACGATTGCCTGCATTTGCACTTTTATGGATTTTAATGCACGTTGCTGTGGATTGTCTTTCAGAAAATTTTCAGCACAAAGACTTGCATTTTTTTGCACCTGTTTTGGGAATTGTTATTTTGCACATAAGACTGTTTTGTTGCACTTCATTTTTTATTTTGTTTATTTTAATTAAAATTTTTAGTTTTTTGGATCCTATATTGCATCTTTATATCTTGCCTACACGGATATTGTGCACAGGAGAATTCTTTGCACTGGATTGTTGCACTTAATTTTTTTAACTGTATTGCTACACTTATCTTGCACTTTTATGAAGATTCATTTATTTTAGCTATTACCAATTATTCGCACCATTTATTACTCATTATTGATTATGGTTGCACGTTTATCTTTTAGTAAGCGCCCCCTACCCCCGCCCCCCTCCCACCATTTTTTATTTACTCAGTGTAACATCTTTCACATTATACAAGAAAATTGGACTAACTTTACCGTTTTATTTTTTTATTCACAAAACAGTTTTTTCCCCCAAAAACACGCGCTTAAAAAATTGCTGGGCAAATACCGTGTGAGAAAAAGGTTAACAGACATTTTATTCCCTAGGGTGTCTGCTAAAAAAACATATATAATGTTTGGGGGTTCTGAGTAATTTTCTAGCAAAACAATGATTATTTTTACATGTAGGAGAGGAGTGTCAAAATAGGCCCGGTATGGAAGTGGTTAAATAACAAAAGGTCTCAAAAAGCAGGTCTATTAACAGCAAAGAGTATATTCTGAACTAAAAGGGGAAAAAAGCTGGGTATATACCTGATCAAAGTCAAAAGGAAGCTCCGAGTCTAAAATAAGCACATCAATTTTAACAGCCCTCGATTTTCAAGAAAGCTTTAGGCTTTTTTTCTGCTTTTGCATCAGATTCTACATTTCAATTTATTTTGCAAGATCAGCAATTGCTCACAAACTTTTCTGAATCGCCTAACCAATACCAGTAACAATGAAAGGATTGTTAACATAAAATATTAAAGTGTATTCAAACCCAAGAACATAAATGCATATATTGCAGCTTACTTGTCCTTCGATTTTGTGGTTGCATTTGTTTTTTTCTTTAGACCCCCCCCCCCTTTTTTTTCTCCTGGTAATCCTGCCAGTATCACTGAGTGGACAATGTTTTTTTACCATGCGTTGGCTAGGAAAAAGCAGCATAGTCACCCTAGAGGAGGAAGTGTTTTAGGATTATAGAACAACTTCTCATCTCCATAACATGGGGGGTAATTTGTAGATCAGAGAGAAAACTCGGAAAAATGCTAACATAATAGTCAGCAGAGGAAAACAGCAAAGATTATTGGCTCACTAGACTTTTAGCACCATCAACAGGTATTTTATTTGCAATTACTAAAAAGATAAAAAACACTTTAACTATATATGTAACAGACCAAAAGGAAGCAAAAACAAGAAAAGTTAATTGTGAGGGTTTATATGCATTTATAAATCGGCGATATTAATAAACTTACCACTATTCTCACACTGGGAGCAGTGTATAAGCTTCTCGGCTCTTCCCTTCTTGTTGACATCCTTACCCTTCAGACAAATTCCACAAACAGCATTTGGAACGGTTTTTGGCTAGAAGGGTAGAAAAGGGCAGTAATGTCATGTCATAAGAACCCAATGTGTGGGCTCATTAGAATTTTCCAACATGCATCTAGCAAGGCCGAAAAAAGTAATAAAAATTTAAACATTGATACATTTTACCGAAACCTAGACCAGACCCCAAATAATTAAAAAAACAAAAAAAAAAAAAAAAAAACCACAAGAAATCAAAACCACCATTCAGCCTCCATGTTTGCTGTACCATTAAAAATTTGGTTATTGGCAACTGCATTTACCATTAGCTGTGGAAAATTAATTATTTGCAGCAGATAATAAAAACCGTAACCCAAGAAACCTCATAAAGCTTTTCAAAGCCCAGTTACCATCATGGCCAAGATTAAGAATAACTTTGCCTGCGGGTCCATTTTTTGCCATAAACTCTTAAATTTTAAAATCAAAATATATTAGGAAGGAGTCAAAAATGGTCATTGCAATAAATAGCTCAATTAAAATATTAAATTCATTAGTCTCATAATTAATGGAGTCTGATACCACAAAACTCCAAGATGACTGACAAAAAACAAAAACTAACAGAACATTCAAGTTCATACAAAATTAGTTGAAATCCTCCCTCAAGCATTGACACGCAACTGCTGGTGTGTCGTGCAGTCTGGCCAGACTAGTGCAGTGTTGAAACACATTGCATGGTTTACTTTTAACAAACTTTATGGAAATGTCAGTGCCATTTCATAGAGCTCTATAAGCCGAGGTGTATTGACCCACACTGCGCTGGATAAAAGTATTGCATGCAGTCTTTTTTCCCAGCGCACACCACCTGTACACCACCGATATGCAGGGCCGGACTTACCATTGGGCTTGACTGGGCTCAAGCCCATGGGCCCTGCCCAATAGGGGGCCCCCACGCTTGCGCACATTAGCCCCTCTAAACCGGCATTTAAAGCTTGCCGGAATGCAGTCTGTGAGAACTTCCCCTCTGTCCGGCACAGAGGAGAAGTCTCGCAGTGTTTAGCTCCTTCTACTCTTCCTGATACTCCCCCGTGTGACTAAAGAAGACGTCACAAAAGGGGAGTGAAAGAAAACAGCAGCTGCAGACACAGCGACAAATGGTTACGGCGCATGCGCGAGATTACCGACAGGGACACAGTAAGGGCGGAAGTGACGTCATAATTTGAATCGCATAACAGCAGTACAAATGGCGCTTGAGATACCTGGAAATACAGAGAACTAAACCATCCTAAAAAAGGTATTTGCAGGCCTCGTTTTTGGAGGATATATATATATGTATTGCATTGCGATGAGCTGTTATAACTTAATAATTAAAAAACTGCAAAAATCGGCCGGGGTTTACTTCCTTTTTAATTTTTCATTGAATTGTTCCATTTAAAGTAATGTATAGAAGGTAGGGCCCGAAAGTGACTCAAGCCCAGGGGCCCCCACCACCCCAAGTCCTGCCCTGTCGATATGCACGGGTGTGAACCGGCTGCATAACCTAAAAAGACACCCATTGTACCACATCTATAATTTCTAAACCAATCCCGATAGAGGAACATTTCTGCTGCTCTACAAAATGAGATAAAAATAAATAAATAAATAAATAAAAAAAAAAGAGAATTACTACCATGGAGGTACATTTCCCATTAAAATATTATTTAATTCACAAATATTTTTAAATAATCTGTATCGGACCCCAAAGCGGGCCCAAGAGACATAGCTATAAGTAATCATATATAGAACAGTTTTACAACGTTAATTTCAGGATAGGAAAACTCCACAAATCCAATAACCATCTATCAATTATTTTAGGATGTGAAAGCATCGGCAGCTTTAAAAAGGGAAGGACGCCCTGTTATTTATTCTAAAGTGGATTTCCACCCAAAAATGGAACTTCCGCTTTTCGGAACCCCCTCCTTCCGATGTCACGTTTGGCACCTTTCAGGGGGGAGGTAACAGGGATTTGCACCCACTTCCGGGCATAGACTCCCGTGGGAGTCACGCCACTTCCCGTCCCCCCGCGCTGTCTCCTGGGAAACACACTGGTCCCAGGAGAGAGCGGGGACCAGAGGGAGCGCGCAGCGCTACTCGCGCATGCGCAGTAGGGAACCGGGCAGTAAAGCCGCAAGGCTTCACTTTCCGATTCCCTCACCGAGAATGGCGGCGGGGCAGCAGAGAGACGAGAGGTTGCTCGTCTTCTGCTGCTGACATTGCGGGCGCACTGGACAGGTAAGTGTCCATTTATTAAAAGTCAGCAG
Organism: Rana muscosa; assembly: GCA_029206835.1. Lineage (NCBI taxonomy): Eukaryota > Metazoa > Chordata > Amphibia > Anura > Ranidae > Rana > Rana muscosa. The sequence continues at coordinate 124,051,404 of CM055121.1, forward strand.
CTGCAGTATTTGTAGCAGCTGTCTTTTAATTTTTTTTTTCGCGAGACCTCCGTTTTAAGACATAACCAGAATATTGTAAAAAAAAAAAAAAAAAATGGATTATTGGTTTCCCTGAGGTGTTCTATCCCAAAATTATGAACGTTGTACATTTATTCTATATAGGATTGTACTTCTACTGTATATATGTCTTTAGCCCGATTAGGGGTCCCATACGAATTTAAAAAAACATTTGTGAATAATAGAGAGTATATATCTATCTATCTATCTCTCTCTTTATGGGGAGGTTATCGTCCTCATGGTGCAACCCTAAATTCAGATGCTGTAGAGCAGTGGTCTTCAAACTGCTGCCCGAGGGTCGGATGTGGCTCTTTGCTTGCCTTTATCTGGCCCTCAGGGCAGTGTTCCTCACTGATACAAGACACTATATCTCTCACTGACACCAACAATAGGGCACTATTCCTCCCACTGACACCAATAATGGGGTGAGATTCTTCCCACTATCATTGATGGGGCACCATTACCCCCACTGACACCAACAATGGGGTACTATTCCTCCTATTACCAATGATGGGGCACTAAGCCTCCCACTGACACCAACGATGGGGCACTAATCCTCCCACTGACACCAACGATGGGGCACTATTCCTCCCACTGACACAAACCACGGGGCACTATTCCTCCCACTGACACAAACCACGGGGCACTATTCCTCCCACTGACACAAACCACGGAGCACTATTCCTCCCATTGACACCGACGTCCGGCCCCAAACTGGCCCTTTGTTTAGAAAGTTTGGAGACTCCTGCTGTAAAGCAACCGACATGTTCCTCTGTTTGGGGGTTGGCTGTAAACCGGCCGCACCGAAGACAAGGCATTTTGCCTTGTTTTGCAGTGGGAGGTACATTTCAGACTGCGCTGGAATACCCAAACTCAGTCCCACCAAACCTGGTGTGTGTGAATGGACCCTCGGTTCCATTTTGGAAAAAAATGATGCTTTGTTAAAGGGGTGCTATACTGTATATTTACAAATGACAAGTCAGTGTTTTGTGTTAAGTTATACTTGTACTGCTCAACTGTAAGTGGAACAATCCAGTCTCTATTCTTTGAGCACGAAGGCTTGGGCAACTAAATGCTTCAGTATGAATTCAAAAGTGTGCTTTAAAACCGCTCTCTCCTGCAAGTCAAGAAAGTGACGCCTGTATAAATGCTTTAGTGACCATATAGATAATTTACCAATACAGTATAAAAACAAGAAAATATGTTCAGTGAGCAATTATACCATTATTAGACCAACATAGGCAATGTTTTATCGGTTAAGAACAGTTTTCATTTTTGACAATAAAAATGATTTGTTTATAAAATATATGTGTTGAATTTTATTACTACAGGTTAACCCCAGGGTTTTTTTCCTGGTATTCTTTAACTACATAATTTTACAGTAGGTAAAAAGCTGAAAGCAAAATTCTTCCAAAAGCCACCTTCTCAATCAAATAAGGCGGCAGCTATATAGACCTAACCTAACTGTTCCTGCCCTATCCTGACCACATTTTCTGCCTCCAAGGAGTCTGTGGCCACTGTAATAGTGCACATGTACTCACATCAAACCACTCACCTAGTGGAAGATTTCCCCTCTCGTGCTGATGACAACTTTAAAATGTTGAATTCCTCATCACTTCTGGCCCAGTGACCACGACCTATGGCACTGAGCGTAGTTGATCAAGCAGCAGAGTTCATATGCATATACAGTACAGTAAAGAGGCAAAGCTGAAGCTTAAGACCAAAAATGTGGGCTGAGAGAATGAGAAACAAACAGTGGAACTTTCGCCAAAGAGCTAAATACAGAACTCAGTTGCTTATAAGCAAACTGTTTTACCTTTAAATATCTGCAAGTTAGTTTATTGCGCCACTCTTGTGATTTACAATCTGACACACCACAACGCCAGAAGGTGATCGTAAAGCTCTTCACATCCCTGGGTACGTAGTCTCCAGCCTCCTCACCCCATTGGTGACTGCTTCCTCCTCACCCCTTCAGCAAACCATCATATCACTTGCACCTCCGGTTCCTAATGCTTGAAACATGTCAGGATGCCAACAATGGGGAAACTGGCTGGAGTTGGCAATACCTTTCTTTTCTTAGACTGGTTTCCAGTGGGGTGGGGGTTATGGGAATTTGCTATAAAGATGGATGACAGGTAATTACACCAGCTGTATTAAAATACATCTTAACTATATCAACATCTTAGGGTGCATTCATACACATGTTGCAGGGATGCACCATATGCATGTTAATTCATCTCCACTATGTGAAGACTGCAATGTGAGCCACTCAAATTTGAATGTACTACAGTGCTAAAATCTAATTTAAACATGTTTACAAGAGACACTAGTGCAAAAGAGATAGAAGATTAGATCTAAGCAGCAGGCTGGTGTTCGTACTTGACCAAGTTGTACTGCTTTAACTGCATTAAAAGTGGACTGAGGTCAGGAACCTGGCTATGCTACAGATGGGGAGAAATTTGAATGAAAATTCTTAGGAAAATAACATTTTCCAATATTAGTGGGTAAAATTAACATTTGTTTTCAACTGCAACAATGAGAAAATGAGTGAGATCAAAAAAATTTCTTGAACAAAAACAGTTTTAAAGTTTGTGGTTGTCATTTGGTAAAGTCCATGTATTCCAAAATCAAATGTCAACAGCAAATGGAATGTTTCGAATATTCAAATGTTCTGAGAATTTTTGTATACATTTTCCTAAGACTTTTCATTTGAAATTCTATCCATCTATGGGCAGCTTTAGCAAAGATGCTTGAATCACAAGAAGAGTTGATTAGAACTACCGGTATGTTAGCAGTAGGGCCACATGCACACTGAGGCGCCATAGCGCCTGTAAAGCGGTGTGCTTGCAGGACGTTAAAAAAAGTTCTGCAAGCAGCATCTTTGATTTGCTTTAGGAGCGGTGTATTCACTGCTCCTAAAGCGCCCCTGCCCATTGACATCAATGGGCAGCACAGCCGAAGGTCCTGCAAAGCGCTTCAGCAGCAGCGCTTTTAACCCCTTTTTCGGCCTCTAGCGGGGGTTAAAACCATCCTGCTAGCGGCCGAAAAACGTGCCGCTTTTCCGCCGATGCCCCTTAACGCCCCAGTGTGAAAGTGCCCTAAAAACAGAAAATTTGTATTTAGCCTTTTAGTGATCATCATCTGTAAATGGCATTTGTAATTTGGGTGAATATCAGTGGGTTTAACCAAACACTAGATACACAAGTGAAGAGTTCTGCATATTAGGATTCCCAGCCCCGCCCTACTGCTGCACCCATTATGCAGCCTGCAAAAAATAAAATATAAATGTAAAAACAGAACATTCAGAACTAAGGACTCTTCACAGTGCATGCGATAGGGGAGCAGAATTTAAAAACACTGATGCAAAGATCTTCCCACTGAGAGTGCTTGAAAGAGAAAAGCTGTCAACAACCACCTCCCCCCCCCAAACCATAGTCGCTAAAATGTATGTCGATACATTTTACAGTAGCTAGGGAACATATACTTTGTCTGTAAATCTTTAAAAGATGACAGAAGCTTTTATATGACATTTTTGCCATTTATTTAAAAATAAAAGCATGGTAAACCTCTTATATACAATAAAAACAGACATAAATGTGAAGAAGTATTCACGTCTTCATCTACAAAATAAATATAGGTGGATTAAATTGAACAATACATTACACAAGACAAATTTGTCTATAACAAGCAGTATTTACACTTCTAAAAATCTAATCATCTCTGTAGAATATATTTATCTGAAGAAGGAACCTTTGGCTTGCTCTGCTAACTGATAGGTGGTCTTTTAAAATACTGATCTCTGGTTCAAAGTGAAAAATGTGAAATGCAAAAATAAAACTTAAACCATTCAACAGTTGTACAATTATGAGTTTAATATCTTGTGAAACACATTTCAAATGACAAATCGAACCTAAATCCAAAACCAGCAATGAATACATTTAAAGTAAACCCGTCATAGTAGAAATATGGTGGCTGCCGCTGGTGACCCGTTTCCAAAAGTGTCTCATTAAGCCAGTCGGCATGAGGGCCAAAATGACGAAGGTTCAAACCATAAGGATACAGAAAGGAGTGCCAGGCCAAAATTAGATAAGTCCAAGATAATTTTGGTAAATAATGCCCCTGAAACACATTTAACGTATTTCAGGGGCAACACCACCCCCCCCCCCTATCAGGGCTCAACATCGGATATAATTTGCATAGACTCAAAACAGTGACTTCACAGATCTATATCCGGACCAGTATTAAGCTCTCTGCATGGTGGAAAAACTTGACAGCAGTTGCCAGATCTGTGAAGTCGCTGTTCTCTCAGGAGTCCATCCAAGTTTTATCCTGCGTTGAGCCCTGAAGAAAGGGGGGGGTGGTGTTGCCCCCAAAACGCATTTATCTGTTTATCATATTTTTACCAACTTTTATCCGATTTGGTCTGGCACTCCTTTCTGTAGTTTGAGCTACTGTTGGGTGCCCATCAAGGGAAGCCTTATGGTGTGGGAGACAGTTTACCAGCGCTATTAAGATTGTTTGAAGTTCTCCTTTATCTAACTACACTTGCAAAGCTAAACGTTCCCAGTGCATCAGAGTGTGTTGTTCTGAAGACGCAAAGGATTCCAGATCAATGACGCAATGGTTAAAGAGAGTCAGCATGACACTATGCAATCAAGCGCTTTTAGGAAGAGAAAAGCAATGGCAACCTACATGTTGCTCTCGTAACAGGTTTCCTTTAAAGTGGACAATCATCCAAAAGGTTTTAGTATACGATAGTGAAAGGATGGACTAGAATTTGAGGTTATCGTTAGGTTGCTGTTTGCTAATAATTTTTCTAAGCCTTCCTCACATGGTTATTGCTGTTTGTATCCCAATTGGCAAAATTATCCCTTCACTTCACCATCAGAACAGGAAGCAAGAGAAAACCTCCCTAAAGCCGGGTACACAGGGGCCGAATGTCGGAAGACAACGGGAGGGGGTTTAAAAAAACAAAACAAAAAAACAAACAAACACACCAGTGTGTAAGTCGGCCTGTCCAAAAGAAGACAGCCGTTTGGCCAACTTCTGTCGGACAGGAAGAAAAAAAAAATGGCTACACATCTAGGAGGTACCGATTGCCCTTTTATTGATCACCGTGGTAACACCAAAGACACCAACATAGTCACGTAGACGCGTTTCACACATTCATCCTGTGCTTAATCATTAGATTCTGTTAAACGTGCATGCCGGAAAACCAGCAGCCGTCTGACTCGCGATCAGCGCTCTCAGCCAATGGCAGAGCACGCTGATCAGAGTGTTCTGGCGGGGGGCTGTCCCCCTGTCGGAACACAAAAGCTCAGCAGGGCAGATCACTGAACTAACCTTGCATGGTTAGTACAACGGCTCCGACCAGAGTGTGTACCTGGCTTTACACACATGCAGTACCAAAACCCAGCACTTCCCATCTTAAAATGAAAACAAAATCTACTGAAAGTGTATTTAATTAAGAAAATATGCAATAAGCAATGTTTTTGGAAGACTTTCTTAAAGGGATTTTCAACAAATATTTGTAGGTGCTTCTAGCCCATTTGTGTAGCAAGATTGGTGCTCTTCTCCCCTGAAGTGCATCTATATGCAAAACTGAGACCCAAGCCTCACCGTCATACTGCCTAAACGCAAGGCAATTTTCTTACATTTTCAGCCACTTACCTAGCTTTTTAATGCCATAAATATTTGAAAAGTCAAAAGCAAACTACCCCCCAACATTTTGTATAGTCATAAAATAGTTAGGCCACCTTAATACGTTACGATAAAAAGCCATCTGAAATTTCTAGAAAACTGCACACATATGGCCAAGCATTAAGCCAGCCATACTATAAAATCCTAACAGACTTCATATATTTCACCTGTGGATGGGGTCAGATGTACATTTGAAAAAGTGAAATATTTATCAATAACCCTTGTGGAACGTTAAAAAGATCTGCAACGGTGATACATAGCATGCTATATACAGTAACAAGGGGTACAAGACGAATAATCTGGAACGTTCCGAAATTAAAAAAAAGGGCATAGACATGGATGCTTGTACTGTAAAGCCGGTTGGTTTAAATCTTTGCTGGTTCAGCAAGAACAGCCCAAGGTTAGAACCATGCCTGGGCAGGCTGATTGTACGATCAATTTATCAACTTGGGTACAGCCAGCCTTCTGTATTTTACATGCGATTATTGCAAGTGGCTGTTATAGCCCTAGCAATAATCACTGTGTTCTGCTGGCGGGAGGGATTTCCCTGTCAACTGTGCCTGTTAATGTGGGAATCAATTCACAATTCTCTCCATCTATAGCCGGCCCAAGAACGTGCATGAGTATGCACTTTGCAGATTCCATCAACAATGCTGTTAGATAAGCAATCGTCTAGAGAAAGTCAAGGTCCATTTCAATAATAATAAAAAAATAATTCCTATATTTTTTTTTCGTCCATTGAGGGACATAGAAAATCCTTCACCTTTGGGACATTCATAATCAATCCACCCGAAGACTGGGCAACACAGCAAACAAAATCTAACCGGATCAATAAAAATAGAGGACTGCCTACAGCTCAAAAAGAGTGGTTTTAAAGGACCTTACACCCGAAGCTGGCATCAGATGAGGCCACAACAATCACCTGGTAGTACTTGGAGAACATGTGAACAGAGGACTAGGTGGCAGTTGTTGATGCCAAAAACCCCAAGAAGCATTCACAGATGTAGTAAAGAATGCCTTGATAAGAAAGGGGTTGGAACACAAGACAAAAAGATTAAAATAATGGTCTGTCTGAGCCATCTAGAAATGCAACAGGAAGTTTGTGTACCCTTAAGGTGATAATCAACGATGACGCACAGAAATTTAGGGTTGAAATATCTCACAGCCCCAATCACATCCAGACAATTTTCCTTTAGGTAAGCCAGACAGAGAAACAGAAAAACAATGGATGAGCTAAAGAAAGTACCTTGGGCAAGAAGGAAGACCTGGACCTCAACATTACCTATGGAGGGAGGGAGAGAAAAAAAAAAAAAAAAAAAAAAAAAAAAAAAAATCGGATCCTTGAGTGACAGAAGCAGCGCATGTTACAAACCACCCAAAAGATGACATTGACATCAGCACTTAATCTCACAAAGCAAGTTTTTAGAGACAAGGCAAGCCCTGGACCTATTAAGCACTCTGCAACCAACATCTTCAAGTTAAAGAAAGTATGCTAGCCAAAAAAGGCCAGTGATTCACACAACACAGCTGAAGACGTTATTCTTCCTAGGACACTAGCAAACAACTAAGGCATTCTTGGAGTAGAAGGAGTTAACCTGGGCTGACCTAGTTTTTTTTATTTGCAAAAAAACACAGGATTGGGAAACCCAGCCAAGAATAATCTAAACCTCTACTGCTCTGGTGCCCAACCTGCAGCCTGCCACCTTTTGCGGCACCTCAGGGTTCCCTGCAGACACATCTTTTTCCCTATTGCCCCATTATAGTAGTGATTTCTAGCAGTCTCGCAATGTGTCACCAGTCAACAACTGTCTCCTGATGCCCATCTCCAAGAACTTCGAAGCATGTTCACAGTCTCTGACTATCTCTTGTAGACTGTTGAGTCTTGGACCATCACTTGCATCAGGTCTGTGGTTTCTGACTGACTATCTCTTGTATTATATCCACAGTCTGACCATCTCCTAAAGTATGTTTGCAGTCTGACCATTTCCTGTATCATGCCATTAGTCTTTGACCAAATCCTTTTGGGTCTGTCATCTCCAACACTCATATTGAATATTAATGTTCATTGAATGTTATGTGCAGCCCTTTGGCAATGTCAGGGGCCATACTTGAGGCCCACTATTTTAAGAAAGTTAACCAGCACTGCTCTACTCTCACAAGTTAAAAAAGTTTAGAGCCAGGCTGCATAAAGGAGGTAAAAATAAGCTGCACAAATTTGTATAGAGAATAGCCCAGACCTCAAAATATTTATTATTCAACCAACAGACATATAAACTGCCCATCACGACACCTCCCCATTTCAAATTAGAAAATATATTGAAAATGAGCTAAAGCTGAACGCCAGACAAGAAGCTGAATACACATTAAATATGCACATATTGGAACAGTTTTACCTGCATTTCTGTGCAGCTACTCTTGCGATTCAGGTACCTGCCAGACAGTCCAGCCAGATCTTCAACCTCCACTGTAGCAGGTCAGCTTGGGCCAAACCACACTCCTTACTGTCAGCTCGGCAATAGTTCATCAGCATATGAATAAGGTACTCGACTCTCTCCTGTTCACTGAGAAAACACGCACCGTACATTCAGCAGAGCCTGACTGGTTCAAAGTGCTTGCTCCAGTCTGATTGTGAGGGGGGGGGGGGGGGGGGGGTTTAGGGAAATAAAAAAAAACAACTTATTTTCCAACGACTATACAGCCACGTTACTTGCTGCATATTTTATATAACCGGACTGTTAGAGGGGAGATTTTCCCTCTACATACGTTTTCCCCCTCTCTGTACTTGGAGTTAAAAAATTGTTGTGTAAAGAGTGTAAAACACCCTTATGCATGGCAACCCCTTGAGTGTTTTATTAATATAAATATAATAAAAGTTAAGTATTAAAACACTGATTACAAAAACTGTGTTTTTTACTTTACACTTTGACAATCAAAGCCCACTGTTCTCTTTAAAAAAATATTAGGGGTGCATCATATATATCATTTTACTACTTGCCATCTATTTCTGCCTTTATACTTTAAAGCTATACTCCAGGCAGATATAGAAAAACATTAAATGCTGCAGTTAAGTGGTCTTTGAAACGTCAAAATAATGTAGGTTTAATTTGTGTAAACCCCTAAACTGCCTTTGTATCATCCGCTTATCTCCTTTACAGAAACATCTTGACTCATCAGTATTCTGTTGCTCCTTTATTATTCAATTGCAGGCTGGAGGAGGGCAGTTATGGATTGCTTAACCTCAGCAGTGAAAAATCAGGTCCCAAGTCTGTGTGGTTGGGTTTTGTAAATGTCAGGACTGAATGGACAGACAAGTTACACACTTTGCAGGTTAAAACAGCACATTTTTTCAGATTTCAAATTGTGTACTTAGCTATTTTACAGGAATCCAGCTTTATTTTTTTCCATCCTAACAAGCTGCTTCTATTGAACAGTGTGGTACACACAGACCGAAATATGGACAGTTCGTGCCGGTTCACACAGGAGCAACTTCAAAGTCGTCCGACTCTGAAGCCGCCCCATACAACGCGACTTCAGCGTGGCTTGCAAAATGACTTCTGTATAGAAGTCAATGCAAGCTGCTCCGAAGTTGCCCCAAAGTAGTACAGGAAACTTTTTCTAAGTCAGAGCGACTTGAGTCGCTCCTATTAGAATGGGTCCATTGAAATTCATGGATGCATTTCCTTCTGCACTCATGTGACTCGTTTTCAGCCAATGAAGGGCTAAAGTCTGCTGTTAGCTGATGTCGGGATCCACCCAAATGCCTGGACTGGCAGCTGGCTCAGCGAGCGGCAGGGCGACCGAGCTAGCCGCTGCCACCTCCACAGCACTCCAGTGAGTGCAAGAAGGGCAGAACAGAGAGCCAGTGACTGACAGTCTCCTCTCTTTGCTTAGAGTGGAGGGGAGAACTGAGTGATCAGTGGTGTTTGATTGCTCAGTTCTCAGTGCAGAGCTGGCGGGAGACAGATGGAGCATTGGAGCAATGCTGTATTCACATAGGTGAATATAAAATTATACCCCATACTTCTCTTTTCAATGTTTACTCAAGTATTAACGTTTATCCAGAAAGTGGGAAACGTAGACATCTAAAACACGGTCGAACAATGCCTGTATGGCTACCCACCCTCTGAAATCGATATATTTAAAAAATAAAATAAAAAAAAGAAGCCCCACAAACTAAAAGAATGTCAACATCCTAACAATACAATCTTTTTATTACCAGAAAAAAACTAAGATGAAAGTAAGCAGCTATGATAAATTAAACAATACAATTCTGTATTTAAATGATGTAGTTAACAAATAAAGTGAGTATTTTGCACATCAAATAAATAAAACAAAGAGGAGACAATTGGTACATAATACAGACTAGCTCCTTACAACAGTACAACTTGCCAAAGGTTTTCCTGTACCAAGTCAGTAGGGATGAGCTCGGTTTTGGCTCTTACTTGGGTTCGTACCAAACCCAGAAAGAAGCGGTCATTCCCACCCAATCCCCACGGGAAATTACCTGGCTGCTGTTTATTGAGTGGCAGTGGTTGGGAGTGACAGCTTCCTTTTAGGTTTGGCCTGAACCCAAAGTTCGTACCAAACTTAATTCCATCCCCATTTGTCAGCCAATTTGGCCCCCTAAGGTTTTGCAACATGTAGGAGTCACAACCTTGGATTCTTTGGAAATGGAACCACCTGCTGGGAGGAACCTGCCATCACTGTTCCTAAAGCCAGATAACCATTTACCAAGAAGAAGAAAAGAAAAAAAAAAAAAAAATCTGATGGAGATTATCAAAAGCTAACAAAAAAAGAGACCTCTCCGCAGGCTTTGAAATAAACTGGACTGTGGTTATAACGGAAGAGAATCTTGTTTTCCTAACGGAAGTAACTAGAAAGTGCCAACATAAAATATAAGAATAGCAACCTAGGCAATACAAAAAGTTACAAAAATGTGTTTTCCTATTCTTGTATGTCAGCTCTCCATCTTCCAATTCTTAAAGCTTCACACTGTTGCAATGCGTTACCAAATGCGTGTTAAATGTGTTACATTACGGCATCGTATGCATTTTAATGGGCTGCCAAGCACCACAATAGGCATTTAAAACAGAAATGCTATTTTTTGCAGCACACCACAACAAATATGACTTCTATCGGTGTATTTTGGCATGCAGACAAAAAAATTACAGCATCAGAGCCAATACCTTGCATTTTGGTAAAATGTGTATTTACCACACATTAACACAATTACACAGATGTGAATCCAGCCTAAGAATTATGCAACACAGACATGTTTCCCTTCAGAAATCATGCCATCATGAAGGGCATACGCATCACTGGATGCAAGCGATTTTTTTTTTTTTTAAAGGTGCATTTGTGCTAAAAGTCAGTTCCTTGAAGCATTCATAACAACATAATGAGCTCACCAAAGAGGATCGTCTGCCTAAATCATGTACAGATGCCTTTCTTTAACAAACAGAACTGCTGACACGCCACAATAAGCATTTTCCCAGCGGTAAATATCAAATGAGCCAATGGGAAATTTACATTAGACATCTCTTCAGTTTAATTGATGCAACAACCCTGATGGTTTATTCAGTCAAACCTCTCCAAGCTGTAAATTCAGGAAAGAGACTGTTACCAAGGTCCCCCGATACAAGTTCTCATAAAACTTTTGGGTGTATGCTTTGTTGAAATAGAATTCACACATGTTAAAGAGATTAATGGTTTAGCTAGTTCAAAAGGGTTTGTTTTGTTTTTTAATTCTTTGCAATTTGAAGTCAATCAACTCCCCCCCACTGTTTTAGCAGATAGCTGCCATTTAAAAAGCAGATTTAAAAACCTGTATAACACTGATGGACAAACTAAGGTAGGATTTAGTGGCTAGTCATACCAATCGAAAAACCAACAGGAGTTCCAACAAGCCAAAAGGACTTGCATTTCTATCAACAAAATGGCAGCTATGATTTTTTTAGGTTCTTTGGCAACCTGGCTCCTGTTGGTTGTCTGGCTGCACAGCATAGAACTATTTGTTCAGCACACTACAAAGCAGGATAAAATTTGTCCTACGACTACAGAGCAGTTTTAAATCCTGCATGACATATTAGAACACAGAAAACTATAGTCAGAGAGGTCCTGCATAATGATGACCTTCTGGGTTAAAGCAAACATATGCAGTATGTAAACCAGTATATTTTTCCGCAACAATTGTTACTAGACCTTTATATTTATATGATTACTGGCAATTCAGTGTTATGCTTCTGGGAGAAAATTAGAGTAGACATTAGTACCACAAAAATATTAAGTTTGGAATATTAACAAGATACATTCACAGCTGGACTGGACTCGGTTCTGAAAAGTCCAGCAAGAATGAGTTCAGTAGCTACTCCAAATAAAGGATTATTGAAAGGCCCCAAGTGAAGTAAAGCAGAGAGGAAGAAAAAAAAAAAAAAAAAAAACAGAATTGGAACAGATGAAAGACTAGCAAGTATGTTTGGGAGGAAAACAAAAAACTAAATTATACAAGACAAGGGAGGAAAAGTCAATTCAAACTGGGAAAAAGATAAAAAAATAAAAAATAAAAAAAACTGAAGAAATGTAAAAGAAAAATTGAAAAGTGAAAAGGCAAGAGCATTGGAGGTGGAAAAGGCTGGTCATTAAAGAAGCCGACTCATGGGCTTTTGTCTTCTACCTTGTACCCAGAGCTGGATTTGGACCCTACAGAACGTTTGGTGCTCTCCTTTTTGGGGGTTGGTTTTTCTTTCGCTTTTGGTTTTGCGGGGAGAGTATCGTCCTGAGTATCCTGTGCATTTTCTCCATCAGACAAGTTCCCAGATGAACTGCCCTTAAACAGAAAAAGTACACATGAAAATTAGCTAAACCAAACTCATTTATAACCAAGTTACATAAGGACTGGAAGCAGAATAAGAGTTAAAAAGCTTTGGTGCATGAAAAGAACTAGGATTTATTTAGTATTCCTGAATCTTGGCTTCCTTCTTCACATGGACTGGGCTATTAAAATGAGGAAGTAAACCCTGATGGGTGTTACTTCCTTTTTGTTTCCCTGCAAAGGTAAAGCATAATTATGTGACACTTACCTGCAGGAGAATCCCGCGATGTCCCCATCTTCCTCGCTAGCAGCGAGCGTTCATTGTTCACCCCTCTTTCTTCCGGGGCCGCGAACTCCGGCTCTGTGACTGAGTCACATGCGCGCAGGAGCTGCCTTTAACGGCATGACCCAAGCTAGAAATGGCACAGCGTGCCATTTCCAACTCCGGCACATGCGCAGAAGAAATCGCCGTACGGCGATTTGCAAATATCTCTTAGACCGTGCAGGTCTGGGAGAGATTTCAAGCACCTACAGGTAAGCCTTAATCTAGGCTTACTTTTAGGTTAAAGTGGTTGTAAAGGGTTTACAACCACTTTAATATTCCTGGACATGGTCTCTTTTGGAGCGTCAGGGTAAAATGGAAAGGTGGTGGCGTTTGTCTAAATGTGAGAAGTGATCTTAAAGCAAGTGTGAAAGAGGACCTTGTTGATGGAGAGTGTGAGTGCTCAAGCATTATGGGTCTAACTGCATATGGGTGTGCATACTAAAGTTAATTATTGGCTTTTGTTGTTACAGGCCACCCAGTGTCAATGATGAGGTGGAGACTCAACCCCTTGCACAGATAGAAAGGGCTGCAAAGACTGGGAAAATGATCGTAATGGCACTGCTGGAAAACGAAAAAGGGTTGAAATACATACAATTATTACAGGACAATTTTATGGTACAGTTCAGAGGCCCCAACTAGGAATGATGGTCTACTGGACCTGGTAATTTCCAACCATGTGGAGTTTATTATTAATGTTCATATAAAAACATCTTAGTAGCAGTGACCAGAACATAATTTCATTCAATGTTGGCTGTAAACAACAAACACATACTGGAAAGATAAACACTTAATGTTCAGTGAGCAAATTTTCCAAGGCTGCTCTCTAAAACTTAGACTAGGTTCACACTTGTGCGGGTAATTGCGGAACAGCTTGTAAAATGGCACCTGTTCCTACACCCAAACCACGCTGCTTCTTTCCTAATGGCACCCCCATGCATCTGAAACAGCAGCACATTTTCAGTTGCAGGAAATCGCATGGCAGGACACAGAACAGAAATGGGAATACTTCAAATTGACTATGCAAAACACACTGCAAAATATATTTCCATGGGAAAAAAGATTAAACGGCTAAAAATAAAACCTAATGTGGCTCACATCCAAAGTTAAAATAGTAATAAGAAAAAAGCATTAAAAAAAAAAAAAAAAAGTATAAAAATCAAGGAATACTAAAATGTAAAAGTTACATAGAATACAAAATAATTTATAAAAAAGGTAATCAAGGCTGCAAAAATTTAAAAAAACGATTGTCGGATTGCAAAATAAAATCAGAACAAACCCAATGGCGCCAACAGCTGAGAGGAGGGGGGACAAAAAGGGAGAAAAAGGAGGGGGGGGGGGGGGGGGAGTGCTCTCAGGCACAGCACAGGATTGAGATCAGGGTCAGGCAAGTATTTGATGTGGGCTAGGGTGTGAGCAAAACCTCAAAAAAAAGTTTTTTTTTTTTTTTACAGAATGCATGAAGGTAAAAAATAAAATCATCTTTAGCCTTTACGACCACTTTAGTATATGAGGGTAGGGGAAGCTCAGCTGACTGTTCATCCAAAGTGAAGCTTCACCTCATTTACTAAGCTCTGGAGCCACTGCACAGTCTATTCAACCCCAGTACCTTTTACCATGTCTTGTACAATGCTCTGAGTTCTAAAGGGAGGTTCACACTATAAAAGCATCATCATTTCCTGTTTCTTTTCCATTATGTACAATATTTGGATATTGAGAGAGAACAGACTTACTGAGGAGCCTTTGATCTTTTTCTTCTCACTGCGTCCTTCCTCCACCTCATCAGAATCACCATCACTGTCAATTGCCAAGTGTTCTGGATCAAGGGGGTCTAATGGAGGCTCATACAAAGCTGTGTTTAATGGCAAGTACCGGAGCTCATTGGGAGAATACCTGTAAAGAAAAAGACCCTTTGCAAATTTCTATAGTTGGGAGCCTAAATTAGTGTTCAGAAGACACAAAGAAGCTAGAATATTTCGTAATCAACACAATTCCTTTTCAAAATATCTAGAAGCAGCCTCACTGACTAGGATTATAGATTGGCATCACAATACAGAAGATAACCAATGGGTTAATCTAGAAGAAGATATTATAGGAGTACAACTTATATCCCTTCTTTGGATAAAACCCCATTTAAGACCTGAAAATAAAGAGTTAACGATGTTTGTAAGAGCTACATTAAAAATATGGGATGCTGTATTAAAAAAGGGGAAACTATCCACTATGATTGGACCCATGACCCCATTGTTCTCCAATCCAGAATTTCCGCCAGCTTTAGAAACCACAAAATTCTTAAAATGGAAGATATTGGAGAACACAAGGGTGGCCCAGATTCTAGTGGATGGTAAATTGCCAAAAATGCAAGATTTAGGACCCGAATACAAAAATAAATGGCTACAATACCATCAATTAAATACATACAATTGAAACTAAAATACAACTATCTTTAATAAATACATCAAAAACTAAATTTGAACAAATGTTAACAGAAGAACAAAAACCGACAAAAAAAAAAAAAAAAAAAAAAAAAGAACACTAAGATATATGATTTACTACTCCCTTCCGGACCTCTTAGAGAGTTAACAGGAATGAAAAAAATGGGAAAAGGAAATTCAATATCAGAGAAAGAGTGGGAGAAAATATTTGCAACAATACACAAAACATCTATAGCGATCTACTCTCCTAGACGCTTGATCACTGGTGAATTGCGACGCGCTGGCGAACCATTGGGGTCTTACCGCCCCCATGGGGTAAACACCCATGCCCTGATTTTCTGCTTGCCCTTCCCCTTCCCAACCCCCCCCCCCAGCCTTCCACCCCTCCTTTGCTACTCTCAGTACTATTTTCTACCTATATCCATATAGGATATCTCAGAGAGTCTTATCTTATTTCTCTTTTTTCCCTTTCTTTTTATTCTCTCTTGTTTTTCTTTTTCTCTCAGGATTACTAAAACTCTCCGTTACTGTAATTTTTTTCTTTTCATTCTATAAGTAAACGGGAAAACTAGAGGGGAGCCTGTATCCATGGGACTCAGACACTCTCATACCCTTTTCCCACAGACATGCGTACCCACATCTGTCACAGTTAGAGGCATCACAGCCCTGTTGTGGACCCTCCTCTCAGGGGAGATACACCTCTGCAGGACTTATTAGGCAGCCCAGTGCGGCTAGGGTATGGATCTCTCTGTGCAGCACACTGCTTTACTGTATTGATGTATGCAATGTCTGTCTAGTGTTGGAGTCCATGTGGACCAGTTGCTCTGTTATAAAAAAAAAAAAAAAAAACCCCATCTATAGCGATTAAACTTCAAGAGAGCATTTACAAAAAAATTGTAATGAGATGGTATTGGAGCCCAGTAGCTTTAAATAAAATAAATAAAAAGGAAATAGAGATCTGCTGGAGATGTATGGTAGGAAGGTACTATGGACCATATCTGGTGTTGGGAGTGGAGATGAATCCAAGCATAGATATTTCATTATTGTCTTAGATGTCAGACTCAATAAAGAGTATTAAAATGGTTATCCTTAACCATATGACAATGGCAGCCAGAATAATAATAGCTCGTAAGTGGAGAGAAAACTAAAAGTCAGACGATAACAGAATGGATATGTGAAATGAACGAAATACAATATATGGGAGAGACAGATAAGAGAAGGTTACATAAAATATCAAATGCCAGAAATATGGCAAAAATGGGAAGAATTTCGGTCCTCGACAAGTATGATAGAATATTTATAAATGGAAAGCAACAATCAACCCCTTAAGGGGATATAAAAAAGGAAAAGAAAGAGGGAATGGGAGACGAGTGTCCCCCCCCCTTTTTTTTTTGTTTGGCATGTTTTATTGTGGTATGGAATGATGAATGTGTTTGGAAGATAGTAGAAGTATGTGAGAGAGATTGTAGAATTTTTTTGAAGAAAAAAAAGGACAAGAACAAGAAATTTGATAATAATCAAGGTCCTTTATCATTACACAGGAGTAAATGTATATTTTTATGAATTTTGTATAACTGTAAATATCTTTTATAAAAAAATTAATAAAGAGAAATTAAAAACACAATTCCTTTTCAATGTTTTAAAGGCACCTAATGGCAAAAATATCACAGGAGGGAGTTTGAATACAAGATCACACTGAGAACAAAAAGGACACACAAAGCCTGTGATTCCACATCCTGCTAGAATATATAAAAAAAAATATATATATATTTATATATATATTTATATAGGCAGTTAGCAGCTATATACTGTATTTATTGGCGTATAACACTCACTTTTTTACCCTGAAAATAGAGGGTAAACTGTGCCTGCCTGTTATACGCAGGGGGCTGTGAAAAGTTTTTCCTGAAACTTCCCTCTTAACGTTAGGGTGCGCGTTATACACCAATAAATACAGGTATTTAAGGGTTACCTATTGGTGAAATTTCCTTTCACTACTTGCCCTAGAGAAGCATGTAAATATCTCCCCAAAGAGAAGGCATCTCCCACCTCTGACACTGTCTTGACTGAAAGTTTTTGCCCCTGCTCTTGTTTAGGGGGGACACTTGCAAATTTTTTGGACACCACCCAATTTTGGTCTTAAAAACAAAAATGATTATTAGAACAAACGGTGAATGCAAACCACAATGGGCACACACAGAGCAATGAAAAAAAATAGAGTGTGGACAGGTTAAAACCTCTATCATAAAACTAAAAAAGGAACTTGAGTACTACTCATACTTTACAGGCAGGTAAACCTTTAAATACACCTTAAAGAACAAGTTCAAAGTGAACAATACGAGTGCATAAATAATTCAGCTATAGCCTCAGATCAGTAAGCAAAGCTAGGTCATACATAAACCCCCAACTGTAAAGCCCCATACACACGGTCAGACTTTTTGACAACAAACTTCTAAATTCCCAGGTTTTAAAAAAAATCCGACCGTGTGTATGCTCCATCGGACAAACTTTCGGTTTTCATCGGACAAATATTCGCTCTGCAAAACGGACAAACTTTTCGGCAACAAAAGTCCTACGGTGCGAAGTCCTGCCGTGTGTACAGAAATCCATCGGACTTTATTCCAAAAGTACAAACACGCATGCTCAGAACCAATGTTAAAATCAACCAACAATAGCAGAAGTTGACCAAAGGGTGGCGGTAAAGAGCAGAAAAACCACGTGATTTTGGGAAAGTTTGCTGAAAAAGTCCTGCCGTGTGTATGCATACCAATCCACGGAAAAGTTTGTTTGAAGTCCGATCGTGTGTATGGGGCTTTAGGCATTCTGCCATCTGGTGGTATGAGGATGGCAATGCAAGTTATTTTCTGCATCGTCTGCTTGCGCACACCAACAAACCCTGCTGCTGCAGATGAGCATTCTGATACATAAAAGGCTAACGCTGCTTACACCACGTTACAAAGTTAATTGCTCCTCTGCCTGACCAGTAATATATTTTTTATTTTTTTTATGTGGCAGGAATGGAAACCCATTAGGATGTTCTTTTCCTTTTACTGCTCAATTTATAAACCGATAAAATAGGATTTTTTACTCACCGCAAAATTATTTTCTCCGAGTTCATGGACCGACACAGCTTCTCTATTGACAAAGTGGGTATTATCCGTTATTTAGGAGTGACTAGGCAGAAAAAAAAAAAAAAAAAAAAAACTAGTAAAAAAAAAAAAAGTGTTGCATCACACCTTCTACAGTACCGCCAGGGGGGGCGGAGCCACGGGTATATCCCCTCACTCTGCATCTCGCAAATCAGATTGTCAAAAAGCAGTACAAAAACTTAAAAAGGAGGGGTGGGTGCTGTGTCGGTCCATGAACTCAGAGAAAAGGATTTTACGGTGAGTAAAAAATCCTATTTACTCTTTGGTTCATGGACCGACACAGCTTCTCTATTGACAAAGTGGGACGTCCCAAAGCAGTGTCAAAACGAGGGGTGGTAACAGCATAAAGTAAACTTCACCCCAAAGTAAAGTAAACTTCACCCCAAACACAAAACAGCACTCTTCCAGCGGAGGAGTTGTAACTCTAAACAGCCGCCTGCAAAACTTTGCGGTCGAAAGAGGCATCCGAAGATGCACCTACATCAACCTTGTAGAATTTTGTGAAAGTGTGAGCTTTACATAATTGGGAAACAGACGCTTGATGTCGGAAAGGCCAAGAGGCACCTTTTGTCCTGGTCGAATGCGCCGTGACAGGAATGGGGGGCGCTTGACCCTTTAAGGTGTAGGCCTGGATTACTATCTGTCGGATCCATCTAGAGATGGTGACCAATGAGACTGCTAGGCCCTTCTTGGGACCAGCCACCGAAACAAACAGTGAGTCTGACTTCCAGAACCGGGAAGTAGCAGATAGGTAAACTCTCAAAGCTCGGACAAAGTCCAAGGAATGCAACGCCGACTCTTTAGGATTCGACGGATGAGGACACAAAGATGAAAGTACAATGTCCTCGTTGAGATGAAAAGCCGAAACAACTTTGGGAAGGAAGGAAGGCTGCGGCCGCAGCACCACCTTATCCTTGTGGAAGATCAGATAGGGAGCCTTGCAGGACAAGGCTGCCAGCTCAGAAACTCGTCTAACTGATGTAACAGCCACCAAAAAGACCACTTTCTGAGAAAGTGTCAATAAGTGAATATCCCTAATATTCTCAAACGGTGGTTTCTGAAGCACCGAGAGAACCAGGTTCAAGTTCCACAGAGGTAGTGGGGGATGGACCAGAGGGGCCACATGTCGAACCCCCTGCACAAAAAGTACTCACGAGAGAGTGAGTCGCCAGGGGTCGCTGAAAAAAACAAAAAACAGCCAGGGCAGATATCTGCCCCTTAATAGTACTTAAGGCAAGCCTTTGGTCCACTCCATGCTGTAAAAACAGAAGGATTCTGGAAACCAAATAAGTACGCGGATGCCACTTCATTTCCTCACACATGGAAATGTAGGCCTTCCAAGTGCGATGATAAACCTTCCCGGAGGATGGTTTCCGAGCACTTCTCATAGTAGAGATAACTGAATCTGACAGGCCCCTGTCTCTCAGTACCTGGTTCTCAATAGACCTGCCATTAAAGCAAGAGACTGTAAAGCAGGACGGAGTATGGGACCTTGCGATAGCAGGTCCTTCCGTAGAGGTAGACACCAGGGGACGTCTGCAACCAGACGTACTAGGTCGGCGTAACAAGGACGCCGAGGCCAATCTGGGGCGATCAGAATCCTTGGAATTCTCGCTGCCTCTGTTCTGCGAAGCAGAAATACCTCTTGATTGAGTCGGGACGCCAAAAGATTTATGTGCGGCGGGCGTGTCCCCTCTTTAGCAGAGGAGCTGGAACCCATCCGGGTGTAAGGACCCTTCTCCCTGGTCCAGCATTTGGCGACTTAGGTAGTTCACCTGCCAATACTTCACACCCAGAATGTACACGGCCGACAGTGCCGGTACACTCCTTTCTGCTCACCTCAGGCTGCGAGCGACCTCTGATGCTGCAGCTGAGCTTCTTGTTCTTCCCTGATGATTGACATCTGCCACCGCTGTGGCGTTGTCTGACTGGATCCTGACTGGACGTCCTTGCCGCCTCTGAAACCATCTGAAGAGGCGCCGCCTGATCGTCCGGAGTTCCAGGATCTTGATCGGCAGGCAGGCTCCTGTAAGGCTGGTTGTCCGTCGTGATCACAATCCAATGAACAGGAAGGAATGACCTCCCGGACAAGAGAGCCAGTGAGGTCAGCCACCCTGTCAGGGATCTCCTGACTAGGTGGCATACCCGGATTAGATAATCCAGAGATGATGGGCATCTGTTCCATCTGGACAGAAACTGATTCTGTAACACTCGAGTGTGATCTTGAGCATATGGGACCGTCTCGACAGAGGCTACCTCTGAGGAATCCAGAATCAACCCCAGATACACTAGGAGTTGAGTCGGCACCAATACTGACCTTTGCGTGTTTTATACCCAACCACAGTCTCGGAGAGTCTGATAGAGGTAAGCGTGTCCATAACCTAATTCTGAGCTTGAAGGAGCCTTCAGAAGAAGGTCGTCCTAGTAGCCCAGGATAGCGATGCCCCTCTGTCTTAGAAGGGGCAGACACGGGTCGAGCTCTGGAACTGGCTTGTAGCCTGAGGAGATCACTTTGCAAACCCACTGGTCGGAGATCAGAGAAGTCCACTGAGTCGCAATTTTGTGAAGACGTCCCCCCATCCCGAGAACTGGGTGGGGGCGGACCTTCATGCAGATTTGTCCGCAGGCTTGCGGGACCAAGAACGTCTGTGTCCTTGCGCAGGCGCTTTGTCAGCCTGGGGTCTTTTTTCTGTCTCCCCAGGCGGATGAAAAAACAGCTTGCCTGCAGTAAAGGAGGGCCCTTGCCCTGGTCCTTTACGGTTTGAGGAAGCAACGTGCTTTTACCTCCTGTGGCATCCTTTATGATGTCATCGATAGGCTCCAAAAAGTCTGTCGCCCTTAAAGGACAGATCCAGTAGGGCCTTCTTGGAAGCCTGGTCCGCAGACCAGCCCTTTAGCCAGATCAGGCGCGTATAGCTACCGCATAAACCAAAGCTTTGGACAGCAAGGGGATAGCATCCATGTCTGACTCGCAGACAAACTTAAGGCCTTGTACCAACTGGTCGGCCAAAGTTATATCATTAGGAGGAGCATCTCGCTCTTTTAACCCCTGGAGCAGCAATTTTGCCCACCTCAGTAAGTGCCCGAGACACTAAGGCCCCAGCCAATGCCGGGCGTACCGCTGAGCCTACCACTGCGTATAGGTAGCGAGTGAGTGCTTCAGCTTTCTTATCCACAGGGTCCTTGAAAACAGGAGCCCCTTCCACTGGAATTGTGGTAGCTTTATTAAGTCTGGACACCGAAGGGTCCACTATCGGGGGAGAGGTCCATTTCTTCAGAAAACTCTCCTCAAAGGGGTACAGTACCGCAAGATTCCTTGGGGGCGTAAAAACCCTTGATGGGTTCTCCCACTCCTTGTATAAGAGCTTATCAAAATAAGACACACAAGGAAACACCTTAGTAGTGCGGGTAGGTTTACGGAACCCAAAGGCAATCGGAGTCTCTGCTGCTTCTGCAGTATTCTCCAACTTTAGCGTATCCCGCACTGCAGTAATAAGGTCAGATACCAAAGCCTTTTCGCGTACTGACCTGGACTTGGAGTCATTCTCACTGTCCGCTTGGTCACGGTCTGCAGTCTCTGATGCATCAGAATCCGGGACATGAGCCATAGCTGGGCCTGGTTCTGCATCAGAATTATCCCCGGAAGATTGCAGGGGACGGGAGCGTTTAATACATAGGTTATGGAGAAGATAGATCGCTGGGGTCAAGTCCTACCCATCTCTTTGTTCCTTTTTTTTTTAGTGTGTACATAATAAGAGCTCTTTAAAATCACCCAACTCAAGTGGTGGTGATGTGTAGGAAATAAACCCCCCCCCCCCCTTTAAAAAAAAAAAAGGCACACAATCAACAGTGCTTGTTCTGTGACGCATACCAACTTACCTACAGATTAGACCCAGCAGGGTAATTTATATGGGCAGGTCTGGTATTCACCCTTTCAAAAAGTGTCCCAGTGAGGAAATTGAAATAGTATGTAACTGCATGGGAGACACGAGCTATCTTTGTATCATTCGCTGCTTACAGATCTTAGGCCAGCCATCTTTCCTGCAACAGAAATTTGCTCAGTTCCCTCATTAACACAGACTGTGTTGATGCGGGAATACCTTTCGCCTGGCAGGGATGGCTTCCACAGACCGCGAATATTGATAGCGGCTTTAGCGGCCACTAGCAGTAATCAAAGGAAAAACCTGGCATGTTAGTTGTACCAAAGTTGATCAATTGATTAAGCAACTTGGTACATTCAGCTTGCAAATACACGGTGCGAATTTCGGCCTGTTCCTGCTGAACTGGCCGAGATTCGAACCATGTATGGCCTGCCTTACAGGACCCTTTCCCCTATCACATTGCAGAAGAGATGTCAGCTCCAGCCAATCACCTCTTTCCTGCAGGAAAATCCCTCATCACTGGGGATAGCCTTTTAAACTGAGCGTGGTGAAAGTGTATGCACCATGCGTTTGGATCTAGGTAATGGCCCCTATTTACTGTATATACTCGAGTATAAGCCGAGTTTTTCAGCACATTTTTTGTGCCGAAAATGCCCCCCTCGGCTTATACTCGAGTCACCTTTTTGCGCCTGATCTCCCGGACTTTGGGGACCCAGTATCAGCCGGCCGTAGGTCCGCTGGCCCCAAACTTGGCACACATGTAGCCTCACTCTTCCTCTACAAGTGTGCAAAGATTGTTGTCTGGAGGACCTACGGCCGGGGAGCACTGATTTTTCAAAGCCGGGCACCCCTTCCATAGACTCCAATGTTAAACGGTAATTTCTCTGGTGACTTTGGGGACCCCAGTACCGGCCGGTCGTAGGTCCCCTGGACCCGAAACTTGGCACACATGTAGCCCTCTATAAGTGTGCAAAGTTTTTTGTCTTTGGGATCTATGGCCGGGGAGCACCGATTTTTCAAACCCGGGCATCCCTTCCATAGACTCCCATGTTAAACATCAGTATAGTCATGGGCACGGCGAGGCATGCACGTGGGCACGGCGAGGCATGCACGGCGAGGCAAAGTGAGGCATGCAGATGGACACCCTAGGCTTATACTCGAGTCAAAAAGTTTTCCCAGTTTTTTGTGGTAGAATTAGGTGCCTCGGCTTGTATTCGGGTCGGCTTATACTCGAGTATATACGGTACTACAGGACCTGGGCCTGCTAAACACCCCAGAGAACCCTCCATCCATTTTCACTTATCAGTAATCTGTCAGAACATTGTGGTTCCCTGAGAGTAGTGGATGACTATGCCAGATCAACTATCTCCAGACACTGTTTTTGGATTAAGCAAAGTTAAGTTTGGTTGCTTACCTGTATAACCCTCTATGGGGCGAAGGGGAAAACCCATGTTCTTCACTCTGACCAGGTTCCTAACCCCAGGGTGCACATTCTGAGGCACTGCTTTTGGGACCCAAGAAAGCGAATGGTTCCGGTTGACCACTCGTTTTTCACTTCATCTCTTTTCTTATTCTGCCTTGTTCCTACTCTTATGCCCTTAAGCTCTTCTCTCTCCTTTTATTCCCCTTTCATCCACTCTTCCTGAGGTGCACCAAATATTAAGCTGTATAAACCCTATGCCCCCTTAAAAGGTTAAATTCACCTTTGGGAACATGTTCCACCCGATTCTAGGGTGGAATATGTAACCTGTTCCCAGTGCTGCAGCCGCTGCCCACCCGCCCGCCCGCCCTGTGGCAGCAATATGGGGAGAAGTTCCTTGTACTAGCTGTCACCATTTGAAAACAGCGTGGCTGTGCGGGGCTCCACACACACGGCCGCATCATTCATACGCAGAGCTCTATGTGTGAATGAACTACAAGTCTCGACAGCCTTAGTGACTGTCAGATGGTAGTTCTCAATGAACTACCACGGTGCTGTGGTAGTTTACGGAGTCTTCCTGTCAGAGTATCAGATTACCCGTACGGGATGCACAGGTAAGCAGATACACCGACAGTGTGTAGAAGACCTGCATGGCACCAGTGTTCTCCCGATCGCTGGTGCCATGCTTTACGGGCTCCTACTACAAAAAATAATAAATGCAAATTTTTTTACCTGCAAAAAAGGAGGTGCATTTAAGTTAAACTTATCCTTTAAGAGTGCTCTATGGACTTGGCATTCATATGGGTCTATATTTCACTGTAAACATATGTTGGTCAATTGAAAAATTCTGTGTTGCTCTTCTTTGGGATCCAGGTACCATTAGCCATTTATAAACCTATTATAGTAAAGGTACTGTCACGCAATGTGAATGTATGCCAACTCTCTACTTATAAGGTCTTTATTATGGGATGCCGTCGTAGAGGCGATTATTTAGTCAAGCTTGGCTCATCTCTATTGCGTCCTACAGGTAAGCGTAAACTGAAAGATATATATATCTTCCTACAATGGATATTACAATTAGACAGCTAGTACAAAACCACCCTATCCCCCCACTATCTACAGTCAGATCCATAAGTCACTATTGTTACTGCAATCTGAGCAAAATTGACACTTCTTTAGACTAAAACGTTTCTATGAGAGAGGCGACCAGGCCCAACACCATCCTTGCGAGGAAACTTCTGTGGTTACGATGCATATTTTTCCTAATGGCAGACAGCTTTTTCAAAGGAATGAATAGAGACTGTGGCAATGAGCAGACTGCAGCACCCAGCAAAGATTGCCTTTGTTCCGTTTTTACTGCACTCTCCCCTCATATGGTTTAGAATTTTGGTAATGTCAATACATATGCCATTATACATAAAATCTTTATGAAAACAAGAAAAACAGACCTTTTGTAATATTCTTGAAACTGTCCAGGTATGAGGGAAACAGGATAAGGACTCACTTTCGTTATTTCAGTAGGCAGGATTTTGTACTTTCCCTGAGGTACCTGTATTACCTATTCGATAACCGAAAAAAATAAAATAAAAAAAAGAATTAAAAAAAACATTACGCCAATAGTTCCTTTAAAAACAGATAACCAGAAATCCTCTAATGTACAGTACATTAAAGTAGAACTATTGGCAACACTTCTTGTATTCATTTTGAATAGTGTTATGGAGGGTTATAACCAGTCAGTTTTTTTTTTGCCAAGTCTGTCACATTGCAGAGCTTTCCCTTTACTTCCTGCCCCATAGCCAGACAGGAAGCGAGGGGGAAATCCCTGCAAATTAGGGAATTCCGTGGTGACCCCCAAGTCACCAGAACAAGTGTCCCTATTGGAAAAATAGGATTTTTGTACTCAACGTAAAATCCTTTTCTCTGAAGTCCATGGACGACACAGCCCCTTTATTCTTAACAGTAGGGTTTATATGCCATCTATCAGGAGAGGACTAGGCAGACATGTTGTTAGAAACTAAGGCTGTGGGCATAGCACCGCTTTATCCTTGTGGAGGATCAAGTAGGGAGACTTGCAAGACAAGGCCGCCAACTCAGAAACCCTCCTGACTGATGTAATAGCCACCAGAAAAAGCAACTTTGAGAGAGTGTCAAGAGGGGAAGCTCCCTGATGTTCTCAAACAGAGGTTTCTGAAGTACCGAGAGCACCAGATTCAAATCCCATGGAGGCAGTGGTGGTCGAACCAGAGGGGCCACATGTCGAACCCCTTGCACAAAACGTACTCACCAGTGAATGAGCGCCAAGGGTCATTGAAAGAAGACAGCCAAGGCTGATATCTGCCCCTTAATGGTGCAGAAGGCAAG
This sequence comes from Rana muscosa, assembly GCA_029206835.1. Taxonomy (NCBI): domain Eukaryota; kingdom Metazoa; phylum Chordata; class Amphibia; order Anura; family Ranidae; genus Rana; species Rana muscosa. The sequence goes on from CM055121.1 coordinate 124,077,540, forward strand.
TTTTTGATCCACTCCACGCTATTAAAAACAGCAGGATCCTGGAAACTGAATAAGTCTGTGGACGCCACTCCATCTCCTCACACAGAGATGTAGGCCTACCACGTGCGATGATAGATCTTCCGAGAAGATGACTTCCGTGCCCTTAGCATGGTGGAAATTACTGAATCCGATAGGCCTCGGTCCCTTAGTACCTGACTTTCAACAGCCATGCCGTTAAAGCCAGCAAATGTAAAGCAGGATGAAGTATAGGACCTTGCGACAGAAGGTCCTCTCGCATCAGCAATCGCCAAGGAACATCCGCCACCAGGCGTACTGGGTCGGCATACCAAGGACGCCGAGGCCAATCTGGGGCAATTAGAATCACCGGAATCCCTGCAGTCTCCACTCTGCGAAGCAGACGAGGAAGAAGTTTTAGCGGGGGAAGGCATAAAAATTAGCAGATACTGTCCCCACGGAGCCACCAACGCGTCTGTCGCGTCCGCCCAGGGATCTTTGGACCTGGCCACAAACCTCAATACCTTCCGATTGAGTCGAGAAGCCAGGAGGTCCACGTCTGGCATGCCCCAATCTCAAGCAAAGGAGTCGAAACACATCCGGGTGTAGCGACCATTCTCCTTGGTCCAGCATCTGTCGACTTAGGTAGTCCGCTTGCCAGTTTTCTACACCCGGAATTTTTACGGCCGATAGAGCCGGCACGCTTCGCTCTGCCCACCGCAGGATGCAAGTGACCTCCAATGCTGCAGCCAAGCTCCTGGTTTCTCCTTGATATACACCACCGCCGTGGCGTTGTCAGACTGGATCCTGACTGGACATCCCTGCAGGCCCTGTGACCATGTGGAGAGGCACTGCCTGATCGCCCGAAGTTCCAGCAAATTGATCGGCAGGCGGGATTCTTCCTGCGTCCAGCGACCGTACGCCCCAAACTCCCCCCCCCAACCGGTCAGGCTGGCGTCTATCGTGATCACAGTCCAGTGAAAGGGAAGGAACGACTTCCCAGAACTGAAGGGCTGGAGATCTCAGCCACCATACCAGGGAAGCCCTGACTAGCTGGTTCACGCGGATTTGACAATCCAGGGACATTGGAGATTTGTCCTATTTGGACAGGATCTCCTTTTGCAAGACTCGAGTGTGGAATTGAGCATACGATACCGCCTGCAAAAGCGCAGCGACGACCACCTGCGGGATGCCAACAGCTTCACCACAGTCTGAAGAGTCTGCAACTTTTCCAAAGGGAGAAAAACTCTCGCCTCTGAGGAGTCAAGAATCAAGCCCAGGTATTCCAGGCGCTGAGTCGGCACCAACACCGACTTCTGGAGGTTCAGTACCCAACCAAATTCTTGAAGGGTCTGACTGGCAATCGCCACATCCTCCTCTAATTCTGAGTCTGAAGCTGCTCTCTGAAGGCGGTCATCCAGGTAGCCCATGATAGCGATTCCTCGCTATCTCAGCAGAGCCAGAATCGGGGCGAGCAACTTAGTGAAAACCCTTGGTGCCGACGCCATGCCAAAAGGGAGAGCTACAAATTGGTAGTGATCGTCCCAGACTGCAAAAGCGCCGAAATTTCTGATGCCTGACATATGGAGACATGCAAGTATGGGTCCTTGATGTCCAAGGATGCCAGAAACTCCCCCGGATGGAGTGCAGCGACCACAGAGCGAACCGATTCCATCCTGAACCTTTGTACTTTTACAAAGGAGTTGAGGGCCTTGAGGTCCAGGATTGGACGGACCCCGTCCTTTTTTGGGACTACAAACAGATTGGAGTAGATTACCTGAAAGTGATCTGGCAGCGGCACAGGTACTATTACCCCACGCATCAGCAGGTCCTGCACTGCCCCAAACAGGGCATTTCGACGAGCCGGAAGAAGATCAAGGTTTGGAGGGAAAAAAATCTGTTTGGTGTACAAGAAAGAAACCATCTTGTACCCAGATGAAACCACTTCGCAAACACACTGGTCGGAAAGCAGGGACGCCCACCGAGCTGCAAACCCGCAAAGGCGACCCCCCACCCGAGAGTCGGGCAGGGGCAAACCTTCCTGCTGACGCAGATTTGTTCGCAGGCTTGTTTGGCTTGCAAAACCAGGGACGCTTTTGTCCCTCAGCTGACCCCTTGTCGGCCTGGAAATGCTTACCTGCAGGCCCGGGCTGACGAAAAAAAAACGCTTCTGAGCGGAAAAGGAGGGCCCTGGCCTACGGCGCAGCTCCTTACCTTTTCTGAATTGTGGGAGCAGCGTGCTCTTACCCCCAGTGACATTATTAAGAATGTCATCCAGCGAGGCTCCAAATAGCCTCTTTCCCTGGAAGGGCAAATCCGCCAGAGCCTTCTTGGAAGCCTGGTCTGCGGACCAGCATTTTAGCCAAATCAGGCGACAGAGCACCACAGCAGATACTGAGGCTCTGGAAAGCAAGGGAGCTGTATCCAAGGCCGCATCGCAGACATACTTAAGGCCATGCACCAGCTGGTCGGCCAGTTCCACACAGACCGGGGAAGCCTATTGCTCTACCAACTCATGGTGCAACAATTTTGCCCATTCGGTAAGTGTCCGACACCAGGGCCGTGGCCAATACAGGCCGTAATGCTGACCCCACCACCGTGAACATGGACCGGGCCACCGCCTCGGCCCTCCTGTCTGCAGGGTCCTTAAAGGCAGGGGTCCCCTCTACCGGAATCGTGGTTACCTTGTTTAACCTGGATACCAGGGGGTCCACAATCGTGTGAGATGTCCATTTTTTCCAGGAGACTCTCCTCAGAGGAGTAACAGGCCGCCATGCGTTTTCGGACAGAAAGAGGCCCTCTGGTCGTTCCCATTCTTTGTATAGCGCTTACCACCCTCTCCTCCTTGTCTTTTGGCTCCTCGCAGGAGGAAAGGGCACACCCAGCTCTAGATGCCCGTACCCTCCTGTGTGAGGAGGTTGAGCGGTGTTGTGATGGGTCTCCGCAGCCAGATACTCCCTCCGAATGGTTCTTATCTCTATAGCTAATAAAGACAAGTCTCTATTTCCCCCCAATGACTTCAATGTCCACACCAGCTGTAACTCCAATGTAGAGTTTATTTCTTTTAAACGACAGTCTCTGATAGGAAAGGTTGGAGAAAGAACAGGACAGCATAAGGTGTGGGAGAGGTCCAGGCACAAACGTAACACACTTCACTGCTCGGCTTCTCAAGCAGACTTAGTCCATTTGGATAGTCTCCCTAGATAGGGACTAGCAGCCAAAATGGTGCTCGAACTGACCACATAGTCTCTGCCACAGACCTGGTGAACTTGGTCTCTGCCACAGACCTGGTGAACTTGGTCTCTGCCACAGACCTGGTGAACTTGGTCTCTGCCACAGACCTGGTGAACTTGGTTTCTTTAAAGCTTGGCCTCTTTGTAAGGAGAAGACATCCCTCCAGAGAGTTACCGGGCCCCTTCCTTCACTGCGACTTCTCACCAGTCCCTCAGAACGGTCCTCCCCCGGCCTCCTCGTCTAAGATATGGGTCCCCTCGCAAGGCGGCACCCCGAGATTCCTCGATCCTTGATGGGTCCCAGACGAAGATGCTGGGCCCAAGGCTTTTAGTTGCAGCCCCAGGACTAAAAGGTGCCTGGGACTGATTCACCGACCTCCGCCCCTGGGCCAAAAAAGGTGCCCAGGGCGGACAGAAACACACACTCCCTGGGAGTAGGACTCCCGACGACCAACCAACGACGACCCTGAACAGGCCGTGTCTGCCCCTTTTATATCCTCTCCCAGCATACACAGCAGGCCGACCACTCCCACTGTATGGTTGCCGAGAGGGGACACACAAGACACAGCACTGTATCAGCAGTTCAACCCTGGCCCACTATGGCAGCGCCACCTGCAGGCCACAGGGAACAGTACACCGATGCTCTTCCTGCAGACAAAATGGTTGATAATCTCCTAACAATTTAGGTGCTTGAGCATAACTACCACTCAAACACTACCCCTAAATTGAGGACCCCGCTACATTTGTATATAAACTTATCAAAATAAGTTAGGTAGGGAAACACCTTAGCAGTGCGGGCCGGGTTGTGGGACCCAAAAGGGACCGGCACCTCAGTAGATGCCCCCGCCGTATCTTCCAATTTTAGGGTCTCCCGCACTGCGGTGATGAGTGCTCCAACAAGCGCCTTTTCCTGTGCTGACCCGGACACGGAGTCTTCCTCACTGTCCGAATGGTCCTGGTCCGCATCCTCTGACACGTCAGAACATGGGCCGTGTGCCACAGCCAGGCCCGAGTCTGAAGCTGAGCTTTCCCTAGAAGATGGTGGGTGGGGGGATGGCATTTTTCACCCCCCTACGCCCGCACACCGCTTCCACCCTGGCAACGAAATGATTCCAGGACCGCCGACAAAGCGTCCACAGGTACTGCAGGGGCACCGGTTGCTACCACAGGGATGTCTAGGGAAGAAGCGCAAGGTACACAAAAGGTCCACCCTCCTAGCTGCTACAGACCGAGGGGCCCCCCAGAGGACTTACCACCCTGACCCAGGTACTGCATAGCGCTGCGGTCCACTCTCTCTCCTGCACAGCCTGTGTCTGAGGTGTTCTCATGCGTCTGAGGTGTTCTGTGCCTTTCGCGCCATTCAGAAAGACATTTCCAGCGCTAAAGGCCAAAACTAAGAAAGAACCACAAGAAAATGGCCACCAGCTGCATTAGCATTAGAACAGCGCGGCTACAAGAAAATGGCGCCCGCTCACCCAAAATGGCCACCAGATCTTTCCTGAGGTAAAAGAAATGGCCGCGAACACGATGGGCCTCCGCGCGGAGGCCCCCCACATGGCAGACAGACAACACCCCACCACAGAGAGCGGACCCAGGACACCCAGCGCAGCCCCCAGCCAGGACCCGGAGCCCCCCCCCCGGAGGACCCCCAGTCAGGTACACAGCAGGCCCAGCCAGATGCATGAGGAGGAGGGAAGGGACAGAAGGGGAGAGTGAGAGACCCCCTAGTCGACCTCCCCAGGAATGCCCAGCTGTTCCATCCTGCCAAAATAGGTGGAACCCTACTTACCCGTCCTGCGGGGACTGCTGGACACATTCCGGACAGACCCATCACCCGAGCAGTATGGAGTGGCTGATGGCCACGGCCCACTGAGACTCGGACAGCAGTAAAATCGGTCATATGTGTGCCCGGAGCATATAGCTCACCGGCCACCCCTGGAGCAAATGTCGTGGCCGACCCAGCGCGTAGCTAAAGGTCTGCTCACGCTCGATGGCCGGACTGGGGAGACTACAAGGATCTATATTATCCAGCCCATCACCCAGCCGGCAGTTGATAGTAGATCTCAGAATCAAAAAAATAGAAAAAAAAAAAATCTCCAGGACCAATGGTCCCAACAGGGAGCCAGGTCCTATGCTAGGCAGAAAAAAAAAAAAAAAACTGAGCTGCTAGATGCAGGGTGAGGGGTTATTACCAGAGGTACCATCCTGTTCAGCTTTGCGGTTACATGTTTTTAGCTGTTAACAAGTCTGCCTAGTCCTCTCCTGATAGACGGCATATAAACCCTACTGTCAAGAATAAAAGGAGCTGTGTCCATCCATGGATGAAAGAAATTTCCCCTTTTTTTGGGGGCAACTCAAACGTTGTGATTTTCTTTTATTTTCAATGATAGAATGGTACACAGAACAAATAGGGAGGTTGAACCTCCCTAACGTAGGCACAGACAGAAATACAAACTGATTGGGGTTCTAATCCCTCTCCACTCTAGCCTAAACTAAAAAAAATAGTTGAATTCCAAGTAGATATTTTTTCATAGTTATATTGATTCAGCTTGGATGTAGCTATGCTTAACACCATATCTGGCCTATCCCCCTGGAAGCTAGAAACACTGCTACTACAGTGATCTCCAATAGCTTCCAGATCCTCTACTGAGAGGATGCCCTGCTGCATTGTGAACACAGGAGGCTACTCGGTCCGCACAGGCACCAGAGAACACTTTGCATTATCTTACTGAATGCCAAGCATTCTCTGGGTTAAGTGGAGACTGATCTTGCCTCCCTTAACTCTCTAGCTCATCCAATCATAGAACGCTTTTCATCCATTGAAAAAAAACAAAAAAACGTAAAAGTGTTTTCTGAATGGCACCCATGCCAAGCGGCTGACCTTCTGTTTTCCGTAAGCAGCAGAGCCATCCCCTAATACAGGGCCCAGAAGCTAGTGGAGATCACTGTAGTTGGGGTGCCTTCTATCTATATTCAAAATTAGATCAAATAAATAATTTTCAAATTGTGCCTAAACTTTTTAAAGAAAATTTAAAAAGTAGCCAGGCAACAAATGTTTTTAGTATGTCAGCAGCAGTAGTCCCATATTTATTTTAGGAAAGGTCTCAAGCGACGCCAGAAAAGGGAAAGAAGCTTACAGAACTGGTGTTCACTATACAAGAACACATTCTCTTTACATTTGGAAACTACAGTAAATTAAAGCAGTGAAGCACCATGAAAGAAACAGTATACTGTGCATTACAGAGGTGGTTTGCTACCCAGAGTTTGATATTATATATATTCAGTAGAGGGCAACACTGGATCAGCTTTTTAAGAAAACCTGAAGAAAATAAGGGGCCGGCACTGCCAACATCCATTGGAAATGGCTAGCTGCCTGGTTAATATGCTGATCCACTGCTTCCCATTGTGTCATTGACTTAAACAGTGAAATAAGAAATCCTAATCTGCATGATTATTCTAAAACAGCAGTACAGCAGCATAATAGCCTTACAAGTATAACTAACCACCTACAGGTTTTGCTTAGGCTGCATTCACACCTAAGGGTTCCCTGAATTCAAGCGGAAATGCAGAGAAAATGCGCATCACACTTGTGGTGCCATTATTTCTTAGAGGTAGAAGTCTGCGTTTTGACACGCACCACAACCCACCTGATTCAGTGCCAAAAAAAAAAAAAAAAAAAAAAAAAAAAAAAAAAAAGGTACTTGGGATAGTTTGGCATGTGTAGGGAAGCCCATTTAAAGTGGAACATTATTCATAACAACATGACAAAAATAATGTTCTTTAGCTAGGAACGAACATACATTCCATATTAATATTTATGCTACCAAGATTGATATGTGCCATAAATTGCCTCCAGCATTGTTCCGGCTTCTTGCTGGAGGCTTGCATTTTGCTGAAGCCTAGAGCCCCTGAGCAGTAGTAAATATTTAGGCTGTCAGTCTGCCCTGTAGTGGCTTTGATTTTCAGCAGTGCCTGAAAAATAGACTACAACTGGGCATGTGCAAAGAGGGGTAAAGCCCCATACACACTATCAGTTTTCTTGCAGGTTTTTCTCTTCAGGTTTACCAAAACCATCTAATATGAGGTCAAACCTTAAGAGTTTCAATTCGTATGCAGGCAGGCCCTTGCACTACATGGTTTTGGTAAATCTGAAGAGAAAAACCTGCAAGAAAACTGATAGTGTGTATGGGGCTTGAGGCTATTTCAGAATTTTACACAGTAGAGGCACTTTTTTTTTTAAATGTTTTACTATGCTATACCTGCAAAAAGGGCCAGCATGAAGTGATCTAGCAAGACTTAAAGTGTCACTAAATCCACATCATAAAAAAAAAAAAAAAAAAAAACACTATCAAATGGTGTATTACATGCGGTTCATACTCAGTCACTATGAGATTTGTTTTCTGTATTCTGAAAACAACCTGGTTGATCCTGTTGCTCTCTCTTTCCACCTTCTGTCCATGTCACCAATTCAGCTAGGGATTTTTCAGCTGTAGCGCACCTCTGCACATGCTCAGTTTTCAGAGAGTTTCTATGCTGAGCATTTCCTCCCTATCACATCTGAGCAGCACATGTGACCGGCTATAGAATCACACATGTGGGCATATACACAGTGAAAAATGACAGCCCATTCACAATGGGTGCAGGATATTACAGGTGGCTTAACCTCCCTCTTATTCTAATGCCCCGTACACACGATCCGAATATCGTATGACTTTTTCCGCTTAATAGTCGCAAGTAGTAATTAAATAGGTTATTAAAGTCAAGAAAATTCTCGTACGACAGAAAAAAAAAAAAAAAAAATGGAAGTGATGTCATGTGTTGTAGTGTATTTGTATTGTATTGTATTTTCGGACGACAACTGTACTGAGTAAAACGAAAATCGTACGGTCTGGTATCATACGAGGAAAATTTTCGTGCATGTCCGATAAAATAATATCGGATGAACGGTCATGATCGGCTCTTGGAAGCTCTGTACTAACGATCCGAATATCGTACGATTCTTCCTCGGACGATATTCGGATCGTGTGTACGGGCCATAGGACACAGGCTGAAGGGGCTTAACACAGCCTGGGACTGGCAGAAATCCACCCACACCATGTTATTTCAACAATACAATAAAGATCTGATTTCAAATATATAATTTGTATGACAATTTAAAACAGTTTATTGATATTATTGATTTTTGTTCTGTATTCCGAAAGCTGTTTTTTTTTTTTTAACACGTGACCAGTAGCAGAGGACTAGAAGCTCCTGCAGACAGGCTGCAAAAGAGCCAGGTCATGTGACAGCTGCATATTTTTATTTATTTTTTAAATATAAATGCTTACAGTACATATACAAAAATAGAAGGGACAATGTAAATTAACCGCTTCAATACCAGGCATTTTCACCCCCTTCCTGCCCAGACCAATTTTCAGCGCTGTTACACGTTGAGAATTGTGCGGTCATGCAACGCTGTACCCAGGTGACATTTTTATAATTTTCTTCCCACTAATAGAGCTTTTTTTGGTGGTATTTAATCACTGCTGGGTTTTTGATTTTTTGCAAGAAAAAAAAACAAAAGTTTGTTTCACCCAGTAAATTTTGTAAATAAGTAATTTTTCTCAATCACTCATGTGCGCTAATGAGGGGGCACCGATTGGTGACACTGATGGGCACTGAACTGATGATCAGTGGCCTGATTATCTGTACAGTCTCCCCTGCGAGGAGATCCCGCTGATAGGCTCCGATACACGCCACTTCCATGTTTACATGCAATCGGCTGTGATTGGACACAGCCGACCACATGGGTAAAGAGCTGCGTCATCTGCTCTTTACTGAGATCAGGGTCGCACCCTGTCCCTAGGTGCCCCGTGGGTGTGCACGAGAGTGGCGACACTGGGTCAACGTACTATGACATTGTCCCAGAACGAGAGGGGATCCCGGCTGCTGTCATTTTACTATATAGCAGACGGGAAGTAGTTAAACTGTGTTTAGTATCACTTTATTTTCTTACTAAAGATCCGCTTTAAGTGAATGGCCTGTCCTGTGCATGATGCATGGAAATATGCAAAAAACAAAACACACTATTCACACTACGCCTAGTGTGAATGGGGCCTTAAAGTGATTGCACTGCTGCACACTGAAGGTTTATCTTAATGCACAGAATGCATTAAGATAAAAAGCCTTCTGCCTTTACAATCACTTTAATGCTGTGACTTACATGAGTCTGGAGGTCAAAATACGCTCTCCTCTCTTCCATCCTTTCACGGTTTAAATTGCTGTTAAATTCTGCAGCTTTTTTGGCAGCTTTCTTGATGTACTCTGGAACTTTGCTTGCTTCAACTTTCTGTGTATTTTGTTGCTGCTGTTGCTGTAAAAACATAATATTCTAGTTAGAGATAACAGGCAAGTCATTTAGTCTAATAAATATAATTTGACAGTAAAACTGTGTTTACTTTCCCTGTTTCATCCTGATCACATACGTCATTCTGATTATCTTCAGTAGTCATCTGTTGCAGAAAAATAGTGGTATAAAAAGCAGTTTGTGTTGTGGTTCTTAAAAAGCCACTTAATGTATTCTTCTAACCCAACACAACTATTATGAGCACTCCAACCTTTTTAAAAAAGTTTGTTGTGTAAAATTTAATACAGCTCAACAGCATTTATTGTACAAATATTTGAAAAGAGGTTTGGAACTATGCCAACTATGGCAGATTAATTAAAGACAACCTCTGGTCCAAACAGAAACCTTTGTTATATAGTTTGTAATAGCAGAGCCATTTCAATTTCTAAGTGTAACCTACTTATTCTGTCTCGGTTTCTGAATTTGCAAGGTCAGCTAAATTCATATACACCGATATCCTAAACTAGACATCTGCAGAGCTTTAAGATCATATGGCCAACAGGAGCCATATTGTATAAGACTGCCCACAGGATTACACCATTATGACTGGAGCATGAATACTGGAAGAAAACAAAAGGGAAGACCTAAAAACATAGATGAAAGCTGCAGGTATATACACGAGCGCTCACAGGTTCTACACTTAGCTGAATTACAGGCAAGATACATATTGCCATGATGATACATCATAAATGAATATGAAGCTGCTCAAAATGTATAAAAAAAAAAAAAGGAGCACTGCTGATGTGATGTGTAGTAGGCGTCAGTGCTCCCTTGTTCTGGCCTTCCTGGTTGACACAGCCCAGATGCCTCCTCTCCTTCAAATTGAGGGGTGGCTGGTGGGAGTGCAGCATTAAAGCAAAGCCAGACATTCCTGTCTGTGCCAGTGAACAATAAGGCTTCATGCACACTGGATGTTGTTACAGCAGCTGTTTTTGGCTGTAGACATTTTTTTCTACAGTCAAACTCTCCATCATGCCCTATGTGTCCATGCACACATAGGCTGTTATCAGCAGTTTTGGGCAGTGGCGTTTTTGAGCAAAAAAAAAAAAAGTGGGTTCGGAGAGAAGCTGTAAAAACGCTCCAACGTTGATAAACGCTCCAAAACGTTGATCACTAGCGTTTTTTAATCCATTGGAAAAAATAAAAAAAATCTTCAAAAAAATATAAGCCAATGTGGAAAAACGCTATTGCAAAAACGTTGAAAAAAGTTGCAAAGCTACTGGCGTTTTTATAACGTTATTTTAACATCCAGTGTGCATGAGGCCTTAGAGTCCCGAGGGTAGTATACCCACAAGAATGATGCTGCAGGCTAAGCAATGGGAGTGGAGTGGGTACCAACAAATAGGCTAATCCACCTTCCCTTCCAGTGATCTCTTCTAGGCTGAGTTTCATGGGGGTCAGAACTTATCCCAAAAGTCAACTGTACATGTGTAACAAAGGATATTTTGTCAACAAGGCACTACTTGCCTAATGGAAGTTCCTTCCATACTGAATTTGAGCATTTATCAATAAGTAACTGGCTTACAAAAAGGGCACAGAAAGTAGGAAAATAATAAGCCAAAAACACACGGACAAAAACCAGGATTCATAAAATTTGACTTTTTGTTAATAGTAAAAGAAAAAATGCATGCCATAATTAAAAAGTACTTTAAAATATTTTTTAAAATGTGTTATTGCTACGGACATTGGGCTTTCATGCGTGTTCTTGTTAAACATATTTCTGAAGAAAACTGTTCTTGCATAATTGCAAATTAGGATTCCTCTTTAAGAAAATGCATTAGCAAATTTTAATGCATGCAGGGACAGCAACAAGCACATTTGAAAATATATCCATCTCTTCCTTCTCTTTCCTTGTTCTTTGAAAAAAAAAAAAAAAAAAAAAAAAAAAAAAAAGGGCCCATGTCAAAGTAAGTTTTTTATATTAGTCTGGGTCTCGTATGTACAATGCACTGAGACTAGCTCTTTTGAAACTTCTCCAGATTAGGTTATAAAAATATATTCAATTTTTAAAGCAGAGCTCCACCCTAAAGTAGAACTTCTGCTCATCGGATTCCCCCCCCCCTCCGGGGGCCACAATTGGCACCTAAGACAGGTATTTGCACCCACTTCCGGAAATACACACTGCGGGCAGTGCGTCACTTCCTGGTCGTTCCCCCCCGTTGTGTTCTGGGAAACACACGGCTCCCAGAACACAGCGGGGACCAGTGAAAGACACGCAGCGCTGCTCGTGCATGCGCAGTAGGGAACCGTGAAGTGAAGCCACAACGCTTCACTTCCTGATTCCCTCACCCATGATGGTGGTTGGGGCAGCCGAGAGACGAGCGATTGCTCGTCTTCTGCTGCCGACCATCGCTGGACTCCAGGGACAGATAAGCGTCCTAATATTAAAAGTCAGCAGCTGCAGTATTTGTAGCTGCTGGCTTTTAATATTTTTTTATGGCGGAGCTCCGCTTTAATTCTGTTGGCTCTGCTGTTTGAGACCTGAACATCCAATTTCTCCTTTATTTTGCCAGTTGTCCTCCACATTCCTTAACCACCTGATTAACAGAATACCGAGTGATGCCAAAAAAAGCTTTTCCTTACAGGCAGCATTGGTGCTGTATTTACTACTCGTGGTATCACCTACCACGTCACCAACGGGTAGTACATGGCCCACACTTAAACGAATGAGGGTCCAACAGTATTTAAATAACACAAACAGCGCCAACAATGGCACATAATAAAACCTCACAAATAAGGTAGTTTTCAAAAACTGACCCTTAATAGGTCAAGTCCCCCACAAACCTGGGATGTCACCTTGGTGGGTATTGAAATGCATACCCTTTAACATCCACCGAAGGATAATTATTTGACTGACCTCCCTTTATGCAGGTTATACAAAATTAACAAGTTTATAGCTTCATTGATTAGATTTCACCTAATTTTACACATCAAAAGCTATGCTGTACACTTATACTAAACTATAATATTACTAAATACTGTAAAACCCCTCAATGAGTATTACACTTTATAACTGTACCATTCCTAAGCCACTTTGGAAAAACAGGAATTGTCTTGGGCCATACATAAAATACACTAACAATATGGATAGCTGATGAACAGAAAGTTCACAAGATCACAAGTCAACGATCAGAATGTATCTAAGATAATAAAAAATATTAAAAATAAATTAAGTTTTATTAAACAGTAAAAAAGAGGGCAGCAGAAAACGAGTGCGATATTTGAAACAGTTTTTGATAAAACTATGGCATCAATAGCTTCTTCGATGGATATAGTAGCAATTCTAAATTAAATTTCTCTAGGGGCTCATCAGATATTTTGGTTCCAATTTTGCCCTTCATATGCCTTAAAGTGGATGTAAACCCTCCATACACCCAGTGAAGTGAACAAGCTCAGAAGATACACAGATGAACCAAATCTCCCTACATAGGTTTTACATTTATATCTGCCGTCTTCACAATTATATACACGGTTTAGAAAGTTGAGATCGTGTTAGGAGATTTTCTCTTCCTGGTTAACACAGAGTGTGATGTCTGGGCATACAGCCAATATAGCTAAAATTGCTGATGGGAGGAAAGGCACGCACCCCTCTCATTATAGGCAGAGACTCTCAGGAGGTGTTTTGTAATAGGACCTGCTCTCTGCTAATCTATTTTAGCAACCTCCCTGGACAGAAGATTCAGGCTGCTTTTGTCTAAAAAGTCTGAGAATTTGTCTGGAGTTATCAGGCTGAGAGCTATAGGACTTAGCTCATTGAAGAGAGAGAACAAAATACTGTATATATTATATATGTGCCCAGCTCAAATTTCATGAATCATGTTTACATCCACTTTAACCTTAAGGCTGAATACACACCTAAGCGATTTTATGTGCGATTTGCAAATTTTTTAAATACAGTGTTTGAGCTTTGGCAAAAAAAAAATTATTAGCCAGAGAAAACTAGTCATCTGTTATATAATTTGTTGCTAGGAAAGGTTTTAGGATGGAAAATACATTTCTCACTACTAGGGGTGCAATGGATCAAAAAAACTCACGGATCGGATGGATCATTTTTCGGATCAGCAAAAAAACAAATCTTGTTACCCCCACCGGAGTTTTAGATTTCAGTTATTTTCAACATAAAAAAACGGAGCTTATATGCATAAATAAAGTATTTGTAAATCCAACGGACTGTTTACATGTTAAATTTTAAAAGCAGCAGCAAACCTGCTGACCTTACATGGTTGCTAATGTGACAGAACACCTCTGATTTTCACATTTAACTAAATGTTAAATGTGAAGATCAGAGGTGTTCTGTCACATTAGCAAGCATGTAAGGTTTGCTGCTGCTTTTAAAATTTAACATGTAAACAGTCCGTTGGATTTCCAAATACTGTATTTAAGCATATAAGCTCCGTTTTGTGTTGAAAATAACTGTGAAATCTAAAACTCAGTTGGGTGTAACAAAATGTCCGCTTGCCCACTTCTCACTATTACGAAACGCCACTTCCTGACGAGACAGCTGCCGCCGGGTGTACCAAGATGGCCGCCGCTCCGGATCTAGGCCGAAGCCGGGGCCTTTCCTATGGCCGAGGCTGCGGAGCGCTCCGCGGATCGCGTGGTGTGCTGATCCGAACAGGGTGACCTGTTCGGATCACAGATCGTCACCGATCCGTTGCACCACTACTCACTACTTTATGTACAAATGTTGCTTACATGCAAATTATGGCAGCAAAAGAAGTATATTGCATGTGCTGTTCTTTTCTAAAATTGGAACTTAAGCCTCGTACACACACGATCGGATATCCTATGGATTCTAATCCGATGGTTTTGTCCATCGGAAATCCGATGAAGCTGACTTCCATCAGTCTTGCCTACACCCCATCAGTCAAAAAACCGACTGTTCCAAACGCGGTGACGTAAAACACTCCAATGGAGCCGAGAAAAATGAAGTTCAATGCTTCTGAGCATGCGTGGGTTTTTTTATCCGATGGACTTGCCCATAGACTATCGGAATTTGCTATCGGTTTTTGATCCATCGAAAAAATTTAAAACATGTTCTATTTTTAAAAACCGATGGAAAAAAGACCGATGGGTCCCATACACGATCGGTTTGTCCGATGAAAAAAGTCCATCGGACTGTTTTCATCGGTAAAACTGATCAAGTGTACAGGGCTTTAGAATCGCCCAAATTCCCACTACGACCTGGCCTGGTATTTTAAAGTGTTACTAAACCCAGGACCCTGCATTCACTATATCTGGTATCCCACAGTACACCGAACATGAAAACGCAATTGTTTTCGTAAATATGAACTGCTAAATACCTTTTTTCCATCAGCAGTTAGAGCAGTGCTGTGACTTTGATCAGTGTCTGGCTGAGCACTGGTTAAAGTGAGATTGTAAAGGTTTTTTTTTTTTTACATGTCATACTTGCCTCCTGTGTGCAAGTATTTTGCAAAGAGCAGCCCCGATTCTCCCCTTCTGGGGTCCCCCCACAGTGCTCCTGGCTCCTCTTCTCAAGTGCCCCCCCTTAGAGCCGCATTCCATGGGAGGACTCGTGGGGGCACCCTCCCAAGTCCTGCTGCTGTGTCCATTGACAGAGACAGCGGCTGGAGCTACTGTGCTCATCCCTGTTGCTGGAACAATCCGGTTCAAGTAAGTAAAAGGGGGGCTCTGGGGAGCTGCTGCACTACAGGTTTTTCACCTTAATGCATAGAATGCATTAAGGTAAAAAAATTAGGGTTTACAACTCCTTTAAAGCTTGTAGGAGGAGTTTTTATTCTCCCATGATTGTCCTATGGAGGCTGCAGGACCCCTGGCCCGCTGTCTGAACAGTGCTGATCACATGCACCCTCCCAAGAGGAGAAAAAATAAATAAATCTCTCTAGCAATACACACCAAACTGAGCATGTGCAGCTTGCCCCCAAGCCTTTGTTCTGCCAGGAGATGGTTTGGGGACTGTGGAAGAAGAGGATCAGAGAAGACAGGATCAAACATCCTTTTTTACCAAATGCAAAGGACTACCCTTTAGATTCCACAGTGAGTATAACAAGCCTGCTTTACTGCATATACAGACTGATTTTACTGTTGTGGGTCTAGTAACACTTTAATTGTACTGAGCCAGGTTTCGTGCATTTCTACTGCAGTCATAAATAAATGTAAACTAATGTCAAACATATGAAGGTTAGACAGTGTAGGAAAGAATCAGTCTTTACTGGGGGGGGGGTTCCTTTCTCCCACTTAAATAACTTCAACCAAAAATGTAACAAAGAACCAACATTGATTTAGGGAAAGTTAGTTAAAAATCATAGTCCCAAACATGCTTTCCACATGTGTAAAACATGGTTTGCATTGTAGGAACGCAAAAGGAGGAGTAAATGGAGATTAAATGGAAAAAGTGTACTTAAAGAAATACTCAGGCTGCCATTGCTGAACAATTGATCAAAATACTTAGAAGAATATTAAGCATTGAATATGGTTTTTAATTGCACAAACAGTTTACTTACCGAGTACTCTTTGTAATGGTCTGTAATGCGCTGGCGCTCTTTTTCTTGAAGAATGACCGAGTACTCTGCATGCTTGGTTGGGTATTCCTTCATCATAAGGTCAATTACTTCATCACTTCGTAAAGCTGTCAGACCTTTAAAAAGGGCAAGGTCAGAGGAGTCTAATGTTCTAATAGTCCAACCAGCATGAAAATAATATTAGATTTTATAATTCCAAGAGAGTGTGAGGCAAGGGTCCACTGAAAATTAGTCTAAAGAGCTTTAAAAGAAAAATATACTTTGCCTAAGCAGAGCAAAGTGACAGGTTCATGTTCAAACCAGCCCCTGCAGCGTCTTAGAACTTTCCTGCCTTCAATCCCCCACTCTCCATTTGTGGCTCATAAGGAGAAAAAGCCCTCCATCAGCTTCAAGACAATTTCAGTTAGAGCTTTCACAATGCAAGTTAATTATCTCCCTGCCTCATGTGACTGCACTGGTTTTAAGTAGCCAATTGTCAAGCAGGGATGTCACATTGAAGGAAGGGAGTCACACGATCCACTAAACCTGGCGTTACTACTTGCTTCCAGCATTGAACAGACCAATGAGGTAGCAAAGTAATGTAAATTAGAAAAGCAGGAGGGAGGACTGTAAATTAGAAAAGCAGGAGGGAGGACTGGGCATTGAACTAAACCTGGTGCTTTGTTCTGCACAACCATAGCAAAAGGCACACACACAAACTCCAGTCTAAACAAGACTCAATTTTGATTTATATAATCGGTAGAGAAGCTAGGTTTTTCAAACATAACCTATTCATAATTTTCTCCCTTTTTCTTAAAATCACAATGAAAATTTAATGATTTTCTCTTGAATCAAACAACCAGAGTACGTGTGTGTCTGTACCCAGCCTACCACCGACAACCATGTCAATCTAAAAAGAGGAAGATTGCCTGCACACAGACTAACCAAACCTAAAAGTTTAGTTTCTCATTAGAAAACAAATTGCACTTTTATTAGTGCTACTATAAAATGAAAAAAATAAGTACATTGATAGAAAGTATCAACATGATAAAGAAACATGAGGTATTAGGCCTCTCACATAAAAAAAAAAAAAAAAAAAAAAAAAAAAGTATATACACTGTAGTGTAAAAACACATGTTCCAAATCAAATAAAAGTATACAAAAATATATATTTATTTGGTATATGTTTATCTGGAATTTGTGGAGATGCCACTCAGGATGTTGAGGCATTTGGGAATACCTGCAGGTTTTTGAAGGCGCCTGCATTTTACACTTGTACTTCATTGGTTTGTCATTACGGTTTAAAAAAAAAAAAAAAAAAAAGAGACTTTTTATTAAAAGGGAAATAAAAAAATTAAATGCATAAAATAGTATTTATACAGTAGCAAAGGTACTTCAGCGTAAAGGTTTATCAGTGTTAACAAAAAATAAATAAATCATAAAAAATACATTAGTACACAATCACGGAACCTATCCCCTACAGATAAGTTTTAACTCTCTACTTTGCAGCAAGCTGCTGGTGTAATTTTTTTTAGAGCAATATAAAAAGGTTGCTTCATGTGGTGCAGAGGGGAGAAGAAAAAAAAATAATTGTTTTTCCTCCTTACATCCACATATCTTAAAGCAACCTTGTAAGGCAATAAAGAAAATTAAACTGGCAGTTTGCAAAAAAGCAAAAGCGTGAATACTTACCTGTCCATACCACCAAACTTCACTACATTGAAGGGGCAAGCTAATATCTTCAGCACTTGGCAGACTTCAGGTTGTGTGGGATGATGGACAAAAATGATCAGTGTGCACATATCAGTATATGTCCACTTGGTACTCCTTACATGTAAATTTCAGAAGTTACAGGTCTGAGCACTAAAACCCCATATAGGAATCCTTGCTTTATAAGCAGACGTTTTGATTAAATGGCAGATTTTAACCTTACTTTAATGCCAATGTTTTGTTCGGCCTCGTTTAGTCCATCCCGATCTGTTGGCCCTGATAATCTTCTCGGGGCCTAATGCCGCGTACACACGATCATTTTTCCCGTCGGGAAAAATGACATTTTTTTTTTCGCCGAGAAAAACGATTGTCTGTGGGCTTTATGGGTTTCCTCTTTTAGTTTGGAGTGTTTTATGTATAAATATTTGAGCAATATGGGGGAGTAGGTTGATGCCCCAGTAGAAGTCTTATGTAGACGAAACGCGTAGGGCTTGGTACGCCACTCCCCATATTGCTTTGTTTTATTCTTATCTGTGATCACTTTTTATGTTAATTTTTGTGGTTTTATTCCAATAAAACCGTATACTACCCTTTTGACCTGCACCATTGGAGCCTTGTCTCTTTCTTTCCTGCATGGGATTCGGAGAGGCTTTACCTGGAGTTATTCTGCATCATTCAGTTACCCCCTTCGGGGGTCTTTGGTGGTCAAATTTCTCTTGTACCAATTGGAAACAGGGTGATACCCTAGGAGTCCAGGTTCGTTGTATCCATTGGGGATATCCATCCAAGGTTCGGATCCGAGGATTGTCGAGTCGTAACAGCCAAGATTCCAACAGCTTAGGAGTCATCAGACAAGTCGACTGGTCCTGTGGCTGGATTTCCCATGCTTATATGATCTGCTACCACGGTAGGCAGATCCACGGACTCTGGTAAGAGTGTTTAATCTGTTTCCTATAGTCGGAAGATGTTTTTTCCCTGATGACCTACAGCCTACATGTCCTTCTTTGTATTGTGCCTTCACGGGTCATTTTGACGGACACTGCACATGTTTTTCTTTTTTCTTCACGATCACATATGTTGTTGTTTTTTATGGATTTTATAGTGAACTCATACACATCCCTTTAGGTTGGTGTGATATTCATTTATTTTTCACTATATTTTGAGAGACATTTATATGTGGATATATGTCCCTGCTTGCAGGAGAAGACCTAGGCAGAATGTTAGATGTTAAAACATTCTAGAACAAACCAGAGCTGAACAGCCCCGCCCAGGGGGGCGGTCCCTCCGGACATTACCCTCCCACCTGCAGTTAGCAGCCTCAGTTCGTAACAAGCAGTACAAACCTTAAAGGAAGGGTGGGTGCTGTGTCAGTCCATGGACGTCAGAGAAACGGATTTTACGGTGATTACAAAGATCCTATTTTCTCTTATCGTCCATGGACTAACACAGCTCTCATACTGATTACATGTGGGACGTCCCAAAGCAGTATAGGAAAAGGGTGGGAGCAAAATAGTAAAAGAACAACCAAAACTTCACTCCAAACCAGCAGAGCTTCTCAACGGAGGAGTTGCAACATTAAACAGCGACCTGCAACCCTTTGCGGCCGAAGGAAGCATCCGAAGATGCAGCCACATCAACCTTATAGAATTTTGAAAAAGGTATGAATGGGCGACCAGGTCGCCGCCTTGCACACTTGTGCAACCGACGCTTGATGTCGGAAAGCCCAGGAAGCACCAATTGCCCTGGTGGAATGCACCGTAACCGGGAAGGGAGGCGCCCGCCCCTTAATGGCATAGGCCTGTATAACAGTCTGTCTGATCCACTTAGAAATGGTGGCAGACGACACCGATTGCGTCTGTCTCTGGTCCGAAACAGGGCCAAACAGTGAGTCAGACTTCCGAATAGAAGCAGTAGCCGCCAGGTATACCCGTAAGGCACGCACCACATCCAAATTGTGAAGCACAACCTCTCTAGGATGCAATGGATGAGGGCACAAGGACGGAAGGACAAGGTCCTCATTAAGGTGAAAAGCCGAAACCACCTTAGGAAGAAAAGACGGTCGCAATACCGCCTTATCCTTATGGAGGACCAGGTAAGGCGACTTGTATGACAGAGCCGCCAACTCAGACACCCGTCTAACAGAAGTGATGTCCACTAAAAAAGCCACCTTCTGAGACAAAGTTAAAAGAAGAATATCTCGGATATTTTCGAAAGAAGGTTCCCGAAGAACCGAGAGCACTAAGTTCAGATCCCAAGGAGGGAGCGGAGGCTTGGCAGGTGGAACCACATGGCGTACCCCCTGCACAAAAGTGCTCACTAAGGAATGACCTGCTAGGGGTCTTTGAAAGAAAACAGCCAAGGCCGAAATCTGACCCTTAATAGTGCTCAAAGCCAGCCTTTGTGATGAACCACGCTGCAAGAACCGCAGGATTCTGGGGACAGAGTACGTCCGTGGACGCCAGTCTAGCTCTTCGCACATAGCAATGTAAGCTCTCCAGGTACGGTGATGGATCTTCCTAGAAGACTTACTTGCCCTAAGCATGGTCGAAATTACCGAATCCGACAGGCCTCGGTCCTTCAGCACCTGGCTCTCAATAGCCATGCCATTAAAGCCAGAGACTGTAAAGCAGGATGAAAGATAGGACCTTGAGATAGAAGGTCCTCCCTCAAGGGCAGGCGCCAAGGGACGTCCGTGATGAGACGTACCAGGTCGGCGTACCAGTGACGCAGAGGCCAGTCCGGGGCAATGAGGATCACCGGGATGCCCTCGGCCGCTACCCTGCGCAGCAGACGAGGAAGCAACTGCAGCGGAGGGTAGACATACATTAAGCGATACTGGCCCCACAGGGCCACTAACGCGTCCGAGGCATCCGCCCAGGGGTCCCTGGACCTGGCCACAAACCTCGACACCTTGCGATTGACGCCATCAGGTCCACATCCGGAGTGCCCCACCGCCGACAAAAGGAGTTGAAACACCTCCGGATGCAAGGACCACTCACCCTGGTCCAGGGACTGGCGGCTCAGATAGTCCGCCTGCCAGTTTTCTACGCCCGGAATGTAGACGGCCGACAGCGCCGGCACGCTTCTTTCCGCCCACCTTAGGATGTGGGAGACCTCGGACGCTGCAGGCGAGCTCCGAGTGCCCCCCTGATGGTTGACATACGCCACGGCCGTGGCGTTGTCCGACTGGATTCTGACCGAGCAGCCCTGTAGCCTCTTCGACCACGCGGAGAGACACAGTCCGATCGCCCGCAATTCCAGGACGTTGATTGGGGAGACGAGATTCGTCCGGAGTCCAAAGCCCTTGAGCTGACAGGACTCCCCACACTCCTCCCCAGCCCGTCAGGCTGGCGTCCATCGTGACCACCGTCCAGTGGATGGGGAGGAACGACTTCCCGGCCCGAAGAGCCGGGGATCTCAGCCACCACGTCAGGGACGCCTTGACAGAGTGACTCACCTGAAGCTGAAGATCCAATGACAATGGGGACTTGTCCCAAACAGACAGAATTCCCTTCTGCAATGCCCGAGTGTGTGATTGGGCATACGGAACCGCCTCGAAGGAGGCCACCATTAGTCCCAGGACTCTCATGCAGAAGCGAATTGACGACTATTTTTGGGACGTCAGAACCCGCACTGCCGACTGAAGTGTCAGTAACTTCTCTGTGGGCATTAACACCTTTGCTGCCGAAGTGTCCAGGATCAGACTCAGATACTCCAATCGTTGAGTCGGGACTAGAACCACCTTCTGCGTGTTCAGAAACCATCCGAAGTCCCGGAGGGAGGGTCTGACTGACTATTGTCACATTTTCCTCCAATTCTGAGCCATTTTCTGCTCTGAGAAGGAGATCGTCCAGATAGCCCACGATAACAATTCCTCGCTGTCTCAGCAAAGCTAGAACCGGGGCAAGCACTTTGGTGAAAACCCGTGGTGCCGATGCTAGGCCGAAGGGAAAAGCCACGAGCCGATAGTGGACTTCGCCTATGGCAAAGCGCAGAAACCTCTGGTGGCTTGCGCAGATTGGAACGTGCAAGTAAGCAGCCTTGATATCCAAGGACGCCAAAAAATCCCCTTGGTGGAGTGTCGCGATCACCGTGCGAATGGATTTCATCCGGAATTTTAGCACCCTCACATAGACATTTAGGGCCTTGAGGTCCAGGATTGGCCGGACCCCGTCCGTCTTCGGGACAACAAACAGGTTTGAGTAAAACCCCTGAAACCTCTTGTGACGGAACCGGCACAATTACTCCACACCCGAGCAAATCCTGTACGGCCCCCAAGAGGGCCGCCCGGCGGGCAGGAAGGAGAGGGAGGTTTGAGGGAAAGAACCTGTTTGGGGGCCACGAGTGGAACTCTATCCTGTATCCCGAGGTGACCACCTCGCACACCCACCGGTCGGAGATCCGGGAGGTCCACCGCACCGAGAACCTGCGAAGACATCCCCCCACCCCAGAGTCGGGTAGGGGCAAGACTTCATGCAGTGGCGGGCTTGGGAGGCTTACGCACCCAGGGATGTCTTGGTCCCCCAGACACACTTTTTCAGTCTGGGCGGGCTTACCTGTGGAATCTGACGAAAAAAATTATTCGCCGGAAAGGAAGGGCCCGGCCTGCGGTGGGGCTCCTTTCCCTTAATAGACTGAGGAAGGAAGGTGCTCTTGCCTCCTGTGACATCTTTAATAATGTCATCCAGGGTGGCCCCAAACAGTCTACGGCCCTTAAAAGGGCAAGTCAGCCAGGAGCTTTTTGGAAGCTAGGTCGGCCGACCAACATTTCAGCCAGATAAGGCGACGCAGCACCACAGCAGAGATAGAGGCCCTTGTTATTAAAAGGGGCTGCATCCAAAGTGGCATCGCACACGAAGACTAAACCCTGCGCAAGTTGGTGAGCCAGGGCAATGGTCTCAGGAGGGAGATTATGCTCCTGCGCTGTCTGGTGCAAAATCTTTGCCCATCCTGTGAGTGTCTGAGACACAAGCATCGCCGCCACTATAGGGCGTAACGCGGACCCCAATAAAGGTACACATAGTTCTACTCGCCACTTCTGACCTCCTGTCGGCGGGATCCTTAAATGCAGGAGTCCCTTCCATCAGGAGTGTGGTAGCCTTATTCAAACAGGCGACTGGGGGGGGTCGACCACTGGGGGGAGAGTCCACTTCTTAACCAGGTTCTCCTCAAAAGGGGTACCTTAAAGCTATGCGCCGCGGGACCGTCAAAGTCTTCTGCGGCTTATCCCAGACTTGGTCAATCAAAAAAAAAAAAAAAAGCACATATGGAAAAACCTTTTTTGAAGAAACGGCTTTAAAAAGGAACCAAAGGATACAACTTCCACCTGAGGTTCCTCCGTCTCAACATTCAGCTTGAGAGTGTCCCTCACAGCATCAATGAGTTCACTTACAAGCACCCTGTCAGCTGGTGGTTCAAGACAGGGGTCTTCCTCACCTAGCAGTAGCTAGGCCCATATCTGAGTCAGAGCACTCCCTATGTGGAGATTGTGTGGGGAGGAGGTGCTTTACAGCCCCCGTGCGTTCGCACACCGCTTCCATCCTGACAAGGAATGATTCCAAGACTGCCGGCAACTGGTCCATAGGGACCGCAGGAGCACTGCCAGTTGCCTCTGACAAGTGCGGAGAAGCAGGTGAACCAGACTCCATTCTGCCACCCTCTGAGACCTTATTCACTATCACAGTGAATAATATAGTCCACCCACTGGCTGGGCTGAGGCTGAGGAGGGGATACCCGGAGGACTCACCACCCTTAGGGACCGATCGGTTCCGCTGTATGAGCCGCGCTGCAGCGCGAGTGAAGCCTGAGGAGAGTGAAGAATCTGTGAGGAGACTGAGGAATTTCGCGCCGTCAGCAGCGCCGCTAGAGGCCAAAATCGAAAGTGAAAGCGCAGCGGCTACAAGAAAATGGCCGCCGGGCACCTGTATAACTGCGCATTTGAGCCGCGGCAAGATGGCCGCTGAGCGCACCATTTAAATGAAAAAAACAGCGCTAATGGCTCACGCAATACAGATTCACACACTCCACACCAGAACACTTCCCAGAGTTCACCAACAGCCATGAGCGCCCCCCCCCAGGCCGGAGTGACCCCCCCCCCCAAGCACCCCCACACAGCACCAGTACAGGGTGCAGAGAGCAGCCCAACAGGGGGGAGACAGGGAGAACCCCCCACATAAAGAAACACAACCAGCATGTACTCACCTGCATTAGGAGAGACTACTTACCCGTCCCTAGAGGGACCCACTGGCTTGTTTCAGACAGACCTATCACAGAGTAGTACTGCGTAGCTGTCGGCCCGGTCCACCGCGAAAGATACAGTCAGTCAGTCAGGTACTGTTCAATCTTGAGAGGACCGCGGGAGCATGAAAGCAACCCGGCCACCCCTGGAGTCAAGGGGTATGTCGTGAACTGAGTCTCATGCACACAAGGCGAGGATCAGCACGCTCGATGGTCGGACAGGGAAGACTACGAGGATACCAGTGTACCCAACCTGTTGCCCAGCCAACAGTTGATTGAAGGTCTCAAAAATAAAATAAAATTCCCAAAAGGAATAAAAATTAAAAGTAATATCTTCCAGGAGACTGGCTCCTGAGAGAGCCACGTCTTCTTCTGCTAGGCAGAAAAAAACTGAGGCTGCTAGCTGCAGGTGGGAGGGTAATGTCCGGAGGGACCGCACCCCCGGGGCGGGGCTGTTCAGCTCTGGTCTGTTCTAGAATGTTTTAACATATAACATTCTGCCTAGGTCTTCTCCTGCAAGCAGGGACATATACCCACATGTAAATCAGTATGAGAGCTGTGTCAGTCCATGGACGATAAGAGAAATATTTTTTTTGAAAACACAATTTAATAAGAATAAATAAGAATTTTTTTTTTTTTTTTTTAAAGAGCCCCCGCGAGCTCACGCAGCAAAGAAAACACATACGGAAGTCGCGCCCGCATATGTAAACAGTGTTCAAATCACACGTGAGGTATCTCCACGAACGTCAGAGTGGGAGCAATAAGTCTAGAACTAGACCTCCTCTGTACTTCTAACCTTGTAACCGCAAAAAAATAAAAATAAAATTAAAGCGTCGTCTATGGAGATTTTTAGGTACCGTAGTTTGTCGCCATTCCACGAGTACGTGCAATTATAAAGCATGACATGTTTGGTATCTATTTACTCGGCGTAACATCATCTTTTACATTATACAAAAATATTGGGCTAACTTTACCGTTTCGTTTTTTTAAAATTCATGAAAGTGTCTTTTCCCAAAAAGTTGTGTTTAAAAACACCGTTGCAGAAATACCGTGTGACATAAAATATTGCAACAATCGCCATTTTATTCTCTAGATTCTCTGCTAAAAATAAATACATACATAATGTTTGGGGGTTCCAAGTAATTGTCTAGCAAAAAATACGGATTTTAATTTGTAAACACCAAATGTCAGAAATAGGCTTAGGCATGAAAGGGTTAAACCCACTTGTCTTATCTAAAATCGCCTCAAATATTTTATTCAGCTTACACTTGTACTTAGAGGAGCGGTAAAGTAACACACACACACACACACACACACACACACACACAGTGGGTACGGAAAGTATTCAGACCCCCTTCAGCTGTGTTTGAATATACTGATTGGACTTGATTAGGAAAGCCACACACCTGTCTATATAAGACCTTACAGCTGATGAGCAAATGAGAATGAGGTCAAAAGGAACTGCCTGAAGAGCTCAGAGACAGAATTGTGGCATAGCACAGATCTGGCCAAGGTTACAAAAAAAATTCTGCTGCACTTAAGGTTCCTAAGAGCACAGTGGCCTCCATAATCCTTAAATGGAAGACGTTTGGGACGACCAGAACCCTTCCTAGAGCTGGCCGTCCAGCCAAACTGAGCTATCGGGGGAGAAGAGCCTTGGTGAGAGAGGTAAAGAAGAACCCAAAGATCACTGTGGCTGAGCTCCAGAGACTCAGGCGGGAGATGGAAGAAAGTTGTAGAAAGTCAACCATCACTGCAGCCCTCCACCAGTCGGGGCTTTATGGCAGAGTGGCCCGACGGAAGCCTCTCCTCAGTGCAAGACACATGAAAGCCCGCATGGAGTTTTCTAAAAAAAAGAAAACACCTGAAGGACTCCAAGATGGTGAGAAATAAGATTCTCTGGTCTGATGAGACCAAGATAGAACTTTTTGGCCTCAATTCTAAAGCGGTATGTGTGGAGAAAACCAGGCACTGCTCACCACCTGTCCAATACAGTCCCAACAGTGAAGCATAGTGGTGGCAGCAACATCCTGTGGGGGTGTTTTTCAGCTGCAGGGACAGGCCGACTGGTTGCAATCGAGGGAAAGATGAATGCGGCCAAGTACTGGGATATCCTGGACGAAAACCTTCTCCAGAGTGCTCAGGACCTCAGACTGGGGCGAAGGTTTACCTTCCAACAAGACAATGACCCTAAGCACACAGCTAAAATAACGAAGGAGTGGCTTCTCAACAACTCCGTGACTGTTCTTGAATGGCCCAGCCAGAGCCCTGACTTAAACCCAATTGAGCATCTCTGGAGAGACCTAAAAATGGCCGTCCACCAACGTTTACCATCCAACCTGACAGAACTGGAGAGGATCTGCAAGGAGGAATGGCAGCGGATCCCCAAATCCAGGTGTGAAAAACTTGTTGCATCTTTCCCAAAAAGACTCATGGCTATTCAATTCTGTGAGGGCTCACTATTCAGAAAGGCTAGCTGTAGAATTTAAGTATCGGAGCAGGCAATGCCTTTCCTACTCAGGTAAGTAAGCAGCTTGGGAAGAGCTAAGGGAGGTTGGGCAGTTTAGCTCAGAATGCTAAAGAAAGTTGGGCAAGTTGTCTGAAACTACACTTACCATTTAAAAAAAGAAGGAGCCAGAAAACCATTCTATCAAATGGCAACTAAAGAAATCACTGACAGTCAACAAAAAGATATTTGATTCATTACAGCTTTTTAATTTTCAGATTTTTCTTATAGTGATCTAGGACAGTAAATAAGATTTAGTTTGGCCATCCTGTGTGTTGGTGTATTTCCAGTTGTGTTCTGTAAATGCAATTTAACTCAATTCAACTAATTCCTGACAAAAGATTCCCATGTTTGTGGGCCAATGAACTTGTTGTGGCTGCTTTTGTAGGATTATGACTTTTCTTGCACTATTATAGGCCCTTGTATAGCACTGACAATTTACATGCTGTACATTCACATTAGCCCCGCAATTAACCTGCCAGAATGTTTTTGGAGTGAAAGCACAAGGACATTTAAATAGTGTCCTAGTTGGGATTCTAAATGAGGAACCCAGCACTTAAAATGCTACTCACTAATAAAACATTCTGTGTTCAAGAATGACTCTGCCGAAAGCCGAGCTTAGAACTATAGTAGCTTTATAGTTACCTAAAGTACACTGAGTTTCCGTAATGACATTTTGTTCTCGCAGATACAACTTCTCCTTGTGCGATAGGTCTCTTCGTTCTAAATCTTTCAGGAAAAAGGAAGCATTCTTGTTAAAAAGCTGTTCCAGGCAACAAATAAAAGCATTTAATGAGATACAAAGGCCATTAGGTAAACAGCAATTGTGCTAAAGTCGAAAAGTTCCCCTTATTTATCTTTCTACCCAATTCAGACTATGTGTTGTAATGTGTTACTGCACATTGACGTGTGCTGCATTAAGACTAGCAACACATCTTATTGCATGGGAAAAACAAACATGCGGGGTGTGATGTGATATATATATATATATATATATATATATATATATGTGCGTGTGTGTGCGTGTGTGTGCGTGCGTGTGCGTGCGTGTGCGTGCGTGTGTGTGCGTGCACATATTTTTCACTCAGGAGGACAGGACATGGGCATCCAAAAAAAATAAAAAAAAATTTTTCTATTTTCCTTGCACGTGATTGGGTACTCTTTGCAAAGTGGAAAATTTGCTCATTCACTAAGCTCTGGGGAAAATCCCCTTGCAAAGTGTGACTTTCAATGCAAAGCGAACAGCCTAGATGCCTTTAGTAAATCAACCCAATGTGTTGTTGAGACCCAGGACTTGTACAAGGCAGTTTCTGCCTTTTACCTCCATCAGGACATTGGGGGTGATTTACTAAAACTGAAGAGTGCAGAATTTGGTGCTGCTGTGTATGGTAGTCAATGAGCTTCTAACTTCAGCTTGACAATAAAACCTGGAAGCCGATTGGTTTCTATGCAGAGCGGCACCAGATTTTGCACTCTCCAGTTTTACTAAATCAACCCCATTGTTCTGTCCCTCTGTTCATCTCTAGTTCACAAAAAGTAAATCTCCTTCCAGTGTATGGATGTGGTTTGGTCTGTGAGAGTTTACATTCTTTTAGGAAGACCAATTACATTTTTGTTATCCTGGAAGGGATCCCCAGAGCACCAGCTTCCTGATGCACCATCTCTAAGGGGCTCAGACACACCATCTTTTAAGCCTTTTCTTTCAAGGATTGGGTTCCACCCTTTCCCATCAATGGCATAACGCATAGGGTGGAGTGATGAGACTTGTCAATGTTGCAGAGGAGAGAGTACAGTCAAGCAGCAGCCCGGCTTGGATGATTTAATTCTGAGGTGTCAGCCAGACAAAGTCCAAGTGGTGATCTGTGGAGAATGTCCCTGCTTCTGTGTGCCAATACAGAAGAACATTTTTACTAGTTTTTAAAGTGAGCAAGAGTTTAATAAACACCTTTGGTTTTAAATACAAAGAGCACTGTTTTTTATTTTCTACCCCTGAGTTGCAGTACTACGCATTTCCTTGCGCTGGCTACTTTGCGCTCAATTCTCCATTAAAGCTCATTCTGGCTGATTAAAGGGACCCTGCTTTAAAATTTTATAATTTCAAGGTACAACACAAGTAGTGAGAGTTTGTCCCTAAGAGTTGATGGTAGTGCCGTGAACACATTTGCACCTTTATGGATGCTGGATGTTCACTATTAAAAAAAAAAAAAAAAAAAAAAAAAAAAATGGTTGAAAGGACTCAGATTTTCTATTATTTTACCACTTATTATTTGCACTGCATTTAGAAGTTTAGTATGAATTACCGGTATATATAATTCATATACACACACACACACACACACACACACACACACATACACTTTAGTGTTCAAAAAACGTGAGCTAAACGGATTCGAGCACATTGGTTTCACCAATGAATAGTATTTTGAAGTGCAGAACCATTTATTTAAACACAACCACAACCATTCCTGCTACCAGCATGTCTCAGTTTTGTTGCAAAGCAGTACTAAGAGACGATTCTCTTATTACTGCTTTGCTACAAAACAGACATGCTGGTATCAGGAATGGTTATTCTGGCCAGATCTACGTGCTTTTTTGTTTGCCACTGTCCAATTCTCCTATAGGTGTCAGTATAACCTGAAGGTTTAAGACACCCTGTGTCCTAATGGACTACAAGAAAGGGCTTTCACAGAGATTACATTCAATTTTACAAATAGTAAAACAACATTAACACACATTTACTACAAGCTATTCTTTACGCAACCATTTGAAAAACACTGAAATAATGAAAAACATTAAAAAGACTAAACTACTTCTTCTGCCCACTGTTCACATTGGAGCGAACTGTCATGGAATTTGACAGGTCAAGTCGCATCCAATTGCCAGCAATAGCACCATTCAAAATCAGTGCGACGCCAACTTTGCGGTGCCGCATAGATTTGAAAAAGTAGTACTACTTTTGCCAAATTCAGGTGCGATTTAAATAGACATCTGTGCATGAAGCCGCACAGGCACTGACATGGGGCTCTGAAATCGTGCAATTTCAGACAAAGTCGCACGATTTCAAAGCCGCAGTCCATGCGAGCGAGGGCTCAAACACTACTTTCCTTGCATGGGATCACAATTCATTACCTGGGTATTTGCGTTTAAAGGAAGTGACACCCAAATATTCACTGACTTGCTCTTGTAACATATAGTATTCCCCAGTTTCATCTGATGGCCATTTGTATTCGACTAGATTTTCCGCTGGAAAATAGCTGGAGCTGATGGGGGAGGGGGAAGAAAAAAAAAAAGTGTCACTGTTTAATCATTCAAGTTATTTTAATTATATGAAAATAACCCAATGAGCAAATGCACACACAGATATTAATGCCCAACCACAACATCTCAGGAGATTTGTATTGCTCTTTGTGTCCCACAGTCACTATGACAGAAAGTGAGAAACCAATCAGACATTAACTTTTCTCTGGTCCCCTCTCACCCATCCTCATCATGTCAAATACAAAAAAACTGATTGGATACAGTTAATGTTCAGACCACAAATTTCCACCTGGCTTCTTCGATTTTAAAAAGGTGAAGTTAACCAAGCTGGGTGCTGTTGACGGAGCTCAAATTTTGTCCAATTCAGCAGGCTGAAATCAGTCAGGACATCTTCCGAGAGTTCTAAAGTGAAAGCTGTTTTTCAAAGCTCATATGAACGTTCCAATACAACTCTCAGAATATCTCCATGACTCTCAGCTGTAGAGAGTTTTGCAAATGATCAAGTGGGGAGGAGGTGGAGACACCACCAGTCCCCATGTTTAACAGATATGCGGCAGTAATTAATTACAGCAGTAAGCTGGAAATCCAGCAGTAGCTACAATATCCGGGAGAACTCATATATTGCTTTCAAAATGATCAACCAAAAAGTCAGCTACACCCCCAACTATGAAGCCGAGGTAAAGGCCTCCTTAGAAATTCAGCATTCTACAGCTATAGATGTAACTGTGCTCACAAAACTATGGAAACCAGAATGTCGACTGGCCAGCCTACAGATATTTCTCCATTGGAGGGCATGTGATTTCATAACGAGTGAACACAGTTTTATAATCCTTTAGGCTGGGTTCACACTGCCGTATGGATCGGCTCACAGCAGGGGTCGTGTGTCCTTGTGAACCATTTCAGGTTCGATTTCGGTCCAAACTTTTGGCTGATTTTGGACCAGAAGTTGCACAGGACTCCTGAGCAATTAGCTCCGCAGCCACTCAGGAGATGTGTGAACCGACTCCATTGAGAGCCAATCACAATCTCCTGACATAGGAATTCAATGTGGGGTAAACCTGCATCCAATTTGCAATAGTGTGAACCTAACCTAAAGCGCACATTAATATAGGACTCGCTGACATTATCAAGACCCTTTGTGGTTCTGTCCCTCTCTTTCTCAAAGCCTTGTCGTCACTCCTTTTGCTGCATTTTTTATTATGAAAAATACAGCAGGAAAAAGTGAAACCCTGGTAAAGAGGAATGGTTCATAAACTCCCACTATTGCTAGGGGACAGACTAGGCTTAATGTATAACTAAGAGGGATTTTTTTTTTTTTTTGGGATAGAGTGCAGAAGGATTAGACTGCCTGTCAGCTTTTAGAGCTTTATGTGCCCCCATTAAGGAGATTCACCCTATTTGTCCTGTTTACCATTATCATTGCAAGTGAAAGTAAAAGAAAATCCCAAATTTTGAGTTGTCCCAAGAAAAGTAATCGAGGAGAAATCTTCCAATGGGGTTTCCCTTAATTTGTATGGATTTACTCTCACTTCCTGTTTGGCTATGGGACAAAATAATCTGATGGTTATAACCCTCCATAACTTTATCCCCAAAAAAAAAAAGAAAAAAAAGTTTTGCCTATAGTTCTACCTTATATAACGTGTGTAATTTTAGAAACAAAAAGTTGCAAATTGTCTAAAATGCCAGTTTTATCCCAAAATATATGGAAGAACTAAGAACGTGTGTGTGTTTATATATATATATATATATATATATATATATACACACACACACACACACACACACACACACAATGGCCTACTCGTAAAAAAAATAAAAATAACCAAACTGTAGAAAAACATAAGAAATGTCACTCAAACTGAAGAATCCCGGTTCACGAGTCATGTGGCAAACCACCTCATCAGGACCAGATTTTGTGATGGAAATATTAAAAGATGTTATCCACTTGAAGACCAAGCCTTTTCTGGTAGTTATTGTTTACAATCAGTATTTTTTGCTAGAAAATTACTTATAACCCCCCAAACATTAAAAAATATATATTTTTTTTTATAATCGGAAACCCTAGGGAATAAAATGGCGATCATTGCAATTTTTTATGTCACATGGTATTTGTGCAGTGGTTTTTCCAGCGCAATTTTTTGGGGAAAAAAAAAAACACTTTAATGAATGTAAAGAATATATACCCTATTTTTTTTGTAATATATGAAAGATGACATTATGCCTAGTAAATGGATACCTAAAATGTCAAGCTTTAAAATTGTGCACGCAAGTGGAATGGCGACAAACTACGATACTTTAAAATTTCCATAGGCAACCCTTTAGAAATTGTTAAAAGTTACCCGTTAATAGTTACAGAGGAGGTCTAGTGCTAGAATTATTGCTCTCGCTTTAACGTCTGCAGTGATACCTCACATGTGTGGTGCAAACACTGTTTACATATGCGGGTGCGACTTGCGTATGAAAAGAAAAAAACCCAAATCTCTCCTTTAGCTTTAAAAGCAAAAGATAAAAAAAAAAAAAAAAAAAAAAAAAGGAAGAAAGAAAAGTATCTTTTGCCTAACCACTTGACCTCTCTTTATGACTAAGCCATTTTTACAATATGGCACTGCGTTACTTAACTGACAATTGCACGGTCGTGTGATACTGTACCCAAATAAAGTTTTTGTCCTTTTCTTCCCACAAATAGAGATTTCTTTTGGTGGTATTTGATCACCTCTGCGGTTTTTATTTTTTGCGCTATAAACAAACAAAAAAAAAGGCAGACAATTCTGAAAACAAAAAAACAATATTTTTTACTTTCTGCTATAAAACATATCCAAATTTTTTTTGCTATATATGTTTGGTAAAAAAAATCCCAAAAAGTGCATTGCGCAAAAGTTATAGCGTCTATAAACTACGGGATATTTTTTTTTTTTTTTTTTTTTTACTAGTAATGGCAGCGATCAGTGACTTGTAGTGGGACTGCAATATTGCAGCGGACAAATCGGAAACCTGACACTTTTTGGGGACCCCAATACAGAGATCAATGCTATAAAATACGCAGTCACTGTACTAATGACACTGGCTGGGAAGGGGTCAACATCATGGGAGATCAAAGGGTTAACTGTGTGTCTAGCTTATGCACCGTGTGGGAGGTGCTTTGACTAGTTGACAGAAAAGATCCGAGTTCCTGCTTAGCAAACACACAGGCTCAATACCTTCCCTTCTGACAGAACTACAATCTGCCTGTTTACATGTATCCTGTGTAATCGGCGGACATCGAGTCTGCGGTACCCGCCGCTTGGCTCCTGCTGGGTGTGATCACAGCCGAAGGGGGCCGGCAGCGGCCCCCTAGACCCGAAAGTGTCCGAGCGGCCACACTGCTGCAGTAAATGTACAGTGGGGCCACAAGTGAGAATAAATAAATAAATAAAAAAAAGGGGGGTTTTACTACTTCCGTCCTGGACTGGAAGTGATGTCATGACATGTCTCCAGTCCTCCAAGGCTATAGAGGCGATCAGAGACAATCTGGTCTCTGTGACCAGCTGGCTGCACCGGCTGACGGTTTCTCGGGCGCACCTGTAAAATGGTAAGCCCAAGAAACACCGGCGATTGTTCTGAGAGCGATCTAGCAGCTAATAGTTACATAGGTGAGGTTGAAAAAAAAAAAAGGCACAAGTCCGACCTGTGTGTGATTTTATGTCAGTATTACATTGTATATCCCTGTACAGTATGTTGTGGTCGTTAAGGTGCTTATCCAATAGTTTTTTTAAAATTATCGATGCTCCCCGCTGATACCACTGCCTGTGGAAGAGAATTCCACATCCTTACCGCTCTTACAGTAAAGAACCCGCTCTGACCACTTTCATAATAAAGCCAGCTGCAGGCTGAAATAAATATATAAAAAAAAAAAAAAAAAAAAAAAAAAACAAACACACGCACAGGAGATTATGGCTGACAGCTTCAGTCATAACCACTTGCAAGCCGCGCCGTATATATGCATATTGCGGTCGGCAAGTGGGTAAATAATGTTTTTTAAATCTTTATGTTGTGAGAGCGAGATGGGATGGGGACATCTTTAAAAGTTACATCAGGAAAGCTGGTCCTGAAGAAGCAGATCGCCACAGGACACATTAACAGGGTGGTCATCAATTGTGAGTTCAATTTCTGATGCAAACACTATACCATTATAACCAATCCAGCCAGTACACCGGTCAAGTATGTAAATGTACTCTACGACCATAGATTCTGTACCACCCCCCCCATTCCATTTTAATAGTTGCATTAGGTGCCATATGCAAAGAACTTACCCAAAATCTTGATTTGAATTTTCACAACTTGGAGAACTTTCACCGGATGCTGTTCTTCTCCTCTTCGATTGCTGACTTCCATCATTAGAATTTTCCTCTGTGTCTCTGCCATCGTTGGAATTATCTTCCTGAAGCACACAACAAAAAACTATAAAGATAAAACATGCACATAAAACACCATTCATCTCAGGGAGAGTGCTGAAAGGCAACTCTTAAGCCTCGTACACACAATCAGATTTTCCGAAGGGAATTGTGTGATGGCAGGGTTTTATTGGAAAATCCGACCGTTTGCATGCTCCATTGGACAATTGTTGTCGGATTTTCCCGACAACAAACGTTGGATAGCATGCTTTATAATTTTCTGACAAAAAATGTGTGATGTCGGATTATCCGATCGCGTGTACACAAGTCCGTCTGAAAAAATCCAAAGTACAAACACGCATACTCAGAAGAAATGCTAACCATAGCACAACATTAGCAGAAGTTGCCCAAAGGGTGACGCTAAAGAGCTGAAAAACCACGTAGTTTCGTATTTGTTGGCTGACAAAGTTTTGCCGTCTGTATGCAGAACAAGTTCACGGCCAACGCCCTTTGGACAAAAGTCCTACGCTTTGTCCGACGGAAATCCGATCGTGTGTACGAGGCTTAATGAACCACGCACATCTCTCATAGAATAGGCATTCCCCCTATGCGATTTTCAGCTCGATGGTCATGTAATTCCGTGTGTCGCATAGGGCCAGGCCATTCACTGGAATGGGCATCCCACTGTACATTAGTTGCACAAAAAGAAGCTCCTGCTCATTTTCAGGTGACACGCTTCACTTAATTTTTTTAAAGCGTAGCCTGACGTGTTTGCTGTGTGACAATCACAGCAGAATTGCATCATGTTTGGGTGCCATTAAAGGATAAAATGGCACCCAAATGTGCTTTGCAGCAAATCTGCCTGCGATTCCAAAATGTGAAGTGTGAATGGGGCCTAATGCTTTTGTAAGCATCACAAAACCAGTAAGGGCCCATTTACATACAGAGGCTTTCCCTTCAAGTGTTACTAAACCCAGGACCCTGCATTCACTATATCTGGTCTCCCACAGTAAACAGAACATGGGAATGCAATTATAGCAAATATAAACTGCTGAATACCTTTTCTCATCAGCACTATATAGCAGTCTTGTGACTTCTATCAGTGTCTGATTAAAGCTTGTAGGAGGAGTTTTCATTCTCCTCTGACTGTCCCATCAGGCTGCGTGACCCCTGACCTTCTGCCTGGACAGTGCTGATTGGCTCTTTGCTGATTAAATGCGCACCCCGCCCCCCCCAAAAAAAAACACCTCTAGCAACACACACCAAACTGAGCATGTGCAGAGTGCCCCCTAGGGCTCTGTGCTTGCAGCAGATGGATTGTGGACAGTAAATGAAGGGGAAGATCAGAGAAGACAGAATCAAAAGGACTCTTTACACAATGCGTAGGATTAACCCCTCAGGTTCCACAGTGAGTATAACAAGCATGCTTCAGGCTCCATTTCACACTGACATCGTCCTGCACCAGCCAATCAAAACGGTTGAAGACCAACACCTGAAAGAACCCAGGGAGAAGATGCTGGTGAGAAAGTTCACGGGCGTTAGAGCATAGGTGGGTACTTGTGCCTTTAGTGCCACTTCAGGGCTACATTAAAGGAGAAGTCCAGCCTGAGCTTTTTTAGGCTGGTCACAGGAGTGCAATTAGTTTTGCACTCCTGTGACCCGTTTTCAGCGGAGTCAGCTCTCCGCTGACGTCACTGCCATCAGTCGGGGCAGCACGTCATCACGACTTCCAAGTCGGGATCCGCCAGCTGCCCTGATTGATGGCAGTCTCAGCGAGCCGCTGAGACAGCCTCTCCCCACCTTGCCACGGCTCAGCTCTTCAATGAGCGTGGAGAAGCAGAGAGGAAAGAGGCTGACTGACAGTCAGCCTCTTTCCTCTTGGGGATCTGTGAGAACCGAGCCAACGGCGATGTTCGGTGGCTCGGTTCTCAGTGCACAGACGGCGGGGGACAGCTGGAGCATTGGTCTGATGCTCCATACACCGAGGCAAGTATGAATCTAAAAATAAAAAGAAAACCCATACTTCTCTTTCACGGTTGGGTTCACACATATGTGAATTGGATGCAGATTTTTTCCCCCACAACCAATTCGCATTACAGGAGAGTGTGCTAGGCTCTCAATGGAGCCGGTTCACACATCTCCGTGGCGGCCGCGGTCCGTGCTGGAAAAGGTCCTGTGCATCTTCTGCTCCGTTTTAGGTCCGAATTCAGGCAAAAATTCGAACCTGATCCACACCTCAAAACGGAAAACAGGGACGCAACAGACCCTCTGCTGTAAGCCAGCCTCAGACAGGCGATTAGCGCACCCTGAGAACTCCTATGTCTGGAATGACAGGTGTGTGCGTAAAAAGCTGCAGCCGCTCAACCCATGCTTACACCTGGTTCACACTATTGCGGGTGGTTGCAGGAATCTGACCTGTTCCTACAGGCAAAACACGCTGCTGTGTAAATGTAGCACATACACCCTTTTCCTGCCTGGCTCACTTGCAGGTCAAGGCACACCGTGCTATATGCCCGTATCCCCCTGTTTGAAGAGGTTGAGCAGTGTTAACAGTTTTTTTGGGGTTCTGCAGCGAGTCACCTCTTTCCACTGGTTCTCATCCCCAGAGCATAGGGACAAGTCTCTATTTCTTCCCAAGAATGCCAATGTCCACACCACTAGGGATGAGCCGAACACCCCCCTGTTCGGTTTGCACCAGAACCTGCGAACAGACAAAGTTTGCGTGAAATTTAGAACCCTATTAAATACAATGGACTCGAACGTTCAAAATCAAAAGTGCTAATTATAAAAGGCAAATATGCAAGTTATTGTCCTAAAAAGGGTTTGGGGACCCGGGTCCTGCCCCAGGGGACATGTATCAATGCAAAAAAAAGTTTTAGAAACTGAAGTTTTTTCGGGAGCAGTGATTTTAATAATGCTTAAAGTGAAACAATAAAAGTGAAATATTCCTTTAAATTTCGTACCTAGGGTGTGTGTATAGTATGCCTGTAAAGTCGCGCTTTTTTCCCGTGCTTAGAACTGTCCCTGCACAAAGTGTCATTTCTGAAAGAAAAAGAGTCATTTAAAACTCACTCGCGGCTATAATGAGTTGTCGGCTCCCGGCAATACAGAGAAGTCATTGATTAAAAAAAAAAAAAAAAAAAAAATAATATGTGTGGGGTCCCCCCCAAATATCCATACCAGGCCCTTCAGGTCTGGTATGGATTTTAAGGGGAACTCCACCCCAAATAAAAAAAAAAATGGCGTGGAGTTTCCCCAAAAATCCATACCAGACCCTTTATCCGAGCATGCAACCTGGCAGGCCACAGGAAAAGAGGGGGGGGGGGGACGACGAGAGAGCGGCACCCCCCCTCCTGAACCGTACAAGGC
Source organism: Rana muscosa (assembly GCA_029206835.1). Lineage (NCBI taxonomy): Eukaryota > Metazoa > Chordata > Amphibia > Anura > Ranidae > Rana > Rana muscosa. Next base: position 124,115,084 of record CM055121.1, read on the forward strand.
CACATGCCCTCAACATTGGGAGGATGCTTTGGGGGGTCTGTGACCCTTCAAAGCACCATGTCCCCATGTTGACAAGGGCCTCATCCCCACAACCCTTGCCCGGTGGTTGTGGGGGTCTACGGGCGGGGGGGGGCTTATCGGAATCTGGAAGACCCCTTTAACAAAGGGGACCCCCAGATCCCACCCCCCCATGTGAATTGGTAATGGGGTACATTGTACCCCTACCATTTCACAAAGAAAGTAACAAATTGTAAAAAAAAAAAAAAGAAAAAAAAGACACCGTTGGGAAAGTCCTTTATTAAAAAATAAATAAATAAAAACATTCCAGCGATGAAATCCAGTGTCCCGCGGTGATCCGATGTCCAGCGCTGTCCACACGAATTGTCATTGGCTGAGCGGACCTGATGGGGAACGTCCTCCGCAATGTAATAAATGAATAGACCCGCCCCTTCTAAAGTTCCCCATCAGGTCCGCTTAGCCAATGACGTAGGTGTAAGGCTAAGCGGACCAGATGCGGAACGTGAGAAGGGGCGGGTCTATTCATTTATTACACTGCGGAGAGAGTTCCCCATCAGGTCCGCTCAGCCAATGACGTAGGCGGGGTCTGACATATGAGGGGGCGGACCTGATTAGGAACTTCCTCCGCAAGGTAATAAATGAATAGACCCACCCCTTCTCACGTTCCGCATCTGGTCCGCTTAGCCTTACACCTAGGTCATTGGCTGAGCGGACCTGTTGGGGAACTTTAGAAGGGGCGGGTCTATTCATTTATTACACTGCGGAGGAAGTTCCCCATCAGGTCGGCTCAGGCTCAGCCAATGACGTTTCGTGTGGACAGCGCTGGACATCGGATCACCGCAGGAAACTGGATTTCATTGCTGGAATGTTTTTTTAAATTTTTAATAAAGGACTTTCCCAACGGTCTCTGTGTTTTATTTTTACAATTTGTTACACTTTCTTTGTGAAATGGTAGGGGTACAATGTACCCCATTACCAATTCACATAAGGGGGGGCCCCTCTTTGTTAAGGGGGTCTTCCAGATTCCGATAACCCCCCCCCGCCCGCAGACCCCCACAACCACCGGGCAAGGGCTGTGGGGATGAGGCCCTTGTCCCCCATCAACATGGGGACATGGTGCTTTGAGGGGTCACAGACCCCCAAAGCATCCTCCTAATGTTGAGGGCATGTGGCCTGGTACGGTTCAGGAGGGGGGGCGCTCTCGCCCCCCCTCTTTTCTTGCAGCCTGCCAGGTTGCGTGCTCGGATAAAGGGTTTGGTATGGATTTTTGGGGGAACTCCACGCTATTTTTTTTTTTATTTGGGGTGGAGTTCCCCTTAAAATCCATACCAGACCTGAAGGGCCTGGTATGGATATTTGGGGGAACCCCCACGCATTTTTTTTTAAATTTGCGGCAGGGTTCCCCTTAATATCCATACCAGACCTGAAGGGCCTGGTAATTGAATTTGGGGGGACCCCCCACGCATTTTTTTTTTTTTTTTTTTAATCAATGACTTTTCTATGTATTGCCGGGAGCCGACAATTTATTATAGCCGCGAGTGAGTTTTAAATGACTTTTTCCTTCAGAAATTACACTTTGTGCAGGGACAGTTCTAAGCACAGGAAAAAAGCGCGACTTTACAGGCAAACTATACACACACCCTAGGTACGAAATTTAAAAAGGAATATTTCACTTTTATTGTTTCACTTTAAGCATTATTAAAATCACTGCTCCTGAAAAAACTCCATTGCATTGATACATGTCCCCTGGGGCAGGACCCGGGTCCCCAAACACTTTTTATGACAATAACTTGCATATAAGCCTTTAAAATTAGCACTTTAGATTTCTCCCATAGACTTTTCGAATTTGCCGCGAACACCCCAAATTGTTCGCTGTTCGGCGAACAGGCAAGGTTCAAGTCGAACATGAGTTCAACTCGAACTCGAAGCTGATCCCTACACACCACTTTAACTCTAACGATGAGTTTATTTTCTATTATTGCTTAGTAGACAGGTAGAAGTTGATGAGAGAAAGAATAATAAACTTGGGGAATTTGGTCCAGGCACAAACTAGTAAAATTGTCACCACTCGATCCCGAGTGGATTTAGCTCACCAGGATAATCCTCTCTCACAGTCCTAGCAGCCGGAGTGATGCTCGAATATTCACTTAAGTTTCCTTGGGATACGATCAGGAACACTTCCAAGTCCCGAACTTCCCGGAGCTTGTAACAGTAGAACAAGGTGCAATTGAAGCACGTCACAAGGCCTGTGGCGGATCTTTGAATCCCTCTAGTAGGTAACCAGGCCTCATCCGAGGCGGCGACTCCTTTCACCGAAACTCCTGGTTCCCTCTCGTCTAGAACGGGTCACCCTCTCCCGGGCACCCTGGGACTCTTCTTTCGGGGGTAGGCCCTAGCTAAAGGTGCTGGGCCTACTGGTAGAGTTGCAGCCCCAGGCTAAAAAAGGTGCCTGGGACTCATCACACCCATACGCACCCATGGCCATGAGGGCCACCGAAGGTGGGCTACGTGTGTCTGTCACACTCTCATCCTACTCCTCCGCCCCCGAAAGATGGCGTCTGCACCTTATGTACCCTCTCCCGACATGCACAGCAGGTTGACCACGCCCACTGTACCACCGCCGAGAGAGGACACCCTAAGGCGTAGCAATGTCACCCATGATTCAACCCTGACCTGATATGGCAGCGCCACCTACAGGCCACGGGGAACCCTATACCAGGCAGCATCACATAGGCACAAGCAAATGCCTAACAATCAAAGTGGTCTGAGCCTGGCTACCAGCTCAGACCAACCCCTAAATTTAGGCACATAGCACTCCTGAAAAGTAAAAGGGGCGCTACATAAAAAAAATGTGCAGGACTGCCATTCATTCTTAATTATACCCCACACATAAAAAACAAAAACAAAAACGCAGAGCCTTTGTGGGTGTGGGAACCGCTGGGAAATCGCATGGTGCAAAAGTGCCATGCGATTGCGTGGCTGCAGCGTTTTAAAAAACAGTGCAGGATCCCTTTTGCTACCTGAAACGCAGATATGGCAGCCTATTACACGAATGAACTAAGGCCGGCGGGAGTAAACAATGCCCCATCTATGGCATCAGTGGGAGGAATAGCGCCCCCCAAGGGCCAGATAAAGGAAAGCAGAGAGCCACATCCGGAATGCAGTTTGGAAACCGCTGATCTACGCCAACCAAATGCCGTACAGCTGATAGTGTAAACAAACCCGTAAAAATAAAACATAAAAAACACACAAATAAGATGGTAACTTTTTAGTTACCAAAAGCAGATGTAGAAGTCATAAATTGCCCTTTCCATACAATATAATGTACAGCGCTGCAGACACTGCTGGTGCCATATAAATCCTGTATCATAGTGATGGAAAGGACATAGATGAGAGTTATGTGAGCCGACATACACACAGCTCACATTTATTCCCCTAGAGAAGTCACTGACATATACACAGGAGAGTCAGCTGTGAATGGTGTACAGAACACAGTGAGGAAGTGTTCCACAGCCAGCTCCATGCACCGCACACACACTCACACACACACACACACTGCTCTGTGCTCTCTCACCTTCAGGGAGGGGGGGGCCGGAGTGGACGGCTCACTATCGCACGGAGGCCCCATCAGCGTCAACACAGCGGCCATATTGGAGCCAATATATGAAAACACAATAACGGGAGCACGGCAGTGCGTTGGCCCCGCCCCTCGTATGTATTCCCACCTATCTCGAACAAAAGCCACACCCACTATGCCTTAGTCACCACAGCACAAGGATCCTCCTAAGACACACCTTATTCAGCAAAGCACCGCCCACTGACAGTGTACAGTGTGCAGTCGTAGCGCCCGCCATTTTCCTAATATATGTGTATGAGGAGAGAGAGAAGAGTGGCTAATGCTTCTCTCACACGTTTGCGGTTCAATTCAGTAGCTTGCAATGTGTAACTAAAGAGAGGGGAATTTACCTATAGCTAATACACACTATAAGATCTCATGTACACTATAGCTGCTAAACTGAAGTTTAGGAGCAGTTGGGCGTTTTTTTTCAGCAGCCCCTGAACCAGTGTTGCCGACCTACCAGATTGAAATTTACTGGCAAGACACCCGAAATTTACTGGCGCAACCACGTTCTCAAAAGTTACTAAATTACATTTTTAGGTGCAAATTTCAGTATTTAGGCTACAAACAAGTACGCTAGGCAAATAGCAATGTGATTTAAAGTAGATATTAAGTTAAAAAAAACATATTTTTGTTATTTTCGATATAATAAGGGCAAATTATTTAGTCACATCACCCCCTGCCACCAACAGCCCCTGCCTTCACCCCCCTCTGCGGTGCCACAATCTCCCCCTGTCTCCAATCTCCCCCAGGCCCCCTGCCTCCAATCACCCCCTGCATCCATCGTCCCCTGCCTCCACCCCCATCTGCGGTGCCACCAACAACCCCTGTCTCCATCCCCCACCCTCTGAGGTGCCACCATCCCCCTCTGTGGTGCCACCATCACCCCCTGTCTCCAATCACCCCCTGCCACGAACACCCCCTGCCTCCAATCACCCCCTGCCTCCAATCACCCCCTGCCTCCAATCTCACCCTGCCTCCATTGCCCCCTGCCTCCATCCCCCTCTGCGGTGCCACCATCACCCCCTGCCTCCAATCCCCCCCTGCCTCCAATCTCCCCCTGCCTCCATTTAACCCCCTGCCTCCATCGTCCCCCTCTGCGGTGCCACCATCATCCCCTGCCTCCGTAGGATCCCCCTCTGCCACCATCACCTGATGTCACTGTCGGATGGGCTGTCTGTCACTCTGTCCATCCCCGACTCCCCTGTAAACTTTGTATTGCCTGGATGCAGCAGGCTCCTCCATTCCGCCGCCGCCGCGTGCTGCTCAGCCTCCGAGTCCTGACTCCTGCTCCAGTGCTGTGCTCCTCTGTCCACCTGGTTAGTTACAGATTTAAAATTCTGGTGCGCATGCGCCTGGCGGGATGTCCTAATACATCACTCGCCGGCAACGCACGGCACAGCCTCTGTGAAATCCGCCCCCCGCCGGCCAAATACAGCATATGCTCGGCTCGGCAAGCATGCGCAGTTCCAAGCCGAACCGATCTTGGCTATTTTTACTGGCACATTCCCGCAACTACGGACATTTACGTACGGAGGGGGAAAGTGCCAGTTTTTACAAACTGCCCGTAAAAATACGGACAGTTGGCAACACTGCCCTGAACTCTTCTCTGTGTTATTTTATGTGTACATGTACACTAAAGGCCCGTACACACGATACGAAAATCAGAAGTAAAATTTCATCCGACGAACGATCTGCCTATTTTCCGACGAACGATCATTAGTATGGTGCTTTCGACAGCCGATTCCAGTTTTTCATCCAACAAAGGCTGGATGTGCAGACTAACATTTTTGTCATATGCGAACACAACGTCCGATTTTTGTTTAACTACTTAAGTAGCAAGCCTTTTTTTCAGACCAGCAAAAGTCCGATGTGAGCTTTTGGTCGGAAATTCTGACCGTGTGTATGCTCCATCGGACTTTTGCTGTTGGAATTTCTGGCAGCAAAAGATTGAGAGCAGGTTCTTAATTTTTTAGACGGAAAAAATTCCGATCGGAAATTCCGATCGTCTGTAGCAATTCCGACGAGCAAAATTCCGACGCATGCTCGGAAACAATTTGAACTTCATTTTCTCGGCTCGTCGTAGTACGTCACCGCATTCTTGACGGTCGAAAGTTCAGAGAACTTTTGTGTGACCGTGTGTATGCAAGCCAAGCTTGAGCGGAATTCCGTCGGAATTTCCGCTTGTGTGTACGGGGCATTAGCCCAATTTCTTTTTATATTCTGAAAGATGATGTTACGCTGAGTAAATTGATACCCAACATGTCATGCTTCAAAATTGCGCCCGCTCGAGGAATGGCGACAAACTTTTACCCTGAAAAATCTCCATAGGCGACGTTTAAAAATTTCTACAGGTTACAAGTTTTGAGTTACAGAGGAGGTCTAATACTAGAATTATTGCTCTCGCTCTAATGTTCACAGCGATACCTCACATTTGTGGTTTGAACACCGTTTTCATATGTGGGCGCTTCTTACGTATGCATTTGCTTTTGCGCGGGACAGGGCGTGTGACGGGAGGGCCCGTGGAATCCAGAATCCCTTGGAGAGGTGGGAAACCCTTGTTTCAGCTCCCCATGTACCTCCTATGTCTAAGTCACCCTGTGTCTAGTTAGGGGAACAGGGTGACTGAGAAAATGTGGCTTGGATTACTTAAAATGGAACAGTAATATTTATCCACAATATCTCCCAGGATAAATATAACGACTATTTCTGGTTTGTTTGATTCTGAACTCGACATGTTAATTGAAAGAGCTGACCACAGTGGCCTCTGTACAATGTTGGAAACGGATAGTCTGCTACTGGAAGCTCCTGCTATTGGGATAAGGAGTCCTATGTTTATATTTATGATAATGTGTATTGTATAGTCAGGGAGCTAGTAGATGACAAGGCTGACTTGAAAGGTCATATCTCTGAGTCACCTAGTCTGGTTAAATGATTAGTTAATTAGCTCATCTTAATTAGGTTTCTGGTTACAGTTTGTATTGTCATCCTGGTGTATATATTTGCGTGAGATCTCAAATAAAACAGTTCATGTTCGAGCTGTGTAACCTAGCTAGTCTCGTCTGGTTCTTACAATATATGGGCTGTGAATATCTGATAGTCGAGACTGAAGGAAGTGGTGTATGACGAATGTTCCACACATGAGTGTGGGACATTTCGTTACATTGATGGCAAGCAGTGGGATGCTTCCTGCAGTCTGGGACATACAAACCTCCACCTGGATCCAAGGTCTGGATAGCAGGACAGGAGAGGTACAGATACCAGCCACAATGGAAGAGGAATTCAGAAGGAGGTTGCGAGAGATGCAGATCTTGCTATGATTCTATCTGCTGTGAACTCTGGAAGGAAACGCTAGCCCGTGAACAGCACCACCAGGGAAAAATTCTCCCCTCTATCCAGGAAAGGTACTGGTCGCAGTATGGATTGCAGGTGCTGTTTTTGGGAGAAAAACTGCACAAGGAGCAGACAGCTGAGTTAAGTAGGCTGGTCTGGGCAGAGATGCCGCTGGATGAGAGCTACAGAGCCCTCCAGTGGCATGTATCCCAAGCATGCCCTTGGATAGCGGATGACAGCCCAATGGAAAGCTTTGGCTATGGCGGCCTGGGACTGTTGTACGTAAAGCTGACGGGGACCATAACTTTGGGAGCGATTTGGAGTGGCAGTTGGACGAAATCATGGATTTCAGAAAAGAGATACTGAACATCTCTGAAGTGCACTGGGCACTGGAAGATAAAGAGTTTCTGGCCGTTCAGTAATAGGAGCTGGAGATCGCCTACAGACGGCTGCTAGACTCTGCTTAGCACCAGGGCTGGGCTCCCTTTGCCTGGGACTATCAGGAAGTACCAGCAGACAGCTCTGAAATCTCGGCTGAAGTGTCAGCGATGGATTTAATTGACTTTTCATCAGAGAATGTTATCAATGATAAGTCACCTGCCAAAGTGTTGGCACTGGGCCCAAAGGCCACCAGCCCATACCCTGGACTTTTAGCAGTGTTTACTTCGTTCAGCTTTTCCCACACTCCATTCCTAGTCGATGCTTGTTACAGGGAAACTCATCGGTAGGAGAGAGGTCTGTGATGTCACTACGCACCAGCAGACAATGTGAAACATTTGTAGCTGTGTGTTTTTATGCGTTCCTTTTTATATGTGCTTGGAAGCGTTTTTTGGAAATGAAGCAACAAAGGATTTTACCGCACATGAAGTTCTCCTTTTTCTTTTTAACTGCATTTTGCCAAATGGAATCTCGGAGCTGACTACCTGTGAACCGTTTTGTAAAGCCTGACACACATCCTATAAAGGTGTGGGAAAAGCTGAATGAAGTAAACACTGCAGCTGTGTGTCCATGGAATAGTCGATATACCCAGGGAAAAACACATGGAGGTGTGTGTGCTGCTGGTCGGAGAGCGGAAACCCACAGCTGATTCCATCAGATAACCAGGCGAGCCCGACTCCCGTAATTAGGAGTCCATCGTGTCCGGTAAGAGGCCATCTGGCTGCTTTTTCTCCCCTCGTAAGGATTGATGTGCTAGACTTGATCTTCTATCACTTGTGCAAGCGGAATCCAATATCACTATAGAATCTGCAGGATCCCCCAAGTTGGCTTTGCCCCCCCCCTTGTTTTTGGGACTCCTGAGTTCTCTGATTGCCGTTTTTTCACATATACATGTTTGGACTTTAAAAGTTTATCCTATATGTTTATGTTAATTTATAAACTTTGAGTACATTCACTCCTTTTTTTACATTTTTCTTCACCAGTCATCAATTGTGTTTTTGATATAATTTATTTGCTTAACATATTTATCAATTTGATTTATACCACATATATCACCTTTTTACACCTTAGGGTATACCCCCCTTTTTTCATTTTTCTAGGATATGTCATTTATGGGGTTAATCATTGGTTGCATATATATGACTATCCCACCCATTTGATGTTTTTCTTGATCATTCATCCTTTTTGATAATTGCGCATCTTTTTTGGTATATGCATATTGTTTTTGAATTAAGTATTTAATTCTTTAAGTTTGCTGCATTTATTTTTTATTTTTTTATATATTTATATATATATATTTTATCACCATTTATCCCATTTTCAACTACTATTAAGGCGAGCACAGAATTTTCTCACTTTTACACATATCATCTTCCCTACCCAACAGTCAGCCAGAGTGGAGAAAACTGTCTTCCTGGAATGGATGATGTGAGCGCTGAAGCGCTAACTGGACAAAACACTACTGGCCTCTGCACACAACAATCTACTCCGCAGGAGCCCCAGGGAGAGAATGCAATCAGCACCTCACAACGGCAGCTTGAGCTGGTGTCGGTGGATGGGTCTGCGGTCTCCACTAACAGAAATCCATCAGAAGTGCTGGCAACAGGGCAGAGAACTACCAACCTCTACCCAGCACCGGCAACAACTGCAGAGTTCCTGGGAGCTGGGGCAGCCGGCCTCCCTCCCAGCGACAAGCTGATGTAGTGAAGCTCCTACGTCCAGCTGAACCACTGGCAACAGCACAGAGCACTGCTGGCCTCTGCCCTCCACTAACAAAGGATGGATTGCTTGTGAAAGTTGATGGGACTATGGTCTCCACTTGTATACCCCAGGGATGCTGGGCAGTCGGCCCAGATCCCCAACAGCATGATGGACTGAGCCCAGCCACCCTGTCTTCTCTCCAGCAGCTGAAGGGACTCCATGGGGAAGGACCAGTCCACAGGTCCCCCCCAGCAGCAGGTATGTTCTACGAGAGAGGCAGAGGTTCGCTGGGTGAGTAATGCTCTGTTTGGAACAATTTGTTTGGGGTACTGTGGGGGTACAGGCATTGGGGGACTAACTTTTGAGTCAACCCGTCTGGGGTCTCCTTCTGTGTTAATCTTCTGCCAAAAGGGGAGAGATGTGACAGGAGGGCCTGTGGAACCTAGAATCCCTTGGAGATGTTGGGAAACCCTTGTTTCAGTTCCCCATGCACCTCCTATGTCTAAGTCACCCCGTGTCTAGTTAGGGGTACAAGGCCACTGAGAAAATGTTGCTTGGATTACTTAAAATGGAACAGTAATATTTATCCACAATATCTCACAGGATATATATAAAGACTTCCTGGTTTGTTTGATTCTGAACTTGACATGTTAATTGAAAGAGCTGATCACATTGGCCTCTGTACAATGTAGGAGACGGATAGTCTGCTACTGGAAGCTCCTGCTATTGGGAGAAGGTGTCCTATGTTTATATTTATGATAATGTTTATTGTATAGTCAGGGAGCTAGGAGACGACAAGGCTGACTTGAAAGGTCATATCTCTGAGTCACCTAGTCTGGTTAAATGATTAGTTAATTAGCTCATGTTAATTAGGTTTCTGGTTACAGTTTGTATTGTCATCCTGGTGTATATATTTGCGTGAGATCTCAAATAAAACAGTTCATGTTCGAGTTGTGTAACTGAGCTAGTCTCGTCTGGTTCTTACAATATATGAGCTGTAATATCTGATATCTGAAGGTCGAGACTGAAGGAAGTGGTGTATGACGAATGTCCCACACATGAGTGTGGGACATTTTGTTACATTGGTGGCAAGCTGTGGGACGCTTCCTGCAGTCTGGGACATAAAAACCTCCACCTGAAGGAAGCGGTGTATGACGAAAGCACTCAAGCGGAGTGTGGGACGTTTTATTACAGGGCGCTTTAAAAAAAAAAAAAAACGTATTTATTTTATTTTTACACTGTCCTTTTAAAAAAAAATGTTTGTGTCACTATTATTCCTATTATACATCCCTTGTAATAGAAAAAAGCATGACAGGACCTCTTAAATGTGAGACCTGGGGTCAAAAAGACCTCAGATCTCACATTTACACTAAAATGCAGTAAAAAAAAAAAAAAATACCAATCTTTCCCTCACTCGGCATCCAGCCTGTGAGGGAAGAGGACCCCGTCGTCTCCGGCGCTACGAGTGCTCCGGTAAGTGGCGGAGACGACCAGACTGCAGCAGGATTTGTCCAAATTTACTTGGAAGCCAGAAAAGTGCCCAAAGCGCTGAATAATATCCAGTAGAGTAGGGAGTGACGACTGGGAGTCCGCCAAATATATTAACATGTCATCCACATATAAGGATACCTTTTCTTCCAGGCCCCCAGTCGTCAGTCTGACAACCTCCCCACTAGATCTGATCAGCGCTGCCAGTGGCTTTATCGCCAGCGCAAATAGTAGTGGCGACAGAGGGCACCCCTGTCTGGTACCCCTATGTATCATGAAGGGGTCAGAAATAGTTGTATTTACTCTTAATCTAGCTGTAGGTTTGTAATATAGTAACTGAACCCATTTAATAAACATGTCCCCGAATCCGAATTTTGACAAGACTTCCATTAGGTATGGCCACTCCACCGAATCAAAGGCCTTATGAGCATCCAGGGCCCATTGTCATGAGTGGCCTGCATGTTGGTAAAGAGCCGCCATAAATTAATGGAGGTAGATCTTCCAGGGATAAATCCTGTCTGATCCACTCCAATGACAGTAGTAATGACCGTGTTTAATCTCTGAGCAAGTACTTTGGCTAAGATTTTTATATCCGAGTTAATCAGGGATAGGGATGAGCTTCGTGTTCGAGTCGAACATATGTTCGACTCGAACATCGGCTGTTCGATCGTTCGACGAAGATCGAACGATTTGGGCCGTTCGCGCCAAATTCGAGTGACGCGAACGGCCCACAATGCACTACGCCATCGCAGTGTCATCCAGGCGCTGTGATTGGCCAAGCATGCACTGTGACCCCGCATGCTTGGCCAATCACAGCGCCGGCAGCGAGGAGAGCAATGATTGGCCACAGGCAGGATGCCTGTGGCCAATTATTGCTGAGGGTGTTTAGTACACGCCCCACACTATAAAAGGCCGCCAGCACGGCAGCCTAGTGTAGTGTGTTCCGGAGCAGGGAAAGAGAAGCATAGGCAGGGACAGTGACATTTATTTTTTTCTTGCTTAACCTGGATTCCTTTAGTTTAGGGAAAGAGAAGGATAGGTAGGGAGAGTGTCAGTGTGTTTTACTGTGCGAATCCTTGTTTCTAGGGACAAAGAAGGAAAGTGAGGAAAAATCTCCTTGTGCTATAGTGTGCTTTAAAAAAACATTTTTTCTAGGGACAGAAAACTATAGGTAGGGAGAGTGTCAGTGTGTTTTACTGTGCGAATCCTTGTTTCTAGGGACAGGGAAGGACAGTGAGGGAATTCTCCTTGTGCTATAGTGTGCTTTAAAAAAACATTTTTTCTAGGGACAGAAAACTATAGGAAGGAAGAGTGTCAGTTTCTTTCACTGTGATAATCCTTGTTTCTAGGGACAAAGAAGGAAAGTGAGGAAAATTCTCCTTGTGCTATAGTGTGCTTTAAAAAAACATTTTTTCTAGGGACAGAAAACTATAGGTAGGGAGAGTGTCAGTGTGTTTTACTGTGCGAATCCTTGTTTCTAGGGACAGGGAAGGACAGTGAGGGAATTCTCCTTGTGCTATAGTGTGCTTTAAAAAAACATTTTTTCTAGGGACAGAAAACTATAGGAAGGAAGAGTGTCAGTTTCTTTCACTGTGATAATCCTTGTTTCTAGGGACAAAGAAGGAAAGTGAGGAAAATTCTCCTTGTGCTATAGTGTGCTTTAAAAAAACATTTTTTCTAGGGACAGAAAACTATAGGAAGGAAGAGTGTCAGTTTCTTTCACTGTGATAATCCTTGTTTCTAGGGACAAAGAAGGAAAGTGAGGAAAATTCTCCTTGTGCTATAGTGTGCTTCAAAAAAACATTTTTTCTAGAGACAGAAAACTATAGGTAGGAAGAGTGTCAGTTTCTTTCACTGTGATAATCCTTGTTTCTAGGGACAAAGAAGGAAAGTGAGGAAAATTCTCCTTGTGCTATAGTGTGCTTCAAAAAAACATTTTTTCTAGGGACAGAAAACTATAGGTAGGAAGAGTGTCAGTTTCTTTCACTGTGATAATCCTTGTTTCTAGGGACAAAGAAGGAAAGTGAGGGAAATTCTCCTTGTGCTATAGTGTGCTTTAAAAAAACATTTTTTCTAGGGACAGAAAACTATAGGTAGGGAGAGTGTCAGTGTGTTTTACTGTGCGAATCCTTGTTTCTAGGGACAGGGAAGGACAGTGAGGGAATTCTCCTTGTGCTATAGTGTGCTTTAAAAAAACATTTTTTCTAGGGACAGAAAACTATAGGTAGGAAGAGTGTCAGTTTCTTTCACTGTGATAATCCTTGTTTCTAGGGACAAAGAAGGAAAGTGAGGAAAATTCTCCTTGTGCTATAGTGTGCTTTAAAAAAACATTTTTTCTAGGGACAGAAAACTATAGGTAGGGAGAGTGTCAGTGTGTTTTACTGTGCGAATCCTTGTTTCTAGGGACAGGGAAGGACAGTGAGGGAATTCTCCTTGTGCTATAGTGTGCTTTAAAAAAACATTTTTTCTAGGGACAGAAAACTATAGGTAGGGAGAGTGTCAGTGTGTTTTACTGTGCGAATCCTTGTTTCTAGGGACAGGGAAGGACAGTGAGGGAATTCTCCTTGTGCTATAGTGTGCTTTAAAAAAACATTTTTTCTAGGGACAGAAAACTATAGGAAGGAAGAGTGTCAGTTTCTTTCACTGTGATAATCCTTGTTTCTAGGGACAAAGAAGGAAAGTGAGGAAAATTCTCCTTGTGCTATAGTGTGCTTTAAAAAAACATTTTTTCTAGGGACAGAAAACTATAGGTAGGAAGAGTGTCAGTTTCTTTCACTGTGATAATCCTTGTTTCTAGGGACAAAGAAGGAAAGTGAGGGAAATTCTCCTTGTGCTATAGTGTGCTTTAAAAAAACATTTTTTCTAGGGACAGAAAACTATAGGTAGGGAGAGTGTCAGTGTGTTTTACTGTGCGAATCCTTGTTTCTAGGGACAGGGAAGGACAGTGAGGGAATTCTCCTTGTGCTATAGTGTGCTTTAAAAAAACATTTTTTCTAGGGACAGAAAACTATAGGAAGGAAGAGTGTCAGTTTCTTTCACTGTGATAATCCTTGTTTCTAGGGACAAAGAAGGAAAGTGAGAAAAATTCTCCTTGTGCTATAGTGTGCTTTAAAAAAACATTTTTTCTAGGGACAGAAAACTATAGGTAGGAAGAGTGTCAGTTTCTTTCACTGTGATAATCCTTGTTTCTAGGGACAAAGAAGGAAAGTGAGGGAAATTCTCCTTGTGCTATAGTGTGCTTTAAAAAAAACATTTTTTCTAGGGACAGAAAACTATAGGTAGGGAGAGTGTCAGTGTGTTTTACTGTGCGAATCCTTGTTTCTAGGGACAGGGAAGGACAGTGAGGGAATTCTCCTTGTGCTATAGTGTGCTTTAAAAAAACATTTTTTCTAGGGACAGAAAACTATAGGAAGGAAGAGTGTCAGTTTCTTTCACTGTGATAATCCTTGTTTCTAGGGACAAAGAAGGAAAGTGAGGAAAATTCTCCTTGTGCTATAGTGTGCTTTAAAAAAACATTTTTTCTAGGGACAGAAAACTATAGGAAGGAAGAGTGTCAGTTTCTTTCACTGTGATAATCCTTGTTTCTAGGGACAAAGAAGGAAAGTGAGGAAAATTCTCCTTGTGCTATAGTGTGCTTCAAAAAAACATTTTTTCTAGAGACAGAAAACTATAGGTAGGAAGAGTGTCAGTTTCTTTCACTGTGATAATCCTTGTTTCTAGGGACAAAGAAGGAAAGTGAGGAAAATTCTCCTTGTGCTATAGTGTGCTTCAAAAAAACATTTTTTCTAGGGACAGAAAACTATAGGTAGGAAGAGTGTCAGTTTCTTTCACTGTGATAATCCTTGTTTCTAGGGACAAAGAAGGAAAGTGAGGGAAATTCTCCTTGTGCTATAGTGTGCTTTAAAAAAACATTTTTTCTAGGGACAGAAAACTATAGGTAGGGAGAGTGTCAGTGTGTTTTACTGTGCGAATCCTTGTTTCTAGGGACAGGGAAGGACAGTGAGGGAATTCTCCTTGTGCTATAGTGTGCTTTAAAAAAACATTTTTTCTAGGGACAGAAAACTATAGGTAGGAAGAGTGTCAGTTTCTTTCACTGTGATAATCCTTGTTTCTAGGGACAAAGAAGGAAAGTGAGGAAAATTCTCCTTGTGCTATAGTGTGCTTTAAAAAAACATTTTTTCTAGGGACAGAAAACTATAGGTAGGGAGAGTGTCAGTGTGTTTTACTGTGCGAATCCTTGTTTCTAGGGACAGGGAAGGACAGTGAGGGAATTCTCCTTGTGCTATAGTGTGCTTTAAAAAAACATTTTTTCTAGGGACAGAAAACTATAGGTAGGGAGAGTGTCAGTGTGTTTTACTGTGCGAATCCTTGTTTCTAGGGACAGGGAAGGACAGTGAGGGAATTCTCCTTGTGCTATAGTGTGCTTTAAAAAAACATTTTTTCTAGGGACAGAAAACTATAGGAAGGAAGAGTGTCAGTTTCTTTCACTGTGATAATCCTTGTTTCTAGGGACAAAGAAGGAAAGTGAGGAAAATTCTCCTTGTGCTATAGTGTGCTTTAAAAAAACATTTTTTCTAGGGACAGAAAACTATAGGTAGGAAGAGTGTCAGTTTCTTTCACTGTGATAATCCTTGTTTCTAGGGACAAAGAAGGAAAGTGAGGGAAATTCTCCTTGTGCTATAGTGTGCTTTAAAAAAACATTTTTTCTAGGGACAGAAAACTATAGGTAGGGAGAGTGTCAGTGTGTTTTACTGTGCGAATCCTTGTTTCTAGGGACAGGGAAGGACAGTGAGGGAATTCTCCTTGTGCTATAGTGTGCTTTAAAAAAACATTTTTTCTAGGGACAGAAAACTATAGGAAGGAAGAGTGTCAGTTTCTTTCACTGTGATAATCCTTGTTTCTAGGGACAAAGAAGGAAAGTGAGGAAAATTCTCCTTGTGCTATAGTGTGCTTTAAAAAAACATTTTTTCTAGGGACAGAAAACTATAGGTAGGAAGAGTGTCAGTTTCTTTCACTGTGATAATCCTTGTTTCTAGGGACAAAGAAGGAAAGTGAGGGAAATTCTCCTTGTGCTATAGTGTGCTTTAAAAAAACATTTTTTCTAGGGACAGAAAACTATAGGTAGGGAGAGTGTCAGTGTGTTTTACTGTGCGAATCCTTGTTTCTAGGGACAGGGAAGGACAGTGAGGGAATTCTCCTTGTGCTATAGTGTGCTTTAAAAAAACATTTTTTCTAGGGACAGAAAACTATAGGAAGGAAGAGTGTCAGTTTCTTTCACTGTGATAATCCTTGTTTCTAGGGACAAAGAAGGAAAGTGAGGAAAATTCTCCTTGTGCTATAGTGTGCTTTAAAAAAACATTTTTTCTAGGGACAGAAAACTATAGGTAGGAAGAGTGTCAGTTTCTTTCACTGTGATAATCCTTGTTTCTAGGGACAAAGAAGGAAAGTGAGGGAAATTCTCCTTGTGCTATAGTGTGCTTTAAAAAAACATTTTTTCTAGGGACAGAAAACTATAGGTAGGGAGAGTGTCAGTGTGTTTTACTGTGCGAATCCTTGTTTCTAGGGACAGGGAAGGACAGTGAGGGAATTCTCCTTGTGCTATAGTGTGCTTTAAAAAAACATTTTTTCTAGGGACAGAAAACTATAGGTAGGGAGAGTGTCAGTGTGTTTTACTGTGCGAATCCTTGTTTCTAGGGACAGGAAAGGACAGTGAGGGAATTCTCCTTGTGCTATAGTGTGCTTTAAAAAAACATTTTTTCTAGGGACAGAAAACTATAGGTAGGGAGAGTGTCAGTGTGTTTTACTGTGCGAATCCTTGTTTCTAGGGACAGGGAAGGACAGTGAGGGAATTCTCCTTGTGCTATAGTGTGCTTTAAAAAAACATTTTTTCTAGGGACAGAAAACTATAGGTAGGAAGAGTGTCAGTTTCTTTCACTGTGATAATCCTTGTTTCTAGGGACAAAGAAGGAAAGTGAGGAAAATTCTCCTTGTGCTATAGTGTGCTTTAAAAAAACATTTTTTCTAGGGACAGAAAACTATAGGTAGGAAGAGTGTCAGTTTCTTTCACTGTGATAATCCTTGTTTCTAGGGACAAAGAAGGAAAGTGAGGGAAATTCTCCTTGTGCTATAGTGTGCTTTAAAAAAACATTTTTTCTAGGGACAGAAAACTATAGGTAGGGAGAGTGTCAGTGTGTTTTACTGTGCGAATCCTTGTTTCTAGGGACAGGGAAGGACAGTGAGGGAATTCTCCTTGTGCTATAGTGTGCTTTAAAAAAACATTTTTTCTAGGGACAGAAAACTATAGGTAGGGAGAGTGTCAGTGTGTTTTACTGTGCGAATCCTTGTTTCTAGGGACAGGGAAGGACAGTGAGGGAATTCTCCTTGTGCTATAGTGTGCTTTAAAAAAACATTTTTTCTAGGGACAGAAAACTATAGGAAGGAAGAGTGTCAGTTTCTTTCACTGTGATAATCCTTGTTTCTAGGGACAAAGAAGGAAAGTGAGGAAAATTCTCCTTGTGCTATAAAAAAACATTTTTTCTAGGGACAGAAAACTATAGGTAGGAAGAGTGTCAGTTTCTTTCACTGTGATAATCCTTGTTTCTAGGGACAAAGAAGGAAAGTGAGGAAAATTCTCCTTGTGCTATAGTGTGCTTTAAAAAAACATTTTTTCTAGGGACAGAAAACTATAGGTAGGAAGAGTGTCAGTTTCTTTCACTGTGATAATCCTTGTTTCTAGGGACAAAGAAGGAAAGTGAGGAAAATTCTCCTTGTGCTATAGTGTGCTTTAAAAAAACATTTTTTCTAGGGACAGAAAACTATAGGTAGGGAGAGTGTCAGTGTGTTTTACTGTGCGAATCCTTGTTTCTAGGGACAGGGAAGGACAGTGAGGGAATTCTCCTTGTGCTATAGTGTGCTTTAAAAAAACATTTTTTCTAGGGACAGAAAACTATAGGAAGGAAGAGTGTCAGTTTCTTTCACTGTGATAATCCTTGTTTCTAGGGACAAAGAAGGAAAGTGAGGAAAATTCTCCTTGTGCTATAGTGTGCTTTAAAAAAACATTTTTTCTAGGGACAGAAAACTATAGGTAGGGAGAGTGTCAGTGTGTTTTACTGTGCGAATCCTTGTTTCTAGGGACAGGGAAGGACAGTGAGGGAATTCTCCTTGTGCTATAGTGTGCTTTAAAAAAACATTTTTTCTAGGGACAGAAAACTATAGGAAGGAAGAGTGTCAGTTTCTTTCACTGTGATAATCCTTGTTTCTAGGGACAAAGAAGGAAAGTGAGGAAAATTCTCCTTGTGCTATAGTGTGCTTTAAAAAAACATTTTTTCTAGGGACAGAAAACTATAGGTAGGGAGAGTGTCAGTGTGTTTTACTGTGCGAATCCTTGTTTCTAGGGACAGGGAAGGACAGTGAGGGAATTCTTCTTGTGCTATAGTGTGCTTTAAAAAAACATTTTTTCTAGGGACAGAAAACTATAGGAAGGAAGAGTGTCAGTTTCTTTCACTGTGATAATCCTTGTTTCTAGGGACAAAGAAGGAAAGTGAGGAAAATTCTCCTTGTGCTATAGTGTGCTTTAAAAAAACATTTTTTCTAGGGACAGAAAACTATAGGTAGGGAGAGTGTCAGTGTGTTTTACTTTGCGAATCCTTGTTTCTAGGGACAGGGAAGGACAGTGAGGGAAATTCTCCTTGTGCTATAGTGTGCTAAAGCATTCCTCATCAACCATCTTTGAAATCCTTGTTTTTTTGGACAGTCAGGGAAATTGTCGTTGTGCTATTCTGTGCAAAAGCAATCATCCTCAACCATATTTAGAAATCCTTAAGTAAAGGGACAGAGAAGGACACCTGAAGGTAGCCCTTATTGCTTTTTTCCCATCTCCCTGCAGGCCATCTATTAGAATGTCTGGAAGGCAAACAAGGAGAGGCAGACAGTCAGGAGGCAATAAAAGAGAGCAAGCAGGCTCTGTGTCTGGGGGCAACAGTGCTGGTCGTGGACGCGGTGCATTGTCATCAGCACATGGCCATGGGACACGCTTGTCCTTCTTTTCGGCAGCTGGACATGTTGAGCCACATCATGCCGAAGACTTGGTAGAGTGGATGACCAAGCCCTCCTCCTCCTCCTCATCCTCTCTCACCCAGGCTCAGGGTACTGGAAAAGCAGCTGCCAAAGCGTCCTCTTCCCTGGTATCAATGTCAGACTCATCATCAGTCACTCCTTCCCTAGACCCACCATGTCCTCCTCCTGAGGAGTCCCCCGAACTGTTTGAGCACAGTGTTGGGTACATGCTCCAGGAGGATGCCCAGCGTTTCGAAGGGTCTGATGATGAAACCCAGCTACAGGAAGGCAGTAGCGTGAGAGCAGACAGAGGGGATGCTCAAGAAGGACACCAATCTGGCAGTCATGTTCCAGCAGCTGCAGCATACTGCCAGATTGGCTCCAGTGATGAGGAGGGAGGGGATGATGAGGTCACTGACTCCACGTGGGTGCCTAATAGGAGAGAGGAGGAGGAGGAGGATGAGGAGGAGGCACATCTCCAACGAGGCAGGATGCCCTTTGGTGGCCAGCGTAAGGGCAGTACACCGACGGAATCACACCGCAGAGCTCCGCCTGTGCAGGGCGCTGCCTCTGCCCGTCATTCAAAAAGTTCTTTGGTGTGGGCCTTTTTTGAGGCTAGTGCATCAGATCGCACAGCTGCTGTTTGCAACATATGTCTCAAGCGTATATCGCGTGGCCAAAACATCAGCCGCTTGGGTACCACATGCCTGACCAGACATATGTTGACCTGCCATGCAGCTCGTTGGCAAGCCTACCTCAAAGACCCACACCAAAGAACAAAGCGGACCTCTCCTTGCACCGCATCAGCTGGGATCTCCAACCCCACTATAACTTCAGTCCTCTCTGAAACATGCACTGAGAGGAATGAAGGTGTAGAATTAGGTGTGTCACAGCCAAGTACTTGCGGCCACTCTGCTAGCAGTACACCGACGTCCGATTCTAGCAGGCAAATTTCCCTGCCCCAGCTGCTGGACCGTCGAAAGAAGCTCACTCCCAGCCATCCACATGCCCAGCGGTTGAATGCTAGCTTGGCTAAATTGCTAGCGCTTCAACTGCTGCCTTTTCAGTTGGTAGACTCGGCCCCCTTCCGTGAGTTTGTGCAATGTGCGGTTCCTCAGTGGCAGGTTCCCAAACGCCACTTTTTCTCACGGAAGGCTATTCCGGCTCTCTACCGGCATGTGGAAGGCAATGTCTTGGCCTCGCTGGACAGGGCGGTCAGCGGTAAGGTGCATATTACCGCTGACTCATGGTCCAGCAGGCATGGACAGGGACGTTACCTTTCTTTCACGGCCCATTGGGTCACTCTTTTGGCAGCTGGGAAGGATGCAGGACAAGGTGCAGTAGTGTTGGAGGTTGTTCCACCGCCACGCCTCCAAAATGCTACTACTGGTTGTGACACACCTCTCTCCTCCACCCCCTCCTCTTCTTCTTCCTCCATGGCCTCTTCCTGTGGTTTGTCCTTGGAACCAGCGGTGCTCCGTAGGCGTTCAAGGGGCTACGCAAGTACGCAGGCAAAAAGATGCCATGCCGTGCTTGCGCTGGTGTGTTTGGGGGACAGAAGCCACACTGGGGCAGAGGTCCTGTCTGCTCTGCAGGGCCAGGCCGAGAGGTGGTTGACGCCACGCCAGCTTAAGCCAGGAATGGTGGTTTGCGACAATGGCACCAACCTCCTCTCCGCCCTCCGACAGGGACAACTGACCCATGTGCCCTGTGTGGCTCACGTCCTTAACCTGGTGGTGCAGCGGTTCTTGGGCAGGTACCCGGGCTTACAGGATGTCCTGAGGCAGGCCAGGAAAGTCTGTGTGCATTTCCGCAGATCTTATAATGCCAGTGCTCGCCTGGCTGAGCTGCAAAAGGAGTTGAACCTGCCCAAGAACCGCCTTATATGTGACATGCCCACCAGGTGGAACTCAACGTTGGCCATGCTGCAGCGGCTGCACACGCAGCAGAGGGCCATCAATGAGTACCTGTGCGACTACGGCACCAGGACAGGGTCAGGGGAGCTTGGTTTTTTTTCTCCACGCCAGTGGGGCATGATCAGGGATGCATGCACTGTCCTGGCACCATTTGAGGAGATCACGAGGATGGTGAGCAGTGACAGTGCATGCATCAGTGACACTGTACCTCTTGTCCACCTGTTGGAGCACACGCTGCGTGGAATAATGGACAGGGCACTTGAGGCAGAACAGAGGCAGGAAGAGGAGGACTTCCTTGCCTCTCAAGGCCCCCTTTACCCAGACAGTGTTCCTTCTGTCCCACCCATCGCACAGGAAGAGGAGGAGGAGGAGGAGGAGGAGGATTGTGTCAGCATGGAGGTGGAGGCTGGCACTCAGCATCATCAGCAGCAGTCTTTTAGGGATGATTTACAGTCCCAAGAAACCAGTGGACTTGTACGTGGCTGGGAGGAGGTGGCTGCGGATCATGGCGTCCTTAGTGACCCAGAGGACTCCGGAGCGAATGCCTCAGCAAACCTACGCTGCATGGCCTCCCTGATCCTGCAAAGTCTGCGGAAGGATCCTCGTATTCTTCGGATCAAGGAGAGGGACCATTACTGGCTGGCCACTCTCCTTGATCCACGGTACAAGGGTAAGGTTGCGGATCTTATGTTACCGTCGCAGAGGGAGCAGAGGATGAGACAACTCCGGGAGGCCTTGCAGAAAGGTCTGTGCAATGCGTTCCCAGAGACTGGGAGGTTACAAACTCCTGGTCCTGGACAACGAGTTGCTGAGGCTTCGGCCAGTCAAAGAAGGAGCGGTGGGGAAGGTGGACGTCTGACCGATGCGTTCAGACAATTCTTTAGTCCGCAGCCCCAAAGTATGATCGGTTCCAGCAACCATCGCCAGCGTCTGATAAACATGGTGCAGGAATATCTAGGGGCAAGGTCAGACTTGGACACCTTCCCCACTGAAAATCCTCTGGCTTACTGGGTCTTGAGGATGGATCACTGGCCAGAGCTTGCACAGTATGCAATTGAGCTACTGGCCTGTCCTGCATCCAGCGTTCTTTCGGAACGCACATTCAGTGCTGCTGGAGGATTTGTCACGGATCACAGGGTGCGCCTGTCCACCGACTCGGTTGATCGACTGACTTTCATCAAGATGAACCAGTCTTGGATCACCACCAGCTACCACACACCTGATGCTGATATAACAGACTAATTGATTTTAACATGTCACATCCCTTCAAGACTGATGCTGATGCTGAGTGCCTGTGCTGTTATGTTGACTGGCTATCCTCCGAGTCCTCAATGATACGATTGATGATGATAGCTTGGAAGATCATTTTTGTTTATGGGTGCCGCCACCAGTGGCTAAGGCCCAATTTTTCAGCCCCTGTTTTACAGGGGCGTGTAATTACAATTTTTTTAGCAATAATTTGCCATAGGGCTCATTGCTGTGCTCCAAGTACAGTATCTGTGAGGGGTTGGAGTGTTGTGGCACCAGTGCCTAAGGCCCAATTTTTCAGCCCCTGTTTAACAGGGGCGTGTCATTACAATTTTTGAAGCAATACTTTGCAACAGGGCTCATTGCTGTGCTCCAAGTACAGTATCTGTGAGGGGTTGTAGTGTTGTGCCACCAGTGCCTAAGGCCCAATTTTTCAGCCCCTGTTCAAAAGGGGCATGTAATTACAATTCTTGATCTAATAATTCACAGCAGGGCCCATTGCTGCACCCACCAAGAGTAACTCTGAGGGCTTACAGTGTTGTGGCAACACCACCACCACCACCACCACCACGAAAGGCCCAATTTTTCAGCCCCTGTTCAACAGGGGCATGCAATTACAATTCTTGATCTAATAATTCACAGCAGGGCCCATTGCTGCACCCACCAAGAGTAACTCTGAGGGCTTACAGTGTTGTGGCAACGCCACCACCACCACCACCACGAAAGGCCCAATTTTTCAGCCCCTGTTCAACAGGGGCATGCAATTACAATTCTTGATCTAATAATTCACAGCAGGGCCCATTGCTGCACCCACCAAGAGTAACTCTGAGGGCTTACAGTGTTGTGGCAACGCCACCACCACCACCACCACGAAAGGCCCAATTTTTCAGCCCCTGTTCAAAAGGGGCATGTAATTACAATTCTTGATCTAATAATTCACAGCAGGGCCCATTGCTGCACCCACCAAGAGTAACTCTGAGGGCTTACAGTGTTGTGGCAACACCACCACCACCACCACCACCACGAAAGGCCCAATTTTTCAGCCCCTGTTCAACAGGGGCATGCAATTACAATTCTTGATCTAATAATTCACAGCAGGGCCCATTGCTGCACCCACCAAGAGTAACTGTCAGGGCTTACAGTGTTGTGGCACCAGCACCACCATCAAAGCAATGGCGTCCCTAGGGGGGGCCAGAGGGGGCCCTGGCCCCCCCAACATTATGCTGTGCCCCACCATGTGCCCCCCCAAAAAAAAAATTTTTTTTTTTTTGCATTTTTATTTTCGCTCGGGCTGCTGCTGGGGTAACATAGTCTCTCCTGAGAGGGAGAGCGTCGCCAGTCAGCTCCTGCAGGGGATTCCTCCCCCTCCCTCTGCTCTCTGACACTGCATAATGCGAGCGCTCACACAACCACAGCCGCCCGATCTGCTCCTTTCCCTGCATCCTCATTGGCACGGAGAAGAGCGAGTTGCAGGAAGGACTCCACGAGCACTGTGGGAGGGGGGAGGGGGGCCCAAGCCTTCATCCCAGTTACTGAAAAAACAGACTGATTTCTCCCGTCCTTAGAACAGGAGAACCAGCCTGTAAATTCCGAGAATGGTGACTGCAAGCTGAGCCGAGTGTCAGTCTATGACACTCTTTCACAGCCCAGCGAGTCCAGCCACCCCCCCCCCCTCACTCTCCTCACACGAGCAGGGAGGAATACAGCTCCTCCTCCTACTTCCAGTCCCGCCCACACTATCCCGGTGTGCTGTATCTGAAGAGAGGGGATGTGTGGGCGGGAAATATGAAAATCAGCAGCATTCCTGGCTGTGTGTGAATGATGCCTGAGATTTTAGCCTGGACCGTGGGTAAGTGTGTGCACTGCAGACTGCAGTACACTGTAATCACTGAACTGCATTATCTCCATCCCTTCTCTCCCCCATCTGTCTCCCTCCCCCTCTCCTGTTCTTTCAAGACCTTCACAATTTACTTTCAGTTAGGCAGGTAATAGACGGTGCACATTTCTTTCCTGCATCCACAGATTGCAGGAAAGAAACTTGCATGATTCCCCCATCAACACAGACAATGGTGACAGGGGAATATCCCTCATGCCCAGCAATTGTATTCTCCTGACAAACAGTGATTATCACTAGTGGCCATAGCAATCACTAGTGATAATCATAAGAGAATCTGCTCATTAATGGCTCAAATCTCAGCCAGTTCCTGCTGAACCAGCTGAGATTTAAACTGTCTATGGCTGGTCTTAGCTCTTAGGCAGCCCATACATTGATCACTTTTTTTCATTCAACTATTAGGTTGAATGAAAAAAAAAGGAAATGATCCAATTCCCCGATCTACACATTATAGGTGGATGGGGGAATCCTCCCAGTGTGGACCAGTGCTAGAACAACCAGAGTTGCTGTCCTGTCCCGGCTATTCACAGCGCTGGTCTCTGTCTCCATGGCAGCGTCGGCAGCACATTGGAACCCAGTGCTGGTTACTTTATGGGGCTGATGTACAGGAGGGCCAGCACAATTTGTTGTTAGAGATGGGCTGAGCATGTTCAAAATTCCACATGCCAGAGCCTGCCAGGAAGCCCACACTGCACAGCGCTAATCACAGGCAATGAGACATTTCCTGGTCCGCAGCTCCACAGATCAGGAAATGTCTCACTGGCTGTGATTAGCACTGTGGAGTGTCGGCTTCCTGGCAGGATCGGGCATGTGGGATTTCAAACACACCCGGGCCCATCTCTATTGGTTGTAGACAGTTGAGCTCCCTGCAGGTTGCTTAGCAGCAGTGGAGCCTTCTCTGATATGCTGATCGGGATGCAATCCAGGTGATGCTCCTAGTCAAATCCTAGTGTTAAATATCAGTGATTTTATTGATCAAAGCCCACACTTTACAGGTATAGAGCCCACATGGCTGCTGAACATACGGTTGATTATATATATGTGGTTGTACTCTTGATGCTAATAAATACTGTGTTAATTAGATCTGACTGGGAGCATCACCAGGATCACATCCCGATCAGCATGTCAACAGAGGAGGTAATACAGCATTACTGCTGCTAGGTGACCAGCTGGGGGCTCGGCTCTCTATAACCAATAGTGCCAGCCTTCCCCTACATGCACGCATAATGTCACCAGCACAAAGTCCTAATAGACTGCCGCCGGTGCCAAGGAGACTGATGCCAGACCAGCGCTGTCAATAACAGGGACAGGACAGCTGGGGAACCCCACAGTGGCAGAACACCAGGGCCCGGTGGCAAGACAACCTTTGCAACCCTGATAGTTCTCCCACTGCTTTGGACCCTTATATTTTCTTGGTGTGCTGGTGACATATATCTCTTGTTTTCTGCCACCCTGGTGGGGCCCCAGTATAGTAGGAAGGGAGCTCACTGCAGAACATGTGAAAGGGCCCATTGTGGGATCGTAGTAAAGGGCCCCAGGATATATATATATATATATATATATATATATATATATATATATATATGCATTTTATAGTTGGCCCCCCTACTTTTGTCCCTGTCCCCCCATGTGCCCCCCCCTAAATATGAAAGCTGGAGACGCCACTGCATCAAAGGCCCAATTTTTACTACCACTGTTCAACAATTATATGTAATTAAAATTCCTGATATAATAGTTGACAGCAGGGCGTTCCAGCACCAACCAAGAGTAACTGTGAGTGCTTACAGTGTTGTGCCAACACCAACAACTAAGGGGCCTATTTCTGCAGAGTATATACGGCAGGTCCCTACTTTCAAACATCCAACTTACAAACGACTCCTACTTGCAAACGCAAGAAGACAACAGGAAGTGAGAGGAAATCTACCACTAGGAAGGAAAATTCTCTCCTGTAAGAATAAATATGGGAGAAAGGTGTCTCCTCTGTACTGATGCTTTATCAGCAATCCTTGTTTCAAGAAAAACACCACATTTCAAAAACAGTTGTCATTGGGACGGAAAGTGAGGTGAAATGTTCTGAACAGGGGCACAGACAGCAAAACAAATGTTACAGGGGTGATAACCCTTACCTATGTTTTCCAAAAAGTTTAAAAATAGATTTTTGGGCTGGAGCTACACTTCAACAATGTACCTGTTCAAAATTACAAACAGATTCTACATAAGAACAAACCTACAGTCCCTGTCTTGTATGCACCGCCTGTATACGGCTGTTCAGAGTATATAGGGCCTTTTTTATTTTATGTGCGGGGTTCCCCTTAATATCCATACAAGACCCAAAGGGGCTGGTAATGGGCTGGGGTAGGGGGGGGGGGTCATGGGGTAGCTATGCCATTTTTCTTAAAGATTTTCATCCATATTACCGGGACCAGACATTACATTAAAGCCGCAAGCAGTTTTAAATGGCTTTTTTTTTCCTTTAGAAGTGTCATTTTGTGCAGGGACAGTTCTAAACACGGGAAACATGTGGCACTTCACAGGCATACTTTAGACACCCCCCAGGTACGATATTTAAAGGAATATTTGACTTTTTTTTTTTCACTTTATGCATCATTAAAATGACTGCTCCCGAAAAACGACCGTTTTTAAAACTTCTTTTTGCATTGATACATGTCCCCTGGTGCACAACCCGGGTTCCCAAACCCTTTTTAGGACAATAACATGCATAATAGTTGTTATAATTAGCACTTTAGAATTCGAACGTTCGCATCCATTGTATTTAATAGGGTTCTAATGTTCGTACGAACTTTCGGTCCGTTCGCGGGTTCTGGTGCGAACCGAACCCGGGGGTGTTCGGCTCATCACTAATCAGGGATATCGGTCGGTAAGATTCGCAGAGAAGATGGTTCTTGTGAGTTTTGGGGATAAGGACAATTAGCGCCTCAGACATAGAGAGCGGTAGCTGTCCTGTCTTCAGGGCATAGTTGTATACCCTGAGAAGATGTGGAATCAATAACTCTCTATATTGCGTGTACCATTCTATAGGGAATACCAACCATGGGTCTTATTTCTACCAAAGACCTTAATGGCCTCTCTTATTTCCTCGGTCGTTAGGAGGGCATCAAGCAATGAGACCTCCAGAATCTAGTAATTTTGGAAGTGAAATATCTTGTAAATAGTCGTCTAATTCCACAATAGTATAGTGGGCCCTAGTGGAATATAGAGTGGAGTAGAATGTAACAAAAGCCTCTACTACCTCCTTTGTCTGTTCCAGTATTATGCCCTCTGAGTTCTGAAATCTAATGATGCTGCATGGCTGATAGTCCTGTCTAGACAAGTAGGCTAGAAGGCGACTGTTTTTGTCGCCAAATTCAAAGAGTCGCTGATTTTGATATAACAGTTTTTTCTGGGTGCGTTCGAGTAATACCATGTCTAATTCCCTGGCCTTGTGTCGCCAGGCAGCATGTTTTTTGGGCATAGGGGATGCAGAGTAGACCGCCTCTGCCACTTGAAGCTCCCCCTCCACATCCACCAATCTGGAGTGAGATGCCTTGCGGGCCTGCCCTATGGCCGCAGCAAACGAGCCCTGCATGGTAGCCTTTAAGGCATCCCAGACCACAGGGATGGATGCACTCTTTGTATTAGTAGTCCAATAGGAGTTCAGATCAGCCGTTCCCAGATCTGTGACAGCCTGGTCCGCCAAACATAGCGGGCTCAGCCGCCACACCCGAAAAGTGGGCGATAACCCCAAAGCTAGGTCCACCAACAGTGGAGAGTGATCAGACCCTGCCCTAGGGAGGTATCTGACATCGCTCACCATGCCGAGTAAATCAGAGGATAGTAAATACAGATCAATATGTGTACCATGAGAGTCAGATTGACAGGAATATTCCCTCCCATCCGCATGTTTCCATCTCCAGGCCTCTACTAGGTCATATTGGGTCGGATAAATGCCTAAGGAAGTGGGGGGTACAGTAGAGCATCGAAATCTGTCTAGAGAGTTGTTAAGGACCTTATTATAATCTACAGCTATCAATAAAGGACCTTCTGCAATTTCCAGAATGGAAGTGAGTACACAATCAAATAATTGTTTAGTAAAGGGTGGGGGGCATATATGCTAGTCACTGTGTATGGTTTACCAAGGAGTTCTAAAACCACAATTACGTAGCAGCTAGGGATGAGCCGAACACCCCCCAGTTCGGTTCGTATCAGAACATGCGGACACCGTTAAAGTCTATGGGACTCGAACATGAAAAATCTAAAGTGCTAATTTTAAAGGCTTATATGCAAGTTATTGTCATATAAAGTGTTTGGGGACCCGGGTCCTGCCCCAGGGGACATGTATCAATGCAAAAAAAAGTTTTAAAAACTGCATTTTTTTCGGGAGCAGTGATTTTAATAATGCTTAAAGTGAAACAATAAAAGTGAAATATTCCTTAAAATTTCGTACCTAGGGGGTGTGTATAGTATGCCTGTAAAGTAGCGCGTGTTTCTCGTGCTTAGAACTGTCCCTGCACAAAGTGTCATTTCTGAAGGAAAAAGAGTCATTTAAAAGTACTCGCAGCTGTAATGAATTGTCGGCTCCCGGCAATACAGAGAAAAGTCATTGAAAGTCATTGATAAAAAGAAAAAATAAATGCATGGGGGTCCCCCCAAATTCAATTACCGGGCCCTTCAGGTCTGGTATGGATATTAAGGGGAACCCTGCGTCAAATTTAAAAACAAATTACGTGGGGTTCCCCCCAAATATCCATACCAGACCCTTCAGGTCTGGTATGGATTTTAAGGGGAACTCCGCGCAAAAAAAAAATGGCGTGGAGTTCCCCCCAAAAATCCATACCAGACCCTTTATCCGAGCAAGCAACCTGGCAGGCCGCAGGAAAAGAGGGGGGACAAGAGAGCGCCCCCCTCCTGAACCGTACCCGGCCACATGCCCTCAACATGGGGAGGATGCTTTGGGGGTCTGTTACCCCTCAAAGCACCATGTCCCCATGTTGATGCCCGGTGGTTGTGGGGGTCTTATCGGAATCTGGAAGACCCCTTTAACAAAGGGGACCCCCAGATACCGCCCCCCCTCCTATGTGAATTGGTAAGGGGTACATTGTACCCCTACCATTTCACAAAGAAAGTGTAAAAAAATAGTAAAAAAACACACAGACACCATTGGGATAAGTCCTTTATTAAAAATAAAAAAAATAAAAATAAAAAAAAGATTCCAGCGGTGGTAATCCTGCGATGGATGATCTCCTCTCCAGGTTCAGGCTCCAGCGAGGAACAGCATCCTGTCTCCACCGGAGACACCCCGGGAATAATGTCGCGGCAGCCTGACAGGTCTCGTATGTAGCTGAGGACAGGGCCACCCGTCACGTGACCCCGTCCCCCTCTGACGCAAGGGGAAACCTGGGCTTACCCAGTGATGTGCAGGTGACCCCGCCCCCCTCTGATGCAATGGGAAACCTCTGAGAAGTGTCAGGAAAAAAAAAAGAGGGGGTATCATGAGTGAATAAGCTTTCTCTGTGACTGATCTTGTGGCATGGTGCTTATAAAAAAAGAAGAAGGGGGGGGGGGGAAGCTGTAAAGGATAACTGAAGGTCAGTGAGGCATAGATCTTCGTTGCTGGTGACGTTGATCAGGAGGGCCCAATGAATCCACCCAGTGGGCCGCTTCTTTCGGATCCATGAAGAAGTAGGCCTTTCCTTTATGGATGATCCTCAGTCGTGCATGGTATAGCATACCATAGGGCAGTTGGAGGTCTTGCAGTCACCTTTTAATGGCCAGGAAGGTAGCCCTTTGTTTCTATGTAGCCACGTAGAAATCAGGAAAGATAGTGATTCCGTTGCCATTGAAGGATATGCGGCCCTTTGTGGGGACGGCCCTGAGAACTGATTCCCTGTCCCTGAAGTGCAGCAGTTTGATGAGCATAGCACGTGGGGGTGCCCCAATAGGTAAGGGGTGCAGGGGCACTTTATGCGTTCGTTCTATAGCGAATAGTGGAGAGAAGGTGGAGGCGCCAAAAGTAGATGTTAACCACCGCTCCATAAAAGCCTCAGGGGCCGAACCTTCTGGAAAGGCCAAAAAACGCAGATTAATACGCCTCAGATGGTCTTCCATATCTGTTAACTTATCGGTGGTATACTCTTGGGTTTGGCATAATTCCCTAACAGAGGCCTGCAAAAGAGCGGTATCATCCTCCAAATCTCCTATGCGTTGTTCTGCATTGGCCACTCTATGGTGGAGATTGTGCACATCTTGCTTCAGGAAGGACATATCTGATCTGATAGAGTCTATCTGAGTGGTGAGGGAAGCATGACTGTGCTGAATAGCCTCCATGATTTGTGTTAGTGTGGTTTCTGCACATGCCATATGGCCATATGGCATTCTGGGAATGCCATATAATGAAAAAACTAATTATGGCACTCCAGGACAGAGCAATTGACACAGAAAGTCGATTAAGAAGGAATAACATCCGGATTGTGGGCCCACCAGAGCGAGCAGAGGGAGACAATCCAGTAGACTTTTCAGAAAAATGATTGATAGATACCTTGGGTCTCATAAAAAAAAAAACAACATTTGTCATAGAAAGAGCGCACAGGATCTCTTTCCATATTCCCAAACCAGGGGCATTCCCTCGTCCTTTTTTGCTACGTTTATTAAATTACAGAGACTGGGACCAAATTTTATCAGCAGCCAGGATAAAATGGGACATACAATAAGAAAACATTAAGCTACTATTCTTTCCAGACTACCCCCCGGAAATACAAGAGCGGAGAAGAGCTTATACTGAAGCACGGAAAAGACTCAGAGATAAGGGGTTAAAATTCAGCCTGTTATATCCTAACACATTAAGGGTGACTGATGAGAAACAAACATGGTTTTTTGAAACACCAGCTGCGGTGGAAGGGTGGTATGAGTGGTGTAGAATTAAAAGTTCAGCAATGGTGTGGTTTAAGTACTCTATGGACGTCTCTGTGGAAAGCCAGAAGGGATAAGATTCTGTGGGGATATGTGTCCTCATGCGCTCTTAGAAATGGGAGATAAAAACGAATGCTACTCTGTGATATCCTGGAATGTTAGAGGCCTAAACTCTAAATTTAAAAGAGCATTAATGTTTCAATATATAAGGAAATACAGTCCTCAGCTGATCAAATTTCAAGAGACACATTTAATGGGCGTGAGGAGAAGAAGTAATCTGGACTGCCGCACTCTGGTTAAACGTATTATTTAATGAAGAAAATTAAAATGCCAAAAAAAATATTCCAAAAAAGAAATAAATAAACAATCCATCCAAAAACAATCAAAAGTGAAGGGACATGCAGGGTGACAGCTAACGCGTTTCACATCAGGGTGTGATGCTTACTCATAGCTCACATTTAATGGGCGGGAAGACAACTTTGAAACAGGCTTGGATACAAAATGCATATCACGCGACTTACTCCTCATATGCTAGAGGAGTATCAAGCCTCGTACACACGACCGATTTTCTCGTCCAAAAACGGCAAGAAAACTGCCGAGAGAGCTTTCTTGTCGAGAAAACCATTCGTGTGTATGGTTTTTCGTTGAGAAAACTGCAGTGAATCTCGACGAGAAAAATAGAGAACCTGCTCTCTTTTTTCTCGTCAGGATTGTCGATTTTCTCGTCGTGTTTCTCGTCGGCCTGTTTTGCGACGAGAAAAACGTTCTGGTGTATGCTTTTACGAGTCTTCAAAAAGCGCGCATGCTCAGAATCAAGTATGAGACGGGAGCGCTTCTTCTGGTAAAACAAGCCTTCGTAATGGAGATAGCACATTCGTCCCGCTGTAAATTATTGCATCGTTTAAATGTTGCACATTTAAATCTTCTTTAGAATGTTACAATAATGAAAAATAAAGAACTTGTTTTGCTGCTGATATTCACACAGAGTTCTGACTAACTATTTTAAACCTTTTTCATGCTCATCTCATGAATATTTAGCTGTATTATATCAAACAAGATCTCCTTAATAATTATATTTTTTAAATTTTGAATTCAGATCTTCATTTTAAATGCTTTTTTATTTTCTAGTGATCTCCCTGATTTTATTTATTATTTTTGTTGTGTCAAGTTCACCCCTTATTTTTTATTTTTTTTGAGACCTTCAAGGGGATTTTTTGCTGTTATCTGTCGCTTTTATTTTATTTGTTAAAATGTATCTGCCTACTCCAAAGCTACATTTATAATTATTATAAAAACACATAGTCAAGTATTAACTGTCAAAATAAAATCCATTTATTCTGGTGTATAACAAAATAAATAGAAGGCAGTGCTGGAGAACCTGCTGCCATTTGTGCATCCATGGGACACAAGAGCACACATCAACCCTGTGTGGGCAATAAAATTGGGAGCTTGAGGGGGGTGTGTCCGGATGTGAGCCGGCGGACGTGTTTTTGAAGAGCTCCGGCTATCCTGTTTGAATCCTTTGCCATCCGTGCATTTCCATCGACTTAAAAGAGAAACTACTCACTCCAGCCTGTTCCCCTGTGTCCCCTGTCTCATCCTGGGACAAAATTGTGGAGACTCTCTGCCCGGATCGCCTGCACGCCTGAATCCTCCACTCACCTGCGGCCGCCGCCATCTTCCCGGCCTGCAACTGTGTTGTACTGCAAGGACCCGATCCCAGCTTGCCTACAGGTAAGGGACTGTCATCCGGCCACATCTGCCTGCTCATCCACCTTCCTGGCCCGATCCGGAGGTCCGCCGGGCCGAAAAAGGGATCCGTGGAGGCCGCGACCCGGTGCGGCCTAGTGCGGCCTATGAAGCACCGGTCTTTCCTAAACCGCCGCCCCGCCGGAAGTGCACCGCGGCCGACATCGACGAGCGCAACAGCGCGGATCGCCTGCCTTCTCACGCCCTGTCATCCCTGCCAAGGCCTGGGGTACTGTAGCACTGAACTTGCCTAAATTGGAGCAGCTGCGTTACCCCTGGAGCCCAGCTTCTCCGGTCCTCCGCCACCCCTCTGCCTCAGCCTTGCTGCTCTGGTCCCAGCTTCTCATCCTTATCTCCCTACTTCTTTGTCCACTGTGGGGTGGGGGGCTGCCGGTAACCACTGACGGCCTGCCCTGCTGGAGGGCTATCTTTACCTGGTGCCTGCAGTGGAGCCTGACTGGTGGCGGCACCTGACATAATCTCTCCCGAGACACCTGCTGTGGCCTGGGTCGCCCCTTACCTACCTCCTGGGTGCTCGTCGGAACACCGACAAATCTCCTGAGAGTGGGCCCCCCCTGGCGAACTGTCAGATGTCCTCCTCCTCCAAAAAAGGGAACAGGTCCTCTAAAGCCGCAAAGACCAACGTACCACTCCTGCTGCCACCGCCATCTTCCCCACAATCTGATCCCATACTTCTGGGTCGGCTTCGGGCCTTGCTGGCTGGCTTAGAAATGGATCCCATTGAAGCTCCGCCGACAGAGGGGCCAGCCCCACTGGCTAAGGATGGTACAGCAGTGATCCTCGCTGTGATCGAGCAGAGTAGGACCTCGCTTTTGGTGCATATTGACCACCTCGCTGCAGAATGTAACCTCATACAAAACGATCTTGACAAAATGAGGGGTAGAATGGCGGAAACTGAGTCCAGAGTGTCGACCACTGAAGATCTTACGGCCTCCCATACCGCCTCCATTGCCGAGCTGCAGCGCACAGTGCAGTCCCTCGTCGCAAAGTCAGATGATGCAGAGAACAGGCTGAGGCGCAATAATGTCAGAGTCCTAGGTTTGCCTGAGGGGGAAGAGTGAGACCACCCTGCTATATTTGCGGAGGAGTTCTTTAAAAATCTCCTGGGCCTTACAGATGTTCCCCCTACCTACGTGGTGGAGAGGGCCCACCGGGTGCCCGCGGGCCGAGCCACCCCGGGGAAACCCCCCAGGCCCTTCTTAGTCCGTTTTCTTAACTATCGGGACAGGGACAAGATTCTGTCGGAAGCCCGCCAACATCCCACGCTCAAATATTGTAACTCCTCTGTCCTCCTCTTCCCTGACTTTTCGGCGGACTTGCAGAGAAAGAGGAAAACCTTTAACGATGTCCGCAAACGACTTAGAGATAAGGACATTAAATATGGCATGCTTTACCCAAGCCGCCTACGAGTCCAACATGAGGGGACGGTCCGCTTCTTTGATAACCCAGCGGATGCTGACGACTGGCTGACCAACTTGCGTTGAAGGGATCTTCTCACGGACTCCTTTGATGCACGGATCTTCCACATCCTTGTTCGCTCTATCCTATTACACCTTCTTCAACCACCGGAGTTACTTCAAATGTACTTTTACACGAGACCCCCACGAGGCTCTAGATTGCCCTTGTTTTCGCTTTTGTTTTTGTTTTTTGTTTTTCCTCTTAGAACACGGACTTTATTTTCCGCTGACTTTGAGGATACAGGTTTATGGGATAGATATCCCACGTCCCTCTGCTCCTTGTTCTTACGAGACGGATGAGACACTGCCTGTCGACAGAGTGGATGAACTGCTACCAGAAGTGTAGGGCCCCCAGTGTAAGGGTTCACTAGCACTCTTTATAAAAGTTTTTCTTTTGGGTAAAAACTGTTCCCAGACCTTCCCCCCCTGTTAGGAGGTAGGCTGGGTATAGTAGGATAGGCACCGTGCCTGGGAAGTTGATTAGGGATTTAGTCATCCCTTGTTCTTATGGTTTTTTATTTCTTATTTGTATACTTTTGTTTTGTGTTACGCTTAAGTACTGTCAGCATTTTCTGCAGTGTGACCGGGATCTTGCTGCCTGTGGGGTGCACCGGTACATGCCCTCTAGAGTATCTCCTTAATTGTTTTTCCCCTTCATCCAATGGCTAGTCAAGTAGCAGACTCCTTCACCGTTCTCTCCTGGAATGTCAGGGGTCTTAACTCCAAATTTAAGCGAGCCCTTTTATTCAAATACTTAAAATCTCACTCCCCCCAGCTTATTCTCCTTCAGGAGACTCACCTCACGGGCAGCAAGATTTTGACTCTCAAGAAACCGTGGATACAGCGAGCGATACATGCCACATATTCTACATACGCCAGAGGTGTATCGGTCCTTGTCCACAAGAATTTCCCCTGTGTTATTGAGGAGATCCGTACTGATCCCCAGGGGAAATTTGTGATAGTGGTGTTCACGCTATGGTCTGTCAGGTATATTGTTCTTAATGTATACATCCCTCCCCCGTTTTCATCCGCATTATTGTATGAGGTTCTAGAAAAAATGTCACCTTTCTGCCCAGGGAAGGTTCTGGTAATGGGCGACTTTAATGCCATTTTATCGCCTGAGCTAGATAGACCTGCCCCGACTAAGAAACAGTGTATGGACCTCTCTGCCTGGGCTCAGGCGGTGGGGCTGGTGGAGATCTGGAGGTGGAAGCACGCTACCACAAGGGCCTATTCATGTTTTTCGGCATCCTATAAGACTGCGTCGCGGATAGACCTAGCCTTCTCCAACCCTGCACTGTTAGCGGATGTTCTGGAGACGTCCTATCTGCCTAGCGGTCTGTCCGATCATAGTCCCTTAGTGGTGGTGCTTCGCTCCCCGGCTTCCCGGAGCGCTGCGCTCTGGAGGTTGGGCACACAATGGGTCTCTCATCCTGACCTCGCTGGCCAGCTGCCGCCCCTGCTGTCTGAGTTCTGGGAAAATAATAAAGACTCCTCTTCTCCCGATATTGTATGGGATGCCTTTAAAGCACACAGGGACAGTATATTTCTTCTATTGCTAGCATCAAAAAACAACAATCGGCTGCAGCGCTGGCGCTGCAGAAGGCTGTTGACGATCACACTGCTACGTATAGCAATGACCCCACCCCAGTTCACTTTGACCTGCTAATGGCGGCTCAGAGGGAACTGCAGTTGCACCTGGCTGAGGTCACGCGACTCGAGTCGTATAGAGGTAAACAGAGGGCCTTTGAACAGGGTGACCGGAATGGCCGCCTGCTAGCCATGATGGCACAACACGACCAACCCCTTACCCTTGTATCCACCCTGCAGACCCCGGGGGCGGGACGGTGTCCTCCCCCTCTGATATTCTACAGACGTTTAATTCCTTTTATGGCAAGTTATACTCGTCCGGTCTGTCCTCAGAGTTTCAGCCGGAATCGCTGAACGGTCTGTTAGACCCGTTGGCGCTTGGCTGGCTCTCGGACCACGAAAGAGAGATTTTGGTCCAACCTTTTGCGGTCTCGGAGGTCGTAAAGGCTATCCGATCCTTCCCCCCCGGCAAGGCGCCGGGGCCGGATGGGCTTCCAATAGACTTTTATAGGGCTCATGTGGAACTTCTAGCACCCCTGCTGGCACAACTGTATACTGTATGCCTGGCAGACGGTAGTCTGCCTGTTTCAATGTACCACGCATACTTGACACTGATATATAAGGCTCCCAAAGACCCCACTTCCTGTGCTTCATATCGTCCTATTGCATTGCTTAATTCTGACTTTAAAATTCTGACTAAGCTTCTGGCCCTTCGGTTATACCCCATGCTACACTCAGTGATAGACCCAGACCAGACGGGTTTCATGCCCCGTAGGTCCATGGATGTGAATCTCAGACGACTATTCACCAACATACACGCTCACCACCTCAATAAGGGATCTCGAACTGTGGCCTCTCTGGACGTGGAAAAGGCCTTTGATACGGTCGAGTGGCCCTTCTTGTGGGAAACTTTACGCAGGATGGGGTTTCCTCTGCTGTTTATCAGGTGGCTCCAGGTGATCTACAAATGCCCCACTTCCTCGGTGCGCTTGGGAGGTGGACTATCGGCCCCCTTCGGGCTTACCAGGGGAACGAGGCAGGGCTGCCCTCTCTCACCGGCTTTGTTTGCCCTCGCTATCGAACCGGTGTCGGAGGCACTTCGCACCTCACCGCACATTAGGGGTCTCCGACTCGGGTTGCTGGAGGAGAGGGTGGCCCTGTACGCGGATGACATGCTACTCTTCCTAAGCGATGCCGGCCCGTCCTTGCAGGGAGCGCTAAATATTCTGGACACCTTTGCAGAGGTCACCGGTCTTAGGGTAAATTGGTCTAAATCCCTCCTGTTCCCAATTGATCCAGCGGCTAGGTCCACATCCCCTCCTGATAGCCCCCTCCTGTGGGTAGACTCCTTTACATACTTGGGGGTACATGTCTCTGGTTCAGCCTCAGACTATATATCCTTAAATCTAGCCCCGGTACTATTGGAGTCCCAGACGAAGCTCAAATCCTGGAGTAACTTGCCCCTGTCTTTATGGGGGCGAGTTAATCTCATAAAAATGAAGATTATTCCCAAACTGACATATCTTTTCCGCCACTCCCCACAATGGGTGCCCAAGTCCTTTTAAAAAAAATTGAACTGCATCTTTTCTTCCTTCTTATGGGGCCCCTCTCCTCCCAGATATAGATTGACTACTCTAATGAGGCCACGAACGCAGGGTGGCATGGCATTCCCGGACTGTCATAAGTATTACCTCTCCGCGCAGTTGGTGACTGCGGCGTGGTGGCTGCAGCCGGACAGAACGAACTCGTCGACTGTGCTGGAAGCAACAGTGGTCGGTTCGTGGGAAGCTCTTCAATTACTACTTTTTAGGGGCCCTCGTGCCCCGTATCCTCTGACCCCTTCTATGCTTACCACCCTGCGGGCGTGGCGGACAGGATTAGCTATTGAGAAATGTAAACAGTCTGAAATCTCCCCCAATGCCCCTATCTGGCTGAACCCTAGTCTATCTCACATTTACAAGATCCCTGACCCTTACGCGTAGACAAAATACGGTATCAAACTTGTGTCTCACATAATATCTCAAAACTCCCTACTCCCCTTCTCGAACCTTTCCTCCCAATACAACTTACCCGACCATTTCCTATTTAGATATCTGCAACTGTCCCACGCATTTGCGGCGCAATTTCCGCAATCTTCGTGCATCGTGGCCCAGTCGGAACTGGAGAGGACACTTAGATTTAGCTGTGAAGACAAACCCACCTCACATCTTTATTCGTACTTGATCTTTGTGTCTCTTCCACCTCTGGATAAACTCTGGAATAAATGGCAGACTGATATCCCCACATTAGATAGGGATGACTGGGACGACGTGTGGGCCCTACCCTTCAACTCCTTAGTCTCCATGCGTGACAGGTTAGTGCAGTACAAAATAGTTCATAGAGCTTATTTCACCCCACACAGACTGCATAGGATGGACCCTGCCCACTCCTCGGGGTGTTGGAGATGCGGCGCCTCAACGGGCGACTTCTACCATATCTTCTGGCGGTGTTCAGGGGTCCAGCAGTATTGGGAAATGGTGCTGGATCTAATTAACAGAGTTGTCTCAGTCGCTGTGCCTTTGGCAATGGAGGTGTGCCTTTTGGGGCTCATTGAGACCATTGTACCGTCCTCTGCCAAACGTACGCTAATTTCCTTGCTGCTCTTCTATGCCCGAAAGAATATTGCTATGCGGTGGAAGAAGCCTGCCCCCCCCTCTTTGGCGCAATGGAAACACTTTGTAAACAGCAGCCTTCCTTTATACAAAGATACCTATGCCAATCGGGGCTGCCCACTGAAATATGACAAGGTCTGGCGCAATTGGTTAGATGAGCCCGAAACAGCCTAGTGAGTTGGGGGTGAACCAGATCATCGTGTCAAGGTCTTGCCTTGCTCTTCTACCTCCCTCTTCCTCCGATGACCTCTGATATGTTTTCATTGACTAGTGGGTCTTACCATACTGGGTGCCCTCCTTGATTTATTTGGGCGGTGCTGCTGTACCCTTCCATGACTGTGCATTGTATCGTTGGGTTCACATTGCAATTGTATTCTCATCTGTACATGTTCTTTTTCTATGACTGTAGGTGCTTAAGCTGTATGTTTTGTACGTGTTAGAAAATTCAATAAAAAACAATTAAAAAAAAAAAAAATTGGGAGCTTGAGAAGCACAACAGTTGTGAGCACAATCTGATCCTGGACTTCCAGAGGTCAGGAACAGCAGCAGGTGATATACATGTCCCAAGTCTGTGGTACTACAACAGGCTGCCTTCTGTCAGACCACAATGAAGCAAGGCCATCACTTCCTGGTCTTCTTGGCAGCCTTCCCTGCAGCCTTCCTGCTGCGTGTGGCTGGAGGCTGTGCCACTGGAGGTGTACTCGTGTCAGGAGGAGGAGAAGGAGGTGGTTGAGGTTGGGATAGCTGGGCGACCTCACATATGGCCGTATTGAATGATAATGAATGAATGACTTGTATAGCGCTCACATGCGAACTGAATCGCCTCTAGGCACTTTTTGCAGCCAGTGTCTGCTTGGATGGTGCGGTCATTTTACCCCATAGGATCTCGACACGCTTAGGACACACAGTCGTACACACATATACTGGGCCAATTTGGACAAGATCCAATTAACCTACCAGCATGTCTTTGGAGTGTGGGAGGAAACCGGAGTACCCGGAGGAAACCCCACGCAGACACAGGGAGAACATGCAAACTCCAGGCAGATGGTGTCATGGTCGGGATTTGAACCAGTGACTCTTTTGCTGCTAGGTGAAAGTGCTAACCACTACACCACTGTGCTGCCCTATTATTATTGGTATTGGGGGTAATTCTCTCCATCACCCCCTTGTTCAGCAAGGTGATGAGCAGGGGCTGGCATAGGAGGCGTTGCTCCATGCTTATCACCTTGAACTTGGCCTCAACTAGGCCGGAAATCGCCTCTTCAGGGGATGTGGGCTCCTGGAGGGTGGCATGTGCCTCTCTAATAAGGGCCATTGCTGCCTCGCTTGTGGTCCTGTCCCTCCTGGATCTTTTAGGAAGGCGGATGAGAGGCACCTGCGATCTGGTCCTGCTACTTGGCCCAGCCACCTCCTGTGTGCCACTGGGCCCTGCCACCTCTTGGCTCACACTGGGCCCTGCCACCTCTTGGCTCACACTGGGCCCTGCCACCTCCTGGCTCACAGTGGGCCCTGCCACCTCCTGGCTCACAGTGGGCCCTGCCACCTCCTGGCTCACAGTGGGCCCTGCCACCTCCTGGCTCACAGTGGGCCCTGCCTCCTCCTGCCTGACACTTTCCAGACCCTCCTCCTGGCTGATGTCATCCTGTGTATGAAAAAGGGACATAGTTTTAGTTTACAAACAAATTATAGCTCATGACTGTTGCAAATTAAATGTAAATCAATAGAAAAAACTATTATTATGACCCCCATGAGATTTCATTCTTCTCCCCCAATTTTGGGCCCACTACTGTCTATTGATATTGAGATCACTTTTTGCTCCCAATTTTTGGGGGGATTTACATATTATCTTATTTTTCATGCATTCATTTTCTCACAAGACATTTAATGAAAATACTATACCTGGCTCCAGATGTCCAAATCAGGATCTTCCAGGATGGCTGCCTCCTCTTGCTCCAGAGAAGGCTCAGGTTGGCTGCAGGGAAGTCTGGGGGGAAGACTGGACAGTGATGGCCTTGCCTCAAGGTGATCGTTCAGAAAGGACATCCTGCTGTAGTACCACAAAGTCGGGAAATATACCTCATCTGCTGCTGCTCCTGACCTCTGAGAAGCCAGGACCCTAAAGCGCTCAGTCCTGTATGTGCCTCTCAAGCTCCCAATTTTACTGTCCACCTGTTTTGTGGTTGCTGTGGGTACCTTGGTCTGCACAAATGGGAGCAGGGTCTCCAGCGCTGCTTTCCTCACACCTTTCTTCCTGTGACTGGGGTTTTTGGTCTCCCACAGAGCGGGCAGCTCCCTTACCCGGTCTATAAATTCTGCCAGGAATTCACGGTCGCTGATAAAAGCATTCATTTTGTTTCTGCAAGACAAAAAAGAAGACAAAAAAAGGAATGTCAGTCACACAGTCTAACCCCCTGTAAATCAGATTCCCCATATATATCCTCCAACAATCTCTAGCCATTATAGGCCACCGATTTCACAAAGTATAAAAATCACATACCTTCGTTCTCACGTCCGTCACTTTTCCTCCTCTCTCCGCACACCGAACGTAGTATCGTCACATGTGTGTTTGCTTTATATACACCACGCATGCATGAAACTCCGCACACGTCGCCCGCCCATGACGTTCAAAGTATCAACTTTTCCCTGCCCCTTCTCTTTCGGCGCGCAGACGATATGGCGGAGTCACAGCAATTCATCAAATAACGAGGAGGAGACCAGCCCAGACCGTGAAACGTCACGATCAAGGAGGAGGTTCAAGGCATCTAATATGTCTTACGCAGAGATGGCGGAGATGGTGGACATATTGCTAAAGTCGAATTATGACGCAAAGCATGGGCCGTATACCCACCCTAATCTAAGGAAGTCCAAAATAATGAAGAAAGTAGTGAAAAGTCTGAAGAAGAATTTCGGGGTGAAACGATCAAAGGAGCAGCTCAGAAAGAGGTGGTCTGATCTCAAACTGAGGGAGCCGGAGCAGTTAAGGAGCATTAAGAGAATGCTAGAAACAAGTAAGTACTTTTCCTGTGTTCCTATTATTGTATTTCCTAACTTGCATGTTGCTCCATGTTGTTGCATTTTACAATTGTACCTTACAAAATGTCCTCGTTAAAACTTGGTTTGGCCCAGTAATCGTTCGTTTCAGACACATCGTTCACCCACTATATACGATGTTTTGCGATTTTACAGGGTTCCAATAATTTAGAGAGATGCCTGTTTTTATTCCATAAATGTTAGTACATTGTTGGCTAGATGATGTGTTTGGAAAGAGAATAAAATGCAAACTTTAATCAGTGTAAAGGAGAGGACACTCAGCAGCTGTTTCCACATCTGGACTCTTGAGCACTATAGTGTGGGCCACCAGAACCACCTTTTTAGGGTGCCCCACACAGGTGCATCAGTGCATTTTTGGGGTGCCTTCATGTGTAAAAAATGTCAGCCAAATGTGAATAGTCAAGATTATTTTTTTTTGTAATAATGTCTTCAGCTTGAAATTCCTCCCAAACAGACACTTGTACCCCACTTCCAAGCAATGTATCATGTTCATTTATTTTTAGGAAAATATCTGTGTGCTAAGTATACCTTTTGTTTGATTCTCATAGGGGAGAGAAGACTGGGAGGACACCACTCCAGGGAGCACACGAACCCCACACCTTCTAAACAACCCCAACCTCACCAAGAACACCAACCTGAGGATGTTGAGGAAGTAGAAGAAGTGGAGGAAGGAGAAGTGGAGGAAGGAGAAGTGGATGACGTGGTGGAACTGGTCACCCCAACAGGTCAGTATCTGTCACCACAGCTTCATGTAAGAGATGTAGGCCTGCAGAGTTATAATACCTTTTGTATTTTTTTTATAGGGGCTGAAAATGTTGTGGGGAAAGAAAGTACGCGTTTCTCTGCTGACAGTGCCCTACGAATCATACAGCAAGTGATGGAATGTAGTACAGAACTGGACAGAATTAAGCAAATAATTAATGTGATGGATAAAACCTTTAAGGACATCCTAGATGTTTTGGGGCGAATTGAATAAGGCACAAAACACCCCATTTTTTTATATTGTTATTACCCCAATGTTATTACGCTTTTAGACAATCAATCAAGCCAAAATTTGAAGATGCACACAGTGTGCCAACAAGTGCCATCTGCCATCAGGGGATATCCATGTATGGGTTTTGGGGGTGCAACCCCTTCCTCGCATCTCAAGTAGGTGAAATGAAGAAGGGGTTGCACCCCCAAAACACGTCCATTGATCACCCCTGATGGCAGATAGCACATGTTGATAATAGGGATCAGGAGTCAAAAATCCCATTTTAAAATGACTCTAAATTGTGTGCATCTTCAAATTTTGGCTTGGTCAGGGGTGCCAATACCCTATATTCTGATGGTCAGATAGAGACATTTTTGGGGAAATTGAATGTCTCATATTGCCGAGAGGTATACAATGTTGTAGTTTGTTGGATGCTACTGATGGTTTTGTATTTTCTTACCAATAAAAAAAGTCCTGTTTCTGGGCAGCCAAA
This sequence comes from Rana muscosa, assembly GCA_029206835.1. Taxonomy (NCBI): domain Eukaryota; kingdom Metazoa; phylum Chordata; class Amphibia; order Anura; family Ranidae; genus Rana; species Rana muscosa. Next base: position 124,157,685 of record CM055121.1, read on the forward strand.
AACAAAAAATATAGTGTTCTATTTACCATGTGTGTGAATGTGCACAGAGTAAAATGTTTGAACAACCACAAATTGTAGCTTCTTTTTCAAATACGCTATAACCTTATTTGTGTATATTTTTGGTGTTACTAGGGGAATGGTTGGTATTTACTAAAGGAAAATACACTTGCCACTACAAATGCACTAAGACAAACTAGGAGACAGACAAAAACAAAACAAAATACAGATTAAACCAGATTTTTATTTTGTACTTGCTCTCGAAAAAATCTGACATGGCCTGGCATAGGAATTGCCCCCCTACCCGTGAAATATTCTAGATATTTCTGGCGAACCTCATGGGCATTTTGGGGGGGGCAAGCCAGGACAGCCAGATTCTAGGCCCGGCAGGGTATTGCCAGTTTGAAGTCCTGCCTCAGGCACTATTGAGGCCATATAATTTTGGGATTTCCGGATAAGAAAGTTATGTAGCACACAGCAACAGAAAACAATGTAGTTAATTTTGTACTCCGCCAAGTGAATTGGAGTCATGAAAAGGCGGAACCGGCTGCCCATTATCCCGAAGGCATTCTCCACGACTCTTCGGGCCCTGGCCAGCCGGTAGTTGAACGACCCTCTTCTCCGGGGTGAGGGTCCTCTGGGGAAATGGCCTCATGAGATGCAGTCCCAGTCCGAAGGCTTCATCAGCCAAAAAAACAAAGGGGAGTCCTTCAACATTCCCTGCATCCGGTGGCAATGCAAGGTCATCACTCTGGAGATGGAGGGCAAACTCCGTCTGGCTGAAGGATCCCCCATCGGACATCCGGCCATTTTTCCCCACATCCACATAGAGGAATTCATACCGTGCTGACACCACCGCCATCAGCACAATGCTATGAAACCCCTTGTAGTTGAAAAAGTAGGACCCTGAACGGGGTGGCGGCACGATGCGGATGTGCTTCCCGTCGATGGCTCCACCACAGTTGGGGAAGTCCCACCGCGTGGCAAACTCCGATGCCACAGTCTACCATTCCTGTGGCGTGGAAGGAAGCTGTGGAGTCAAACCAGAAAAATAAATATTATTACTTATGCACATAACATTGCAAGCAGATTATACTAAAATACATTCTAGCCCAACACCATTCTAAGTTTCCGTTTAATGTGTTTTCCCAAAATCAAAGGGAAGGCTCAAGTATCATATTCATCATCCCCTCTGATGGTCCATTCTAAAAATATTTGGGGGGGGGCTAGATGAGTTTGGGAATGCCCAAAAATAATGAGATCTAACATTTATAGCGAAATTTTAGGGGGTAATTCGGGGGGGGGGTAAAGCACTACAATGGAGCTGCAGAAAGACATTGGGAAGTGACTCGGCTAGGTGTGTTTGGGCACAGGATAGCATTGCAGTGTCGGTGCGTCCATAGTGGGCGCAGGAGCGCTGCCCCCTCTCTCTCCTGCGCCCGTCACTCAGAACAATACATAGGTTCATGCCTTGCATGAACCTATGTATTGTCGATGCTGCCCACTATTCAGGTGGATGGCCCCCTGTTGAGCGGCGGCCATCTGAATAACAGCGTCAGGTTTTTTTAGGGAAGTGCCTGTCAGAGCCAGCGACTCTGATAGGCTTGCCGATTCCAGCCTGAGGGCTGTAATTGGCTTCCAAAAAGTTAAACAGGGGACGCAGGGGGGGTGCGTTCCTTGGTTAAACACTGACAGGCTCCTCTGCCAATCATGTTCACCGAGTCTGTTTACTAGTAACCTGATTGGCTGATGCAACATCGAGGGCGGGAGAAGACATCAAGGAGAGAAGAAGGACGGCGCAGACCAGAGGAAGGTAAGTGCAGGGCTGGGGGGGACAAACTGGTTGCATTTGAGGGGACAAACTGGTGGCGTTTAATAGGCACAGTCGCGGAAATGGTAGTTTTTAAATTAGTAATTTTTTGGGCTGGCCCCCCAAACATTTGGAACACCAGCCGCCACTGCTGGAGAGGTTAGTGAAGGGAACTATGCATGGAGGAGAAAAAAGGGGCATTTACAAGCTTACAGCATGCATGAGGACAAAGGGGACATTCTCAGTATATTACAATCATGGTAATTAGGGAAGGATGAAAGAAATACAATACATTAGCATACATGAAATACATAAAATGTGATGTTAAAGGAGAAAACTTACCCTAATATAGTCCTCCTGCAGGACTTGTATAATGGCAGAACAGGTGTCTGGGATTATGAGGCCCAGAGCCTGGGGGGGAGATGCCTGTCGTGAACTTCAAGTCCTGCAGACTTCTCCCTGTCGCCAGGTAACGTAAGGTGGTGATGAGCCTCTGCTCAGCACTGATGGCTTCCCGCATAACGGTGTCCTGTCTGGTAATATAGGGGGACACCAAAGCCAACAGATGCTGAAAAACGGGGTCAGACATCCGCAGAAAATTCCTGTAGTCCTCAGGATTATTCTCTACGATCTCCCGCAGCAGAGGCATATGGCAGAATTGGTCCCGCTGGAGCAACCAATTCTTGGTCCATGAACTCCTCCTCACCCCGTTCATGGACTCGTCTTGGTCCATGACAAGCAGACCAACACCAAGCGCCCGCACAGCACGAACTCGACGACGAGAACGTACCCGCGACATGGCTAGGAAACGGTCGTCTGATCAGAACGTACAGAACAGAACGCACTTTAGAACAGCAAGGCCTATGAGGAACGAACTGAAATTCAGAAACGAACGGGCAAGAACGCACTGTAAAACAGATATGACCTACCTACACGCCCTGAAAGACAATATACGAACCCACAAGCACAAACTGAACCGCAGAAAACGAACTGAAAGCACGAAGACTGAAAAGCGCGAATCGTCTCTTCCCAAACTTTTACTTCACACGCGTAAACACGAGATCAGCAAAAGCAGCCCAAGGGGTGGCGCCATTGAAATCGATCTTCCCCTTTATACTGCCGTCGTACGTGCTGGACGTGACCGCACAGAACAACGACGAGATTTGGAATTGACTGTGTGTATGCAAGAAAAGCTTGACAAGAATCTCGTCAATCTTGACAAGAATCTCGTCGAGAAAAACAACGTGTTTTTAACGACGAAAAACTTGGTCGTGTGTACGAGGCTTCAGTCTTAGTGAATAGATCTTTCCATGGGAAAATAGAAAAGGCCCTTATAGATATACAAGGGAAATATGTAATCTTAATATATACTATTAGACAAATAAGATACGTTACAGTGGCAATATATATTCCACCCCCCATCTCTGTTGATATTTTGAATGAAATAATGGAAAAAATCATCCAATATTTACTGGCAAAATTATTGTTCGTCTGGGACTTCAATTCAGTCCTATCAACAGGGTTGCACAGACCGAAATCTAATAGACAGCATTCGGCTGATTTAAATAACTGGGCACAGGCGATGGAGGTTACAGAAATTTGGAGATGGAGAAATCCAGACAAAAGGGTATACTCTTGTTTCTCTACTTCCTATAAAACAGCATCTAGAATAGATTTAGCCTTTGCAGACTCAACCATGTTAACAGATATTGCAGAAGCCACATATCTACCGAGTGGTCTCTCGGACCACTGCCCCCTATATCTCTCAATATGTATACCCACTCCAAGGAAAACATCACTGTGGAGATTGGCTCCACAATGGGTGTTACATCCAGAAATAGTGGGAGAAATGACATCAATAATAAAGGACTACTGGGATAATAATGCGGGTACATCCTCAATAGATATTGTCTGGGAATGCGTTCAAGGCATATCTGCGAGGACAATATATTTCAAATATCTCAGCGGTGAAAAAGAAACATAAAAGTAGGGAACAAGAACTACAAATGCAAATAGAAATGCAGAAAAAAAATATGGACAGGATCCTAGTACAATAAACTTTGACTTTTTTTATGGCTGCCCAAAGAGACCTAAATTTACCATATATACTCGAGTATAAGCCGACCCGAATATAAGCCGAGGCACCTAATTTTACCACAAGAAACTGGGAAAACGTATTGACTCGAGTATAAGCCGAGGATGTCCATCTGCATGCCTCACTGTGTCCATGTGCATGCCTCACTGTGCCCATGCCTCACTGTGTCCATGACTAGACTGACGTTTAACATGGGAGTCTATGGAAGGGGTGCCCGGCTTTGTAAAATCAGTGTTTCCCGGCCGTAGGTCCCCTGGACAACAAGATTTGCACACTTATAGAGGAGAAATCGGGCTACATGTGTGCCAAGTTCCCGGTCCAGGGGACCTAGGACCAGCCGGTACCGGGTCCCCAAAGTTACCGGAAAAATTACCATTTAACATGGGAGTCTATGGAAAGGGGTTCCTGGCTTTGAAAAATCGGTGCTCCCCGGCCGTAAGTCCCCTGGACAACAAACTTTGCACACTTGTAGAGAAAGAGTGGGGCTACATGTGTGCCAAGTTTGGGGTCCAGGGGACCTACGGCCCCAAAATTCGGGAGATCAGGCGCAAAAAGGTGACTCGAGTATAAGCCGAGGGGGGCATTTTCAGCACAAAAAAATGTGCTGAAAAACTCGGCTTATACTCGAGTATATATGGTACATATGGAAGAAACAACAAGATTAGAACTACATAGGAATAGACAAAATATATTTGAACAGGGGGATAAAAGTGGGAGATTTTTGGCAAGATTGGCACAACAAGAGTACCAAGCCACAATTATATCAGAAATAGAGACTATAGGGGGAGAGAGTAGGAAAGAACCTGAAGGAATTTTAGAAGTTTTTAGAGATTACTATAAAGTGCTATATGGCTCGGCTCTCCCCTCCGACTTCCGCCCCGGGGCTATGAACGATCTTTTAGATCGGATAGCCCTTGGGGGGTTGACGGACAGGGAGAAAGAGACACTGGTCCAGCCGATCACAAGTGAAGAGATTATGAGGACTAGAAATATGTTTCCAGGGGAAAAATCGCCAGGTCCAGATGGAATCCCTGTTGAATTCTATAAGAAATACAGAGGATTACTAGCTCCAAAGCTTGCAGAAGTATATACGGATGGGTTGAGGAACGTGACTCTGCCAGATTCAATGAGACAGGCACATATAACCCTTATATATAAGGAAACGAAAGATCCAAAATTATGCTCATCATATAGGCCGATAGCATTGCTAAATACAGACTTAAAGATACTAACTAAAATATTGACATTGAGGCTGCAACCTCTATTAGAAACCATTATAGATTCAGATCAGACAGGCTTTATGCCTCGGAGAACATTGGATATTAATCTACGAAGATTATATACGAACATACATACACATCATGTACATGAAGGATCTAGAACAGTGGCCTCCCTAGATATAGAAAAGGCCTTTGATACCATCGAATGGCCTTTTCTATGGGAAATACTTAAACGAATGGGCTTCCTATTAATATTTATTAAATGGATCCAAACTATATACAATAAACCCATGTCAGCAGTTAAAGTGGGAGGGAGACTCTCAGCTTCTTTCCAGCTAAATAGGGAAACAAGACAGGGGTGTCCTCTGTCGCTGGCTCTTTTCACAATAGCGATAGAGCCGGTGGCAGAGGCTTTCAGGACCTCCCCAAACATTCAAGGGTTACGTATAGGGGGGCTAGAGGAGAGAGTTGCCCTATACGCAGACGATATGCTGTTGTTCCTAAGAGATGTGGGGCCATCATTAGAGGGAGCTTTGGAGTTATTGAATACTTTTTCAGGATTTGCGGGGTTGAAAGTAAATTGGAGTAAATCTATACTCTTTCCGATAGATCAAGGTGCACGAGAAACAGCAGCCGCAACCATACCATTAAAATGGGTAACAGAATTTAAATATTTAGGTATAATAATATCCAGACGAGCTGAAGAATTTCAAACACTAAATGTAGATCCAGTAGTGCAGGAGCGTAGGAGGAAATTAAGGGCCTGGGAGGCATTACCCATATCCCTGTTAGGATGTATTAACCTAATAAAAATAAAGATTCTCCCCAAATTCCTATATTTATTTAGAAATTCTCCACAATGGCTACCAAAGAGCTTTTTTCAGCAGCTGCAAAGTATGTTCTCTACGTTTTTATGGAAGAATAAAACAGCTAAATTTAAAATAACCACATTGATGAAGCCGATGATACAGGGGGGACTGGCGTTCCCAGACCTAAATGGATATTATTTGGCAGCACAGTTAGTGGTAGTAAAGGGATGGTTCAACCTGGATAAATCCAACCCCACGACAATTTTGGAGGCTGCAGTAGTAGGATCAGTGGAAGCATTACAAGCGCTTCCCTTTCGGGGTTGAAATCCAGGTATGAATTAACCCCTTCGATGAGAACAACAGTTAAGATATGGAAAATTGGGGTAGGAAAAGAGGACCATCTGGACACTGGGCCATCTCCTAACACCCCAATATGGAGGAATCCAGAGCTTCCACATCTGGACTCCATTTTGGAGCCTGGGACATGGACAAAATTTGGAATTAAAAAACTATCTCAGGTAATAAAGGAAGATAGAATTGTCTCATTTGTAGAAATAAAACAAGACAAGAACATACCAGAGAGTTACCTATTCCGTTATAGACAGTTGGTACATGCCCTATCTGCCCAGTTTCCAGATGGCATTCCACAATTAAAAGAATTAGATTTAGAACAAATGGTTATGGGATAATGTGAAAGGAAGGCAATCTCAGCTTTGTATATACATTTATTAAAAACAACACTATCAGATATGAGTAAACTGAGGGAATGTTGGAGAAGGGATGTCCCAGATTTGGTAAAGGAGAATTGGGAAGAGATCTGGAGAACTCCATATCAAATACTGATATCACTCCGAGATAGATTGATACAATTCAAAATAACGCATAGGAGTTATTATACGTATAAATTACATAGAATATTTCCGTCAAACTCCCTGAACTGTTGGAGATGTGTGGGTATCCCGGGAAATTTTATACAAATATTCTGGTCTTGCCCGAAGATAGTGGTATTCTGGAGGGAAATGTTAAAGGTAATTGCAATAACAACAACAGTGTCATTGGATCAAAAGGCGACAATCTGCTTACTAGGATTGATAGGAAAGGATATTGTCTCCAGAACAAAAAGAACACAGGTGGGATTACTGTTGTTTTACGCAAGGAAGACGATAGTGCTAAATTGGAAGGAAGCGGACGCCCCCTCATTAGCCCATTGGAAAAATCTAGTAAATAGTAATATTCCATTATATAGAGAGACATATTGTAACAGAGGACATGAGGAAAGATATGGAAGAGTTTGGGCAAGTTGGATAGAGAACCCGATGACGGCTTAAGGACAGAGAGGGAACATATAGGGGGTAACCAAACCAATAAATTAGGAGAATAAGAAGAGATAAATGTATGTATTGAAATGTTTTATTGTTGAAATCATTGATGAAATGTAGCTCCTGCGAGAGCAGATGAAGAAATTGTGATTAAATATATTTTTATATTGGAAAATAAATAAACAAACAGATTTATATATAAAAAAAAAAAAAAAAAAAGACATCTGCTGCTGGGGGTCATGGCGTGACCGATTAAAGCGCTCTGGCTTCCAGGAGTGGCCCGGATCAGGCTTGAAGGAGTAAGACAGGTGAGGGCCTGGGTGTAGCAAGATGGCCGCCACACACAGGGCCGAAGTTGATAGTCCACCTGCAGGCCGCTGTGAAGGATTGACACCGAGTGCAGCAGACAGCGGCCAGCAGGCATGTGAGGTCCGATGGCTGTGCTGATGAGGAGCCAGGCACAGGGCGATCAGGAAGGCCGGGAGTAATCGCTGGTATCTCGGCCGGGGTGGAGCAAGATGGCTTCCGCTCCTGGAGCTAGGCCGGAGCTGTGGTCTGTCTCCCAGGCGGCCGCATACACGGCGAAGCTCTGCGATGTCAGCCTCGAGCGGTGGCTGTGTAGCTGCGCCCCCTGCCAATCTTAGTTGGGGATTGGTCAGGGCTCCCAAATACACCCCATGTCACTCCAGCACTCTGCCCTGCCCCCTTTCCAGAACCTTCTCACTAGAAACAGAGGAGGCACCCAAGAGCTGAAGCACATGTCAGTCACCTGCTGCTACACTAAAACCACTCCACTGCCCCCAGATCAAAAACAAACATGCCTAACTCACAGCTAAGCCTGCCTAAATTTACCTGCACTGGCAGTACTCATAAAAAAAACACTACTCTAGCACCTACCTAAATGCTACATGTACTTTTAATCCCCGACCCTACAGTATTTTATTTATAAATATATTAAAAAGTAAGGGTCCCAACGCTGAACCTTGGTGTACACAACTAATAACCTTAGACCATAAGCCAGAGTAAGAATCATTAACCAGTCTTTTCTGAATTTGGTCTTTAAAGCCCTGTACACACGATTGGATTTCCTATGGATTTTAAACCGATGGACTTCCATCAGTCTTGCCTACACACCATCAGTCAAAAAACCGATCGTCCCAAACGCAGTGACGTAAAACACTTAGACGAGCCAGGAAAAATTAAGTTCTATGCTTCTGAGCATGCGTCGACTTGATTCTGAGCATGCGTGGGTTTTTTATCCGATGGAGTTCCCCATAGACGATAGTAATTTGCTATCGTTTTTTTTTCCATCGGATAAATTTATAACATGTTCTATTTTTTACCACCAATGGAAAAAAGACCGATGGGGCCCATACACGATCGGTTTGTCCGATGAAAAAAGTCCATCGGACTGTTTTCATCATCGGTAAAACCGATCGTGTGTACAGGGCTTTAGCCAGTTTTCTATCCATTTACAAACTGATTTTTGCAAGCCTGTAGATTTTACCTAACCCATTAGCCGTGTGTGGGGAATTGTGTCAAACGCTTTTGCAAAATCCAAGTATACCACATCCACAGACACCCCTCTGTCCAAGGTTTTACTTACCTTCTCATAAAAATAAATCAGATTTGTCTGACAACTTCTGTCTTTCATGAATCCATGCTGTCTGTTGCTTAAAATATTTTTTTACAGCAAGAACTCATCTATGTAGTCTTTTATTAAACTCTCCAGTATCTCCCCAACTATAGAAGTTAAACTAACAGGTCTATAGTTACTTGGTAAAGACTTTGATCCCTTTTTAAAACGGAGCTCCACCCTAAAGTGGAACTTCCGCTCATCGGATTCCTCCCCCCCTCCGGTGCCACAATTGGCATCTTTCAGGGGGGAGGGGGGTGCAGATACCTGTCTAAGACAGGTATTTGCACCCACTTCCGGGCTTAGACTCTGCGGGAAACTGCGGGCATTACGCCACTTCCCGTCCCCCCCATTGTGTTCTGGGAAACACGGCTCCAAGAACACAGCGGGGACCAGTGAGGACGGCGCTGCGTGACTCGTGCATGCGCAGTAGGGAACCGGGCAGTAAAGCCGCAACGCTTCACTTCCTGATTCCCTCACCGATGATGGCGTTGGGGGCAGCCGAGAGATGAGCGATTGCTCGTCTTCTGCTGCCGACGTCGCTGGACTCCAGGACAGGTAAGTGTCCATTTATTAAGAGTCAGCAGCTGCAGTATTTGTAGCTGCTGGCTTTTAATATTTTTTTTACGGCGGAGTTCCTCTTTAAATATAGGCACCAAATTGGCATTACGCCAATCCAGTGGTACCATTCCAGTCATTAACGAGTCCCTAAAATTTACAAAACAGTGGCTGTGAAATAACAGAGCTCAATTATTTTAGGATCTGTGGGTGTATGCCACCTGTAACACCATATTGTCCAGATCAGGACAGACAGAGGCTCGAGCCTGTAAGGATGTAGCAGCTGGGAGCTGCAGGAGAAACAGCCAAGCTGACAAAGGTACAGCGTTTTGTGCACAAGCACTGGGACTGTGTATTTGATGGTCTGGAGAACCAAGGCATGAGGCCTGAGCAGTGAAGCTGCAAAGAGAGCCACAAGGCTGAATTCTATGTTTTGTTGCATTGATGGTGAGAACCCCCTGCGTGGCAAACTATTCAATGGTGAACTTTTTGTTTTGTTTTAAATAAAAGTGGGCAGAAAAAGCCCTGAAACGTACTTCTGGCGTGGAGTAAACTCACTGTTTGGTGTTACCAATGAGCTACAAATTCCTCAACTTGTCACATTTGGTGGAGGAAATGCAGTGGGCACAGATGGCCGACTTCCAGATCCTTGCATACCAAAAACCGTGGGGTTACCAGAGACAATCTGTTTGTGCTTTGCTGGATGAGCAAGGAAATGTGCATTGTCTCGCAAGTGAAAGTAAAAGTAACATCTCTCCCACGGCTCTTTCAACAGCCTCCCTGCTCTGCACTCGGGAGAAGGGGTGGTCTGGCTGACTGCGGCATGTTTAAGGGCAGGAGGGGAAGTGAGCTGCACTGTAATCCACCCTGTGCATAACATACTCCATCAGATGTCCCTCATTCTGAAGTTCAAAAGTTGGAAGGTGTGCAGACATAGACCCGAGCCTGTAAGGATGTAGCAGCTGGGAGCTGCAGGAGAAACAGTCAAGCTGACAAAGGTACAGCATTTTGTGCACAAGCACTGGGACTGTGTGTTTGATGGTCTGGGGGATCATGGCAGTGAAGCTGCAAAGAAAGCCACGAGGCTGAATTATATGTTTTGTTGCATTAGTAGAGAGAACCCCCTGTGTGGGAATCTATTCAATGGTGAACTGTTTGCTTTGTTTTAAAAAAAAAAATGGTCAGAAAAAAGCCCTGAAACGTACTTCTGGTATGGAGTAAACTCACTGTTTGGCGCTACCAATAAGCTTCAAATTCCCCAACTTGTCACATTACCTTTTGGTCCAGAGCTGGATGCTGCTTTAGACCACACTGTGTATAAAAAAGCCTTTCCAGTTAAAGTATAACTAAAGGTAAAATTTTAGTTTTAGTTTTGAATGGAGTGGAGAGGGATTAGAACCCCTTTCAATTGCTGTCTGTGCCCCCATTAGGGAGATTCACTCTCTCTGTTTGTCCTGTTTACCATTATCATTGAAAGTGAAAGTAAAAGAAAATCACAAATGAAATGGGTTATCCCCAAAAAAGTAATACAAGGTAAATATTCCAATAGGGGCACTAGTTCTGGTGACCTGGGGATCCCCAAGGAATTCCCTAAATTTGCAGGTATTTCCTCTCACTTCCTGTTTGGCTATGGGACAGGAAGTGAAGGAAAATCTCTGCAATAGGACACAGATGGTGGAAAAAAAATCTAACAGAGGTTATAACCCTCCCTTGCTCTATCCATAATGAAAAAAAAAAGTTTTGCCTATAGTTCTACTTTAAGAAAAAGAAAGCTGCCCCCCTGACCAGCCAAGCACTACCCTACCTCAGGGGAAAAGGGGGTGCGTCATAAGCTCCTTCATACTGGTAAGTATTCCTGACAGCCAAACAGAGCTGCTGGTGTGTGAAGGGGAAGTAAGTATGTGCAGCTGGTTGGACTATTGTGGTGAGTATGTCATGCCATTTATGTATGTCTGTTTTTGTCTGTTACATTTAGTTAGTGATATTTTAGCTTTTTTATGTCAAGCTCTAGAAAATGAATTTTGAAATAGAAACTTGGGCTGCGTTTGCACTGCAGCGTTATGAGTCACGGGCAGCGCTGGTGTGTGGGTGGCAGGGTGCGGAACTCGTATTTGAGATGGCGTTCGTTTGGGTGGCGTCTCTTGTCTGCCACTATTGTTACGCGGTGGGGCGTGCTGCAGTCGGGGCAACCCGCATCCTAATCAATTTTTGAGCGACATGCTTCCCGCAATGCGGGTTGCCTCGGTTACGGTGCGTTTTGTCACGCGGCGGTTGTGGCTGCCCCGTGCCGCGATTTGGGGTGTCTTCTGTAGATTTTAAAGGGGTTGTATGGCTTCGGTTTTAAAAATAAATAAATAACAAACATGTTATACTTACCTCCACTGTGCAGTTCGTTTTGCACAGAGTGGCCCCGATCCTGGTCTTCTGGGGTCCCACGGCGGCTGTCTCCGCTCCTCCCTGCAAGCGCTAACCCCCTTCATGGGAAGCTCTCTCCCAAGGGGATTAGCTTGCGGGCGCGCTCCCGTGATTCAGCCGGCGGCTACGTCATTGGATGTGATTGACAGCAGCGCGAGCCAATGGCTGCGTGGTAAGTAAAATGGGGGGGCTGGGGGGCCCCAGAGTGCAAGGTGTTTTTTCACCTTAATGCATAGAATGCATTAAGGTGAAAAAACACGAAGCTTTGCAACCCCTTTAAAGCGGAGGTTCCGCGGTCCCTCGTTTTTTTTTTCTAGGTGCATGTAATGGGGTTACAGAAAACATGTAAGCACTCACTTGTCCTGCGATTAGAAACAACCCCCGTCTATTTCAGTTATATATTCTGACTTTTATAAATTGATCTTCTTTTTGCCATTTTGCTTGTGGGCACTGTGAAGCCCACAAGCAGAGACTTCCGGGATGCGGTGAATGCATCCCAGCATTCACCGCTGTATCATCAGTATTGTCGGCGAGCGAGCGAGGTTGCCATGATAACGGGTGACGTCATTCAAAGGGCGCCGGAGAAAGAAAAAGATACGCCCACTCCCGCGGGAGGAATACCCGGAAGTCCTGATTCGGAACGACTGATTCACGGTAAGTACAAGCGCAAAAAAAAAAAACAATAGGCATATGTATATGTATCTGCTACATAGATTAGTATAATATAATGTCAGTATTTAGGGTGAACCTCCACTTTAAGGATTCTTAATTTCTTGTGCCCTTCAGGCATAGCTCTCGATGATTCTGGAAAAGGTACAGTATAATACAGTGGTTCTCAACCTTCTAGTGCTGTGACCCCTTGATAAAATTTCCCAAGTTGGGGACAGTAAAATTATTTTCGTAGCGTGGGTTGTCAAGACAAGGATTTTCCGCCCCTAACCCATGGATTGTTCTCCGTTCTTTCCCTTTCATCTCTCTCTATCCTCATTTGTTGTTTTTTTCCCCATCCCTCTTTTCCTCTCCCTTCCATGTATTCTCTATTTTTTTCCTTCTCTTACTCCTTGGTGGGGGGGGGGGGTGGGGGTGGGATGAGTGGCAGTGCTGGGGGGAGTTCTGATCAGCAAACTTAGGTGCTCTTGATTAAGGTCATCTGCTGATCTGAGAACTGTAGTGGAGACTTTTAATGGCAACTATAATCACATGTAGTGTTACTCACTGTGTCTCCAGCTTCACTGTGTCTCTGACTTTGAGGGGTCTCACAGCAGTGACACCTATGCCAAAACACTTGTCCAATGCAGTCTTTAAAGATATTTTATGCTCTCAACAGAAAAACAGACTCTTAATATTACTACCATATGTACCCATTTGTAATATTAAGGATCTGTTTTTCTGGTGAGAGCGAAAAACATTGTTATGGACTGCGTTGAACATTGGGATCTGTGAGAAAAGCGTTGGCCCTGTTTTATATATTCTTGAAAAGATAATTCTGTACTTCATGAGTGTCTTTTTGCAGAACCTCTGTATCAGTTACTATTATAAATTATAACTGTCCTAGGATTGGCAGAGCATGCTTGGGTTAATCATAATTCTTGAGAAATCAAGTCTAGTCTTCCAAATTTGGTTTTGTGGAATATGCTACATTCCGGAGTCCAAAAAATCTGTTTGCCAGAAGACAAAATTTTCACGTTGAACACTGGGTTTTAACCAGTTCCGGACCAGCCGCCGCAGTTATACTGCGGCAGGTTGGTTCGGCTGGGCGAAGCGTCGTAGCTGTACGGCGGCCGTGACGATCGGATTCGCTTCAAAACCGATCAGTCTCCAGGCCCAGGCAAATGATTTCTGGCCTGGACCTGGTGATCGGTTCTGTCAAATGAAATCCTTCCCCTGTCTGTGTAAGTGTAAACACAGGCAGGGGAAGTGATGTCATCTCCCCTCGTGGAACTCTTTTCCGTTCCAGATAGAGGAGAGAAGACATCTCAGAGTAAGTTGCATCAACACTACACCATGTTCCAAATTATTAGCAAATGATATTTCAGTGTCACAAAGATTAAAGCCCAATTAAAGGAAAAACTACTAAAGGAGGGTGTTCCACATTATTAAGCAGAGCGCCATTTTCAAGCAATATGGGGAAGAAAAAGGATCTCTCTGCTGCTGAAAAGAGTGAAATAGTTCAATGCCTTGGACAAGGTATGAAAACATTAGATATTTCACGAAAACTTAAGCGTGATCATCGCACTATTAAGAGATTTGTGGCTGATTCAGAGCACAGACGGTTTTGTGCAGCTAAAGGCACATTGAGGAAGATTTCTGCCAAATCCATGCATCGGGTCAAGAGAGCAGCTTCTAAAACACCATTACATAGCAGCAAACAGATATTTGAAGCAGCTGGTGGCTCTGGAGTCCCACGGACATCAAGGTGTAGAGTCCTCCAGAGTCTTGCAACTGTGCATAAACCTTCCATTCGGCCATCACTAACCAATGCTCACAAGCAGAAACGGCTGCATTGGGCTGAAAAATACATGAAGACTAATTTTCAAACAGTCCTGTTCACTGATGATGGCCGTGCAACCCTGGATGGTCCAGATGGATGGAGTAGTGGATGGTTGGTGGACGTCCACCTCTGTTCCAACAAGGCTGTGAAGTCAGCAAGGCAGTGGTGGAGTCATGTTTTCGTCCGGAATCATGGGAAGAGAGCTGGTCGGCCCCTTTAGGGTCCTCGAAGGTGCAAAGATGACCTCTGCAAAGTATGTGGAGTTCCTGACTGACCACTTCCTTCCCTGGTACAGAAGGAAGAACTATACTTTCCGTAATAAAATCATCTTCATGCATGACAATGCACCATCTCATGCTGCAAAGTAGGGATGGGCCCGGTGCTCGATTCGAACCCATGTTCGAATCGAGCACCGGGCGTTCGCTCGCTCGTCGAGCCCAGAACTATTTGGGCCGTTCGCATCACATTCGTGTGATGCGAGCGGCCCCGCAATGCATTGCGGCCGGCGCGGCCGGCGCAGTGCATTGCTGGCTGATGATTGGCCAAGCATGCACTGTGACCCCGCATGCTTGGCCAATCACAGCGCCCGAAACTCGGAGAGCAATAATTGGCTACAGGCAGGACGCCTGTAGCCAATTACAGCTCAGGGGCTTTAGTACACGCCCCACCATTTAAAAGGCCGCCACGCCATCGGCCCCGGTCACATGAGTTCCGGCTTTAGGAGAGATCAGTCTGCTGATTCTGTCTTTGCTTGATACTGAAAGATTTGCTCTTCTTTGCTAAACCATTGGCTATTTCTTTGCTAAACCATTGCTACCTAAGTCATTGATCGTTCATTGCTGCTGATTGCACAGTTAGTGTGTTATTAGCTGCTGCTGGGGATTAGTCTGGTGCGTGCTTACTGTTAGTACAGTATTGCAGTAGTACCAACCGCAGTGCTGTTAGCACAGCATTGCACCCCAACAGCACCCATAGGACTTCTAGTGTGTTAGTGGCAGCAAACAGAGCTCCTATATTTTCTTCTCAGCAGCACCCATAGGACTTCTAGTGTGTTAGTGGCAGCAAACAGAGCTCCTATATTTTCTTCTCAGCAGCACCCATAAGACTTCTAGTGTGTTAGTGGCATCACACAGAGCTCCTATATTTTATTCTCAGCAGCACCCATAGGACTTCTAGTGTGTTAGTGGCAGCAAACAGAGCTCCTATATTTTCTTCTCAGCAGCACCCATAGGACTTCTAGTGTGTTAGTGGCAGCAAACAGAGCTCCTATATTTTCTTCTCAGCAGCACCCATAGGACTTCTAGTGTGTTAGTGGCATCACACAGAGCTCCTATATTTTCTTCTCAGCAGCACCCATAGGACTTCTTTTTTTTTTAATCAAAAAGGTTTTTATTGAACACCAGATAGATCACAACAGTTTCCATTGTACAAAAAATAGCAAAGGTTTCCCTCTGCTGGCGAACTGTAAAACAACATATAAGATCACATCAAAAACAGCACCACAATCTTGCATGTATAAGCATATTAATCCTCGGCCGCTTGGTTTCAATTTTACTGCAAAAGTCGGGACATCACCAGCTCCCTGGGGCTCAGGCCAGGGGTATCAAGCCATTGGGACCAAATTCTCTCAAACCTGCTCGGGCTTCCCCTGTGCTGGTACATGTACTTTTCCATTATAAGAGTATTCCCCATGTGTGCTACCCAAGAGGTGGTGGTAGGCGGTGAGACTGACTTCCAACCCATCAAAATAAGCTTCCTAGCCTGAAACAGGGCCCTAGAGACCGCGACCCTGGTCAACTCCCCAGGGTTCGCTTCCTCCAAGATCCCCAGCAGGCAGCACTTAGGGTCCAAAGGGATCATAGTTTGAAACACTCTGTTTATTGTACCCACCACCTCAGTCCAATACCTGTGAAGCTTAGGGCATCTCCACAGGAGATGAATGAGATCTCCATTGTGCCTCTGACATCTACCACACACAGGGTCCCCGAGCTTACCCATCTTATATAATTTCAGCGGGGTGTAATGTACCCTCAATAATATATATAGCTGTGACACTTTCTGCGCAACGTTTAAAGAACAAGTAGTGACTGACCGCCACGCCTCCTCCCATTGGTCCCCTGACAGTGTACCTATGTCCTTCTCCCACATGGATTCCGCCCTGCTCGGGAATGCCTGTAGGTGACTTGCCAGTAACATCTGGTAGCATTGTGAGATAAATCCTTTTGTTCCAGTGCTAGTGTGCAGCACACGGAACACCGGGGCGGGCGACTGAACCCATTCCACCGCATTCCCGTGTGCCGCAACCGCATGTTGAAGCTGCATGTAGTAATAATGCATATGAGCTGGGAGGTCAAATCTGGCCTGCAGTTCGGGGAAAGTGAGAAGCCTGCCGTTAACGAAAATGTGGGACAGCAGAGCCACACCATGGGCACGCCATCTGGGCCCCTGCTGCAGCTTCACCAACTCCACATAAGACCTATTGCCCCATATTGGGCTGTCCTCTGTGAATCCCTGCACTACCTGGAGTTGTCGGCCCTTATTCCAGACTTTCTGGATAAGTGCGAGCGTCGGGGTCCGCTTGTTGGATTTGAGGAACATTTGCGCCTCCAGCCCCATCGGGATAGTCTCAGCGCCAGTGGCCGACAGCATCAGTCGTGCCGCCGAGCTCCCCGGGTCCTGGGACATAGAGCCGATCAAATGCTGTAACTGGGCCGCTATGTAGTACAGCCAAGGATTGGGAACCGCCAGCCCCCCACTGTCCTTGGCCCGCTGCAAGTGTTCCAGTCTAATCCGAGGGGGCCTAGTATGCCATAGCAACCGTCGGAAGAGAGTGTTCACTATTCGGAAGATTTTCAGGTGTATCACTACAGGCGAGTTATGAAGAAAGTAAAGTAGTTGTGGCATTAAAATCATTTTGATCAGATTGGCTTTACCTGCAAGTGACATTTTTAGGGTGTTCCAAGTATTAATTTTGTTCCTAAACCGGGACAGCAATGGGTGCACATTAAGGGAGCAGTAGTCCCCCAGCCTGGGCGACACCTGTACCCCCAAATATTTAAAGCTAGATACAACTGGGATGGGACAAGATTCCGGCAGGGCTACCCCACCATCCTCATCCAACAGCATCAGGGCGGATTTTGACCAATTAATGGTCAATCCCGAGTAGTGGCCGAATTGCTCTATTATTGACATAGCCCCGGGGATAGAGTGCGTGGGGTCCTCCAGGAACAGCAGCATGTCGTCCGCGTACAACATGATTTTTTCTTGCAGCGTGCCATATTGGAATCCCCGGACGCGGGCACTAGCCCGTATCAGGGCAGCCAATGGCTCTATAGCGATCGCGAAGAGCAGGGGGGACAGGGGACATCCCTGCCTCGTCCCCCTACCCAGAGCAAAGGCCGGTGACATCCTACCCGCGACCCTAATGGTCGCCTGGGGGGACGCGTACAGCAGCCTGACCCACTCTATAAACTTGTCCCCAAAGCCAAACTTGGCCAACGTCGCCCAGAGGAACCTCCAACTGACACTATCAAATGCCTTGTTGGCATCAAGGGACAAGAGCGCCCTACGGCCCCCCTTGTCTGCCTGCACCTGCATGTTCAAGAACATGCGCCTCAAGTTGGTGGCGGTGGACTTCTGCGGCATGAAGCCAGCCTGGTCTGGGTGGATAATAGACGTGATTATCCCGTTGACCCTGCGCGCCAGGACCTTTGCCAGGATTTTTACATCGCTCTGCAGCAACGATATAGGCCTATAGGAGCCAGGGTCAACCGGATCCTTTCCCGGCTTCAACAGTAAAATAATATTAGCCCTAGCCATGGAACCAGGCAGCTGACCACCCTCTAGTGCGGCGTTAAAGACCTTCAATAGTTCAGGTAACAAGTGCTCCCCAAATTGAGTGTACACTTCTATGGGCAGGCCATCCTCTCCGGGGGCTTTACATGTAGGAAAAGAGCTTGCCGCTAATTGCAGCTCGCCCAGAGTAATTGGTGCATCCAACTGTTCTCTGGCAGATGTGGAGAGAGCAGGCAGATCAATACTAGCCATGTATGTTCCAAGGTCCGCATCCGAGTAGGCATCCCTCGATCCATAAAGGCCTTCATAGAAGGACGCCAGCTCGGATATAATGGTTTCAGGGGTATTAACCACCTTACCCGTAGAGGCGCGTATAGCACCGATGGCCGGGGATTGTGTTTGAGACCTCGCTATCTTGGCCAGCAATCGTCCAGTTTGTTCCCCTTCCTCATAAAATGCAAGTTTGGTAAAGAACCTCTTCCGCTCTGCCTGTGAGGATCGCAGACGGTCCAGAGAGTCCTGGGCCGACATCCAAGCCTCCCTGGCCAAGTCAGTGGGGCTAGTCACATAAGCGAGTTCCAGCTGCCTCACCTGGTCTCCCACCCGCTCCACCAAGGCAGAGGAGTTGTTCCTGACAATTTGTATTTCCTCGATAAATACCCCTCTAAGATAGGCTTTCAAAGTTTACCCATAGGACTTCTAGTGTGTTAGTGGCAGCAAACAGAGCTCCTATATTTTCTTCTCAGCAGCACCCATAGGACTTCTAGTGTGTTAGTGGCAGCAAACAGAGCTCCTATATTTTCTTCTCAGCAGCACCCAGGACTTCTAGTGTGTTAGTGGCAGCAAACAGAGCTCCTATATTTTCTTCTCAGCAGCACCCATAGGACTTCTAGTGTGTTAGTGGCATCACACAGAGCTCCTATATTTTATTCTCAGCAGCACCCATAGGACTTCTAGTGTGTTAGTGGCAGCAAACAGAGCTCCTATATTTTCTTCTCAGCAGCACCCATAGGACTTCTAGTGTGTTAGTGGCAGCAAACAGAGCTCCTATATTTTCTTCTCAGCAGCACCCATAGGACTTCTAGTGTGTTAGTGGCATCACACAGAGCTCCTATATTTTCTTCTCAGCAGCACCCATAGGACTTCTAGTGTGTTAGTGGCAGCAAACAGAGCTCCTATATTTTCTTCTCAGCAGCACCCATAGGACTTCTAGTGTGTTAGTGGCATCACACAGAGCTCCTATATTTTCATCTCAGAAGCACCCATAGGACTTCTAGTGTGTTAGTGGCATCACACAGAGCTCCTATATTTTCTTCTCAGCAGCACCCATAGGACTTCTAGTGTGTTAGTGGCAGCAAACAGAGCTCCTATATTTTCTTCTCAGAAGCACCCATAGGACTTCTAGTGTGTTAGTGGCAGCAAACAGAGCTCCTATATTTTCTTCTCAGCAGCACCCATAGGACTTCTAGTGTGTTAGTGGCAGCAAACAGAGCTCCTATATTTTCTTCTCAGCAGCACCCATAGGACTTCTAGTGTGTTAGTGGCAGCAAACAGAGCTCCTATATTTTCTTCTCAGCAGCACCCATAGGACTTCTAGTGTGTTAGTGGCATCACACAGAGCTCCTATATTTTATTCTCAGCAGCACCCATAGGACTTCTAGTGTAGGGTGACCAGACATCCCCGGTTTCAGGGGACAGTCCCTGGATTGAGGACACTGTCCCCGGACCAAGTCTGTCCCCAGTTTTGTCCCCGGATTGGATTTGAACAGGGGCCATGGGGCAATTTCACAGACAGTCAGTGCAGGGGGGTGTATTTTTCCATTTTCTGTGCCCCTTTCTGATGATCATGTGCTGGTCGGAGCGAAGGTAATATTTCTTCAGTTTCGGGTGCATGCCAATTCAGCTCCGCTCGCATGTTCTTCTGCCTTGGCTTAAGTCCCAGCCAGCCGCCTGCTTATCTCCTTGCCTTCCCTGGTGGAGTGATCTTCCTCCACTCCCCACCCAGTAGTAGCCGGGGCCCAGAGAGTAAGACTTGACAGGCTGTGAGGCGGGCGGCAGCGATGAGCAGAGAGTCGCTGATTGCCACCATTACTAGTAAAAAAAAAATATGTCCCCGGATTTCATTTTAAAAATCTGGTCACCTTATTCTAGTGTGTTAGTGGCATCACACAGAGCTCCTATATTTTCTTCTCAGCAGCACCCATAGGACTTCTAGTGTGTTAGTGGCATCACACAGAGCTCCTATATTTTCATCTCAGAAGCACCCATAGGACTTCTAGTGTGTTAGTGGCATCACACAGAGCTCCTATATTTTCTTCTCAGCAGCACCCATAGGACTTCTAGTGTGTTAGTGGCAGCAAACAGAGCTCCTATATTTTCTTCTCAGAAGCACCCATAGGACTTCTAGTGTGTTAGTGGCATCACACAGAGTTCCTATATTTTCATCTCAGAAGCAACCATAGGACTTCTAGTGTGTTAGTGGCATCACACAGAGCTCCTATATTTTCATCTCAGAAGCACCCATAGGACTTCTAGTGTGTTAGTGGCATCACACAGAGCTCCTATATTTTCTTCTCAGCAGCACCCATAGGACTTCTAGTGTGTTAGTGGCATCACACAGAGCTCCTATATTTTCATCTCAGAAGCACCCATAGGACTTCTAGTGTGTTAGTGGCATCACACAGAGCTCCTATATTTTCTTCTCAGCAGCACCCATAGGACTTCTAGTGTGTTAGTGGCAGCAAACAGAGCTCCTATATTTTCTTCTCAGCAGCACCCATAGGACTTCTAGTGTGTTAGTGGCATCACACAGAGCTCCTATATTTTCATCTCAGAAGCACCCATAGGACTTCTAGTGTGTTAGTGGCATCACACAGAGCTCCTATATTTTCTTCTCAGCAGCACCCATAGGACTTCTAGTGTGTTAGTGGCAGCAAACAGAGCTCCTATATTTTCTTCTCAGAAGCACCCATAGGACTTCTAGTGTGTTAGTGGCAGCAAACAGAGCTCCTATATTTTCTTCTCAGCAGCACCCATAGGACTTCTAGTGTGTTAGTGGCATCACACAGAGTTCCTATATTTTCATCTCAGAAGCACCCATAGGACTTCTAGTGTGTTAGTGGCATCACACAGAGCTCCTATATTTTCTTCTCAGCAGCACCCATAGGACTTCTAGTGTGTTAGTGGCATCACACAGAGCTCCTATATTTTCATCTCAGAAGCACCCATAGGACTTCTAGTGTGTTAGTGGCATCACACAGAGCTCCTATATTTTCATCTCAGAAGCACCCATAGGACTTCTAGTGTGTTAGTGGCATCACACAGAGCTCCTATATTTTCATCTCAGAAGCACCCATAGGACTTCTAGTGTGTTAGTGGCATCACACAGAGCTCCTATATTTTCTTCTCAGCAGCACCCATAGGACTTCTAGTGTGTTAGTGGCAGCAAACAGAGCTCCTATATTTTCTTCTCAGCAGCACCCATAGGACTTCTATTGTGTTAGTGGCATCACACAGAGCTCCTATAATTTCATCTCAGAAGCACCCATAGGACTTCTAGTGTGTTAGTGGCATCACACAGAGTTCCTATATTTTCATCTCAGAAGCACCCATAGGACTTCTAGTGTGTTAGTGGCATCACACAGAGCTCCTATATTTTCTTCTCAGCAGCACCCATAGGACTTCTAGTGTGTTAGTGGCATCACACAGAGCTCCTATATTTTCATCTCAGAAGCACCCATAGGACTTCTAGTGTGTTAGTGGCATCACACAGAGCTCCTATATTTTCTTCTCAGCAGCACCCATAGGACTTCTAGTGTGTTTGTGGCAGCAAACAGAGCTCCTATATTTTCTTCTCAGCAGCACCCATAGGACTTCTAGTGTGTTAGTGGCATCACACAGAGCTCCTATATTTTCTTCTCAGCAGCACCCATAGGACTTCTAGTGTGTTAGTGGCAGCAAACAGAGCTCCTATATTTTCTTCTCAGCAGCACCCATAGGACTTCTAGTGTGTTAGTGGCATCACACAGAGCTCCTATATTTTCATCTCAGAAGCACCCATA
Organism: Rana muscosa; assembly: GCA_029206835.1. Lineage (NCBI taxonomy): Eukaryota > Metazoa > Chordata > Amphibia > Anura > Ranidae > Rana > Rana muscosa. The sequence continues at coordinate 124,179,891 of CM055121.1, forward strand.
GGACTTCTAGTATGTTAGTGGCATCACACAGAGCTCCTATATTTTCTTCTCAGCAGCACCCATAGGACTTCTAGTGTGTTAGTGGCAGCAAACAGAGCTCCTATATTTTCTTCTCAGAAGCACCCATAGGACTTCTAGTGTGTTAGTGGCATCACACAGAGTTCCTATATTTTCATCTCAGAAGCACCCATAGGACTTCTAGTGTGTTAGTGGCATCACACAGAGCTCCTATATTTTCATCTCAGAAGCACCCATAGGACTTCTAGTGTGTTAGTGGCTTCACACATAGCTCCTATATTTTCTTCTCAGCAGCACCCATAGGACTACTAGTGTGTTAGTGGCAGCAAACAGAGCTCCTATATTTTCTTCTCAGCAGCACCCATAGGACTTCTAGTGTGTTAGTGGCATCACACAGAGCTCCTATATTTTCATCTCAGAAGCACCCATAGGACTTCTAGTGTGTTAGTGGCATCACACAGAGCTCCTATATTTTCATCTCAGAAGCACCCATAGGACTTCTAGTGTGTTAGTGGCATCACACAGAGCTCCTATATTTTCTTCTCAGCAGCACCCATAGGACTTCTAGTGTGTTAGTGGCAGCAAACAGAGCTCCTATATTTTCTTCTCAGCAGCACCCATAGGACTTCTAGTGTGTTAGTGGCATCACACAGAGCTCCTATATTTTCATCTCAGAAGCACTCATAGGACTTCTAGTGTGTTAGTGGCATCACACAGAGCTCCTATATTTTCATCTCAGAAGCACCCATAGGACTTCTAGTGTGTTAGTGGCATCACACAGAGCTCCTATATTTTCTTCTCAGCAGCACCCATAGGACTTCTAGTGTGTTAGTGGCAGCAAACAGAGCTCCTATATTTTCTTCTCAGCAGCACCCATAGGACTTCTATTGTGTTAGTGGCATCACACAGAGCTCCTATAATTTCATCTCAGAAGCACCCATAGGACTTCTAGTGTGTTAGTGGCATCACACAGAGCTCCTATATTTTCATCTCAGAAGCACCCATAGGACTTCTAGTGTGTTAGTGGCATCACACAGAGCTCCTATATTTTCTTCTCAGCAGCACCCATAGGACTTCTAGTGTGTTAGTGGCAGCAAACAGAGCTCCTATATTTTCTTCTCAGAAGCACCAATAGGACTTCTAGTGTGTTAGTGGCATCACACATAGCTCCTATATTTTCTTCTCAGCAGCACCCATAGGACTTCTAGTGTGTTAGTGGCAGCAAACAGAGCTCCTATATTTTCTTCTCAGCAGCACCCATAGGACTTCTAGTGTGTTAGTGGCATCACACAGAGCTCCTATATTTTCTTCTCAGAAGCACCCATAGGACTTCTAGTGTGTTAGTGGCATCACACAGAGTTCCTATATTTTCATCTCAGAAGCACCCATAGGACTTCTAGTGTGTTAGTGGCATCACACAGAGCTCCTATATTTTCTTCTCAGCAGCACCCATAGGACTTCTAGTGTGTTAGTGGCATCACACAGAGCTCCTATATTTTCATCTCAGAAGCACCAATAGGACTTCTAGTGTGTTAGTGGCAGCAAACAGAGCTCCTATATTTTCTTGTCAGCAGCACACATAGTACCTATAGTGTGTTAGTGTCAGCACCCATAGGACCTACAGTGTGTTGTGAGCACACATAGGAGTTCTATTTTTTATACTATATACACTACCGACTACAATGGCTGGAAGACCGCCAAGGAGAGGCAGAGCGTGCCGAGGCAAGAACACAGGGCAGGCAGGCTCTGTTTCTAGAGACAACAGTGCTGGCCGTGGACGAGGTCGTGCATCGTCATCAGCACGTGGCCATGGGACACGCTTGTCTTTGTTTTCGGCAGCTGGACATGTGGAGCCGCATCATGCCGAAGGCTTGGTAGAATGGATGACCAAGCCCTCCTCATCCTCCTCATCCTCTCTCACCCAGGCTCAGGGTACTGGCAGAGCAGCTGCCAACACGTACTCAATGGCATCATCAGCCACCCCTTCCCTAGACCCACCATGTCCTCCTGATGAGTCCCCCGAACTGTTTGAGCACAGTGTTGGGTACATGCTCCAGGAGGATGCCCAACGATTCGAAGGCTCGGATGATGATACCCAGCTTGAGGAAGTCAGTAGTGTGCGCGCAGAGAGAGGGGATGCTGAAGGACAGCAATCTGGCAGTAGTGTTCCACCAGCTGTGGCTTACTGCCAGGTTTGCTCTAGTGGTGAAGAGGGAGGGGATGATGAGGTCACTGACTCCACGTGGGTGCCTGAAGGGAGAGAGGAGGAGGAGGAGGAGGATGCAGCGTCACATGTCCAACGAGGCAGGATGCCCCCTGGAGGCCAGCTAGAGGCCAGCACAGCAACTGTACCACACCGCAGAGCTCCGCCTGTGCAGGGCGCTGCCTCTGCACGTTATCACAAAAGTTCTTTGGTGTGGGCCTTTTTTGAGACGAGTGCATCAGATCGCACCACTGCTATTTGCAATATTTGTCTCAAGCGTATCTCGCGTGGCCAAAACATCAGCCGCTTGGGCACCACAAGCATGAGCAGACATATGTCGACCTGCCATGCAGCTCGTTGGCAAGCACACATAAAAGACCCACACCAAAGAACAAAGCGGACCTCTCCTTGCTCCTCATCAGCTGGGATCTCCATCCCCACTATATCTTCAGTCCTCTCTGAAAGCTGCTCTGAGAGGACTGAAGGTGTAGAATTAGGTGTGTCACAACCAAGTACTTGCAGTACACCGACGTCCGATTGTAGCAGGTAAATTTCCCTGCCCCAGCTGCTGGACCGTCGAAAGAAGTATACTCCCAGCCATCCACATGCCCAGCGGTTGAATGCTAGCTTGGCTAAATTGCTAGCACTTCAACTGCTGCCTTTTCAGTTGATAGACTCGGCCCCCTTCCGTGAGTTTGTTCAATGTGCGGTTCCTCAGTGGCAGGTTCCCAAACACCACTTTTTCTCACGGAAGGCGATTCCGTCTCTCTACCGGCATGTGGAAGGCAATGTCCATGCCTCGCTGGACAGGGCGGTCAGCGGTAAGGTGCATATTACCGCTGACTCATGGTCCAGCAGGCATGGACAGGGACGTTATCTTTCTTTCACGGCCCATTGGGTCACTCTATTGGCAGCTGGGAGGGATGCAGGACAAGGTGCAGTAGTGTTGGAGGTTGTTCCGCCACCACGCCTCCAAAATGCTACTACTGGTTGTGACACACCTCTCTCCTCCACCCCCTCCTCTTCTTCTTCCTCCATGTCCTCTTCGAGTGCTCTGTCCTCGGAACCAGCGGTGCTCCGTAGGCGTACAAGGGGCTACGCGAGTACGCAGGCAAAAAGATGCCATGCCGTGCTTGCGCTGGTGTGTTTGGGGGACAGGAGCCACACTGGGCCAGAGCTTCTGGCAGCTCTGCAGGGGCAGGCCGAGAGGTGGTTGACGCCACGCCAGCTTAAGCCAGGAATGGTCGTTTCTGACAATGGCACCAACCTCCTCTCCGCCCTGCGACAGGGGCAGCTCACCCATGTGCCCTGTATGGCTCACGTCCTCAACCTGGTGGTGCAGCGGTTCTTGGGCAGGTTCCCAGGCTTACAGGATGTCCTGAGGCAGGCCAGGAAAGTCTGTGTGCATTTCCGCCGATCTTATAATGCCAGTGCTCGGCTGACTGAGCTGCAAAAGGAGCTGAACCTGCCCAAGAACCGCCTAATATGTGACATGCCCACCAGGTGGAACTCAACGTTGGCCATGCTGCAGCGACTGCACACGCAGCAGAGGGCCATCAATGAGTACCTTTGCGACTACGGCACCAGGACAGGGTCAGGGGAGCTTGGCTTTTTTTCCCCACGCCAGTGGAGCATGATCAGGGATGCATGCACTGTCCTCTCACCATTTGAGGAGGCCACGAGGATGGTGAGCAGTGACAGTGCATGCATCAGTGACACTGTACCTCTTGTCCACCTGTTGGAGCATACACTGCGTGGGATAATGGACAGGGCACTTGAGGCAGAACAGAGGCAGGAAGAGGAGGACTTCCTTGTCTCTCAAGGCCCCCTTTATCCAGACAATGTTCCTTCTGTCCCACCCATCACACAGGAAGAGGATGAGGATGAGGAGGAGGAGGAGGAGGAGGATTGTGTGAGCATGGAGGTGGAGCCTGGCACTCAGCATCAGCAGCAGCAGTCTTTTAGGGATGATGTACAGTCCCAACAAACCAGTGGACTTGTACGTGGCTGGGAGGAGGTGGCTGGCGATCATGTCATCCTCAGTGACCCAGAAGACTCCGGACCGAATGCCTCAGCTAACCTACGCTGCATGGCCTCCCTGATCCTGCAAAGCCTGCGGAAGGATCCTCGTGTTCTTCGGATCAAGGAGAGTGACCATTACTGGCTGGCCACTCTCCTTGATCCACGGTACAAGGGTAAGGTTGCGGACCTTATCTTGCCGTCGCGGAGGGAGCAGAGGATGAGACATCTCAGGGAGGCCTTGCAGAAAGGTCTGTGCAACGCGTTACCAGAAACTGGGAGGTTACAAACTCCTGGTCCTGGACGACGAGTTGCTGAGGCTTCGGTCAGTAGCAGAAGGAGCGGTGGGGAAGGTGGACGTCTGACCGATGCGTTCAGACAATTTTTTAGTCCGCAGCCCCAAGGTATGATCGGTTCCAGCAACCATCGCCAGCGTCTGATATACATGGTGCAGGAATACCTAGGGGCAAGGTCAGACTTGGACACCTTTCCCACCGAAAATCCTCTGGCTTACTGGGTCCTGAGGATGGATCACTGGCCAGAGCTTGCACAGTATGCAATTGAGCTACTGGCCTGTCCTGCATCCAGCGTTCTTTCCGAACGCACATTCAGTGCTGCTGGAGGATTTGTCACCGATCATAGGGTGCGCCTGTCCACCGACTCAGTTGATCGACTGACCTTCATAAAAATGAATCAGTCTTGGATCACCACCAGCTACCAGACACCTGAAGCGGATATAACGGAATAATTTATAATGTCACATCCCTTCAAGACTGCCTATGCTGATGCTGAGTGACTGTCCTGTTATGTTCACTGACTATCCTCTTCCTCCTCCTCAATGATCCATGCCACCACACCAGTGCCTAAGGCACAATTTTTCAGCCCCTGTATAACAGGGGCGTGTAATTCAATTTTTTTAAAAAGATGCTTCGCAACAGGTGTGACTGCTGTGCTCAGAGTACAGTATCTGTGAGGGGTTGCAGTGTTGTGGCACCAGCACCAGTGCCTAAGGCACAATTTTTCAGCCCCTGTTGGGGCGTGTAATTACAATTTTTAGGCAATGCTTTGCAACAGGTCTCATTGCTGTGCTCAGAGTACAGTATCTGTGAGGGGTTGCAGTGTTGTGGCACCAGCACCAGTGCCTAAGGCACAATTTTTCAGCCCCTGTATAACAGGGGCGTGTAATTACAATTTTTTAAAAAGATGCTTCGCAACAGGTGTGACTGCTGTGCTCCAAGTACAGTATCTGTGAGGGGTTGCAGTGTTGTGGCACCAGCACCAGTGCCTAAGGCACAATTTTTCAGCCCCTGTTGGGGCGTGTAATTACAATTTTTAGGCAATGCTTTGCAACAGGTCTCATTGCTGTGCTCAGAGTACAGTATCTGTGAGGGGTTGCAGTGTTGTGGCACCAGCACCAGTGCCTAAGGCACAATTTTTCAGCCCCTGTATAACAGGGGCGTGTAATTACAATTTTTTAAAAAGATGCTTCGCAACAGGTGTGACTGCTGTGCTCCAAGTACAGTATCTGTGAGGGGTTGCAGTGTTGTGGCACCAGCACCAATGCCTAAGGCACAATTTTTCAGCCCCTGTTTAACAGGGGCGTGTAATTACAAATCTTGATCTAATAGTTCACAGCAGGGCCCATTCCTGCGCCCACCAAGAGTAACTATGAGGGCCTACAGTCTTGTGGCAACACCGTCCACCACCACCACCACCACCAAAGGCCCAATTTTTCTGCCCTGTTCAACAGGTGCATGCAATTACAAATCTTGATCTAATAACTCACAGCAGGGCCCATTCCTGCACCCACCAAGAGTAACTGTGAGGGCTTACAGTCTTGTGGCAACACCGTCCACCACCACCACCACCAAAGGCCCAATTTTTCTGCCCTGTTCAACAGGTGCATGCAATTACAAATCTTGATCTAATAACTCACAGCAGGGCCCATTCCTGCACCCACCAAGAGTAACTGTGAGGGCTTACAGTCTTGTGGCAACACCGTCCACCACCACCACCACCACCAAAGGCCCAATTTTTCTGCCCTGTTCAACAGGTGCATGCAATTACAAATCTTGATCTAATAACTCACAGCAGGGCCCATTCCTGCACCCACCAAGAGTAACTGTGAGGGCTTACAGTCTTGTGGCAACACCGTCCACCACCACCACCACCACCACCACCACCACCAAAGGCCCAATTTTTCTGCCCGGTTCAACAGGTGCATGCAAGTACAAATCTTGATCTATTAACTCACAGCAGGGCCCATTCCTGTGCCCACCAGTCTTGTGGCTACACCAACATCTAATAGGGCAAATTTCTGCAGAGTATATACGGCAGGCCCCTACTTTCAAACATCCAACTTACAAACGACTCCTACTTGCAAACGGCAAGAGAAAACAGGAAGTGAGAGGAAATCTACCCCTAGGAAGGGAAATTCTATCCTGTTAGATTTAATTTGGGAAAAAGGTATCTCCTCTCTACTGATGCTTTATCACCAATCCTTGTTTCAATTAAAACCCCACTTTTCCAAAAACATTTGTCATTGGGACGGAAAGTGAGGTGACATGTTCTGAACAGATGTGCAAAGACAGCAAATGTTACAGGGGTGATAACCCCTCCCTATGTTCTCCAAAAAGCTTAAAAATTTATTTTTTTGGGATGGAGCTACACTTCATAATGTACCTGTTCAGATTCTACTTAAGAACAAACCTACAGTCCGTGTCTTGTTTGCACCACCTATATACTGCTGTTCAGAGTATATAGGGTTGTAGGTATAGGGTTTTATTTTGGGTGCGGGGTCCCCCTTAATATCCATACAAGACCCAAAGGGGCTGGGGTGGGGGGGGGGTGATGGGGTAGCCATGCCATTTTTCTCAAGGATTTTCAGCCATATGGCGGCCAGGACAAGACATGACATTAAAGCCGCAAGTGGTTTTAAATGGCTTCTTTTTTTCCTTTACAAATGTCATTTTGTGCAAGGACAGTTCTAAACACGGGAAACACATGCCACTTCACAGGCATACTTTAGACACCCCCCAGGTACCATATTTAAAGGAAAATTTCACTTTTTTTTTTCACTTTATGCATCATTAAAATGACTGCTCCCGAAAAAACTTTAGTTTTTAAAATTTCTTTTTGCATTGATATATGTCCCCTGGGGCAGGACCCGGGTCCCCAAACCTGTTTTATGACATTAACATGCATATTGGTCGTTGTAATTAGCAATTTTGATTTCAAACGTTCGCGTCCATTATAACGAATAGGGTTAGAAAATTCACGCGAACTTTCGGTCCGTTCGAAGGTTCTGGTGCGAACCGAACCCGGGGGTGTTCGGCTCATCCCTACTGCAAAGAATACCTCTGCATCAATGGCTGCTATGGGGATAAAAGGAGAGAAAGTCATGGTGTAGCCTCCATCCTCCCCTGACCTCAATCCTATTGAGAACCTTTGGGGCATCCTCAAGCAAAAGATCTATGAGGGTGGGAGGCAGTTTACATCCAAACAGCAGCTCTGGGAGGCTATTCTGACATCTTGCAAACAAATTCAAGCAGAAACTGTCCAAAAACTCACAAGTTCAATGGATGCAAGACTTGCTAAGCTGCTATAAAATAAGGAGTCCTATGTTAAAATGTAACGTGACCTGTTAACATTTTTAAAAAGTTAAAATGTTGTTCAAAGTTTGATTGAAATAGCTTTTGATTTCAGTAAATATGCTGCAAAACAAAACAAATGACAATTTTCAGTTCTTTACAACTTATAAAGTGTTTTGAAACTTACTGTGCATAATAATTTGGAACAGTGCATTGTAAGTTTTTTATTTAAAAAAAAAAAAACTGTTATCATTAGGAGGTTTGTTCAATAAAACTTGAATTGTACTCTTAATAGTTGATAACATGAGAATTTGTTGTTTACATCAATAATTTAGGTAAATGATAAAAATATCATTGGCATATTAATTTGGAGCAAGGTGTACACTGACACAGTACACATAGGCACACTTGTCACCCCCTGATCTCCCCCCAGTTAACCCCTTCACTCCCTGTCACTGTGTCACCCAGTGCAGTGTTCATATTTTTTTTGATCACTGTACTGGTGTCATTTGTGACAATAACCAGTGCTAGGGTACTTAGTGGTAGGCCCAGATAGGTCTAGGGACCCCCCTAATAAAGGTTTAACCCCTTGATCACCCACTGTCACCAGTGATCACCATATTAGTGTCATGGGAGACGGTGGTTAGTTAGTTATTTTTTTATAGCATCAGGGCACCCACCGTATATTACCTAAATAAAGGTTTAACCCCTTGATCACCCGGCGGGTGATATCAGTTAGGTTTTAGTGTCAGTTAGGGTCTGCGTCACCCCAGGCAGCATCAGATTAGTGCCAGTAGTGCTAACACCCACGCACGCATCATACACCTCACGTAGTAGTATTGTGTCTGAACGGATCAATATCTTTGATCTGATCAGAACTATATTAGCGTCCCCAATAGTTTAGGGTTCCCAAAAATGCAGGGTTAGCAGGATCAGCCCAGAAACCTGCTAGAACCTGCGTTCAGCCCCTCCGCCTAGCCCAGCCCAGCCCTCCCATGTGCAGTATCAATCGATCACTGTCACTTACAAAACACTAAACACATAACTGCAGCATTCGCAGAGTCAGGCCTGATCCCTGCGAACGTTAAGTTTTTTTGGTAGCGTTTAAAGCAGTTGCTGACAGTCAGGTGCTCTTTTTTCCTGTGAGTCTCACTAGTGTGTTAGTAAATTTAGGGGCCAAAATGTCCAACCGAAGGTACACTAGTGAAGAGGCCTGCACGTTTCTGAGCCTGACAGGTGAGAGTGAAGAGAAAGTCACCCACCTGTCTGATTCTGGCTCAGAATACGAACCAGTAGACAGCAGCGGCACCCTGACAGATAGCTCTGACAACGGAGTAGTGGTCCCTGCCAAGGTCAGGCATACCCGTCCCTGTTCTTCTGCTGTTGTTGAGGTGCAAGAACCGCAGGGCTCTCGTATGGAGCAGAGAGACAGTACTAGTGCCGCTCATCCTTCTGGTGAACTGGCAAGCACCAGAGGCCTAGTACATCCTGGTTGTGCATCCAGTACTGCAGTAACACTTGGTGACGTGGCAAGTCCCATAAGTGCAGTTCAAGCCGGTGAGGTGGCTAGCACAAGTAGAGTCCCACAGCCACCAAGAAGACAAAGACAGGCCCGTCGAGCCCACAGTGCCCTTCCTGCTTCATTTGCCAATCCGAATTGGGAGCCCACCACTTCTGCAGCACCTTTACTTCCCCTATTCACTGGCCAACCCCGGAATTCAGGTGGAAACAGTTGATTTTACGTCACTTGACTTTTATTTACTGTTTTTCACTGAAGATCTCTATAGATCTGTTGTGGACCAAAGCAATTTGTATGCTGATCAATTCATCGCCACTAATCCCCAGTTGACCCTTGCTAGAGATTGGAAACCTATTAAGACTTTCCTGGGCCTATCCCTCCTCATGGGCATAGTTAAAAAAAGTGAGTTGCGGTCATATTGGTCATATTGGTCCACTGACCCAATTCACCAGATGCCGTGTTCTCTGCCTCCATGACCAATGACAATGAGCGCTGTCGTCCTCGGGGTGACCCTGGATACGATCAGCTCCACAAAATTCGGGCCCTGGTAAACCACTTCAACCAGCAGTTTGCAGCCTTGTTTACTCCTGATCAAGCTGTCTGCGTTGATGAGTCCCTAAATACGTTTTCTGGCCGCTTGTCTATTAAACAGTATCTTCCCAGCAAGCGTGCCAGATATGGGGTCAAGATGTATAGGCTCTGTGACAGGGCAACAGGCGATACACTTTTATTTATATGGTTTACGAGGGAAAAGATAGTCACGTGGAGCCCGAGAACTGCCCAGTCTACATAGGGAGCGTTGGTAAGATTGTGTGGGACTTGTATGTGGACAATTATTACACAAGTGTGCCACTTTTTAGTCACCTTTTTGATTGTGGAATTGGCGCATGTGGCACCGTGCGATCTAATCCCCAGGGCTTCCCCCAACGGCTTGTAGTGTCCCAACTAAAGATGGGGGAGAGAGCCTGCTTGAAATGTAATAATTTGTTAGCAGTGAAGTGGAGGGATTCACGGAATGTTTTCGCTTTGTCCTCCCTTCACGTAGATACGACGGTCCAAATTCCTACGGCGACTGGTGTTATGGAGAAACCCCTCTGTGTCCACGAATACAACCTTAACATGGGAGGGGTGAACCTCAATGACCAGTTGTTGGCGCCGTACCTGATTGCCCGTAAGACCAGACGCTGGTATAAAAAAGTGTCTGTATATTTATTCCAATTGACTCTGCTGAATGCTTATGTGCTATACAAAGCTTCAGGACAAACTGGATCCTTACTTAATTTCCAGGAAGAGATCATCACAGCCCTTTTGTTTCCAGACAGTGCTGTGGCCCAACTTCCCAACGCAAATGCAGTGAGCCGGCTGCATGAGAGGCATTTTTCGTATGTCCTCCCTGGTACCTCTGCCCAAAGAACACCCCAAAGAAGATGTTGTGTCTGCAGAAAACGCGGATTTAGGCATGACACCCGCTTTTATTGTCTCTCCTGTCCTGACCAACCTGATCTCTGCATCCGTGACTGTTTCAAACGCTACCACACACTAGTGCAGTATTAGCGTAGGGTACAGCACTACAAAGTCCTAGGGCACACTTACACAGAGTTTCAAAAGATGAAATGGCCATCACATTTTGAGAGACCCTAATCTGTAACGTTTACAGTTTACAGTTTATATAAAAGTGCAAAAAAAACACACAAAAACACAAAAAATTCAAAATTAAATAAAAAAATAGTTGTGGTTTTATTTTTCTTCTCTCTCTATTGTTCTCTCTCTTAAGTTCATTCTCTTTTGTCCGCTCTATTGTTCGCTCTCTATTGTTCTATATCTATTGTTCTCTCACAAAAAAAAATAAAAAAAATGTGGTTTTATTTTTCTTCTCTCTCTATTGTTCTCTCTCTTATGTTCGCTCTCTATTGTCCGCTCTATTGTTCGCTCTCTATTGTTCGATATCTATTGTTCTCTCTCTATTGGTACTGTATTTTAGAACTGATAATATTAAATTTTTACTATGTTTTATTGTATTTGCTTTGCAGGTATGGTCTCACTGTTAAACTGTAATGTTACTTTGTTTTATTGTTAACCATCATTTTCTTATCAGGTACGCCATTCAGCTGCAGCACGAGTTTATTTATTCTGACAGCAACAGCATTTGCTCTCACGACATGTAAAGCCGTGACTCCAGCGCTGTAGAAGGTGAATTCACCACCACAGCCAAAAAAATAGCATATATGCCGGAGTATGGGGGCAGGGGTGGAGGAGCCATTTGCTCCTAACATTAGGGGCGGATTGCCCCCATGTTTCGGCATATATTTTTTAGGCACAGATTGCATTCAAAAATGTTTTTTTTTACTATGTTTTATTGTATTTGCTTTGCAGGTATGGTATGTCTTACTGTTATACTGTAATGTTACTTTGTTTTATTGTTAACCATCATTTGCTTAGCAGGTACGCCATTCAGCTGCAGCACTGATTTATATATCTTGACAGCAACAGCGTTTGCTCTCACGATACGTAAATCAGCGACTCCAGCTCTGTAGGAGTTGATTTTACCACCACAGTTAAAAAATAAATGGTGCGTGTATGCCTATCATTAGAAGTGGGTGGATGAAGGGCGGTATTCTAATGGTGGGCATACCCACCGATCAATCTCTTTTTTTTCATGCAGCCCACAGGCTGCATGTAAAAAAGAACATAACCATATATGCCCAACAATGACCAGCAACGTACTGGTATGTTGCTGGACTTTGAGTGGTTATACCAGAATAATACCTGCAGGTTTAGGTATCATCTTGGTATTATTATTTTCAGTCAGCGGTCGGCTTTCATTTCAAAGCAATCCTAGTGGCTAATTAGCCTCTAGACTGCTTTTACAAGCAGTGGGAGGGAACGTCCCCCCACCATCTTCCATGGTTTTCTAGGGCTCTCCTGTCCCAACAGGGAACCCGAGAACGCAGCCGGTGGTTCCGCCAGCTGACCATGGAGCTGATCAGAGATCAGAATGGCTCCAATCATCTCTATGGCCTAAGAAACCGGAAGCTACGAGCATTTCATGACTGGTTTCGCCAGATATAAACAGCGCCATTGGGAAATTGGGAAAGCATTTTATTACACCGATCTTGGTGTGGTCAGATGCTTTGAGGGCTAAAGATCTAGGATCTAATTAAAAAAGAGTACCTGTCACTACCTATTGCTATCATAGGGGATATTTACATTCCCTGAGAAAACAATAAAAATGATTAAAAAAATAAATAAAAATGAAAGAAACAGTTTAAAAATAAAATAAAAAAAGCTAAATAAATAATAATAATAATGAAAAAAAAAGCACCCCTGTCCCCCCGTGCTCACGCGCAAAGGCGAACGCAAGCATCGGTCTAGTGTCATATGTTAACAGCAATTGCACCATGCATGTGAGGTATTACCGCAAAGGTCAGATCAAGGGCAGTAATTTTAGCAGGAGACCTCCTCTGTAAATCTAAAGTGTTAACCTGCAAATCTTTTTAAAGGCTTTTAAAAATGTGTGTAGTTTGTCACCACTGTACGTTTGTGTGCAATTATAAAGCATGTTGTGTTTGTTATCCATGTACTCGGCATAAGATCATCTTTTTTATTTCATCAAACATTTGGACAATATAGTGTGTTTTAGTGCATTCAAATTAAAAGTGTTTTTTTTCTCCAAAAAGTTGCGTTTGAAAAATCGCTGCACAAATACTGTGTGAAAAAAATGCAACACCCACCATTTTAATCAGTAAGGCCTTTGCTTTAAAATATATATAATTTTTGGGGGTTCAACGTAATTTTCTAGCAAAAAAAATATATTTTTTCATGTAAACAAAAAGTGTCAGAAAGGGCTTGTCTTCAAGTTGTTAGAAGAGTGGGTGATGTTGACATAAGCTTCTTATGTTGTGCGTAAAACGCCAGGACAGTTCAGAAACCCCCCCAAATGACAGCTTTTTGTAAAGTAGACACCCCAAGCTATTTGCTGATAGTCATGTTGAGTCCATGGAATATTTTATATTTTGTCACAAGTTTCGGGAGAATGACAAACTTTTTTTTTTTTTTTTTTGCAAAAAGTTGTCAATAAATGATATATTGCTCAAACATGGCATGGTTATATGTGGAAATACTCCAAAATACATTCCGCTGCTTCTCCTGAGTATGGGATACCACATGTGTGGGACTTTTTGGCAGCCCAGCCATGTACAGGACCCCGAAAACCAATTACCATCTTCAGGCTTTCTAAGATTGAAAAATGCCTTCAAACTTACTATGTGGCCTCACAGCTGGCCCATGCACACTGGTGGCTCTACCCCGAGGAGAACAATGCGGCAAAAGCATTGGAGGCAGCTATCCTTAGTTCCTATGAATCTCTCCAAAATCGAATACATTGTCTCTCCACTGGGGGAAGAGAGGGTACGAAAGTTCTCTCTATGACCATACGGATATTCAAACTTTCGAAACTACTGCTGTCCAGTACGCATAAAACATATTCCCCTAATGCCCCCTTATGGGGTAACCTGGGTCTACCAGAATTCTTCCGTAGAACAGATGGTGGGTTCTGGTTCAATCGGGGAGTTAGATTGATTTCCCACCTATTTGCAGTGAATGGCTTTCGATCCTTTGACGAATTTCGCAGTGACTATGGCCTTCCTCCTACGGCTTATTTCCGATATCTGCAGATACGCCGTACCGCTGTGACACAGTTTGGCCTTCGAAACATAGATATCCAACCCTCCCCACTCGAACGCTTATTGACTGACCCATCTCACACTAAACTTGTATCCACGTACTACAAAAATCTCCTTCAAACTACGACAACTATGATTAGCATCACCAAAAATAAATGGTGCTCTGACATACCAGAACTGACGGAAGATATTTGTCAGGTAGTGCTTCCCCTCCATCGTCCATTATCTCTTCCCGGGATAAGGTCATTCAAACCAAATTATTATACAGGTCTCACTTTACCCCTTGTTTACTCTATAGATTAAAGAGACTGCCCTCTGCAATATATTCCCGAAGTGGCATGGCTGATGGTACATTTTTTCACTTAATGTGGAAATGCCCGCCGATTAGGAAATTCTGGTCGGGGGTCACGGCCCTTATCAGCTCCCTCACTCAGTTTCCTAACATTTGTAAAAAAAATGTGTTTGTTTTTTGTGGAAAAAGTGCTTTGCATGGCGCAAGAAAGGTCTAACGTCCAATACTACGGTGTTCGGGTGTCATTCTACCCCGATTTTTCGGCAGAAGTGCAACAACAACGCTGTAGGTTTTTTGATGTCAGACAACGGCTGCAGCGTTTTGGACTGCCCTATGCTATGTTATATCCGTCCCGTTTGCAAGTCACTGCTGAGGGCCGGGCGCACTTCTTCGTTACCGCACCTAAGGCAGTGGCCACGCTGGATATCATGAGCCTGCACTGCGGCAAAGGCCCAGAAATTAACATGAACATTGAGCCGTTGCTCCCAATTTTACATCCATGTAGATCCGCATGCATGTCCCTGAGCTCACACTGTGTGCGTTCAGGGTCATGTATCCACACAGATGTCAGATTGAGAACAGCAGCTATGCCTGTGCAGCCGTAGCATCCCAATTTACATAAATGGGACTGCCTGCACAGGGATGCACAAAACATATGACCCCCCATGGGTGTACACTTTAGTACGCCACATTTAAACAATGCTTTAATACTAATTTAGCAGTAGTTCTGTAAGTTACATTGTGTTTATGTGCAATATTAATGATTTTAGTGTATTTTTTTTGAAAATAGCGATATGATGAACATTTGTGCAATTATTGCGGGGCCCAAAAAATCTGTGACACTTTTTTTTATTCTACAGGTCAGCTTTTAGAAAATGTCTAATTTGAGTGGTCTTTTCAAGCTTTAACTGAATATTGATAGCCTCCTGATTTTTAGAGTAAATTGTTATTTACAGTTTTGCATACCTTCAGTTTTCACCCTTTCACAAAAAGGTGCAATTTAAAATGTACAAATATTTCTTATTTATTAACTCAATACAGTTTTAACTTTTATATTTACTAAGAATTTAGCAGAAATCTTTTACATTTTGCCATGTATGAATCCACTATTAATGATTTTAGTGTATTTTTAGCGAAAATATTGCTTTGGTAAACATTTGGGCAAATATCGTGGGGCCTTAAAAATCAATAGCACCTTATTTTTACTCTACTGGTTTGGTGGGTCTTGACAAATTCTGAAAGCTGTAAGTGAAAATTAAAACCTCCAGATTTTTTGAGAAATTTTTGGGTACGTTCAATTTTCACAATTTAGCAAAAAGGCGCAATTTAGGATTTACAAATATTTGTTATTTATTAACTCCATACAGGTTAAGCTTTTATATTTAGCAGGAATTTTGTAAAATTAGCTGTGTTTTTATCTGCTAATAATGCGACTATACTGGTTTGATAAACATTTGCGCAAATACAGCAGGGTCTAAAATATCAGTGGCACCTTCTTTTTATTCTAGAGGTCATATTCTTTCAGATAATATATGGTTTTGGGGGTCTTACACAAATTCTGAAAGCTGTAAGGGAAAAATTAAACCTTTCGATTTTAAGAGAAATTTGGATATAATTTTTTTCCGTACGTTCGATTTTCATCATTTAAAAAAAATGGTTTTAGTGTATTTTTTACAAATATATTGGTTTGATAAACAATTGCACAAATACCGCAGGGTCTAAAAAAAATCAGTAGCACCTTCTTTTTATTCTACTGATCATGTGCTTTCAGAAAATATATGGTTTGGGGAGTCTTTTACAAACTCTGAAAGCTATAAGTGAAAAATGGAGTGTACAAAATGGAGCACAGGGTCTGGCAGCGAAAGAGTTAAAGCATTATATGCAAATCTATGCATTAAGATAAAAAACATTCTGTGTGCAGCAGGCACCCCAGCACTCCCTAATACTTACCTGAGCCTCAGCTCTAGCAATGTCCACGAGTTTCTCAGCCGTCCGGGACTCTCCTCCAGATTTGCTGAGACACAGCAACAGCGTGATTGGCTCCCGCTGCTGTTAGTTAGCTAATCAGGAGAAAGAGGGGGCGGGGCCGAAACGAAAAGGCTTTGTGTCTAAATTGACACAGGGAGCTGTGACATGGCGCGGGTGCCCCCATAGCAAGCTGCTTGTTGTGGGGACACTCGACAGGAGGGAGGAGCCTAGGGAGCCAAAAAGGGACCCAAGAAGAGGAGGATCTGTGCTGCAAAAACAACTGTACAGAGCAGGTAAGTAAAACATGTTTGTTATTTTTAGAGAAAAAAAGACAAGACTTTACAATCACTTTAATGCATTTTATGCATTAAGGCAAAAAAAAATTCTAGGTGCAGCTCCCCCCATCTCAATCCAGCAATGTGCATGAGAGCAGCGGCAATCATGGGTCTTTCTCTCCTCATCTGCTCAGACAACAGTAGTTGTACTGCCAATCACAGCCAGTGAGCCAATGAGGAAAGAGAGCGGCCGGCATGGCCGAACAGCACTCTGTGTGTGAATGGACACACAGAGGGCAGCTCAGGAAATGCCTAGTCGAGTGCCCCATAGCAAAAGGCTTTCTATGGGGGCACTTGACAGGGGGAGGAGCCAGGACCGTTGGCAGAGGACCGAAAAAGAAGAAGGCTGCTCTGTGCAAAACCAGGTATGGATAACATGTTTTTTTTTTTTTGTTTTGTTTTGTTTTTATTCTTTCCTTTAGAATCACTTTAATTATTATGGGTGCATTTACTATTTTATTTGCAAAAGCTGGACTTAGCCTTTAAGCAGAGTCCATCCTGCACACTTCTGCCACATAAGAAAAAATTGCATCATCCTTTTCTTCTATTGTCACAGCAAAAGATAAAGCCCTTGAATCTCATTCAGTGAATGGAAGAGTAGTAGCTCAAATGACTAAATGAGACTTTGCACGGCTTCCGTAGACTCTGACCGGAGTGCTGATTATGTAGATAATCCAGGATCAGAACAAGTTTCAGCAGCTGTCAAGATGTGTTCTCTTGTTATGATCGCAGCTTGTTTCTGGGCTCATGTATAAACTTACTCTTCTAAATCGCACTTTATAGATACATTCAGCAGTTTCTTGGTGATGAAAACTAGCAGAGACAATTTATCAACTTCGGCTTCTAAAGCTACAGCGATGCCTGAGACTGTGGGATCCTTGATGGGAACTTTCTGCTCTGTAAGTTGAAATTTTTCACAGTGGCTGTGTGCCAGCATTCCTATTTATTCAGGTCACGATGCTGTTGCTCACCATGAACTCAAATCCTCTTTAGGCTCCATGCACACTGGCTTAAAAAATCATTGCTTCTACAGGAGTGTTGTGTTCTGCCTGTAGAAGCTGCTCAATGTTATCCTATGTGTCCATGCACATTAGGATGTTTAGAGGCAGAAGAAAAAACCTTCTGGATCGCATTTCTGATTGAAGCATACTGGCAGGAAAAAACGTAAAACCCTCCTAAACTCGTCTAAACTTTGAACAAAAAATGCTCTATATGAGAACAGATGTTTTTTTTTTTAAGCCCAGTGTGCATGGAGCCTTATGGTGGCCATACACTAGATGAAAAATAGTTAGAAAACCTGTCATTTTGGACAGTTCGTTCATTTATCGTCCAGTAAAGTCGAAAATCGGTTGTGATGTTTTTGAGCCGAAAAATCAAAGGAAAAGTTTGGAAAACTTTGACCGAATGGACAATAAATTGAAAGGTTAATGTGTTTCTCGCCCAAACAGTTTGCACTAGGCATATTTGACAATACAAACAAAATTAATTTATGTCTGTTGAACGATTTATCGATCAAATTAGATGAACTGCACATACTATGTTTACCATTCTTCCAATATAAGCATTATTTGACACATGTTGTATGATAACCTCTTGTTTGTACAAATTATCTAGAAAACTATAAAAATTATGGAGAAAAAAATTATAGTTTGCGCTCACGTGTGTTCGTTTTTCGAAAACTCGTTCGAACGATTTTTCGTCAGGTGTATGGCTAGCATTACAGTCAAGCTTGGAAAAAGGGTTAACACAGCTAAAAGCTTTAGTTAGGGAAGGAATTTGTATGGAAAGCTCTTCACTTATGTTGAGAAATGTCACTGCCTTGTGCAGATCTCCTTACCTGCAAAGAAAAAATAGCATATCATTTAGGAATTTGCGTATTGAGTTACTGTGACCATTATCCAGAATTTATCAGCCGTTTAGACTGGGTTGCAAAACAGTAGCTAGACATTGACTTGTGTGCATGGACTTTGACACCTATGACAAGAAAGCAAAAAAAAAAAGTATACGGTATAAAAATCTTTTAATATATGATCACATTATGAACTACTAGGAAATGCAAATGACATCCTAAATGTTTTGTACACCAGTAATGTATGTCTGATTAACACAGTTATTTATCTAGAGTGACTTTACAGTGTCTATGTTTGTTTTTTTATTTTACAGCAGTGGAGTTGCTTAGTGATTAGTGAAGAGATCCCTTGAGTCTGTTATGCCACGTACACACGACCGCTTTTCTCGACGAGAAAAACTGCATTTTTTTTTTTCGCCGATAAAAACGATCGTCTGTGGGCTTTATGTCGTTTTTCTCGTTGAGAAAAACGGCATAAAAAACGACGAGAAAAATTAGAACATGTTCTAAATTTTCTCATCGTTTTTTCCAGCATTTTTTTCCGCGGCAGTTTTCCCATAGGGAGACACTGCCGCGGAGCCCACAGACGGTCGTTTTTCTCGTCAAGAGAAAAAATGACGGGAAAAACGACCGTGTGTAGGGAACCAAGTGGTTCCCTCGTTTTTCCTGTCATTATTCACGGCGGTTTTTTAACCGCCGTGAATAATGATCGTGTGTACGCGGCATCAGATTCAGATGTTTGTTTCACTCTGCACAATAGTCTATAGAGATTGTAAATTTTATACTGTTTATTTAGAATTTGGTAAGTCATTTCAGAAATCAAATGCACAGAGGTTTATAAAATAATTTCACCTAAATAGATCTTTTAATTTTGCTTACATATATTCTTCAGTCCGTTCGTAAATTCATTAAAGGGCTAATCAAGAACCAGCTCAGTACTTTCACAGTGCCCCAAAAATTAGTAGTGGTAGCAGCACGAGGGGCTACCAGATGGGTGCAATGGAGGTTCCAACCCAACATACCACTAGTTTTCATATTACTACTGAGCTGACAATATCTCTCTCTTTTCATGTTTCCATGCTTTATGTCCCCCTACCAAGGGAGTGTCCGCTCAACAATTCAACGTGGGAGCTGGAATACCCAGATGGAGAGGAGTGGTGCCATAAGTGTTTGTTTCACTAGCACGCTCAGAGCTCTATTTATTGACACACTCTTCCAAGCCAGTCAAGAGGAAGATAGCATCAAGAAAAAGAAAAAAAAATGGAATGCTTAAAGGAGAAGTATAGCCAAAGCTATTTTGGCTATACTTCTGGGGATCACAGGAGTGCATTTTATTCTGCAGTTACATGCGACTTTATCAAAGGGGCCGCTCTGGGAGGTGAGTACATAGTGTGACTGGTGGAGGGTCCATGTGGTGTTAAGTCACTCATTTGTTATCATTCACCGTTGGATTGTGTGTGGACAGCATTGGTTCACAGAAGATCTCACTGGATTAATGGACTTTGCCTGATATATATGTAGCGGGGTCTTTAAATTTAGGGGAATGTTTGAGTGGTAGTTGTGCTCAAACACACTATTTGATAGGGCTCTGTAAAACCATTTTTATACTACAGGTGGGATACTGGTGTATAGTTCCCTGTAGCCTGTTGATGGCGCTGCCATCGGAGGCTAGGGTTGAACCGCTAGTACAGTGCTGTGCCTTGGATGTCCCCTCTCGGTGGTGGTATGGTGGGCGTGTTGGCCTGCTGTGCATGCCGGGAGAGGATATAAAAGGGGCAGACCCTGTCTGTAAGGGGTGAGTTCCCGGGGGTCTGACCCCGGGAGTGTGTTGTTCAGTTTGTGGTCACCCCAGACACCTTTAGCCCTGGGGTGGAGTTCCAGGCTCGGTACACTGGCGGATCAGTCCCAGGCACCTTTAGCCCTGGGGTTGCAACTGAATGCCTTGGGTCCAGCACCTTCGGCTGGAGCCCACGGAGGGAGGAGGAATCCCAGGGTGCTGCCTTGCGAGGAGACCCGTATCTGGAAGAGGAGGCCGGGGGAGGACTGTTCCAAGGGACTGGTGAGAGATCACAGTGAAGGAAGGGGCCCGGTAACTCTCTGGAGGGATGCCATCTTCCTGATAGGGGCCTAATACCGCAACCAAAGTTTACCAGGTCTGTGGCAGAGACCTAACGTTCACCAGGTCTGTGGCAGAGACCCAACGTTCACCAGATCTGTGGCAGAGTTTGTGCAGAGACTGTGTGTAATTAATTCGAGCATCATTCCGGCTGCTAGGATCCACTCTAATGGGAGACTATCTGGATGAGCTGAGACTGCCTGAAGATATGGGTAGTGAATATGTATTCGCTTGTGCCTGGACCTACTCCAACACCTCTTGCTGTCCTGTTCTCCATCCATCCTTTCCTATTTAATGACTATGCAAATGAGAAAAATAAACTCTACGTTGGAGTTGCAATTGGTGTGGACCTGGGAGTTATTGGGGAATAGAGACTTGTCTTTATTGCAGTGAAGACGGGAACCATTCTCTGGAGAACCTAGCCATAGAGACCCAGGTACATTACACCGATCAACCTCCTCACACAGGATGGTACGGGTATGTAGCATTGGTGTGCCCCTTTTCCTACAAGTGAGCCAAAAGTAGGGAAAAGGGGTCTGGTGGCTACATATATAGAGTGGAACCTTGGATTACAAGCATAATCCGTTCCAGGAGAATGCTTGTAATCCAAAGCACTTGCATATCAAAGCGAGTTTTCCCACAGAAGTCAATGGAAACTAAAATAATTTGTTCCACATTGACTTCTATGGCATGCAATGCTGCATGTGGCCAGAGGTAAGGGGCGCCGAAAAGACTCAGAAATACTAAGAGATCGTTTGGCTGCATTCGAAAACCCTCGCAAAGGCTCGGAAAGACTCGGGAACGCAGTGTTTGCGAGTCTTTCCGAACAGCTCCGATCGGCTTCGGCGCACCCACACCTCAGGCCAAACGCAGTACTACACACCGTTGTGGCTTGAATCCTGCTCGTTTTGCGTCAGGATTTTTAAAAATACAGTGCTCCTATTGCGAAATGCTCGTTACTCGCAATCCGAGGTTCCACTGTATCACTTTTATTGCCACATATATATAATATATTTTTGATGTCATATGCAATACTCCCACTAGAGGTCACTATTTTATTATTTATTTTGTATTTACATCACATAGTATTTTTTTGGAAAAGAGGGAACGCTTCACATGTTATTATTATCACTTTTAATAAATTTGTACTTATCAATGTGACCTGCCTCATTTAAAGTCCCATGACCATTGCAATGTTTTTAAATTTATACTTAGGGATGGAGGCATGTCTCCTTGTATGCCTCAGATCATATTAAATAAAATAAGCATTAGATTCAGACAATAAGTTAATACAAATTATAAAACACCAAAAGGTCAACGCTAGAAAATAACAATACTGAAAACAAAAGGAGAAATAAATTGAGCAGTAAGGAAGCTGCCTGCACCAAATAGCTTGATACAAACTCATAATATATGGTATAGTAAGGTACGGTGCTAAAATATGATCAAGTCCCCATAATAAAAGGGTTGAATTGAATAAAGTGAATAAGGTTGAAACTGCAATTTAGGCAAGTAACACTTCAAAAATAAAAAATTATGTGAATAACAGTGTATCTATAAATCAAAATATGTTGATATACCAGTGTGAAACAGTAATCATTAAAGAAAAAGTGATTTTTAAAAATTTGAGGATGGATATAAAAAAATATATGCAAAGTCCATAATGAAATAGCTTAAACACTAAAAAAAATTTGATGATATCAAAGTCCCAAAATCAAAATCAATCACAAGAAAGTAAGTTCAAAGTCCCAATTGTGAATAGCTGAAAGATGATCCTAAAATAAACTGGGTGTTGAGAAAAGATGTAATTCCATAGATGTGCAGAGGAGAAAAAACTTGTGATAATAGAACCTTCATCCACTGAGAAGACACCCGGGAGTGCGTATGTAGTCCCTTTACCACAAATAGATGACCGCTATTACTGCGGTCTCTCCAGGCACAGGGGTTTATGGTCTCCCAATAGACCTAAGCTGGTGTCTGGATATCAGAGATTTGTGACCAAGCCTTGCATCTCAAAAATATATAAACAAAAGAAACTCCATAGTGTAATACTGTACTGCAGGGTTTATTATGCCAAAACATATTGCACTTACAATATTGAAGTTCGTATTGCGCGGTGTAATAAGAATGGATACGATCGTGGCGTCTCCACGAGGCTTCCTGTGTTTGTTTGCTTGCTGTGACCATCGATAAGGCGTGATGATGTCAGAGACACAGGCCATATCCGACGCGTTTCGTCACGATAGGACGTCGTCTGGGGATTGGCTGCTTAAATACATTTATTGGCAGAAAGACATCTTCTACAGCCTGAGGTGATTCCTTTTAACACTTGTGCAGCAAACTTAAATAGTATGGCAGCTTAAAGTGATGTAAACAGTATGCAGCATTAAATTGATATGCCTGCCTGGTAAAACCATAATGTCTCGTGTTACAAACAGAGCTCTGGTCTGAGGGTTGTTACTATAAATATAAACCAACACTGGTTTCTTTAGTTACTAAAGTTTAAGTTTGGTGAAAATGAGTGCCCTACCACCAAGATTACATATAGCTAAGGTTAGCTTTACACTTTACTGAATTAATGTTAGTAGTCATGTTTTGAATATTTAGAGCTGGAAAATGGTATGGCTCATGTAGGTATTAATTATTAGTACATGTGCTGGGACGTTGCTCAAAGTCTTTTAGTAAATTGACTGTACCAATGGTAGGTTTTATAATCTTCCAAACATCAGGATACTAAATAATTATAACAATATCAACTGTACATTTAAGGGCAGTGGAAACTTTCAGAAAAAAAGGAGTCGTTTAGGCATTGACAATGTGTGCTGTAAATTATGAGGGATGGAGAAATGGGGACACCATGCTGCTCGTTGCTATATGGATGGGGTGGTACTTCAGAAGTGCAGTGGTTGTAACACATCCAGTAGAAAAAAAATATTCATGGGGTGATTCTTTATGGCTAACTCTAAACTGATGGGCTATGATGAGTAAAGGTTTTTAAAGCCCTGCCTATGCACAATTTTGGGTATCATAAAGTTTTACTGCTTTTCTGTTTCACAAGCAACTTTAGGGCAACTTTAAGGCCCTGTTCAGATCTTGTGTAGTGGGAATAAGTTTTCCCACTAGCAATTTTTTTAGGTGAGATTTACATGTGTTTCTGCTTGTCTCGCATAGCGTAGCCTATTTACTTTAACAGGCTTCCCTATGCTAGGTTTGTCACTATAAAGAAGCTCCTGCCTCTTTTCAGTCAACAAGCTTAATGCAATTTATAAGGCGCATTTTGGCGCGATTTCCACATGATTCTGTTGCCTTACAATTGCAGAAAAATCGCACCACATTTGGGGTACCATTAGGAATGATGGCACCCTAACGAGTGTCACGCTTTTTACTGCAGCAGACTTGCAGCTTTTCCAAATCATCAAGTATGAGTGGGGCCTAAGGACCCTTTCACACATAAGGACCATTTGTCAATTTTTTCATCCATCCGTTGACGGATGAAAAACAGACATCAATGCATCTCTATGGAAAAATGTATGTAAACAAATGAACATTAATTTACATCAGTTTACATCCGCATTCGTCAACATCTGTTTTTTGAATCGGATCAAAACCCTATTTTTTTTTCTTTTAAAAAAATGGAACGGGCGAAGAATGGATGTAAACAGACAAACTGTCCATTTTTGCATCAGTTTTTGCTTTGGTAGTGGATGTAAAAAAACTGAGAGCAGCTGATGAGAAACTGATTAAAAAGTGATGTAAACTTTGAAAAAAAGTGACTGAACTGATGAAATGAAAGGTCTTGACATATTTGATATCTAATTACTTAATGAGACACTGGGGCTGATTTACGAAACGTTTGCGCCATGAGTATCGGCGCATCTGCGTGCGCAACGGCAGTTTTGGTATTTACGAAACATTTGCGCCGGTAACACAGCGCTATTCCCCATTTACTATAGTGTTCTCGGCGCATGGGAGGAGGCGCTCAGTGCGCCACTATGGACCTGGCACACGGCATCTTCAAATAGAAATATAAAGAAGCTGGAAGTGCCAATATAATGGTGGTGACGTGATGTGGTGTGAGGAAGTTTAGTGACAACTGCCCAAGTAACAAATATGCCCAAAATAGAATGAGAAAGTAACTTTTTCTGAACCAGCCTGCTGTTCCGGCAATTACGTTTATAACTGCGAGGGATCTTTTTGTGCTCTGCGTGGCAATTTTACTCGTTCAAATGCGCCGGTTCACTGCGCCGGCAAAATCTTAGTAAATGTCAAGTCACGTAAATACATTTGCATAAGTTGAACAGGCGCACCTCCTAAACTTGCCGTTATATAACAGTCCGACAGCAAAATGACATTTCTAAAGGAAAAAAAAGGCATTTAAAAGCACTCGCGGCTGTAATGAATTGTCGGCTTCCGTCAATATAGAGAAAAGTAATTGAAAGTCTTTGAAAAAAAAAATGCGTGGGGTCCCCCCAAATTCCACTACCAGGCCCTTCACGTCTGGTATGGATATTAAGGGGAACTCCGCGCCAATTTAAAAAAAAAAATGACGTGTGGGTCCCCCTCAAAATCCGTACCAGGCCCTTCAGGTCTGGTATGGATTTTAAGGGGAACCCCCGCGCCAAACTTAAAAAAAAAATGGCGTGGAGTCCCCCTAAAAATCCACACCAGACCCTTTATCCGAGCACGCAACCTGGCAGGCCACAGGAAAAGAGGTGGGACGAGAGAGTGGCCCCCCTCCCTCCTGAACCGTACCAGGCCACATGCCCTCAACATGGGGAGGATTTCCCCATGTTGATGGGGACAAGGGCCTCATCCCCACAACCCTTGCCCGGTGGTTGTGGGGGTCTGCGGGCGGGGGGGCTTATCGGAATCTGGAATCTGGAAGATGAAGATGAAGATGAAGAACAAGATGGAGGAAGAAACCCGAATGGAGAAAAGAAGAAGATGGAAGAAGAAGGTGGAAGAAGAATAAGGAAGAAGATGGAAGAAAGAAGAAGACATTAATAAAGGAATTGTCAAAAACCAGCTATTGTCATTTTTAAAATTTTTGACACTTTTTTTGTGAAATGGTAGGGGTACATTTGTACCCCATTACCATTTCACACAGGGGGGGCGGGATCTGGGGGTCCCCTTTGTTAAAGGGGGATTCCAGATTCCGATAAGCCCCCCGCCCGCAGACCCCCACAACCACCGGGCAAGGGTTGTGGGGATGAGGCCCTTGTCCCCATCAACATGGGGACATGGTGCTTTGAGGGGTCACAGACCCCCAAAGCATTCTCCCCATGTTGAGGGCATGTGGCCTGGTACGGTTCAGGAGGGGGGGATGGCTCTCTTTACCCCCCCCTCTTTTCCTGCGGCCTGCCAGGTTGCGTGCTCGGATAAGGGTCTGGTGTGGATTTTTAGGGGGACCCCCACGCCATTTTTTTTTTAAGTTTGGCACGGGGGTCCCCTTAAAATCCGTACTAGACCTGAAGGGCCTGGTACGGATTTTGAGGGGAACCCCCACGCCATTTTTTTTTTTTTTGGCACGGAGTTCCCCTTAATATCCATACCAGACCTGAAAGGCCTGGTAATGGAATTTTACTTTAGAAATGTCATGTCATTTTGCTCTCGAACTGTTATAAACATGGAAAACAGGCACTACTTTACAGGCATACTATAGACACCCCCAGGTATTATATTTAGGGCCAGTTCACACCGGATGCAGTGCAGTGCATTTTTTTGATGCACGAAAAACGCAAAGAAAGATGATCACATTATTGCCAATGGCATAGTTCACACCACTGCAGTCTGTTCCAGTGCGTTTCAGAAAGGAAAAAAAATTGGCCATGCTGCATTTTTTATGTACAGAACTGTACTGGACCGCAGTGAAACACATCAAAAACGCTACAGAACGTACCAAAAACGCACTGGAACGCATCGGAACGCACCTAAATGCACCAAAGATGCGCTGAAGTTCAGTCTCTACATTGGGTGAACTTGCATTTTGGGTGTTTCATGGACTGTGCATGTGTTTTCAATTGCCTCATTAAGCACACAAACCTATGTTATATAAAGCTTGCAGATAGCATTCTCTCCCTTGCCCTGACAAGAGGCAAGATTGTGTGTGAATGTGGCCGGCCGGCAAAAAGTACATTTTGGTGTCCTTATCAAGTTTGTAACACATGCATTTTATTTGTTATGTCTTTGCAAAACAGATGTTTGTTTTACTTTTGTTGATTGTTTTTTTTTGTGTGGGAGATATGTTCCCCTGAAATATTTTTGATGTTGTTAATGTGTGTCGTTTGTTCACTTTGATTTAATTGTCTGTGCTGCATTATTTTGCTAAATCTTTCTCAAGATGTGACTAATGTTTCAAATCTACCTTCATGTCTTTTTTATTCATTTATTTTTTTGCTTCCCGTTTTTTTCCAAGTCCTGTTTTGTTAACCAATAAAATTTGATGCAAAGTTTGATGTTTTTTTTATTTTTTTATATGCAACAAATGTGACACCTGTAGCTTACCTATGCTTATTGGCATAACAAAACAAAACAGGTGTGATTTGTCTACCCTGGTGCCTTCATGGTAGCATATGCATGTATTGTGTGCTGCCATGGATGGTCACCAGGAAATAAAAAATACAGAGCGGTAAGTATTCAATTTTCCTTTTTACTGCAGTGGTTCTCAGCCTCAGTCCTCAAGTACCCCCAACAGGACATGTTTTGTGAATTTATCTTATCAAGAATTGCTTTCCAAAATACCAAACCATTGACTGTGATTTAAAGTACATGTGCAGGATGAATGAAAACCTGCAAACATGGCCTGTTGGGGGTACTTGAGAAGCACTGATTTAGAGCACTGCACTTAAAAATAGCTCAAGGCAATACAATTCTAATTGTGGGCATTTTGAGGGAAACCAAGTAAGTGTTAAAACCCCTGCTTGTTTTTTTTAGGTTGGGCTTTGTGTCCCTTTTAGTAAAATTGGCTTCACTTCCTGTCACACAGCTAAACAGGTAGTGAAGGTAAAACCCTACCAATGTCTTTTCTTGGGGACACACAGATCAATCTAACTAGTGTCCCCATTAAGCAAATTGCACTCTAGCACTTTGTTGTGTACCCCCAAATCATTAGGTAGTTTGGGGTTTAGTAAAGGCAAATCCACTCTGCAGTACAAGTGTAGTTGCTGAAAATCTGAGGGGAAGCACTGGTGATTGTAACATCCCCTCGGATTTCCAGCAAATGCACTTGTAGTGCAAAGTGGATTTGCCTTTAGTAAATAAACCCCAAAGTCCAAAATACCTAATAATTTGGGGTGTACCCAGCAAAATGCTGGAGTGCAATGTACATAATGGGTAAAGTATTTAGATTGACCTGTATGTCCCCAAGGAAAGACATTGGTAGGGATTTACCCTCACTTCCTGTGTGGCTATGTGACAGGAAGTGAATCATTAGGAAGGATAAAGTAGCCAAATTTGGGAGTTATCTTTACCCTATCAGGGGTGCAGACATCCCCAAAAACTGTCTAGACTTCTAATCCCTCTGCACTCTACCCCAAGCAAAAATAAGAAAAAGGATTTCATTTAGTTTAACTTTGCAAAGACACATTCCTAAGTTGAATTGTGATGCATGTCAATGGCCCATTTAGACCCTCTTTAACCACTTGAGATCAGCGCTATAACTGATGGACGGCCACAGCACGGTCTTCAATTGCCGGGAGTCCGTCAATAGACGTCCTCCCCTTCGCGCGCGCTGTGGTCACCGAGTCACTGAGACTCGGGTGATGACAGACCCGAGTAAGGGGCCGATCCCTGCCCCTTACCACGTGATCAGCTGTCAGCCAATGACAGCTGATCACGTGATGTAAACAAAAGCTCGGTAATGGTTTTTGTTTTCTCCTTGTGCTGACAGCGTGAGCATAAAAAAAGGCAATCACCGGCTTATGTGCAAGGGACATCGGGCCCGAAGAGGAAGAGGCAATTCTGCGTCATCTGTGACAATCAGTAGCCCCTGCCAGTGCCACCTATCAATGCCCACCACTGGTGCCAATCAGTGCCACCTAGCAGTGCCACTTCTCAATGCCCACCAGTGCCAACTAGCAATGCCACCTCTCAGTGCCCACCCTTGCTATCTTATCGGTGCCCATCAGTGCAGCCTCATCAGTGTACATCAATGAAGGAGAAAATTTTCGAACTAAATATTAACCACTTCCCTACCGCCCACCGTCAAATGACGTCCTTGACTTTGTGCGGTGACATCTGAATGATGCCTGCAATGGCAGGCATCATTCAGATATCATTATTTTCAGCCGGCGATTCTGTGCACGATAAAAACGATCCTAGCGGCAGTTCTGCCGCTTGATCGTTCTTATAGGCGGCAGGAGGGGACGTTCCCCTCCTCCCGCCGCCATCCGGTGCTTCGCTGGGCTCTCCCGTGCCATCGGGGGCCCATAGAATGAATTGGCCGGCGCCGGATGGGAAGCATAGAGATGACTGGTGACCAAATGGTCACCAGTCATCTCTATGACCGTCGGAGGCCCGGGCGCGACGTTATGATGTCACGCCGGGTTCCCGTATGTAAACAAAGCCGTGATCTTGGCTGTCAGCATGAGATCGGTGAATTTTTTTTACCGATCTCATGCTTTCCAGCCTGGAGGAGAGATGTGGGGTCTTTTTGACCCTGCATCTCTCCATAAAGAGGACCTGGCTGTCGCAATAGATTCCTATTACAAGGGATGTTTACATTCCTTGTAATAGGAATAAAAGTGATCAAAAAAAAAAAAAAAGTGTAAAAAATCAAAAAAAAGTAAAAAACAAAAAAAAAAAAATCAAAAAAAAAATCAAACGCCCCTGTCCCCAGTAGCTCGCGCTCAGAAGCACACACGTAAGTCCCGCCCACATATGTAAACGCCGTTAAAGCCACACATGTGAGGTATTGCTGCGTGCATTAGAATGAGTGCAACAATTCTAGCACTAGACCTCCTCTGTAATGCGAAAATGGTAACGTGTAAAAAAATTTAAAGCATCACCTATGGAGATTTTTAAGTACTGAAGTTTGGTGTCATTCCATGAGTGTGCACAATTTTAAAGCGTGACATGTTAGGTATCTATTTACTCAGCATAACAACATACTTCACATTATACAAAAAAATTGGGCTAACTTTAATGTTTTGTAATTTTTTAAATTCATGAAACCATTTTTTTTCCCAAAAAAAGGCGTTTGAAAATTGATTGCGCAAATACCGAGCAAGATAAAAATTTGCAATGACCGCCATTTTATTCCCTAGGGTGTCTGCTAAAAAACATATATAATGTTTGGGGGTTCTAAGTAATTTTATAGCCATAAAATTATGATTTTTACATGAAGGATAGAAGTGCCAGAATAGGCCTGGTGCAGAAGTGGTTAAAATATCCCCAATTTTTTTTTTAGTCGGCCTTTTGTATTTATATAAAAAAAAAAAACGCAGAGGTGATCAAATAGCACCAAAAGAAAGCTCTATTTGTGTTCAAAAAATGATTACATTCAAAGTGCATCAGCGCTGAAAGTTGAAAATTGGTCTGGGCAGGAAGGGGGTTTAAGTGGCCAGTAAGCAAGTGGTTAATATAAGGCTACATGCACATGGACATTTTTCCAGCCGCTTGTTTGAGTGTTTTTTGCAGCTTAAAAACGCCTCTCCATGTTAGCCTATGGCCTCATGGCCACCATGGCGTTTTTGAGCTGTAAATGTCATAGCAAAGGTGCAAAGTCTTCAGAACTAAGGTTGAAAGCGGTGTTTCTAAACGCGCATTTTGTCGCGTTTGCATGCCGCAATTTACCGCATTTGCGTCTATAAGAGTTTAGTTAGTTAACATTAGGGATGAGCCGAACACCCCCCTGTTCGGTTCGCACCAGAACCTGCGAACAGACAGAAAGGTTGCGCGAACTTTAGAACCCTATTAAATACAATGGACTCGAACGTTCAAAATCAAAAGTGCTAATTATAAAGGCTAATATGCAAGGTATTGTCCTAAAAAGTGTTTGGGGACCCAGGTCCTGCCCCAGGGGACATGTATCAATGCAAAAAAAAAGTTTTAAAAACTCCAGTTTTTTCGGGAGCAGTGATTTTAATAATGCTTAAAGTGAAACAATAAAAGTGAAATATTCCTTTAAATTTCGTACCTAGGGTGTGTGTATAGTATGCCTGTAAATTTGCGCTTGTTTCCCGTGCTTAGAACTGTCCCTGCACAGTGTAATTTCTAAAGGAAAAAAGTCATTTAAAACTCACTCGCGGCTATAATGAATTGTCGGCTCCTGGCAATACATAGAAAAGTCATTGGTAAAAAAAAAAAAAAATGCGTGGGGGTACCCCCAAATTCAATTACCAGGCCCTTCAGGTCTGGTATGGATTTTAAGGGGAACTCCACCCCAGATTGAAAAAAATGGCGTGGAGTTCCCCCAAAAATCCCTTTATCCGAGCACGCAACCTGGCAGGCCGCAGGAAAAAAAGAGGGGGGACGAGAGAGCGGCCCCCCCTCCTGAACCGTACCAGGCCACATGCCCTCAACATGGGGAGGATGTCAAGGGCCTCATCCCCACAACCCTTGCCCGGTGGTTGGTGGGGTCTGCGGGCAGGGGGCTTATCGGAATCTGGAAGACCCCTTTAACAAAGGGGACCCCCAGATCCTGGCCCCCCACCCTATGTGAATGAGTATGGGGTACATCGTACCCCTACGCATTCACCTGGTGGTAAAAAAAGAAAAATAGAAAAACACAACACAGGTTTTTAAAGTAATTTATTAGCTCCGGGGGTCTTCTTCCGACTTCGGGGGTCTTCTTCTGACTTCGGGGGTCTTCTTCCAACTTCGGGGGTCTTCTTCCGACTTGCTGTGTGCTCGGAGCGCAACGACTTATATTGGCATGGGGCGTGGTCACCGGGTGATGCCACCTGGTGACCCCGCCCCCGTATGACGTCACAGTCCCATCATTCCCCGGGACTGTGACGTCATACAAGGGCAGGGTCACCGGGTGGCATGCCAATATAAGTCGAACAAGAGAGCGCGGAGACGACACCGGAGAGCAGAAGAAGAGACCTCCGAAGTTGGAAGAAGACCCCCGAAGTCGGAAGAAGACTTACTTACCCCATACTCATTCACATAGGGTGGAGGGCCGGGTTCTGGGGGCCCCCTTATTAAAGGGGGCTCCCAGATTCCGATAAGCCCCCCGCCCGCAGACCCCAACAACCAACGGCCAGGGTTGTCGGGAAGAGGCCCCCTGCCCCAAAGCACCCAACCCCCCATGTTGAGGGCATGCGGTCTGGTACGGTTCAGGGGGGGGCGCTCGCTCGCCCCCCCTTTCCTGACCTGCCGGGCTGCGTGCTCGGATGAGGGTCTGGTATGGATTTTGGGGGGACCCCCACGCCGTTTTTTCGGCGTAGGGGGGTTTCCCCTTAAAATCCATACCAGACTTAAGGGCCTGGTATGCTCCTGAAGGGGAACCCATGCCGGTTTTTTATTTAAAATTTGGCCTGGAGTTCCCCTTCATGATTCATACCAAACACAGGAAACAGCGAGAGCGAGGCTTGCAGTACCTTGTCGCCGAGAACACTCTCGGCCAGGTACTTCAAGTCGCCTCCAGGACACGACTTGAGCATCTGCTTCACGCTCAAGTCGTGTCCAAGTTGCCTCGCAAAGTTGCGCTGCCCCTGTGTCAACCGGCACACGAGTCGCCCCGCAAGTCGGATCATCTTGATCCGACTTCCCGGGCGACCTCTATTCAAATCAATGGGCTCCCATAGGGAACCATTCATTTTGAATAGAGATACAAGCGCCGCTGACATTTTTATTTACTATAGCAGTGCGCCGCCCGTTCATGCGCCCAATTAAGGATTTATCCGGCGCACCAATTAAGGTATGAACCGGCGCAGCGCACTGTTAGTAAATCACCCCCACTGTCTCATTGAAAATTTTTTTTTTTTTGTGTATTTAGTTAGTAAAGCGGTTTTGCAAATATAGTGCCGCCTGAAAACTTACAACTACAATCCTTTTATTTTACAGGTTCTTTGCTTTAAGAGAAAGGGATTTTTCTATTTTAACATGTGTCTCGAAAAATAGCAACCTGCTTGTTTTTCTTTGGAGAAATGTGACACTAATGCCGCGTACACACGACTGTTTTTTCATGACGAGAAAAATGCCATTTTTGTCATTATAAACGATCGTGTGTAGGCTCCAGAGCATTTTTCGCGACGTGAAAAATGGCCATTAAAAATTTGGAACATGCTTTATTTTTTTTTGTCGTTTTTCACGTCGTCGTTTTTCTCGTTGTGAAGAACGGCCGTGTGTACGCTTTAACGACGTGAAAAACACGCATGCTCAGAAGCAAGTTATGAGACGGGAGCACTCTTTCTGGTAAAACTAGTGTTCATAATGGAGATAGCACATTCGTCATGCTGTAATGGACTGAAGAGCACGAGGCTGAAAAGCGCAAATCGTCTCTCACCAAACTTTTACCAACACGAGGATCAGCAAAAGCAGCCCAAAGGGTGGCACCATCCGAATGGAACTTCCCCTTTATAGTGCCGTCGTACGCAGTGGCGGCTGGTGCTCAAAATTTTTGGGGGGGCGCAAACAAACTGAAAAAAAACCCATCAATTGCCGCCACTGTGCCCATTAAACACAGCCACTGTGCCCAAACGCCACCAGTTTGTCCCCTCAAATGCAGCCAGTTTGTCCCCAAATACAGCCAGTTTGTTTCCATATACATGGGAGGAGCGACGTGCTGACGTCACCGACATCCAAAACAAGTCCCGGAGCGAGAGGGCTTGTACAGCCGGCCGGCTTAATTTTACCACACGCCTTATATTTGTGATTTACATGTAAGTGCACTCTTTTATTCATTAAATAAGTTATATCAGATTTACGCTATGGTGGCTTTGTTTCCTTTTACATCCTGATCTATGGTGGTATTTGGAGAGAAGTGGCGTGGAATCCAGAGGAGGGGAAGTAATCATCATTAAAGAGACCCTGGCAGGGAATTAGCCATCTGTTGATATTGATCTGTGCACAGATCCTTTGCTCTGGTAAGCGGCAGCGATTACTAGTGGTGGTGGAATCTCTGTCTATCGAATACCAGGCACTATTCCAAGGGTGTTTTTAGAGTTTGAAGTCACCAGTGGTGGAGTGAGAAGACCCCTGTTTGCTGTCCTTTGCTTACACGATCTTTATACTCTATTGATTGCAATAATTATCCACAGGACTGAACTTTCTTTTTCTCCCCTTTTTTTTCAGCATTTTTCAGCATTTTCGATTAGTTATCAATCAATTTTATTGGTTGTGATTTTTTATTGGTTGGGATTTGTTATTTTATTCAATTCACCATCATTGGTGGTTGAAACATTTTTGTATAGGAGTTATTTTTGGTCACACCTTATGTTTATGTAAGTTTGGTGTTTAATTTAAACGTTGCGCAGCTTTATCATTTTTATTATTGTTTACTGTGTGTGTCTCACTTTTAAGTTGCAGCATTTGTAGGGATTTTTAGATTACATTCACGTTTTATTATGTGGAATTAGATCTACATATAGACAGCGCAGTATATTATAATTTTTTTATGTTTCCATATACAGCCAGTTTGTTTCCATATACAGCCAGTGTGTCCCCCATATACAGCTAGTGTGTCCCCATATACAGCCAGTGTGTCCCCATATACAGCCAGTGTGTCCCCCATATACAGCCAGTGTGTCCCCCATATACAGTGTGTCCCCGTATACAGCCAGTGTGTCCCCATATACAATCAGTGTGTCCCCCATATACAATCAGTGTGTCCCCCATATACAATCAGTGTGTCCCCCATATACAACCAGTGTGTCCCCATATACAGCCAGTGTGTCCCCCATATACAGCCAGTGTGTCCCCCATATACAGCCAGTGTGTCCCCCATATACAGCCAGTGTGTCCCCAAATGCAGCCAGTGTGTCCCCAAATGCAGCCAGTGTGTCCCCAAATGCAGCCAGTGTGTCCCCAAATGCAGCCAGTGTGTCCCCATATACAGCCAGTGTGTCCCCATATACAGCCAGTGTGTCCCCATATACAGCCAGTGTGTTCCCCATATACAGCCAGTGTGTCCCCCATATACAGCCAGTGTGTCCCCCATATACAGCCAGTGTGTCCCCATATACAGCCAGTGTGTCCCCATATACAGCCAGTGTGTCCCCATATACAGCCAGTGTGTCCCCCATATACAGCCAGTGTGTCCCCAAATGCAGCCAGTGTGTCCCCCATATACAGCCAGTGTGTCCCCGTATACAGCCAGTGTGTCCCCCATATACAGCCAGTGTGTCCCCCATATACAGCCAGTGTGTCCCCCATATACAGCCAGTGTGTCCCCCATATACAGCCAGTGTGTCCCCAAATGCAGCCAGGTTGTCCCCATATACAGCCAGTTTGTCCCCCAAATGCAGCCAGTTTGTCCCCCTTATACAGCCTGTTCCCCCCCAGCCCTGCACTTACCTTCCTCGGTCCGCGCCGTCCTCGATATCTTCTCCCGCCCTCGATGTCGCTTCAGCCAATCAGGTTACCGGTAACTAGATCCGGTGAACCTGATTGGCTGAAGCCCCCACAGTCTTCTCCAAGGAACGCACCCCTGTGCGTACCTTGGAGGAGTTTTTGGAAGCCGATTACAGCGTGAGAGCTGTATTCGGAAAGCCTATCAGAGCCGCTGGCTCTGATAGACACTTCGAAGTCACACCCACCGCCGGCCACCGCTCTAATTCATATGGCCGGCGCTCACCAGGAGGCCAGCCATCTGAATAGTGGGCAGCGCGGTAGCGGCGAAAATACACAGATTCATGCAATGCATGAATCTGTGTATTGTCTTTCAGTGACGGTGCAGGAGCGAGAGGGGGCGGCGCTCCGGCGCCCTCTATGGACGCACCGCCACTGGTTGTACGTCACCGAGCTTTGCTCGAGCATTTTTTTTCACGATAGTGTGTAGGCAAGGCAGGCTTGAGAAGAATCACGTCGAGAAAAACATTGTTTTTTTCAATGACATTAAAAACGGTCGTGTGTACGCGGCATAAGGGGGTTAAAAGGATTCCAAAAACTGGAGTTACATTTTATAGTGTCAGAAAGAGCAATTCGTGTTGATTAACCACTTAAGCCCCGGACCATTTCGGGCCATTAGGACCAAGCCTGTTTTTGGGATTCGGCACTGCGCTGCTTTAACTGTAAATTGTGCGGACATGCAATGTTGTACCCAAATGAAATTTGCGTCCTTTTCTTCCCACAAATAGAGCTTTCTTTTAATGGTATTTGATTGCCTCTGCGATTTTTATTTTTTGCGATATAAACAGAAAAAGACCGAAAATTTTGAAAAAAAATGATATTTTCTACTTTTTGTTATAAGAAAAATCGAATAAACTCAATTTTAGTCATACATTTAGGCCAAAATGTATTCAGCCACATGTCTTTAGTAAAAAAAATGTCAATAAGCGTATATTTATTGGTTTGCGCAAAAGTTATAGCGTTTACAAACTAGGGTACATTTTCTGAAATTTACACAGCTTTAAATTTATGACTGCCTATCTCATTTCTTGAGGTGCTAAAATGGCAGGGCAGTACAAAACCCCCCCAAATGACCCCATTTTGGAAAGTAGACACCCCAAGGAAATTGCTGAGAGGCATGTTGAGCCCATTGAATATTTATTTTTTTCGTCCCAAGTGATTGAATAATGACAAAAAAAAAAATAAAAAAAAAAAATTACAAAAAGTTGTCACTAAATGATATATTGCTCACACATGCCATGGTTATATGTGGAATTGCACCCCAAAATACATTCTGCTGCTTCTCCTGAGTACGGGGATACCACATGTGTGGGACTTTTTAGGAGCCTAGCCACGTACGGGACCCCGGAAACCAAGCACCGCCTTCAGGATTTCTAAGGGCGCAAATTTTTGATTTCACTCCTCACTACCTATCACAGTTTCGAAGGCCATAAAATGCCAAAATAGCACAAAACCCCCCCAAATGACCCCATTTTGGAAAGTAGACACCCCAAGCTATTTACTGAGAGGCATGTTCAGTCCATGGAATATTTTATATTTTGCCACAAGTTGCGGGAATATGACAAACTTTTTTTTTTTTGCACAAAGTTGTCACTAAATGATATATTGCTCACACATGCCATGGGCATATGTGAAATTACACCCCAAAATACATTCTGCTGCTTCTCCTGAGTACGGGGATACCACATGTGTGGGACTTTTTGGGAGCCTAGCCGCGTACGGGACCCCAAAAACCAAGCACCGCCTTCAAGGTTTCTAAGGGCATAAATTTTTGATTTCACTCCTCACTACCTATCACAGTTTTGAAGGCCATAAAATGCCAAGATGGCACAAAACCCCCCCAAATGACCCCATTTTGGAAAGTAGACACCCCAAGCTATTTGCTGAGAGGCATGTTGACCCCATTGAATATTTTTTTTTTTGTCCCAAATGATTGAATAATGACAAAAAGAAAAAAAAAAAAAAAATGTACAAAAAGTTGTCACTAAATGATATATTGCTCACACATGCCATGGTTATATGTGGAATTGCACCCCAAAATACATTCTGCTGCTTTTCCTGAGTACGGGGATACCACATGTGTGGGACTTTTTGGGAGCCTAGCCACGTACAGGGCCCCAAAAACCAAGCACCGCCTTCAGGATTTCTAAGGGCGTAAATTTTTGATTTCACTCCTCACTACCTATCACAGTTTTGAAGGCCATAAAATGCCAAAATAGCACAAAACCCCCCCAAATTACCCAATTTTGGAAAGTAGACACCCCAAGCTATTTGCTGAGAGGCATGTTGAGTCCATGGAATATTTTATATTTTGCCACAGGTTGCGGGAATATGACAAACTGTTTTTTTTTTGCACAAAGTTGTCACTAAATGATATATTGCTCACACATGCCATGGGCATATGTGAAATTACACCCCAAAATACATTCTGCTGCTTCTCCTGAGTACGGGGATACCACATGTGTGGGACTTTTTGGGAGCCTAGCCGCGTACGGGACCCCAAAAACCAAGCACCGCCTTCAAGGTTTCTAAGGGCATAAATTTTTGATTTCGCTCCTCACTACCTATCACAGTTTTGAAGGCCATAAAATGCCAAGATGGCACAAAACCCCCCCAAATGACCCCATTTTGGAAAGTAGACACCCCAAGCTATTTGCTGAGAGGCATGTTGAGCCCATTGAATATTTTTTTTTTTTGTCCCAAATGATTGAATAATGACAAAAAGAAAAAAAAAAAAAATGTACAAAAAGTTGTCACTAAATGATATATTGCTCACACATGCCATGGTTATATGTGAAATTACACCCCAAAATACATTCTGCTGCTTCTCCTGAGTACGGGGATACCACATGTGTGGGACTTTTTGGGAGCCTAGCCGCGTACGGGACCCCAAAAACCAAGCACCGCCTTCAAGGTTTCTAAGGGCATAAATTTTTGATTTCACTCCTCACTACCTATCACAGTTTTGAAGGCCATAAAATGTCAAAATAGCCCAAAACCCCCACAAATGACCCCATTTTGGAAAGTAGACACCCCAAGCTATTTGCTGAGAGGCATGGTGAGTATTTTACAGCTCTCATTTGTTTTTGAAAATTAAGAAAGACATTTTTTTTTCTTTTTTTTTTTCTTTTTTTACATTTTCAAAACTTTGTGACAAAAAGCGAGATCTGCAAAATACTCAACATACCTCTCAGCAAATAGCTTGGGGTGTCTACTTTCCAAAATGGGGTCATTTGGGGGGGGTTTGTGCCATCTGGGCATTCCATGGCCTCCGAAACTGTGATAGGCAGTGAGGAGTGAAATCAAAAATTTACACCCATAGAAATCCTGAAGGCGGTGCTTGGTTTTTGGGGTCCCGTACGCGACTAGGCTCCCAAAAAGTCCCACACATGTGGTATCCCCGTACTCAGGAGAAGCAACAGAATGTATTTTGGGGTGTAATTCCACATATGCCCATGGCATGTTTGAGCAATATATAATTTAGTGACAACTTTTTGTACATTTTTTTTTTTTTGGTCATTATTCAATCACTTGGGACAAAAAAAAAAAATATTCAATGGGCTCAACATGCCTCTCAGCAAATAGCTTGAGGTGTCTACTTTACAAAATGGGGTCATTTGGGGGGGTTTTGAACTGTCCTGGCATTTTATGCACAACATTAGGAAGCTTATGTCACACATCATCCACTCTTCTAACCACTTGAAGACAAAGCCCTTTCTGACACTTTTTGTTTACATGAAAGAAAATTTTTTTTTGCAAGAAAATTATGTTGAACCCCCAAACATTATATATTTTTTTAAAGCAAAGGCCCTACAGATTAAAATAGTGGGTGTTGCATTTTTTTTCTCCACACAGTATTTGCGCAGCGATTTTTCAAACGCATTTTTTGGGGGAAAAACACACTTTTTTTATTTTTAATGCACTAAAAAACACTATATTGCCCAAATGTTTGATGAAATAAAAAAGATGATCATAGGCCGAGTACATGGATACCAAACACGACATGCTTTAAAATTGCGCACAAACGCGCAGCGGCGACAAAACTACATTCATTTTTAAAAGCATTTAAAAGCCTTTACAGGTTACCACGTTAGATTTACAGAGGAGGTCTACTGCTAAAATGACTGCCCTCGATCTGACCTTCGCGGTGATACCTCACATGCATGATGCAATTGCTGTTTACATATGACGCTAGACCGACGCTTGCGTTCGCCTTTGCGCAATAGCAGGGGGGGACAGCGGTGCTTTTTTTTTTTTTTTATTATTTATTTGGCTTTTTTATTTTATTTTTAAACTGTGCCTTCCATATTTTATTTTTTTACCATTTTTATCGTTATCTCAGGGAATGTAAATATCCCCTATGATAGCAATAGGTAGTGACAGGTACTCTTTTTTTGAAAAAAATTGGGGGGTTAGACCCTAGATCTTTCCTCTGCCCTCAAAGCATCTGACCACACCAAGATCGGTGTGATAAAATGCTTTCCCAATTTCCCAATGGCGCTTTTTATATCCGGGGGGGGGGGGACATTCCCTCCCACTGCTTGTAAAAGCAGTCTAGAGGCTAATTATCTGCTAGAATTGCTTTTACATGAAAGCCGGCTGCTGGCTGAAAAGAATGATACCAAGATGATACCTAAACCCGCAGGCATCATTCTGGTATAAACATTCAAAGTCCAGCAACATACCAGTACGTTGCTGGTCCTTGTTGGACATGTATTGTAATCTTTTTTTTCATACAGCCTATTGGCTGAACGAAAAAAAGAGATTGATTGGTGGGTATGCCCACCATTAGAATACCTCCCTTCATCCACCCACTTCTAATGATGGGCATATATGCCGAAGCATGGGGGCATCCTCCCGCAAAAAAGTTATGCCGCGTACACACGGTCAAGCCTTCGTCGGAATTTCGACCGTATGTACGCGGCATAAAAGGTTATGCCGCGTACACACGGTCGGACTTTTCCACGGATAAGCCTCCGTTGGAATTTCGACCGTATATACGCGGCATTAGGAGCAAAATCGCTCCTCCGCCCCTGCTGCCCCCATGCTTCGGCATATATGCTCTTTTTTTTAACTGTGGTGGTGAAATCACCTCCTACAGCGTTGGAGTCACGGCTTTATGTATCGTGGGAGCAAACGCTGTTGCTGTCAAGATAAATAGATCCGTGCTGCAACTGAATGGCGTACCTGCTAAGCAAATGGTGGTTAACATTAAAACAAAGTAACATTACAGTACAACAGTAAGACCTTACCATGCCATACCTGCAAAGCAAATACCAAAACAAAACCTAGTAAAAAATAAAAAAATGTTTTAACGCAACCTGTGCCTAAAATATATATATGCCGAAGCATGGGGGCATCCTCCCGCAAAAAAGTTATGCCGCGTACACACGGTCGGAATTTCGACCGTATGTACGCGGCATTAGGAGCAAAATCGCTCCTCCGCCCCTGCTGCCCCCATGCTTCGGCATATATGCTCTTTTTTTTAACTGTGGTGGTGAAATCACCTCCTACAGCGTTGGAGTCACGGCTTTATGTATCGTGGGAGCAAACGCTGTTGCTGTCAAGATAAATAGATCCGCGCTGCAACTGAATGGCGTACCTGCTAAGCAAATGGTGGTTAACATTAAAACAAAGTAACATTACAGTACAACAGTAAGACCTTACCATGCCATACCTGCAAAGCAAATACCAAAACAAAACCTAGTAAAAAATAAAAAAATGTTTTAACGCAACCTGTGCCTAAAATATATATATGCCGAAGCATGGGGGCATCCTCCCGCAAAAAAGTTATGCCGCGTACACACGGTCGGAATTTCGACCGTATGTACGCGGCATTAGGAGCAAAATCGCTCCTCCGCCCCTGCTGCCCCCATGCTTCGGCATATATGCTCTTTTTTTTAACTGTGGTGGTGAAATCACCTCCTACAGCACTGGAGTCACGGCTTTATGTATCGTGGGAGCAAACGCTGTTGCTGTCAAGATAAATAATTCCGCGCTGCAGTTGAATGGCGCACCTGAAAACAAAAAATTACATACCTGAAAAGCAAGCATGATAAAACATTGCAGAATAGAATACAGTAAAAAAGAGCAGAACAATAGAGAGAAAATAGAGAGAGAGAGAACAATAAAACGACAACTATTTTTGGTTTTTTTATTTTATATTTTTTTTGTGTTTTGTTTTTTACGTTTTTTTTTTCTTTTTTACACTTTTTTTTGTAACTTTACAACTGTAATGGTTCGGGTCTCTCAAAATGTAATGGCATCTTGGGAGACCCTGTGTAAGTGTGTCCTAGTCTGTGAAATGCTGTACCCTACGCTAAAACTTCACTTTTGAGTGGTAGCGTTCAAAACATTCACCTTGGCAAAGACCAGGCTTGTCAGGACAGCGTGGACAAAAACTACGGGTGTCACGCCTAAATCCGCGCTTGCTACAGACACGACATCTTTTTTGGGGGTGGCTTTGGGTAGGGGTACTCGGGAGGACATACGAATAATGCCTCTCATGCAGCCGGCTTACTGCATTTGGTTGGGGATGGTGAGGTGCAGAACCGCCTGGATACAGGAGTTCTGTGACTATCTCATTCTGGAATTTTAGAAGAGATAACGTCCCGCCTGAAGCTCTGTATAGCACATGAGCGTTCAGCAAAGCCAATTGGAATAATGATAGAGACACTTTTTTGTACCAGCGTCTCGCCTTACGGTCAATTAGATACGGCGCCATCAACTGGTCGTTGAGGTCCACCCCTCCCATATTTTGGTTATATTCGTGGACACAGAGGGGTTTCTCCACAACACCAGTCACCGTAGGAATTTGGACTGTCGTGTCTGCATGAAGGGAGGTAAGAAGGAAAACATTCTTATTGTCCCTCCACTTCATAGCGAGCAAGTTATTACACTTCAAGCAGGCTCTCTCCCCCAGCCTAAGACGGGCATCTACAAGCCGCTGGGGAAAGCCCCGGCGATTAGGTCGCACGGTGCCACATGCTCCAATCTTATGATCAAACAAGTGACTAAACAGTGGCACGCTCGTGTAATAATTGTCCACATACAAGTGGTACCCCTTTCCGAATAAGGGTGACACCAAGTTCCACACTATCTTGCCAGCGCTCCCTATGTAATCCGGGCAGTTGACCGACTCAATCTGACTGTCTTTTCCCTCATAAACCGTAAAGTTCACTACATAGCCTGTTGCCCTGTCACAGAACTTGTAGAGCTTGACCCCGTATCTGGCACGCTTGCTGGGAAGGTACTGCTTGAAAGACAAGCGGCCAGAAAATTTAATCAGGGACTCATCAACGCAGACAACTTGATCGGGAGTAAACAAGGCTGCAAAACGTTCGTTGAAGTGGTTTATGAGGGGCCGAATTTTATAGAGCCGGTCGTATTCAGGGTCCCCACGTGGACGACAAAGTTCATTGTCGTTGAAGTGCATGAACCGCAAAATCTGCTCGTATCGTGCCCTGGACATGGAGGCAGAGAACACGGGCATGTGGTCAATTGGGTGCGTGGACCAATAAGCACGCAATGACGGAAATTTATGTGTGCCCATGTTGAGGGAAAGGCCCAGAAAGGTCTTAAATTCGGAAACCGTAATTGGTTTCCAATTTCTGGCAATTTTAGGCAACTGGGGGTTAGCGGCGATAAATTGACCAGCATATAAATTACTCTGGTCCACAATAGATCTATAGAGATCTTCCGTGAAAAACAGCGAATAAAAATCGATTGGCATAAAATCAGCTGTTTCCACCTGAATACCGGGTTGGGCAGTGAATGGGGGAAGTACGGGTTCTGCAGAAGTGGTGGGGACCCAATCAGGATAGGCGAATTCTGCAGGAAGGGCAGTATGGGCACGACGGGCCTGCCTTTGTCTTCTTGGTGGCAGCGGGACACTACTTGTGCTTGCCACCTCGCCAGCTTGAACTGCACTTATGGGACTCGCCACGTCACCAAGTGTTACTGCAGTGCTGGATGTACGTCCAGGCTGTACTAGGCCGCTGGTGCTTGCCAGTTCACCAGAAGGAATAGCGGCGCTAGTACTACTCTGCTCCATGATACGAGAGACCTGCGGTTCTTGCTCCTCAACAACCTCAGAAGATCGGGATCGGGTACGCCTGACCTTAGCAGGGACCTCAACTTCGTCGTCAGAGCTATCTGACGTGGGGCCGCTGACGTCACTGTCTTCTACGGGAAGATATTCTGAGCCTGAATCTGACAGATACGTGACCTCCTCTTCACTATCTGTCATGCTCAGAATCTCGTAGGCCTCTTTACTAGTGTACCTTCTACTTGCCATTTTGGGCTCTAAATTTAGGGGTACACTAGTAAGATTCACAGGAAAAAAAGCACCTGACTGTCGTCAGCAAATATATCAAACGCTACAAAAAAACTGTTAGCGATCGCAGGGATCAGGCCTGTCTCTGCGAACGATGCAGTTATGTGTGTTGTGTTTGGTAAGTGACAGTGATCGATCGATACTGCACTTGGGTGGGCTGGGCTGGGCTGGGCGGAGGGGCTAAACGCAGGTACTAGCAGGTATCTGGGCTGATCCCGCTAACACTGCGTTTTTGGGAACCCTAAACCGCTGGGGATGCTAGTATAGATCTGATCAGATACTATACCACTAAGGGGGGTGTATGCTTTGCGCGTGGGTGTTAGCGTTACTGGCACTAACCTAACACTGCCTGGGGCGACGCAGACCCTCTCTGGCGCTAAAACCTAATTGATCTCACCCGCCGGGCGATCAGGGGGGTTA
Organism: Rana muscosa; assembly: GCA_029206835.1. Taxonomy (NCBI): domain Eukaryota; kingdom Metazoa; phylum Chordata; class Amphibia; order Anura; family Ranidae; genus Rana; species Rana muscosa. The sequence goes on from CM055121.1 coordinate 124,223,751, forward strand.
AACCTTTATTGGGTTATATACGGCGGGTGCCCTGATGCTATAAAAAGCAAACTAATCAACCAGCGTCACCCGTAACCTTTATATGGTGATCACTGGTGAAAGGGTTAACTAGGGGCAATCAGGGGGCTAAAACCTTTATTAGGTTAAATATGGGGGTACCTGACACCAATAAAAACCTGCGGCGAACCTAAAAAAAAAAAAACTGCCTATCTAAAACACCAGCGACACGAATACAGCGATCGGAAAAACAATCACTTAGTGACGCTGAAGTTAGGGGGTGAAAGGGTTACCTGGGGGGTGATCAAGGGGTTAAACCTTTATTAGGGGGGGTTAGGGGGCTACCCTGGACCTAAAGGGGCCTAATCCTAACTGCCTTGCAACTTTTTACAATCACAGATGACACTAAATGCAGTGATCAGTAAAATAAATGATCACTGCAATCAGTGACACTGTGATTGGGGGCTTTGGGGTGACCTGGGGGGTGATCTGGGGGTGACTGGGGGGTGATTTGTGTGCCTATGTGTACCTACGTGTCAGTGGACTGTTGGAGCACTAACCTCTGTCTTCACTCCTCGGCGCCGGGAACGAAAAGACCGCGGCGAGGGAGATGACATCACTTCCTCCAGCCTGTGTTTACATCACATGGCGGAGGAAGCAATTTCATTGGCCGGGAGCGATCGCGAGGGGGGGGCGGAATCGAGCGGCCGCCCCCTCATGCCTGATCGCTCCCGAACACTTAACGGCCGCTCACTGCAGTGAAGGGGGGTCCGGATGGACCCCCCAACTGCACAAAGGCGATCACGTAGATCTACGTGATTCTGCCTGTCCGTGCCATTCTGCCGACGTAAATCGGCGGTGGGCGGTCGTTAAGTGGTTAAATGAATAAAGATACCCCTTTCATCAACCTATCCTGCCCATAAAAGAGTATCCGTTTGCTAATTGCTATGTCTAGTAATAAGTTCTGCCTAGCAGCACTAGGGTCAGCTGTCTGAATTCCAACCACAGCACTACCTTTAGGCTGCATTCACACCTGAGCGTTTTGTAGCCTGAAGCCTGAAGCTACAAAACGCTAGAGGGGGAAAAAAACATTATTCTCTATGGAGATGGTTCATATCTCCACTCCAAAACGCCTGAAGCCTAACGCCTGAAGCTCAAACAAGTTCCGGACCCTTTTTTGTCGCGCGAATCGGGCATATTTGGGCGTTTTATGAGTCATAGAATGTAATGGAAACGCTCGATTCAAGCGTTTAGCGCGACAACGTGCGTTTCGACGGGCGCAAATTCGCGCAACAAAACGCCGGTAAAAACGTCGGTAAAAACGCTCGAAACGCTACGCTCAGGTGTGAATGCAGTTTACCCCGTGCCTGCATGGCTTTCCTTCGGGTACCTCCCACACTCCTGTCTAAATTGGCCCTATGTATGAATGTGAGTTAAGGACTTTAAATTGTAAGCTCCTTGAGGGCAGGGACTGATGTGAATGTACAATTTATACTGTATGTAAAGTACTGTGTAGACTGTAGGTCCTATATAAATACCTGTAATAAATAAATAGTAAGCTTTTGAAAGGTACCGTACTGGTTCTCTCACTGACACGCTTACATTTATAAACTTTCATTTTTTCCCCCTATAAAGAATCATTATTTTATAGACATATAACATATTTCCTATTGCATAAGTAAGTCAACTCCATCGACTGTGACATTTTTAATCCTTTGCTGTTACCTACCCACTTTCTCTCCATATTGCACTCTATACCTCCCATGCAGAACATGCTGTATATTTTGCTTTGAATGCATTGTTAGTGCCTTTTACATGTATCTGCATATGGCAAAATACAGTAAAATATAAAAGTATTTACATTTTATGTCTAATCCCCCCCAGCTGAAGGAGTTGAAAGGCAACATAGAAGGAGCCTTTGAAGATATTTTGGAAGAACGAAGAAAATCCAGCGATTTTCAATATGCCTTTAGGAATTTTACTCCAGCGATATACAAAGATCTTACTCCATGCAAACCAAGTGTCATTAAAACCACTGTCATGAATTCGGATCGGATGCAATATGTTATGAAGCAGGTAAGCCCCTTCAAAATTATTAGCTAGTAACGTGCATTTTTTTTATCTTTAGGGATTCTAAAATGTACTCCAAATGCTGACTTTGTCTTACTGCAAGAGATTGGGTGATTCATGAGAAATAAAATCACCGAACAATCTCATGAATGAATTACTCTATTTATTTTATTCAAGAAAAAGTTTTAATTCACATATTAAATAGGTTTAAATGTAGATTACCTCCCTACCAAAAATGATTGTGGTGGGGAGAAAATAATTTGAAAATATTGCATTTTTATAATAACTTTAGATAAATGGGCAATGTCTGTGTCATGGATATGCAGTAGTGTTTGTCTGCCATCTTACCTTCCTCCTCATGTGTTCATCTAGAGACCAGACCTCCTTCACCTGGCTTCCTTTATAATCTCCTCCCAGCCTGACTCCACCCCAGGCCCTATCACTGAACACTATATTAACCTGTGCACTGCAAGCCTGCTTGGCTGATCAACGTGTTTGTTAGGCATTGTGTGTTTGGGTTCCTGCCTGCCGTGTGCTACGTCTGTCTCTCTGTTATGTTATTGGCTTGTCCCCGACTATCCCTGTCTGCTCGTGACCCTTGACCTTCGGCTCGTTCTTCGTTATCCTTGTCTGCTTGTGGCCCCTGACCTTCAGCTTGTTATTCGGTTCTCTCTTCGTGTGCTGCTGCTTCCCCTCTTTTCCCCTTATCCTATGGGGCGTGAGCTAGGAAACTCCAGGGGCCGCGACCTGGTCCCAGCCTGCAGCTAACATCCTCACCACTAGAGGCCCTGGAGAAGACCAGCTGGGTCTTAGACTCCGCGCCCTGGGGAATCTTGGCTCTAGCTTCCGTTTGGATCCCGGTTGTGCTCCTCTGGTCCCGCTTTCCACAACCACCCAGTTCCCTATCCGCAGAAGCCAGCCATAGGGTTCACTACCTCGCGGTGCACTCCTGTCCCCCTACGGTGTGCATCTGGCACCTGGCCACAGGTGACCCTGACAGTCTGTCTCCAACTAGGTCATAGAGAATGCTAGTCACCTTAAGGTAGAACTCATGCAACTTTTTTTTGCAGCTCAGGACATGCTAAATAAAGCCAGGCTTTTTCCTAAGGTTAGCATTTTATTTCTCATTCTGTTTAGAGTCATGTAGAATAAAAAACATATATATAAATATACCAATTGCTAATCATTAATTAAAATACCAACACTTATGAGCTAAAGTATTTTAATTGATAACAAAGAAATGATTTATGCTCAGACATTTGCTTTCTTCACAATCCTGGCAAAACACGAAAATGTAGAAACACAAAAAGTCTGTGATATAAAGCAGACCTAGCACTAAAAAAGACAGTTCTCTTAATCGACAACCCACTACCACTTACATTTCAAACATGAAGATTTTAAATATACTCACCTTTCTCCGCGTGTTCTGCTCATTTTCTGCTTTCTGTCGCTGAGGTCACTGGATCTCACAGCAGAATTCTTTAACAAGTCGAGGATCAGAAATCTTGAAAAAAGAAGCTCCAGCACTGTGTAGCAAAATGAAAGAATATCTTTGGACAGCCGCACTCCCAAAAAAAAATATATTGCCTTTATTTAGTAAAAAAAGGAACAAAAACGGCAATGCACAGCAAACTGAACACACAGCTGACGCGCTTCACACTAATACTTAGTGCTTAATCATAGGTATGATTAAGCACTAAGTATTAGTGTGAAACGTGTCAGCTGTGTGTTCAGTCTGCTGTGGCTTGCAGTTTTTGTGCCTTTTTTTACTAAATAAAGGCAATATATATTTTTTGGGAGTGCGGCTGTCCAAAGATATTCTTTCATTTTGCTACACGCATTGCCAGCACCCGTGGCTTCTGAGAGGAGGATAATCACAAACTAGACCCACTTGGAGTGGTAACTCCCCTTCCCTCCTGCACTGTGTAGGCATAATCATAGCAATCATGGATGTTTAGCATTCCTTCTGCCCTGCACTAGTGATGAACCACATTTACCAGTACCTGAATGATAATATGGCACACTTAAAATGTTTAAATGGGCTTTATTGGAAAGGGTTAGAAGGCAAGTACAATAGAATGCTTAATACAGTGCAACATGCATTTTCTGCTGGACAGACCATTAGCACCCTGACCATTACCCAGGTTAACTAGTTGCCTGGGCCTACCCAGTCACTGGCCAGTGAACTTGATGACAAAGTCCTGCCGACAATGGGACACTTGTAGCATTGAATCCTTACAACAAATAGAATAGACAAATTAAATAGTTGCAAAATACTTCTCTTGAGTGCACCAGTTGGTTCCAGAGCTCCAGTGGTCCCACAATGGACAAAGAAAGAGTCTTGCACCTATGTCTGGACTCACCTCTCAAATCATATTTCTACGGTGCTCTCTAGTCTCCAGGATTCTTTGTTAACAGCAGCAGCAAAAAGACAGGGATAGCCCATTAAGTCTTTGGGGATTTGCAGCACATACATTTTTGCAACAGTCTCCCTCTGGATCTCTGAACACAGACACCAAGTTCTGCATACAGTCAGTCTCCAATCCTTCAGTAGCAGCAGATGCCCTGGTCCTCCCAGCACAGAGCCCAGGCACAGTGTGATTCCTCATCAGAAAATATAGAGGGACACGGGACACTCCCAAGTGAGTTTCTGCAGTTCCCAGGGAACCCAGTCTTCCATGTAGTTCCCCAGAGTTGTTTTCTGGGCCACCTGCTCTCAAGTGGATCCCAATGTCAAGTCCATCCCCTATGGGCAGGGCATAGCCTCCAGCCTTCCAGACAATCACAATCTTCCTGGCTGGTAGCTAGGAGTGTGTACTGCCCCTTGGCTGCACTAGCAGCCAATCACAGCTTAGCTTAGCTTCTTCCTCCCTGCCAAATGACGCCATGACACACCTGAGAATGTCTCAGTGGGTTTTACTAGACTTCAAAGTTTAGCAAAAAAAAAAAGAAAGAAAGGGGGCTAGAAGGCAAGTATAATGGAATGCTTAGCTTAATGCAGAAAACATAGCCAGCTGGCTACAGGGATAGCCCACATGGTCTTTGGGGATTTGCAGTACACAACACCCCTAAGGAGCACAGTAACTATGTGGACCATTCTTTGTAGCCTTGGTTCTCCTGGCAACAACACGTGGCTCAACAGATCTCACCCACAGCAAGTGTCCAATAGCAACCGGCCTTCAGCAGCCCAGAGCCCTCTACCCACTCTTCGAGCTGCCAATGACAACAGAGTGCCTTAAAGTCCTAAGCCCCCTTACCAGTATCACTGCTTCAAATGCACAGCCACTATTTCAGTTCAGCAAGTACAACCACCTTCTTAGCTTTGCATACATGTTCCTCCCTGACCTTGACCCTGGGCTCACTGATCACACTCACACAAGTGGGGAAAGTCTCTTACTCCATGCTCTACCCTGCAGGTCATGGTCTCCAACTAGTGGTTACTGAGGAGTCTGAGGGGTCTGACACACTCAGCTCCCAGATGCAGGAACAGTCTTTCTTACAGTTGGTCCTCTCCAAATAGGATATAAACCTGTAAGTAAATAAGAGAACCAGAACCTTCGCTAAGTGGAAGAGTGGATTTGATAATAAAGTTGGCAGTGCTTCCAACCAGGGCAGAGCCTCTGTGAACATAGGGGATTCCCTTCCTGGGAGATTACCGGTATTTAGTAAGATAAAAAAGAAACGATACTACTACTATAGTAACATGCTGCTGCATTAAAGTCTCTCTCTCCCAATGTGCATTAGTGTTACATCATATAAAAATAAGTTTCAACAAAGGTAGATCAGGCAGGCACCTTTGCTAAATTGTGTAGGATGTGGAGAAAAATAAATGGACACGAGGTAATTGTAGAAATATAATTGCTAATAATAAAATCTTTTCATGAAGGTATAATTAAAGGTTATCTCTTAACCACTTCAACACCAGGCTTTTTATACCACCTCAATTCCGGGCCTATTCTGCCACTTCTCTCCTACATGTCCAAATGATCATTCTTTTGCTAGAAAATTACTCAGAACCCCCAAACATTATATATGTTTTTTTAGCAGACACCCTAGGGAATAAAATGCCGGTCATTGCAACTTTTTATCTTGCACGGTATTTGCGCAATAATTTTTCAATTGCCTTTTTTTTGGAAAAAAAATGGTTTCATGAAATAAAAAATAACAAAACAGTAAAGTTAGCCCAATTTTTTGGTAAAATATTAAAGATTATGTTACGCCGAGTAAATAGATACCTAACATGTCACGCTTTAAAATTGCGCACACTCATGGAATGGCGCCAAACTTCGGTTCTAAAAATCTCCATAGGCGACGCTTTGAAATTTTTTACAGGTTACCAGGTTAGAGTTACAGAGGAGGTCTAGTGCTGGAATTGTTGCAGCGCTCTAACGCACGCGGTGATACCTTACATGTGTGGTTTGAATGGCGTTTACATATGTAGGCGGGACTTATGTGTGTGTTCGCTTCTGAGCGTGAGCTACCGGGGACAGGGGCGTTTTAATTTTATTTTTTATTATTATAATTTTTTTTTATTTTACTTAATTTTTTTTATTTTTACACTTTTTTTTCATTTTTATTTTTTTGATCACTTTTATTCCTATTACAAGGAATGTAAACATCCCTTGTAATAGGAATGGTGTGTGACAGGTCCTCTTTATGGAGAGATGTGGGGTCAATAAGACCCCACATCTCTCCTCCAGGCTGGAAAGCATGAGGTCGTGATTTTTTTTTCACCGATCTCATGCTTACTAGCCACAATCGCGGCTTTATTTACTTCTGAGAACCCGGGCGTGACGTCATCACATCGCGCCCGGGCCTCCGACGGTCATAGAGATGACTGGTGACCATCTGGTCACCAGTCATCTCTATGCTTGTCATGTGACAAGACAGCGGCGCCGGACGATTTTTTCTCCGGGCCCCCCGATGGCACGGGAGAGCCCGGAGAAGCACCGGATAGCGGCGGGAGGGGGGGGATGTCCCCTCCTGCCGCCTATAAGAAAGATCAAGCGGCAGAAACTATGATCGTTCTTATCGCAGAATCGCTGGCTGAAGAGAAGGATATCTGAATGATGCCTCTAGCTGCAGGCATCGATCAGATATCCCCCCACAAATCCCAGGACGTCATATGACGTCCACCCAGGATGGGAGATTCCATCTGTGGACGTCATTTGACTATGGGCGGGTAAGGAAGTGGTTAAAATACTATAAAAAGAATGGCATGCAACTTGATTCATTTATGTCACATCTTCCACCCAGTCCAAAAATAATTAATAAATCACAGGCACAGAACATCAAGTTCCCGGGACCCGCGAGCACACTCGCGAGGCACGCGGCGGGCGCCCGCGCGCCTGCTGGGCGGCAAATTGAAGGGACGTACAGGTACGCCCATGTGCCTGCCCGTGCCATGTTGTCAACGTACATCTGCGTGCGGCGGTCGGTAAGTGGTTAATCAGGTATATATATGCAAGAAAAAGGCAACATACAGTGCTCTCCGTTTAATAAAACTAATTTAAAAGGTAATGGATACACTCACAAGGATAGCACAATAAGCTTTTGCAAGCTGAAAAGCATTGAAATCACAAGATGGCCATGGTGTGACGTCAGTCCACAAGCTCTGCCCCCTAGACGCCTGTCATCAGAGCGTTGATTTCCTCAGAAAGGGGTCCTGAGGAAGCTTATTGTGCTATCCTTGTGAGTGTATCCATTACAGTGGAACCTTGGTTTACGAGTAACGCGGTAAACAAACGTTTTGTATAACGAGCAACTTTTTTTTAAAATTTTGACTCGGTTTGCGAGTGTTGTCTCGCAAAACGAGCAGAATTCAAGCTAATGGGGTGTGCAGTACCGCATTTGGCCAGAGGTGCTGGGGCTCTGGTGACACTCGGAACGGTTCAGAGCCATTCCGAAATACTCAGAATCGCTCAGAAATACTCTGTTCCCGAGTGTTTCCGAACCTTTCAGAGATCAGCCAAGCTATCCCCGAGTATTTCCATGGCTCTTTGGCGCCCCCCACCTCTGGCCACGGTATTGCGGTATTGCATGCCATAGAAGTCAATGCGGAACAAATTATCTTTGTTTCCATTTCTTCATGGGGAAACTCACTTTGGTATGCAAGTGCTTTGGATTACAAGCATTCTCCTGGAACGGATTGTAACGGGAGGGTCCGTGGAACCCAGAATCCCTTAGAAAGTATGAGATACCCTTGCTTCAGCTCCCCATGCACCTCTTATGTCTAAATCATCCTGTGTCTCTAATAGGGGTGTAGCGATACCCCCAGTTAAGAGAGCCGCTGGTATGATTTTCGGGCCTGTAACGCACCGCTGTCAACCCCCAGTAATTGGCTCTACCCTCCCTTGGCACAGCTAGTAGGGGATGATAGGATTGTGAGACCCGTAGCTTTACATAACACAACCCGGCAACAAAGGACACACAGTGATAATATGTATAACTGACACTAACCGTCTCTTCTACACAGTAATAACACCAAACAACTTGTCTGCTTAATCCTGATACTTTTACTTGCGTTAAATAGATAAGCAGATAAACAGTACACATTAATATATGCAGAGCCCTGCAATAAAAGGTATTTAGCAAGTAAACAAATATACAATCCTGTACACATTCAACTAACGGACCCCGCTTGCAGCTCCCCTCCCTCGTGGGCAAGATGGCACCCAGCAATATCTAAACTTAGATGTCAGGCCTGACTGTCCTATATGCAAGTTCCGTAGTGAAGGATCTTCGCTAGCAAATGGTGGTGCACTTTTTGAAGATAAAGTGTAATCCACAGGAATAGGTACTGGTAACTCGATGGATAACAGGAAGTGACTAAGCTACTCAATGCACTGTCCCTCCGGCGTGCAAATGCAAACTATAAACGGTGGGTCCTGAACAACAGACGCAGGGCCTAGAGATCCTGTAATAATCTTTGAGCAGGTGCTCTCTCACCCAACCGGACCAGTCAATGTCAGAATCTTCCGTAGCTGTGTCTCGGTACACAGATCCCACGACACCCGGGGTCTTTGGTCCTCCTGGAAGTAGTAGACAGGCGGCAGGATGAGACATCCCTCAGGCTCCTCAGTGGAAAACGGAAGGCTCTTTGGAAACACAGGGCCCAAACTTCAGGCCCTATCAGGAACAACAGACTCGGTACAGAGTTCCACTTGCTGGGCGGGCGATGTCCAAAGAGACTGATTGCCGGCCCGCCCCCCTTTTAAATAGCGCACCCCAGCAGTCCTTGCGCGGGGCAATGCACCCTGGGTGTCCCGCTGTACCCTGGGTACGATAGTCTCTGGGTCGTTAAAGCAACACCCTGCTACAGGGGCATAGGGTGACAGAGAAAATATATCTTGGACTACTTAAAATGGGCAGTAATATTTATCCACAATATTCGCCAGGATATCTGTAAAAGACTATTTGCTGTGATGGTTTGGGGTGGGACTGTATTCTATTGTCTATTGTGTCTGATGCCTCAACTATTATGGGATGTGTAGTGTCTTGCTGTGAGGAAAGAGGGAGGGGGGATTTCTCCAACCCCCCTGCTGATAAGACTGTTTACTGAGAAGTTGGAACACACCTGACCTGTATAACAATTGTCATTGGACAGTTTAACCCACCCTGTTTCCAAAGGGTGGGGGGTGTTTTGAAGAGAGATATCTGTGAACATGTGCTAGCAATAAACTCATTCCTGTTTTACCCTCAAGACAGAGCTTTGTCTCGTTTGTGGGGAGAGAATTATTCGTATGGGGTCTTATTCGGCTGGTTGGAGTGTCTGGTAGTTGCCTTGGTGTTCGGGAATGGAATATCCTAAACGGCTTTAACCCCTTTCATACTTGGGGTGCCTTTACATGGATTATGCTTGCAATCCAAGGTTCCACTGTACTTTTTAACATTAATTTCGTTTTATCAAACGGAGAGCACTATATGTTGCCTTTTTCTTGCATATATTTCTTGCTAGACTCCTAAAAAGTCTCACACATGTGGTATCTCCGTACTCACTCACAAGAAGCAGCAGAATGTAATTTGGGGTGTAATTTCACATATACCCATGACATGTGTGAGCAATATATCATTTAGTGACAACTTTGTATAAAAAAAAAAAAACAATAATTAATTTTCCCCAAAACTTGTGGCAAAATATAAAAAATTCCATGGACCCAACACGCTTCTCAGCAAATAGCTTTGGGTGTCTACTTTCCAAAAAGGGGTCTTTTAGGGGGGGGTTTGAACTGTCCTGGCATTTTATGCCCAACATTAGAAGCTTATGCCACACATCACCCACTCTTCTAACCACTTGAACCACCAAGTCCTTTCTAACACTTTTAGCTTACGTGAAAAAATATATTTTCTTTGCTAAAAAAGTTTGCTCAAAAATTTTACTTTGAACCCCCAAACATTAGATATTTTTTCAAAGCAGAGTCCCTAAAGATTAAAATGGTGGGTATTGCAATGGCGGGTAATTGTTATACTATTGGATCAGATTATAGAAATTTTATATGTACAGTTTTTTGCTGATTTCTATGCACCAGTTTTGCAAATACTGTTGTGTTAGAAAGAAAAGTGTGTGTGTGCTTGTGTATGTGTCTTTACATGATTTATCTTCAGGGGAATCCAATTCACTGCATTTATTACCTGGTAAAGCTTGCTGTGCACATTTTGCTGGATTCATAAACATTTACTGATGTTTTCCTATTACTATTTACTTTTACTATTCACCATACTTATCACCTGGTGAATGAGGCATTCACATTTAGTTTACTCATGCACTATTCAGAAATGGCAGATCTTTACTTAAAGGGGATTTTAACGGTTTGGAAGTATAAGAACTCTGAAAAATTGGCCTTTTGGCTCTCTGTAGGGATTTCCCTGAGGTGTCCCATATGTAATAAAATAATTTCCCCTTTAACAACTTGCTGACTGCCCGCTGTCGATTGACAGTGGCAGAATGGCACTCCTGCGCAAATCGCCGTAGCTGTAAGACGGGCCCTTTAAGGATTATAGGGGGGCGATGTGTGTGCCTGGTGGTCGCGATGTCCACCGGGCACCCGCGATCACTCCTGACAGAGCGAGAACGGGGATTTGTGTGTGTAAACACACAAATCCCCATTCTGTCAGTGGTGAGGAGACTGTTCTTTTGTTCCTAGTATATAGGAACAATGATCGGTCTCCTCCCCAAGTCAGTCCCATCCCCGCACAGCACAGTTAGAACACACACTAAGGGAACACATTTAACCCCTTAATCACCCCCTAGTGTTAACCCCTTCCCTCCCAGTGACATTTATACAGTAATCAGTGCATTTTTATAGCACTAATCGCTGTATGAATGCCAGTGGTCCCAAATATGTGTCAAAAGTGTCCGATCTGTCCACCACAATGTCGCAGTCCCAATAAGAATCGCAGATCGCCCCCATTACTAGTAAAAAAAAAAAACATAATAAAAATGCCATAAATCAATCCCCTATTTTGTAGACGCTATAACTTTTGCGCAAACCAATCAATATATGCTTATTGCGATTTTTTTTTTTTTTTTTTTAACAAAAATATGTAGAAGAATATATATAGGCCCAAACTGGGGAAGAAATTTTTTTTTTTTTTTATTTGGGATATTTATTATAGCAAAAAGTAAAAAATACTGTGTTTTTTCAAAATTGTCGCTCTTCTTTTGTTTATAGCGCAAAAAGTAATAACTGCAGAGGTGATCAAATACCACTAAAAGAAAAAGTCCATTAGTGGGAAAAAAGGACATACATTTTGTTTGGGTACAACGTTGCACGATTGCGCAATTGTCAGTTAAAGCAACGCAGTGCCGTATCGCAAAAAATGGCAAGGTCAGGAAGGGGGTAAATCCTTCCGGGGCTGAAGTGGTTAATATGTGAAATGTAATGTGTCATGTACAATGTAATAATAAAAAAAAAAAGATTTGTAAGGAACCTTAACCTTAATAATACTGCAGCTGCTGACTTTTAATAAATGGACACTTACCTGTCCAGGGTGCCTGCGATGACGGCAGCCGAAGCCGAGCAATCGCTCATCTCTCGGCTGCCCCACCGCCATCCTCGGTGAGGGAATCAGGAAGTGAAGCGTTGCAGCTTCACTGCCCGGTTCCCTATTGCGCATGCGCGAGTAGCGCGGCGCGTCCTCACAGGTCCTCGCTGTCTCCTAGGACCAGTGTGTTTCCCAGAAGACAGCGGAGGGGGTGATGCGAAGGGGCGTGACTCCCGCGGGAGTCTATTCCCGGAAGTGGGTGCAAATACCTTTGTTGTTTTTTTGTTTTTTTTACCACTTGAGAGAATTCTGTCGAGAGACTTATTCAACTTTACGTTCATTCACTGTCTTGATCTCAGTTTCGCATCATAGTGGTATTTCTTCAAAACTTTACTCAATTTCATCTGCTTACAGAATATTCAAAATTTAATATAAAAATTCTAAACAAACACCATTTTCCACTGTAACGTGTTTACAAAATTCTATTCTTCTATTCTTACCCTACCCTATTTCTCCCTCCTCCCACCCTTCTCCCCCATCCTACTCCCCATATGGCCTGCCCTCTCCCTTTCTCCTACTTTTGGCCCTGTCAGTCCCTGCCGCCCTCCATCATCTTTTCCAAGTATTTCTCAGAGGCCTTGAAATCTATTCATCTGCTCCAGGTGCTGTTATATTTTTCCACTTGCCCCATTTCTCTGCTGCATAGATATTCAATTTTACTAAAGTATTCTATTCGCTCGAACCACTCCTTTATTTCCGGTTTTCTTGTGCATAGCCACTTTTTTGGGATCAGTCCTTTTCCAGCATTTAACAGTATTCGGGTTAGTGTTTTCCTGTATTGCTTTTTTGGAACTTTTATTTCGTGCAACAGACACATCTGCAGATTATTGCTTATCTTTTCTCCAGTTATTTCTCCAATGTAATCCTGAATTTCCTGCCAATAATCCTTTATTTTTGGGCAATCCCACCAAATATGAGTCATTTTACCGATCTGTCCACATTCCCTCCAACACAATGGGGATTTTTCTTGCTGGTATTTGTGGATTTTGACTGGGGTTATATACCATCTTGCTAGCAAATTGTAGTCAATTTCTATTTATTAGTATTAGTATTAGTATTTATATCTGTAGCATAATTATATACTGCTTCTATCATTCTCTCAACTTGTTGTTCATCTAATTTCATACTTGTTTCTTTTTCCCATTTCCCTATGTAGGGGGGCATCTCTTGTCCTTCTAGGTATGTCAGAATTTCATAGACTTTTGATAGCAAATGCTTCAGTGGGGATTGTGTACAACAAAGTTTTTTAAGTGGATTGCAGGTATTCCCACTTGCTGATCTTCCATCCATTTATTTCCTTCATATCCTGTGCTGTTCTTATCCTCCCGTGTTCCAAAATATCCTTTATTTGTGCATTCCCTATTCTACCCCCTAAGGATGTCCCCTTCCCTGGAGTGAAGAAATTTATTCCTGTGAGTGCAATTAGTGGTGAATTGTATATCCACTTTTTCTGTCGGTATATTGAATCCCAAATTTTAAATACATTTTTAGTTAAATCATGTGCTTCCTGATCTAGTGTTCTGTACCTCCGTGGTTCCCATGTGTTTTTCTGTAAAAGTGTTCTACTTAAAGTGTTTTCAATCCTAATCCATTTTTTTTTCACTTTTTTCATTAACACAATTAACCATTCGTGAAATATTAACTGCCTTATAATATCTATTTATATCTGGTACTATGGTGGCGATCAGCGACTTATAGCAGGACAGTTGGGACACTAACTGGCACTTTTTGGGGACCAGTGACACCAATACAGTAGTGATCAGTGCTAAAAAATATGCATTGTTACTGTACTAATGACACTGGCTGGGAAGGGGTTAACATCAGGGGAGAGCAAAGGGGTAAATGTGTTCCTAGCCAGTGCTTTACTAAACTGTGGGAGGTGCTTTTACTAGGGGAAGGCAGAGATCTGTGTTTCTGCTTATCAGGCACACGGAATCAATGTCTTCCCCACTGACAGAATGGAAATTTGTCATGTTTACACTGCCGTTCTGCCAGTGTAACTAATAATCGGCGGATGCCGGCAGACATCGAGTCCATGCTACCATCTTATCGGCTTCCACTGTGAATAAACACACAGAGAGCGGGCCACAGACTGCGCGCCTGCACGCCCCCAACCCGGAAGTGCTGGATTATGTACTAGTTATTTTTTTCCATGTTTCACTAGCATAGAGCAGCTTAATAAAAAAATTCAAGAAACAGGAAAACACAAAAAAGTGCTCACGTTGACGCACTTCATTTTATTGGTGTGCCCCAGGATTGGTAAATTCTAAAAGATGCCTTGACTGAAAAAAGGTTGAAAAACCATGTGTTAAACCCATATTATATGAGGGGGGCACCCAATATTTATTTTTAACGGCTAACTAGAGTTCAACTTTAAACTTCTACTAACAGTCACACACTAAAAAAGACTCTTTCTACTGATAAGTACAGAAAGCTGTGGACATGTAAAAAGTGCAGGTTGCCAGAGGAGCTTCCTTATATTTGCATTCTAGATTGGGTTTCAGTGTCCTCTGCTTTGCCTGGTTGCCATCTATTTTTATTAGGCATTGTTCTAAATGTAGAAAACAAAGGTATGCAGCGCTGAAATGAGATCTCCAAAATTGAATGTAGAGAACATAAAGTGAGTTGATAATCAACTAAAATAATAATTAAAACACAAAAAATATTAGTGAATAGTAAATAGGTGCAATGGTGAACCATGAAGAAATTATTAAATTCTAAATGTTGACAGTGTAGATAATATTAATAATTAATCAGTGAAAAGGTTCATAAACAAAGTCCATGAAAAAGAAACCTCCTTAGTGCAAAAAATCAACGACAATCCAATGTGAAGTGAAGTGTCAGTACTCTGAGCCCCGGACTCCACACCTGAGGAGAGCCGTGCTAGAAAGTTTAAGGTCGGTCGAGGAATCTACACCATTGAAATCTAAAGGCTGTGGGGGAAGCCTAATTTCCCTGTGCTGGGTGAGACTGTTGGATGCAGTCATGGGCATCTGGTAAGCAGGATATATATCTTTCTCACCCGGGTGTCACCATTGTATCCATTACTTCACGTTTGGGAGCAGGTTTTCTTCCCCTTTTTTTTTGGAACACTTCACTTCACATTGGATTGTCGTTGATTTTTTGCACTAAGGAGGTTTCTTTTTCATGGACTTTGTTTATGAACCTTTTCACTGATTAATTATTAATATTATCTACACTGTCAACATTTAGAATTTAATAATTTCTTCATGGTTCACCATTGCACCTATTTACTATTCACTAATATTTTTTGTGTTTTAATTATTATTTTAGTTGATTATCAACTCACTTTATGCTCTCTACATTCAATTTTGGAGATCTCATTTCAGCGCTGCATACCTTTGTTTTCTATGTTTTGTATAGTTTTAGTATTTAGCTATTTATGCTAGCTGCTGTCTTTTGATCACTGATCACTTTATCAATTTTAACTGTTTTTCTAGCGCAACGTTAGCCCTAGGGCTTCTTCCTTTTCTATTATTGTTCTAAATGTTTTGGGGGGCCAGGCTTCAACACCGTCAGCATTCAGACGAAGCAGAGGATACTATAAAATTCAGAAATTATATACAAGTATCTCTGTGTTCCTGCACATCATGCCTGTAAGCTGCTTTCAGTATTCTTTAACCTCCCTGGCGGTATTTCAGAGTCTGGCTCGGGGTGGAATTTCAGTACCATAAGCGGTAACCCCGAGCCAGACTCGGGATGCATCGCAGGATACAGGGAGAGTTACTTACCTTGTCCCCTCGATCCTGCGATGTCTCCCCGCAGTGTCCGCGAGCTGTTTCCTCGCTCGATTCACACACAGTGCCGCCGAGCTCCGTTCCCTGCGACGTTGCGGCGCACGAGGGTGGAGATCGGCGCCAAATTAAAAAAAGTAAAAACACAATACACATACAGTATACTGTAATCTTACAGATTACAGTACTGTATAAAAAAATTACACATCCCCTTTGTCCCTAGTGGTCTGTCCAGTGCCCTGCATGCACTTTTATATTATAAATACACTTTTTTCTGCCTGGAATTTGGAGATTGTCCATAGCAACCAAAAAGTGTCCCTTTATGTCAAAAGTGGCTTTAGACCAGCAGAATTTAGCTATAGCGATTTGTGGGGAAATTCGTCAAACACTAAATCTAATGACAGCGACAATTCTGCAACTGAGCAAATGTCAGTGTTTTTGATTTGATTACATTATTGAATAATTTTTATTATTTTTATATTATTATTTGTTATAATTATTTATAGTTATTTATTATATTATAATTTATGATTTTGTGTTTCAAACTTTTTATACCCGGGATGTCTACTAGACTCTGGTTTGAACAGATTTAAGTGAGTTATTCCTAAGAATTACAGGCCTACAATATAAAACGCCAAATTTCCATGCAAAATAATTGTACCGCTTTCAGCACCTAAAATCAGTCAGAATCATACCGCCAGGGAGGTTGAATGACAGGGTCTCTCTAAACATTTTCCAGCATCACATTGACTTTATGAATATTGCTTATGAATGACGGTGAATTCAGCATGGCCAGTGTTTATAGGTTTGCTGGAGTTTGAATATGACCAAATTTGAGATCTGTTCTTGTCTTCATATTTAAAGATCAGCTTGGAAACTGGAGAACCCTTTGATATGATTCAGGAACAAGCTCGTGAGATCTTGAATGAAATGGGTCACAATTTAAAATTGGGTGCAATTCGAATATTTGCTCTCAGTTTAAGCAAGATCTTTAAACGCCTTTATGGGAAAGTATTGTGCAATATGGAGGGCATTCAGAAGGTAAGTGTTATCAAAAACGTTAATAAAGCATTCAGCTACTACTAATCCTAATACATAAAGTTATATATTTTTTTCCTTATTGCATACAGTTCCCATTTTTGACCATTTGTTTTAGGTCTATCAATATTAAGCCTGAGTTCACACCAGTGTGATCTCTGGCATTGCATGTGATTCACACCCGCACCGCAGTTGTACAGTTGTACATACAGTTGTATGGCTGAACTCGCATTGGATTCGCACAGAAAAATGGTGCAGGGACTTGTTTTTCCTTGCACTAGAATCGGATCGCATGGGTGTTCTCACCTATGCGATCCGATTCCTGTGCAAGTTCACAGTTCACACTGCGATCTCTGAACCGATCTGGGGGTGTCATTAACAATGTATTGACACACGCAGTGGTTCGCAGAAGGCAGTGTGAATTGCCTGAGGGAGAGGAGCGATGCGAAAACCGGTGCTGGAATCGCGCTGGTCCCCTGCATCGCACTAGTGTGAACCCAGGCTTTAGGGTAACTCCACATTTGTGGAAAAAAAAAAGCAAATATAAAAAAAATATAAGATATATGCAAGCCTTATTGCAATTGAATGTTATTAAAAATTATCTTTTCTTTTCAATCTGTAGCACTATAATTTGCTGTAAAATTCAATGCAATATGGCAATTGGTGTACAGAATTTCCCTGAAATATAATTTCTTGCTTGTGCGATTGGCTCACTGATTTTCCCAGAAGTCTGCACTAAGATACAATACAAGTCAGATTTTAGGCATCCTCTGCAACAAAAAAAAAACATTTTTGGTGAGATAATCCCAAAGGATTAATAACTTCTAAAGGGATGCATGCCTTGCAACTTTCCACATCAGAACATTACAAGTGCATCGGCTGATTAATAATGAAAAAGTCACCCTCTTTCAAATTCATTCTGCACATTGACATAATTAAACAAACAGGTAGGACTGCCACAAAATTTGTTAAAATCCTTGAAATGTACATTGATCACCCAGAGATTTTTCTTATCTCAATAGTGGAGTTAGGCCCCTTTCACACATGCTGACCGTATGTCCGCTTTTTCATCCATCCTTTTTACGGATGAAAAAGGGACATACATTGGTCCCTATGAGATAGCGGGTGTCAGCGGATGAACATCCGCTCACACCCGATCTCATCCGGGTCCGCAATACTCAGATTCTGCAGACGCAAGAAAATCCTATTTTTCCATCCGTCTGCAAACTGGATCGGGTGAACACGGACAGACGGTCCGTGTTCATCCGATCCCCCCATAGGGGAGAGCCGAGATCTGACAGGGCGGTCCCTGCACAGTGTGCAGGGACTGTCCTGTCATCCGCCGGCTCAGCGGGGATCAGCAGAGCGATCCTTGCTGAGCAAGCGGAGGTTCACGGGGCGGATCATCACGGATCCGTCCTGTGTGAAAGGGGCCTTACTGTTTAAAATAGAATTCCAGACTATGCCTAACCAGTCCAAAAATGCTCCCTCCCCCTTCTAACAGCTATGCTTGTTAACTTGTGTAAGATAGATGTATATCATTTCCTATTTTCAGCCCACCCCAGTCCGGTCACGTAATCCCCTGTGTCAGACAGTGGTAGCTGCAGGCGGAGGAGAGAGTACTTGGCAAAGGCTCGTAAAGCCTGGAGTGGTGACATCATCCATAGACTCTTATAAGCCATCCGTTGTTGCCATTTCGTCCTTCCCCCTGCAGCCACTGCTGACTGACACAGAGGTGCAGATCATAAGACCGGACTGGAGCGGGGTGAAAATAGGTAAGTAAATACATCTTTCTTTCACAGGTTGGTCGGCATAGATGTTAGGAGGGGGGGGGGGATTTTTAAGACTAGTTAGTTTTAGCCTGAAATTCTACTTTACATCTATGAGGTTTATTTGTAGTACCAACAACTTGTAAAATATTCATGTATGATAACTAGAGAGGCAGAGGTGTTCATGACTGCCCCTTAGAGATGTAAGAAATGCCCAATGCTTGCAAATAGGGACTATTGATTGTGTTTTATAAGCAATCTATAGCCTTTATAACTTAGTAATTTATCTGCTGATATGTATGTTAGTGACTGACCAGTATGTAGATAATTGGCCTACTATGAACCTCACTATAGTGAGAAGTGAATTGAATTGCAGTGCAGTGCATTTATTTTTCAAACACCCACATTACAAGAAGTAAAAAAGCTCAGTAAAAAGGGGTTGTATATCTAAATAGTAGTTCAAAGTAGAACCTATACTGTGAAAGTTGTGCCATAAAAAAAGTCAAGCATGGGACCAAGTTCTAGGCATCAGTGGTTCCTGTAGGCTTCCAGCAGTGGATATTTTCTCCAGGACTGCCTTATCCATGCTGTGTCTCTGTGTAGAGACAGCCATATTAGAAGAAAAGTGGGTATGACCAAGCATGATAGAGGGAGGGGCTTAAGGGCCATGGTTAAACAAAATCTGGGCTTCCTTGTACCTATAAAATATGCTTTGATTGCTGTGCCACAAGCTGGAGTCTCAGGGATACATATAGAGCTCAACACAATCATTAAAAAATTCTTCCAGTGTGAACCAACCCTTAGGGAGAGAGATGATGAAGAGGGAACAATCACTGTTATATGAAAGTAAGGAAGGAGGGATTACTATGGTACATGGAAGGCAGGAAGGGTCACTATGGTACATGGAAGGCACGAAGGGTCACTATGGTACATGGAAGGCAGGGAGAAGGGATCACGATGGTACATGGAAGGCAGGAAGGAAGGATCACTATGGTACATGGAAAGCAGGAAGGATCACTATGGTACATGGAAGGCAGAAAGGCTCACTATGGTACATGGAAGGCAAGAAGGAAGGATCACTATGGCACATGGAAGGCAGGAAGGAAGGATCTCCATGGTACATGGAAGGCAGGAAGTATCACTATAGTATATGGAAGAAAGGAAAGAGGGGTCACTATGGTACATGGAAGGGAGGAAGGATCATTATGGTACATGGAAGGCAGGAAGGATCACTGTGGTACATGGAAGGAAGGATCACTATGACATATAGAAAGCAGGAAGAATAACTATGGCAGATGGAAGGCAGGAAGGATCACTATGGTACATGGAAGGCAGGGAGCAAGGATCACTATGGTACACGGAGGGCAAGAAGGATCACTATGGCACATGGAAGGCAGGAAGGATCACTATGGTATATAGGAAGGCAGGAAGGATCACTATGGCACAGGGAAGGCAGGAAGGATCACTATGGCATAGGGAAGATAAAAAAGGAGGGGTCACTAGCAGCCTCCTCATCTTCCCCACTAAACTCAATGTGCTTCTAATTAGATGATTGTCAAAAAGTAGTTAAACCACTTAGTGGCAAGAGATTAAAACTGAAAATGTAGTTGTAGCGTTAGAGCGTCTGTGTGGTTTTTATGGTCAGCAAAGGAGAAACTAAACTAAGAATTCCTTATTTTTCTCAGATACAGACTGGCTTTGCTACAATTGCCCAAATGCTTTAAGATTATTTTATTTTATTTTATTTTTTATTTCTGCAGCTGGCAAAAGCTGTTCAAGAATATCCTGTTGTTTTGCTGCCCAATCATCGGAGCTATGTTGACTTTTTGTTGATATCGTACATTATGTACACCTATGATGTTGCTATTCCTGTGATTGCTGCAGGAGAAGGTAATTTATTCTTATTTAGTGACATTTCACCTTGTTCAACATTTTATATATTGTAATGTGAAACTCCATCTTCAAAGCAGCAAAAATGATAACTGCTTTCATGATTGTATCACAAACAAATGTTTATGAATACACTCAAGGTTGATATTATGCGACTCTGAGGGGGAGGTCATTAATCAAGTACTGTAGTTCTGTACTTGGAAATAAAACTCTAAAAATATCGACACATAATTTTTTTTTTTAGCTCTCAAGAGTGTGACTGCTGCAGACTGAAAAATAGTGTTACATGATGATGAACCTGATAAACTTATTATAACTTATATTATAATAACTTATATAATAATAACTGTTTATAATATCACAAGAATACAAAAAATAAATAGTTAATAGTATTTCAAGCGAAGAAGGAGAATGAATGCCGATCCAGGGAGCTAACTTATTGGCTATGAGTTTTTCTCCCAGTTTGGGCAATGCTTGATAAGGGTTTATGGCTTCACTGATATGGATCAACTGAAGGCTTAAGCAGGCCATAGATGATGTGAATTTCTCTTCTGCAACCATGGTTTGCAAGAAAACTAATTTCTTGATTCCCTTATCAACACAGTCAGTGTTAATGGGGGGATGCCTCCTGTGGAGCTATTGTGTTCTCCTGGTGGGGGGGGGAGGGCACGGGGAGCCAACCTGGCTGGGAGAGCACTATTATTGCTAGGGGCTATAGCCGCTGGCAATAATCCCAATCTGAGAATCCAACTTTCTGGTTGTCTGGTCCCTGCTGAACTGGCCAAGATTCAAACTGTCTATGGCCAGCTTTAGGATTTTTTTTTAACTTAGGTTGCACAGAATCACGCCTTTACATATTTTTTTTTTCTTATAACTGTGGTCCCAACTTTTCTGTTTAAGATGGCTCTACCCATTTAATTTATCATTCAAAAATATTAATAATAAATTCAGATTAACACAACTCCCCAACTGCAGCTTAACACTTTATTCTTCCTAATGTATGTCCTCTGTGATTTTTAACAATTTAGTCAAATCAGATGCAAACTTAAACATGTAATCCAACATGTTACAGTTGTTCTGCAACAAAACTCTTTAATAAGGATGAGCCGAAAATACTTATGTATGGTTGGAAGTTGGTTTACAGAACATAAAGTCGGGGTGTCAAATCTGAACTATTGAAATGAATTGGAACCAAATGTTTAAAAACAGTAATGGCAATTTTCTAGGCTAATAGGCAAGGCAATAGAAATTCTGTGTGGCAGGGAGCAGTGATTTTAATAATGCTCAATTGTCAACAATAAAAATTACTATTTAGAAACTGACATTTAGAAAGAAAAAAAATGCTATTTAAATTGCCGCAAATGTCAGCTTCAGCCAATTACATCTGTTTTTAAACAAAGCATCTAAATGAGGGTCTGATATAGATTTTAATGGGTGACCACCACACAAAAAAATGGGTTCCCCTAAAAATACTTACCAGACTCTGTAACAGTTAATCCTGTGTCTAGGGTAGGGCTGGGAAAAAAATCGATTTTAATCTTGAATCGAGTTTTGAGCTCAAATCGATTCAGATTTGAAGAAAATCGATCTTTTTAATTTTTATTTTTTTATTTATTTATTTTTCCTTCAAAGTTTCCGTAGCAGGACTGCAGGGGGCGTATCTGGAGTGGCACTGGGTGGCGTTACCCCAATTACATCTACTCGCCGCAGCCGCCGTCTGCCTACCTGATCAGCGTGTCATGCAGACAGACGGCGGCCATTGCAGTGTTCAAAAGCCGCGCCTCCCGAGTCCTCGTCGTCTGTGATAGGCGGAAGACTCAATTTCACAGCAGGCAGTGTTCAGCCTATCACGGACATCCTCTCATCCTCGTCTGTGTTATGAGGATGACCATGATAGGCGGAACACTGAATGCTGGGAAATTGAGTGTTCCGCCTATAACAGACGAGGAGGAGGCGCGGTTTTTGAATACTGGAATGGCCACCCGTGTAGCAGTAAAATCTGTATACCATGAAAATCTGCATCAGGTATGGGCACAGTGATTGAAGCATGGGCACAGTGAAGCATGGGCACAGTGAGACACGGGTACAGTGAGACACGGGTACAGTGAGGCATGGACACAGTTCAATTCAACTAAGAGTAACCTCAAGATTTTTTGTTGTTTTATTAGCTAAATCCAAATACAGTATTAATAATTTGGATGTTTAACAATCTTTGTTGCACACTGCACACTGACTTTGCAGTTAGAGAAAGGGTTTGCCTTTGCAATTTTGTTTGTTGATGCACTTTAATTAATATAATAAAAAAAAATTGAATCGAATCGTAAATCGAGTTTTTTATAAAAAAAATCGCTGATTTTTTTTGGGGGGAAAATCGCCCAGCCCTAGTCTAGGGTGGTCCCTTTAACCTCTCTCAGACCTCCGATCGATGTACAATGCAAATTCAGATATATCTGGAGCCAAAACCTTAAGAACACACGTACACGATGATATGCTCTAAGAAAATGGCTGTATTTGATTTGTGCTTTTACAGTTTTATATCAAATTCTATTCAGACAAGATATGGTAAAAAAAAAACATGCGCATTACATACAATTTTCATAAGCAGTTAGAACTAGTTCAGGACAAGCAGCCTTTGTTCTATTGTTCTCAGGTTGTTGAGACTGTGAGAAACAAACTTATAGATAACAGAATGTATGTGAACAGTCCTGTACTAGAAACTAAATTGATACATTTCTTGTGGGAAACCAAAGAAATATTCTTCTACATGCTTATGTGAAATGAAAGCTGCGAAACTAAAGAAATACTCACAATTAACTATACATCACAATTAAAATGGCTGACAGAATACAAAATGAATGCTTAGCATAACCTTTCAACCCCCTCTTAAAGTCATTAAATATGTCTTTCTACAGATCCGCAGCCTCCTGGAATCTACGATTCGTTCTAAGTTTGTTGTATTCATTTACATAAAGCTGCAGATATTGTGTATATGCGTGAGAAGGTTGGTCTGGTGTAGTGCATTTGCTATTACAAAGCAAAATAAGCTTGAAAATCAGGTAGCCTATCAAACCTAACAATAATACTATGATAATCATATTCACTATGTCCTTTAACCATGAAAACATTCTACCTAAACCCAAACTAGAAAAGGGGTTCCACCCATAATTACCTATGTCCCTTGCTTGTTTCATTAAGTCCTTTACCTGTGTTTGGTGTTGATTAACCACTTAAGCCCCGGACCATTTGGTAGCTAAAGGACCAGAGGTGAATTCAGAATTTTGCACTGCGCTGCTTTAACTGTAAATTGTGCGGACATGCAATGTTGTACCCAAACGAAATTTGCGTCCTTTTCTTCCCACAAATAGAGCTTTCTTTTAATGGTATTTGATTGCCTCTGCGATTTTAATTTTTTGCGATATAAATGGAAAAAGACCGAAAATTTTGAAAAAAAATGATATTTTCTACTTTTTGTTATAAGAAAAATCGAATAAACTCAATTGTAGTCATACATTTAGGCCAAAATGTATTCAGCCACATGTTTTTAGTAAAAAAAATGTCAATAAGTGTATATTTATTGGTTTGCGCAAAAGTTATAGAGTTTACAAACTAGGGTACATTTTCTGAAATTTACACAGCTTTAAATTTATGACTGCCTATCTCATTTCTTGAGGTGCTAAAATGACAGGGCAGTACAAAACCCCACCAAATGACCCCATTTTGGAAAGTAGACACCCCAAGGAAATTGCTGAGTGGCATGTTGAGCCCATTGAATTTTTTTTTTTGTCCCAAGTGATTGAATAATGACTAAAAAAAAAAAAAAAAAATTACAAAAAGTTGTCACTAAATGATATATTGCGCACACATGCCATGGTTATATGTGGAATTTCACCCCAAAATACATTTTGCTGCTTCTCCTGAGTACGAGGATACCACATGTGTGGGACTTTTTGGGAGCCTAGCCGCGTACGGGACCCCGGAAACCAAGCACCGCCTTCAGGATTTCTAAGGGCGCAAATTTTTGATTTCACTCCTCACTACCTATCACAGTTTCGAAGGCCATAAAATGCCAAAATAGCACAAAACCCCCCCAAATGACCCCATTTTAGAAAGTAGACACCCCAAGGAAATTGCTGAGAGGCCTGTTGAGCCCATTGAATATATTTTTTTTTGTCCCAAGTGATTGAATAATGACAAAAAAAAAAATACAAAAAGTTGTCACTAAATGATATATTGCTCACACATGCCATGGTTATATGTGGAATTACACCCCAAAATACATTTTTCTGCTTCTCCTGAGTACGGGGATACCACATGTGTGGGACTTTTTAGGAGCCTAGCCGCGTACGGGACCCCGAAAACCAAGCACCGCCTTCAGGATTTCTAGGCACAAATTTTTGATTTCACTCCTCACTACCTATCACAGTTTCGAAGGCCATAAAATGCCAAAATCGCACAAAACCCCCCCAAATGACCCCATTTTGGAATATAGACACCCCAAGCTATTTGCTGAGAGGAATGGCGAGTATTTTACAGCTCTCATTTGTTTTTGAAAATGAAGAAAGAAAATATATATATATATATATTTTTTTTTCAATTTTCAAAACTTTGTGACAAAAAGCGAGATCTGCAAAATACTCACAATACCTCTCAGCAAATAGCTTGGGGTGTCTACTTTCCAAAATGGGGTCATTTGGGGGGGTTTTGTGCTATCTGGGCATTCCATGGCCTCCGAAACTGTGATAGGCAGTGAGAAGTGAAATCAAAAATTTACACCCTTAGAAAGCCTGAAGGCGGTGCTTGGTTTTTGGGGTCCCGTACGTGGCTAGGCTCCCAAAAAGTCTCACACATGTGGTATCCCCGTACTCAGGAGAAGCAACAGAATGTATTTTGGGGTGTAATTCCACATATGCCCATGACATGTTTGAGCAATATATCATTTAGTGACAACTTTGTGCAAAAAAAAAAAAAAAAAATTGTCGTTTTTCCGCAACTTGTGTCAACATATAAAATATTCCATGGACTCGACATGCCTCTCAGTATATAGCTTGGGGTGTCTACTTTCCAAAATGGGCTCATTTGGGGGGGTTTTGAACTGTTCTGGCATTTTATACACAACATTAGGAAGCTTGCATCCACTCTTCTAACCACTTGAAGACAAAGCCCTTTTTGACACTTTTTGTTTACATGAAAACATTTTTATTTTTGCAAGAAAATTATGTTGAACCTCCAAACATTATATATATTTTTAAAGCAAAGGCCCTACAGATTAAAATGGTGGGTGTTGCATTTTTTCTTTTCTACACAGTATTTGCGCAGCGATTTTTCAAACGCATTTTTTGGGTTAAAAAATACACTTTTTTTAATTTTAATGCACTAAAACACACTATATTGCCCAAATGTTTGATGAAATAAAAAAGATGATCTAAGGCCGAGTACATAGATACCAAACACGACATGCTTTAAAATTTCACACAAACGCGCATTGGCGACAAACTACATACATTTTTAAAAGCCTTTAAAAGCCTTTACAGGTTACCCCAGTAGATTTACAGAGGAGGTCTACTGCTAAAATGATTGCCCTCGATCTGACCTTCGCGGTGATACCTCACATGCATGGTGCAATTGCTGTTTACATATGACGCCAGACCGACACTTGCGTTCGCCATTGGGCAAGAGCAGGGCAGGACAGGGGTGCTTTTTTTTTTTCTTTTTTTTTTATTATTAATTTTGCTTTTTTATTTTATTTTTAAATTGTTCCTTCCAAGTATTTTTTTTTTTTTTATCATTTTTATTGTTATCTCAGGGAATGTAAATATCCCCTATGATAGCAATAGGTAGTGACAGGTACTCTTTTTTTGAAAAAACTGGGGTCTTCTAGACCCTAGATTTTTCCTCTGCCCTCAAAGCATCTGACCACACCAAGATCGGTGTGATAAAATGCTTTCCCAATTTCCCAATGGTGCTTTTTATATCCGGGGGGGGGGGGCATTCCCTCCCACTGCTTGTAAAAGCAGTCCAGAGGCTAATTAGCCGCTAGGATTGCTTTTACATGAAAGCCGGCCGCAGGCTGAAAAGAATGATACCAAGATGATACCTAAACCCGCAGGCATCATTCTGGTATAAACATTCAAAGTCCAGCAACATACCAGTACGTTGCTGGTCCTTGTTGGACATGTATTGTAATCTTTTTTTTTCATGCAGCCAGTTGGCTGAACGAAAAAAGAGATTGATCGGTGGGTATGCCCACCATTAGAATACCGCCCTTCATCCACCCACTTCCAATGATGGGCATACACGCACCATTTATATATGCCGAAGCATGGGGGCATCCTCCCGCAAAAAAGTTATGCCGCACACACATGGTCGGACTTTTCCACGGGCAAGCCTCCGTCGGAATTTCGACCGTATGTACGCGGCATTAGGAGCAAAATCGCTCCTCCGCCCCTGCTGCCCCAATGCTTCGGCATATTTGCTTTTTTTTTTTTTAACTGTGGTGGTGAAATCACCTCCTACAGCACTGGAGTCGCAGGGATCAGGCCTGTCTCTGCGAACGCTGCAGTTATGTGTGTTTTTGTTTTGTAAGTGACAGTGATCGATCGATACTGCACTTGGGTGGCCTGGGCTGGACGGAGGGGCAAAACGCAGGTGCCAGCAGGTATCTGGGCTGATCCCGCTAACACTGCGTTTTTGGGAACCCTAAACTGCTGGGGACGCTAGTATAGATCTGATCAGATCAGATATTGATCTGTTCAGATACTATACCACTAAGGGGGGTGTATGCTTCACGCGTGGGTGTTAGCGTTACTGGCACTAACCTGACGCTGCCTGGGGTGTGACGCAGACCCTCTCTGACTCTAAAACCTAATTGATATCACCCGCCGGGCGATCAGGGGGTTAAACCTTTATTGGGTTATATACACGGCGGGTGCCCTGACACTATAAAAAGCAAACTAACTAACCAGCGTCACCCGTAACACTTATATGGTGATCACTGGTGAAAGGGTTAACTAGGGGAAATCAGGGGGTTAAAACCTTTATTAGATAATATATGGGGGTACCTGACGCTATAAAAACCTGCGGCGAACCTAAAAAAAATTACCAGCTACCGATCTGCATCACCGACACTAAGACAGCGTTTAGAAAAACGATCGCTTAGTGACAGTGGTGATGGGGGTGAAAGGGTTACCTGGGGGGGCGATCAAGGGGGTTAAACCTTTATTAGATAATATATTGGGGTACCTGACGCTATAAAAACATGCGGCGAACCTAAAAAAAATTACTGGCTACCGATCTGCATCACCGACACTAAGACAGCGTTTAGAAAAACGATTGCTTAGCGACAGTGGTGATAGGGGGTGAAAGGGTTACCTGGGGGGCGATCAAGGGGGTTAAACCTTTATTAGATAATATATTGGGGTACCTGACGCTATAAAAACCTGCGGCGAACCTAAAAAAAATTACCAGCTACCGATCTGCATCACCGACACTAAGACAGCGTTTAGAAAAACGATCGCTTAGTGACAGTGGTGATGGGGGTGAAAGGGTTACCTGGGGGGCGATCAAGGGGGTTAAACCTTTATTAGATAATATATTGGGGTACCTGACGCTATAAAAACATGCGGCGAACTTAAAAAAAATGACTGGCTACCGATCTGCATCACCGACACTAAGACAGCGTTTAGAAAAACAATTGCTTAGCGACAGTGGTGATAGGGGGTGAAAGGGTTACCTGGGGGGCGATCAAGGGGGTAAACCTTTATTAGATAATATATTGGGGTACCTGACGCTATAAAAACCTGCGGCGAACCTAAAAAAAATTACCGGCTACCGATCTGCATCACAGACACTAAGACAGCGTTTAGAAAAACGATCGCTTAGTGACAGTGGTGATAGGGGGTGAAAGGGTTACCTGGGGGGCGATCAAGGGGGTTAAACCTTTATTAAATAATATATTGGGGTACCTGACGCGATAAAAACCTGCGGCGAACCTAAAAAAAATTACTGGCTGCTGATCGGCATCACTGACGCTAAGACAGCGATCAGAAAAATGATCGCTTAGTGACAGTGGTGATAGAAGGTGAAAGGGTTATCTGGGGGGTGAAACCTTTATTAGGGGGGGTTAGGGGGCTACACTGGACCTAAGACTAAACTTTGGTGACACTTTTACAGTCACAAATGTCACTGATTGCAGTGATCACTAAATAAATGGTCACTGCAATCAGTGACACTGTGACTGGGGGCTGGGGGGGTGATCTGGGGGGTGATCTGGGGGGGCCTGGGGGGGCGATTTATGTCCCTATGTGTCCTGGTGTCAGTGTAGTGTTGTGTGCACTGACCTGATGTCTTCTCTTGTACGGCGCTCGGTATATGTGAGCGCCGCACCAGAGATGACATCACTTCCTCCTGCTCCCTCTGTCTGACACAGACAGAGGGGGCATTTCCATTCGCCGGGAGCGATCGCGAGGGGGTGGCCAGAAACGAATGGCTGCCCCTCATCCCGGAACGCTCCCGGACACTTAGCCACCGCTCACTGTACAGAAGGGGGGTCCGATTGGACCCCCCAACTGTACAAAGGCAATCACGTACACTCTACGTGATTGTGCCTGTCGGTGCCATTCTGCCGACGTATATATACAGTGAGCGGTCGTTAAGTGGTTAATAACATCATAGTAGTCTGGGATTTCCAGGCTGGTATTGTGAATCCATGTACAACATTTATAATCCTGGGTCATTTCACATAAACCTGTTAGAGCTGCACTCATGCTTTCAATCGCCAATTCATGTAACTCTAATTGTCTTCTGATTGCTGTGAGCTTGGCATTAAGTAGTCCTATATCTTGGAAATTTGTTTCCATAATATCATTTATCAGACTAGTGTAGTTATTTAATTTGTCCATCATGGTTAGGCCCCATCCTGTCCAGGATGGAAACCGTGCCCATGCCTTATCTGAGGCAGAAAACATAGGTGAGTTTTCTCTCTTGTATTTATAAGTTAACCTATGTACTGGACTTGAAGTAACTTGTATGTGATGCTCCTGAGTCTGGCCTAGGGCTGACATGACTGGTACCACTGTTCAATCCGATTTAGGGGTCTTCATTAGACTACTACAGTCAATGGACCCCAGACACCGACTAATTACTCGCCACGGAGGGCATAATAAGTAAGAATAACAGTTTCTTACCATGGCCACTGTCTGCTCAGCGTGAGTTTCATGTCTCTCTGGTCGGGAGCCCACTGGACCGTACCCGAATCAACGGCACCAACTGTGCTAAATAACACCATCCTTTCATTCCTGTGGGGATCCATGGGTAACCAATTTTACCACAGCATATGTATGTGCTGTTTCCCAATGAAAAACTACTTAGAGAACTACGTTGGGGCTGAGCTCCAGCTTCAAGAGCAGCACTAACAAGTCTACCCACAAGTATCCCAGAGGTTGTATTCCTGTATGTAGTAAGTTTACTAATGGTGTTGTTGAGGGATTGATTTTTGTAACTACACAAATTATCTATACCTGTAGAATTACTAGTGTGGATGGGAATACCCTTTGAAATATTAAATACTGACTTGGAACATGTTCCTACTCCTTTGGATATATTGCCTAACTGAGCACACCACTCGGGTTCATGTGTCCTTCCTAAAGTTTAAAACATAACACTCTGATTGCGGTATCCTATTGAGACATTCTTAATACTTAAGGCCAGAGTGTTGTTTACTAATGGTGTTGTTGAGGGATTGATTTTTGTAACTACACAAATTATCTATACCTGTAGAATTACTAGTGTGGATGGGAATACCCTTTGAAATATTAAATACTGACTTGGAACATGTTCCTACTCCTTTGGATATATTGCCTAACTGAGCACACCACTCGGGTCCATGTGTCCTTCCTAAAGTTTAAAACATAATTCTCTGATTGCGGTATCCTATTGAGACATTCTTAATACTTAAGGCCAGAGTGTTGTTCAATAATGACTTGAGGTTTAGAGGGACAGCTAAAAGTGGGATCTTAGCAGTTTCTGGGTGTAACTTACTACAAATCCAGCATTTTTCATATCCTGACTGTCTAGCATAAGCATATTTAAATTTTAACAGTAACATTTTTCCAGAAAAAACAGTTTCTTTGATCAGTTCATTAGAGACATCTCTTTTACTGTGATTTCTGGGGTGAAAGTCAGTATGGTTGGTGTGTACTTTGCTTTTGCCACATAAGCGTTTCAAGGCTCCTAAGTCACCAGGATGATAGATACAGTTAGTTATTATCCACACTGGGACAAAGATCAGAAGTGGAAATATTACCAGAAGGCATAAGGCCTGCCCAGAAATCTGTGGTGAAATAAGCAACATCACTGTCCTTTTTTTTCTATGCTTGTCTTTGGAGGACTTAAAACACCTGCTTCACCTCTTGGTGGTCTTCCTACAGTTCCTGGTCTTAGATCAACCTTCTTTATCCTGTTGGCATGGATCCAGGTGGAACTTTACTCGGTAAGGATGGTGGTCCTGGTGACGGCTATCACTTTGGTCAATGGTCCGAATAGAACCTTTCTGAAGCCTCTGGACCACAACTTGATCACCGACCTTGAACCGGTGGGTTGGTACCTGTGAAGAAGAAGGAGAGGTGTGAGTGACTCTTCTTTCAACAATATCAAGAGTTTCAATCAGTTTTCTTACATATTCCTCCTGTATCTGTTCCAAATCACCTTTCTTCACCATCAAAGGATGATTAGCCCATGGTGTGGGGAATGGCCTACCCATGAGTACCTCAAAAGGGGAATTACCCGTCACTCTGTGAGGGGTCATTCTGATTTCAGCTAATACAGCTTTGAGAACTTTTCTCCATTTGCCAAAATTCCCACCCATAGCTTTCCTGATCCTGTCTTTAATTGTTCTATTCATTCTTTCTACAATCCGAACTCTGTGGATGGTAGGGGAGATGAAATTTCCAGTCTACTTTTACTGTTTTTACAAGATCTTGGCAGATTTTAGCTGTGAAGGCTGGGCCATTGTCTGAATTTATTTGCAATGGACATCCCCACCTAGGAATAATTTCCTGTGTGAGGATCTTCACCACAGTCTGTGCGTTTTCATTGTTGGTGACAAATACTTCTGGCCAGCGTGACATCATATCCACTATGACCAAAAGGTATTGCTGTTACTTTCCTTCTTTGGGCATATGTGTAAAGTCTATCTGTAAATGGGTAAACAGTGTTGTTGGGTACTCAAGATGTTAATGCTTTGACTTCTTTGGGTTTGTAGGATTGTTCCTAATGCAAGTAACATCTCTGTACAAAAGCTTTGACTAGACTAGGTAGTCCTGCTATGAAAAAATCTGCATCTAGGAGTTCACATGTGGCCTGCCAGCCCTTGTGACCTAGTCCATGATATTGTGCAATGAACAGAGTGGTGCTAGCAACAGGAATCTTTCTGCACCACTTCACAGTTCCATTGCCTAATATCATCAGGGGTGGCGAAGGCTTGTAATTCCGTGAGCCAATGTGTCTCTTTCAGGGAACATGGCTTAGGTGTTAGCATGGGCATTTGAATGTATGCCTTTTGTGTAGATGCAGCTTCTTTGGCGATTTTGTCAGCTAGTGCATTCCCTTTGGCTATATCAGTCATTTGGCCTGTATGTGCCTTACAGTGCATGATAGCTAGTTTTGAAGTCAACTGAATTGCATCAAGTAATGCTGTGACTAGGTCAGAGTGTGAGATGCTCTTTCCATCTGCTGCCACATATCCTCTGCAAAGCCATATTTCTCCATGGCCCAGACAACACCATGAGCATATCTGGAATCGGTGTAAATGTTTACTTCTTTTCCTGCAAACAACTGGCATGCACGGGATAATGCTATCAATTAAGCAGCCTGTGCTGACTGATGGGGTATTGGATTGGCCTCGAGGACAGTGTCCGGCAGTTGGACCACAGCATATCCTGCATGATAAACATTATCACTTGGTCTGCTGCAAGAGCCATCTACAAAAACTGTTTGTGCAGTAGGGATTGGTACTGAAAGCATATCTGCTCTAGGTGAAGTGTCCTGGTGTATTGATTGTGTACAGTCATGAGGTGGTGGTGAGTCATCCTGTTCTCCTTTAAGACCTAATACGGCATTCAAAATTGGAGCTGGACCAGAGTTTGTTTGAACTTTTTATTTTCAGATTTGGATTGGACAGGAGGATGACTTCATACCCACTCAATCTTTGTGCTGACATATGCTGAGTATGTAAAGTTTTGAGAAGTGTGGCGACATTATGTGTAGTATGTAAGGTGGTGTCATGACCCAAGGTAAATGGTGTTGCCATCTCCACAACCATTGCACAAGAAGCCAATGCTCTGAGACATGCAGGCATGCCTTGCACCTGTACTGGAACCACATTTGAGAAAAAAGCTACAGGGCGCAGTCTCCCACCATGTTCCTGGGCCAGTACTCCCGCCATGGTTCTATAATTTTCCCTAGCAAACAAGTGAAACATTTTTCTATACTCAGGGAGTCCGAGGCTCAGGCTGGTAACCATTGCACATTTCAACATAGCAAAAGCATTTAACATTTCATCAGACCATTTTACAATATCAGACATTTCAGAGAGGGTTGCTTCTCTCAATATATTGTCATAGAAAGAACAGTCAGGTATCCATTGGCAGCAGTAACCAATCACACCAAGAAAGGTGAGCAAGTCTGTCAGAGAAATGGCCGAAGAAGGACTGGCAATTCCGCCCGAGACAATCATGGCCGCCATGGTGCACAGCATGACTAAGGTGGGCGTTACTTCCTCCTTGTAACCAAACAGGTCACATGACTAGCTTCCTGGTCTATTTAAGCCTGCTGCTGGAGCTGCTCATTGCTGGATTATCTCTTCAGTCTCCTGTGTACCTTGACCTTGTTTCCTGATCCGTGCTTATCCGTTGTGACCCGGCTTGCCTTGACCTCGCTTCCTGATCTCCTGTGTTTGACCCTTGGCCTGCTTCTGGACTCTGCTTCCTGACCACCCGGCTTGACCCTCGGCTTGTACCTGGACCCTGCTCGTGTATGACCTTGGCTTGCCCCTGTATATGCTCTGGACTGACCTACCTGTGTTTGACCCCCGGCCTGGCTTCTGGTATCCCCGTTGTAACGGCACCCCAAATACGAAATGGGGGTTACCACCGTTTACGATGTTCCCCTCCTGGACACCCACTCGCTGCCGCTCCTCCACAGTCAGACGACCCCTTCCCATAGGAATTAATCCTTCTGGAAGAACGAGACGCACGCTCTGTATCTTCCTAAATCGAATGCCCTTTTATTGAGCAACATTGTAACTTTTATATACATCCAATACACATTAGTTTAACATGAACAATAGACCAGCTCCACCCACACATTACAAGACTCAACACATTACTTTGACGTCTGTTAGGAGACAACAGACTTTACACAATAGACGTAACGATCTTCAATACACATCTTCTCATCAAAGGGTTGGCAGACGCTCCGTCTGCAGAGTACAATACACACAGGCATAGTGTTAACTATCTCTATTCACACCAGCCCTTTATGTTTAAATAACTATGCATGACCTTTATTCACCAGACTGTCTGGCACTTTACAATACACACAAGGACAGACTCAATTTCCCCAATCCACATCACCACAAACAATGAACAGGTCCCTTAGAAGCTGGGATTTACATCACACTGGCAGGTAACCCATCTCTCAATTACCTGGTAAGTTTCAGAATAAAACAATATTGTGGACTAATATTCCTATTTCAATTTCCAGCCAGCCAAGCCATATTCTTAATGTCCATGGTTTCCTGGCTCACCCTGTGTCCAACGTGACCCTTCTGTCACACCCGTTTATCTGAAAACAACAAGCTCAGTTCTGCCTGCCTCAGCCATCCCTTAGTGGCTGAGCTCATCAGACTGAAAGCAAGCACCTGGCCCACCGTGCTTTTGTGGGCACCGCGCTCCCTGTTCCCAACTCCAGAGCCACAGCTCTTTTGTGACTGACTTTCCTCTCTCCCGGAGACAGCACAAACCCTAGGTATTCAACCTCCTGTTTACACCATTGTAACTTTTTCTTAGACACTTTGTGACCACATATGTGCAACCAATTCAATAAGGATAGGCTATCAGCTCGGCAGTCCTCCTCTGAAGAACTACAAATCAAATGATCATCAACATACTGCAAGAGTACAGAACCATGAGGGGCAGTCCAAGGCCTGAGGGTGGCTTGGAGTACTATAGAATAGACCACAGGTGAGTCTATATATCCCTGGGGCATTGTACACCAGGTAAACTGGCGATTGTGTTGGTCAATCGACACAGTTAAAGCAAAGAGTGGCCGTGTCTCCTCGTCTACAAGGCTGGAGAAAAAAGCATTCTTTAAATCAATCACAGTAAAACATTTGGCTGTTGCTGGAATGGAGGATAGGAGTGATGCAACATCAGGTACAACAGGGTGCTATTGGGACTATGAGATCATTTATGGCCCTCAAGTCCTGTACAAACCTGAAGGAGCCATCCGGCTTCTTTACAGGGTTGATGGGTGTGTTGTAAGAAGAAATAATATCTTCCAGGATCCCATCCTGCAGAAATCTTTTCACCATTGGCACTATGCCATCTACCTCTTCCTTAGAGAGTGGATATTGTTTGTGATAGATAGGAAATGCACCTTCTTTGAGAGTGGCTTTGTATGGTGTGCATGAAATAAGTCCTACATCCAGATCTGTTGTAGACCAGACCCGGGAGTCTACATCCTCAAAATCGTTTTCACTACTCTGTTGTGACAGCATCAATAAATCCAGATTACATGCTTCTATAGTGATTTTATCTGAGGAAATATCTAGACCTCCTTCTGAGTTGGTTTTAATTGTGATTCCTAGTGGCCCGAACAGGTCTCTTCCCATCAAATTTACAGGGCAATTTGGTATTATCATAAAAGAATGTGTACAAATGGTGTAACCTTTCGGGCAGTGTGAGTTGTAGTAACATTATAGGGCAGGGGCAGGGTGCCAGCGAAGCTTCCATGGTTTAAAGATGTCTCTAACTCATGTTTCTTCTCTGATGCAGAGTCTTTATCCTGTATTTTAGGCGGTTTAGTCTGCGATTTACCCATTATTCTATACCATAGGCAGAGATCTTAAGGAAAACAGAACAGTTTACAGTGCTCTACATAAAACAGAACAGTGTACAGTGCTCTACATAAAACAGAACAGTGTACAGTGCTCTTCTGCCACCTAGCGGCGCGTCTTTCCAAGCCATGAACCTTGTCACACATTAATTTATTGTCTTCAAGAGAGTGAAGAAAACAAACTTGGAACAATTTCAAGAGTCTTAGGACATATAATAAATATACAACCTTACTCACAAACCTGCTGTCTTGTTTCAGATAAGCTTTAACCTTCAACAAATTTAACTTCACAATGCACATTAATTCTTAATACTTCCACATAATTTAAAATAAGGACTTTTACACAAATTTTTGTATCTGTAACCTCGGGGTACAATACTAATTATGTATTCTCTTTGGTTTCTGAAACAAAATAGCAGTCCACATACACACTCGGGACAGTTCATTCAGCGCGTTAGCCTTGAAGCAGTTAAACAGTCACACACAACAGTTCACACAGCTCGGTAGCCTTGAAGCAGTTAAACAATCACACATAGTTTACACAACACATCGATCATCAGTCTCTTGTTCTGTCCCAAACAGAACTAAAACTCTAGAGTACTATTGTAAAATTCCCAAGGTCACCAAAACCTTCTAAGGTTACCAAAACCTTTCAAGTGTCCCCAAAACACTATTTATATGACCGGTCAATTTCAGTATACATATGAGAGGTTCTATAATCTAACAGCAATTCTCTATAGGGTTGGAAGCTACACGCAGACTTCCTGGTAAGTCAATATCACTCAATAAGAATAAAATCCACTTACCGAGGAGTCAGTTTCTTTAAAGGTAGACTTCCATCCCAGAACGAGCTCCCAGTGCTGTAGCGGTTAATCCTGTGTCTAGGGTGGTCCCTTTTACCTCTCTCAGACCTCCGATCGATGTACAATGCAAATTCAGATATATCTGGAGCCAAAACTTTAAGAACACACGTACACGATGATATGCTCTAAGAAAATGGCTGTATTTGATTTGTGCTTTTGCAGTTTTATATCAAATTCTATTCAGACAAGATATGGTTAAAAAAACATGCGCTTTACATACAATTTTCATAAGCAGTTAGAACTAGTTCAGGACAAGCAGCCTTTGTTCTATTGTTCTCAGGTTGCTGAGACTGTGAGAAACAAACTTATAGATAACAGAATGTGTGTGAACAGTCCTGTACTAGAAACTAAATTGATAGATTTCTTGTGGGAAACCAAAGAAATATTCCTTTACATGCTGATGTGAAATGAAAGCTGTAAAACTAAAGAAATACTCTAACTATACATCACAATTAAAATGGCTGACAGAATACAAAATGGATGCTTAGCATAACCTTTCAGACTCTTATCCCCAAAAAGTATAGTGGGACTGCCCCCCAAATTTCACACAGACCCTTATTTGAGCATGTAGCCTGGAAGGCCAGGAAAGGGGAGGGTGAGTATGCACCCCCTGGCAAAGCAACTTGTCCACATGCTTCTTTTTTTTTAAATCAGAAAAGACGTTTATTGAAAAAAACATACAAAATTACAGTTAGTCACAGTTCTTGTATATCAAAAAAGGAAGGCAGAGTATAGGCTTTACATAGAACATTTCTCCTACATAAAGATGACAAGCGAAATATCATACACCCATACAAAAACGCAGATATATTCAAAAATAGCACTGTACTATATTTCAACTTCAGCATATAGTATTTCAATTCAAGCTATCAGAACCGTGAAAATTAGTGCAAAAAAACAGAAAATCTAACGAAAAACAAACAAAAAATAAATAAAAGTAACAGACAAAAGGAACAACTCGTCCTCTCCCTAGCATATATAACATAACCTACCCCAGATTTTATGAAATGACTACCATAATAGGTAAAGATTCAGCTACCCATCTATATACTGTGACAGCAGGAAGGTAAAGTCACCTGGTTGCATCCAGGGGGGTAGATATATTTCGCCCAGATTCAGGCTTTACGCCGACTTATACAACTAGGTGGAGAGTTGTATAAGCCCAGCTGAGGCTAGTGGGCTCATGGATGACTCATACCTCTAGGGAGAGTGTGGGGCGTCGTGCAGACAGGGAGTTGATGAGACCAGCTGAAGCTTGTCAGCTCATTTAGGCCTCTATAAGAACTCCCAGATTCATTAGGTGTTTGCTCATGCCTGGACCCAGACCTGTGTGGACTGTCTAGGGAGAGTGAACCCCTGTGCGGTGAGACAAAGCCTGTGTGGCTATTTGCTTGGACATTTAAAACCAGGGACTTAGGGACTAGGACAGCACTAGGCTGATCCCAGTTGTTAGTTAGGAAACCTGTATGTTTAGTCAGAGGTCAAGTTGACCAGGATTAATTTTATTTATGTTTCTTTTGCTTTGCTGTGTTTTGTCACTGTAAATAGAAAATAAACCGCACCTTTTTGATTTTGAAAACCACAACCTCCGTTTGCTGGGCCTGTTTTTGTGTGGGGAGCCCATCCCGGGGGTCACACACACCCGCTGCCGAGCTAACCCCCTCACAGTTGGTGGAGAACCAGTGGCAGTTTTTTTTAAGCCAGCATGGAGGAGATACTGAAACAGCTGGCTTTAGCAAATGCCAATCAACAGCAGACAAATGCAGGTTTGCAAAGGAGCCTTGCAGCCCAGCAGCAAGCTCATCAACAGAGCCTTGCAGCCCAGCAGCAAGCTCACCAACAGAGTCTGGAAGCTCAGCAACAAGCCCAGCAGCAATCTGAGGCCCGCTTCATAGACCTGTTACAGAAGCAAGAGCAGAGACTACAACAAATGGAAGCAGTATTGCAGCAACGTCCGCAGACCAGTGAGGAAAGCCGTCCCACTAATACCGCGTCCTTTGGGGTGAGTCGTTTATTGACAAAAATGACTGGAGAGGATGATCCAGAGGTATTTTTGACCACATTTGAAAGGACCGCTGAAAGAGAAAAGTGGCCTGAGGAGCAGTGGGCTGGACTGGTGGCTCCTCTGTTAACTGGTGAATCGCAGAAAGCTTACTATGACCTAGAGCCTAACCAAGCAAAAGACTATGTGATGCTAAAAGCTGAAATTTTGGCAAGGCTGGGTGTCACCCAGGCTGTCCGGGCTCAGCATGTGCATAACTGGACTTTCCAGCTTGGAAAACCCCCCAGGTCTCAAATGTATGATCTCATTCACCTGAGCAGAAAGTGACTACAGCCAGAGACTTTGTCCGCACCAAAGATTGTGGAACGTGTTGTAATGGATCGGTTTTTGAGAGCTCTTCCTACTGCCATCCAAAAGTGGGTAAGCCATGGAGACCCAGAGACGGCCGATGGTCTTGTGGATCGTGTGGAGAAATACTTGGCTACAGAGAACCTGACGGCCTCTTCCAGAGACACTCGGACTTTCCACCCTAAGACCAGACCATCCCCAGGGGCGGATAAGAGGATTCCAAGGGGTGAGGGTGGAGAGAGTGAGAGGGTGGGAGCTCTACCCCAAGTTTGGCGAGAACAGCCTGGGAAATTAGCGGCTCAAGAGGCGGCAAGAAGGATCGTTTGCTACCGCTGCCGGCAAGCGGGACATATTGCAGCCAATTGCCCGGTTGTGGAGGAACCCATGCAGTGTGACTTTCTGACGGGCAGACGTCAGTCGCTGTGTGCGACAGTCGCATGCACTGCCATTCGAGGAACTGAGAAACATTTATGCAAAATGTGTGTTAATGGTAGAAATGTTGTGGTATTGCTGGAT
The DNA here is from genome assembly GCA_029206835.1 of Rana muscosa. Taxonomy (NCBI): domain Eukaryota; kingdom Metazoa; phylum Chordata; class Amphibia; order Anura; family Ranidae; genus Rana; species Rana muscosa. The sequence goes on from CM055121.1 coordinate 124,263,154, forward strand.
TCAGGTAGCCTTGTGACCCTGATAAAGGCTGAGTTAGTTAAAACAGAGGTCTTTGGGAATAGCAAGGTAGCTGTTATTTGTGTGCATGGGGACACCCGAGAGTATCCAGTGACTACAGTGTGTTTCGAGACCCCCAAAGGTACCCTCTCTCATCCAGTGGGCTTAGTATCTCAGTTACCGCATGACGCCATTGTGGGAAGGGATTTTCCGAAGTTCTGGGAACTGTGGGATGATCCTGAGCCCCCCACTGGTGCCCCTATGTACCAGGAATGTGATAGCCAGAACTCCCCTGAGAGTGGTGAGGACTCTCCGGAATTTCCCTTATCAGTATTGGCAGGGGAGACTCAAGAAACTGGAGAGGAGCCCACCTCCTCAGACGAAAACCTACCGTCTGTGGAGTTTTCTGATCTTGAGGTTCACAGGGAAAACTTTGCCACAGAACAGTTGAAAGACCCCGCCCTAATAAAGGCACGGGAAAACGTAGTGAAAATAGATGGCGAGTTAGTGAACCCAGATAATACCTGCACTTACCCATACTTCAGCGTAGAGAAGGACCTACTGTATCGGGTGGCAAAAAGGGCAGAAGAAACCGTTGAGCAGCTTGTGGTGCCCAAACCTTACAGGAAGTTGGTGTTGGAGTTGGCCCATGGGCACATTCTTGGAGGTCATCTGGGGACAGAGAAAACCCGAGAGAGGGTATTACAGAGATTCTATTGGCCGGGGGTGATGAAGGACATAGAAAATTATTGTTCCTCCTGCCCTGTGTGTCAGAGGTCGGCCCCGATGCCACATTTCCGTAGCCCGCTGGTCCCTCTACCCATCATTGAGGTCCCGTTTGAGAGGATCGCCATGGATTTGGTAGGGCCTATAATCAAGTCCGCTAGGGGGCACCAGTACATATTAGTTATAATGGACTATGCCACCCGTTATCCAGAAGCGATCCCTCTCCGAAATACCTCGGCCAAAACCATAGCCAAAGAGCTATCTCTTGTGTTTAGCCGGGTGGGTATTTGTAAAGAACTGCTTACGGACCAAGGTACACCCTTTATGTCCCGGGTTATGAAGGAGCTGTGTAAATTGTTCAAAGTGACGCAATTACGTACATCTGTGTATCACCCCCAAACCGATGGGCTGGTTGAAAGATTCAACAAAACCCTAAAACAAATGTTGAAGAAAGTGGTGGATAGAGATGGAAAGGATTGGGACTGTCTACTTCCTTATCTGATGTTTGCTATTAGGGAGGTGCCCCAATCCTCTACGGGATTCTCCCCCTTTGAGTTACTGTATGGGAGACACCCAAGAGGGCTGTTGGATATTGCCAAGGAAACTTGGGAAAGTGAGAGTTCTCCCCACAGGAGTGTGATTGAGCATGTCGCCCTGATGCAAGACCGAATTGCACAGGTAATGCCCATCGTGAAGGAACATTTGGCCCAAGCGCAGTTAGCACAGCAGAGAGTGTACAACCGTGGAGCCAAGACCCGTACCTTTTCCCTGGGGGATAGGATACTGGTACTTGTCCCTACGGTTGAAAGTAAATTCCTTGCCAAATGGCAAGGCCCCTATGAGATAATGGAAAAAGTGAGCGAAGTGAATTACAAGGTCAGACAACCAGGAAGGCGAAAGCCCGAACAGATCTATCACGTTAATCTGTTGAAAGCCTGGAGGGATAGAGAGTCCCTAGTCGCAGACACTTGGTCACCAGCTCAAACTGGTTGCGTGATTCCTGAGGTTGGAATAGCAGCCACCTTGTCACAACCCCAACAACAGGAGGTTAAGGAGTTTGTGCTTCGCAACAAGGAGGTATTCTCTGAGCTGCCGGGACAAACATCTGGGGTAGAGCATGACATCATTACCCCACCCGGTGAAAGGGTGAAGTTAAAACCCTATCGGATCCCAGAGGCCCGACGGGAGGCAATACGGGAGGAAGTACAGAAAATGCTGAACTTAGGGGTGATAGAGGAGTCCCAAAGTGATTGGTCTAGTCCCATTGTGTTGGTGCCTAAACCGGATGGGAGCTGGCGATTTTGTAACGATTTTCGTCAGTTGAACAAAGTTACAAAATTTGACACCTACCCCATGCCACGTATAGATGAGTTGATCGACCGGCTGGGAACAGCCCGATACATGACGACTCTTGACCTCACAAAAGGGTATTGGCAAATCCCCCTGGCCAAGTCGGCCAAAGAGAAAACCGCATTTGTAACCCCAGACGGGGCGTTCCAATATAAAAGTATGCCGTTCGGGTTACAGAATGCGCCGGCCACATTCCAGCGGAAAATGGACCAGATGCTGAGGCCCCATCGGAAGTATGCTGCGGCTTACCTGGATGACGTAATTGTCCATAGCACAGATTGGGCCTCACGTCTGCCAAAAGTGCAAGCAGTCCTGGACTCTGTTCGGGAAGCGGGGTTTACGGCTAACCCCAAGAAGTGTACCATTGGGCAGGAGGAGGCCAAATATCTTGGGTACACCATTGGGAGGGGAGTAATAAAACCCCAACTCAACAAAGTCGAGGCCATCCAGAGTTGGCCACGTCCCAACAGCAAGAAGCAGGTACGAGCCTTTCTGGGAATCGCTGGGTATTATCGGCGATTCATTCCCCACTTTGCTTCTAAGGCTGTGCCCCTAACCAACCTGACGAAGGGGAAAGGGTCGGTCATGATTAAATGGACCCCCGAGGCTGAGGCAGCATTCCAATTCTTGAAACAAGCCTTATGTAGCCAGCCAGTGTTGTACTCACCCGACTTCTCTAAAGACTTTGTCGTACAAAGTGATGCGTCAGATGTGGGGTTAGGAGCAGTATTGTCCCAGGTCTGGAACGGGGAAGAGCACCCAGTCATTTACCTCAGCAGGAAGTTGAAGTCCCATGAGGTAAATTACGCCACCGTTGAAAAGGAGTGTTTAGCGGTGAAATGGGCTCTAGATTCCCTTCGGTACTACCTGCTAGGTAGGCACTTTGACATGGTTACGGATCACACTCCGTTAAAGTGGATGGCTCAAAACAAGGAAACAAATAGAAGAGTGAATAGGTGGTTCCTGGCCCTCCAGGAATTCAACTTCACAGTAAAGCATCGCCCTGGCGTTCAAATGGGGAATGTGGATGCTTTGTCTCGAGTACATGAATGCCTGATTGCTGGTGTTCCAACCCCGAGGTTAAAACAAGAGGGGTGGGTATGTGACAGCAGGAAGGTAAAGTCACCTGGTTGCATCCAGGGGGGTAGATATATTTCGCCCAGATTCAGGCTTTACGCCGACTTATACAACTAGGTGGAGAGTTGTATAAGCCCAGCTGAGGCTAGTGGGCTCATGGATGACTCATACCTCTAGGGAGAGTGTGGGGCGTCGTGCAGACAGGGAGTTGATGAGACCAGCTGAAGCTTGTCAGCTCATTTAGGCCTCTATAAGAACTCCCAGATTCATTAGGTGTTTGCTCATGCCTGGACCCAGACCTGTGTGGACTGTCTAGGGAGAGTGAACCCCTGTGCGGTGAGACAAAGCCTGTGTGGCTATTTGCTTGGACATTTAAAACCAGGGACTTAGGGACTAGGACAGCACTAGGCTGATCCCAGTTGTTAGTTAGGAAACCTGTATGTTTAGTCAGAGGTCAAGTTGACCAGGATTAATTTTATTTATGTTTCTTTTGCTTTGCTGTGTTTTGTCACTGTAAATAGAAAATAAACCGCACCTTTTTGATTTTGAAAACCACAACCTCCGTTTGCTGGGCCTGTTTTTGTGTGGGGAGCCCATCCCGGGGGTCACACACACCCGCTGCCGAGCTAACCCCCTCACAATACCCATTACCCATAAATAAACCAGATCACAATTGTAAAAGCCTGTCTTTCACCAGTTGGGCTGGACCTAGTCCTGGGGTGTCCAACCAAGGTTGCCACATGGAGTAAAAATTTTTAGTAGCATTCCTATGCTGGTGCGTAATTTTTTCACGTATCAGTGTAGTATTGACCAGTTCTACCCATCGTTCTCCTGTCGGAACTCTCTGAGTTATCCAGAGGCCCGCAATTATCTTGCAAGCTATATAAAGTAACCGCAAAAGTGCGGTGTGACCATTTGGCGAAAGAGACGGTATCTCCAAGGCACCAAGCAGGCAAACGACAGGGTCATGAGGAATCGGAAATTGGAACACCAGAGATATAGTGGATAGTACGTAGTGCCAGTACCGGAATAGCTTCGGGCATTTCTACATCATATGCAGTAAATCACCATCTTGTCTACTACATTTCAGGCATATTGCTGTGTCTCTAAATCTTCAGTTGTGCAATCTGGTTGGTGTCCTGTATACTCTGTGCAGTAAGAAATAGGTGTGACAGTTTGTGCGAAGCGGACACCAATACCAGTGGGGCAGAGGTTAGGCAGAGCTCCCATTGTTCGCCATCTATGGGACCCAGGTCCTTCTCCCATCCTCTCCTACAAGGAAGTTTAGAAGCATCATGTGTGGAGCACAGTAGTCGAGAATATACTCTCAAAATCATCCCCTTCCTATCAGTTGCCAGCAACACATCAGACATCAGAGGGTGCGTGACTGGTGCAAGCGAAGATATCCGACTTTCACTGTGGATCGCATGTCTAAGCTGCAAAAATTTATAGAATTGAGTTCTATCAAGGGAAAACTCAGTTTTCAGGTCAACAAAGGACTTAAAAATAGTACCGGTAAACAGTTGAGATATATAATGAATACCCAAGGCTTCCCAAGACTGGAAACCCATAAGTTTAAAGAGTTCCTTGTAGTACTTATTTCTCCAAATGGGTGTAAAAGTGCACGTTCGCATGAGAATAAGGGCCTCTTCCCCACAACCCTAGCCCAGTAATTGTGGGGATCTGCAGGTGAAGTTCATCAAAATCTGAAAGTCAAAGCGTGGAAAACCCCAACATTAATGATCTCAGAAACCAAAACCAGAATAAACCAAGCCATGACCCACTCAAAAACGGAAGCCATTACCAATGATAATATTGGAAAATTTGAAAAAATCTGGAATCCTTGGGTGACTAATTTTTTCCCTCCCAACTTTGACATCACATTATTAAGACCTTGGTAATATAACTACTAATAGCTATTTAATATACTAATATTATCAGACCAACATTATAAGATACCCCGGGGACCTTTTCAACCTTTTCTATCTTTTCTACCTACTATCTTTATTTTTTTTCTCTTCTTCTTCTTACCTTTCCCTCTCTTCTATCTTCGCTCTTTAGCTCTTTTTCTGTTGTTTTTTCTTTCCTAGCATATATTGTTATTATATGCAAAAATGGTAGCAACATTTTTTTTTTTTTTTAATGTTTTTTATTTATCAGTATATTTCAGCTTTAGAGCTCCTTTGAAACAATACAAACCTTATATTACAATAACATTATATGAGGTCGAGAAATTATGACCCTTCATTTTTTCTTTATAAATCCTTATATTACCTTACATGTACTAAATCTGGTTTGTAATTACTAAATTCAACACTAAGCATATATTTTAGCAAGTCTCCAGATAATGGTCAACATATGTTAAACTTAAATTACTGTTTTGTTTCTCCTCTTCTGTTGTTGTTGCCTTCAAAAATCACTGGAGCTTGACATAAATATCTAATTTGTGTTCTCCTTAACTGCTACTATTTATAGTGACTATGTTTATTGACAATATATGCTTGTAATTTTGAAAATTTAATAAACAAATTTGCCAAAATCTGAAAGTCCCCCTTTAACAATAAGGGGGCCCCCAGATATGCCCCTAATGTGAATGAGTAAGGGGTGCATAGTACCCTCCAGTCATTCACACTAAGCAGTAAATAAAGACACTTACACAGTTTTTGGCAAGTATTTTTTTTTTATAAGAAAAAAGTCCCACGATGTACAACCATTGGGAATCATGTTGCCCAGCAATGTAGATCCACAACAATCACGAGGAACAATGCCCGCCAGAAGAAAAAATCCTACTGACTGATGAACATGTCCAATCCCATCGCTGCCTGTGCAAATGACATCTCCCGTGGCCCCATTGCTAAAAATAAACAAAGGGGCAGGGTCAGCAAGTTGATGTCTATGATTAAATATGTCCATGTGGCCATATGTAGTTATAATAGTATCCCTGCCCTTATGATATGGCTGTAAATAAATGGGGTTGGTGTCTTCCATGGTTGCTAAGGAAGCAATGGGTGCCTGCACCTGCTGCTTCCCTGGCAAATATTGACAGAATGGAAGTTGTCATAAATGGTAGCAGTAGAAAAAATGCAACTTTATATACAGTATGACGTTTGACCCCCCACCGAATAAGCAAACATTCAGGTGGTCAGATGGATGCTCGAACACTCAAAGTTTGGTCCAAAACTGTATTCGGAGCAAACCTCGAGCTCATCCATACTCTCTTAAAGGGGTTGTAAAAGTTTGTTTTTTATTTTCTAAATAGGTTCCTTTAAGCTAGTGCATTGTTGGTTCACTTACCTTTTCACTTACCTTTTCCTTTAATTTACCTTCTAAATGTTTTTTTTCTTTGTCTGAATTTCTCACTTCCTGTTTCTCCTCACTAAACTTCACACCATCATCCGAGTGGTGTGGAGTCAGCCAGAACAACTTACTGAACAGCTTACTGAGGAGGAACAGGAAGTGAGAAATTCAGACAAAGAAAACAAAGAAAAAAATATTTAGAAGGGAAATCTAAGGAAAAGGTAAGTGAACCAACAATGCACTAGCTTAAAGGAACCTATTTAGAAAATAAAAAACGAACCTTTACAACCCCTTTAAGTATATCAATTTTTATTAGCTCCTTTTAAGAACTTTTTTGCTTGAAAATACCTTCTGTCTTCAGCCCTGAGGGAATAATCACTACTGAAGGAAATTCAGTAACTAAACTAAAAAAAATGCACAGCAGTCAGTTTCACTGTCTTTTTCACTTTTCGCACACACATTTTCACTTCTCTTAGTTTTGCACCACTATTATACATTAGATGCTTATTTTTGTGTTTTCTAATAGATAGACAGACAGACACTGTATATATAAACGATTCTGTTAGATCCAATGACCAATTAGGTGTTTATACCAGAGATTGCAATACATTCTCCACATTTGTCATGTTACAACCAAAAACGTAAATGTATTTTATTCAGATTTCATGTAATAGACACAGTGGCACATAATTGTGAAGTGGAAGGAAAATGATAAATGGTTTTCCAATATTTTTACAAATAGATATGTGAAAAGTGTGGCGTGCATTTGTATTCAGCCCTTCCCTGAGTCAATACTTTATAGAACCACCTTTCACTGCAATTACAGCTGCAAGTCTTTTTGGAGATGTCTCTACCAGCTTTGCATATCTAGAGTGAAATTGTTGCCCATTCTGCTTTGCAAAATAGCTCAAGCTCTGTCAGATTGGATGGAGAGTGTCTGTGAACAGCAATTTTCAATTCTTGCCACAGATTTGACTGAGCCATTCTAGCACATGAATATGCTTTGATCTAAACCATTCCATTGTAGCTCTGGCTGTATGTTTAGGGTTGTTGTGCTGCTGGAAGGTGAACCTCTGCCCCAGTCTCAAGTCTTTTGCAGACTCTAAAGCCCTGTACACACGATTGGATTTCCTATGGATTCTAATCCGATGGATTTTTCCATCGGAAATCCGATGAAGCTGACTTCCATCAGTCTTGCCTACACACCATCAGTCTAAAATCCGACCGTCCCAAACGCCGTGACGTAAAACACTCTGACAAGCCGAGAAAAATGAAGATCAATGCGTCGACTTGATTCTGAGCATGCGTGTGTTTTTTGTCCGATGGAGTTCCACACAGACGATTGGAATTTGCTATAGTTTTTTTTCCCCCATCGGATAAATTTAAAACATGTTCTATTTTTTCTCACCAGAAAAAAGACCGATGGGGCCCATACACGATCGGTTTGTCCCATGAGAAAAGTCCATCGAACTGTTTTCATCGGTAAAACGATCGTATGTACACGGCATAACAAGTTTTCTTCTAAGATTGCCCTGTATTCGTCTCCATCCATCTTCTCATCAACTCTGACCAGCTTCCCTGTCCCTGCTGAAGAAAAGCATCCCCACAACATAATGTTGCCACCACCATGTTTCAGGGTGGGGATGGTGTGTTCAGGGTGATGTGCAGTGTTATTTATCCGCCACAAATAGCGTTTTGCTTTTAGGCCAAAAATTTTGGTCTCATCTGACCAGAGCATCTTCTTCCACATGTTTGCTGTGTCCCCCACATGACTGCAAAGGGAATTTCTCATGGCTTTCTTTTAACAATGCCTTTTTTCCTGCCACTCTTCCATAAAAGGCCAGATTTGTTGAGTGCACAACTAATAGTTGTCCTGTGGACAGATTCTCCCACCTAATCTGTGGATCTCTGCAGCTCTTCCAAAGTTACCATGAGCCTCTTGGCTGCTTCTCTGAGCTCTCGTTGCCCGGCCTGTCAGTTTAGGTGGGCGGCCATGTCTTGGTAGGTTTGCAGTTGTGCCATACTCTTTCCATTTGTGGATGATGGATTGAACAGTGTTCAAAGCTTGGGATATTTTTTTATAACCTAACCCTGCTTTAAACTTCTCCACAACTTTATCCTTGTCGGGTGTGTTCCCTGGCCTTCATGATGCTGTTTGTTCACTAAGGTTCTCTAACAAACCTCTGGGGGCTTCACAGAACAGCTATATTTATACTGAGATTAAATTACACGCAGGTGGACTCTATTTGCTAATTAGGTGACTTCTGAAGGCAATTGGTTACACTACATTTTAGTTAGGGGTCTCACTCTTCAGATATTTATTTGTATAAAATTTTGAAAACCATTTATCATTTTCCTCCCACTTCACAATTATGTGCCACTATATCTTGGTCTATCTCACATAAAATCCCAATTAAATACAGTAGAGATAGTGGGGATAACTCAAAAGAGAAACACCCAAAAAGGTCGGACTTTGGAGGCACAAGACATGGTAGGTAGTCAAAATATGTAAAAATATATATTTATTATAGAAAAACAACACAGAGATTACAAAAATGCAAAAGAGAATTAAAATATTGTCACAAGATGGAAAGATGTGGTCCCTTTGTGTCAACGCGTTTCGCCGTGAGGCTTCTTCAGGACAGCTTGGGGATAGCAAGGAAAAAACAGGACTTGCTATCTGCAATACAATGTTGTATGGTTATAGTACATATAAATATATGCAAACAGTGTATTTCATTACATAGACAAACAAAAAAGAGAAACAAAGAAAGAACAAAATTTAAGAGTGCGCTAAAAAGCAGTTGGTCCAAGCTATCATAGTCCCATACATACCTTGGGACTGACAGGAGATCTATTAGCCCTTATTTAAAAGAGGTGCAATATTGCACAGATCCAATACAAAGGATGCAGGTCATTTGCATCTATAAGATAGTATAAAACAAAACAAAAAATACAAAAAAGATCAGGAATTGAAAAGATCATTATAGGTATTTCTCATTGAATGAGAGGGTAAGTATTCGATTAAATACCTCAGTAGTGTCAAAATAAGGTGTAGGGTACTTCCTATAATGAGAGAAGACTATACACAGGGGTCATGTGACTTAGCACATCCATAGAACACCCACTGTCTATAAGAAAAGAAACAGGAGAAAAAGGAAAAAATAGGATTTTTTACTCACCGTAAAATCCTTTTCTCTGAGTCCATGGACCGACACAGCTTCTCTATTGACAAAGTGGGTATTATCCGTTAATTAGGAGTGACTAGGCAGAAAAACTTGTAAAAAGTGTTGCATCACACCTTCTACAGTACCGCCCAGGGGGCGGACCCTCTGGGTATACCCTCTCAGTCTGCACATCGCAGATCAGTTCGTCAAAAAGCAGTACAGACTTAAAAGGAGGGGTGGGTGCTGTGTCGGTCCATGGACTCAGAGAAAAGGATTTTACGGTGAGTAAAAAATCCTATTTACTCTTTCGTCCATGGACCGACACAGCTTCTCTATTGACAAAGTGGGACGTCCCAAAGCAGTGTCAGAGAAAAAACGAGGGGTGGTAACAGCATAAAAACAAACTTCACCCCAAAACACAAAACAGCACTCCTCCAACGGAGGAGTTGCAACTCTAAACAGCCGCCTGCAAAACCTTGCGGCCGAAAGAGGCATCCGAAGATGCACCTACATCAACTTTGTAGAATTTTGTGAAAGTGTGAGCGGACGACCAAGTCGCCGCTTTACATAGTTGGGAAACAGACGCTTGATGTCGGAAAGCCCAAGAGGCACCTATTGCCCTGGTCGAATGCGCCGTGACAGGAAAGGGGGGCGCCTGACCCTTTAAGGCGTAAGCCTGGATTACTATCTGTCGGATCCACCTAGAGATGGTGGCCGATGAGACTGCTTGGCCCTTCTTGGGACCAGCCACCGAAACAAACAGTGAGTCTGACTTCCGGAACAGGGAAGTAGCAGATATGTATACTCTCAAAGCTCGGACAACGTCCAAGGAATGCAACGCCGACTCCTTAGGATTCGACGGCTGAGGACACAAGGATGGAAGTACAATGTCTTCGTTGAGATGAAAAGCCGAAACGACCTTCGGAAGAAAGGAAGGCTGCGGCCGCAGCACCACCTTATCCTTGTGGAAAATCAAATAGGGAGCCTTGCAGGACAAGGCTGCCAGCTCAGAGACTCGTCTAACTGACGTAACAGCCACCAAAAAGACCACCTTCTGAGAAAGTGTCAACAGGGGAATATCTCTAATATTCTCAAACGGTGCCTTCTGAAGCACCGAGAGGACCAGGTTCAAGTCCCACGGAGGTAACGGGGGGCGGACCGGAGGGGCCACATGTCGAACCCCCTGCACAAATGTACTCACGAGAGAGTGAGTCGCCAGGGGTCGCTGAAAAAAGACAGCCAGGGCAGATATCTGTCCCTTAATCGTACTTAGGGCAAGCCTTTGGTCTACCCCATGCTGTAAAAACAGCAGGATTCTGGAAACCAAATAGGTACGCGGATGCCATTTCATTTCCTCACACATGGAGATGTAGGCCCTCCAAGTGCGGTGATAGACCTTCCTAGAGGACGGTTTCCGAGCACTTCTCATAGTAGAAATTACTGAGTCTGACAGGCCCCGGTCTCTCAGTACCTGGTTCTCAACAGCCATGCCGTTAAAGCCAATGACTGTAAAGCAGGATGGAATATGGGACCTTGCGACAGCAGGTCCTTCCGTAGTGGTAGGCGCCAGGGGACGTCTGCTACCAGACGTACTAGATCGGCGTACCAAGGACGCTGAGGCCAATCTGGAGCGATTAGGATCATTGGAATTCCCTCTGCCTCCACTCTGCGGAGCAGAAGAGGAAGAAGCCTTAAGGGAGGGAAGGCATAGATTAGCCGATACTGGCCCCACGATGCTACCAACGCGTCCGTTGCGTCTGCCCATGGGTCTCTTGACCGGGCCACAAACCTCAATACCTTCCGATTGAGTCGGGAAGCCAGAAGCTCTACGTCTGGTGTGCCCCATCTTTGGCAGAGGAGTTGGAACACCTCCGGGTGTAAGGACCATTCTCCCTGGTCCAGCATCTGGCGGCTCAGGTAGTCCGCCTGCCAGTTTTCCACACCCGGAATGTACACGGCCGACAGTGCCGGTACGCTCCTCTCTGCCCACTTCAGGATGCGAGCGATCTCCGATGCTGCAGCTGAGCTTCTTGTTCCTCCTTGATGATTGACATATGCCACTGCTGTGGCGTTGTCTGACTGGATCCTGACTGGACGCCCTTGCAGTCTCTGAGACCATTTGAAGAGGCACAGCTTGATCGCCCGGATCTCCAGGACATTGATCGGCAGGAGGGCTTCCTCTGGGGTCCAGCGACCTTGCGCCGACTGGACACCCCAGACTCCCCCCCAACCTGTAAGGCTGGCGTCCGTCGTGATCACTATCCAGTAAACCGGAAGAAATGACTTCCCGGCCATTAGAGCCGGTGCTGTCAGCCACCATACCAGGGATCTCCTGACTAGGTGGCTCACTCGGATTTGATAATCCAGATATGAAGGGCATCTGTTCCATCTGGACAGAACTTCCCTCTGTAACACTCGAGTGTGGTATTGAGCATATGGGACCGCCTCGAAGGAGGCTACCATGAGGCCCAACACTCGCATGCAAAAACGGAGTGACGACCAATTCCTGGAAGTCAGCTGCCGTACTGCAGCCCGGAGGGTCTGCAACTTCTCCACAGGGAGGAATACCTTTGCCTCTGAGGAATCCAGAATCAACCCCAGGTACACTAGGCGTTGAGTGGGCACCAATACTGACTTTTGCGTGTTTAGTATCCAACCACAGTCTCGAAGAGTCTGACAGGTAATGGACACGCTTACCTCTAATTCTGAGCTTGAAGGGCCCTTCAGCAGAAGGTCGTCCAAGTAACCTGTGATAGCGATACCCCGCTGTCTTAGAAGTGCCAGAATCGGAGCGAGCACCTTGGTGAACGTCCTGGGTGCTGAGGCAAGGCCAAACGGGAGGGCCACAAACTGGTAGTGGTTCTTCCCGATAGCAAATCGCAGAAACCTCTGGTGTCTGGAGTATATGGGGACATGCAGGTATGCGTCCTTGATGTCCAAGGAGGCCAGAAAGTCCCCCGGATGGAGAGCCGTGACTACGGATCGAACTGACTCCATCCGAAATCTTTGTACCTTCACAAAGCAATTGAGGGCTCTGAGATCCAAGATTGGACGAACCCCCTCCTTCTTTGGCACAATGAACAGATTTGAGTAAAAACCCTGACCCCGTTCCTGTTCTGGAACTGGAATAACTACCCCGCGTTCCAGTAGACCCTGGACCGCCCCATACAGGGCCTCCCGACGGGTCGGTAGTAGCTGGAGATTGGAGGTGATGAATCTGTCTGGTGGACAAGAGAGAAATTCTATCTTGTAGCCTGAGGAGATTACTTCGCAAACCCACCTGTCGGAGACTAGAGCAGTCCACTGAGTCGCGAATTTGCGAAGACGTCCCCCCACCCGAGAGCTGGGTGGGGGCGGACCTTCATGTGGACGCAGATTTGTCCACAGGCTTGTTGGGTCTGCGGGACCAAGGACGCTTTTGTCCTTGGGCAGGCGCTTTATCGGCCTGGGGTCTTTTCCCTGTCGCCTTAAGAGGGCGAAAAAACCGCTTACGTGCAGTAAAGGAGGGCCCTTGCCCTTGGCGTGGTCCCCTACCCTTGCTAGTTTGGGGAAGCAAAGTGCTTTTACCTCCTGTAGCATCCTTGATGATGTCATCCAGAGAAGCCCCAAAAAGTCTGTCGCCCTTAAAAGGCAGATCCAATAGGGCTTTCTTGGAAGTCTGGTCCGCAGACCAGCCCTTTAGCCAGATCAGGCGGCGTATTGCTACTGCATAAACCGAAGCTCTTGACAGCAGGGGAATAGTATCCATGTCTGACTCGCAGACAAACTTAAGGCCCTGGACCAACTGGTCGGCCAAAGTTATCTCATTAGGAGGAGCATCTCGCTCCTTTAACCCCTGGAGTAGCAATTTTGCCCATTCAGTAAGTGTCTGAGACACTAGGGCCCCCGCCAATGCCGGGCGTACTGCTGAGCCTACCACTGAGTATAGGTAGCGAGCGAGTGCTTCAGCCTTCTTATCCACAGGGTCCTTGAAAACAGGAGCCCCTTCTACTGGAATAGTGGTGGCTCTATTAAGTCTGGACACCGAAGGGTCCACTATAGGGGGAGAGGTCCATATCTTCAGAAAACTCTCCTCAAAGGGGTACCGTACTGCAAACCTCTTTGGGGCTGTAAAGACCCTCAGTGGGTTCTCCCATTCCTTGTATAAGAGTTTGTCAAAATAAGACACACAAGGGAACACCTTAGCAGTGCGGGCAGGTTTACGAAACCCAAAGGGGACTGGAGTATCTGCTACTTCTTCAGTCCTTTCCAACTTTAGCGTATCCCGCACTGCAGTAATAAGGTCAGATACCAAAGCCGTCTCGCGTACTGACCTGGACTTGGAGTCCTCCTCACTGTCCGATCGGTCACGGTCTGCAGTCTCTGATGCATCAGAATCTGGGCCATGAGCCGTAGCTGGACCTGGTTCTGCATCAGAAATATCCCCAGAAGATTGCAGGGGACGGGGGCGTTTATTACCCCCTGTATTCCCGTGTGCTGCTTCCACCCTGGCAGCAAACGCCTCTAGGATTGCCGACATAGCGTCCATAGACACCTCAGGGACACCAGCTGCTAAATCTGGTGTTTCAGGGGAGAAGACATCTGGCTCAGATGCCATGCTGACCACACGCTGACACTCACAGGGCTCCAGGCAAGATATCACTAGGCCACCCTCCTGCGCTGCAGAGATGCTGGGTTACCCAGAGGACTCACCACCCTGGATAGGTACTGCTATGCTGCGCCTATGATGCTGTCCCCTTGCTGCTGTGTCAGTCTGCTTCTTTTATCAGCACTTCCTGTGTGAATTTTCGCGCCAGTGTAATGCACCCTAGAGGCCGGAGGCTCTCGCAAAATGGTTGCCAAAACCGTCTGTATGGAAGATAATGTGGGCTCTAAGAAAATGGCAGCCGACAGAAGATAGAGGTCAGGCAGCCATAGCCCACAAAAAAGATGGCCGCCGAACGGCAATATCTGCATACAGGGTGGACAAACATGGCCGCCGATCACCTGATAGGGGCCAGTGGGTGTGGCCGAACCACAGGAAGATGGCCGCCAGGCAGTTACAAGAGGCCAAACTTGGCATGGACCACCTCAAAATGGCCGCCGACAGCATGGAGACACAGAAACACAGGTAAGCAAAAATGACATTTCTTTTAAATGTTAGTTACAGCCAGCCCCGCTCCAGTGGGACCCCCTAGGTGACCCCCAGCACCCAGCAACCTTTAGCTAGAAGCCCAGGGAGGAGGGAAAGGCAGGGAGAGAGGGAAGAAAGGGGCCACAACCACTTACTTGATCTCTCCAGGAATGTCCAGCTAAATCACCCAGCCGAGGCAGGGGAGTTTTACTTACCTATCCTGCATGTATTCTGCTGGAAGACATTCCAAACAGATCATCGTCCGCGCACGGAAGGTGACTGTTGGCCAGGCATGCTGTGATTGGACCCAGAAGGGACGATCATATGTATGCCCTGGAGCATGACGCTCACCGGACAGGCTGCTGCGACTCGGCCGTAAGGTCAGCCGAAGCTGAGCGGTCCGATGCAAGCCTTGGAGCGTAAGCTCACCGGCCAGGCTGCTGCGACTCGGCCGTAAGGTCAGCCGAAGCTGAGCGGTCCGATGCAGGCCCTGGAGCGTAGGCTCACCGGCCACCCGTGGAGCGACGGGCATGTCGTGGAAAACCCAGCGCGTAGCTAGGGTCGGCACACGCTCGATGGCCGAAACTGGGGAGACTACAAGGATCGAGGATCCAGCCTGTCACCCAGTCGGCAGTTGATCGAAGATCGCAGGAAACAACAAATGTAGCAAAAAAATAAAAAATATATATATCTTTTTTCCCCGGACCAATGAGCCCGAAGGGAGCCATGTCCTACTCCTTGCTAGACAGAAAAAAACTGATCTGCGATGTGCAGACTGAGAGGGTATACCCAGAGGGTCCGCCCCCTGGGCGGTACTGTAGAAGGTGTGATGCAACACTTTTTACAAGTTTTTCTGCCTAGTCACTCCTAATTAACGGATAATACCCACTTTGTCAATAGAGAAGCTGTGTCGGTCCATGGACGAAAGAGTAAATAAGAATTTTGTATATAACCAACTGTCCTATTAATATATAATTCACAAGCAAAGTTCTGAAAAAAATCAAATAAAATAATATATATATATAGTACTTACTAGGTATATATACAAATATTGTATGGGGACAGTTTGTGGATAGACCAGGGCTCTAAACATAGAGTGCAGCCAGGCTTAAAAATAATTGGATCCTCCAGATCAAACAGATACGCCAAATAGGCAGGGAAGATAGCCGTGCAGTCTATAGAATAAGAGAGTAGAGATAACCTATCATGTCTGGGCAATGCAGACCCAAAGATGTCAATAGAAGAAAAAAAAAAAGAGTACTTACCGTACTTTAGTCGCCACTGGTTTAAAGATCACACAAACGCCCATGGAGACAGCTGCATGCTGTGCACATGGATTGAGGCTAAGATGGCCATTTAAATACACACAAAAGCCCGCGAAAATCGCGGCAGTCAATGACGTCATAAAAGAGCATCATTCGGAAGTTTGTGGGCTTAGCCAGGAAGAAAAATGGAGTCCTAGGTGCGCGCCTGCTTGTCAACTTCTAGGGGCGGAAAATAGTTGGAGTGTATGTAGTAACCAGACACTCACAGCACGACCACCAAGAAGATTACCCACTTCCTGGTTTTTGATATCAGCCATATAAAAAGCCATAATAGATGGTGAGGCAAAAATCGCCCCCCAGTGGACAAAAGAATATGTGCAGACTAAGCTGGACATAATAAACAAGCATAGAATATAACAAATGGACGCCATCTAGTGGTCGCAAAAAAGAATAGGGATTCTCTTATATAAAAAGCAGGTGTAACTAATAAAGAATTTTTTAAAAAGAATGACATGTTGGAATATAGCTTCTAGTAGCAAATGAAAACTAAACAAAGATGTATCCAAAAAAGACAGCATGGGTCAAAGGCTTAAAAAGCGCACAAATGAAAAAGGTTTAATGTTTAAAAAGCATCATGTTAGTCTGTGATATACATATTTTGTGAACAACAATGGGTTGTCTATCAAAGTTCCACATGGAATCACCACATATGTTGAATTCAATACATCTATGTGTAATGTATATTGGCTGATATTCTAGTATCGATTACCTAGTCTTTATATGTAAAAGCAAATTTGAATAGAGTACATATATCCAATCTAGAATGTATACAGGGTACATTATTTCTTATTCTGTTTTTCTGAAATATGAAAGAGTTGGTTAACCCATTGTATGATATTTCAAATGCAAAGGGCAAGGACAGTATTATGTCAAGGCCTAAGCCAATGACATAGGGCTCGTCAAGGAGGAACATGTTGGCAAAATGACCCAGGTGTGGCCCAGGGAGAGAAGAGAGGAAGGGAGAGAGAACAAATTAAATAGATCTCACTCTCCTATGGCACCTCTTGTCTACAGAAAAGGTTTAAAGCTAAACATATCATTAAGGCCGGGATAAGAAGTGGCCCGTAAATTATAAATCTATTTGGTTTCACATTGCAACACCCGCTGGTCGAAATTTCCACCGTGGGGATCCATGTATACTCGGTCAAGGGCGGCATATTTAAACACAAGTGGTTCATACCTGTGTTTAAAAGCCACATGATAGCCCATAGTAGTAGTAGTATTTAAAAGACCACTAGTAGCGTAGTATACGTGGTCCTTCATTCTCTTCCAAAAAGGTCTTATTGTTTTTCCGATGTAGAAAGAGCCACATCCACATAAAATAATGTAGATGACTCCCCGTGTTTGACAGGTGATATGTTGTCTAACATGGTGGGTCTGCCCATCGGGGAGAGAGAATGAAGGGCCCTCCAACAAAAAATCACAAAAGTCACATTGGCCACATTTAAATAGGCCATGTGTTTCTTGAGTTTTAGTTTCCGCTTTGCAATAATTACTTTTTACCAGACAATCTCTGATGGATTGTGATTGTCTGAAAGTAATTTCAGGGTTGATCCCTATATATTTTTAAGTATAGGGTCGGCAGATAGAATGGACCAATGTTTTTTCATGATCGAGTGAATTTCCAAATGTTGATCTGAATATGTTGTAATAAATCTGACTGTTTTAGACATGGGTTTCTTAGGAGTTTTAGCTAGAATACTACTGCGAGATCTGCCTATAGCCTTATTAAAGGCTTTTTTAAGGCAATCCTTGCTGTATCCTCGGATCAAGAGTCTTTCATAAAGTAATCTTGCCTCTTTTCTGAAAATAGCCTCGTCCGAGCAATTTCGCCGTAGGCGTAAGTATTGTCCAAATGGAATGCTCTGGATGGCCAAGGACCAAGGGATGGCCGCTGGTTGCATGCAGGATGGTGTTTCCTGCTGTAGATTTGCGGTACAACGAGGTGTTGAGCATATGTTTTCAGTTACATAAATAGAAATATCTAAATAAGCAATCTTGGTGGAACTGAATGTCATTGTGAATTTAAGGTTGTATTCATTATGATTGAGCTTTTTTAGAAATTCCTGTAACATTTCTTCCGATCCCGCCCATATAAGTAGTATATCGTCAATATAACGAAACCATCTTAATACATGGGCGAGAAGAGGACAATGGTCCCCATCGGAAAAAAGGACTCGTTCCCACCCCCCAGGTACAGGTTCGCATATGAAGGCGCACAACAAGTGCCCATTGCGACCCCCTGTACCTGAAGGAAGTGGGACCCATCAAAAGAAAAAAACATTCTTGGTCAAAATATGACCAAGTAGACGAAGTACAAACGTATTGAAGTTGTGAAACTTCGGACCTCGTTCGTTCAGGAATTTCTCAATCACTTTTAGTCCATATGCATGTGGAATGGTCGAATACAATGCTTCCACATCTATGGATGCAAGGAGACAGCCCGAGGGTACAGAAAGACCATCTAGGCTCCTTAACAAATCCGGGGTATCTTGAACAAAAGAGGGTAAGGTTACTACATGTGGCTGTAAGTACTCATTTACTAATATACTAGCTCTTTCCGTTTTTGAGCCTATTCCTGACACTATTGGGTGTCCAGGTGGATGGTGTATATTTTTGTGAGTTTTGGGCAACGCATAGAAGGTTGGAGTTCTGGGAAAAGGGACCTGAATCCCATCAAAGATCTCCCTGGTAATTAGGCCATCGGCCAGAGCAAGCTGCAGGATGTCATTATACTCTTGGTTGAATTTAGTAACAATGTCCTCAGATATAGGCCTATACCAATCGCGGTTCTTAAGGATATCCCAATTAAATACAGTTACGTTTTTGGTTGTAACATGACAAAATGTGGAAAATTTTGAGGGGTATGAATACTTTTTCAAGGCACTGTGTGTGTATATATATATATATATATATATATATATATATATATATATATATATATATTATACTGTATATATATTGATTGCAATTTTAACAGATTTTAGGGAGAGAAAGTAGGCTATTAAAGGGGTACCCATCCATTTGCGAACACTACCAGAAAAAAAAGGGGACCTTATTGTATTTGACTTGTTTGAATGTTTAATTTTTTTTCTAAAACAAAATATGTGGCCACTCCTCTTTGGTACCAGTAAAGTCCAATATAATAAGGTCTCTAAGGAGAAAGTCAGATTGGCTAACCTATGTGTACCATTTCCTTTGATCTTTTTATTTTGTTAACGTCCTATGCTAATTATTTCCTCGATCAGGCCATACATTAAAAGGCTGCCAGATCTGTGACCTGTTTCTCAGAACCAGGGATGAGCCGAACAACCCCCTGTTCGGTTCGCACCAGAACCTGCGAACAGACAGAATGTTCGCGTGAACTTTAGAACCCTATTAAATACAATGGACTCGAACGTTCAAAATCTAAAGTGCTAATTATAAAGGCTAATATGCAAGTTATTGTCCTAAAAAGTGTTTGGGGACCCGGGTCCTGCCCCAGGGGACATGTATCAATGCAAACATTTTTTTTTTTTTAAATGACGTTTTTACAGGAGCAGTGATTTTAATAATGCTTAAAATGAAAAAATAAAATTTACATTTTCCTTTAAATTTCGTACCTGGGGGGTGTGTATAATATGCATGTAAAGTCGCGCATGTTTCCCGTGCTTAGAACTGTCCCTGCACAAAATGTAATTTTTGAAGGAAAAAAAGTCATTTAAAACTCACTCGCGGCTATTAATGAATTGTCGGCTCCCGGCAATACATAGAAAAGTCATTGATAAAAAAAAAAAAAGCGTGGGGGTCCCCCAAAATTCAATTACCAGGTTGTGGGGATGAGGCCCTTGTCCCCATCAACATGGGGACATCCTCCCCATGTTGAGGGCATGTGGCCTGGTACGGTTCAGGAGGGGGGGGCGCTCTCTCGTCCCCCCTCTTTTCCTGCGGCCTGCCAGGTTGCGTGCTCGGATAAGGGTCTGGTATGGATTTTTGGGGGGACTCCACGCCATTTTTTTTCAATTTGGGGTGGAGTTCCCCTTAAAATCCATGCCAGATCTGAAGGGCCTGGTATAGATATTTGGGGGGAACCGCACGCATTTTTTTTTAAATTTGCGGCAGGGTTCCCCTTAATATCTATACCAGACCTGAAGGGCCTGGTAATTGAATTTGGGGGGACCCCCACGCTTTTTTTATCAATGACTTTTCTATGTATTGCCGGGAGCCGACAATTCATTAATAGCCGCGAGTGAGTTTTAAATGACTTTTTTTCCTTCAGAAATGACACTTTGTGCAGGGACAGTTTTAAGCACGGGAAACATGCGCGACTTTACATGCATATTATACACACACCCTAGGTACGAAATTTAAAGGAATATTTCACTTTTATTGTTTCACTTTAAGCATGATTAAAATCACTGCTCCTGAAAAAACTGCAGTTTTTAAAACTTTTTTTTGCATTGATACATGTCCCCTGGGGCAGGACCAGGGTCCCCAAACACTTTTTAGGACAATAACTTGCATATAAGCCTTTATAATTAGCACTTTAGATTTCTCCCATAGACTTTTCGAATTTGCCACAAACACCCCAATTTGTTCGCTGTTCGGCGAACGGGCGAACAGGCAATGTTCGAGTCGAACATGAGTTCGACTCGAACTCGAAGCTCATCCCTACTCAGAACATTTTCTTTGACTTCTACGGGAAAATCATCTCACTGACTGCTGAAATAGCTGCTTTTTATCTAACCCTGAGGAAAAAATAATTAGTGTGGCAGCTTTGAGAGAGACACAATATCATAGAAACAAGAAAGTACAAAGAAGTTTTTGCCGCAGGCCTCAACTTGAACGAATTGTGCACAAAAATAAAGATAAATTTCATCTGCAGTCTATCTGGATTCTTTAACGAATGCAGCTTCTTTATCTGGGTGTGGCAGTTTACTGGTTCTTGAGTGGTGATCGCCCATACAGCCAGGGCCAGCGCTACAGCTGGCAAACATTTTTGATTGGAGCTCACTGGCAGAAAAAATTTAAAACTCTCCTAAACTCGTCTAGACTTTGTACGAAAAATGCTCTATATGAGCGTCTTTTACTCCCAAGAGAACAGAAAAAATTTTTGGAGCCCCAGTATGCATGGAGCCTTAAGAGCTTGGAGTGTTTAAAGTGATTGTAAACCCATTACAACCACTTAAACCTACAGGTAAGCCTAGATTAAGGCTTACCTGTAGGTGCAACAAATATCCTCCAAACCCAAAAGGCTTGTGAGATATATCAGTGCGCTTGCGCCGTAGACATCGGGCGCAGGCGCACTGAGCGTGCCTCTTCTAGCGGCGATCATGCCGCTAGTGGCGGCACCCGCGCGCATGTGCAAGAGTGACGTCATCGCTGCTCCGGCCAGTCACAGCGCCGGAGCAGCTTTCCTCGGAATTCACTCCGGTATCATGGCGGCGACGGAGGAGGTGACCGAGGACCGCTGCAGGGGCCTCGATCTCAGGTAAGTAATACATAATGAGCTAGTATGCTATGCATACTAGTTCATTATGCCTTTGTCTTGCAGGGTGTTTTTTTTTTTTTTTTTAGAGAGCGTTTACTTCCTCTTTAAATAATGGTTTCAAATTCTTTTGTGTTTTTTTTTCTATTCGTTCTTTTAGTTCTCAGTGGCATGACACTTATTGGACATCTCCTTCGCTCATCTGGTGCCTTTTTCATAAGACGTTCATTTCGAGGGAACAAGCTTTATTGGGCAGTGTTTTCAGAATATGTGAAGACTATTATACGGGTCAGTTCACTAGTAGATTCATAATAAAGTTTTCCTAAGTTTGTAATTCATATAGTTGAAGTTCAGCACCTTTAAAGTATAAATCTGCGTAGGAAAAAAAAGCAAGCATTATGTATAATTTTTTTGTAGACCCATCAGTTTATTGTCCTAGTTAAAGGACTTCCAAAACATATCACCCAGCATTTTCATCTGCCTTTTCATAGACAATGGCTTAAAGTGGGCCTTTGGTGCAGTTACACATTCTGTAGGGTCCCACAGTCCCAGCCCTCTCCTAGTTCTAAATTCACCTCTTCCTGATCTAGTTAGATATTGGTTCTTTAGCTCTTTGGTACTGCTCAAACACAAGTAAAAACACTGCTGGCTGGGCCTGCTCATGTGCTGTACACTCTCTATTAAATCTTATGGAGAGTTTTGTACTCCAAACAAGTAAGCTTTTGGTACTACTAAGTTGGCAAATTACTACTACACTTAGTGCTCCATGCATTTTTGGTATGTATAGTTAATTACTTTTTAAAATATACATAACTAGGCTAAAACCCTATTTATACAGTATATTCCCTTTGAGTTCTGCTTGCAGAACAGTAAATGAAACACAATAACCAGGTGCAATTTAGAAATAATCCTTATTGTTTTTGTATCATATTATAGTGGTGAAAACAGAAATGTTATTGGTTATTCATTTAGCCAAGAGAAGAACATGAGTAGGGCTACTGATGAATGAACCAACACTAATAAAAACAGTAATTGGGTGACAGGCAGTAACCAAACCAAATAAACTGGATTTTAATGCCCATTATTTTATGTTAAATATTTAATAACATTTATTTAGTAAACCTGTTTTGAGAATTCATTAAGCTTAGTCAGCATTAGGCTAGAGTATTATCTACGCCAGTAATTCTTCTACAATAGTCTCTACTATAGTCCTGTTTCTTACTATGTGCTTGTTTATTTGAATGCCAAATAGACAAAAATGTGTTTTTCTTAATTTTAAAGCTTCTGATGCAACTTTGATCCCTGTAATAGTATTTGTAGTAGTCAGTAGTTTCTTTACATTTACAGGTACTGTGACATTAGCAGTTCACCTTTAGTGCTATCTGTTTCCTGTATATTTGGAGAGGTGTGCCAGTGTAATGGCAAGCGGACCAAATATACTGTACATGCTTTCATAGGAACAAAACAGCAATCAATCAATCAAAACATCTGCTTTTGTATAAATTTTATTCAGGTTTTTTTTCAGCAGGAATGTGGGGAAACGCAGTTCCGGCACCTTCAGCACTGACTGTATGTAATCGCAAGGGGTGCTGGGGTGTGCTGCAGGGTCCACTGATGTTGGCCTGCTGGGGAATCTATTCTAGCTGGAGGGGATTTATTTTTGCGGGGGGGGGGGGTTCTGTTGTTGCTGGGAGTGGATCTTAAATTGCTGGGGGTTCAATTATTGCTGGTAGAGATCTAATGTTGAAGGAGGGGTCTATTGTTGCTGGCTGCTGGGGAGTCTATTAATGCTCGCTGTTGGGAGATCTGTTGTTGCTGCTGGGGGTCTATTGTTGCAGGGGGGTTTACTGATTTTCTTGTTATCATTAAGAAATTCCATACAAATGATTTATCACCATAAAATTATACTTGATTCTGTATTCTCTAAAAGGGCAGTAATGGGAGGTGGGTAGGGGGTGGAACCAAGGAACAATGCTCAGAGGTGGGTAGGGAGCGTAAAAAAGGTCGGAAAGGGGGAGTTCTTGCACCAATTTTCTGAGAAAAAAAGCCCTGATTTTATTATAACTAAAGGCTTTCTTTTACAGGCTGGATATGCTCCTCTGGAGTTTTTCATTGAAGGTCAAAGAAG
This sequence comes from Rana muscosa, assembly GCA_029206835.1. Taxonomy (NCBI): domain Eukaryota; kingdom Metazoa; phylum Chordata; class Amphibia; order Anura; family Ranidae; genus Rana; species Rana muscosa. The sequence continues at coordinate 124,286,801 of CM055121.1, forward strand.
CAGGACAGGCAAGACTTTAAATCCAAAGCTTGGTATGTATATATTGACATCAGGTAGTGCAGTAGCAGTTTCTCTGCAGCTGCAGGCATCATTAAGATATATATTTTTTTAGCAGGCGATTCCCTGCAAAGTAGCCACTTGATTGCCTGTTTAGCCGCTGGATTGCTTTTACAGGCGAGTAAATGTCCTCTCCCGCCGCCATCCGGTGCTTCTCCCAGGTCGCCCGTGCGTTTGGCGAGACAGAGAATAAAACAGCAGACGGCGGTGGTTTACTATAGAGCTGGCCAAGGACCAGATGGTCCCCAGCCATCTTCATGACCCTTGGAGGCTTTTTTTGTCAGGAAGCTTGAGATTTATTTATTTCGTTTCTTTTTTTATCTCCGGCTTTCTAGCAAAGAGGAGAGATATGGGGTCTATAGATCTCCGTAAAGAGGACCTGTCATGCACTATTCCTATTACAAGGGATGTTTACATTTCTTGTAATAGGAATAAAAGTGATCAAAATTATTTTTTTAACCACTTAAGCCCCGTACCATTATGGCTAGTTAATGACCAGGCCCCTTTTTGCGATTCGGCACTGCGTCAATTTAACTGACAATTGCGTGGTCGTGCGACATGGCTCCCAAACAAAATTGACGCCTTTTTTCCCCCACAAATAGAGCTTTCTTTTGGTGGTATTTGATCACCTCTGCGGTTTTTATTTTTTGCGCTATTAACAAAAATAGAGCAACAATTTTGAAAAAAATTCACCCCCGAAGGAGCTGCTGGTTTGATTTGGTCCTGCACTTTACTTGTGAAACCCCACTAAATTGGCTCAATCCCCTTGGAACAGCTGTGGTGCAATGCAATACAGTACAATATAAGACAATGCAAAATACCTTTATTGTAACCCCAGGATCCACTGGCTCCACCTGGTGGGGGAAAAACAGTACGCCACACAACTGGATACTTAACCAGAAATATATTTTACTGTAAAATATGCAAAGAAGTGATTACAGTAATTGTGCTGTCATTCCAACAGCACAATGGATTTCAATATAAACAATTTGAGAACAATATATATAGATATATATATATATATCTATATATATGTGTTTATACCTGGGAGCTCCCCCTACTTTATAAGCTATGCGTGAGATCTCACTTAAAGTACTTAGTCCTGGATCTTCTTTTCTTCGCTAGCTAAAGTAACTCCTTGTGATTTGTAATCCACAGTACATGGTAAGTTAAATTGAAGTGAAGGTGCTCCTGGCGTAACTCCAACAGCTATTTTACAATGCTTGAGGCGTCAGGGTAGGTAGGCCTCAAGCCTTCTCAGTGTCAGTTGCTTTGCTCCTCCGTGGAACTATAAATTCCAGTGAGGCCTGTATATGGGTCTAACTGCGTGTGAAACGTAACAAACTGTGGGCCGTGACCCGCTCACCAACTGGATCGGAGTTCCGTGTAATAACTTTGGTCCGGTGACTGCAACTTGCTTCTCTGTCAGCTGGGCCAGTCGCTCCGTTCCGCTCCGCTGGATGGATCCGGTCCTCCGATGCTCAGATGAGTGTCTCTGGATCTCTCCTATCCGGCCACTGTCACTCAGGCACCGTCAGATCCTTGTACAAACACGCAGGGTTGTGCTCCGCTGTGGCTGTGTGCCGCTGTCTCCGGGAGGCCTCCACACAGATCCTCACAGGCAGGCCATGCGATCCCAAGAGATCTAAAATGGCCGCTCGGGTTCCTTTTATCTCCTACCCAGCATGCACTGCTTAAGAAAGTGTTTATGGGTAGGTCACCAAGCCTCCTGGGCATAGGTGTGCGCAGCCTATTGCATTAGGGTGTGCACCCCAAAGCTCAAACACATACTACCGATCACTCACGATGAAAGGGAAGGGGTCGGTAAGTTACATATTTACCGGGCCCTTCCCCCACTCATCCTAAAACCTCCCTGCAGCAACAGCCAGAGGGAGAGGAGAGTAGGGAAGCCGGCAGCGCTGCAAGGGGAAGGAGGGGGTGAACCTAGGCAGTAGGGGGAATCTGTGCTGCACAGGGTGATTAGGGTGTGCCTGGGCACACCACGCCTATGCTCCGGGTAACAAGGGTCAACCTTCTAATCAAAACAACAGTCACTTCCTGTCTAGTCCTTTGTGCTTCTCTGAGGTAAAAATCATATATCTGCATTACCAGTATTTGGTCACTAGATGGCTCCAAATACTGAACCATAGCAATGTCCATAGACTTTGTATTAAAGTATGCAAACACACATCAATATGCAAGGATGTCAGCTCTACATATGTATGTGCGGTTTTTATATATTTTTATATATGTATGTGCGTTTGTATGGACATACACATATTTACCAGTGGTGAATCACCCAGATCTCATTTTTGTCCCCCATCTCTTCTCCCTATGGAGACTCTCTGTCTGATTTGCTACCATAGTTAGTACCAGCTGCAAAATTGTGACTATGGTTATAGTATTTCCTTACACATTCGGTCCAATTCCAATATTAAGTCAGTGATCGTCTGTTCCCTGTCATCGGAACAGACGATCAGTGACGTGTAACGTGTAGCCACGCCCCCTACAGTAATAATCACTTCCTAGGGAACACTTAACCCCTACAGCGCCACCTAGAGGTTAAACCCTTCACTGCCAGTGTCATTTTCACAGTAATCAGTGCATTTTTATAGCACTGTTCGCTGTAAAAATGACAATGGCCCCAAAATGGTGTCAAAAGTGTCCGATGTGTCCGCCATAATGTCGCAGTCACGATAAAAATCGCTGATCGCCGCCATAACTAGTAAAAAAAATATTGTTAAAAATGCCTTAAAACAGTCCCCTATTTTGTAAAAGCTATAACTTTTGCGCAAACCAATCAATAAACGCCTATTGCAATTTTTTTTTTTACCAAAAATATGTAGAAGAATACGTATCGGACTAAACTGTGGAAAAAATAAAAAAATTTAATATATTTTTGGGGGATATTTATTATAGCAAAAAGTAAAAAATATTGTTTTTTTTTTAAATTGTCGCTCTATTTTTGTTTATAGCGCAAAAAATAAAAACCACAGAGGTGATCAAATACCACCAAAAGAAAGCTCTATTTGTGGGAAAAAAAGGACGCCAATTTTGTTTGGGAGCCACGTCGCACGACCGCGCAATTGTCAGTTAAAGCGACGCAGTGCCGAATCCCAAAAAGTGGCCTGGTCCTTTAGCTGCATAATGGTCCGGGGCTGAAGTGGTTAAAGGGTAACTCCACTTTCGTGGAATATATAGCAAATAAAGAAAAAGTAGCGTGTACAATTGCGATACAAGTCATATTGTAATTGAATGTTATTAAAAATTACCTTTCCTTTTCAATCTGCAGCCGCTGTAATTTTCTATAAATGCAATGCAATATGGCTACCTGGAGTTGTTCTGTGTACTGACAACTCCCCAGAAACATAATTTCCTGCTTGTGTGATTGGCTCACCATATTTCCCTGAAGTCTGCCTAAGATACAAGTCAGATTTCAGGCATCCCCGGCAACAAAAATGTAATTTTTGTTGAGATAATTCCAATTGGAACACGTCTAAAGGGATGCAGGCCCAGCAGTTTTCTTCATTAGAGTTCTGCAGCTGCCACATATGACTGATAATTCTGAAACCACTCCCATTATACCCACTGAGCATAGAGGCACAGACAAACACACGTGGATTTCTTCAGAGTAACAAAAGGTAGGAATCTGCAACAAAGGTTGTTATAATCCTTGCAATGCACTTAGATCACCCAGAGGGGAATGTTTTTTTCTTAACAAAAGTGGAGTTACACTTTAGGTTTTATTTATGCTAACTTGGCTGTGGTCTCCATCCAAAAATACCATTATTTCCCCCCCTTTCCCATCCTGCCAGAAAGCAAGAAAAGCAAGCTCAACTAGCTTGAGAGATGATTATGCTTAAAATGTCATGTATTTAGAGAGAATCGTGCAGGGAGGTGGAGAAATGCATGCCACAGCTGTTTAGGTAGGAAATGCAAATGCAGCTACCTGGCTCTCATGCTGATGCTCCTCAACACTTTGAGATGCTGACTTTAAACAAGTATACAGATAAGAAATCCCTACCTTTTTCTGACACCCATTTACAGCATGCTTGTTCGGGGCCTTTGACTTAAAAAAATATTGAAACTAGAGACCGCAAGCAATTTGCTTTATCAGAAGAGGGGCAACAATGGTAGCTCATGTACTCTAATGAAAGATGTGTTTCCATTCATGCCCACACTAGCTGCTGGTGATACTCATGTGGAGTGAAGCCCTTTTTCTTTTTTTTCCATGTTAATTATTGGCTTTACTGCTGGTTCTTCCACATGCTTATATTGTAAAAAAAAGTGTCCCCAGTGCTAAACCCAGAAAAGTAAATGACAAACAGTTATAAGTTACCACAGTGCCTATAGAAAAACAAAGTTTTACCTACAATGTCTTTATTGAGAGACCTTGCTAGATGTGTTAAGAGGCTTGTCCATGTCAATAGTATGTTTGCTGCCCTTTCTGAGGCCTCAAAACTGATTGCAATGTCAAAGAACAATTGTGGCATGTATCAGCTGAAAAAAATATAAAATGTCTTCATAAGTCAGCTTAAGACCCCTTTCACATGGGAATTCCATTTGTCAGTTTTCCATCCATCCGTTGATGGACATCAATGCATCTCTATGAAAAAACAGATTTTGACGAATGCGGATGCTCATCCATTTTTCCATAGAGATGCATCGATGTCCGTTTTTCATCCGTCAACAAGATAGATGAAAAATGGACAAACGGAACCTCCGTGTGAAAGGGGCCCAACAGAAAAGAACTTTTGTTCTTCATAAAAGTTGTCGACTTATTGCCCTGCTTGTTTGAAAAATACTAACTACTCAGTAAAAAAAAAAATATATGTATATATAAATTAAATGTAAGGAAATACCATAAAGGAAATTTGTAATAGGTTGTGTTTGTATTTCAGGGCTTTTGAGTGCTGTTATGGAGCCATTCTTACAAGGAGAAGTATTTGATACTTATGTCGTTCCCATCAGCATCAGCTATGAAAAATTATTAGAGGAAGCCCTCCTTGCGCAAGAACTTTTAGGAGCTCAGAAACCCAAAGAATCCACATCAGTAAGATGTACTTCAGGCTGACTTGGTGCCATTCATTATGTGTGGCACAGTTAAAAATTAGATCTGGTACTGAATCACAAATGCCCAGTGTGATTTTCTAGAGGACTTACATTTACCCTTTTAAAAGTATTTCTCCATTCCGTCTTCTAAGTCATCCAGGTTAACTGCTTGCTCAGATGTCAAAATTGCAGTTGTCCACCATCTCAAGCATCATCCAATTTCAAAAGATATTAAACATTTTTTGACCTACTTGGAATTACACTTGACAAATTCTACCAAAATACCCACAACTCGAATGTCTATCTGCCAGTGCTATAATATCTTTGAAAAAAAAGATTTGAGAGGTTAATAAATTTAAACTGGAATTTGCATAAATAAGACCTAGTTATACCAACACCCCCAGTCCCCATGAGAGCCCAGCAATCTGGGCTTCCTAATATTCACCCATGTTTGGGTACAAATAATAACCTCTTTCAGATATAAAAAAAAATACCTACTTACATGGAAGGAGGCATGGCAACAACATCCTGTCCAAAACCCTTTTCCTAGTCCGATATGACCAGGCATCCAACAGGCTTCAGATATATCTGGGTTATGCTTGGCTTCCTCCTGTGATGTGACCAGACAGTTTCCCTGTCCCATTTGTGATCCTACTACTTGTTTTCAGTAGAAAGCTGTCTCGAAACCATCCCTCATCCCCCTCAGCAGAAAAGCAGGTCGGTTGTGGTTTTAAACATAGTTTTATGTAGGAAACAGACTATATACGGTAACAATATGAATGTTATTGATTATTTTTTGTTGCTTTATTTGATCTTTATTTTTATTGTGCACAGGTGTGACCTTGTCCTCCAAATGGCTTGCAGCTCCTTCTATCTTATGTGCTCTCCAACATCTGTATTATATACACCCACCATTACATTTTTCATGTGATGTCCAAAAGACAGGCCTTTTGATCAGTGTTTAACTACTGGTCAGTGTCAGTACACTCAGTGCTATTAATACAGCCTAACTGAAGCTGGGTATATAGGAGAAGAGGAGTCTCATAGTCAGTGCCAGGACAAGGTCATCCAGTGCTTAGGGCAAAGATGCCAATCTGCCCCGTCATTCATGATGTGCAAGCTTAGGGGATCCTACACCCAGCAGTCTCTCACTTGTCAAAATCACTGCCACTGTCACTACTCCTGTCAGCCTTGTAACAGATGGAAGGTGTCCCCATCCCTACAGTAAACCTATGGCGCACAGGGTAACCACCCTTCCTGCCCACCCCTCATCACGGCCCTGCTCACAGTGCACTGTCCTAACCTTTAAGCCCCATAAACGCAGTATGAGCACTATGGCTATATTTACTAATGCTACATGCGTATCAGACAGACACACTTGTGTTTATATTACAAATTTCAGGGAAACCTACATTCAGAAATATACAGGCTGCTACTGCAGAACTTAATACCACTTTTTGGCTGTCATGCTAGAACATTAGCTTCAATACTTTATGATTGACCAACCTGGAAAGAGTATGCAGATGTCAGAAACCATGAATCAGCCTGAGACAGAAGTACAGTTAAATCACACTTGTTTAATAATAATAATAATAAAAAGATAAACAGAGCAAGCGTAGTCAAAAACATAGCCAGAATTAAGGAACCGGATCGGATAGTCAGCCAAGCCAAATGTCAGAGAGCCAGAGAAGAATGTGTAGAACACCAAGCGGGATCAGGAGCCAGAAGGGGCGTCAGCCAAGCAAGTCTTCAACAGGAACGCAGGAGATAGTCTCTGTGATGTTGACCAAGGCGAAGGCAGAGAGCAACTGAACTGGAAGGCTTAAGTAGGCAGAACTGACGAGCAGGATCACCAACAGGTGCATCACTGTGGAGAGATAGGAGCTGGCAATTAGCCGACAGCTGAGCGGCCAGCTCAGAGAAGGAAGGGCTGAGCCCAGCCCTGACAGCAGACCAGAAGTTCTGAATTTGAAGGGACTTAAATAGAGACAGGCAACTAGCATTTTCAGATGGAAGTCAGCATTGGCATCATCCATATTTTATAATTATAGGTTTCCATTGAGATGTACTGTATATAGCAGTGTAAGTAGAGTGGGTTGAGGTTTGACCAACAAGGCACCACATACCAATTAAATAAGCATTAGAAAAAGCCAAATACAACATTTTGGGACTTTTAAGGTTCCAATAACATGTGCAGACTACAGATAAAAAATTATTATTTTATTATAGCACAAACCATGTTAAAATCCCTTTTCATAAAAACACATGGGAAGTATATGCTATTGGCACCTTAAAAGTCCCACAATTTTCAATCTGGCTTTTTCTAAGGCATGTACTGTATATAAATCAGCCAAAAAAACGGATGTGCATATTATTTTTATGTAGATGAGTATTTGAAATCATTCATAAAGAAAACTTGCTGCATTCACGTGAATTTTTCGTTGTAGGGTTTGATGAAAGCCAGGAAGCTTCTAAGTGAGAATTTTGGTAACATTCACATATACTTTGGACAGCCATTGTCTTTACGGTCACTGTCTTCTGGGAAAATAAATCGCTCTGAATATAATCTTACCCCAAGGTACTGTGTCATAGACATTATGGGGTGGATTTATTAAAGGCAAATAGACTGTACACTTTGCAAGTGCAGTTGCACTAATTTTCCCCAGAGCTTAGTAAATGTGGCAAGGCTATGCTGATTTCGATCATCCAATTATGTGCAAGCAAATATGCTGTTTTTTTACATTTTCCTTGCACCTGACTTGAAGCTTTACCAAATTTATATTTACCAAGGAAAACTAGTTCAACTGCACTTGCAAATTACAGTCTATTGGCTTTAGTAAATTGACCCTTATGTGTAAAGTCATTCAACATCCCAAAAATGCTTCAAAAATTCAATGGATTAAACTGATTGCTTGAAAGCTATGACCACCCGTAAAAAGTCTCTCAGTTGAACTGACACATGGGTGCTGAAGCAAGTCCTAACTTCTTATCTGTTAATCTGTTGAATTTAATCAATTGGTGTTTGTTTCCTGGCTCTGCTTCCTCTCTCATCCATTATTTTCTGATTTATCTATATCATATACAAAGTATTTACAGCAGGCTCCTCCATTTAACTTTCCATAAAGAGAGACAGCGCCATGAACCAAAAGCCAACAAGTATAGACAATCAAACAGTATTTATTATATATATTGTGGTGCAGTGAAAAATAATGGATTACAGAATATATAAATTGAATATATTTAGAATCCTAAAACCACAATAAAAATTGTAATATTTATTAAAGTGTTTTTACTTTAAAAACTTGTAATCTTAATCGTACAGTACAAGAGACAGGAATTGACTCTTAACTGATAGACTCCTCCTGTTGCAAAAGATTTCCTTCACCAGGTTTTCTTCTCTTATTTAAAGTGATTGTAACCCTAAAAAAAAACAAAAAAAAACAAACTCCTGTCCCTTTAAGGCACGAGATATAGCACAGCGCTTTTGCCATGTCAATTGTCCCTTTTCATGTTGTACAATACCTGGCTGATCCTGCCTTATCCTGTCTTCCCCTGTGTGTACTGACCACGCTTATCATGGCTGCTGATCCCTGATTGCGTGGTCGGATTGTATGCCTCTGTTATCCTGCTGTGTATTTAGCCTCTATGCATCTCCCCCGTCCCCTCCCTCTCTCTGTCATTTCCATAGTCTGCGTGTAGCACTACCCCTGCAGGGGTTGCAAGTGAAAGGGTTCCCCACTGCTGCACAACAGTCACCAATCTGGACACAGAAATCAGTCTCTGGCTTGTTTTTGTTGTTTTATTAGGGGATAATAACTTGGATGGGGTAAGGGATTATGGGATACCCAGAGTGACAACAGGGACACTTCCTCCCTATTTAGAGACTCCTCTTCAGCCTTCCACCTACACAAACTTGTTCCTCTTTTGCACAACTTCTGCTGGTTCACTCCTGAGGGAACTGCCAGGCTTATTATCAGTTTAGCAACAGCCCATTACAGGCAGGAACTCGCAATCCCTTGAGAAATAGCACATGTGGAGTGAAACAGCCTATAACCTCTCCTTCTGCTTCCCTGTGGCCACTGATCCCAGTTTCACTGCTTTCAGAAAATGCTTGCCCATCTGGCTGCCACCAGCCGCATCTGGCTGTCTTCCTGTTCCCAGTCCTCCTGACTAACCTGCACATGGAGATTCCCCAGGGTAAGATTTGATGAAGACCTGGTACACCGCTGTTCTCAAGAGAGCACTGATAGAGCTGGCAGTCTCTTCCCTTGTCGTTCCCTGCACCATGCTGATCTACTTACTGTCTCTGCTTGCTCTCTGCCTGATGAAGGAGCATGCATGCTCCGAACGCGCGCACCTCCCCACTCCTTACTCCATCCAGATGTGACGTCAGTGACTGCATCTAAACTTTTCGGAGTCCCTGGAAGCGCAGCTGGAACCAGTTGCAGTTTCTTCCCCTGATTGCAGCCCGTTCTCCCCAGGAGTGGATGAGCCACCATACAATTCAAAAAACTATCAACCACCATCAAAATAACCTTTTAAACCAGTGAGTTTTTACTTGTCATTTCTGGAATAAATGTTACTACATTGCTGCACTTAGATGGCGCTGCTCTCTTTGTTTTTGCATCTTCACAGAGTCCCTTCTAGCCTGTGCACAAGCCTGCATCTGTCCAAAGTCAGCACTCCTTGAGATTGCAACTTGCTCCTAAATTTGTATAAACTTCCATTTTATGGAATTTCTGTGACTGCCCATTCTCTTTCCACCCGACTGACAGTGCGCACATGAGTGTTTGATTTCGTGTCTGCTTGCTCTCTCTGCTTCCTCTCCGGCTTAAATCCCTCCAACTGCCTCATGTGGTGGCACCCTTCCAGGCCAGCCTCCTGAACCCCAGCCCAAGGTAAACCCCCCTCAATGGGGGTCCCTTAGGGTCACTGACAGCCTCCCTCAGCACTGCTTCTCCATCTTCCACCCAACTGTCCTGCTGGCATGGTCTATGTCTATTTATGGGTTTCCCAGTCCCCTGCCAGGTCCACTCCTGGGGATTGGCTGAGGGTCCATAAATATTTAATGAGCCCCTTCTAACCTCCACCCTCTATTTTTGCCAGGATGAGTCATCCAGCCCTGAACTCTAATAAACCTGACCCAGACTTAGTGACTCAGGTTTATCCCAGAATCAGACAAATTATTTTATCTGCACTACACTTCTAGTAGCACACACTAGAGCAGGGGTCTCAAACTGGTGCCCTCCAGCTGTTGCATAAGTACAAATCCCATAAGGCATTGCAAGGCTGACAGCTACAAGCATGACTTCCCCAGGCAGAGGCATGATGGGACTTGCAGTTCCACAACAGCTGGAGGGCCACCAGTTTGAGACCCCTGCACTGTACTTACTATGTTCCTGAAACAGAGAGGTTTAAAGTATATAATAGATGTTACTTTCCCTATTACCAAAGGGGAGGAGAAGCTGCAGCAGAATACTTAATCAAGGCAGGAGGAGATTAGCTTCACAGTGCTACATGCATGTAAACTGTGAAGCTAGACTCCTCCTGCCTTGATTAAAGGAGCACTAAAGCTTCCCTTTTTTTTGCCCAAAAATAACAAACATGTTATACTTACCTCCACTGTGCAGCTCGTTTTGCACACAGTGGCCCCGATCCTGGTCTTCTGGGGTCCCTCGGCGGCTGTCTTGGCTCCTCCCCGCAAGGACTCCACACCATAATGCGAGTGAGCTCGCATGGTGTGGAGTGATTGCGGACGCGCTCCCGTGATACAGCGGCGGCCATAGCCGCCGACTGTATCACTCGGCCCCGCCCCCCGCGCGCCGCGTCATTGGATGTGATTGACAGCAGCGCCAGCCAATGGCTGCGCTGCTTTCAATCCATCCAGTGTAGCCAATCGGTGGCCAGGCTGAAAAACGAACAGGATGACGGGGACGAGCGTGGGACTTTCGAGGGGCCAGGTAAGTAAAACGGGGGCTCGGGGGGGGGGGGGGGGGGCGGTATTGTCGAATGTTTTTTCACCTTAATGCATAGGATGCATTAAGGTGAAAAAACATGTAACTTTACTACTCCTTTAAGTATTCTGCTGCAGCTTCTCCTCCCCTTTGGTAATAGGGAAAGTAACATCTATTATATACTTTAAACCTCTCTGTTTCAGGAACATAGTAAGTACAGTGTGTGTATTTTTTTCTTAATTATAAAGCTAAATACTTTCTCTGCCCAGGGCTGCTGTATGGTCACATGCCCTCCTTCTGCTAGCTGGCATACGTCAGAGGGGAATCTCAGCCCCTCCCTCTGTTGTTCTTAGATCAAATAGGGAAGCAGTGGGAGGACCTATGACCACACAGCAGAGCTGGGCAAAGAAGTTATTTAGCTTTATAATTTTAAAAAGTACATAATAGATGTGACTTTACAACTACTTTAGCTGACAATTCTACCAATATCTGGCTGCTTTTTACCTTATGGTTCACTAGCAGTTTCAGGATTGTTTACCCTTGATGTACATCTTGGGAACCGTACTCTGGTCCCGCAACAATGAGTATAGTTAACTGCAGGATGCTATACAGCTCCAGGGCTGGTCCATTTCTATGGAACTCAAACTCTAAAGATGCCTTTGGGTTTATGCTCACTGTGGCAAGTGAAGCCTGGACCCTGTTTCCCTGTACCTTTACAGTCCCTGGCTATACATATCTTGTTGGATCATTACTTGTATCTGTAGCACTACATTATATCCTTGTATCCTACAAGCCACACTGCAGTACTAAGCACACAGGCAGTTTTGAAGGCACAAGTTAAGGAGTAAAGCGGAGTTTCGCCCCCCCCCCCCCAGTAAAAGTTTTTAAGTCAGCAGCTACACATACTGTAGCATCTGACTTTTAATATTAGGAAACTTACCTGTCTTGCAATCCAGCGATGTTGGCACCCCAGCTGATGTTTCCATTGGCACTCGAGTGCTGCCGCCGCCATTGCCTGTAAGGGAAATTGGCAGTGAAGCCTTGCACAGCTGGTCCCCTACTGCACATGTGTGAACGCAATGCACCTTCTGAATGGCCCAGCGGCGGGGGAAGGAGGAGGGGGGCCGAACCGTCTGTGAACCTCAATTTTAAATCTTGACACAGATTCTCAATTGGATTTAGGTCTGGACTTTGACTGGGCCATTCTAACACATGAATATGCTTTGAGCTAAACTATTCCATTGTAGCTCTGGCTGTATGTTTAGGGTCGTTGTCCTGCTGGAAGGTGAACCTCCACCCCCGCCTCAATTTTTTTGCAGACTCTTAACATGTTTTCTTCTAAGATTGCCCTTTATTTGGCTCCATCCATCTTCCCATCAACTCTGACCAGCTTCACTGTCCCTGCTGAAGAAAAGCATCCCCACAACATGATGCTGCCACCACCGTGTTTCACAGTGGGGATGGTGTGTTTTCTGGCACACATAACGTTTTGCTTTTAGACTAAAACGTTTAATTTTGGTCTCATCTCACCACAGCACCTTCATCCACATGTTTGCTGTGTTCCCCACATGGCTTCTCGCAAACTGCAGACAGGACTTCTTATGGCTTTCTTTCAATAATGGCTTTCTTCTTGCCACTCTTCCATTAAGGCCAGATTTGTGAAGTGCAGACTACTAGATTCTCCCACCTGAGATGTGGATCTCTGCAGCTCCTACAGATTTGCCACGGGCCTTTTGGTTGCTTCTCTGATTAATGCTCTCCTTGCCCGGCCTGTCAGTTCAGGTGGACGGCCATGTCTTGGTAGGTTTGCAGTTGTGCCATACTCTTTCCATTTTCGGATGATGGATTGAACAGTGCTCCGTGAAATGTTCAAAGCTTGGGATATTTTTTTTAAACCTAACCCTGCATTAAACTTCTCCACAAGTTTATCCCTGACTGGTCTGGTGTGTTCCTTGGCCTTCATGATGCTGTTTGTTCACTAAGGTTCTCTAACAAACCTCTAAAGGGGCTAAGGGGAACCCCACGCCCCCAAAAAAGTCCCCCCGAAAATCCATACCAGACCCTTATCCGAGCATGCAGCCCGGCAGGTCAGGAAAGGGGGAACAAGCAAGCCTCCCCTCTCCTGAACCATACCATGCCACATGCCCTCTACATGGGGAGGGTTGGGTGCCCAAAGCTTCTTGCCCTTATGTTGATGGGGACAAGGGCCTCATCCCCACAACCGTGGTTGTGGGGGTCTGCGGGCAGGGGGCTTATCGGAATCTGGAAGCCCCCTTTAAAAAGGGGGACTCAGATCCTGCCCCCCTGTGTGAATGAGTATGGGGTACATAGTACTTATACCCATTCACCAAAAATGTGTAAAAAGTGAATAAAGACAGTAAACGAGTTTTGGACAATTCCTTTATTAAAAAATAGCTGCTTTCCAAGCTCTGGAACACGAGACCAGTGGATCTGGTTAAGATACCCCAAGAACTAGGCGGTACCAGTTTTGGAGTAAACCAGAATAAGAACTCTTTATTTGAACACAGGTACAGGTACACAGGTACTCAGGGGACAATCCCCCTTCTTTGCATAATGACACTGGGCGAGGTAAATTTTACCTCCATGACACAGGTGTATTCAACTTTCCAATAGTAGACTGTCTTTTGGAGGGGCTGCTGGAAATATCCTTCCTCCCCTCTCACAGCTAATCCACATAGACCTATACATCCCATAACAGGTTGCTCCCAAGGCAGACACAAACAATAGAACAATGGGATACAGGCACCTAACAAACACATAGCAACCCCCACCCCACCTCATACCATCTAGAAATGGTCTCTGACGAAAGGTGGACTTTATCTTCATATATTCTTGAGGGATATTGTTCAGAAATATTATTGCCCCAAGTGAAAGAGCCCTTTCATTCCTTTAACACAAACCACACATATAAGACCCTGGATAACGGGTAAAAGGAAATTCTGAGCCCGGTGTGGCTGTACGGTGAGTCTGATTAGTGCAGATCAGACTGGCGTTCTTGGTCACCCCGTGCCCCAAATAGGGGCCGGGGGAGCTGGACAAGGAGTTTCAAGAGCTCTCTAAGGTAAGCTGGGCTTCACAAGCCCCCCCGCCCACAATGACTCCCGTCACACCACTTACTCTGCAATTTATCACATGAGGTAGTTCTCATCTAGCTTTAGTTCCTCATCCTGCAACTTATTTTGTTTGGAATCCCCACACACCTAGCCCTTGGAACCCTGAAGGTCTTGGTTCCGCCTTGTAGATTCTCTTTCTAATACCTTGACCAAGGTATCCTGAAAGCCTGTCCTTCTTGCTTCCCTGGGTCTCTTCTTATCACCTTCTGTGGGAATGCCATTCTTCCCTTCCCTTCTCTTCTGTTTCCCACAGGGCAGACACTCAATTGGATTTCTCCTTCCTCTTCCACTCAGCTAGTTAGCCTTTTTTCTAGGGCTACTGTCCTCCTTCCATACCTGAGCCCATTCTCCCAAAGATGTTGGGGTTCTTGGGCTTTTTACTGCATTTAGCATCTGCTTTTTCTCACAAGTCAGGGCCACCACCTGTTTCTCTGTTCATGTTTTCAAAGGTGGCTTTTTGACAGGTGGCTGTTTGAGCCTCTGCCAATCTGTGCTTCAGCTGCAAAGTGCTTCTGCTGTTAACTGTCTGTTTGAGTCCATTCAACCTTCTTGTTTTGTTCCTGTCAGCCTGTTGCTGTTGTTATGGCTAATTGTTGTCCACCCTGCCAATTATTGCTTGGGGATGTCCTATGGTCAAAGAATCAATTCCTGTGGCCTGTACTGTAAGATTAGGATAATAGGAGTTTTGACTTACCTGTAAATTCGACATGTTGAGGTACAGTGCAGATCACGGGTCCCTCCCTTCTTTTCTTTGAGATTTACATAACTGCTTACTAAAAAAATGTGAGGCTCATAGAGTGGGTGGAGTTATATGGGTACACTTGTCATTGCCACAGTCCAATTACCTGATCTCAGAAACAAGTCCTCTGTACTCAAAGATATGGAATTTACAGGTATATCAACATTTCTAATTTTTAGTTTCAGATGAATTGGGGAAGGATTAGAACCCCTTTCATTCTTTCTGCTATCTGCTCTCCTTAGGGAGCTTTTTCCTCACTTACTGTCACAGTGACAATGGTTTCACTACACAGGAAGTGATGGAACATCTGCAACAGAGAGATAAACAGCAATTAAAAGCCGACTGGGGTTCTTGCCTGTTTTGCTTTGTGTCTTTTAAAGTTACTTTGAGGTAAAAGCAAGGAAGCATAAAGGACCTCTATAGTGTATTAATTGGCTTAACCACTTGACCTCTGGAAGAGTTTCCCCCATTCATGACCAGGCCATTTTTTTGTGATATGGCACTGCGTTACTTTAACTGACAGTTGCGCTGTTGTGCGACACTGTACCCAAATAAAATGTGTGTCCTTTTTTCCGCCACAAATAGAGCTTTCTTTTGGTGGTATTTGATCATCTCTGTGACTTAAATTGTTTGCACTATAAAAAAAAGGCCTACAATTTTGAAAAAAATATATATTTTTTACGTTCTGCTATAAAACATCCAATAAAAAAACGGAAATTTTTTTATTTCTTCAGAAATTTAGACCAATATGTATTCTGCTATATATTTTTGGTAAAACAAATCCCAATAAGTGTATATTGATTCATTTGCGCAAAAGTTATAGTGTCTACAAACTATGGGATGTTTTAATTTATTTATATTTTACTACTAGTAATGGTGGCGATCAGCGACTTATAGCGGGACTGCGTTATTCTGAGACTTACTGACACTTTTTGGAAACCAGTGACACGAATACAGTGATCAGTGCTAAAAATATGCACTTCACTGTACTAATGACACTGACTGGGAAGGGGTTAACATCAGGGGCGATCAAAGGGTTAACGGTGTACCAAACAAGTGTTTATGTGAAGGTGCTTTTACTAGGAAAAGGGATGGAATTTAATCCCTGCTTTGCCATCCCTTCCCCTCTATCAGAATGGCAATCTGCCTTGCTTACATAGGCAGATCGCAGTTCTGTCTCTCTGCCTGATGATCGTTGGGTGCTAGCATACATCGAGTACCTGGCGCCTGCTGATCGGCTTCCGCTGTGTGTAATCACAGTGGAAGCGAGCTGGCGGCGGCACGCATACGGAAGTGCGGGATCACGTTTATATACGTGATCTGGTGCACAGCTCCCGCCCGGTAGCAGTAAAACTGCCATAGGGCAGATGGCAAGCGATTAACTAAACAGAAATGCTGTACATACAAACTACTTACTTGTAGGAAAACAATTCAAGACATATAAAGTATCTAGCAATAGGTAGCCTTTCCCTAAGTTACTAATAAACAGCATTTTTATTTCTGTCTGCAGATTTTCCCTCACTTAAAGTTGTTCTAAAGGCTGAAGTTTTTTTTATCTTCATGCATTCTATGCATGAAGGTGAAAAAACCTTCTGTGTGCAGCGTCCCCCCCCCCCCAGCTCCCCCGATTCTTACCTGAGTCCCTTCCGATCCAGCAATGTTTGCGATAGCTTTGGCTGTATAGGGACTCTCCCTCCTCATTGGCTGAGACAGCAGCACAAGCCCACTGCTTTCAATTACAACCAGTGAGCCAATGAGGAGAGAGCTGGGGGCGGGGTTGAGCCAAGCCGCTGCTCTATGTGTCTTATGGACGCATAGAGCAGTGGCTCAGGAGCGAGTAAGCAGTGGTATATATGTAAAAAGTTAATCAGCGCAAACAGTGAAAACAAGTAAAATTACAGCAGCTGTACACAATCTAGACACCAGATTAATACAAAATGAAAAACAAAAGGGCAGCACTAATTATTAGTTGATATGCTGAACCTGTTAAAGTCCATACAATAACAGTCCCATTAAAGTGCTTTAAAGAGATAGAGTTGAGAAATCCCGCATTCTGTGGATAGTGATGAGAAAAATAGCAGAGGTGTCGCCAGCCTATGATCTCACACTGCTGTTCCTTAATGTTCGTGATGGATGCACCGAGGAGAGTTCAAATAGCCAAGATTCCATGTAAATGAAAAACAACCGACATAGCGTGATATTGTTTAAAAAAATTATGTAATAAGTAAAAAGAGTAACACTCACTTTGGAAGACTTAAAACAAGCATGTATTGGCGACAATCGTTTGTCCAGAAGTCAAGATGGCCAACATCGACTGCACATGCGTGGTAGCGTTTGTGTGTAGCTCCGCCGCAGCGGTGCCCCCAGGGCAACCAGTATTCTCTGGGGGCACTGCTCAAGGGGGAGGAGCCAAGAGCGCTAAAGGGAGACCCAAAAAGTAGAGAGCAGGTTAGTATAACGTTTGTTATTTTTCTTTAGAAAAAAAAACAAAGCTTTAAAATCACTTTAAAGTGATTTTAAGGCAGATTATTATTATTATTATTATTTTAAAATAATAAACATGTTATACTTACCTGCTCTGTGCAGTGGTTTTGCATAGAGCAACCCCGATCCTCCTCTTCTCGTGTCCCTCACCTGCGCTTCTAGCCCCTTCCTCCTGCAGCTTGCTATGGGGGCACCTGAGCAGGCTCGGTCCCGAGCCACTGCTCTGTGTGTCCATTCACACACAGAGCACGACTCAGGCCCCACCCCCTCTCTCCTCATTGGTTCACTGGCTGTGATTAACAGTAGCGGGGGGGGGGGGGGCATTGGTTCCTGCTTCTGTCTTAGCCAATGAGGAGGAAAAACCCAAGAGAGCTGCTGCTCTTGTGCACATCACTGGATTGATATGAGGCTCAGGTAATTAGAAAGAAATGGTGGGGGGGGGGGGGCTGCTGCACACAGAAGGTTTTTACCTTCATGCATAGACTGCATGAAGGTTAAAAAAAAACCTTGAGCTTTTACAACCACGTTAAGTGAAGGAAAACCTCTCTATGAAGTACTGGATAGAAGAGAGAATGAAAAGGGGTTCTAATCCTTTCCTAGTTTATCTGAAATGAAAAAAATAGGAATCTTGACATACAAACAGTTGTCACCATGATAGTATAAAAAGAGAGAATTCCCTCTAACGGAGCCCTGGATATCAGGGAGATCTGAAAGGTATTTTAATCCAACCCTACTATATTTAAAGGTAGAAAAAATGGGTTCGGCTGAATGTACATTTAAAGATCCTACGTAAAGTATTATACCATCTATTTTTAAAGGATAAGTTCACACTTGGGAACATGTTACATTTTCCACCTGATTTTAGGGTGGAACATGTAAAATGTTCCCACTGCTGCAGCTGCCACCCGCTGCACACCCTCCCTGTGGTAGCAGTACGGGGAGAAGTTCCCAGTACCAGCTGTCACTGTTTGAAAACAGCTCTGTGTGTCTGAATGAACTAAATCCTTAGTGGCTTGTAGTTATCAATGAACTACCATGTTGCTGTGGTAGTTTGTTGAGTCTTCCTGACAGGGAGTATCGGCTTACCTGTCCAGGATATAGGGGCAAGCTGACACACTGACAGTGTGCAGGAGACCTGCATGGCACCATCTGCTGATCGGTGGTGCAATGCTTTACAGGCTCCTGCAACCAAAAATAATAAATGCATAACTTATCCTTTTAACATATAAAACTGTTTGAAATTTCACATAAAACCTTGAGTCAGGTACTATTTAAATAAGGTGGACACACATAGTCAATATAAAGAAGCAATGTAATCTGCATGGTGCAAAGTAAATTAAAAAAATAAGTCATGTATACTGAGCCATTCAGCTCAATGCATTCTCAGTTCACTGGATCACTTAGTGTAAGGCAATGTATAAGTATTTAAAATGTATAGGTCATTACAGAACCAGTTGTGCTCACCATATTCCTAAACACATCTTTGTTTTTCTTATAGTCAAAATAAAGGTATACCTGTGAAAACACTCTTTAACTGTTAACACAGAGATTATTGTTTTCTTTTATTTTTGTGACATGTGACATGATTTAGGCATTTATCACATGAACCATCAGAAGACATTCAAAAGTTTATCACTGATGTAGCCTATAAAGTAGAGCTTCACCAAATAGCCAACATGGTCCTCAGTCCAGGAACCTTGATAGCAACCATTTTGTTGCAGAATTTACCAGCTTTGAACTTCAGCATATTGGTTGAAAAAACACTGTGGCTAAAGGATTTAACAGAGGCCTTCGGAGGAATGCTAGAATGGCCTGGTATGTATTTAAATTGTTAGCACAACTGATATTTTACAGTTGATTACTAATTTACAATGATAAGGCTGAGGTAGATTTTTGGTGTTCTTTGTGATTCAAGTCACATTATTTTGCTCCCAACTGTGTGCTATGTGGGCCTCCCCGTCATTCCTGTTATCCTCTATTACCCTGGAAGTAGATTTCTGCAACTTAGTTTGGAGAATGCAGATGTTTTATCTTTGCTTTTAGTGTCATTTAAATCTTGGAAAATGTACACATTCTATATCTGAGGCTTACTCTAGTCTAAACAGGGCCAATTAGACAAACTTATAAGCACCCAAATCCCTTTCCTTCCCTGCTGGGTACTAAGTGGCCAACATATCTTTTGGAACCTTACCATACTAGGGAGTCGAAAACAGTTCCCTTGTGCATTGAGCCTGGCAGCTTGTTCTTGACTCTGGGAGCGCAAACTTTTCCCAGTTGACAACAGCTACCCTACATAGAGGTTAGGCTTCTCTTCCCCAGGCCAGTTTACTGTGACCGATTGGTTTTGTTTCCTAGGTCAACACATGGATCAATTGTCCCTAGTCATTCATAGACTCTCAGTGAGTTTGTAAAGAAGCACCCACCACCAGAAACCACTCCAGACCCAGTCCCAGGCCCTGTCTCAGGAAATATATCATCATTTTCTGGAAGGCTGTCCATTGCATCTTCAGCCCAAATTTTTCCCCAATGAATGACGCATCACACCCGGATGCTACTTGCCAGAGTATGTAATCTTTACTGTATAGCTCAGCTTTTGCAAATTTCACAACAGAACACAATAGTCACCTTCTTAGGGTCTTTCTTCTGCTAAAATAAATTTCCTTCTACAGACGCACTCTCTTCCACACCAGTTTTGATCCTGACTCACAGTCCCTTTTATATCCCAGTTCAGGCAACCAGAGTTACATGGCACTCCCTTATCCATAATCAGGGCAAAAGCAACCCCCCCACCTTCTCTTCTTTGAAAATACTTTGAAAATACAGCTCTACAAACTGCTGACCGAGTCTACCAGGCTCAGTTCTTTAAATTTGGCTGCAAAGCTCACACTTCCTAAGTTTCTTTTTCACTCTATTTGGCCAGGTCCAAATTTACTAGAGACAAAGAACACAGGCTGAGACTTTCCTTTAAGAGTTAGGATACTGCAGAGGATACAGCAGTAACTAGAAAAATAAAATAAAAAACTGTATGAAAACCCCAAAATACAATCTCTCTGAAACAAAAGCTCATATCTTGTAAAAAGAAAGCTTTGCAGCAAAAAGAAAAAAAGAAAAACGTGTGTTATGGATGGGGCAGCAGTCAACCAAAAGTACCTGTTTACCTCAAATAATCCATAAAACAAAATAAAGACAAAAGGCCCTCTGCCAATATAAGAAAGGAAAGAGCAACAAAGGGGATGATTGCCCAAAGAGATAGGAATAAGTATATACAGTGGGTACAGAAAGTATTCAGACCCCCTTAATTTTTTCACTCTTTGTTATATTGCAGCCATTTGCTAAACTCATTTAAGTTAATTTTTCCTCATTAATGTACACACAGCACCCCATATTGACAGAAAAACACAGAATTGTTGAAATTTTTGCAGATTTATTAAAAAAGAAAAACTGAAATATCACATGGTCCTAAGTATTCAGACCCTTTGCTCTGTATTTAGTAGAAGCACCCTTTTGATCTAATACAGCCATGAGTCTTTTTGGGAAAGATGCAACAAGTTTTTCACACCTGGATTTGGGGATCCTTTGCCATTCCTCCTTGCAGATCCTCTCCAGTTCTGTCAGGTTGGATGGTAAACGTTGGTGGACAGCCATTTTTAGGTCTCTCCAGAGATGCTCAATTGGGTTTAAGTCAGGGCTCTGGCTGGGCCATTCAAAAACAGTCACAGAGTTGTTCTGAAGCCACTCCTTCATTATTTTAGCTGTGTGCTTAGGGTCAATGTCTTGTTGGAAGGTAAACCTTCGGCCCAGTCTGAGGTCCTGAGCACTCTGGAGAAGGTTTTCGTCCAGAATATCCCTGTACTTGGCCGCATTCATCTTTGCCTCGATTGCAACCAGTCGTCCTGTCCCTGCAGCTGAAAAACACCCCCACAGCATGATGCTGCCACCACCATGCTTTACTGTTGGGACTGTATTGGACAGGTGATGAGCAGTGCCTGGTTTTCTCCACACATACCGCTTAGAATTAAGGCTAAAAAGTTCTATCTTGGTCTCATCAGACCAGAGAATCTTATTTCTCACCAACTTGGAGTCCTTCAGGTGTTTTTTAAGCAAACTCCATGCAGGCTTTCATGTGTCTTGCACCGAGGAGAGGCTTCCGTCGGGCCACTCTGCCATAAAGCCCCAACTGGTGGAGGGCTGCAGTGATGGTTGACTTTCTAGAACTTTCTCCCATCTCCCGACTGCATCTCTGGAGCTCAGCCACAGTGATCTTTGGGTTCTTCTTTACCTCTCTCACCAAGGCTCTTCTCCCCCGATAGCTGAGTTTGGCCGGACGGCCAGCTCTAGGAAGTGCTCTGGTCATCCCAAACGTCTTCCATTTAAGGGTTATGGAGGCCACTGTGCTTTTAGGAACCTTAAGTGTTTTTTTTTTTTGTAACCTTGCCCAGATCTGTGCCTTGCCACAATTCTGTCTCTGAGCTCTTTAGGCAGTTCCTTTGACCTCATGATTCTCATTTGCTCTGACATGCACTGTGAGCTGTAAGGTCTTATATAGACAGGTGTGTGGCTTTCCTAATCAAGTCCAATCAGTATAATCAAACACAGCTGGACTCAAATGAAGGTGTAGAACCATCTCAAGGATGATAAGAAGAAATGGACAGCACCTGAGTTAAATATATGACTGTCACAGCATAGGGTCTGAATACTTAGGACCATGTTATATTTCAGTTTTTCTTTTTTGTCAACAATTCTGTGTTTTTCTGTCAAAATGGGGTGCTGTGTGTACATTAACCACTTCCCTACCCGCCCATAGTCAAATGACGTCCACAGATGGGATCTCCCATCCCGGGTGGACGTCATATGACGTCCTGGGCTTTGCGGGGGTATTTCTGAATGATGCCTTCTATTCTGCCGGCGATTCTGCGCACAATAAGAACGATCATAGCGGCAGTTCTGCCACTTGATTGTTCTTATAGGCGGCGGGAGGGGTAATCTCCCCCTTCCGCCGCCATCCGGTGCTTCTCCGGGCTCTCCTGTGCCATCGGGGGCTTGGAGAATGATTCGTCCAGCGCTGCATAGGAAGCATAGAGATGACTGGTGACGAGATGGTTACCAGTCATCTCTATGACCGTCGGAGGCCCGGGCACGATGTAATGACGTCACGCCCGGGTTCTCAAAATTAAACAAAGCCGCCATTGCGGCTAGTAAGCATGAGGTCGGTTAATTTTTTTTCATGATCTCATGCTTTCCAGCCTGGAGGAGAGATCTGGGGTCTTATTGACCCCGCATCTCTCCATAAAGAGGACCTGTCACACACCATTCCTATTACAAGGGATGTTTACATTCCTTGTAATAGGAATAAAAGTGATTACATATTTTTTTTTTAAAAGTGTAAAAATCAAAAAAATGAACTAAAATAAAAAATAAAAATATATATATTTTTTTAAAACGCCCCTGTCCCCGGTAGATCGCGATCAGAAGCGAACGCACACCTAAGTCCCGCCCACATATGTAAACGCCGTTCAAACCACATATGTGAGGTATCGCCGCGTGCGTTAGAGCGCGTGCAACAATTCTAGCACTAGACCTCTTTTGTAACTCAAAGCGTCGCCTATGGAGATTTTTAAGTACCAAAGTTTGGCGCCATTCCATGAGTGTGCGCAATTTTAAAGCGTGACATGTTAGGTATCTATTTACTCTGCGTAACATATTTCATATTTTACCAAAAAATTGGTCTAACTTTACTGTTTTGGTATTTTTTAATTCATGAAACCATCTTTTTTCCCAAAAAAAGGCGTTTAAAAAATGATTGCGCAAATACCGTGCAAGAAAAAAAGTTCCAATGACCGTCCTTTTATTCCCTGTCTGCTAAAAAAACATATATAATGTTTGGGGGGTCTGAGTAATTTTCTAGCAAAAGAATGATGATTTGTACATGTAGGAGAGAAGTGCCAGAATAGGCCCGGTATTGACGTGGTATAAAAAGCCCGGTGTTGAAGTGGTTAATGAGGAAAAAAATGAACTTAAATGATTTTAGCAAATGGCTGCAATATAACAAAGAGTGAAAAATTTAAGAGGGTCTGAATACTTTCCGTACCCACTGTGTATATATATATATATATATATATATATATATATGTATAGATTACCATTTGCTGACTGACTCTAATCTCTCCCTATGTCGTTTTTAAGCTTCCCTATCATTTTCCTATAGCAGGCTCCAATACACTGACATTAAGGCTGTCCTGTGCTTCTCCTCCCTTTTATAGTGAAGGGGCTACTTTATCCAATACCCCCCTATTGACTCTTCTAAGTCTGCTGGCCATAGTTCAAAAGTTATGCAGTGAATTATAGTTTATAAATAATTGACCGCCTCATTAAGAATAACCTTCTTGATCACCTTCAGTCTGGATTACGCCCTCAACACTCCACAGTAACTGCCCTTTTAAAACTCACAATTACTTACTAATAGCAAAAATCAATAAACACTATTCTGTACTCATACTTCTGGACCTTTTGGCTGGTTTTGATACAGTTGACCACCCCCTCCTCCTTAAAAAACTTTACTCCTTTGGTCTCCGTGACTGTGCTCTTCGCTGGCTCTCATCCTACCTGTTCCTCCTCAGTGGCTTACCTTTAAATAGTATAAACAATAATGTGGCGCTCACAATGGTCAAACAATTCCTGAAAAAAATATATGTGTATATAGACCTGGGTTTGCCAAGGTATGTGAAAATAATCTACATAGGAATGAACGATCAGAACATAGATAAGTGAAAATGAATAAAATATATATAAAAGTGTATATAGAAAAATGAGTGAGCAAAAAATAAAGGAATTACTCAAAGTTCATGAATGAACATCACACGGTAGTCCGTCATAAAGAATAAGTCCCATTTAGGAAGAAGGAACCACCCATGCTGTTCAAGGTGAATAAAGACTTGATCTTTAACGTGCAATCCAAACACCAAGTGATAACGTTGGCATGCTTACCAGAAATGGTGGACTCATATACTATACAGCATTTGAGTCAAACAAGCAGTCACGAGAGAATGCCTCAGCAGAATCTAACACGGAAGAAAGATGTTTGGAAAATAAGCCCCATCCGATATTCAAAGGAGAGGGTCCAACTTTGGATAACAGACTCCAGAATGTGCGGTGGACCACATCAGATGATATGGCAATCCACGATGATATGTGTAAAAAGCAAACAGCTGCACATAGTCTAACACTGTATGGTAGGTTTATTGGTAAGAAAGAGGGTGTACACTTACAATAATTCCAATAAAAACATGCCAAGTAATCCTTCAATTGTATAGGCAGATCGCAATGACTCCACGAGCGTCACCTGGTGCGTTTCATCCTATTGGACATCTGGGGTGTGAGGATCGTTTACAATCATTGCGGTATAAATAAATGAATCTTCCAATGGGAAATTGTATACGAATTTAGCAACAGGGGATACCTGGGTTTGTGAGTCCATGGTGTTCCAGTATGACGTCGGCATGCGTTCCATTCCTCTCTATCATTTGACGCTCATGGAGTCATTGCGTTTTGCCTATACAATTTAAGGATTACTTAGCATGTTTTTATTGGAATTCTTGTATGTGTACACCCTCTTTTTTTACAAATAAACCTACCATACAGTGTTAGACTATGTGCGGCTGTTTGCTTTTTACACATATCATTGTGGATTGCCTTATCATCTGATGTGGTCCAACGCATATTCTTCTAGAGTCTGTCATCCAAAGTTGGAACCTTTCCTTTGAAATTCGGATGGGGCTTATTTTCCAAACATCTACCTTCCGTGTTGGATTCTGCTGAGGCATTCCCTCATGACTGCTTGTTTGACATTTGGTGTTTGGATTCCTTCTTCCTAAATGGAACTTATTCTTTATGACAGACTATCATGTGATGTTCATTCATGAACTTTGAGTAATCCCTTTATTTTTTGCTCACTCATTTTTCTATATACATTTTTATATATATTTTATTAATTTTCACTTATCTATGTTCTGATCGTTCATTCCTATGTAGCACTACCCCCGTAGGAGCTGCTGATTTAGACGTTGGGCCTACGTTCTGTCTATCAACCCCAAGAATTTGGCTGGAACCCTTCCCCTGGCACAACTGATTTACACAAATATTGTGGGACCCACTGGTATGATGGGAGCCACAATAGTATCACACAATAATAATACAGTAAATAAAACCATTACCTGATCATGGCATCTAATCAGTAAGGCAATAGATTACTCCACACAGTTTGCTGCTGTATCAAAAATCAAAGTTTACTTGGCATCAAAAGATAGCATCTTATACAGCATTACAGTTGACTCATGCAGGGCCCTGCAAAGTCAATAATATGAATAAGAAAATGATATACACAATAATAATGCCTAACTTATATAACAGTGATGGCGAACCTTTTTGAGCCCGAGTGCCCAAACCGCGACAAAACCAACTTATTTCTTTCAAAGTGCTAACATGGAAATAAATCTACCAGCGGCTCTGTACAGAGGATAGGACTGATCATCCCTCTGAATGAGCCCTAAGGGACCAAAAACCTTACCATTCGGCCCAGAAAAAAACCTGTGTGCTTTTTCAAAGGAGTGCATTATGCTCAGAATACAGTGATCATATGGATGCATTGTGCTCAGAATACAGTGATCATATGGATGCATTGTGCTCAGAATACAGGGATGGGATGGATGCATTGTCCTCAGGATACAAGGATGGGATGGATACATTGTGCTCAGAATACAGGGATGGGATGGATACATTGTGCTCAGAATACAGGGATGGGATGGATACATTGTGCTCAGAATACAGGGATCATATGGATGCATTGTGCTCAGAATACAGGGATCATATGGATGCATTGTGCTCAGAATACAGGGATCATATGGATGCATTGTGCTCAGAATACAGGGATCATATGGATGCATTGTGCTCAGAATACAGGGATGGGATGGATGCATTGTCCTCAGGATACAAGGATGGGATAGATACATTGTCCTCAGAATACAGGGATGGGATGGATACATTGTGCTCAGAATACAGGGATGGGATGGATACATTGTGCTCAGAATACAAGGATCATATGGATGCATTGTGCTCAGAATACAGGGATCATATGGATGCATTGTGCTCAGAATACAGGGATCATATGGATGCATGGTGCTCAGAATACAGGGATAGGATGGATGCATTGTGCTCAGAATACAGGGATCATATGGATGCATAGTGCTCAGAATACAGGGATCATATGGATGCATTGTGCTCAGAATACAGGGATCATATGGATGCATGGTGCTCAGAATACAGGGATAGGATGGATGCATTGTGCTCAGAATACAGGGATCATATGGATGCATAGTGCTCAGAATACAGGGATCATATGGATGCATTGTGCTCAGAATACAGGGATCATATGGATGCATTGTGCTCAGAATACAGGGATGGGATGGATGCATTGTCCTCAGGATACAAGGATGGGATGGATACATTGTCCTCAGAATACAGGGATGGGATGGATACATTGTGCTCAGAATACAGGGATGGGATGGATACAATACAGGGATGGGATGGATACATTGTGCTCAGAATACAGGGATCATATGGATGCATTGTGCTCAGAATACAGGGATCATATGGATGCATTGTGCTCAGAATACAGGGATCATATGGATGCATTGTGCTCAGAATACAGGGATCATTTGGATACATTGTGCTCAGAATACAGGGATGGGGTTATTACATTGTGCTCAGAAAACAGAGCCCTTCCCAACAAAGCAGTGTCCTCTGCCCCCTTCACATCCCCCCCACATACACAGCAGTGTCCTCTGCGAGCCCGTGAGCCCCCACCCCTCCCTCCCTCTCTCTCTCACCCATAGCACTGTCCTACCTGTGTATGTGTACAGCCAAAGTCCTCCATATTGCCATGCTTCAGCGCCCAAGCCCCGGCCTGCACAGGAAGCCGCTCTCCTATTGGCTGCCCAAGTCCAGGAAGGGAGGATCATTCTTCTCTTCCTGGCCATTCAGAGGCATCGCGCGCTGCTTACAGCAGACACTCACTCTCTGTGTGTTATTTCCACTGGGCTGCCCTCAGTGCAGGGCTTTACTTACATCTGCCGCTCCACTTCCCGATCGCATTAATGATAGGAAGGAAGCCGGCTACTCCGCGCCTGCACATCAGTGAAAGTAACTGCATTGCTGGGGGATTCCCTCCTCTATCCTGGCGGTGCGCTGAGTGCCCACAGAGAGGGCTCGGCGTGCCACAGGTTCGCCATCACTGTTATATAAGTAAAAAAAAGTCTAATGCTTGCGAGCTCCCCCTAGTGGGCAATACCACCCTGTGTCCCGTCACTGTCAGTTCTAGCCAGGCCTGACTAAATTAGTGTACAAGTTCCTCAGTGGTAGGAGTCTTCGCTAGCAAACGTTGGTGCACATAATATTTGTAATCCAAAGAGTGTTGAAGGGAAAACTGAACTCCCGCAATGCTTTTGGGAGTGTGTAACTCTTAGGCGGTGCAAACGCCAACTTTAAACTGCGCACTATCACTCAATGCACTAAGTTCTGGTGTGTGGCGCACTATTCTAGTGATGGTGGGCCTTAACAATCACAGGCCTATAAAGTAGTTAATAAATCCTGGGCAGGTGCCCGCTCACCCAAGTAGGCCTAGTCCGCCTGGCAGGTTCCGCTGCTGATGCTCCAGTACACGATTCCTCCGCTGTCCTGGTTTTCCGTCCCTCACTCCGCCGTATGAGATGTCTGTGAGAGGAAGATGTCTGGACACTGAAACGTCAGCTGGGCTTCCCAAAGGAGGATTCTTCTCTCTTTAGCAGGCAGGCCTCTCTGACAACAGTAAGCCCAGACTATGAGGCCTACACACACACACACACACAACAGGCCTCACCACACTCCTCCTGCTAGCACGGCGATGTCCAGAGAGACCCTCCGTGGCTCCTCCCCTCCTTTAAGTAGACAGTCCCAGAAGGCCAAGCGACGAGGCAATGCACTTTGGAAGTACAGCTGCACTGGGGGTACTATAGTCTATTCACTACCCATGGCAACGGAGTCTCTTTCTCCCTGTACTACGAGTTCCAGCATGCCTTGCTTTGATATCATTAAACGAACAGGTTGATGCAACATAACAATTGAACACCGGAGGGAGCTAGGTTCCTTCTTGTTTGTCAACTGTAGTCTATATCTACATAGGAAATGGGAACCTTGCTACACCTATGTAATTTTTTTCACATATCTTGGGAAACCCAGGTCTAAATACACATATATTTTTTTCAGGATTTGTTTCACCTTTGTGAGCGCCACATTATTGTTTTATATGTTTTTTTTTGCACTATATGTCTAGTGAAGTGTTAGCAGCTTAGCAGTCTCTAAGCGCAGTTTTTTCAATTTTTTCATTACCTTTAAATAGGTTATCCCCCCTTCAGTTCATCATAAATGCTGCTGCCAGACTCATCCACCTTACAAACTGCTCAGTGTCTGCTACCCCTCTCTGCCAATCCCTCCATTGGCTGCCATTCACCCAAAAAATAAATTCTCACAAGATCTGCTCTCTTGCTCCCTCATCACCTCCTCCCATACTCGCCTCCAGGAATTCTCCCGTTCCTCTCTCATCCTTTGAAATTCCCTTCCCCAATCTGTCCGACTATCTTCAACTCTATTCACTTTTACGCAATCCCTGAAAACATTTCTCATCAGAGAAGCCTATCCCACCTCCACCTAAGAACTGTACTTTAATTTTCTTCATCAGCTCATCCCCCACAGTTATTAACTTTTGTATCACTAAACACTCCTTCTAAAGCCCCCTACACATGGGCAGAATGTTGGGAGACATGTGTCGGTACAAAAAATACCAGCTGACATTCTGCCCATGTGTATGTCAAATGTGCATGCTGGAAGACCAGCAGCCAACTGAACTCCCATGGTTAGTACAGTGGCTCCCAACTGGGGCTGTCAGTCTTTTTTTGGGTTGCACAAAAAAAAACTGCATTGTGTACCAGGCTTTAGATTGTAGGCTCTAACGAGCAGGGCCCTCTGATTCCTCCTGTATTAAATTGTATTGTAACTGTACTGTCTGCCCCAAGGTTGTAAAGTTCTGCGCAAACTATGGGCGTTATATAAATCCTGTATAATAATAATTCTCCCAGGTGAATATGCACATAAATTAGCCAGGACCAAACATCTTGAACCAACAGGATATACCTCGAAACCATTGCAGCAGTGAATGCAAACCTCATCCCTATATCTGACAGTAAGCTTTGCTGCCAGTGCATTTACTAAGCTGCCAATAGAGAAGAAACACTGTTGGCATTCTGTGTCTAAACTCTACCCGCTCATGAGAAAACAGAATATCAATATGCAAAATCTCATGTTTACCAGCTTAAAAAAATATTTCTTTTATTTAAAGAAGAAAGAAAGTAATATATGCAAGACACTCCCTTTTCAAAACTGTTAGAAATTACAGCAAACCTTCCCTTCTACTGTATGTCCTGAAACAAGCATACAGGTAAGATGTTCTGACAAATGAATATCAGATATCTTACTACCCCAAACTAAACATGTACCAAAACCTTACCCATGACTTTTGAATAATGACACTGGCACTGCATTGGATTTAAATCCCCTGTTCGGCCTTTTATTAACAAAAACCAAATAAACTATAAAATTATTTAAATGGACAAGAACAAGCAGGATGGGATTCTTTAGTGGTGCATGAATAACAAATGTATCAAGTGAATTATAATAAAAATATTTTTATTTTGACACCAAAACAAAAATAAAGGACAATAAAAAAAGTGGAATAGAAGGTGATGTTACAGACAATACAATTCAGATGGACAGTTTAGATGGTATGAGGTGCCGACATGTTTCGCCCCTGATTCGGGCTTCTTCAAAAAGGGAAAGCACTGTCCACTATGGTGATGTACACCTTCTACAAGGTACAAAAAACACAATTACATATACAGAATATTAATAGTGATAATAAACAAATAAATCCAAAATAATTGCAGTGATATAGGTGAATATAAATTCTATGCATGCACAATTCACACTCCCTAAGGTCAAGCCCCTTACCTCTCTCCACACTCCAGCCAACTCAGATGGCCATACCTCAAACGGTAACACCCGGCCCCTGCCACATGCACATCCACAGATCACAGGGGGTAGCACGAAATAACAAAGAAGGAGACGGCCCGTGTTGGGCACTATCTGCAATTGGGAATGTCCAATGAGAATGGATACATGTAAGAATAGGCATCAAACATATATCCACATATATATACCCCAAAAGAGCACACTACCAACAAGGCAGTGTGCCTCCTGGTGGTACAACCAAAATTAGAATTAAAAAGAAAAAATAATACTGGCGACTTACAAGAGCTAGAGTGGAAACAACTTAGTTCCTGGGACAGTACGGATAGGCAATTCAAAAAATGTATAGGCAATAACTCCCAACAAACTGGAAAAGTAGATAATAATACATAGTAAGGAAGGGGTTAAGAGAGCTCAAACAAAAACATAGTGGTGAGAGCAAACTCGGAAAGAAATAAACTTAATCAATGAATAGGGTTTACACGGGGGCAGTCCATGCCTCCAATTTAAACATCTCTGGACAAGAGTACCAAGATACACAAAGTTAGAGAGAACAAAAGAACAAAGAGAGAGTGTAAGCATGCACTGCTATGTCAGGATGAAGAGAGATTTTTACCTTTATGAACGTCATGTTTTTGTTTGAGCTTTCTTAACCCCTTCCTTACTATGTATTATTATCTACTTTTCCAGTTTGTTGGGAGTTATTGCCTATACATTTTTTTTATCTGTCTATCCATACTGTCCCAGGAACTAAGTTGTTTCCACTCTAGCTCTTGTAAGTCGTCAGTATTATTTTTTCTTTTTAATTCTAATTTTGGTTGTACCACCAGGAGGCACACTGCCTTGTTGGTAGTGTGCTCTTTTGGGGTATATATTTGTGGATATATGTTTGATGCGTATTCTTACATGTATCCATTCTCATTGGACATTCCCAATTGCAGATAGTGCCCAACACGGGCCGTCTCCTTCTTTGTTATTTCGTGCTACCCCCTGTGATCTGTGGATGTGCATGTGGCAGGGGTCGGGTGTTACCGTTTGAGGTATGGCCATCTGAGTTGGCTGGAGTGTGGAGAGAGGTAAGGGGCTTCACCTTAGGGAGTGTGAATTGTGCATTCATAGAATTTATATTCACCTATACCACTGCAATTATTTTGGATTTATTTGTTTATTATCACTATTAATATTCTGTATATGTAATTGTGTTTTTTGTACCTTGTAGAAGGTGTACATCACCATAGTGGACAGTGCTTTCCCTTTTTTAAAGAAGCCTGAATCAGGGGCAAAACATGTCGGGACCTCATACCATCTAAACTGTCCATCTGAATTGTATTGTCTGTAACATCACCTTCTATTCCACTTTTTTTATTGTCCTTTATTTTTGTTTTGGTGTCAAAATAAAAATATTTTATTATAATTCACTTGATACATTTGTTATTCATGCACCACTAAAGAATCCCATCCTGCTTGCTCTTGTCCATTTACTATTTTGGGGATTTGGTGCTATAATTATTAGTTGGTTATCCACAACCATAAAAAAACAAATCATTATAAAATTATTTAAATACTCCAGCTCTAATCCAAATAACTGGTTCCTGGTCCCTGACGACCCCCATTTTCCCAACTTTGGAATCTGTGGTACCTCTAAGTTAGCATCTGTCCCCAGCCGCCAAAACCGCCTTGAGGACTCACTAACTGACCACAAACCCCCACCACCTTACTACCAGGTAGTCTAGACTGAAACCAGACCAACCAGGAAGACTCCACACCTGAGATGGGTCCAACTGTTTTCTCAAATACCTCATGTTTTATACCCATCGTCCCCCCCACTGAACTCTCTATACAGCTCCTCCCCGTCTCTCTGTGACCTCCAAAATGGTAAGAGCAAATTCTTTTCACTAAACCCCCCTTACTTAACCTATTCCTTTCTGGTAGCTACTTCCACCCTGTCATATATGTCCTGTGCTTACCTTTCATTTCAGCTATGTAGATGTCTTGCTGCATGCTTGTTCCCTGGTGGACCAAGTATAAAGACAGCCCTGAAGCTTCTAATGAAAAAAAAATAAAATGTTAGTTTGGTATGCAAGAGCGTGCCAAACCAGGAACCCAATGCAGTCACTCAATATCTCAATAGTAGTATTTACCAATGTGGGTTTTTTTTTTTGTTTGTTTTTAGATTGACACAGTTAGCCACAAGGACTATCCAACAACAAAAAATTGTTCAGTTTCATCTACATTCTGCTGATTGCAAATCACTATATAGCTGACTTTAATATAACTTTTACTTCTAGTACTTGCACATCTGGAGCACATTAAAAAACAATACTTTATTATTATTTCTTATTTGTATTATTTCTTATTTCTGCATTTTATTCTATGACCTCATATGCAAGCTAACATTTTAAGTTGGGATCTCTACATTATGTTAGCTAGATTTATTTGTATTACAGGTAACATACCTGTTGATGAAGTGGTTCGGTCCAGTCTACACCTACATTCAAACTTTATTAGCCTTGTGGATGATCAGGTAGTATTGTTTGAACATAATGATCATGACATGACTGAAGACTTGGTGAACAAACGAGCAGTCACATTTCTGATGGGTGCTTCCTACAGAAATGAACTAGTTAATATTTACGTACGTCCTGCCCTGGTTGTATTGGCTTGTAAACTGGCACAGACTTTCAAGAAAGGTATGATTTGCTTTCTTACATATGTCATAAACGAAAAGCATACTTTTTAATGAAATTAAAGAAAGAATCTAATCAAAATTATCCAGTTTTGTTAGGAATTTGGTAGGAGATTTTGTGGCCTTATCTGGATCAGGTCCCCCTGTATCAGTGTTGTCTGAGATAACCAAAGTGTTATTCAATAATGTATTCTAACGGTATCATCTTTGTTTCAGATGATGTTTACAAATCATTTACATTTCTGAGAAGAGTTTTTTCTAGAGAGTTCATATTCTTCCCAGGATATGAAGAACAGGTAAGGCACAATAGGGTCAATTTACTAAAAGTAAATAGCAGTGGCGGCTGGTGCTCAATATTTGGGGGGGCAAACAAACCCCCCTCACTCGCTATCACCACAAGCCACCCCCCCCCCGCGGGAGATGTATGGGAGGTCGGGAAAGAGCTTGGGCTTCTCTTCCAGGCGGAACAAAAAGTTGGCAGGGCTTCTCCTCCCGGCCAAACAGGAAGTAGGTCCTGATACTCCCTGGTCAATCAGGTGTTTAGTAGCTGCTTCCTGATTAGCGGGGAGGAGAATCAGGAAGATGATAACGAATATTAATTTCCTATTGTCACACAAGTGGGTGGACTGCACCCGTAGCCCACCCTTTTTTGAAGCCAATTAGAGGCTCAGGCTCTAATCATGTGCTTCAAAAAAATAAAATAAAACCCATTGGAATCCATGCTTTCAGCACACTGCATGTAGATTAGGGGCCGGACGCATGGATAGGGGGTGCGGACGTGTCGCCACTGGTAAATAGGCTTTTTTAGCTTAGTGAATGTGGTAAAAATTCACTTTGCAGACAATAACGTGCTAGGAAAAAAACAAGTAAAACTTTTTTTTTCTTTACTTGAACATGATTGAATGATGTCAACAGAGCTTCAACTCATTTACTAAGCATGATGCCTTGTACACACGGCCGAGATTCTCGTCGAAAAAAACATGTCGTTTTTTTCGACGAGATTCTTGGTCAAGAAACTTGTCCCGGCCGAGTGTACACACGCTCCTTTCAAAGAACCCGCGGTTCTTTGAATGGAGCGAACGCGGTGACGTCATCGAATTCGACGAGCATACACTCGTCACATTCGATGCCGTCGCCGCCATCTTTGTTCACCCTACCTATGCCTAGGAAGCTACCGCGCATGCGTCAAAGTCATTTTGAACATGCGCGGGCTTCCCGGCGAAAAGGTAAGTGTACACACACACAATTTTCTCGTCGAGAAATAGGCTGACGAGAATCTCGACGAGAAAATAGAGAGCAGGTTCTCTATTTTCTCGTCGAGATTCTTGTCGCTTTTCTTGACGAGAAACCATACACACGAACAAATTTCTCGGCAAGAAATCTCTGCCAGCAAGTTTCTTGCTGGTTTTTGCAGAGAAACTCGTTCGTGTGTACGAGGCTTTAGGGAAAATTCTCTTACATTTTGAAAATTCCCTTGCAAAGTGAACAGCCTATTTGCCTTTAGTAAATCAATCCCAATATATCTATAATATATTTCAGCATTTAAATATTGAAGTGGTTTGAAAGCCTAAACATAATTTACCTTAATCCATTCTGTGCATTAAAGTAAAAAATGTTTAGTAAAAAGGATATCCCCTAAGCTGCACATCCATGTAGATCCATTGTAGTTAGGTATAGGGCAACCTCAGTCCACCCCCTTGAGTAAGCTCTGAGGGGTGGAGCAAAATGCATTAGGGGCAAGGCCTTGTGGGAGACCAGGCTGAGGTTGCCATAGACCTAACTACAGTGGATATGTGTGAATGTGCGGCTTAGGGGATATGCTTTTTACTATGCTTCGAAGTCTGGAGCTGGGACGAACTCCTTCCTCCAGCTGGCACAGAGTGGTGGGCTCAGGATCAGCACCCCTTTACAGTCTCACATCTATTTTCCGTTCAGCAAAAAATGTTTAGGTAGCAGTATCACTTCTTCACCCCGCCCCCCATTTTTACTTACCTGAGCCCTCACTCGATCCAACTCTGTGCACATCAGTAGAGGTCCTCTCCTCTCTCCCTGCTGTCACAGGCTTTGCTGAGGCAGCGGGAGCCATTGGCTACCAATGCTGTCAGTTAAATACTATTATAAGAGAGTGGGAGGGCGGGGTCGAGCTGTGCTGTGTGTCTCTGGATGCAGGCAGTGCAGCTCAGAATCGACCCCGCATGAGTGCCCCCATAACTTGCTATAGGGGTATCGGGAAGGGAGGAGGAGCCAGGATCACTGGCGGGGGACCCAAGAAGAGCAGGATCGGAGCTGCTCTATGCAAAACCATTGCACGGAACTGATAAGTACAGTGCCTTGAAAAATAATTCATACCCTTGGAATTTTATACATGTAGTCATGTTACAACCAAAAATTTAAATGTATTTTATTGGGATTTTATGTGATAGGCCAACACAAAGTGGCACATCATTTTTTTTTACAAATAAATATGTGAAAAGTGTGGTGTGCATTTGTATTCGGCCCCCCTGAGTCAATACTTTGTAGAACAACCTTTCACTGCAATTACAGCTGAAAGTCTTTTTGGAGATGTCTCTACAAGCTTTGCACATCTAGAGAGTGAAATTTTTGCCCATTCTTCTTTACAAAATAGCTAAAGCTCTGTCAGATTGGATGGGGAGCATCTGTGAATTTTCAACTCTTGCCACAGATTCTCAATTATATTTAGGTCTGGACTTTGACTGGGCCATTCTAACACATGCATATGCTTTGATCTAAACCATTCCATTGTAGCTCTGGCTGTATGTTTAGGGTCGTTGTCCTGTTGGAAGACGAACCTTCGCCCCAGTCTCAAGTCTTTTGCAGACTCTAATGCCTTGTACACACGATCGGAATTTCCGATGAAAAAAGTCAGATGGAATTTTTTCATCGGATATTCCGACTGTGTGTGGGCCTCATTGGAATTTTTTCCGTCGGAGTTTCGAAATAGAACATGTTTTATTTTCTTCCGATGGAAAAAAATCCTATCGGAAATTCCGATCGTCTGTGTGGAACTCCGACAGAGAAAAAACCACGCATGCTCAGAATCAAGTCGCTCGAAAGCATTGAACTTCATTTTTCTCGTCTCGTCGTAGTGTTTTATGTCACCACGTTTTGGACGGTCGGAATTTGGTCTGACAGTGTGTATGCAAGACAGCTTAAACGGAATTCCGAC
The DNA here is from genome assembly GCA_029206835.1 of Rana muscosa. Lineage (NCBI taxonomy): Eukaryota > Metazoa > Chordata > Amphibia > Anura > Ranidae > Rana > Rana muscosa. The sequence continues at coordinate 124,323,204 of CM055121.1, forward strand.
TGAAAATTCCATCGGATTTTATCCCATCGGAAATTCCGATCGTGTGTACAGGGCATAACAGGTTTTCTTCTAAGACTGCCCTCTATTTGCTTCCCTGTCCCTGCTGATGAAAAACATCCCCACAACATGATGATACCACCATGTTTCACGGTGGGGATGGTGTGTTTATAGTGATGTGCAGTGTTCGTTTTCTGCCTTACATAGCTCTTGCTTTTAGGCCAAAAAGTTAAATTTTGGTCTTATCTGACCAGAGCACCTTCTTCCACATGTTTGCTGTGTCCCCCACATGACTTCTCGCAAACTGCAAATGGGACTTCTTATGGCTTTCTTTCAACAATAACTTTCTTCCTGCCACTCTTCCAAAAATGCCAGATTTGTGGAGTGTACGAATAATAGTTGTCCTGTGGGCAGATTTTCCCACCTAAGGTTTGGATCTTTGCAGCTTCCAGAGTTACCATGGGCCTCTTGGCTGCTTCTCTGATTAATGCTCTCCTTGCTTGGCCTGTCAGTTTAGGTGGACGGCCATGTCTTGGTAGGTTTGCAGTTTTGCCATACTCTTTCCATATTCAGATGATGGATTAAACAGTGCTCTATGGGATGTTCAAAGCTTGGGATATTTTTTATAACCTAACCCTGCTTTAAACTTCTCCACAACTTTATCCATGACCTGTCTAGTGTGTTCCTTGGCCTGCATGATGCAGTTTGTTCACTAAGGTTTTCTAACAGACCTCTGAGGGCTTCACAGAACAGCTGTATTTATACTGAGATTAAATTACACACAGGTATTTACTAATTAGGTGACTTCTGAAGGCCATTGGTTCCAATTTTTTAGTTGGGGGGGGGGGGGTCTAAATACAAATGCACGCCACACTTTTCACATATTTATTTGTAAAAAAAATTGAAAAACATTTATCATTTTCCTTCCACTTCACAATTATGTGCCGCTTTGTGTTGGTCTATCACATAAAATCCCAATAAAATACATTTACATTTTTGGTTGTAACATGCCTAAATGTGGAAAATTATAAGGGGTATGAATACTTCTTCAAGACACTGTATAACATGTTTGCTCTTTGAAAAAAAAAAGACTTTTTACAATCACTATAATATAATCTAAATATTACACATATTAAATTGCAATAGCACTTTAGAAAAAAAAAAGAGTTAAATGAAGCCTTTCCTGAAAAAAATAAGTGGTCTGCCATTGTGTTGACCTATCTTTCTGAAAATGCTGTTTGACTGAAGGTCATGCTAACGCTTTGGCTTCAATAGCATTCTTTAACCTGGATCCATTATAGAGATAAGGATTTCTAACTTTCAGTTGCTGTTTACTTGTTCTCTGTGAAACCAGGCATAGGCAGGTAACTATTCTGTGTAATACTGTGTATTACAGCATAGAACAGAATAACACCAACGGAGCATCCACCTTCCAAAACAGCAGTCTCCATATTTCTTTTATAATTCTAGAATTTTTAAAAATCCTTATAGGTTTGTTTAAATGTGGGAAAGGAAAACTAAAGGGTGGGACTTTGAATGAAGCATACTGTAAACTTAAAAGAGCCAATCACTGTGAACATAGTTTATTACTGCAAGAGAGGCATACATACACATGTAAAATAGTAAAATTTTATAATAATAGGTCACGATATAAGATTCTAGACAGTGTATGGTGATACATAAATGTCTCCACATATATACATAATGACAGACCAAAATTGCATAGGTAACATGTAAATAAAATAACTATGTTGGATAGGTTCGGGATGATAAAATACAGATAATGGGATTAGAATTATGACGTGGCATCATCATATCGAAGCTCTACGCGTTTCGTGGTTTAAACCACTCGTCAGGAGCAGATGCATAGTAAAGGGGTATATATAGTAAGATAAAAAATGCCACAATGATATAATAGTATAGAGAAGGTATAGACTTATAAAACAACAGAAGAAAAAGGGGGAACAAACAAGGTCCCAAGCACTCTCACCTATCTGTGTTGTAAGAGTATAATTGTAGAATGATATCGAAGGTAGCGGGCAGATGTATAGAAAACATCCTCCCCGGGAGCTGAGACGGTAGTGCCCATAGCACGGCAGTGGCGCCAGCAGCCAGTTATAGGGGTAAAAAACATATGGCCAGTTGTCAACTGAGTTAGAGATAACGGGTAGTGTCGTTCAGTTAGTAAACGTGTTCCCGGTGGTATCTGTGAAATTAAAAAATTAATAAAGTCATATACTAATAGACCAGTTGGTAAACTGGAAAGGGATAAAGGTAATGAGGGTGAGGGTATCACGTAACTAGATAAACAAGTGAAGGTAACCATGGGAAATGTGCAAAGAAAACCGAAGGAGTGTTGTAGGTAACAAGGTAAAGGCTAAGTACCTGCTAGGGTATGTAAGGGAGATAGTCCAAAGTGCAAACCTATCAGCCGGGTAGAACAAACTAAAGTGATGGCGCTGGGCTAGGAAGATGTATATATAGCAGCCGTAAATGAAGGGCGTACGTACATTGCGCGTCGACGCCACGCCCACATGCCAATCGGCTGACGTCATTTTTGACGCTGCGCCGTCGACATGTTTGTTCATCTCGCGTCTACCACAAGGGAGGTTTTGGCGTAAAACGCCGAGCACGATACGTTGCTCAGGCAGTTAGCTCCACCCCTCCATTACGCTGCGTGACATGGACGACTGCCCTTCATTTATGGCTGCTATATATACATGTTCCTAGCCCAGCGCCATCACTTTAGTTTGTTCTACCCGGCTGATACGTTTGCACTTTGGACTATCTCCCTTACATACCCTAGCAGGTACTTAGCCTTTACCTTGTTACCTACAACACTCCTTCGGTTTTCTTTGCACATTTCCCATGGTTACCTTCACATGTTTATCTAGTTACGTGATACCCTCACCCTCATTACCTTTATCCCTTTCCAGTTTACCAACTGGTCTATTAGTATATGACTTTATTAATTTTTTGATTTCACAGATACCACCGGAAACACGTTTACTAAGTGAACGACACTACCCGTTATCTCTAACTCAGTTGACAACTGGCCATATGTTTTTTACCCCTATAACTGGCTGCTGGCGCCACTGCCGTGCTATGGGCACTACCGTCACAGGTCCCGGGGAGGATGTTTTCTATACATCTGCCCGCTACTTTCGATATCATTCTAAAATTATACTCTTACAACACAGATAGGTGAGAGTGCTTGGGACCTTTATAATAAAATGGGGAAAAGAAAAATGGGTGGGACTTTATATGAGGAAAGTGGGGCCGTTCGGTCCCCTCCTCCATCCCGGTTTCATAAATGACAAAGGGAGAAAGAACAGAAGGCGGGACTTTGTATGAAGCACACGGGCACAATATAGGATTTAGATGGGGGACAGTTTTTAATGGTTAGAATAGTGGTGTAGATTACATTAACGTTACATATCTGAGCTTTATGCTTTTTGCTATAAATCAGAAAATTCAATACACCATATAAAACCAGCTATCACATAATATAAATATGTTCCAACAAAGAATCAGCATACAAAATGGCTAATAATATGGGATGGTTAAGATGTAATAAAAAGACACAGTACAATTGATGCCCATAATGAACTTTAGATCATATTTAAATGTTAATCAAATATGGGGGGAATAAAAATTCATAGTAGGAACGTCCATGGTGGCTTTTACATAAATAGATTTCTCGGAAGTTGTAAGCTCTACGCGTTTCGGGGCCTTATAGTCCCTCTTCAGGAGCAGAACCATAGTTATATTCTAAAAAAGAAAAAGACAATGGTATTTGGCTAGTCTATAGGAAAACAGAAATATATGGGTAGGCATGAAACATGTGGACAAACTGACAACACACCCATACCCGGCCCATTAACTTACGTTGCAAATGCGTAATGGCGGCACGGCCACGGAGGCAGCGGGTCAAACCAAAGGTCACGGTTGGGAGCTGAGGGGGTATGACAGAGCGGCAGCGGCCAGACACAGGCGACCAACCCGAGAGGGTCAATTAAAAGGGGTAACGTGAAAGTGTGCTGCAATGGACAGCCCCAATTGGGGAGAAGAAGACCTGTGTGAAAAAATGATGATGAAAATGGAAATGAGATGAAAATAAAAATGAAATTAAAAATGAAATTTAAAAAGGATAATAAAATTAATAAAAATCGGTAAAAAAATATATATATCAGGTGCAGTTATGGGAATGAAGTGAGGTAGTTGTTGGAGTGAAGGTAGGAGTGAGTGGGAGTGAGGTAAGGGAAAGTGACAGGCTGTGGTGCAGTGTAATGCGGGAAAGAGCGGAGTGAGTGAAAGGAAAATTGTGAAAGCAATGAAGAGGGGATGTGAGGACATAGCCATCTAAATATAATGGGTGATGGGGATGAGTAATTACCTTAACAAAGCACTGTAAACAGGATATGCTGGTGCATGAATGCATGAGTGTGAAATGGCATGGTATGTGAGACCCTACTGAGGAGGAAGCCTATGTAGGGGAACGCCGCCGCCGACCAGCCCCCTGCGTCACGCTGCAGCTCAAAGGGAAAGTAGTCCCTGGTGTGCTGTAGAGTGGAATCACTGCGCCATTTGCGCGGCGCCACGAGGACGCCGCACGCCTGGCGGGAATAGCGTGACGCCGACGCGCAGTGATGACACCCCACCCGCCCCGCGTCAGATCAGGGCGAGCGGGAGGCAACCAGTGCGCGTCGCGGCTCCCAAAACATGACAAGTGCGGCCAGACACCGCAGCCAATCATGGCCAAAGCCGCCAAGGCGCATACAGCAGGCAAAGATGTTAAACGCTGCTCAACGCAGGGAAACATGGAAAACTGGAGATAATGAAATTTTTTTTTAAAAAAAATTGAAAAAAGAAAACATAAACACATTAATGAAAATTAAGCCAGAATGGGGTCAAATGCAGAAGTGGCTACATATGTAGCACCTATTAGATGCAGAGCATAAATATAATATTGGTTTAGGTACACCGTGTGCTTCCATCCCAAATCGATTATAATAAAATGGGGAAAAGAAAAATGGGTGGGACTTTATATGAGGAAAGTGGGGCCGTTCGGTCCCCTCCTCCATCCCGGTTTCATAAATGACAAAGGGAGAAAGAACAGAAGGCGGGACTTTGTATGAAGCACACGGGCACAATATAGGATTTAGATGGGGACAGTTTTTAATGGTTAGAATAGTGGTGTAGATTACATTAACGTTACATATCTGAGCTTTATGCTTTTTGCTATAAATCAGAAAATTCAATACACCATATAAAACCAGCTATCACATAATATAAATATGTTCCAACAAAGAATCAGCATACAAAATGGCTAATAATATGGGATGGTTAAGATGTAATAAAAAGACACAGTACAATTGATGCCCATAATGAACTTTAGATCATATTTAAATGTTAATCAAATATGGGGGGAATAAAAATTCATAGTAGGAACGTCCATGGTGGCTTTTACATGAATAGATTTCTCGGAAGTTGTAAGCTCTACGCGTTTCGGGGCCTTATGGTCCCTCTTCAGGAGCAGAACCATAGTTATATTCTAAAAAAGAAAAAGACAATGGTATTTGGCTAGTCTATAGGAAAACAGAAATATATGGGTAGGCATGAAACATGTGGACAAACTGCCAACACACCCATACCCGGCCCATTAACTTACATTGCAAATGCGTAATGGCGGCACGGCCACGGAGGCAGCGGGTCAAACCAAAGGTCACGGTTGGGAGCTGAGGGGGTATGACAGAGCGGCAGCGGCCAGACACAGGCGACCAACCCGAGAGGGTCAATTAAAAGGGGTAACGTGAAAGTGTGCTGCAATGGACAGCCCCAATTGGGGAGAAGAAGACCTGTGTGAAAAAATGATGATGAAAATGGAAATGAGATGAAAATAAAAATGAAATTTAAAATGAAATTTAAAAAGGATAATAAAATTAATAAAAATCGGTAAAAAATATATATATCAGGTGCAGTTATGGGAATGAAGTGAGGTAGTTGTTGGAGTGAAGGTAGGAGTGAGTGGGAGTGAGGTAAGGGAAAGTGACAGGCTGTGGTGCAGTGTAATGCGGGAAAGAGCGGAGTGAGTGAAAGGAAAATTGTGAAAGCAATGAAGAGGGGATGTGAGCACATAGCCATCTAAATATAATGGGTGATGGGGATGAGTAATTACCTTAACAAAGCACTGTAAACAGGATATGCTGGTGCATGAATGCATGAGTGTGAAATGGCATGGTATGTGAGACCCTACTGAGGAGGAAGCCTATGTAGGGGAACGCCGCCGCCGGCCAGCCCCCTGCGTCACGCTGCAGCTCAAAGGGAAAGTAGTCCCTGGTGTGCTGTAGAGTGGAATCACTGCGCCATTTGCGCGGCGCCACGAGGACGCCGCACGCCTGGCGGGAATAGCGTGACGCCGACCCATTATATTTAGATGGCTATGTCCTCACATCCCCTCTTCATTGCTTTCACAATTTTCCTTTCACTCACTCCGCTCTTTCCCGCATTACACTGCACCACAGCCTGTCACTTTCCCTTACCTCACTCCCACTCACTCCTACCTTCACTCCAACAACTACCTCACTTCATTCCCATAACTGCACCTGATATATATATTTTTTACCGATTTTTATTAATTTTATTATCCTTTTTAAATTTCATTTTTAATTTCATTTTTATTTTCATCTCATTTCCATTTTCATCATCATTTTTTCACACAGGTCTTCTTCTCCCCAATTGGGGCTGTCCATTGCAGCACACTTTCACGTTACCCCTTTTAATTGACCCTCTCGGGTTGGTCGCCTGTGTCTGGCCGCTGCCGCTCTGTCATACCCCCTCAGCTCCCAACCGTGACCTTTGGTTTGACCCGCTGCCTCCGTGGCCGTGCCGCCATTACGCATTTGCAACGTAAGTTAATGGGCCGGGTATGGGTGTGTTGGCAGTTTGTCCACATGTTTCATGCCTACCCATATATTTCTGTTTTCCTATAGACTAGCCAAATACCATTGTCTTTTTCTTTTTTAGAATATAACTATGGTTCTGCTCCTGAAGAGGGACTATAAGGCCCCGAAACGCGTAGAGCTTACAACTTCCGAGAAATCTATTCATGTAAAAGCCACCATGGACGTTCCTACTATGAATTTTTATTCCCCCCATATTTGATTAACATTTAAATATGATCTAAAGTTCATTATGGGCATCAATTGTACTGTGTCTTTTTATTACATCTTAACCATCCCATATTATTAGCCATTTTGTATGCTGATTCTTTGTTGGAACATATTTATATTATGTGATAGCTGGTTTTATATGGTGTATTGAATTTTCTGATTTATAGCAAAAAGCATAAAGCTCAGATATGTAACGTTAATGTAATCTACACCACTATTCTAACCATTAAAAACTGTCCCCCATCTAAATCCTATATTGTGCCCGTGTGCTTCATACAAAGTCCCGCCTTCTGTTCTTTCTCCCTTTGTCATTTATGAAACCGGGATGGAGGAGGGGACCGAACGGCCCCACTTTCCTCATATAAGGTCCCACCCATTTTTCTTTTCCCCATTTTATTATAATCGATTTGGGATGGAAGCACACGGTGTACCTAAACCAATATTATATTTATGCTCTGCATCTAATAGGTGCTACATATGTGGCCACTTCTGCATTTGACCCCATTCTGGCTTAATTTTCATTAATGTGTTTATGTTTTCTTTTTTCAATTTTTTTTAAAAAAAAATTTCATTATCTCTAGTTTTCCGTGTTTCCCTGCGTTGAGCAGCGTTTAACATCTTTGCCTGCTGTATGCGCCTTGGCGGCTTTGGCCATGATTGGCTGCGGTGTCTGGCCGCACTTGTCATGTTTTGGGAGCCGCGACGCGCACTGGTTGCCTCCCGCTCGCCCTGATCTGACGCGGGGCGGGTGGGGTGTCATCACTGCGCGTCGGCGTCACGCTATTCCCGCCAGGCGTGCGGCGTCCTCGTGGCGCCGCGCAAATGGCGCAGTGATTCCACTCTACAGCACACCAGGGAATACTTTCCCTTTGAGCTGCAGCGTGACGCAGGGGGCTGGCCGGCGGCCGCGTTCCCCTACATAGGCTTCCTCCTCAGTAGGGTCTCACATACCATGCCATTTCACACTCATGCATTCATGCACCAGCATATCCTGTTTACAGTGCTTTGTTAAGGTAATTACTCATCCCCATCACCCATTATATTTAGATGGCTATGTCCTCACAGCCCCTCTTCATTGCTTTCACAATTTTCCTTTCACTCACTCCGCTCTTTCCCGCATTACACTGCACCACAGCCTGTCACTTTCCCTTACCTCACTCCCACTCACTCCTACCTTCACTCCAACAACTACCTCACTTCATTCCCATAACTGCACCTGATATATATATTTTTTACCGATTTTTATTAATTTTATTATCCTTTTTAAATTTCATTTTTAATTTCATTTTTATTTTCATCTCATTTCCATTTTCATCATCATTTTTTCACACAGGTCTTCTTCTCCCCAATTGGGGCTGTCCATTGCAGCACACTTTCACGTTACCCCTTTTAATTGACCCTCTCGGGTTGGTCGCCTGTGTCTGGCCGCTGCCGCTCTGTCATACCCCCTCAGCTCCCAACCGTGACCTTTGGTTTGACCCGCTGCCTCCGTGGCCGTGCCGCCATTACGCATTTGCAACGTAAGTTAATGGGCCGGGTATGGGTGCGTTGGCAGTTTGTCCACATGTTTCATGCCTACCCATATATTTCTGTTTTCCTATAGACTAGCCAAATACCATTGTCTTTTTCTTTTTTTAGAATATAACTATGGTTTTGCTCCTGAAGAGGGACCATAAGGCCCCGAAACGCGTAGAGCTTACAACTTCCGAGAAATCTATTCATGTAAAAGCCACCATGGACGTTCCTACTATGAATTTTTATTCCCCCCATATTTGATTAACATTTAAATATGATCTAAAGTTCATTATGGGCATCAATTGTACTGTGTCTTTTTATTACATCTTAACCATCCCATATTATTAGCCATTTTGTATGCTGATTCTTTGTTGGAACATATTTATATTATGTGATAGCTGGTTTTATATGGTGTATTGAATTTTCTGATTTATAGCAAAAAGCATAAAGCTCAGATATGTAACGTTAATGTAATCTACACCACTATTCTAACCATTAAAAACTGTCCCCCATCTAAATCCTATATTGTGCCCGTGTGCTTCATACAAAGTCCCGCCTTCTGTTCTTTCTGCTTGGGACCTTGTTTGTTCCCCCTTTTTCTTCTGTTGTTTTATAAGTCTATACCTTCTCTATACTATTATATCATTGTGGCATTTTTTATCTTACTATAGATACCCCTTTACTATGCATCTGCTCCTGACGAGTGGTTTAAACCATGAAACGCGTAGAGCTTCGATATGATGATGCCACGTCACAATTCTAATCCCATTATCTGTATTTTATCATCCCGAACCTATCCAACATAGTTATTTTATTTACGTGTTACCTATGCAATTTTGGTCTGTCATTATGTATATATGTGGAGACATTTATTTATAGCCATACACTGTCTAGCCTCTTATATCGTGACCTATTATTATAAAATGTTACTATTTTACATGTGTATGTATGCCTCTCTTGCAGTAATAAACTATGTTCACAGTGATTGGCTCTTTTAAGTTTACAGTATGCTTCAGTCAAAGTCACACCCTTTAGTTTACCTTTCTCAAAATACCGGGGATGGAGGCACAATTAGTTACTGCCTCATCTAAAGTCCCAACCTTAGCTTTAGCCATAGTTATTTGTTTAAATGTGGGTCACGATTGATCTGACAGCTGTTAAATATTTGTTTGTAAGCATATGTACAGATAATTTAGTGCATACTTTCAACTCATTTCTGACAGGACTTTGAAGAAGGCTGCTACTTACTTGGCAAATATAACGCTGTCCACGTTACATCAGATGAAATATCATCACCTGACACCAGTGTGACTGTCTTTTTATTCAAAATGTTCTATCCTCTTCTGGAAGGCTACCAGGTATAGGACTACTCAGTGTGCTACAGTCTGGATCTGGCTGCATAGCTAGAGACATCAGTGTACAACATATATAGAGGAAGAATGAAAAAAATGAGGATTGAATGTTATTGTTATCAAGTAAAGAGTGTAAAAATTATAATTTATCATATATGTGTAGCGGGGTATTGCTCTTCAACCCTGCAGAGACTACATTACCCAGTAGACATTGGGACACCCAGGGTGCATAGCCCCGCGCAGGGACTGCTGGGGTGGACTTTATAAGAGAAGGCGGAGCGGAAAATCTTTCTCTTTGGACACCGCCCGCCCAGCAAGTGGAACTCCTGTCTGAGTTTGCTGTGACGTTAGGCCCGAAGCCTGGGCCCTTCTCCAAAGAGCCTTCCGCTCTCTCCGAGGAACCTGAGGGACGTCTCTCCATTGTTGCTGCATCGTTGCCAGGAGGACCAAAGACCCGGATGTCGAGAGACCCGTGTACCTAGACACAGCAGCGGAAGAAACGGACACGGACTGGTCTGGTTGGGTGAGAGAGCACCTGCTCAGAGGCAGATACAGTATCCCTGTTACTCTTGTGGATTACAATTTGTTCTTCAAAGTGCACCACCGTTTGCTAGTGAAGATTTCTCTGCAAGACTTTCACTTCGTTCAGTCAGGCCTGACTGGGTAGCGTAGACATTGCGGGGCGCCATCTTGTCCACGTGGGAGGATAGCTGCAGCCGGGACAGTTAGAGTTGTATAGTACTGTATACTTGTCTGCTCATTTAAATACTGTTTTATTGCAGGGCTCTGCACATGACATGTACACTGTTGTTCTTTTGCTTTCCCACTAATTTGAGTAAATACATAAGGGTCAAGTATACTGGTGTTGGTGTCATTTACTCAGCAGAAGTGCCGGTTGAATATAGTTTTAACTTATTGCCGTGTGTTCTTGTCATAGGATTGTGTCACCGTGAGTTGCAGGCCACACAATCCTATCATCCCCTACTAACTGTGCCAAGGGAGGGTAGAACCGATTGCCAGGGGTTGACAGAGGTGTATTAGAGGGCCCAAAATATACCAGAAGCCCTCTTAGCTGGGGGTATCGCTATACGTGGGGGCTCGAGTCCGGGATCCCTGTATACTGCACACTGCAATCAAACCGGTCAGAAGTACCAGCATGGACCCGCTAGCAATGGCACAGTGGTGCGCAGCAGTTGGCGCCGATTCAACGGAGGCGGTAGTTGTTGAACTCCCGGGGGGATCTGGCAAGAAGAAGAGATAAAACAGCTCATAATGTTGCTGTCTCTGAACCAGAAAGCATGGGTGATGGATATAAGGCCAGATATCTCATGTACATACGCACTAGTGGAATGGAGGGGAGAAGTCCCGGAAGACTTTAGAGGTCAGAACATACGGGCCCTTTATAACCAGACATACCGTTTAGTTCATACGAGGGCCGTGAAGAAGGATTCTCCACAGATCTCCCCGCCATCATCCCCACTGCTTTTCCCCAAAGTAGAAAGCTCCCAGGAAATGATGACCCCGAGGACGCCTCTGGCTGCTATAGGACCGGAATTACTGAACGCTCTGGGAGATTTTGTTACTAAGTGCCAGAAGAGCAATATGGTGCACGTAGAAGCCGGGTACCGGAAGCTCCAGGTCTTCTCAGGGAAGCAACCTGTGCCAGTCGGGGAAGAAGACTTCGACACCTGGATTGAGCAGGCAATGCAGGCTGTAGAAGGATGGGAAGTACCCGAAGCGCAGAAGAAGCAGCGCATAAGTGAAAGCTTGAGGGGTGCTGCTGCTGAAGCGGTAAAGAATCTTAGGTTCAGCAATGCTGCTTGTACTGCAATGGATTATCTGGCTATGTTGCAGGAGGAGTTTGGCCAGCTGGAAAAGGTGACTGGACTGATGTACCAGTTCGAACATACCCTTCAACAGCCTGGAGAAAAATTATCCGAATATGTCCGGAGGCTGAATAGGATGTTGTGCCAAATTGTCTTTAAAAAGGGAATGCTGCCTAAAGTCATAGACACGGCTAGGATGAAGCAGATCCCGAGAGGAGCCTTGCTTCGAATCCAGTTTGGCTCCACTTGAAGACATCTGAAGGAGTCATGGATTTGAGTTACCCGGACCTTGTGCGGATCATAAGGGATGAAGAAGCCCTGTTGAAGGACCAACAGGTGGCTGAGAAGATTACTCCCCTCCCCTCGGTGGGAGTCAGATCAGCAACAGCCACTGAACGGGACTCAGAAGTGGAGACCCTGAAGTCCCAGATGACTCAAGTGCTGGACCTTTTGACCTCTCTACTGGCTAAGAACTCAGGAGCCAAAGAGCAAGAGGAGACCAGAAATTAACTACGCCAGAGTCTCTCAACTCCAACCTCCCCGCAGGGGAGAAGAGGAACTGTCTGTTTCAACTGTGGAGGAGTCGGCCACTTTGGAAGAGTGTGTCCCAGTCCAAGGAAGAACCGAGGCGCTTACCACCAGCCGGCGGAAAACTTCAGAGGGCCCGGTGAAGGAGTCAGCCGGGCGCCCATTGTTTACAGAAAGCTCCAACCAGATCCTAAAGCCGGAAGTGAAGAAAGAGAAGGGAAACAATGCCCCTCCTAAAATACTCAATACCTCTTGTCAGGAGTTAAAATCTAACAATCTGCAGGAAGTCAGTGCATACCAGGCCCAACAGGGGTTGAGATCCAGAAAGAAATGGAAAAAAAGAAATCCCCAAAGGGAAAAGCCTTAAGTTCAAAGAAGAAGGCCCCCCAGGAGAGTTTTCCAGCCAAGTTGGTGGGACCCTCCCCTGTGGTCCCTATTCAAGTGGAGGGAGTCTACACAAGGGCCATCCTGGACACAGGAGCCCAAGTGACCCTTTTATACAGAGACTTTTATCAAAAACACCTGAGCCACGTGCCTTTACAGAAGTTGGAAGACCTAGAAATATAGGGAATTGGTACTCAAAGGTTTCCCTACGACGGTTATGTCTCAATCAGGCTGGCCTTCGACCCCTCAGTGACCGGAAGTGCGGAAGTTTTTGACACTTTGGCAGTAGTCTGCCCCCACCCACCAGGAGCCAACAAGAGTTCCCTGATTATAGGGACCAACACTGACCTGGTCAGGAGACTACTGGCTCCCCTAGCACAGGAGCAGGGTACTTCAGAAGCCAGGATCCACCCCATGTTGCAGCAGGCCTACCAAAGATTGGTCCTAGAACAAAAGGCCCCGGAAAAGGGGGTGGGGAAAGTCTGGAAATTGTCTAAGAAGGAGAAAGTGCTGCAGCCTGGCAAGATGACCTGCCTGAAGGCTACTGTGAAGCTCTCATGGAAACAACCTGGCCCTTTTGTGATTCTGGAACCAGACCCTCTAGACACCCACCCAGAGCTGTAAGTGGTCCCGCTAAGGGCTTTGAAGAAGGCGAAGGGACAGATCCCAGTGAGCATCAGGAATATCAATGGTTCCCCTGTGAATATTCCGGCCCGGATGTTGTTGGGAAAAGTAAACCCTGCTACTACATTGGCCCTGTCTGACCTAGAGAAGACTGAAGGAGGGGAACCCACCCTGGACAAGCTCTGCCTAGAGAACACCACCCTACCACCGGTGTGGAAGGAGAGAGCCAAGGCCCAACTGACCAGATGGAGAAGAATTTTCTCAAAGGACGAATTTGACGTAGGGTGTGCAAGGAGTGCCACCCATAAGATCCGTCTGCAGGAAGACAAACCTTTCCGGGAGAGAGTCCGGCGCGTTCCCCTGGCTGACTTAGAAGACCTGCGTGAACAACTGGCGGAGTTAAAGAGAACTGGAGTTATTCGAGAGTCCAGAAGCCCATATGCCTCCCCTAATGTGGTAGTCAGGAAGAAGAATGGGTCACTGAGACTTTGCATAGACTACAGGACTCTCAACAGGAGAACCATACCCGATCAGTATACTACCCCCAGGATAGAAGATGCCCTACAGAGTCTGTCTGGAGCTAAGTGGTTTGGTGTAATGGACCTGAAGAGTGGGTATTACCATATCCCAATGCATCCAGAGGACATGGAGAAGACGGCATTCATCACCCCAGTGGGATTTTACGAGTTTAACAGGATGCCTCAAGGCTTGTCAGGGGCGCCTGCCACTTTCCAGAGACTGATGGAGAAGACAGTGGGAGACATGAATCTCATTGAAGTCCTGGTGTACCTAGATGACATCATTGTCTTCGGGAAGACTCTGGAGGAGCACTAAGAGAGGTTGGAGAAAGTCCTGAAGAGGCTCAGTGAAGAGGGACTCAAACTCTCCAGGGAGAAGTGTCAGTTCTATCAGTCCTCAGTCCACTATCTGGGACACATAGTGTTTGAAGAGGGAGTGTCTACAGACCCTGACAATCTGGAAGCAGTTACCTCCTGGCCCGACCAACTACAGTAACTGAGCTCAGATCCTTCCTGGGGTTCTGCTCTTACTACCGCAGATTCGTGGAAGGGTTTGCAAGAATTGCCAGACCTCTGAACGAGCTACTGAAGACAGAAGGAGAGGAGGATGGCCCCAGGAAGCCCGGAGAGTCCGTGGAAGATCAGTGGACAGAGAAGTGTGAAGAGGCGTTCAAGATGCTGAAGAAAAGTCTGACCACTGCCCCGGTCTTGGCCTATGCTGATACAAAGAGACCATACGAACTACATGTGGATGCCAGCCATGATGGTCTGGGAGGCATGCTATACCAAGAATTTGAAGGACAGTTAAAGCCAGTCGCCTATGTGAGTAGGAGTCTAACACCAGCGGAAAATAATTATCCCACTCACAAGTTGGAGTTCCTGGCCCTAAAGTGGGCAGTGGTGGACAAGCTCAAAGACTACCTGTATGGAGCTGACTTTACTGTAAAGACAGACAATAACCCACTTACTTATCTTTTCACCACAGCCAAGCTGGATGCCACCGGTCACCGTTGGTTGGCAGCCCTCTCTGGATTTAACTTTAGCCTCAAGTATAGGCCGGGAGCTGGGAACCGAGATGCTGATGCGTTGTCCAGAAGGTCCCATACCCCCACTTGCCCTGAGGAAGACTGGACCCAGGTGGCCCCAGATGGGGTGCAGGCTTTGTGTCAGGGAGCACAGCTTCAAGCTAGTGGCGGATCCAGGGCAGAAGAGATTGGAGTTTTGGTGGTGGGGGTGCCCGAATGCTATTGTGATGTGACCCAGATTGGCGAAGACAACTTGCCAAAACTGTCCAAGAAGGACCTAAGGCGGGACCAACTGGAAGACCCTCGGGGAAGATTAGCCTTGGAAGCTCTGGAAGATCAGGATCCGGCCAGGCTCTTACAGGATCCCTCAAAGGAGGCTTGATTAGTCCACAAAGAATGGGACAAGTTACAGGTGCATCAAGGGGTGGTCTACCGAAGGGGCCCCTCTGATGACCTGGAGGATAAGTGGCAGCTGTTTTTGCCGGAAAAACATCGAAAGACTGTCCTAGCTGCCCTACATGACAACCATGGCCACTTGGGAGCCGAAAAGAACCTTCCAGCTTGTAAGAAGTAGGTTCTACTGGCCTTGTATGCGAGCTGAAGTGGAGGAATATTGTCACTCATGTGCTCGTTGCATTCAGAGGAAGACATTGCTACGTCAAGCTGCCCCAATGGGCCACCTGCAGAGTCAAGGACCCTTGGACTTGGTATGCATTGACTTTCTTTGCCCGGAGCCTGACTTGAGTGGACATGGAAATGTTCTGGTGATAACCGACCATTTCACCCGTTATGCCCAGGCCTTTCCAACTAAAGGCCAGAAAAATTCCACTGTAGCCAAAATACTGGTAGAGAAGTACTTTGTGCATTACGGGTTACCTCAACGCCTTCACTCGGATCAAGGGAGAGACTTTGAGAGCTGACTGATCCGAAAGTTGTTAGACTCTTTGGGTATAAAGAAGACTCGTACTACCCCTTATCACCCCCAAGGTGATGCCCAACCAGAAAGATTCAACAGGACTTTACTAAATATGTTGGGGACTCTGAACAGCGAGGAAAAGCCACATTGGGGAAAGCACATAGCTGCCATCGTACACGCATACAATAGCACGACCAGTGATGTCACAGGGTATTCCCCCTATAGACTTATGTTTGGTAGGGAAGCAAGATTACCCATAGATCTGGCCTTTGGCATCTCAACAGACCATACATCAGCTGCCTCACACAAGGGATACGTGGACAGGCTGCGGAAGAGCTTAAGGTTGGCCTATGAGATGGCACAATCAATTTCTGACCAGAGGGGAGCCCGGAATAAACAAAACTTTGACCTCAAGGCCCTGATCCAAGATTTGCAGCCTGGAGACAGTGTTGCTGAGAAATCTAGGTGTTCCAGGGAAACACAAGTTGGCAGACAGATGGAAGTCAGAGCCCTATGTAATCTACAAGAAGCTGCCTGGCTTGCCAGTGTACCAGCTGAAGCCTGAAGGAAGAGAGGGCCCACTGAAGACCTGGCTGTATACTTGTCTGCTCACTTGTCTGCTCATTTACTTTTCTGCTCATTTAAATACTGTTTTATTGCAGAGCTCTGCACATGACATGTACACTGTTGTTCTTTTGCTTACCCACTAATTTGAGTAAATACATAAGGGTCAAGTATAGTTACTGGTGTTGGTGTCATTTACTCAGCAGAAGGGGCGGTTGAATATAGTTTTAACCTATTGCCGTGTGTTCTTGCCATAGGATTGTGTCACCGTGAGTTGCAGGCCACACAATCCTATCATCCCCTACTAACTGTGCCAAGGGAGGGTACAGCCGATTGCCAGGGGTTGACAGCGGTGTATTACAGGGCCCAAAATATACCAGCAGCCCTCTTAGCTGGGGGTATCGCTATATAAGCAATGACTGACTTTAGACTACATAATTCTTTAGTGGATTCATATTGATGTGTGTTTCTTTTTGTCCAGTTAGCTTGCACCTACCTTTCACAGGATACATCTGAGAGTTTCACTGAAAAACAATATATATCTGGTGTGAGAAGTTTTGTCTTTCAAACGATTGCAACAGGTATGTAAAATGTCTGTTTACAGCAAAACATGGAACAAAAAACAAAACCTTGTGTATGGAAGAGGACCCATGGTATTTGGGGTTGTGAAAAGGAAATGTATATGTATATTATTATATTGTATTTAGTTTTAATAAAGTATCTCCTTAAAGTGGATGTAAACCCACTCTCATCCTTTCTAAACTACTGCCATAGTGCTGATCTATAAGGATATACATGCCTCCTGCATGTATCCTTATCTGCCAAATGTCTCCCCTCTGTCTGTTATAAGAACTGAAAAACTGCAGATTCTGTGGGTGGATCTGTTGTCTGGAGCTCGGTGGGTGGAGTCGTGATGTCAGTAGACTCCCCGCCCACCTCTACACTCCCCTTGTCAACATGCATTTTCTCCTGTGAATTCCTTCTGCTATGATCACTAACATCCAGTCAAAATCCAGAAAAGTAACCACATGACTTCAGAAAAGGAGTGGGGGTGGGAATTAAAAAATAATGCCCGTCTAAAGCTAGTGCACGAGATATGTAAATAACCTGTCACTCAAAGCAAGGGGGTGGAACGGACAAAGGTTTTTCTCTGTTTGTCTGTTTTATCTCCCTGAACAATAAAAGAGGATTGCTCAGAGCTGGATTAACTCTTTGTGGCAAGACTGGGCACAGATGATAGGAAATCTTATACTCTACATTGTGACAGCAAAAAAATAAATACTTTTTTGGGGTTTACATCCACTTTAACATTAAATGTATTTCTCCCTGAACGTTCTCCCTGGCCGTGTAGTCAACAGGGAGGCAATGTAAATGTAGATACAATTATCATCTATAACATATGAACATTAAATGTGGTGCCTTACTAAAAAACTTGGTAAAACTGTAGGTAACTGTATGTATGTTACTTTTTATAAAATTAAAACAAATATGGTTGTTTAACCACTTGCCGATCGGCTCACCCACATATATGTCGGCAAAGTGGTTCGTTCCCACAAATAGCCGTATCCGTACGTTGGCTCCTTTAAGAGCCATAGCAGGCTCTTAAAGGAGCCCGCTGCATGGCGGGGGAACCGGGGCGCGTGGCTGGTGGGCGTTATGGCCGCTGGCCACCCGCAGTCGCAGGCACGAGAGCCAGAACGGGGATTTGTGTATGTAAACACACAAATCCTCATTCTTACTTTTTATAAAATGAAAACAAATATGGTTGTTTAACCACTTGCCGACTGGCTCACCCACATATATGTCGGCAAAGTGGTTCGTTCCCACGAATTGCCGTATCCGTACGTCGGCTCCTTAAGGAGCCATAGCAGGCTCTTAAAGGAGCCCGCTGCATGGCGGGGGAACCGCTGCGCGTGGCTGGCAGGCGTTATGGCCGCTGGCCACCCACGATCGAGGGCACGAGAGCCAGAATGGGGATTTGTGTATGTAAACACACAAATCCTCGTTCTGACAGGATAGAAAAGACAGATCTGCTGTTTGTAGTAATTCTGAACATCGATATGTCTCCTCCTTCAGTCAGTCCCATCCCCCCACAGTTAGAAACACAGGGGAACACATTTAACCCCAATTAACCCCTTGATTGCCCCCTAGTGTTAACCGCTTCCTTTCCAGTGACATTTACAGAGTAATCAGTGCATTTTTATAGCTCTGATCACTGTATAAATGTCAATGGTCCCAAAAAAGTGTCAAAAGTGTCCGATCTGTGCTCCACATTGATCAGTCCTTGTGTCTCCCTGTTCTAGTAAGGACTTGACTCCTCTGTGTTCTTTAGCAGTTCTGAACCCTACTCATAGCACTGGCCTTTAATTCCCCCCAATTCTCTTTTCTTGCATCCCCATTGTGGAACGTTTACAAGAGCTCTCTTAAAGAAAGGCTTTTTTTATTTGTTCTCACAGTTGGCAAGTGTAACACTAGTAGGAGAATAATGTAAGAGCAGAGGCCTTTGTGGGGATCTGATCACTGGGGGATAGGTCCTCTTTGTGCGGCTGAGTTGTGGTCTCTTGAGGTAGGTTTGGCCCAGCAGCACTTTTTTTTTACTACATTAGGTGTTGGTCTGTTTTCTTCCATTCAGTGTTTGTTCCACCTATTCTTTGATGGGTGGACAGTTGGTCCACTGCTTGAGCCCTTCGTTCCTTCAGGTAGCAGCTTTGACTAAGCTGTGATTATCTGTCCTGGCCTGGAGCACCAAGTTGCTGCGTAGTAGCCTCCCATTGGTTGTGGTCATTTCCAAATTTGATTTGGTTCTTTGTTTATCTAGCCTAGATTTAGGTGTAGATTTCTTCAGATAATCTGTTGTAGAATTACCTCCAAACTTGTTAAACCATTCAGTGGCTGTTGCACACCCCTAAGTTAGATTGCTTTTTTGACATCCCAACTGTTTAGGAATTCCTTTATCCCTCAAGGGACAAAAAAGAAAATAACTTTTTTGTAATTACCCTAAAAAGGAGGCATGATAGTTGGAGGTGGGATTATTCAGGGGCTGGCTTCAGTGTTTTTTATTTGCCAGTGTCCCAACCTCCTGTAGGCATCAGCATAACTTTACTGTTTAAGAATTTCTGAATTCTTGTGACTCTCAATGGGCTTCAAGAAAAATATTTATGGTAACTACAAAAATCTTATTTCCTTGCTTTTTCGGTATCCAATTACATGCAATACACTAATGGTTTTTATTTTTGCAAAGTGTGCAACAACCAACTTCCCAGCTATTTCTTGAATATGTCATCTCGTTTATACCATTTACAACAGTTTATTTTGTGTCTTTACAGGAGCCAGCAGTTGTTATGAATCTTTGTCTTCTGATATGTTGAAGAACTCACTGGCATCTTTTGTGAAGCTAGATGTTGTGGAGGCCAGTAAATCGTAAGAGCAATGCTCTACATCTAATATAACATAATGCAAGTGTGGGTTGGTGAGAAGAAAAGTAGTGAAGCATATACTAGACATGTGCAATTTGTTTAGTTCCGAATCCGTTTAACGAATTTTGACAAACTAGTTAATTCCGAAATTTCTGAATTTTTCAATTTCCGAAATTTCGAATTTCGGAATTTCCAAATTTTTGAATTTCGGAATTTCAAAAATTCGGAAATTCTAAAAATTCGGAAATTCGGAAATTTTACTTTCCAAATTTCCCATTTTCGAATTTTAGATTTTGGAATTTTGCAATTTCGAATTTTCGAATCTCGAATTTTTTAAATTTCCAATTTTCGAATTGTTGAATTTTCGAATTTTCAGAATTTCGGAATTCCGAAAATTCTAAATTCGAAAATTCGAAATTGCAAAATTCGAAAATCTAAAATTCGAAAATCTAAAATTCGAAAATGGGAAATTTGGAAAGTTGAATTTCCGAATTCCGAATTTTTAGAATTTCCAAAATTCGGAAATTCGAAAATTCGAAAATTCAAATTCTGAATTTTTCTCTGTCATTGGCATTCTGCTGTGATGTCAGTTAGCCAGTTTATTGCTAGGATGACATTTTATGTGCAGTGCCAAATACACATTTATTGGTTTAATATCAGTAATTATGTATACAATTTCCTCAGATTAACTATATAGAAGAAAAGTAATAAGAAAAATTATTACTTTCCAAAAAAAGCTTACCATGTCCATGGTCCCTTAAATATACTATCCAAATTACCCACTTTCAACAAATTTCTGAATTAAATTCCTAAATATGGATAAGTAAGGAGTATACACTTCTCAGCCTGCCTTTTTGCAGATAGTAGGGAGATTAACACTTATCCAGGGAACATGCAATTACTTCCTTATGAATTATAAAAATTAAGCTAGATGCAAAAAAATACAAATCCATGGGTCAAATGCTATTATAGCTGAATATTTATGGTGTGAGCAAAAAATCAGCAAGCCTTTATTCTGCTCCCTAAATGTGTACCCCAAAGAGAATTGTGACAAAAGAACCACTGTCTTTTAGCCAAATCACAGAAAAATAACATTTCTTTTAGCTTTCCTACATGGCAAAATTACCAATTTCCTAGATCAGTTTTGCCCATGTCCCAACTTAATTAGGAAAGCCAATATTTTTTTCCTATGCAAACTCATTTTAAAAATTCACATGAAAATTTTTATACTAATTCTGTTGACAGATTGTTATCTTGTAAAATGTAAAGTATTCTCTACAAGGTACAGTGAAAGGCCTCATGTCATTTGAATGGTAATGAGTTTAAAGTTTGTGTGACAAGTTTTGCATTATATGTTAAAGCTACACCCCATATAACCAGTGTAGCTTGCTTTGCATACTACCTCTATTCCAGTCATACATTCATCTGTACACGCTACCTTTATACCTGTCCACTAACAACTGTGCATACTGCCTTTATACATGTCCACTATTTAGCTTCCACTATTTAGCTTGCACACATATCTGTCCCTCATATCTGTCTACTATCAATTGTGCATGCAACCTTTATACCTGTCCACTATCAAATGTGTAAATCAATGAAACATTCATTACATGCTACAACATGGTCAACTCAGTGTTACACATAAACTTATGAAAAGTCCCTTGGGAGGCGCTCTTACACAAACCGTTAGAAGGTGCTACCAAACTAGAGCGGGCTCTTGTGACCCCTATTTTCTTAGCCACAAAACAGACGATTGTTTTTATTTAGTTCGTTTTTCGTTAGAAATTGCATTCGTCCAAGAATCTGAATTAATTAAGGTCAAATCTGTCATTGAAGGCTTATGGTGTCTGTCGAATGTTCAAAGAAGATTCGACTGAGCAGCAAAACAGTACATTTCCGGTCGAATGTTCCGCCTACAAGCTAGCTATAGTAGAATTCTAATGTTGTATGACTAGTAATAATTATATTTTTTTAATTATTATTACTAGTTAACCAACATTAGAATTTTTCTATAGCCTATGGGCGGATGCATTTGACCGGAAATGTACGATTGCAGCATCGTACAGTTTAGCTGCTCCGTCGAATCTTCTTAGAACTTTCGACAAACACCCTAAGCCTTCAATGAGAGATTCAACGTTTGTATGTTTTTCGATGCTTTGTCGAATCTTCCTCATTCATGTTGAATTGTCAAGTTAGTTCTAGCTACTGTACTGCTCCTCCTCTTTGGTTACAATCAGCCAATAACATTCATCATCATCATTATTTTTATTTTACTTCCCCCACCCAATTCCAACAGCGATTTTTTTCAATCTATGTCGAATCTTTCCTCTCTATAATGTTGAATCTTTTCTCTCTATGTCGAATCTTTTCTCTCTATGTAGAATAATCTTGGACTATTAGAGTTAAAGCGGAGGTGCCGTGGAAAAAAAATATATTAAAAGCCAGCAGCTGCAAATACAGCAACTGCTGATTTTTAATATATGGACACTTACCTGTCCTGGAGTCCAGCGACGTCCACAGCAGAGGACGAGCAATCGCTCGTCACTCTGCTGCCCCCACCGCCATCCTCGGTGATGGCAGCAGAGGACGAGCAATCGCTCGTCACTCTGCTGCCCCCACCGCCATCCTCGGTGAGGGAACCAGGAAGTGAAGCCTTGCGGCTTCATGCCCGGTTCCCTACGGCGCATGCGCGAGTCGCGCTGCGCCGTTCTGAATGGTCCTCTGTGTTCTGGGAGCCGAGTGTCTCCCAGAACACAACGGGGAATCTGCGGGAAGTGACGTGCTCCCACAGATTTCCCCGCAGAGAGGACTCCCGGAAGTGGGTGCAAATACCTGTCTTAGACAGGTATCTGCACCCCCCTCCCCCCTAAAAGGTGTCAATTGTGACACCAGAGGGGGGAGGGTTCCGATCAGCGGAAGTTCCACTTTAGGGTGGAGCTCCGCTTCAAGGTTAGGCACATTCGACCACAGGTTCGATGGACACAGATTGTTATTGTCAGCCTCATGTCGAATCTCCTATCTATATCGAACTGTTGTTGCAACGAAAACGAAAATAAAGCATTTGTTTATGTCGGATCTTTCGGGCTTCGGATTCTGCGCTTTCGTTTGTTAAAACGATAACGAAAATACCTGAAATTCGGACGAAAATGCATTCGGACGAAAACAAATGCACATGTCTATTAATATTTTTCATCGAAAGCCTCCAGGACAGGGGTGCCCCCCGATTCCTCCCCCTCCCTTTTTTTTTTCTTAGTCTTACTTTCTTACTATTATTTTTACTAATTTACTTTTTCTTTTTCTTCTCTCTGATTCTCTCTGCTTTGGAACTGGAATTTTGCCCACAACCTGTCCTCAGGACTAACTAACAGGCCAGGTTTTATGTACTACCTTGAAGAGATGCAGACTAGAATACTGCAATCACTGAGCAGCAAATGATAGCACCTGTGATGTATTTCAGTTATCTTGGAAATCTGGCCTGTTAGTGGGCCCTGAGGAAAGGGTTGATGACCACTGCCATAGACGAGTGAATGTGTTTTTCAGTTCTATTGTCTGAAGGGCCCCTTTATTGTGCAATTAAACTAAAATTTTCCAGAGAGAAATATGGAAGGCTGCCATTGTTATCCCTCCTTCTAAAATAGTTTGTTCCTGGACTGTTATGCTGACCCTCTGGTTTAAAAAAGCCCCTGACTTTACCTGGTATACTGTAATTTTGCTTTAATTATAAACATATCAAGCCCATACAGTGTACAATGATTAAGATGCTTAGCTTAGATTTATTTATTTATTTTACATAATATGCTCAACCTAAACTATAATTTGTTAAGTTATAGTATATTTGTTTTCTAGGTCAAGTGGAACAAACTATATTGCACACAGGAAGACTGCAAAGGATATGGTGACAATACTTGGTAAGGTGGTGAATGCTTTGATCATGTCAGCCTATGTTTTTTGCCACATGATACACATTATCACATACTATATGTTATTGCATTGTGTTTACTTTTAGCCTTGTCAAGGAACTCATACACAATTCCTAATTTACAAAAACTCAATCTTAGGATGTTGTCTTATGAAATATTTTTTTTCCTGTTTAGACAGGGGTGTTTTGTTAAATGTGTTTTATAATAGCTTCTATTTATATAATTTATAACGTATGCTCTCACATACTCCTTAAATACATCAGAACATATTAATGGGTCCCAAAATTATAGATTTCGTTTTCAAGGTTTTTTTTTTTTTTTTTTTTAAATTCCTTCAAAGCTAAGAGAAAAGAAGTACAGCATTATGCTGAATACAACTTTTAATACTGATTCCATTATTCTTTTACTTTTATAGAAGTACATCAAGGAAAATTCCCAGCAGCCAGACTCTAAGGATCTTAGCCAAATTTCACATTCCATCTCCAGTGGTGGCCGCGTGACAAAAAAATAATTTATTGAAACACAGAAGCCAGCTCTCAGCGTGCAGTCCATGGACAAGCTACAATAACCATGTCATTCAATAGATACCACTGTGAAATACTATATTATGTATTCTTCTGTTGAAAATGTACAAACTCAAACATTCAGTAAATGTGTCTTACTATAGAAAATTGTACTAACAAAATAAACATTTATGGGCATATTTATAAGGTAGCAAAGACAACCTTCAAACACTTTACTGCTGGTGAATAAATCATTGTTAATAAAAACACCTGAACCAGGAAGGTTCCCCTACAATGAATATATGGTGAATGTCAGGTTAACTGCTTTATAAATATGCCCCTTATTGTAATTGGCTATATCAATAGATTACTTTATAGGTTATATTGTATTTTCCCCTTAATTTACATACTACTATAAAAGGAGAAGCAATAGTGTGAATAACCTTAAAAAAATCTCTTTGAGCACCCAAAATCTGTCCATAGAAGGATAATTTTTAGCAGTAAATGCACAAAAAGAATGCTGTATTCCACACCAGGTAAATTATGGGCAGAAAGTGCCATTTTCTAGCTCGGGGTAGAATGTGAGAAAATATGTTAATGTGCCATATTTTAATGTTTTATGAACTCTGCGAAAATATAATTTTTAACTGGAAATCTAATTTACAAGGACCAATGTGCATTCCTAACCATTGTACAGTAGACCGTTGTGTTTTTTTTTTTATCCTATCTTCATTTATACAAATTTGTAGAAAATTTTTTTTACTAATTTCTTACCAAAAGTATTTTTTTATGTGTTTTTTATTGTTGTAAATAACTTTCAATGACTATCAGATGTTTTTTTTTAATGATATCAGACTAATTGTGACTATACTTTATGCAGTGTCCTGTAAATAATATTCAAATATGATGAAATAGTAGTTAATGATGATGATATTGTAGTTAACGTGAAGAACAATACCCCTTGGTAGCTAGATTTTATAATTTTTTCATTGATGTAAGTTTTGAATAGGTGTCATTAGGGAGATTACTCACGGCTGAAACAGAAGTTCATTGGATCTTTCGAAGAGGAAGGTCAAAACTGCAGGCAGTGGATAGAAGAGTTGTCCACAATGAAAGAGTCAACCTAATTCCAAAGCAAACACACAAACTAGCATGCAGGGTATGTTTGGATATCTTGTACTGCAACAGACATTGTTAGTAAAACCTCACTTTAAGCTTTTTTAACATATCTGGGAGAGGTTGGTTATGGTTTGTCAGGGCAGATACTGACCATGTGACTTAGAACTGACCTCCAGACAGATATAAAAGACACATATCAATGCAGCTCTGTATTTAATAGTACATCATTAAACTTTTTGTTTTCAATGAAATGGATGTAAGTACCTGCATTTGACTTGCAATTAGCCTCTTGCATTCTCCTGTACAGTAAAACACAGACTGGGAGAGGGAAAAGCAGCATGATGAGCCACTCAGTGGTGCTAACAGGAGCATACTTATAGAAGAAAGCATAGAGAAAGAGAGATTGCCTCATCAGTGTGCTACTTACTCTTTCGTCCATGGACCAACACAGCTTCTCTATTGACAAAGTGGGTATTATCCGTTAATTAGGAGTGACTAGGCAGAAAACTTGTAAAAAGTGTTGCATCACACCTTCTACAGTATCGCCCAGGGGACGGACCCTCTGGGTATATCCCCTCAGTCTGCATCTCGCAGATCAGTTTTTTTCTGTCTAGCAAGGAGTAGGACATGGCTCCCTTCGGGCCCATTGGTCCGGGGGAAAAATATATTTCTTTGCTACATTTTTTTGTTTCCTGCGATCTTCGATCAATTGCTGACTGGGTGACAGGCTGGATCCTCGATCCTTGTAGTCTCCCCAGTTTCGGCCATCGGCGTGTGCCGACCCTAGCTACGCGCTGGGTTTTCCACGACATGCCCGTCGCACCACGGGTGGCCGGTGAGCCTACGCTCCAGGGCCTGCATCGGACTGCTCAGCTTCGGCTGACCTTACGGCCGAGTCACAGCAGCCTGGCCGGTGAGCTTACGCTCCAAGGCTTGCATCGGACTGCTCAGCTTCGGCTGACCTTACGGCCGAGTCGCAGCAGCCTGTCTGGTGAGTGTCACACTCCAGGGCATACATATGATCGTCCCCTTGGGTCCAATCACAGCATGCCTGGCCAACAGTCACCTTCCGTGCGTGGACGATGATCTGTTTGGAATGTCTTCCAGCATGATATATGCAGGATAGCTAAGTAAACTCCCCTGCCTCGGCTGGGTGATTTGGCTGGACATTCCTGGAGAGACCAAGTAAGTGGTTGTGGCCCCTTTCTTCCCTCTCTCCTTGCCCTTCCCTCCTCCCTGGGCTTCTAGCTAAGGGTGCTGGGGGTCACCTAGGGGGTTCCACTGGAGCGGGGCTGGCTGTAACTAACATTTAAAAAGATGTAATTTCTGCTTACCTGTGTGTGTGCTTCTTCCCCCTCCATGCTGTCGGGGGGCAATTTTGCGGTGGTCCATGCCGGGTTCGGCCTCTAGTGACTGCCCGGCGGCCATCTTCCTGTGGTTTCGGCACCATTTTCTTGTAGTTCCACACCCTCTGGCCTCTATCGACTGATCGGCGGCCATGTTTGTAACGAGCCACGCTGTATGTATATATTGCCGTTCGGCGGCCATCTTTTTGTGGTCTACGGCTGCTTTGGCCTCTATCTTCGGCTCGGCGGCCATTTTCTTAGAGCCCACATTATCTTCCATACAGACGTTTGGCGGCCATTTTGCGAGAGTCTCCGGCCTCTATGGTGCATTACACTGGCGCGAGAAATTCACACAGGAAGCACAGATAAGAGAAGCAGACTGACACAGCAATGGTGGGACAGAATCACAGGCGCAGCAGGGCAGCATAGCGGTACCGATCCAAGGGTGGTGAGTCCTCTGGGTGACCCAGCATCTCTGCAGCACAGGAGGGTGGCCTATTGATATCTTGCCTGGAGCACTATGGGTGTCAGCGCGTGGTCAGCATGGCATCTGAGCCAGATGTCTTCTCCCCTGAAACACCAGATTTGTCCTGACCCTGAGACCCTGAGGTGTCTATGAACGCTATGACGGCAATCCTAGAGGCGTTTTCTGCCAGGGTGGAAGCAGCACACGGGAATACAGGGGGTAGTAAACGCCCCCGTCCCCTGCAAGCTTCTGGGGATAATTCTGATGCAGAACCAGGTCCAGCTACGGCTCAGGGCCCAGATTCTGACGCATCAGAGACTGCAGACCGTGACCGGACAGTGAGGATGACTCCAAGTCCAGGTCAGTACGCGAGACGGCTTTGGTATCTGACCTTATTACTGCAGTGCGGGATATGCTTAAGTTGGAAAATACTGCAGAAGCAGCAGAGACTCCGGTCCACTTTGGGTTTCATAAACCTGCCCGCACTGCTAAGGTGTTCCCTTGTGTGTCTTATTTTGATAAACTCTTATACAAGAAATAGGAGAACCCACTGAGGGTCTTTACAGCCCCAAAGAGGTTTGCGGTACGGTACCCCTTTGAGGAGAGTTTTCTGAAGAAATAGAGCCACCACAATTCCAGTAGAAGGGGCTCCTGTTTTCAAGGACCCTGTGGATAAGAAGGCTGAAGCACTCGCTCGCTACCTATACTCAGTGGTAGGCTCGGCAGTACACTCGGCATTGGCGGGGGCCCTAGTGTCTCAGACACTTACTGAATGGGCAAGATTGCTACTCCAGGGGTTAAGGAGCGAGATGCTCCTCCTGATGAGATAACATTGGCCGACCAGTTGGTCCAGGGCCTTAGGTTTGTCTGCGAGTCAGACATGGATACTATTCCCCTGCTGTCAAAAGCTTTGGTTTATGCAGTAGCAATACGCCGCCTGATCTGGCTAAAGGTCTGGTCTGCGGACCAGACCTCCAAGAAAGCCCCGTTGGATCTGCCTTTTAAGGGCGACAGACTTTTTGGGGCCTCTATGGATGACATCATCAAGGATGCCACCGGAGGTAAAAGCACTTTGCTTCCTCAAACTAGCAAGGGTAAGGGGCCACGTCAAGGGCAAGGGCCCTCCTTTACTGCACGTGAGCGTTTTTTTCGTCCCCCTAGGGCGACAGGGAAAAGACCCCAGGCCGACAAGGCACCTGCCCAAGGACAAAAGTGTCCTTGGTCCCGCAAACCCAACAAGCCTGCGGACAAATCTGCGTCCGCATGAAGGTCCGCCCCCACCCAGCTCTCGAGTGGGGGACGTCTTCGCAAATTCGGGACTCAGTGGACAGCTCTAGTCTCCGACAGGTGGGTTTGCAAAGTAATCTCCTCAGGCTACAAGATCGAATTTCTCTCTTGTCCACCGGACAGATTCATCACCTCCAATCTCCAGCTACTACCGACCCGTCGGGAGGCCCTGTATGGGGCGGTCCAGGGTCTACTGGAATGCGGGGTAGTTATTCCAGTTCCAGAACAGGAACGGGGTCAGGGTTTTTACTCAAATCTGTTCATTGTGCCGAAGAAGGATGGGGTTTATCCAATCTTGGATCTCAGAGCCCTCAATTGCTTTGTGAAGGTACAAAGATTTCGGATGGAGTCGGTTCGATCTGTAGTCACGGCCCTCCTAATCCGGGGGACTTTCTGGCCTCCTTGGACATCAAGGACGCATACCTGCATGTCCCCATATACTCCAGACACCAGAGGTTTCTGCGATTTGCTATCGGGAAGAACCACTACCAGTTTGTGGCCCTCCCGTTTGGCCTTGCCTCAGCACCCAGGACGTTCACCAAGGTGCTCGCTCTGATTCTGGCACTTCTAAGACAGCAGGGTATCGCTATCATGGGCTACTTGGACGACCTTCTACTGAAGGCCCCTTCAAGCTCAGAATTAGAGGTAAGCGTGTCCATTACCTGTCAGACTCTTCGAGACTGTGGTTGGATACTAAACACGCAAAAGTCAGTATTGGTGCCCACTCAATGCCTAGTGTACCTGGGGTTGATTCTGGATTCCTCAGAGGCAAAGGTATTCCTCCCTGTGGAGAAGTTTCAGACTCTCCGGGCTGCAGTACGGCAGCAGACTTCCAGGAATTGGTTGTCACTCCGTTTTTTGCATGCGAGTGTTAGGCCTCATGGTAGCCTCCTTCGAGGCGGTCCCATATGCTCAATACCACACTCGAGTGTTACAGAAGGAATTTCTGTCCAGATGGAACAGATGTCCATCATCTCTGGATTATCAAATCCGAGTGAGCCACCTAGTCAGGAGATCACTGGTATGGTGGCTGACAGCACCGGCTCTAATGGCCGGGAAGTCATTTCTTCCGGTTTACTGGATAGTGATCATGACGGACGCCAGCCTTACAGGTTTGGGGGGAGTCTGGGGTGTTCAGTCGGCGCAAGGTCGCTGGACCCCAGAGGAAGTCCTCCTGCCGATCAATGTCCTGGAAATCTGGGCGATCAGGCTGTGCCTCTTCAAATGGTCTCAGAGGCTGCAAGGGCGTCCAGTCAGGATCCAGTCAGACAACGCCACAGCAGTGGCATATGTCAATCATCAAGGAGGAACAAGAATCTCAGCTGCAGCATCGGAGGTCGCTCGCATCCTGAAGTGGGCAGATAGGAGCGTACGGGCACTGTCGGCCGTGTACATTCCGGGTGTGGAAAACTGGCAGGCGGACTACCTGAGCCGCCAGATGCTGGACCAGGGAGAATGGTCCTTACACCCGGAGGTGTTCCAACTCCTCTGCCAAAGATGGGGCACACCAGACATAGATCTTCTGGCTTCCCTACTCAATCGGAAGGTATTGAGGTTTGTGGCCCGGTCAAGAGACCCATGGGCAGACGCAACGGACGCGTTGGTGGCATCGTGGGGTCAGTATCGGCTAATCTATGCCTTTCCTCCCTTAGGCTTCTTCCTCTTCTGCTCTGCAGAGTGGAGGCAGAGGGAATTCCAATGATCCTAATCGCTCCAGATTGGCCTCAGCGTCCTTGGTACGCCGATCTAGTATGTCTGGTAGCAGACGTCCCCTGGCGCCTACCACTACGGAAGGACCTGCTATCGCAAGGTCCCATACTGCATCCTGCTTTACGGTCACTGGCTTTAACGGCATGGCTGTTGAGAACCAGGTACTGAGAGACCGGGGCCTGTTAGATTCAGTAATCTCTACTATGAGAAGTGCTCGGAAACCGTCCTCTAGGAAGGTTTATCACCGTACTTGGAAGGCCTACATCTCCATGTGTGAGGAAATGAAATGGCATCCGCGTACTTATTTTGTTTCCAGAATCCTGCTGTTTTTACAGCATGGGGTGGACCAAGGGCTTGCCCTAAGTACGATTAAGGGACAGATATCTGCCCTGGCTGTCTTTTTTCAGCGACCCCTGGCAACTCACTCTCTCGTGAGTACATTTGTGCAGGGGGTTCGACATGTGGCCCCTCCGGTCCGTCCCCCGCTACCTCCGTGGGACTTGAACCTGGTCCTCTCGGTGCTTCAGAAGTCACCGTTTGAGAATATTAGGGAGATTCCCTTGTTGACACTTTCTCAGAAAGTGGTCTTTTTGGTGGCTGTTACGTCAGTTAGACGAGTCTCTGAGCTGGCAGCCTTGTCCTGCAAGGCTCCCTATTTCCTTTTCCACAAGGATAAGGTGGTGCTGCGGCCGCAGCCTTCCTTTCTTCCGAAGGTCGTTTCGGCTTTTCATCTCAATGAAGACATTGTACTTCCATCCGTGTGTCCTCATCCGTTGAATCCTAAGGAGTCAGCGTTGCATTCCTTGGATGTTGTCCGAGCTTTGAGAGTTTACCTATCTGCTACTTCTCTGTTCCGGAAGTCAGACTCACTGTTTGTTTCGGTGGCTGGTCCCAAGAAGGGCCAAGCAGTCTCGTCGGCCACCATCTCTAGGTGGATCCGACAGATAGTAATCCAGGCTTACACCTTAAACGGTCAACGCCCCCCTTTCCGGTCACGGCGCATTCGACCAGGGCAATAGGTGCCTCTTGGGCTTTCCGACATCAAGCGTCTGTTTCCCAATTATGTAAAGCGGTGACTTGGTCGTCCACTCACACTTTCACAAAATTCTACAAAGTTGATGTAGGTGCATCTTCGGATGCCTCTTTCGGCCGCAAGGTTTTGCAAGCGGCTGTTTAGAGTTGCAGCTCCTCCGTTGGAGGAGTGCTGTTTTGTGTTTGGGGTGAAGTTTATTTTTATGCTGTTACCACCCCTCGTTTTTTCTCTGACACTGCTTTGGGACGTCCCACTTTGTCAATAGAGAAGCTGTGTCAGTCCATGGACGAAAGAGTAAATAGGATTTTTTACTCACCATAAAATCCTTTTCTCTGAGTCCATTGGCCAACACAGCACCCACCCCTCCTTTTAAGTTTGTACTGCTTTCTGATGAACTGATCTGCGAGATGCAGACTGAGGGGATATACCCAGAGGGTCCGCCCCCTGGGCGGTACTGTAGAAGGTGTGTTGCAACACTTTTTACAAGTTTTCTGCCTAGTCACTCCTAATTAACGGATAATACCCACTTTGTCAATAGAGAAGCTGTGTCGGTCCATGGACTCAGAGAAAAGGATTTTACGGTGAGTAAAAAATCCTATTTTTACTTTCACTGCTTAATCACAGGTTGGGCAGGGACAAGACCTGTAACTGGAGCAAAGCAAAAACAGGTGTCTTGCCTTGCCAGGCAGGATTGTGCAGTATGACAGAGCTTTGTAAATCCCACCTAATGGGCAGAAATAAAAATGCAATCGCTGGTATATCAGCTCACGTATATGTATTTCATCTGTGTAGTTAGCCAATTGCCTGGAGTTTGACTTTAAAGACAGCGTCTTTACTGAAGATTTCTCAATAGATCAGAATAAAGTGGAAATTCAGGTTATCACAGTGCTTCTTGGGGGGGCACCGTAGGGATTGCTAATTTCATTATTAACACAGTTGCAAGCCGGGCTGGACTGAAGTTTAAATCTCTAGCCCTAAAATACATACCATGCGTGGGTATAAAAAAGAGAAGATAAAACAAGTTTCAATAATAAGTCTGATTGCGTATAATAAAACATTATTATTGTTGGTACTTACATGATGTTGGTATGCTTGGTTAGGTCATAACAAGGTATGTGTGGATGAGTGAAATAAAGCCTTTTTCAGCTGTAGGACATTGTTCTATTTTGGCAGTTGACTCAAAGGATTCTATTAGAAATTCATAAGAATTGGTAAAGTATGGTCTCAGAAAAACATAAGGAAAAAATACACAAGGCACCATGGGGGATGATTTACTAAAGGCAAATAGGCTTTTCACTTTGCAAGGGAAATTAAACTTTTTAGAAGAATAATCCCCAGAATTTACTGAATGTAGTGAAGTTTCACTTTGCAAAGAATACCTTAGTATGTGCAAGAAAATAAATAAACAGCATATTTGCTTGCACATAATAGGATGATAGAAGTCAGCAGAGCTTCATCTTGTTCACTAAACTCTGGGGCAAGTATTCTGACTCCAACTGTTGTAATAGTGACTTATCCCTTGCTGGGACCTCTATGCCTGTA
Source organism: Rana muscosa (assembly GCA_029206835.1). Classification (NCBI taxonomy): domain Eukaryota; kingdom Metazoa; phylum Chordata; class Amphibia; order Anura; family Ranidae; genus Rana; species Rana muscosa. The sequence goes on from CM055121.1 coordinate 124,355,970, forward strand.
TAAGCAGATATAATCACTGTGGACAGTTCTCATCAGATAGCTTGAACTCACCAGACACGTCTTTACCATCAGCGTAGGTTTATTGCAAGCAGTAGGTATAGCAGACAACAAGATGTAGCAGATGAATGAAAAACAGTATCTGCAGGTCAAAACATGGTAATGTGTTCCAGGATGCGAGCAGATTGCATGCGGCCTAAACAGAAGTGGCCATCTCTGTTCTCCCAAGACAGCGAAGCAACATGAAAAGAAAGTACATCATAATGTGGGAGGGGACACAGATAATAAACAGAAAAGGATAGTGCTACAACCAAAATAACCAGAAGATGGCAGTATAATAACTAATTATATAAACATTAACCACTTAAGCCCTGGACCATTTGGCTGACCAAAGACCAGGCCACTTTTTGCGATTCGGCACTGCGTTGCTTTAACTAACAATTGCGCGGTCATGCGAAGTGGCTCCCAAACAAAATCTATGTCCTTTTTTTCTCACAAATAACGGAAAATTTATTACCAAATACTTACCATAATTTTCCTTTCCTGATGGACTCCATGGCAGCCTATGTGTGGGTTAACCCCGCCTCCTCTCCAATGCTATAGGACCCCATACCCATAAAAGTAAGCTCACCTCACAGCACTGTGTTCCGTAACTAGCCGACTCTTGGACACTTACTTTCTTTCATTAATATTTTCTTTCAGGGTGGGAACTCCGTCTGCCATGGAGTCCATCAGGAAAGGAAAATTACGGTAAGTATTTGGTAATAAATTTTCAGTTTTCCTGACTGACTCCATGGCAGCCTACGTGTGGGAAATAACTAGCCAGACCACACGGGAAAAAGCTTTAATTTGTCCTGTCAACTGACAGGATTCTTAACCCAAAATTAACAGACGACAGTGATGCCGGTTCAATACAGTAATGAGCCATAAATGTATTGATAGAGGCCCACGAGGCCGCTTTACAAATGACATCTGAAGCCACATGTTGGGCTGCCACCCAGGATGCTGCCATCCCTCTGGTGGAGTGTGCCGTCACCACCTGTGGAGGAGCCAAGCCCTTAGCCCTGTATGCTTGCTGGATTGTTTGAACGATCCATGATGCAATTGTTCTGGTTGATGCTTTCTTCCCTCTGTTGTTTCCAGAATGTAGAACAAACAGATGATCAGATCGTCTGAAGGAAGAAGTAACTTGTAGATACTCCTTTAGGATTTCACCCATATCCGGGGGATAATTTTCACTGGAATCTGGAGTCTTAAATGTAGGTAGAACAATTTCTCGATTTTCGTGAAATACCGAAGACACCTTTGGATTTGAACCCAACATGGGTATAAGGACTACTCGATCCGGAAAAAATGTTAGAAAAGGTTCTTCATGACCTAGAGACCCGATCTCAGAGACCCTCTTAGCCGAGGTGATGGCTACTAAGAAGGCTACTTTTGCTGAAAAGTCCTTAATGAAGGACGGGGAGGGCCCCGACATACTGAGTCCAGTCAGAGAATCTAGAACGAGTGGAAGATCCCACTTGGCAAATCTTAGTTTTCTTTGGGGCTTAATTCTTGATGCCCCCCGAAAGAATTGTCTGACTAAGGGATGGACTGCCCATGAGACTCCAGAGAAGGCTGACAAGGCCGAAACTTGTACTTTTAGAGAGCTAACAGATAAGGGTAAGTCTAGTCCAGTTTGCAGAAAACTAAGAACATCCTGAACTCCTGGATTTTTGAAGGACCTCCCGGAAGCGGAGGAGAACTCAACAAATTTGGCCCAGATTCTTCTATAAACCTTGTTGGTACTTGCTCTTCTTGAGCTCAACAGTGTAGACATCACTCTAGAGGCGCAACCGAGGGATTCCAGCCTCTCCCTCTCAAGAACCAGACCGTCAGTCTCATCAGTGCCGGACAAGGGTGTAGGAGTGACCCTTGAGAGAGAAGGTCCGGCCTGAGAGGAAGAGGTACCGGGTCCCGGTAGCTCAGTTGGATCAGGAGGGGAAACCAAGGCCTGTTTGGCCAGTAAGGAGCCACTACTGTTACTTTGGCTGATTTCGCTTGAAGTCTCCTCAGGAACTTGAGGATTATCAGGATCGGGGGAAAAGCGTATGCCCGCCTGAACCTCCATCTGTCCGTCAGGGCATCCGTTCCGACTGCCTGACTGCAACGGCCCCGAGAATAGAACTTCACTGTTTTGTGATTGTAGGGGGAAGCGAATAGGTCCACTTCGGGATTGACTCCCAGAGACAGAATCCAGTTGAAGGACTGTACATGGAGGGACCACTCGTTGTTGTCTAGACCAGTTCGAGAGAGGAATACCGCCTGTGAGTTCTGTACTCCCGGAATAAAAACTGCTGATATGTTGGCCAGATTTTTCTGGGCCCAAGTCATGATGGGCTCGACTTCTAACAGGAGTGTGGAACTCCGTGTCCCCCCTTGTCGCTTCACATATGACACTGCTGTGGTGTTGTCCATCCTGATCAACACCGATTCTCCTTTCAGACACCGAGAAAAGGATTGGAGGGCACACCAAGCTGCCCGGAGCTCTAGGACATTTGAGCCTGGGTTGCGGAGGCGAGCGTCCCACCTGCTCTGAGCAAGGTTCTGGCCACAGAGAGCCCCCCAGCCGGAACCGCTGGCATCGGTCGTAATTTTGACCCAGGAGATGGGGGCAATGGAGTGACAGTTTTGCAAATTCTTGAGTTGGAGCCACCAGAAGAGGCTGTTTCTCATTTTTGCGGATATGTGGATGAGTTGACTCTTGTCCCCTGACTTCCACTGCCGGAGGAACCCTGACTGAAAAGGGCGTAACCTCCATAGAGCCCATTTGACCATGGGGGTCGTGGAGACCATTGTGCCAATAATTCTTAGGCATTGTGATGCTTTCAGATGAGGAGCATCCAGAGCATGAGAAATCCTCTTCTGAATCACTGGAATCTTCTCTACTGGTAGGGAGATGGTGTTCTCCACTGTGTTGAACAGAGCCCCTAAGTAAATTAAGTGTTGGGCTGGATCCAGGTGGCTTTTTTCTAAGTTTAGAAGCCATCCAAAGCTGGAAAGGGTTGAGATCACTTGTTCTCTGTGCACCAGGGGCTGTTCTCTGTTTTGAGACAGAACTAGGAGATCGTCTAAATAATGGTAAAGACGCACACCTTTTAGCCTGATGAGGGCCACTACTGCCAAGTGGACCTTGGTGAAAACTCGAGGAGACGTTGTCAAACCGAACGGTAGGTAGATGAATTGAAGATGTTCATGCCCGATATGGAACCGGAGGTACTTTAAAAAGTCCTTTGCTACTGGCACGTGGAAATAGGCATCTTTCAGGTCTATCAAAATCATCCAGTCGCCTGGTTGAATGGCTTGCTGGATTGTTGACAGAGTCTCCATTTTGAATTTTTCGTGCCTTATGAACTTGTTCAGGTACGTCAGATCTATTACCGGGCGCCAGGCACCACTTTTCTTTTGGACTAAGAAAAGGGGGGGTACACTCCCTGGAACTGCTCTTCCTCTGTGACACGCACTACTGCTCCCTGGGTTTTCAGCAGGTCTATGTAGGACAGTAAGGGCTGTTTTTGTTCTTCCGTACTTGGAAGTAGGGTTGAGATAAATCTGGGGGGAAGAATGCTGGAGAAGGACCATGCGTGACCTGACGATACTGTCTTGACTACCCAGAAGTCTGAGATTGAGGCCACCCACACGTGCCGGAAGAGGAGCAGACGTGCCCTTACCCGACCCGCCTGGGCGGGCAAAATCTCAAAAGGATTTAGCCTGATCGCGACCACTGGACGCTTGGCTCTTTGCTGGCTTGCGAAAGGACGCTTGGCCTCTACTCCAGTTTCTTCTGAAGTCCCGGCCGGGTCTATAGGAGCGTGCTTCTCTCGAGCGCTCCGGACTGCGCCTTCTGAACTGGGGCTTCCTTCGATTCTGTGGACGCTTGTCCTGTTGAAGAAAGCCAGATTTTCCGCCTGTGGCCTTAGCTATGGCGTCATCAAGTTTGTTACCAAACAGTGATGATCCTTCGAAAGGAATCTTGCACCATGTTTGCTTAGAAGACGGGTCAGCCTGCCATTTAGCTGTAACTGAGGATAACATAATCCTGGACAGTAGACGGATCAGATCAACCGATGCTTCTCCCAAGAAAGCCACTGCTAGTTTTAGCTCTGCTGCTGCTGAGTTACTGGCCAGTTCTTCTGAAATGCCTTTGAGAAAGGAATCTACGTTCTCCGTCCATGCCTCCATAGCCTTAGACACGGCTGCCAAGGCTAGGGCGGGTTTACAAGCTGTCCCAGCAAGACCGTAAATTATTTTAAAAGTCCTGATCCATTCTTCTATCAAGACTGTCTTTAAAGGAGACTGCGTCTTCTAGAGGGAGCGTGACGTGCTTAGCCAAACGCATTACCGCTGCGTCCACAAGAGGAATATTCTCCAGGTATTTTACCTCATCTGCCTTGAAGGGATACATTTTGGAGGCTTTATTTGTCATCGAGGACTTCCTGTCCACTTTGCTCCACTCTTCATCAAAGATGCCCTTTAGTTCGGCTAAAAGTGGAAAACTTGGGCGCTCTTTCCCCAGGCGCTTGAAAAAAAAATTCTGTTTAGCTGGGGGAGTAGATGGGTCTTCCCACATAAGGGCCTCTTTGACCGCTTTAATGAGCGGAGTTACTTGAGAGAAATCGAACACTACACTCTCTTCATCACTCTACAATTCTCCTTCCGAGGGAAGATTCGTAGGGCTGGGAAGGACCTGGGACTCCACGGACCACATCAGCCGGGGAGCCAGACCGAATAGTGCTGGACTGGCTTTGTGCGTGGGAAGCACCCATCTCCTTTAGAGAACGTTGCACCACCTGTATCACTAGAGATTCGATCCGTTGATCTTCTGTCTCTTTTTCCCCAACCGCATGGGCATAGCAATGGCTGCATAATGATTTGCCCTCTGGGACTCGTGAGCCGCATCCCCAGCAGGCTCTCCGATCAGAATAACTGTCCTGGCGGTGGGAGCGGTGTCTGGAGGAGGAATGGGAACTTCTCCTCTGGTGGTGAGATGCAGACGGGGAATCACGTCTGTGTCTTGATTTTGAAGTTGACGCATGCTGCGGCGTGGCAAGGTCTGTGTCAATTTGGAGATCTGCGGAAGGGCTAAAGGAAAAAAAGGGGAATTGGGGGGGGAGAAAGACAAGCCGTCAAGCAGCACTACTTGCGACTGAACCCCAAGCCCTCCCCTCTCCCGCACATACCTTGTGCGTGAGGGCTGGCCACATGTAAGCAGTGAATTGTCCATAACTTCTGGACCAGAGAGTCACAATAGAGACAGGTCGATCAAAAAACCTACAGTTTTATACAAAATAAATAAATAGGTAACTTGCCCTTTAAGAAAAAATGCACCATATGGTGATAAGCAATACATGGTAAAAAGACACATTGCATGCACATATACAGCTATGGACTATATTTGGAACAGACAAATCATATCCAAGAGTGCACTGACCTGAGTGAGAAGACAAGAGCCTCAGCAGGGAAATCCAGTAGCCTCTGCTCGCCTGTCAGGGGAGATCCCAAATGACACAGGCGAGCATGAGCTTTAAATTCCCCGCCTGCCTGTGACGTCACCGCTGTCCATCCAACGCACCTGCGTGGAGAAGGATCTCCCATCTGCGCCTGCGTGGCCGTCGAGAGTCCTGCCGGACCGCGCATGCGCGAACCAAGCCTCGTTTTGGGAGCGGGCACTGCGCATGCAAGAACGGCGGCGGCACCTGAGATTCGGGTCACCGCTGTAGGTTGAAACGCAGAGCGTTCCAGCCGCCATTAGGGAGAACAGGGGTATGGGACAAAGACACACAAATATTACACAGATGCGACTGCCATGGAAGAAAATAAAGATGCAGACCTGCCAGCTGATTCTGATCTTGGGCACACCACAGCAACTCCATCCCAAAGGATCATGATTGCTACAAGCTCTCCACCCGCCCATGGCTGGGTTCCGAGCTGCACCGCTAGAAGGTGTGCTATCAATCCTGTCATGGAAGAATTCCCTTGGGCTTTGTACGCAAATCCACACCGCGCCTAAATGTGGACTTCCAGCGTCTAAATGCACACAAAGCACAAAACAATTCCTTCGTGCTTAAAAGCATGTTTGTATCAAGCTCTTTGGTACAAGGAATTTGAAGTACTTCAAATGGCACCAGGTAAAATCAGAAACGATGCTGCTTCAAGCTGGAGTCTCAAGCGTCTGGGCAGAGCTCAGCCACCCGGATTCTTTTATTCATTGGAAACAAAAGGATAACAAAACAGGAAGTGATGGCCCCAACAGCCAATCACTTCCCTTAATACAAAATGACATCACAGGAAATGACAAACAGTAAAGGGGAGGGCACTCACAGGAGGGAAAGGGGAGGAAGTGCACACCCCCATCTTAATCAGCATGGAGCCCACACAATACTGTTCAAAGTAAACAGGATCTAGTGAGATCATTCTACTTGTTCTTATAGTTTTGGGACAATCTGCGGGGACATTGCTACTGCTGTTGTCAATATACGGTACAAGTACACCGACAAGGCAGATATCAATGTCCTCTTATAAATACAGATATGTATCCATAAAGGGGATAACGAAGTCCGCAAGAGAGAATTAATAGGTTTCTCTCATTATGCGGACTTCGCTTCTCTAAAGTGTATAGCCATTGGAAAGCAAGCAGTCCAGCGCATTGCGCTTGATATCTACAAACCAACAAACGCCCACACACGCAGAGAACACGTTTCAATCCCATAAGAAGGTTTTCATACTGACCGTTTTTACCGCTGGTCTCGATTCAACCCAAGTGCGCTCTGCTAGAGCGCTCCTCGATTAAACATCAGACACAGGGAGACAGTTGACAATCTATAAAACGCACATCCTAGAATAAAATGTCCACATAAATCTTATATAATAACATTTCCACAACAGTCCCTCCTTTTTGTCATATGCTCCCATGTGTCTCTCAAAACTTGATCTTCTTACACCTGGAAATGAATCAGTCCTTACAATCCATAAAAAGGAAAACGCGGCTTGACATGTAGATTCTGTTCTTCAGGAGACATGACTTATAAGGAGGGTACGAAATGGTGAGCTGTAGTAATCGCCGATCGGTCTGGAATCCTCTGCATCTGATACGTTGGTTGGGCTTCGGGGCGTCTTATCTCATTGAGGAAAATGTGGTCATCTGCTCGGGCTCTGGTCACGCGTCCAATCAGGCAACAGGAGCACCTCATCACGACATATAGAAGGAACAGAAACAAAAATGACATGAGTATATACACCCCTACTTCCTTCAACCACGATCCAATGGAAAATAAAAAATCCCCAAAGTTTCCCAAACCCTTAAAAGGATTCCAACCCTCACTAGCTATAGATCTGGCTTTGCCTTGCAGGGATCTAGCCTTATCCATATGGGCCTGAACTTTGTCATTGGTATCCTCAATCCAGGTACAACAATCTTCACCTATGAATTCACAGAAACCCCCCTTGGATGCTAACAGATAATCAAGGGCCATCTTTTCCTGTAAAAGAAGGGTCCTGATCTGCCGTTGTTCCTGTGAGATTTCCCTTACAGCCTCTACGGTTTCATTGAATATCCCATCCACAATGGATGAGAAATTATTCAATCGTTTCATAAGTTCAATCCCCCAACCCGTCCAAGCAGGAAACCATGCCCAGGCCTGGTCAGAGTTGGTGAACAATTCCCTTCTAGCTTTTCCTGACGTTCTTACCTTCTCTCGTGCCATCAGATCCTCTCGATCATCCGCGATGTAAGATGCTGGGACTAGTTTAACCAGGACACATGAACCTCTTGCATTAGGGGGGATTACCTTATAAGCTGAGGTACCGCATAAGAAGTAGTAGGGGCCAGTCAGAGTCGCACAGGGGGAACCACTCTGACGGTTACGTGCATTGAGTAGTAACAGGATAGACTGGGGGATTGCTCCCTCGGTCCGAACGTCACACCCTTCCTTCCAACAGATGTAATCTGGTCTATTAGTGTTATTAAAGAAGACAGGGGTTTCGCTGGTTAGATTAACTGTTATACCTTCTTTACAGGTGGTGGACCCAACAAAGTTATCCCCTCTACCGAAACTAAAGTTGAAGCACACTTGTGGGCTACCTAGTTGTCCCGATACCCATACTGGTTTTGTGAGGGAGGGGCAAAAGCCAGAGCTAATGTTAAAACTATAACTAATTTTACCCTCTAGGAATGTATCATTAAGTTCTATTGACAAGTGTCTGTTTGGAGTCTTTAGTTTCCTCATACCGATACGGACATCATATATCGCATGTACTGCTGCCATTGCCAGGGCATCAAGGCTTGGTGGAGGTTTGGAGCATACCCAGCAGTTGGTCGTGTTCGCCATTTTTGCCAGCTGGAGATGCATTTTAAACAATAAATTGGGATGCTTTTCATCATTACCCTTGCTAAAATACACTAAACTAAAACTATAAATAAAGAAGATACTCCTCATTCTTTGATGTAGTTGAGCAGCTTCTTGCAGTGGCTGGCGTGGATCCAGTTGTCCCGTTCTTCAAGCTTTAGTGAGGTCGGCGTGGTCAGCTGAACCTGGAATGGTCCGACGTATCTCGATTCTAGTCCCGTCCTCTGGTATTTCTTTACAACGACCCAGTCACCTGGTTGGATAGAATGTAAACTGGTTATTGAGTCAGGGTCTGGAAGGGACTCATGAACCCTGTGGTGGATTTTTTTTAGCTCACGTTGCAGTGACTGCACATACCCCGTCAGCTGAGAATGTAAAGACGACAGCTGCTGGGGAAAGTACAACCCTGTTTTTGGTTGACATCCGAACAAAACCTCATATGGAGATAACCCGTGAGGTCGTCTAGGTGCATTTCTGATGGAGTGGAGAGCTATGGGGAGACATTCAGGCCAAGGTTTCCCAGTATCAGCTATTATTTTGGAGATTTTGTTTTTAAGGGTTCCGTTTAACCTTTCAATCTTACCACTACTTTGGGGGTGATAAGGAGTGTGTAATCCCTGATTGATATGGAGGGCTTTACACACTTCTGCAAATATTTGACCAGTGAAGTGGGAGCCTCGATCCGACTCGATCGTTTCAGGTAGGCCCCAGCGACACACTATTTCGGACAGGATCTTTTTGGCTGTGGTTGTGGCGTTTGCTTTCTGAACCGGCCATGCCTCTGGCCAACCTGAAAACATATCTACACAGACTAAGACGTGTTCGTACGGCCCACTCCTTGGCAATGTAATGTAGTCTATCTGGATGCGCTGAAATGGATATTCTGGTCGGGGGGAATGTCGTTTGGGTACTGGTACCGTCCTACCTGGATTGTGCAATGCGCAAACCAGGCAGGCTGCTGCAAAATTAGCAGCTGCAGTAGTAAATCCAGGGGCGATCCAATGCTCATCCACCTGCGCACACATAACCATCTTTGACTGATGCCCTGGATAATGAGCCGAATGGGCCATCATTGGAAAAAGCGATCTTGGCAGACACCATTTTTTACCAAGACCCCAGATGTCATCTGGACCTCTCATGGCCCCTAGTGCTGTCCATCTCCTCTTTTCATGTAATTCCGCTTGTGACTGTAGTCTCTTAAACTCTTCCAGAGACACATCAGAGGGGATGGCTAGCATCAGGGTTTTCACAGGAGGGTGCAGAGCACCTTCTTTGGCAGCTCTATCTGCCAAGGCATTGCCATCGGCCTCCAAAGTCCTATCAGTCGTGTGGGCCTTAACTTTTAGAATGGCTATCTCACACGGCAGGTTGAAAGCAACGAATAACCTGTTGATTAACTGCGCATGTTTCACAGGCTTCCCTGAACTAGTCAGAAAGCCTCTTGCTTTCCAGATAGGACCAAAATCATGGGCTATCCCAAAAGCATACCTAGAATCCGTGTAGATATTGATCCTTTGACCCTCTTGGGTCTCACAGGCTCTTGCCAGTGCCCACAGCTCAGCTTCCTGTGCAGACATGTTGGAACTCAATGAACCCTTTTCCACAATTTCACTGACTGTAGTCACTGCATAACCTGTGTGTGGCTTACCATCTGGGGTGTAATACCTGGAACCATCGACAAAAAGGTTTTTAGCGTTTGGGATGGGGGTCTCCTTCACCGGGCTGATGGTTGTTGACTCGAGTTTCATCAGAGAAACACAGTCGTGGTGATCATCAGCATGTTGTCCTTCTAAATTAACAAGTTGGTTAGAGGTAGAGAGGTTGGTATTGTTAGTCTGGAAGGTTTGAGTATCATTTTTAACACCATTATCTCCCCCCTTCTCTTCCTCCTCAGTAGGAAGAAGAGAGGCTGGGTTTAAAATGGTGCATCGTCTTAAAGTCAGGTTAGTAGGGGTTAGGAGAGCCACTTCGTACTTAGTCAATCTGGCAGCAGAGAGGTGTTTTGTCTGAACTTGATTTAGGATTTCCTGCACTGAATGGGGAGTATAGAGGGTCAGTGGGGAGTCCAAGACTATGTCACCTACCTTCTGTAACAATACAGCGCAGGCGGCTACGGCTCGTACACAACCTGGTGAACCTCGAATGACTGGATCTAGGGCAGTTGATAGATACATGATGGGTCGGTACCTGGACCCATGTAGTTGGGTCAGTACTCCAGTGGCGTGGCCTTTGCTTTCATAGCAGAAAAGGTAGAAGGGGAGGTCATAGTTGGGCAAACCTAAAGCAGGTGCTTTGGAGAGTTCTTGGATCAAGTCCTGTACGGTCGACCAGTTATCATCAGTCAGTTGAAAGGGAGTTTGGGATAGGATTTCGTAAAGGGGTCCTAAAGTCGAAGAGATGTTAGGGACCCAGTCTCTACAGTAGTTGATAAGACCGAGAATGGCTCTCGTTTGTCGTGCGTTTCGGGGTTTCGGGAAGTCTTTCAGTGTCTGAATTCTCTGGGTTGTCAGGTGTCGAGTACCCTGAGATATACAATGTCCTAAAAAGGTGACCTTCTCCCTACAAAACTGCAATTTCTCCTTGCTAGCTTTATTCCCCGTGGACGCCAGATGGTTAAGCAATGAGACAGTATGCTGATAACAGACATCCCTTGCAGGGCAACAAAGCAGCAAGACATCAACATACTGGATCAGCACCACCTCTGGATTCGTTGGGGTCCATTGATCCAACACTATTTTAAGTTTGCAACTGTACTCCGAGGGACTAGTCACAGACCCCTGAACGAGACGTGTCCAAGTCAGTTGTCGACCCTGGAATGAAAAAGCAAAAAGGTACTGGCACTGGGGGTCCAGTGGTACCGAAAAAAATGCATTAGTCAGATCAATAACACTGAAGAAAATTGCGTTAGGTGGTATAGAGGCCAACAAGGTGTGTGGGTTGGGTACCAAAGGGGCATCGCTGATAATGATTTTATTGATAGCCCTTAAATCATGTACTAAACGGAAAGTTGTTTCCTGACCCTTGACAGACTTTTTAGCCACTGGAAACAAAGGGGTGTTACAGGGGGATTTGGTTGGCGTAAGAACTTTTATCAGCAGGTACCGGTCTATTTGGATTTTAAGGCTATCCATCTGAGCCACACTCAAAGGGTATTGTGGTAATTGGGGCAAAATACTCCCTGGTCTGATGTTTACTGTGGTTGGCGGGACCGGCAGAAGACCCACATCATACTTATCAAACGCCCAAAGTTTGGGATCCACTTCTGCTAGCACATCCAACCCCAGAAAACAACCAGGTTCTATCATATACGGTAGAGCCACCATTGCACATAGGCGCTCATCTGTCAATGCACTGCTAACCACAACACCTGTTGGAGTGTACTCAATGACCGCTTGTATCTCAGATAAAATATCAGCTCCCAATAGGTTGATGGGAACATCATCCGATACCAGTACCGACTTAATGGCTTCTGTGTGTTGGCCCAACCTACAATGGAGTGGTTTGGTGGTATGTAGAGACACTGTCTGACCTGTTAGACCCACAGTGGGTATAGTCTCCCCAGAAAGGGGAACCTTGCCTCTGAGATCTTTGGATCTCAGAACAGTTCGAACGGCACCGGTGTCAATGAGGCAAGGGAGGGGATATTTTAATTCCTCGATAAACAGGTTGATATGTCCTGACACCGCTTTGCCAACGTCCTATGAAGAATCATAGTCGTGGCTGGCCATCGCTACAACTGAAGTTGTTGGATCGCGTGAGCCTGGTACTGGATCGTCTGGGATGAACTGCCACTTACCCTTGGGTCTGTTAGGGCAGTCGCGCCTTAGATGTCCTTCCTTTCCACAGATGTAACAAGTTCAGGCTTTCCAGCGTTGTGTCTTTTTCCCACCATCCTGGCCCGTTTGTCCTGCAGAAGGGGCTTGAGACACAAGGATTTTGGATGCTTTGTCCTGTTTCTTCCTATCCATCTCTCTCTCTATAGCGGAGAGAGTGGATAGAATGGCAGGTATTGTCATTTCATTAAATTCGGGTCTGGCTAATAATAGCCGGTGTCGAATTTTCATATGGATGCCTTCTAAAAATTTGGCTCTTAGCAAAAGGTGAATGGCGGATAACTTACCTCCGTCGGTTGGCACATCCGGACCAACCTCCAGATCTGCATCCAATGCAGCTTGTTTCAGGCGACGCCAGAAACAAGCACATTCCTCGCCTGGGTTTTGACTGAGTTTCATCACATCTGTGGTAGAAGATGCACCATACAACTCTGGAAGTTTGGCTAGCAGGGCTACACAGAATTGCTTACCTCCAGAAGTGGCTTGTTCGTGGGTGACAATGCCGCAATGGGAGATTATAACCCCTGCCAGTTCTTCTCCTACTTTCGCCCTCAGAACCTGGGCACAATCTGTTCCACTCATGCCGTAGCTAAATTGATTTTGACAAAACATTCTCGCGAACCCTCGTGGATTTGTTCTATAGTCAGGCAGTTCGGCCAGTATGGTCCTGATTTCTGAGGAAGCAAAAGGGACATGCCATACCACCCTTTCCCCCAAAGTCCTTTCACCGTTGGTATTTGGAACACCCTCATATTGTTGCACCCGGACTGGGTAAGTACCAGGTTCAGTGACATAAGTGGGGCTAGGTGTGTACTTTGGAGGTTGTGGCTTCATTGGTTGGCTAATGTGTGCTACCTTGCAAACAACGTTCCCTGTCTGGAAGCCAACCAATGAAGGGTAGATGGTAGGTATGACTGAGTCAAAAGCTCTCAGCGCAGTTATGCAATCCCCACGGTTCCTTAGTCTGGTCTCATTTCCCTTAGACTCACATAGCATCTGTAGATCACCAGTTGAAAATGATTCATAATCAGCCGCAATCGGCGGAGAAAATGCCCCAGATATGGGGAAAGGCGACTGATAGAGAGGGTTAGCTTGAGGTTTAGCGTCAGAGGTGACATGGTTAGATGGAGACGTGGGAGAGAGAGAGAGATGTTAGTTGGAGAGTGCAGAGTAGGGTTGGTTAGATTGGTGATGGCAGAAGCATCAGAGGAAACTACAACAGATCTAGTGTTGGTGGATCCAGCCTGCCTCAGCAGAGTTAGCCCAGAAAGAGCCTCTTCCGCTTCCAGCATTGGATCACCAGTCACTGCTATCCCCTCAGGCCAGGTGTACATAATGCGGTTCTTCCGGACTGAAACTGCCTTCTGTATACCCTGCCTGCTTACCATAATAGACTTCTGAAGCCACAGCTCAGCTACATCTAAGGTTTTTGCTGCCCAGAGCCTGGGTTTAAACTCAGTTATGAATTTCTCCCACCTCCAGGCATCAAATGTCCCCTCTAGAGGAATAGCCCAAGTAGTATCCTTGGACCAACTATGCCATTCCTTTAGAGGTTTCATGACCTTTGCCCCAAAGCTAGATTTCATGTACTGTGCAGCCGTCTGACTCTGGGAAGCCTCACATTCCTTCCCTTGCATGGACTTCAAATTGCCCATGGCGATTCGAATCGGCTTATAGTCTTATTCCTGCGTCCAGGAAAAACCCCTGCACCTATTTAGGAGAGCACCGTCAGGTGCCTTCTTCTATGGTGGATTGACGGACTGCAACCACTATATCTGGTCCAGTCCCCCAACTAGAAAACCTAACCGAGGTGTTATTAACTCTATGGCTTGTTGCCCTAACACTTTTGGCACAGAACTACAGAGTACTACTCTTTTACACCGCAATACTCATAAAAACTATGCCCAATGATTAGTCAACAACCACAGACCACCCCCCGAATTATGTCTCTACCCCTTACAGTGTATGCATACATACCTCTGTACGACTGTACACTGCGTCGTCAGATTAAACTGCACAGCACACTTCCGTTTATTTTTCGCTACAGAGCAATGTGGCTTCTCTAAATAATCACAAAAATAAAATAAAAAAATTAAATGGGGATAGCCTTCTGTTGTCTATTTCAGCAGTTGTACGATGTCTCAGTAGTTACACGATCAAACTAATAAACAGTCTGAGCGTGAACAAAAAATTGACTACTTGCTGCGCAAAAGTAACTCAATTAACAATAAAAGTGAATATAAAGCGAGTTTTAAAACCAAAGCCCTTCTTTCCTACCGCAAGCTATACAATAAAAGATGCAGCTCTAAAACCAAAAACAATGGGGAAGGGGCATGAATTGCCTTCTGAGAAACTCAAAGAAAATGCCCAAACAATTAAAAATTAAAATAAAAAAATTAAAACACACACCCCGTTAAGAGTACAAAAACTCAGTTAAAGTTAGTTTTACTATCTATTGAAATTCAGTGTAAAGCAGAGTCTTCACTTTAAACTGAAATTAAAACCAAAAGAAAACACAATCGTTTTACAAAAAAATATGCAAAAATAACCAAACCTGAAGATTGGGTTCATACAAAGAAAAACAAAAATGGTGACTCAGACCACATGGCTGAACAAACACAAAGGAAAACAAAATGGTGTCTTCAAAACAAGATGGTGTCCTCAGGCCACATGGCTGAACACACACAAAGGAAAACAAAATGGTGTCTTCAAAACAAGATGGTGTCCTCAGACCACATGGCTGAACACACACAAAGGAAAACAAAATGGTGTCTTCAAAACAAGATGGTGTCCTCAGGCCACATGGCTGAACAAGCACAAAGGAAAACAAAATGGTGTCTTCAAAACAAGACCAAACCGTGCCTCTTACAAACAAAAATCACTGTTTTAACACAAAACAGACTGTGCTACTTAACTCATACTAAACGTTAGACAAACTATAATAGCTACACACTTTACAAAAGTTATTTCACACGGTGACCAGCACTATGAAATAACTCAGACACACAATGTTATGTCATTCAATCTCTGCCGCACATTTAAAACATCAACTAGCACACTCCATGCATACCGTCACGTTGTACTACAGGAAATGGTTTTACATTTAACATAAACCCCATACAAAGACCCTCTAGGCTGTATTGACTATGGGGTCTACACAGAGGACAGTAATATAGACTTCTATCCCAAGCCAATACAGCTATCCCTCCCAGTACAAATATAAATCCCCGTCCTTGTACACAAAGAGTGAAACCGCAAAAATGTGTTCTTTTGCTAAGCGGAGTTACCTGCAACAGCGAGCAGAGAGACCAGATTCCGGTTCTAGAACAACAAAAATTTCAAAAGTTGAAATGGAGTCTGTCTTACCAAACTTTGCCGGCCTTTTCCTGTCCCAGAACCGCAGACCCAATCTCTCCTCTCGGATCGCTGTGCTGGAACTATGTTGGCTCCAAGCTGGCTCGCCGAAATGTCGTGGAAGAATTCCCTTGGGCTTTGTACGCAAATCCACACCACGCCTAAATGTGGACTTCCAGCGTCTAAATGCACACAAAGCACAAAACAATTCCTTCGTGCTTAAAAGCACGTTTGTATCAAGCTCTTTGGTACAAGGAATTTGAAGTACTTCAAATGGCACCAGGTAGAATCAGAAACGATGCTGCTTCAAGCTGGAGTCTCAAGCGTCTGGGCAGAGCTCAGCCACCCGGATTCTTTTATTCATTGGAAACAAAAGGATAACAAAACAGGAAGTGATGGCCCCAACAGCCAATCACTTCCCTTAATACAAAATGACATCACAGGAAATGACAAACAGTAAAGGGGAGGGCACTCACAGGAGGGAAAGAGGAGGAAGTGCACACCCCCCCATCTTAATCAGCATGGAGCCCACACAATACTGTTCAAAGTAAACAGGATCTAGTGAGATCATTCTACTTGTTCTTATAGTTTTGGGACAATCTGCGGGGACATTGCTACTGCTGTTGTCAATATACGGTACAAGTACACCGACAAGGCAGATATCAATGTCCTCTTATAAATACAGATATGTATCCATAAAGGGGATAACGAAGTGTATAGCCATTGGAAAGCAAGCAGTCCAGCGCATTGCGCTTGATATCTACAAACCAACAAACGCCCACACACGCAGAGAACACGTTTCAATCCCATAAGAAGGTTTTCATACTGACCGTTTTTACCGCTGGTCTCGATTCAACCCAAGTGCGCTCTGCTAGAGCGCTCCTCGATTAAACATCAGACACAGGGAGACAGATGACAATCTATAAAACGCACATCCTAGAATAAAATGTCCACATAAATCTTATATAATAAAATTTCCACAACAATCCATCCGTCGATCCATCCATCCGGGAATCTGCACAAACGTGCATGCTTCAGGTCCATTGGAGGAGGACAAAAAAGGAACACAGTGCTGTGAGGTGAGCTTACTTTTATGGGTATGGGGTCCTATAGCATTGGAGAGGAGGCGGGGTTAACCCACACGTAGGCTGCCTTGGAGTCAGTCAGGAAAGAGCTTTCTTTTGGTGGTATTTGATTACCTCTGCGGTTTTTATTTTTTGCGCTATAATCAAAAATAGAGTGACAATTTTGAAAAAAAAACAATATTTTTTACTTTTTGCTATAATAAATATCCCCAAAAAATATATAAAAAAACATTTTTTTCCTCAGATTAGGCCGATACGTATTCTTCTACATATTTTTGGTAAAAAAAAATTGCAATAAGCGTTTATTGATTGGTTTGCCAAAAAGTTATAGCGTCTACAAAATAGGGGATAGTTTTATGGCATTTTTATTAATATTTTTTTTTTTACTAGTAATGGCGGCGATCAGCGATTTTTATCATGACTGCAACATTATGGCGGACACATCAGACACTTTTGACACCATTTTGGGACCATTGTAATTTTTACAGCGATCGGTGCTATAAAAATGCACTGATTACTGTAAAAATGACACTGGCAGTGAAGGGGTTAACCTGTAGGGGGCGCTGAAGGGGTTAAGTGTGTCCTAGGGAGTGATTCTAACTGTTAGGGGGCATGACTACGAGTAACAGGTCACTGATTGCTGTTCCCGATGAGAGGGAACAGATGATCACTGACATGTCACTAGGAAGAACGGGGAGATGTTGTGTTTACACTGACATCTCCCCGTTCTTCAGCTCTGTGACCCGATCGCGGGACACCGGCAAGCATGGAGTCCGCGGGCACGGTCACAAAGCTCGCGACAGGATGTGCGACCACATGGCGGCAAATTAAAGGGGACGTGCGCGACCACATGGCGGCAAATTAAAGGGGATGTATAAATAGGCCCATTTGCCCATCCGTGCCATTCTGTCGACGTATATGATTGTGCGGCGGTCGGCAAGCGGTTAAAGTAGAAGTCCGCCAATTATTATTTTTTTAAAGTCAGAAGCTACAAATACTGCAGCTGCTGATTTTTAAAATACGGACACTTACCTGTCCAGCGCGCCCACGATGTCGGCACCCCAGGCCGACCCGTGCCTCGGATGCTGCGGCCGCCATCTTCGGTAAATGAATCAGGAAATTAAGCCTTGCGGCTTCACTTCCCGGTTCCCTACTGCGCATGCGCGAGTCACGCAAACAAAATGGTCCCTTCTGTATTCTGGGACCCGTGTGTCCCCCAGAAGACAGCGGGGGGGAGGGAAGTGGCGTAACCCCAGCGGGGGTCTATGCCCGGAAGTGGGTGCAAATACCTGTATTATACAGGTATCCGCATCCCCTCCCCCTGACAGGTGCCAAATGTGACACCGGAGGGGGGGGGGTTCCGAAAAGCGGAGGTTCCATTTTTGTGTGGAACTCCGCTTTAACATAACTATGCATAGCATTACATTTTACACAACTAGTGTAACAGCACACTGCCCGTCTGGTATTGTAAATACCACCATGCTACATTATAATGGTAGTTATGCAATGCAAATAAACAATGGTGCAATATGCAGTTGTCTTGAAGACCTGAAAGACAAAAAAGAACATGCAAATATATGCAACAACAATAACTGCAATAAGGCATCAAGAAGTGTCACTTAAAGTTTGAGGCATATCCTTTTTGTGGTAGAAACTGGATCCAACAAACCCAGGTAAGCAAGTTCAGTCTCCAAAAAGCAAGATTAAAACAAGTTCTGTAATGCGTCTGAGGAAAGTCTTTACAGTTCCTTGTCTGGCAACTTTTGCCTCCACCTTACATACCATAACATCATCACTAGGGATGGTCTACTGTAAAGCAATAGAAAATGTGTTTAATGTCAGCAGTTATCGCAACTGGCTCTCTTCTGAACCTCATAAGTACTCCTAAGCCGTGTACACGCGATAGGTTTTACCGATGAAAACAGTCCGATGGACTTTTTTCATCGGACAAACCGATCGTGTATGGGCCCCATCGGTCTTTTTTCCAT
Source organism: Rana muscosa (assembly GCA_029206835.1). Classification (NCBI taxonomy): domain Eukaryota; kingdom Metazoa; phylum Chordata; class Amphibia; order Anura; family Ranidae; genus Rana; species Rana muscosa. The sequence goes on from CM055121.1 coordinate 124,374,614, forward strand.
CGGTGTTTTAAAATAGAACATGTTTTAAATTTATCCGATGGTTAAAAAACCGATAGCAAATTACTATCGTCTGTGGGGAACTTCATCGGATAAAAAACCCACGCATGCTCAGAATCAAGTCGACGCATGCTCAGAAGCATTGAACTTCATTTTTCTTGGCTCATCGGAGTGTTTTACGTCACCGCGTTTGGAACGGTCGGTTTTTTGACTGATGGTGTGTAGGCAAGACTGATGGAAGTCAGCTTCATCCGTTTTCCGATGGAAAAATCCATCGGTTTAAAAACCATAGGAAATCCGATCGTGTGTACAGGGCTCTACAAGGTTGTTGGTTAGGTTAGGACCAGTGAGAAAAACATCATTCAGGGATACGCCTTGATGCTTGGCACTGGAGTCAAACACTACCTGGATTTGCTTTGATTTACGTGGATGATACACTCCAAAAAAAGGCAGATACCAGCACTCGTCATGTTCAAGAAAAGGTGGAGCTGGCTCGGCGTGATCATTGTCAAAAATCCTTTTCATAAATGCAATGAAATGTTCCTTCATTTCAGGCCTGTTCTTTAATGTTCGCTGAAGTGAGTTGAATCTGGATAAAGCTTGTTCACAATTATTTGGAAGTCTGACTCTTGTAGCACGAAGAAGTAATGGTGCAACACAGCTGTTCGATTCATCTTTGAAGAATTCACTGTCCATTATTGCGATGAACTCTCTATTTTCAACTGACAAGGCTATTCTGCTGTCATCATGTGTAGTACAAAACACTGTGCTACCTAAGTTGTCTTCACAGGGGATGGGAGTAACATTAGATACCTGGATAATGTCAAGAGGCTTCTCCTTTACTTCGTAATGATGAGGGCATGGTCTAAAGTAAGATGCACGCCCATTTCTTAACACGTGAGTCTTAAAGGAGTTGATCTCAGATTGCGTGCGCATTCTGTTCAAGCATACATCACCCGCTATTACCCAGCCTAGATCAAGTCTTTGTGCATATGGGGCATCGTCAGATCCATTGGTTAGGTGCAATGCAATGCAATGCAACCAGTTAGGTGCTGGTGCACTTAATGTACTCTGAGAATGTCTCTTCCCAGCAAGACTAGTATTTCAGCATCCATGTCCATTGGAGCAATATCAGTAACCAGGTGCCTTAAGTGGGGATGGTGATACGCAGCTTCTGGAGTAGGAATTTATTCCCTGTTGTCTGGTATTTGGTCACACTCAACTAATTTTGGCAAGGGTATGCCCTTCTTTGCCTTGATATGGGAGACCATGAACCCATCGACCCTTCTCCTGGAGGTTTTCACACGACCAGAACAGGTGTTGAGAGTATATGGTGTTGCATGTCCCTTTATGCCAACGATTAGAGTTGAGCGGACACCTGGATGTTCGGGTTCGACGGGTTCGGCCGAACTTCGGAAAAAAGTTCGGGTTCGGGACCGAACTTTAACCCGAACCCGGACCCGAACCCGAACCCCATTGAAGTCAATGGGGACCCGGACTTCTAAGGACTAAAAAGGCTCTAAAAAAGTAATGGAAAGGGCTAAAGGGCTGCAAATGGCAGCAAAATGTTGTTAAGAGCATGGCAAGTGCTCTGCAAACAAATGTGGATAGGGAAATAACTTATAATAACATAAAAAAAATAAAAAAATAAAAAAATATGCTGGAGGCCCCCTTTTCAGCAGAAGAGGTACGGGAAGTCATTAAGAACCTCAGAAACTCAACGGCACGATGCCACACATATGGTGGGAATGCCCCAGAATACGCCCTTTCTGGAATAAATTATTCAATTTAATGGATAAGCTAGTGGGAAAATAAAATACTTTGAAATAAAAATGTAGCGGGGTGCTAAATTTAAGGGAAGTGTTTGAGTGGTAAATAGGCTCAAACACCCTAATTCTGTAGGATTCATGGACCATTTTGTCCTTGGGGGACAGTATTGGTGTGCAGTTCCCTGCGGCCTACAGGTGGCGCTGCCATGGTAGGCTAGGGTTGAACCGCTGATACAGTGCTGTGCCTTTTGTGTCCCCTCTTGGCAGTAGTACAGCGGGGCGGGGAACCTGCTGTGCAAGCCGGGAGAGCATATAAAAGGGGCAGACCTTTGGCCTGGGGGCTGATGTCCAGTGGGGTCCACGCCCAGGTGCCTTCGGCCTGGGTGCATGTGTTCCTGTTCCATCTCGGGTACCTTTAGCCCGGGGTGAGGTACTATCCTGGAGTTCCTGCTGCCCTGGGTATGGAGGCCTAGGTGCGGGAGTAAAGCCTGGAGTCCAGAGCCTTCGTCTGGAGTCCGCTAAGGGTCGAGGAGTCTTAGGGTGCCGCCTCGTGTAGGGGACCATGTTCCAGGGAAGGGAGGATCATTCTGATGGACCGATGCGGGAGTCACGGTGAAGGAAGGGTCTGTTGACTCCCTGGAGAGATGTCTTCCCCTTGATATGGGCTAGGTTCATAGAAGGAGAAGCTCAAGGTCATCTTGACTGTATCAGAGGCCTTATTCACCCGGCCCGTGGCAGGGGCCTTATACACCCTGGTCTGTGGCAGAGACCAAAGTTCTCCAGGTCCGTGGCAGGGGCCTTGTACACCCGGTCTGTGGCAGAGACCAACCTCAAGGTCTGTGGCAGAGACCGTGCACCTAAAACTGTTTGAGAAACCTAAGCAGTGAAGTGAATGTGCTACGTTTGTGCCTGGACCTCCTCCACACCTTAAGCTGTCCTGTTTCTTTGCTCTAACCTTTTCTATCTGAGTAGAGTTTATTTTGCCATGAGAGAATAAGAGTTGTAATTTCAGCTGGTGTGGACATTGACTTTACTGGGAATTAAAGGACTTGCCTCTACCTACAGTAGAGGTGAGAATCATCCTCTGGAGGAGTTTTGACTCCGGCTGTGGACACGGCCCGTCAAGTACACCGCTCAACCTCCTTATATAGGAGGGTACGGGCTGGTAGTGCGGTGTGCCTTTCTCCCTCCTGCGAGGAGCCAACAACATAAAGGCAGGTAAGGGGGAAAGGATCTGTGCGCTACAAAAAAATAAAATAAAAATTATATTCTTGACCTAGGAGGACGAGGTCCATATGGAGTAGGAGGTTGAGGTGGCGGTGGATGTGGCTGTGTAGGTGGAAGCGGCGGTGGAGGAGGACGAGGTAGCCAACACTGGTTCAAAAATACAACAATGGCTGGGTAAGGCCGGTGATGTGTCGAATTCTGTCCCCCGTCAAATAGTGTCCACCCTGTACTGCGCTTGCTCAATATGTAGGACAAGGGGATTTCGAAAATCTCCCAAGACGAACGGCGCCTGCGTGGTGAGTTCAGGTGGAGGCCACACCATCCGTGGTTCAAGCCGAGCCAAGTGAGGCCTTGCCCGAAGCGTGGCGATCGAACCGAGCCTGTGAGGGGCCCTGTTACTATGTGCTACCGTATGTCCACTTGGATGGTGGGGCTTGAACCTGCACTCACAGCGCAGGCGCCGTTCATCTTCGGAGATTTTGTGAATCTCCTTGTCCTCTGTACTGCACAAGCGCTGCGCCTTCGCAGTATGGGCCGGACACAATCCGATGGCCGGACAGTTTTTGTCACAACACCGGTATACATGTCTATTCTGCACAAGGTACGGACAAGTCCTGTGGGATCCATGCCTGGTTCATTTTAATGAACGTGAGCTTGTCCACATTGGCTCTGGACAGGCGGCTTGTCTGTGCTAACGCCCCCTGCCGTGCTAAATACACGTTAAGATAATACACTGGCTGCAGGGCAGGCCAGCACCTCCAAGGCATAAAGGGCAAGCTCAGGCCATGTGCCCAATTTGGAGACCCAGAAGTTAAAGGGGGCAGAACCGTCATCCAGTACGTGATGGCCTGTGGACACATACTGCTCAACCATGTTGGTGAAATGCTGCCTCCTGCTAAGACGTTCCATCTCAGCTGGTGGTGCTGGTTGTTGTGGCGTGCTGACAAAGCTTTTCCACATTTCAGCCATGCTAACCCTGCCTTCTGAGGTGCTGCCGGTGCCCCGGCTGCGTTGGCGACCTCTTCCTCCTCCTCTGCCTTCGCCTTGTGCTTCCACCGTACGCCCGCTGTCAGGTGGGAATGCCACCAGCAGCGCATCTACCAGCGTGCGCTTGTACTCGCGCATCTTACGATCCCGCTCCAGTGAAGGAATTAAGGACGGTACGTTGTCCTTGTAACGGGGATCCAGCAGGGTGTCCACCCAGTAATCAGCACCAGTTAAAATGTGGGCAACTCGGCGGTCATTGCGGAAACACTGCAGCATGTAATCGCTCATGTGTGTCAGGCTGCCGAGAGGCAAAGAAAAGCTGTCCTCTGTGGGAGGTGTATCGTCTGTGTCCTCTGTATCCCCCCAGCCACGCACCAGTGATGGCCACGAGCTGGTCTGGGTGCCACCCTGCTGTGAAAATGGCTCCTCCTCCTCCTCCTCCATCTCCTCCTCCACCTCGTCATCCTCCAGAACTGTGCCCTTTCTGCCGGACAATTGTGTACCTGGCGTTTGTTGGTGCAGGAACCCACCCTCGTAGCCACTTGTGAAAGACTACCCTGAAAGCCTTTGAAATGATCCCGCTTCCTCCTCCTCCTCCTCATCCTCCTGTGCCACATCCTCTTCCATCATCGCCCGAAGCGTTTTTTCAAGGAGGCATAGAACAGGGATAGTAACGCTAAGAACGGCGTCATTGGCACTGGACATGTTGGTGGAGTACTCGAAACAGCGCAACAAGGCACACAGGTCTCGCATGGAGGCCCAGTTATTGGTGGTGAAGTGGTGCTGTTCCGCAGAGCGACTCACGCGTGATTGCTGCAGCTGAAACTCCACTATCGCCTGCTGCTGCTCGCACAGTCTGGCCAGCATGTGCAAGGTGGAGTTCCACCTTGTGGGCACGTCACATATGAGGCGGTGAGCGGGAAGGCCGAAGTTACGCTGCAGCGCTGACAGGCGAGCAGCAGCAGGGTGAGAACGCCGAAAGTGCGCACACACAGCCCGCACTTTCTGCAGCAGCTCTGGCATATTGGGGTAATTTTTAAGGAACCTCTGGACCACCAAGTTCAGCACATGCACCAGGCAAGGGATGTGCGTCAAACCGGCTAGGCCCAGAGCTGCTATGAGATTTCGCCCATTATCGCACACCACCAGGCCGGGCTTGAGGCTCACTGACAGCAACCACTCATTGGTCTGTTGTTCCATGTCCCTCCACAACTCCTGCGCGGTGTGGGGTTTTTCCCCCAAACAGGAAAGTTTTAAAACTGCCTGCTGTCGTTTACCCCTGGCTGTGCTGAAGTTGGTGGTGAAGGTGTTACGCTGACCGGATGAGGAGGCGGTAGAGGATGAGGAAGCGGAGTAGGAGGAGTTAGCAACAGGAGGCAAACTGAAGCGCCCTGCAATCCTCAGTGGTGGAAGGACATGCGCCAAACTGCTATCTGCCTCAGGCCCAGCCGCCACTGCATTTACCCAGTGTGCTGTTAGGGGGATATAACGTCCCTGACCGTGCTTACTGGTCCACGCATCCGTAGTTAGGTGGACCTTGCCACAGATGGCGTTGCGCAGTGCACACCTGATTTTGTCCCCCACTTGGTTGTGCAGGGAAGGGATGGCTCGCCTGGAAAAATAGTGGCGGCTGGGCACGACGTACTGTGGGACAGCCAATGCCATCAGGCTTTTAAAACTCTGCGTCTCCACCATACGGAATGACAGCATTTCAAAGGCCAGGAGTTTTGAAATGCTGGCATTCAGGGCCAGGGATCGCGGGTGGCTAGAGGGGTACTTCCTCTTCCGCTCCAATGTTTGGGAGATAGAGAGCTGAACGCTTCCATGGGACATTGTGGAGATGGTTGGTGACCCAGGTGGTAGTGTTGCTGGCAGATCCTCTGTTTGCGGGGTGGCAGGTGCCACTGTCACTACAGAGGTGGATGAAGAGGCCGAGACTGCAGCAGAAGAGGAAGCAGGAGGAGCCAGAGACCTTTCTTGGTTTTTGAGGTGTCTACTCCACTGCAGCTCGTGCTTTGCACTTAGATGCCTGGTCATGCAGGTTGTGCTCAGATTGAGAACGTTTATGCCTCGCTTCAGCCTCTGATTGCACAGCCTGCAAACCACTCGTGTCTTGTCATCAGCACATTGTGTGAAGAACTGCCACGCTAGGGAACTCCTTGGACCTGGCTTTGGTGTGCTCGGTCCCTTGCTGCGTTGGGCAGTAGCAGACATACTGTCTAGGGGACGGACGCTCAGCTTTTGCACCCTGCTCCCTCTTCTGCTGTGCTGGTGGCTCTGTGCGACCACCGCCTCTTCCTTCAAACTACACTGGTCACCTGCATAACGTTCATTCCATGTGGGGTCGAGGACCTCATCGTCCTCCACATCATCTTCCACCCAGTCTTCACCCCTGCCCTCCTTGTCTGTCTGCACAATTGCGAAAGCAGCAGCAGTTGGCACCTGTGTTTCGTCATCATCCGAGACGTACTGCGATGGTCCTCCCATGTACTCATCATGAAACATAAGTGGTTGGGCATCGGTGCAATCAATCTCTTCCACTTCTGGGGCAGGGCTAGGTGGATGGCCCTGGGAAACCCTGCTAACAGAGTCATCGAAAAGCAGAAGAGACTGCTGCATGATTTGGGGCTCAGACTGCTTGGCTGATTTGCAAGGGGGTGAGGTGAAAGACTGATGGACATGGGTTTCAGGTGCCAACTCTGATCTTTCATCAGAAGAGTGGGTGGGAGACAATGTGAAGGAACCCGAGGCACTGTCAGCAACCCAGTCTACTATCGCCTGTACTTGTCCTGGCCTAAACATTCGTACAGCCTCATTAGGCGCAACAAAATACCGCCGCAGGCTCGGTCGCCTACTCGCACCTGAGGAAGGTGTTTCACTTGTGCGTGTATCTGGCACAGATCCACCACGTCCTCTCCGTGCAACAGGAGCTCCACCAGCAGCACCACGACCGGGGCCACCACGTCCCTTTGACCTTCTCCTCATATTTTCCAAATTTAGGATGTTGCCCTAAATGGGTGTTTTTGGAAGAGCAGAACACACCCACAGTACGTAACCGCTGAATCGCACAGCTACAGAACTGCAGAAAATGCTATTCAAAAAAAATGTTTTTTTTTTAGTATAGCACAGTAGAAGAAAACTATTTAGAAATTATTTATTTCACACACCTCCAAATATGTATAACACACTGCAAACTATTTTTTGTGCCCCTAAACGGCGTTTTTTGGAAGAGCAGAACACACCCACAGTACGTAACCGCTGAATCGCACAGCTACAGAACTGCAGAAAATGCTATTCAAAAAAAATGTTGTTTTTTTAGTATAGCACAGTAGAAGAAAACTATTTAGAAATTGTTTATTTCACACACCTCCAAATATGTATAACACACTGCAAACTATTTTTTGTGCCCCTAAACGGCGTTTTTTGGAAGAGCAGAACACACCCACAGTACGTAACCGCTGAATCGCACAGCTACAGAACTGCAGAAAATGCTATTAAAAAAAAATGTTGTTTTTTTAGTATAGCACAGTAGAAGAAAACTATTTAGAAATTGTTTATTTCACACACCTCCAAATATGTATAACACACTGCAAACTATTTTTTGTGCCCCTAAACGGCATTTTTTGGAAGAGCAGAACACACCCACAGTACGTAACCGCTGACTCGCACAGCTACAGAACTGCAGAAAATGCTATTCAAAAAAAATGTTTTTTTTTTAGTATAGCACAGTAGAAGAAACTATTTAGAAATTGTTTATTTCACACACCTCCAAATATGTATAACACACTGCAAACTATTTTTTGTGCCCCTAAACGGCGTTTTTTGGAAGAGCAGAACACACCCACAGTACGTAACTGCTGAATCGCACAGCTACAGAACTGCAGAAAATGCTATTCAAAAAAATTTTTGTTTTTTTAGTATAGCACAGTAGGAGAAAACTATATAGAAATTGTTTATTTCACACACCTCCAAATATGTATAACACACTGCAAACTATTGTAGCGGGGTCTTCAGATTTAGTGGGATAAACCTGGGGGTAGTGTGACCCAGGTGTGTAATTATGTCAGGGTTTAGACCCCTTTTTGTTATTCGTGGAGGATTGGGGGATGTAATATTCTCCTTTGCCTGTGGGTGGCGGGGTACCTACAGGCTTCAAGTAGAATCATCACCACAGTGCTACCCTTTTTGTCCCTTCCTGGAGATGGTACGGCTGGGGCGGGGAACCCGCCGTGGTGTTGATGGGAGGAGATAAAAGGGGGAGACGCCCTCGCCACAAGGTCTTCGGGGATCATCTCGTCACGCACCCAGGCACCTTCGGCCTGGGTGCGGGCGGTTCAAGGTTCCGGCCTAGGCGCCCTAGGCCTGGCCGGAATGAAGCTGGGATTCCATCCCAGGCACCTTCAGCCTGGGATGAGGTACTATTGAGGAGGCCTGGGACCCAGTGACTCCGACTGGGTCCCGCAAGGGTGAAGTGATTCCAGGGAGCCCCTTGCGAGGGGACCCGCATCTGAGGTGAGGAGGCTGGGGAGGTCACCCGTCCGAAGATTCCGGTGCAGCGTCAACCCGGTGACGGATGGGCCTCCGGTAACTCTCTTGGAGGACATCTTCCCCTGATAGGGGCTGCAACGCAGCGGAGGTATTCGAATTAAGACTCCTGCAACCCTTGGTCATAGCACAGGGGGTGTAGGACCCAGATCAGTATAGTGCCTCGACCTGCTCATCCCACCGTATCCTGCCATCGCATTGCCTGTATGTGGAGATACGAAATAAAACCAACAGTTGGACTGTGATCAGTGTATGGACTCTGTTAATGGGAGCAAAGGGTGGTTTGGTGGTTTCTGCACAACAGACTCGGTACATGCCCAAGACACACCGGCTCGAGGAAACATCAGATATTGTTCTTCACCTCACCCACAGTTATGGGGAGGACATGGGCCGTAGCGCACCTCACTCTGTCGCGTGACATACCCCTAGCTAAAGAGGACGGGGTGAGGCCGCTACACTATTTTTTGTGGCCCTGAATGGCTCTTTTTGCAAGCGTACATTAAAGTGCAAATTTTTTTTTTTTTGCCCTAAACTGGCCTTTTTTTGCACGAGCAAAATAAAATGCAAATTTTTTATTTTTTTTGCCCTATGGGTCTTTTGGAAAAGAGCACAATAAAGTGCCTTTTTTTTCCCCCTAAATGGATCTTTTTCAAAGAGAAGAATACACCCACAGTATGGAAACGGTGTATCTCTCAACGTAATATGCAGTGCTGGTGCACTGAGCTTGCAGATAAAAGTTAGATTTTCTCTGACACTGGGCTCATGGCAGTGTAAAAAGACTGTGCACTGCAACACAAACAGGTAAACCTATGCAGATCGCTGATTTTAATCTCTGAATTTGGACTCCTATATAATATTCTCTCCCCCTGAAAGCACCAACAGGAACCTGGCCCTACACTACACTATCTCTCTATCTTTTCCCTCAGATTGCAGAATCAGGACTACCTCATGTATTTTACAATCTCTCCCTATTAGCAACAGCAGCAGCCAAGATCCTCTCCCTATCTATTCTGAAGCAGAGTGACGTGTGTGCTGTGTGCCTCTAGCTTATATAGAAGCTGGGTCACATGTTGCACTGACCAATCACAGCCATGCCATTAGTAGGCATGGCTATGATGGCCTCTAAGGGCACACCAGCTAATCAAAAGGTGATTGGCTGGCCCCTGAAGCATTTCTAAATGCGTAATTAGATTGCCAAACCCGAACCCGAACCCGGACTTTTGCGCAAAGTCCGGGTTCGGGTTCGGGAAAAAGCTAAAGTTCGGTACGGACCCGAACTTTACAGTTCGGGTTCGCTCAACACTACCAACGATCTCAAAAAATGTATGCTTGACCAGGGATCTGTTGCTCTGCTCATCTATTATGGCATACATCCTGGTAGCCTTCTCATGTTGATCCTTTGGATATATTTTGACTAGACATACCTTGGCACAGCATTTGTGGCTTGATCCTTCTCCACCGATTTCAGGTCATGAAGAAGAGACGTTTGTAGTGGCTTGAGCATTGCTTTGTTGCTCCCTGTCATGATGCAGGGTTCAATGTAGATAGCTGCTGTGGATTGTCTGGAAGTGGATCAGGATGCTTAGCTGTAACGTGTTTGTCACTACTGCACTCTGTGCACTTGATGGCAACTTTACAGTTTTTAGCAAAATGGTCATAGTTAGCACAGCACTTATAGCATATTCCAAGTTTCTGGATAGTTTTTGCCCTAAGACCACAACATTTCTTTAGAGCAGGGTTTCTCAACCAGGATTCCTTGGAACGCTAGGGTTCCTCCAATGGTTTCTAGGGGTTCCTTGAGCAATGACCAATTTTTGACTCCCAGATAAGTTCCCAGGGCCACCAATGATCTTTTTAGCTAACTGTAGGGGGGAAATGCTTCCCCAAGACCACAGATGTATAGAGCACGCTTCCACTGACCACCACACCAATGTATCTAGTCGGAGATATAGCCATTTTTAACAGGGGTTCCCTGAGACCGAAAGGGTTCCTTCATGTTGAAAAGGTTGAAAGTCTGCTTTAAATAGTGAGGTTTTTTGTGAATAGGGTACTGAGGATTTGCATCTTTATCTCTATCACCTGAATCACTCTGGTGTGCGGGAGAGGATATGGGTGGTAAGATGTCTGTCTTTTCAGCAGATGGAGCTCTATTTAAGTCTCTATGTTTAGCTGCTTTGTTATAATACCTTGATGATGATTGTAACGGCACCCCAAATATAAAGGGGGTTAACGCCGTTTAACTCTCTCCCCTCTCCTGGACACAAATTCCCTGTCAATCCTCCACAGCCAGGCGATCACTTCCCATAAGATTAATCCTTCCAGAAGAAACGAGACGTACTCTTTCTCTTCCAGGATAGACTCTTTATTGAAAAAGATATTGTAACTTTTATACACATCTACTACTGCATTAGTTTAACATGAACAATGGCCCAGCTCCACCCACACATAACAAGCCCAATACACACAAGTATGCAGGTGATTCATCAACATCTCTTCAATTAACCCGTCTTCTGCTAGTTCCACAACCTATAATTATAGGCTTAATTCCCCCAAACCACAATGGACAATAGAATGTAAATCACCACAAACAATGAACAGGTCTTTTTAGAAGCTGGGATTAGCATTACACTGCAGACAGGTGATTGAGGCTGAACACCTCAGTATCTCTCAATTAACCTGTTGAGTTCAGAAACAGTAAATAGTCCTTTACAGATATCCTTGGGGATATGGTGGATAAATATTACAGACCCATTTTAGGTAGCCCAAGATATATTTCTTAATGTCCATTATTTCCTGGCTCACCCTGTGTCCAAAGTGAACCTCCTGTCACACATCTCCCCTTTCGGCAGGAGACTAACAAAGGAGGTGACCCCAGATGGGTTGACTCCGAAGTTAGTCCATAGGTCCATTCTTCTAATGCCGGTATCCACACAGTACCCCAAATAAATTGCTCCAAACAGAGCATTACTTACCCAGCCAACCTCTGCCTCTCTCAGAGAACATACCCGCCGCTGGGGAGAAGGCAGGGTGACTGGGCTCAGTCCGTCATGCTGTTGGGGATCTGAGCCGACTGAGGTATACAAGTGGAGACTGAAGTCCCATCCCCTTGTGGTAGGTGAAAATCCCCCAGTGCTTGCAAAGCAAGGCTGACATCCTCCTGTCCCAGTGTCACACCATTTTCTGGGGTTGTGTCATTGAGGACCGAAGTCCCATCCAGTACCACAGGAACTCCCTCTTCTGTTAGTTGAGAGCAGAGGCCCGCGGCACTCTGCTCTGTTGCCAGCTCTTCCGCTGGGTTGCTGTGAGTGGAGACCGTAGTCCCATCCACCGATATCTGCTCAAGTGGCAGTTGTGTGCAGCGGCCAGTAGCATTCTGCCCTGCTGCCAGTGATTCAGCTGGGGGTAAAAGCTTTACCACCTCAGCTTGTTGCTGGAGAGATGGGCCAACTGCCCTGGCTCCCTGAAACTCCACAGTTGTTTCCGGTGCTGGGCAGAGGTTGCTAGCACTCTGCCCTGTTGCCAGCACTTCTGCTGGGGACTCCACCCCATCTGCTCTGGCTAACTGTTGGGGAGGGAAAAGGGCTGCTTCCCCCCCCTGCATCTCTGAAATCCCCTGGGAAAGAGGAACCATCACCTTCTCATCTCGGGCCTCCAAAACTGCCACGGGTGTAGAGCAGGGGTCTGCAGTACTCTGTCCTGCTGCCAGTACTTGGACAGGCGATGTATAATCCATAATATCCTCTGAACAGTCCTTTAAGTCCATACCTTCTGTAATCTAAAGCTGGGAAGATGAGCCAACTGCCCTAGCTCCCTGGAACTCCATATCATCCACTTCAGCTTTAGGGAGGGCAATCTTTAGCATTTCCACTGCTGATTCTTCAGCCAGGCTAGCTCCCTGGAACTCCATATCATCCACTTTGGCTTTAGGGATGGCAATCTTCAGATTTTACACTGCCGATTCTTCAGCCAGGCTAGCTCCCTGGAACTCCATATCATCCACTTCAGCTTTAGGGATGGCAATCTTCAGATTTTCCACTGCCAATTCTTCAGCCAGGCTAGCTCCCTGGAACTCCATATCATCCACTTCGGCTTTAGGGATGGCAATCTTCAGATTTTCCACTGCTGATTCTTCAGCCAGGATTTCATAGTTGTCAACTGGTATTTCCTGATAGTCCCAGGCAAAGGTAGCCCCACCCTGCTGCTGAGCCGAGTCTAGCAGCTGTTTGTAGGCAATCTCCAGTTCCCATTCCTGAACGGCCAGAAACTCCAAATCTTCCTGTGCCCAGTGCCCTTCCGAGACATTCAGTCTTTGCTTTATGTGCTCCATTATTTCCTCCAAACGCCACTCCCGATCACTCCCAAAGTCAGGGTCCTCGGATGGCCTTCAATACAACAATCCCAGGCCATTATAGTCAAAGCCTTCCGTGGGGCTGTCATCCGCTGACCACTGGCACTCTTGGGCTACATACCACCGGAGGGCTCTGTAGCTCTCGTCCAACCGCATCTCTGCCCGGATCAGCCTGCTTAACTCAGCTGTCCACTCCTGCTTCGGTTGTTACCCCAATAACAGCATTCGTACTTCATACTGCGACCAGTACCTTACATGGATGGAGGGGAGAACTTTTCCCTGGTGTTGCTGCTCGAGAGCTAGCACTTTCTTCCAGAGTTCGCAGCGGATTGAATCAGACCATCCCAGCAGGACCTCCTCTGATACTGGTCCTCTATGCTGTATCTGCATCTCTCGCAACCTCCTTCTGAATTCCTTTTCCATGTCGGCTGGTATCTGTATCTCTCCTCTCCTTTCAGTTGGTGCTGCTTCTTTAGGTGTTGTCTCCGATTGCCGTATTTCCGCCATTCTCTGCTCATGTTGCCACTCATCCTGCTGCTCGATTTCTCTAATGGCTTCCTGTATGGCGGTCTCTGATGGGCTAGCACCGTACAATGCCAACCGCTGTCGAACTCGTTGCAAAAACAAATCTTCAACTGACCGGGGTCCTGCCTCACCATCCCTCTGATCCATCTCGTCCAGCTCCCTGATCAAGGTGGCCCCGTTCTTTGTCCCACTGGTCCCTCCACGGCTCTCAAGTAGGTCCTTCAGTGTGGCTTTCCTGCAGGCTGCATAGCTGGTCATTCACTGTGGTGGCTTGGAGTGTCCAAGGAACTGGAGGGATAATCCCACTGCTGCCAACCAATGTAACGGCACCCCAAATATAAAGGGGGTTAACGCCGTTTAACTCTCTCCCCTCTCCTGGACACAAATTCCCTGTCGATCCTCCACAGCCAGGCGATCACTTCCCATAAGATTAATCCTTCCAGAAGAAACGAGATGTACTCTGTCTCTTCCAGGATAGACTCTTTATTGAAAAAGATATTGTAACTTTTATACACATCTACTACTGCATTAGTTTAACATGAACAATGGCCCAGCTCCACCCACACATAACAACATCTCTTCAATTAACCCGTCTGCTGCTAGTTCCACAACCTATAATTATAGGCTTAATTCCCCCAAACCACAATGGACAATAGAATGTAAATCACCACAAACAATGAACAGGTCTTTTTAGAAGCTGGGATTAGCATTACACTGCAGACAGGTGATTGAGGCTGAACACCTCAGTATCTCTCAATTAACTTGTTGAGTTCAGAAACAGTAAATAGTCCTTTACAGATATCCTTGGGGATATGGTGGATAAATATTACAGACCCATTTTAGGTAGCCCAAGATATATTTCTTAATGTCCATTATTTCCTGGCTCACCCTGTGTCCAAAGTGACCCTCCTGTCACAATGATGAAGCAGGTAAGCTAGACTCACTGAAGCTGGGATAATTTTTCGTCCAGGCTTGTTCATTCATGAACCTGTAAAAGTATGAGAATGGAGGAAAAGATACGTTATAGTCTCTTTTATATCTTGAGCCCTGTTGTGCCCATTTCTCTTGCAGGTTGTATGGCAGTTTGGACACCGCTGGATTCACACCATGGAGGGTATCCAGGTAGCTTAGCCCAGGAAGACGAGGGTCTGCTTTTGCCAATTCTAGCTCCATGAGGAGGTCGCTTAGTTCTTGAAGCTTACGATGATCTTTGCTACCTATTTTTATAACGTTTTGCAGTCTCTTGAATAGAGCACTTTCTAGGCTTCAGAACTACCATTAGTTTGCTCAAGTCTTGCCCATGCAGCAGCAAGACCTGCATCTGGGTAGTCAACATGTACTGCTCTCAGTCTTTTAACACGATCTGCAGATTCTGGCCCTAGCCACTTTATAAGCAAATCAAGTTCTTCCTTGGCAGTAAGGTTGAGATCAGCAATAGAAGCTTTGAGGGTTGATCTCCAAGCTCTGTAGTTCTCTGGACAGTCGTCGAACTTTGAGAGGCTAATGTTAATGAGCTTTCGGCAGATCATATATCTGGTGGTAAGGACAGGCCCCTCCCACCCCCCTTTGGTATTGAGTGCTCACAGTACAACTGTGACTGGCACTTGTTGAATGTTGTTCAAATGTTATGTTTGGAATCAATAAAGCTGTGGCCTTGCCCTTTCCAACCTAATGGTTGTAAGCGTTTTATTTAATAGAGTGAGGGGGCAAGGGGGTTGGAAGGTTTATAACACATATATTTTACGGTTAATGGTACCTGGGCTCATTGCGCCTCAGCAGTCAAGTTAGTAGACGGTACAGGAGATGATTCTGTATCATTGCAAACACTATAGCAGACAACAAGATGTGATAGATGAATGAAAAAGACGGTATCTGCAGGTCAAAACATGGTAATGTGTTCCAGGATGCGAGCAGATCTCATGCGGCCTATACAGAAGTTGCCATCTCTGTTCTCTGTTCTCCCTAGACAGTGAAGGAACAGGAAAAAGAAGTACATCATAATGTGGGAGTGGACACAGATAATAAACAGAAAAGGATAGTGCTACAACCAAAATAACCACAAGATGGCAGTAAGTATAATAACCAATTATATAAACATTAACATAACTATGCATAGCATTACATTTTACACAACTAGTGTAACAGCACAGCAAGTTTCCTTGCAAAGTGTAACTTCCCTTGCAAGGTGTAAAGCACATTTACCTTTAGTAAATCAACCACATAGAAGTTAAAGTGTAAGTACTGTATACCCTAACAATTAACTCCTCGTATTTGCTCTCTTCTGGTCTGTTAAATATACAATGGAAAGGAACTTGGGTGCTGATTGAATTTTTGCCAGGACCAATGGGAATTTTTCAGTACTTGCACAGTCTTTAAAGTAATAAAACATGGGAAAATGTGCATGTAATGCAGAAATGTACTGTATGTTTTTTTTACCCTGACCAATGGTTGGTCTAGGTAGGCTGACAAGACTGCCTGATCTTGGCAAAGGATTTATAACGGCCCCTTCAGCTACATACATCAGCCCAGAAAGTTTCAAGAAAAAAAATAACAGCATTGATTTTTTTCTGTCCTTGGCTTTTCACTGCTCTTTGTAATTCTGATGAGTGCAGGTTTGATTTGTGTGACTATTAGAATTCTAGGCTGTGCTATAGCTTTAGTCACAGAGAAGGAAAGCCCTCCAGCTTTCCCTTCCAAATACAAATGAGTTATTAGGCCTGTTAAGGTGGAGTTTTCAGCTAAAACTTGGGTATTTTTGTTCATCACATTATGTGATCCACACCATGTATGACTTCATCAGCTTTTACTTCATCTGACTTAAGCCGCGTACACACGATCGGTTTTACCAATGGAAACAGTCCGATGGATTTTTTTCATCGAACAAACCGATCGTGTATGGGCCCCATCGGTCTTTTTTCCATCAGTGTCAAAAAATAGAACATGTTTTAAATTTTTCCGATGGATAAAAAAACGATAGCAAAGTCCGATCGTCTATGGGCAAGTCCATCGGTTAAAAAACCCACGCATGCTCAGAATCAAGTCGACGCATGCTCAGAAGCATTGAACTTAATTTTTCTCGGCTCATCGGAGTGTTTTACGTCACAGTGTTTGGAACGGTCGGTTTTTTGACTGATGGTGTGTAGGCAAGACTGATGGAAGTCAGCTTCATCGGTTTTCCGATGGAAAAATCCATCGGTTTAAAAACCATAGGAAATCCGATCATGTGTACAGGGCTTGATTCTATCAGTTGTAAGCTTTTATCCTTTGACTCTTTCTATCAGTTTTCAATTACTCAGTTTCACATAGACTTATGTTTTGTTCTCAAATTCTGATAAATATGCCTTATTACTGGCCATTTTATTGTACAGCCAAACAATAAATATATTTTGCCTTTCCACTGCTGACAATGCACCTTGAATATCTGCCTGTTACTTTGTTGCATCTACTTGCTATGACCAGCTCGTGTCTAAGTCCTGTATTCTATCTTGCTATATCCTAGTCCTGTTCTGCCTTTTTGGTCCCCAATCCTGCTCTACCCCTGTATAAATACATTTGTTTATTAATTAATAAAAAATTAATTGAATTTGCACAAAAATATAACACAATATTAAAATTGACATCAAATCTAAAAGAACACCAAACTGACGTTTTATGAAATTGCAAACAGGACTTCTTATAGCTTTCTTTTAACAATGTCTTTCTTGCCACTCTTCCATAAAGTCCAGATTTGTGGAGTGCACAACTTATGCCCTGTACACACGATCAGTTTTTCTGACAGGAAAACTGTGTTTTTTTTTTCAGCAGGAAAACGGCTCAAAATTGTCTTGCATACACACGGTCACTCAAATCTTTGCTGAAATTCCAAACTTCAAGAATGCGGTCACGTACAACACGTACGACGAGCCGAGATCAATGAAGGTAAATAGTCAGTTCGGCTCTCCTGCTTGATTCTGAGCATGCGCCTTTTTTTGCGCGTCGTAATTGCATACAGACGAACGCGATTCGCGATAGGAATTTTTCCTGTCACGAAAATTGAGATCATGCTCTCAATCTTTTCTTGGCAGGAAAACTGACAGAAAAAGTGTGATGGAGCATACACCAGGTCGGAATTCCTGACAAAAAGCTCACATCGCACTTTTCTTGTCAGAAAAACTGATCGTGTGTACGAGGCATAATAGTTGTCCTGTGGACAGATTCTCCCATCTGAGCTGTAGATCTCTGCAGCTCCTCCAGAGTTACTATGGGCCTCTTGGCTGCTTCTCTGATTAATGCTCTTCTTGCCCGGCCTGTCAGTTTAGGTGGACGGCCATGTCTTGGTAGGTTTGCAGTTGTGCCATACTCTTTCCATTTTCAGATGATGGATTGAACAGTGCTCCATGAGATGTTCAAAGCTTGGGATATTTTTTATAACCCAACCCTGCTTTAAACTTCTCTACAACTTTACCCTGATCTGTCTGGTGTGTTCCTTGGCCTTCATGATGCGCTTTGTTCACTAAGGTTCTCTGAGGGCTTAAATTAAATTACACACAGATGGACCTTATTTACTATTAAGGTGACTTCTGAAGGCAATTGGTTCCACTAGATTTTAGCTAGGAGTATCAGAGTAAAGGGGGCTGAATATAAATGCACATCACACTTCAGATATTTGTAAAAAAAATTGAAAACCATTTATCATTTTCCTTCCACTTCACAATTTGTGTTGGTCTATCACATAAAATCCCCCCCAAAAAAATACAGTTACGTTTTTGGTTGTAGCATGACAAAATGCGGAAACTTTTCTGAGATTTACAGATTTTTTGGACTTGGAGGACCCTTTTATTATTAGCCGCATACATTTTTTCTGTCATGTGGGATACCATTCAGAATCTTTATTGATGTAAGTCCTCATTTGTCCTCATTCAATTGCCCCTGTGCAAAGCAAAATATATGTTGTACTTGATATACTAATGCAATATGTTCTTTTATTAGAAATTATGGCTCTATACGTCTGTAAATACCCTGAAGAAGGGCATCAAGCCGGAACCGGTCGTTGGGTGTTACTTAGAGTCGTTTTTTATATGTATTCAATTCATTTTCCAATTGGATTTGTATATTCCACATGATCTGTTTTTAATCTATGAATGTTTGTACTTAATAAAATAATATTTTTTATTATACTTTACTGTTTCCAGTCACTTTAAAAATCCCATTCCCAAGGGGGCTTTTTCTGCTTTCTACCAACTAGCCAGCGACCAACAGAATTGACCTGTCTAAACAGGGGTTTAGTCTGCACACATTTGCCAATACATGCGTAAGTTACAGACCCCCGTCAAGGGTACTATAGTCCCTAACTCTAACTTCTGAGTCTACACAATGGGAGCACATGCATTTTAATGGATAGCCAGAGGGCAGGTAAGCCTGGAAGGTAAGTTTGAGCTTGGAAATCTCTTTGTATTTGTCCCCCCTCCAGTGCTCCTTGCTGAAAAGACCAGTTATAGATGGGGGCAGTGGCCACTTGTTTGTATTTCTGATTATATTGGTTAGGCAATGCACTGACATCTTTGATGCCATAGTGCTATGTGCTGAGTGTTCAGTGTGCCCCTGTACCTTTAAGGAGCCTATCTATTAAAAAGCATTCGCTCCCATTGTGGAGACTCAGAAATTAGAGTTAGGAATTGTATTTGCAAATGTGTGCAGACTAAACCCCTGTTCTTAACACATATTGTTAGACAGGTCAATTTGGTTGGCCGTTGGCTGGTTGGTAAGTTTGAGCTTGGAAATCTCTTTGTATTTGTTTTATATATATATATATATATATATATATATATATATATACACACACACACACAGAGGGTAAAATAAGTATTGAACAGGTCACCATTTTTCTAGGTAAATATATTTCTAAAGGTGCTATTAATATGAAATTTTCACCACATGTCGGTAACAACCCATGCAATCCATACATATGAAGAAACCAAAACAAATAAGTTCAGAAATTTGTAATAAAATGTAATGACACAGGGAAAAAGCATTGAACACGTGAAGAAAGGGAGGTGCAAAAAGGTATGGAAAGCCTGTTTGGAGGAAGAAAAATGCTGACTATGACCCTAAGAACACCATCCCTATAGTCATGCATGAAGGTGGAAACGTTATGCTTTGGGGCTGTTTCTCTGCTTAAGGTACAGGCCGACTTTGTCACATTGAGGGGCCAATGGATGGGGCCATGTATTATAAAATCTTGGATGAGAACTTTCTACCCTCAGCCAGAACACTGAAGATGGGTCATGGATAGGTCTTCCAGCATGACAATGACCCAAAACATATCGCCAAGGCAACAACAGAGTGGCTCAAGAAGAATCACAATAGGGTCATGGAGTGGCTCAGCCAGCCTCCAGACCTTAATCTTATAGAAAATTTATGGAGGGAGCTGAAACATTAAGTTGCCATGTGACAGCTAAGTGACCTTATACCCTGTACACATGATCGGATTTCCGATGGAATAAAATCCGATGGATTTTTCCGTCGGAATTCTGATGAAGCTGACTTTCATCAGTCTTGCCTACACACCATCAGACCAAATTCCGACCGTCCAAAACGCAGTGACGTAACACACTCAGACAAGCCGAGAAAAATTAAGTTCAATGCTTCTGAGCATGCGTCGACTTGATTCTGAGCATGCGTGTGTTTTTTCACCGATGGAGTTCCCCACAGACGATCGGAATTTGCTATCGGTTTTTCTTCCATCGGTAAAATTTAAAACATATTCTATTTTTTTTATACCTGTAGCGGGCATTGAAATTTGGGGGGAGCGTCTGGGTTATTCAACCCAGATGTACTAATTGTTAGGGAGTCTGAGAATCCCTTTTGTGGTTCTTGGAGGACTCTGGTGGTGCAAGGTTCCCTGTGGACTGCAGGTGGCGTTGCCGCCCTGGGCCAGAGTTGAACCTGCACCGCAAGACTGTTCCTTTTTGTCCTTTCCGGGCGCTGGTACAGCGGGGTGGGGAACCCGCTGTGACGCAAAGGGAGAGGAGATAAAAGGGGCGGACGCCCTGACCTCGGGGTTCAGAGTTGGAGGACGCGGCCGCGCCAAGGCACCTTCAGCCTGGGTGCTGGCGTTCCGGAATTCCGGGCCCAGGTGCCCTCGACCTGGCCGGAGCGAGGGATGGAGTCCATCCCAGGCACCTTAAGCCTTGGGTGAGGTACTATGACCAAGGCCTGGGGCCCAGTAACTTCGACTGGGTTCCGCGAGGGTGGAGGAGTCCGAGGGGCCCTAAGGTGTTGGGACCCATATCTGAGGTGAGGAGGCCGGGGAGTGTAACCCTTCCGAATAGCCTGGTACAGCATTAATCCGGTGACGGTGGGGCCTCTGGTAACTCTCTTGGAGGGATGTCTTCCCCCTGACAGGGGCTGTAACGTAGCGAAGGTAACTCCAGTTCCTGTTCACTAGAGTCGCTGGAAGAGACTCTGAAGCCAAAAAAGTATGTTTTACAGCCACTGTGCTTAGCAACCGTTGGTGAAACCTCAACGGTTTAGTTTCTTTGAGGATTGTGCTTTGACCTACTCCCCACCAATACTGAACTGTTCTATGGGTCTCAAACTGTCTGCTCGCAAAGGACTATTTGTTTGCTGTTATGGAATAAATAAGTGTTGGACCTTTTCAGTGTGTGGTACTCCAATTACTGGGAGCAAAGGGGATTATCAGCAGAACAGACTTGGCTCTGAGCGTATACACAGCCCGAAGGTAATCTGATTCTGGCTTTCACCTCTACATGCTGTAATCTAGAGGACATGGGCCGTGGCCCACCTCGCTCTCCCCTTCAAGGTACCCCTAGACCAGAGCCAAAGTAACCGCTAAAGAAGAGAGAGAGGGTGAGGCCGCTACACGTGGGGGCTCATAAGTCTGGGATGTGTGTTTCGTGTATGGAGCTGGGAACGTCTGTGTTTGAACTTTGCTGCCCGGTGGAGTTCCGAGTAGGTCGGCCATGTTGGCAAGCGCGCCATGAGGCACACCATAGCTGCGCAGTTCATGGGCGGGGAAAAGGGAAAGCCAGTGAACAAGTGCAGAGTATGGGAGGAGTCTGGTCATGTGGAAGTAGTCACGTGGGGATTCCGGTGCCAAATTGGTCAGTGCGCAATGGAGCAGCAGACAGTCGGGATGACCTCAAGTACCCCGTGGATTCCGGTTCCTTACCCCACGAAGATGACTTCCTTTGCTGCTTCCATAATGGACACAGGAATAAGACTCAGGCCCCGAGGACGTTTGACTCTTTATGTATGCAGAGACATAGAGGCTCTCGGTGTGATCTGTCCCGGCTGCTCGGGACTGGTGGTCAACTTGAAGCCATTAGGGCGATGTGAGGCCTGCAAGGAGTTTCTTTTTGAGGTGGAGCCATTCACAGAAAGGCCCCGAGCCTTCCACCTCAACTGCCTCACAGGTACCGCCACTCCGGAAGGGGAGATCCAGGCCTTTGCGGAGATTTCTGTGCGCACTGACCAGGGCAAAGAGAGTGCCCAACCAGAGACTGAGAGAGAAAAATCTGAGGATGCTGCTTCGGTCACCACAAGCTCCCTGCTCCCACCTCCAAAGAGGAAAGTCGGCCTTGTACAGGCATCCTATGGTCGTGGAAGAGCTTCGCCCCACCGCTTGCCTGGCCTGGATGGATCCGGAGGGAAGAGCCCTGGACATCCCTGTTCTACTGAAGGCCCAGGTTAGCCAGGGGTGGGGACTGTGTGTGTGGTTGGAGGTGTCGGGAGTCCATTGTCGGTGGAGCCCGTAAGGGAGGGTGATTCCTTATGTACTGGGAATTACCTGCCCACGGAAATGTATGACACCTCCGACCTAGAGTCACTGTTAGATGCCGGGGATGATGGCGAGATCGATGAGGTCTTTCACCGCAAGGGTTGGGACAGGATGCCATTACCCATGCTCCGTGTGCCAAGGGATCTGCCTATGTCTACAGGGGATAGTACACCCCGGCTGGAGGTCCCGGAGCCCGGGGAGAAATCTGGTCTCCTGCCTACCCTTCCATCCTCCGAATCACCTACTGCTTCATCCGTTCCGGTGACGGGAACGCAACGTTCATTACCGCGGGCTCCTAGGTCCAAGCCAATGGAGGTAGTTAAAGTACCTCGGCATCCTGAGTCCATTGTCCAGCCTGGAGAAGGAGACCGTGCCACAATGCCACCTCTGGCCCGGCTACAGCGGCTCTTCTGTCAAAGAGTTGCCCGTGAGTATGGGTGGGAGTACCCATACCTACCCCGGGACTTGCTTTTTGAAGTGGAGGTCCTGCGGCAGCGATGGTATGATGAGTTTGTCTGGGAAAAGCTCAAAGTGCCCCATGCTCGCCGATATCTTTCGTGCTCATCCCCCGTGTCTAAGAAGTTCAAAGACTGTAAAGCGGAGTGGATGTTGGGTCGGCACATCCATGCGGACAGGGTGCTTATTTGTCGCAAAGATGGAGAGAACATTGAATATAATGTGGAGACTTTCGATAAGCA
The DNA here is from genome assembly GCA_029206835.1 of Rana muscosa. Classification (NCBI taxonomy): domain Eukaryota; kingdom Metazoa; phylum Chordata; class Amphibia; order Anura; family Ranidae; genus Rana; species Rana muscosa. The sequence goes on from CM055121.1 coordinate 124,397,489, forward strand.
CCTGAAGCCCCTGTTCCTGCCGCACCCAAAGTTCTACCTTTAGGAGGAAAAGACTCCTGTATGCTCTGTTTATTGTTCATTGCTGAACTTGCCGGAACACAAGGACTGTGCCCTCGTTTTTCTTTATTTGGGCGTTTTTACTCTTTGGAGAAATGGGAGCTGTTACTGTTTGTTCTCCCTCTTTCTCCCTGCACTGCAAAGAAGATAATGACTTTGGGGTGTAGTTAGTGTAGACACAGTGAAAGAAGAAGGAAAGTTGTCTGGAGGATTTGGCCAAGTGTCATTACCGTGGCACTGTCACCAGGTGGCAGTGCTGCGCAATGACTGTTTTTTTTTTTTACACTTGCATCACCATACTCATTGGAGCGAATGGGCCTTTTCAAGGACAGGCCCGTTCATTCCAAGAAAACACACATTGTGGTAGGATGTTTTTTTTTTTCCCTTCTGCAGGAGATTCATCTGTCAAGGCTGCTGAGAATGGGTGGTCCTTAGATAGCCAGGGGGAGGATTGTGCTTGTGTAAATGTCAGAAGTGTCTCATTGAAAGTTTTATAGTTTTACTGTTTAATGTTTTCCCTTTCCCATTCTAGGTCTTGGCACAATTCAGGACTAAATTGTATGGTTTAGTTTCTGGGCGGAGCTTATGTCACCACTTTTGTGGGATGTGAGTTCGGACCAGACACTGGGGACCAGTGTCAAATCACCGGGGGGAGAGTTTAGCGGGCATTTAAATTTGGGGGGAGTGTCTGGGTTATTCAACCCAGATGTACTAATTGTTAGGGAGTCTGAGAATCCCTTTTGTGGTTCTTGGAGGACTCTGGTGGTGCAAGGTTCCCTGTGGCCTGCAGGTGGCGTTGCCGCCCTGGGCCGGAGTTGAACCTGCACCACAAGACTGTTCATTTTGTCCTTTCCTGGCGCTGGTACAGCGGGGCGGGGAACCCGCTGTGACGCAAAGGGAGAGGAGAAAAAAGGGGCGGACGCCCTGACCTCGGGGTTCAGAGTTGGAGGACGCGGCCGTGCCCAGACACCTTCAGCCTGGGTGCTGGCGTTCCGGGCCCAGGTGCCCCCGACCTGGCCGAGCGAGGGATGGAGCCCATCCCAGGCACCTTAAGCCTGGGGTGAGGTACTATGACCAAGGCCTGGGGCCCAGTAACTTCGACTGGGTTCCGCGAGGGTGGAGGAGTCCGAGGGGCCCTAAGGTGTTGGGACCCGTATCTGAGGTGAGGAGGCCGGGGAGTGTAACCCTTCCGAATAGCCCAGTACAGCATTAATCCGGTGACGGCGGGGCCTCTGGTAACTCTCTTGGAGGCATGTCTTCCCCCTGACAGAGGCTGCAACATAGCGAAGGTAACTCCAGTTCCTGTTCACTAGAGTCGCTGGAAGAGACTCTGAAGCCAAAAAAGTACGTTTTACAGCCACTGTGCTTAGCAACCGTTGGTGAAACCTCAACGGTTTAGTTTCTTTGAGGATTGTGCCTTGACCTACTCCCCACCAATACTGAACTGTTCTATGGGTCTCAAACTGTCTGCTCGCAAAGGACTATTTGTTTGCCGTTATGGAATAAATAAGTGTTGGACCTTTTCAGTGTGTGGTACTCCAATTACTGGGAGCAAAGGGGGTTATCAGCAGAACAGACTTGGCTCTAAGCGTATACACAGCCCGAAGGTAATCTGATTCTGGCCTTCACCTCTACATGCTGTAATCTAGAGGACATGGGCCGTGGCGCACCTCGCTCTCCCCTTCAAGGTACCCCTAGACCGGAGCCAAAGTAACCGCTAAAGAAGAGAGAGAGGGTGAGGCCGCTACACACCGATGGAAAAAAGACAGATGGGGCCCACCCACGATCGTTTTTTCCGATGAAAAAAGTCCATCCGTCTTTTTTCATAGGAAAAAACGATCGTGTGTATGCGGCATTAGGGATTTAGAGAAGATCTGTAAAGAAGAGTTGACTAAAACCCCTCCTGAGATGTGTGCAAACCTGGTAACCAACTACAAGAAACATCTTACCTCTGTGCTTGCCAACAAGGGTTTCTCCACCAAGTACTAATCATGTTTTGATTGGGGATCAAATACTTATTTTACTCACTGCAGTGCAACTCAATTTTTAACATTTGTATTGTGTGTTTTTTCTGGGTTTTTGTTGATATTCTGTCTCTATCATTTAAAATACACCTATGAAAAAAATGATAGACCGTTCATTTCTTCGTCAGTGGGCAAACTTATAAAATCATCAGGGGATCAAATAATTATTTCCCCCACTGTATATGGTCCAGGTTTCAAATGATTGGAACATTTTTCCAGTGTCCAGACACCCCAGTACTCTGATCACCATCATATGACGTCCTCCTGGATTTGGGAAGCTCCCGCTCGGCCGTCAATTGACAATTGGCCAGGTGGGAAGCTGTTAAATAACTTGCCTGGGGGGATAACTTTAACCTGCTTGTGAAGTGGTGCAAATGTAGGATGTATACAACTTACTACAGATAAAATGGATATTTAGGCAGAAAACAAAGTGCTGTTTAAATTGTCCATAAATGACAGCTTCGAAACGCTTCATGCTGTTTGTGACCAAAGCAGCTGTGGATTCTCTTCATCTATACTTTTAGCTTATCGGAATCTAAGGCTTCCCTTTAAGATTAAGGGGGGCCCCATATACTGACTTTCCCTATGTGAGAGAGTAACGGGTTAGTAAGTGGTACATAGTACCCCTGCTCATTCACAAAAAAATTAAATAGTAAATAAAAATGCACTTTTTGACAAATCCTTTATACAAAAATATATATATATCACAATGAAAATTCACCTTCATTTACATAAAGCGTAACTCCACTTTTGTTGAGAAAAAAACATTCCCCTCTAGGTGATCTATGTACATTGCATGGATTATAACAAACTTTGTTGCAGATTCCTACCTTTTATTATTATGAAGAAATCCATGTGTGTTTGTCTGTGCCTCTGTTCTGAGTGCGTCTAATGGGAGTGATTTCATAATTAACTGTCAGATGTGGAGCTGAAGGGCACTAATAAGAAAATCTGCTGGGCCTGCATCCCTTTAGACGTGTTCCTATTGAAAGTATCTGTCAAAAAATGTAATTTTTATTGCAAGGGATGCCTGAAATCTCATTTGTATCTTAGGCAGACTTCTAGGAAAAGTGGTAAGCCAATCACACAAGCAGGAAGTTATGTTTCTGGGGAGTGGTCAGTAAACATTCCAGGTAGCCATATTGCAATGTATTTTCAGAAAATTACATTGAATGCAGATTGAAAAGGAAAGGTAATTTTTAATAACATTCAATTACAATATGATTAGTGTCGCAATTATATAAGCTATATTATTTTTTCTTTATTTACTATTTTTTTTCCCACAAAAGTGAAGTTACCCTTTAATCTAGCGATGCAGATCCTCAATTACAATGAATGAGGCTTGTAAAAGTAAAAAAAGTGGAACTTTTGCATTATGCTATAATGCTGTATGATAAAATAGGACTGCCAAGTTTACATGCATACCACTGGCAGCCAACATGATGCTTTTTGGGTAGACTCGTGATTTTGAACTACCCATGCTCTCCTTGTAGTCAACGTTGATCCTTTTCTCACATTTTTTCCTTGTGTGCCCAAAGCCCAACCATTCTCATGCATTAATGTTCTCTTTTTTAGTTTATGTGGAAAGCCTTTTAAGCTGCCACAATCAGAATTTCAGCAAATATAAATCAACAACACCCATGCCACTTAAAATCACATACTGTATATAGCAATTTGTTTATGTTTTCTCTATGTATGTTTAGGACCTAAAATTGTATTAAAAAGTGAATATCAATATTTCACATGTAGAATTTATATTCAGCAGGTGGATGTGTAGACTTATATTTTAACATGCTACATCTAACTGCTATGCTGAAAAAAAATGTTTGTTCTATAGCTATAGAAAACTATCCGGAAAAAAAACAAACAGTTTGTGCTGTGTTTTTTTTCCTTTACATAATCTGTAATACTCTGTAAATCCTGTGATAAATATTCACTCTTTATTGAATGTATGTAATATAAAGCTGTTCTGAACAAAGTAAAACCATTTGAACAAAATCAGATAAAAAGCATATAATCGAAAAAATAAATAAATTGCCCCCAAAACTGTCATAGTGTCTTTTAAAAACTACCAGAACAATGCAATGTACGCAATTCTGTTTTTTAAGACCTTTGCTCAAAAAACGAATTTAAAGGACTACTTGTTTTGTGTGGGTTTAATACTTGTGGTCTTTTTTATATCTATGATTTTTGTTATCACTTATGGTGTTCTTATTTGTTCAAAATTCCGTTTTAAAGCTAAAATTACTGCTGTATGCATATGCACAGTTAGTCACCTGCCTTTTCTCATAACTACCATGAATAAAGTGCTGTCAAACAGTTATTTTATTGTGCAAAAAGGCTTCTAATCAACCCTTCAGGGGCTATTTCTTATAAGTTCCTGTCGTCAATATGTATTCTGCTCAGAATGTCTTTCTTTTGATTAAGGTGGTTGAAATTTTGTGGGTGAGGCAGATTTTTTTTTTTCTTAAATTGGCCTGGGAGCAGGTGTGAGTCCATTCAGCCATCTCTAACCACTGATGCTAAATGAGATATTTTAAATCATTGGTAAATGACTTGTTTCTAATTGTTCTTTCTGTATGGGTCAGTATGGATTCCCCGGGGTCTACCTTTTGTAAACACAGAGAGTGCTTAGAGCTAGTGACTTGTGTGCAAAGCACTAAAGTCACAAGGGACCAGTTATGGGAAATCTGCCCCATCAGAGGATTTGGTTATAGTCCTTCATGCATAAAGCAGCACGGAGCTTTAAAATTAAAAGCATACAGATTCAGAATATTGCAGCATTTAAAAAAACTTAAACCAGTGTAGCTGGTTACTTAAAGGCAACATAATACAGTACTATCTAAAATGCAAACTGAGAAATATTTATGAAACTCTGGTCAATCTAGGCTAGGCATGGTGGTGACCTGTTATTCACTGTAAATCCATTGGCAACATTTGTAACAGAGTGAATGTCAGTGTTCAAACTGTCAAATGTACAGTGAATATTTAAAGTGCAGTAGGAAAAGAGGTGTTGAAATTGTGTATTTGAAAGACATTGTGAAAGACCTTGGGATCTTTTGGGCACACTTAGGAGAGGAAAGCTTTGGTGCCCTTCGCGAACAGTGCACTTTATCACATTGTTAATTAACACAGTGGGCGTTAATATGGTACAGTGGGCATGGCTTAAAGGTTCATGGTTAAACAGAACCAAAGTCTACTCACTGTAGTAACTAGTGAAGTGCCCACTAACATTGGTGGTTACTGGTGAAGTGTATCCTTACATTGGTCATCACTCGTGAAGTTCCCCCCCTTCAAATTGGTGGACATTGTTATTTAATACATTAGACGTTAAAAAATACATTAGAGCGGGTGTGGTTTAAAGGTGCATGGTTAAATTGAAGCTATGTCTGCTCACTGGGGAAGTGAAGTGCCCACTTACATCGGTGGTCATTGTAGTACACTCTTACATGGTGGCCATTGGTGAAGTGCCATCCCCTTTATATTGGTGGTCAAAGGAGAAGTGACCTGCCAATACTGGTGGCCCTTTCATTTGTGGTCAATGGAAGAGCTGCCCCCTTACAGTGGCTGTCAGTGAAGAAGTGCTCCTAGTTACTAGTTGTTTGTGGTGAAGTGCCCCCTATATTGGTGGCCAGTGTAGAAATGTCATGATTACAACTTCTCTGCAGGATGTGGAAACCTTGCAAAAAGATCTGAACAAATTAATGGGGTGCGCAACAACATGGCAAATGAGGTTTCGTGTACAAAAATGTAAAATAATGCATTTGGGGGGCAAAAATATGAATGCAGTCTATACACTGGGGGGGAGAACCTCTGGGGGAATCTAGGATGGAAAAGGACCTGGGGGTCCTAGTAGATGATAGGCTCAGCAATTGCATGCAATGCCAAGCTGCTGCTAACAAAGCAAACAGAATATTGGCATGCATAAAAAAGGGGATCAACTCCAGAGATAAAATGATAATTCCCTCGCTCTACAAGACTCTGGTCCGGCCGCACCTACAGTATGCTTTCCAGTTCTGGGCACCAGTCCTCAGGAAGAATGTACTGGAAATGGAGCGAGTACAAAGAAGGGTAACAAAGCTAACAAAGGGTCTGGAGGATGTTAGTTATTTGTAAAGGTTGCGATCACTGAACTTATTATCTCTGGAGAAGAGACGCTTGAGAGGGGATATGATTTAAATTTACAAATACCATACTGGTGACCCCACAATAGGGATTAAACTTTTTCGTGGAAGGGAGTTTAACAAGACACGTGGCCACTCATTAAAATTAGAAGAAAAGAGGTTTAACCTTAAACTACGTAGAGGGTTTTTTACTGTAAGTTAGGGTTCTCTATGTATGTGGATGGGGAATTCCCTTCCACAGGTGGTGGTCTCAGCGGGGAGCATCGATAGTTTCAAAAAACTATTAGATAAGCACCTGAACGACCGCAACATACAGGGATATACAATGTAATACTGCCATATAATCACACTCACATAGGTTGGACTTGATGGACTTGTGTCTTTTTTCAACCTCGCCTACTATGTAACTATATGTAACATTGGTGGTCAACTATATGTCCCCTTATATTAGTGATCAGTATTGAATTACACTTTTATTTGTGTAGTCTTTGGAGACGTAGCCTCCTAAATTGGTGGTTACACTAATGTAGCCTTTTTCAAGCTCATTTTCAAGGAGGAACCATTAAAATAGTGTTCAGGTTATAGGGAAACCCTGTTAAAAAATGAATGCTAGAAGAACTCTGCATGGAGTTGGGGACGCTCCCCCATTCCTTATCCTTGACGTATGACATGTTGATTACGCCACCAGCGGACAGCCCCATACCATACCTAACTAAATGGGAAAGAGACCTGAATTGCCAATTCACTGAGGGGAATAAGAAGCACATACTTCACTTCACCCATAAATCCTCTCTGTGTTCTAGATTTCAGGAGACAAATTACAAAATCCTCACTAGGTGGTACAGGAACCCCGCCCTCCTGCATACTCTCTTCCCGGCGTCTTCGGACCTTTGTTGGAGATGCCGGGGGGAGAAAGGAACCCTCTTGCATATCTTTTGGTCCTGCCCCCGATTGCGGAATTTCTGGGGTGAGGTCCGACGGATTACCCAGGACTTCACCGACCGTGTGGTGCCGGACGACCCAGCCTATTTCCTACTCCACGCAACAGATACACTGTCGCGAATCTATCAAAAATCAGTTGTGCGACACCTGTTGGATGCTGCTAAGACCTGCATCCCACTTCACTGGAAGTCACCCCACCCGCCGTCCATCTCCCTTTGGCTTAAAAAAGTGGACGACATATGCCAGATGGAGGACCTGATCCTCACCAGCCAAGAGAGACAGGAGACTTTTAAAAAGACCTGGCAGCTGTGGAACGTGTTCAAGTACTCCGTGGAGGGTCAGCGACTTAGAGGCGTGGACGAGACAGTTACTTAGATTAAACGGCTGCCAACCGCCCAGGCCTACTGACTCTACTGATGACTTACTGGGGATACTAATGAACTGCTTGGGATCCTTCGCGGAGGAATGCCCCCCCCCCCCTCCCCCTACCATATCCTTGCTCGTAATCACAGCTTCCTCCCCCTCTTCCATTCTCTCCCCCCCCCCTCCCCCTTCACCCTACTCTTCCATCTCCCTTTACCTTTTTTCCTACTTTTTGTTTCTCTAATCTTTTATTTCTCTTTTCTTGTACTTTTTTTTAAAAAAAGTTGAGGGGCTGGTTCTGTGGGACCGGATGACATCTGGGAAGCTCCTGGGGTGGAACTCCCGGTTACCCTCGGTGTAGGGGATGGCAGGGATTACAACCGGGGCCATGGTATTGGCCATCCGCACATACTGTCTTTTTGACGCGCACGTAACGACACAGGTGTGTTGACCCCCCCTTTGGGGGCGCCGGATAACGGATCATACATAAACACCTATAGCAGGCACTGTCTATATATATATGTAGCGGGTATATGCTTTTCTATTAAAATGATCAGAGCACCTCGTCACCCGGATGTTATAGTTTTGCCAGGTGAAGGGGACAAAGCCACAATGCCTCCACTGGCGAGACTACAACGCCTATTTTGTCAGAAGGTTGCTGCTGAGTACGGGTGGGAGTACCCATACTTGTCCAAGGAGTTGTTGTATGAAGTGGAAGTTTGCCAGGAGCGCTGGTACAATTACTTTGTGTGGACCCACATTCAGGTCCCACATGCCCATAGGTACCTCGCGTGTTCTCCCAAGGCATCTCAGCGTTTCAAAGACTGCAAGGCAGAATGGATGCTGGGGCGGCATATCCACGCGGACAAGGTGCTGATCCGACGCAAGGAAGTGGAAGATGTTGAGTACCATCTGGAAACCATGGACCAGCATTTGAAACCACTTGTCCTTGACCACTTGACTGTACATGAGCTAATGGGTGTTTGTGCTCTTCGGAGGAATTGAAGGGCTGTTCCTGTTGTTGTTCTTCATTCTCCAACAAGTGATCTTGGACTCTGGGGTAGAGAGGGCCAAAGAAAAAGAGGTCTCTACAAGTGCAGTTACTGCGACGCTGTCACCAGGTGGCAGTGTCGTGCATCGGCATTAACTTTTCACACACACACTTTTAGAAGGAGAGGATTTCTCTACGGAGAGGTTTTTTCGTCTCACACGAACATATGTGTCAGGGTTGTGTGTGTTTAATATTTATTTTTCCCTCTGCAGGAGAGCATCCCATCAAGACCGCTGAGAGTGGGGCGGGTCTTAGTCAATGATGTGGGTGGGGGAAAATGTAATGATGTGACTTTTATATATGTTTCAAGTTATATGTTATTTGTTCCCTTCCCCTCCCTTTTTTTGTTGAGGCTCAGGCACAACTGCTCTAGGTAGTTAGTTTTTTTCAAATTTTTGGGGATTTTTGAAATTTTCAGTCGGTTTCTGGATTGGACTATGTCAGCCCTTGAGGGCATGGTTTATTCCAGACACTGGGGACCAGTGTCAAACAACCAGGGGGAGAGTGTAGCGGGTATATGCTTTTCTATTATGTTTAAATTTGATGGGGGATCTGTGATGTGTGGTTCCCTGGGGCCCAGCAGGTGGCGCTGTCACTTTGGGCCCGGGGTTGAGCCATCGTTGCAGTGGTATACCCTTTTTGGCCTCTCGCAGCATGAGTACAGCGGGGCGGGGGCTCCGCTGGGCTTGCTGGGGGAGGATATAAAGGGGTCGGGCATTTTTGGTCACGGGGTTGGTTCGCCGAGTCCCAGGCACCTTAAGCCTGAGGGCTGTGGTTCGTGGTCGGGTGTCCAGGCGGCCTAGGCCTGGACACCCGGAGCTCGTGTTCCACCCCAGGCACCTTCAGCCTGAGGTGAGGTACTCGGTTGGAGGCCTGGGGCCCAGTGTCCTCCGCTGGGCTCCGCGAGGGAAGGATTTCCTAGGGGACCCCGAGACTGGGGTACCCGAATCCAGAGGCGTAAGGGACCGGAGGAGCTACTCACCCGAAGACCTGGTGCAGAAGATTGCAGGTGCCGGGTGAGCCTCAGGAGACCGCCCGGAGGGGTATCTTCCCAAACAGGGGCCGAGTGCAGTCAGGAGGAATGTTCACCGTTCATCCGGTCGGTGGCAGCGACCAAGATTCCCAACAGGTGGCATAGATCATGCGCCAAACCTATTTGCTGATAGAGGAATAGGAGAGTTCATTGTGCCTGGGCCTACTCGTATCCACACCCCCTGTCTGTTCATTGAGGGAGTCCAACTGATTGTGTTTCATCCTGACATTGAAGAATAAAGGAGTGTTGGACTTTTATTGGTGTGGGGCTCATTTACTGGCAGACACTGTTCCACAGAAGGAGCGGAGGCTTCTAGCACCGAACACCGACCCGAAGGTAAAGGAACTTTGCTTACACCACATAAACCCCTGCGGTGAAGGCTTGGCGTGGTGACCCCGCTCTCTCTCCTCCAAGGTACCCCTAGACAAGCAGAAACCAGCCAACAGTGGAGTGAGAGAGGGGAGGCCACTACATATACATATATATGGTTGAACAGAATACCCATGCCTGTACCAATGTGTGTCGTATGTACTATGTATTATGCTGTATGTGCTGTATTGGTCCGTGCAGACCGGTCTCTCTGTTACAAATAAACAAATAAAAAAAAAAGCATTAAAAAAAAAAAAAAAAATGATTATACCTACAGCTCATGGGTACATTAGCCACAGTACAATGGTGGTCAGTGATGAAGGGCCCAAGCTGATGGTGAGTGGAAAGTGGAAAGAATGCCCTGTTACCCTGATAGTCAGTGGAGACAATACTCATTATGGTGGAGCATAGTGAGTTGCTGTAGTTTTTTTGTTTAAGCTTAACTGAACAAGCTGAAGTTAGAAGCTGATCGGCTACCATGCACAGCTGCACCATATTTTGTATTCTCTAGTTTTCATAAATCGACCCCTCTGTGCTTTCTCCAACATACATATTAGTACTGCTTGGATCCTAGAAGAAGGGGGTAGACCCCAAAAGCTTGTCCTGAAAATGTTAATGTTAGTTCAAATAAAAAAAGGAACAGGGATAGTACTCAATTGCTTTAGTTGCAAGCACACCAATAGGGTGTGTAGGTATATGCTCCAACAACTTCTATTTTGTCCACAAGAGGGAGCTCAAATATCAATACAATACTTCCCAAGCAAATAGATTTTTCCCTGAACAATAATAGATACACTACTAAAGTGAGCTTGTGACTATTGTATACACAAAACAAAAATACTTTACTTTTGATACATCGTATTTTGTATTTTAATAAGTGCAAATAAAACTGCCTGGAAAGTACTACGCATTCAATTTTATTTTTAAGTGTAACTCCACTTTCATGATAAAAAAGAAATTAACAAAACAAATATAATAATATAGCATATACAATTGCGACACAAGTCATATTGTAATTGAATGTTGTTAAAAATTACCTTTTCTTTTCAATCTGCAGCGCTTTAAATTTATGTAAAATGCAATGCAATATGGCAACCTGGAGGTGTTCTGTACACAGATGGTACACCCCCCTGAATTTTTTTGTCCTGCTTGTTTGTGGGCCTACTGATGCAGGTGCAGCAGCTGATTAATAATTATAAAATCACTCCCATACAGAGTCACTGTGCACATGGACACAGACAAGCAAACAGCTATTCCTTCAGAATAGCAAAAAGTAGGAATCTGCAACAAAGATTGTTAAAATCCCTGCAATGTACTGTATATAGATCACCCAGAGGGGAGTGGAGTTACGCTTTAAGTAATTGAAGGTGATTTTTTATTGTGAGATATATATATATATATATATATTTCTGTATAAAGGATTTGTCAAAAAGTGCATTTTTATTTACTATTTACATTTTTTGTGAATGAGTTGGGGTACTATGTACCCCTTACTTACTCTTTAAGAACTTTTTTTGCCAATTTTTGATGAGGTGTGGCAGGGTTTAATCTTTTGCTGAATCTACAAATTTCCACAGGGCCCCAGTGGAAAGACTTTTTATATCTGATGTACTTCTTGGGGTAGGTTCACATCCTTGCATTCCCAACCCATAGAGAAATGCGCTGAACATTCTTAATAGCACCCCCACACACATCAACCATAGCATGATTTCACATGCACTTAATCGCACGGTGGTGTGGCAACATGCAATTAAGTGCGGCACAATTTTAAGGGCCCATTCACATTAGGAAATTTATGTGAATCGCACAGGATTCACATGCAGTTCTGTGTGGTGCGATTTTAGTCCATTCATTTTGAATGGGCTGAAATCGCTCTGCACCAAAAGTAGTGCATGCACTACTTTTGGAAACACACTACGATCCTGTACGAGCAAACGCACTGCATTTGCGACCTGCGTTTGGGGTGTCGTTAACTTTGCACTGACACCCGCTGCAGATCACAAGGGCAGTGAGATTGGAATGTGGTGTGGGAAACTGTCACAGAACAAGGGTCTCCTGCACTGCATTCTGGTGTAAATAGACCCAGAAACAGGGTCAGGGACTTTTTTCCCCTGCTTCTTGCAGGTAGGGCAGCCTATTGAAATTAATAGGCTGCTCTACTCACGACATGCACAAGCAAACGCACGTGCAAAGATGTGAAAAGGGCCTTAGTCAGATTCCAGGGACACCTGTTGTGTAATTATTGAGAACCACCAGAGGGCACAGACATACTATATTGCCCTCACAGCACATTACTCTGTGGCCCGTTTCTAGTGACATCATAAAAAATAAAGTTGACATTCCATACACTGTATCCTATGAAATAATGTGGCACTTCTGGGTACTTATACTAGAATGTTTAGAGACCTGTCAAACGGGGGGGGTGGTATGGGGGGAGGGGATTGTGACCTTGGGGGCGAGGAGAGTATCAGGAAGGCACAATTACTGGGGAAGGTGGGGGGGGGGGGGGAGAGTCAGTTAGATGAAGGCCTTTTGCCTGGGGAAGGTTGCTGGCAGAAAGGCAGCAAAAGGAAGCAAGGTGGTGTCCTTCCTCTGACCAGGAAAGAGGGTGAAGTGGGCTGGAGGTTCTATGCACAGGGAGAAGGAAATTAAGTTTGTGTAAGGTGCTTTGACTGAGGAAGGAGGGTTAGGTCGGCAGAAGAAAGGAAGAATGCTGTAACTTGGGAGGATAGGTGGGTGACAAGTAGGCACAGGGACCAGGGAGGGATGAAGGACAGTGCATTGAGGGTAAGGTGGTATGGGGGGATGAGGTGGGAAAACAGAGGTATAATAAACTCAGTTAACCTGCTCAGCCTGAAAAGTCTCTGCCCTCAGAACCCACCCTGTGTCCCAGCATGATGTCTGCAGTGATATAACTCCCTGCACACTGACTGTGCTGCTGAAGTGTTGGATTGTTTGACAATTGACTGAAAAATAGGACGGTCTTGGCAGAACAATTGATAAGTACAGTATTTGATGGTTTGTATGAACATTGGTTCAAATATCTACTAGCATATGGCCAGCCTGAAAGTGTATGTAAAAGTCTCAATAAATTGCATTAGAATAGCGTTCAAACCCAACCCATTACTAGGTGGTATCAAAGCCCAGTCTTCTTCATGCATATATTCCCTTTCTACTCCAATATCTGTTGGAGATGTCACACCTCTGGAGATGTCTCACCAAAGGGACTATGACCCATATTTGGTCAGACTATCCCTATATCAAAGAGTTATGGATGAACATTTTTGCCATCTATTATAAAGTAATGGCAACACAAATACATTTCTTCCCTAGGTTGCCCTTCTCTCCTTGATCCCAGGGCTCAATTTTGATGAACAAGAAAGATATCCTTTGTCACTTTCTCGCTGCCGCAAGAGCGGCAATTCCCCACCACTGGAAATCAACAACCGCACTCTTCCTTGCAGAATGGATCTCTGAACTGGGCACCATCTGGGACTTGGACTTGGACAGTTTTCACAAAAAAATGATAGAGCGTATTCATTCTGTAAAACGTGGGCTCCCTGGTCAACGTTTCATCTCTCATCTGGTTTCCAGGATTGGATTACTGAACGAGTTTCAGATCCCGTTCAGGAGCCCTAATGGAGTACCTGTCTTCCTCTTTTTCTTTCCTTTTTCTAGCCCACAATATTTTTCCCTCTTCCTCCTTGGTAATACAGTGATATCAAAGAGCTCCTGTAAGCCTTGCATTTTGTACAATATGTAGGGCTTACCCAGATGTCTTATACAGGTCAAGACGAATTCAGACTGGTACATGTATATTTCGGTACACTTTCTTATTTTATGTAATGAATTTTGAATGCCCCTCCATTACCAAAGTCAATTGCCCTATCTCACAAACCTGTATTACATCTGCTAAGTGTGTATACAACATGTGTATATATAAATATATATATATATATATATATATATATATGGAATGAAGACCTGTGTAGGGAGAAAATGGGCACTATCCCCAAAAGTGCATACTGTACATTAGAAAAGAGAAAAAGCCTCCAAATTCTTCAAAAGGGGATTGGAGTAAAGGACTATTGTATGTGTCACACAAATCAAAAACATATAATACTTAAAAACAAAGTACAACTTTATTAGTGCAAAAAAAAAAAAAAAGATTAAAAAAGACCCATATTCTTTACAAACATTCATTGAGTGTCATGATACATTAACAAAAGAGCTTGATTGATCAACGCATTTCGCACAGAAGAGATGCTTCATCAGGATCCATGTGCTCCTATACTATAAGGATATGGTACATGATATATCATCTATAATGACAGATGTAATAAAACATGTAATACTGCATAAATAATAATAGTTTTACATCAACTAACGTATGTAAAGTTAGGGAGGAAAGGAGAGGGAGGAAAAAAAAATGCACAAATACATTCTTCATGTCTCCAGGAAGAAACAAGAGTCTCAAACTAAGGGGGACAACAAAGTCATTCAAATAGCACTATAAAGGACAGTCCATATGAAATGTCTGTAGGTGCAAAAAACAAACACAACCAAAAAATATATCCACTTACCACAAAATATTCCAAACTACTAATATAGATATTTGAACAAAAATATACATACCACCTAGATGCTCCCAAAGCACATCATAATACCTCCCACAAGGATATCACAAAGATGTTACCAAAAAGGCAGAATTAAGAACATCAAGGATCTTTCAAAGTCGTTGAAGAAAAAGAACAAAAAACAAAATGCTGTCTTTCTGCATTACAATCTAAAAATAAACACTATGCTAAAAAGAGATCCACTCTATATACCAAACACTTACCGCTTATTAAAGTGGCAAACTGAAGCTTCTGGGTGGGGCAAAACTCTTAGCAGTGGGAGGGGCTTAAGGGTGAGGGGTGTGCTGTGTACAAACTGCAGGGTTGAAGAGTGCGCTATGTAAAGAGTAGGGTTGAGGAGTGCACTGTGTACCGAGTATAGGGTTGAGGGGTATGCTATGTACAGAGCGCAAGGTTAAGGGGTGCACTACGTACTGAGTGCAGGGTTGAGGGATGCGCTAGGTATAGATTGCAGAGTTGAGGGGTGCGCTACACACAAAGTGCAGGGTTGAGGGGTATGCTGTGTACAAAGTGCAGAGCTGATAGGTGCGCTACGTACAGAGTGCAGGGTTGAGTGGTGCGCAATGTACTGAATGCAGGGCTGAGGGATGTGCAGTGTACAGAGTGCAGGGTTAAAGAGTGCACTATGTTCTGAGTGCAGGTTTGAGAGGTGTGCTATGTACAGAGTGGCGGGTTAAGGGGTACGCTGTGTACAATGTGCAGACCTGAGAGGTGCGCTACTTACAGAGTGCAGGATTGATTGGTGTGCTACGTACTGAATGCAGGGCTGAGGGATGTGCAGTGTACAGAGTGCAGGGTTGAAGAGTGCACTGAGTGCGGGTTTGAGAGGTGTGCTGCGTACAGAGTGGAGAGTTCAGAGTGCAGGGTTGAGCGGTGCACTATGTACTGAATGCAGGGCTGAGGGATATGCAGTGTACAGAGTGTAGGGTTGAAGAGTGCACTACATACTGAGTGCAGGTTTGAGAGGTTTGCTACGTACAGAGTGGAGGGTTGAGAGGTGCACTATGTACTGAGTGCAGGGCTGAGGGATGTGCTGTGTACTCCCAAGTTCTCCCCCTAGTACAGAGTTCACCCCCCTCCCCCATTTCAGTACAGAGCTCTCTTCGCCACACATCCTGTTATAAGTAAGTAATGTACAGAGCACAAGGGTCAGGAGTACATAAAGTACAAAATGCATCTTCATCTACTGGTCTTAAAATGTTCAGTGTTTACAAATAATTTTACTCCTTTAAGCCCTCTTTCACATGAATGGTCAGGGGACAGTAAAAACAGGTGGGTGAGCCCCAATTTTACTACCCCCTTGGCCTCCCACCCACATCTAAAATACAGCTAGAAAAGGCTACTCACATGCCATGGCACTTTGCGTCACAGCCACAAAAAATTTACCATGGCATTTTGAATTGACTATCAACCAAATCAGCCGTTAAAGTCAAGGGGGCCGCGACACAACTGCGAGCCAAACACTTGACTTGTGGTTGTGGTGCATTACACTGCCATTTGGCCTTGCGGCTTCACAGCCGGTTTCCTGCTGCGCATGCGTGAATCGCACTGCGCTTTGTCAATGCACCTGCTGCGGGGGGAAAGAGGGGGGCCGAATTTCACGGCAGCGAACTAAGCTGGAAGTGGGTGCGGATACCTGTCAAAACCAGGTACCCGTTACCCCCTCCCCCCCAAAAGGTGCCAAATGTGGCAGCTGAGGGTGGAGGAGACAGACAAGGGGAGCTTCCTATGCTATGCACTGTACAGGAGGCACTTCTAGCAGCTCCTAATTTTTCCTGGGTAAAAAACGTATTCTCTCCTCTCTCACCTTATTGGTCATTGTGGGAACCTTCCTGCTTGTAGTGCAGTAGGTTGTCTGCAGACAGGCTTCTCCCCTCACCAGAGCTGTCACTTCATGCCGCTCCTGCACTGACAGGAAACCCATGGGACGAACATTTAATTGTAGGGATGGACAGCACATTTTGCCATTTAGCTGAAGAGGCGGTGGGAGGGACCATAGCCTATAGGTTACAGACTGCACCACCCCCTGCTGCCTCCTCAGCCAATGAGTAGCTGAAGATGCCCCTGAAGTCCCTCCCTGCTGACATCACCTTGCTCTCTTCTGAGTTCCGGTGTTCTATCAGAATACCGCTACCCATCAGAAAATGCAGCCCATCTTGGTACACCCGCACTCGTCCGCAGTAAGCCTACAGTCAGAAGGCGGCAGCGGACAACTTTTTACACCCACCGGAGTTTTGCATTTCACACTTATTTTTACCAGTAAACTCAGCTTATATAGTGAAATACAGTATTTGGAATTTTAAAATCATTGGTGTTCTGTCAGATTAGCAAACCTGTGAGATCAGCAGGCTTGCCGATGCTTTTAAAATTCAACATCAAAACAGTGTCACAGACTTCCAAATACTGTATTTCACTATATAAGCAGAGCTTACTGATAAAAATAAGTGTGAAATGCAAGACTTTGTGGGTGTAAAGAGATGTCCGCTTGCTGCCTCCTAACTGTAGGCTTACTGTGGATGAGTGTGGGTGTACCAAGATGGCCACGGCGGAACATCACTTTGGTTGCATTTGCTGATTGGTAGCTGTATTCTGATAGAACAGCGGCCGTCCTGCATAGTAAACTAACAGGCCGGGACTCATGTGAACACTGTGGAATGCGTGGCAGTGTGACTCCCCTCCCGGTCCTGCAGCTAAAGGGCTAGATTAGCCTAGATGCTGCACCACTGTCGGACGCTCTGGGGGGGGTTTTGATGCCCCTGACCCTTCCTCCTTATCTATGCCAGAGAATGTAAAGTTGGATCAGAATCGCACCAAAAGTCGCAATGCAAGTTGCACTGCACAGTCGCAATGCAAGTCGCGCGACTTTGTCGTCTCACAAGTGTGAAAGAAGCCTAAACCAAAAATGTAATATATTGGAACTTACAAGTCCTTAGATGTGGTGACTGCATTAGTTTCCTGCTTTCATGTTATGAAATTTTTAGCAAGTACAGACAACCTTGCCAAAGATCGAGGAAGTTAGCGGTGATTGTCTAACGAAACAGGTCATCTGGTTGTTCTACTGTTACCGAGTGAGGGACGGTCTACACGCATGAGGTGGTGACATTTCCTTACCCCATTCAGATGGTTATAGTAGACTCGCCACTTAATTCACCAGTAACCTTATATTTGCTTGTTTAATACATATACATATCCTATCCTCATGAACCCTACAGCGCCTATCCCTCATTAAGAAGCAGCAGTTTCAAAACTACTTTGTTACTGAGTTAACCACCTTCCGCCCGCGCTATAGCTGAATGATGGCTACAGTGCCGGCTTCCAGTGTCGGCGGGGTGTCAAAAGACGTCCTCCTGTGATCGTGCTGCTTTGCGCTGACTCGGCTGATCACAGAACATGGTAAAGGGCCGATCACAGGGGGCCCGTTACCATGTGATCAGCTGTCAGCGAATGACAGCTGATCAGGAAGTAAACAGAAGCCAAATTTTGTTTTTCTCCTCACGATGAACGTGAGGAAAAAAATAATAAAGCCGGTAACCGGCTTCTGTTACAGGGACTTTGGTCCTGATCTATGCCATCTATCAGTGCCCACAAGTGCTGCTAATCAGTGCCCACGAGTGCCATCTGTCAGTGCCCACCAGTGCTACCTTTCAGTGCCCACCAGTGCCACCTTTCAGTGTCAATCAGTGCCCACCAGTGCCACCTTTCAGTGCCATCAGTGCTACCAATCAGTGCCACCTATCAGTGCTGCCAATCAGTGCCCATCAGTGCCTCATCATCAGTGTCACCTACTAGTGCCTATCAGTGCCCATCAGTGCTGCCTATCAGTGCTTATCAGTGCCGCCTATCAGTGCCCATCAGTGACACCTATCAGTGCCTCCTCATCAGTGCCCATCAGTGTCACCTCATCACTGCCCATCAGTGCAGCCTCATCAGTGCCCATCAGTGCAGCCTATCACTGCCCATAAGAAACAAAAAAAAATGCCAGCGCTTAAGATATATATACAGACATTCACCAAAAAAACTGAGTGCGTGTATAAGGAGTATTGTCCACAAAAGGAACAAATGTTCCAGTCAATAAAAATAAATGAGGATAAAAATGACAATAAAAATGACAAGTGACGGTTTAAATCTAAAAATCCTCAGAAGCAACAGGTGGTGATGAGAAAGTCTTTGATTTTAACTCAGATACTCAGGGCAGCTTTTCTCCATGGTGAAGCCGACTCAAGGTAGTGACATAAAAAAGAAAAATAGAAAAGCGCCTCTAAGTAAAACAGGTTTAATGTTAGATAAAAAAAAGAATTAATGTATGTATAGTATGGATGCTTCTCTTATATCCATACTATACATACATTAATTCTTTTTTTCCTTTACCACATGGATGATTTTTTGGCTGTATAGAGCCCATCTATTTAGGGCCCTACAGGTAAACATGTTTTTATGTTTCATCCACCCCTTGGCACTGATAACATCTCTGCCTTATATACCTCCACTGTCTAACTTCTAAAAGTCTAAAATACAAGTCCACATGTGCATGTAAACATCATCCTTGCAGGGTTGTGATTTTATTTATTTTAATTTAATTTATTTATAATTTATTTATTTACATTTCACACCAATTTTTCATCATTATTATTATCATCATTTTAATGTTATTATTATTATTATATTTTTATTTTTGTTATTGTATATTATCAATGTATGATATTTGTATGCTTCTATTTCATTATTCCCCCCATTTCCTTTTTCCCTCTCCCCTTTTCCACATACAACGACTGTACATTGCCAATTATGGTGCTGGACGTTGTTGTTCTTTTTAATTAATTTTCTCCTTTTTTGTGGCAAACAGTTACTGTGTTTTTTAATTCAACCCATTTGTCAAGTGAATGGTTAACTTTTTTCTGTCGATGGGCGGAAGTGCCTTTAAAAATCCGTCCTTCCTGTCTCTCCATACACTTGAGAAAAAAACGCGCATGCTTTGTTTGAGAGCCGCGCATGCTCTGAAACGCGTCGGGGTTCCCTGGTCAACCCGATCCAGCTGACGTCAGACGCTCTCTCTCGGACAGATCGCCACCATCTCCCGCTGCCATTCTTCATCGTGGACTAATCAGCTCGCACTTTGGCCACTTGCGGCTGTTACTGCCGGGACTCAGGGCATCCGCAGAAGAAGCGTCACAGACCCTGGATCTAGCATGAACATCCATTACACCGGAGTACATCTGAACTTACCCCTATGTAAGTGTTGGATATGATTTGTTTTATCTAACATTAAACCTGTTTTACTTAGAGGCGCTTTTCTATTTTTCTTTTTTATATCACTGCCCATAAGTGTAGCCTCATCAGTAGTGATGTCGCGAACATAAAATTTTCCGTTCGCGAACGGCGAACGCGAATTGCCGCAAATGTTCGAGAACGGGCGAACCCGGCGAACCGCCATAGACTTCAATAGGCAGGCGAATTTAAAAACCCACAGGGACTCTTTCTGGCCACAATAGTGATGGAAAAGTTGTTTCAAGGGGACTAACACCTGGACTGTGGCATGTCGGAGGGGGATCCATGGCAAAACTCCCATGGAAAATTACGTAGTTGACGCAGAGTCTGGTTTTAATCCATAAAGGGCATAAATCACCTAACATTCCTAAATTGTTTGGAATAACGTGCTTTAAAATGTCAGGTATGATGTTGTATCGATCAGGTAGTGTAAGGGTTACGCCCGCTTCACAGTGACAGACCAAACTCTGACAGACCAAACTCCCCGTTTAACGCACCGCAAACAACCGCAAACAGTCCATTTGCACAACCGCAAGGCTTTAATAATCCCCTTAGATGATCACAAAGAAAATTAATGTTTTTTCTATGCAAAATTATCCAGCCGATCGCTTTTGGTCTGTTCACAATGAAGCAACGACCTTATCATCTGGGGTGTGCCAACATTGCCATTGCCAACACACTCATAGAGGTGGTCGCTTCATTGTGATACGCAAGCCCCTTCACCACAACAAGGTAACGATCACGAAGGGGAATTGACACATTTATGTGCTTTTTTTGTTTTTTTTGTTTTTGCAGCCACAGTGCAGCACCAGAGGCCAGAAAAATTAGGCATGTACACATGCCTGAAAAATTAGGTATTGTTGCAGCCGCTGCTGTAGCAGCGGCCAGAAAGATTGATGTTTTCCAGGCAGAAAGTGCCCTAAAACATTGCAGCTTGAACCCTAGTTAGCTACTGTGACACCAGATATGAGTGGCACTGTGCACTGGCAGAAGTTGGCACAGTAGACGCTGTAGGCCTGACACACATGCTGGCAGGCAACTGACTGCTATTCTACTGCAGTCAAAACTGTTGTTTTTTTTTTATGTAAGCTACTGTGCCAGGAAAAAAAAAAGCAGACTGATGTACCAGCCCTAAAAAGGGCTTTTTGGGGTGCTGTCAGGACGCTGTCCTTACAGCAGAGATCAGATGAGTCTTTCAGGAGTGGAGTGAACACTGAATACACTGGCCTAGCTATAGCTTTCCCTATTAAATCAGCAGCAGATACACTGTCCCTCCTCTGGCTAAGACTGCAGCTTCAGAATGAATCTAAAACGGATGCTGTCCAGAAAAAAAAAAAAAAAAGCAGACTGATGTACCAGTACCAGCCCTAAAAAGGGCTTTTTGGGGTGCTGTCAGGACGCTGTCCTTACAGCAGAGATCAGATGAGTCTTTCGGGAGTGGAGTGAACACTGAATACACTGGCCTAGCTATAGCTTTCCCTATTAAATCAGCAGCAGATACACTGTCCCTCCTCTCACTAAGACTGCAGCTTCAGAATGAATCTAAAATGGATGCTGTCCAGGAGGTGGGAGGGTCTCGGAGGGAGGGTATGCTGCTGATTGGCTGGAATGTGTCTGCTGACTGTGAGGTACAGGGTCAAAGTTTGCTCAATGATGACGAATAGGGGGCGGACCGAACATTGCATATGTTCGCCGGCCGCGGCGAACATGAACAAGCTATGTTCGCCAGGAACTATTCGCCGGCGAATAGTTCGGTACATCTCTACTCATCAGCACACCAGTAAAGGAGAAAAATAACCTGTTTGCAAAATTTTGTAACAAACTATGAAAAAATATTTTGTTTTCAAAATTTTCAGTTTTTTTTTGTTTCTTTAGCAAAAAATAAAAAAACCCAGTGGTGATTAAATACCACCAATAGAAAGTTCTATTTGTGTGAAAAAAATTATAAAAATAAAATTTGGGTACAGTGTTGCATGATCGTGCAATTGTCATTCAAAGTGCAACAGCGCTGAAAGCTGAAAATTGGCCTTGGCAGGAAGGGGGTATAAGCAGAGGCGTATCTAGTGAACATGGCGCCTATGGCAAGCACTGAAACTGCGCCCGTCAAAACATTTGAAACCCATTTTTCAGATAACCTTAACAAAAAAAGCTAATTAAACTACAGGTCAAATTTTACAAAATTGTAGTATATTAGTGATGGTGACACCCCCTATTGTAAGTGGAGTTATTTTATTTCTTGAGGGGGTGTTACCACCATCACTTATATATTGCAACAATTTTATATTTTGATATTGTTATTTGTTTGAAAGATATAAAGTTGTATATTTGGTTTACAGGACACCACATATACAATATATGGTATTCAGAGGGAGGGCTCCACCATCACTTAAAGTGGAAGTAAACTTCCTTTACTGCCTTTTACATATAGGTAAGTCTATAATAAGGCTTACCTATAGGTACAGTAAATATCTCCTAAACGTGTACAGTTTAGGAGATATTTACATTACATGGAACCAGTGACATCACTGGCTCATGCGCTCTGAAGGAATGCTGTTCCTTTAGAACCCTGTGCCATAAACAGTGGCTCCTGCGTGCATGCACGGGAGTGACTTCATCATGGCTCCGGCCAGTCACAGAGCCCGTGAACCCAGAAGCAAGATGAGTAAAAATGAGAGCGCCTGCTGCGCTGACTTCTGGGTGTGGGAGGGCCTTGTTTTAAGGTAAGTTTACCATAATGTGCTAGTATGCAATACATACTTGCACATTATACCTTTACCTTGCAGGGTAAAAAAAAAAAAGTCCAGCAGTATACAAGCACTTTAAATTATGCAGTTACAGTTAGAAACACTAAGGTGAAGAAGGAAGCACAGCATTGTATATTTTATTGTAACATTTACAAAGTGTTTATACTGGTTATGGCAAGAGGGGAAAAAGGGAGAAGAGAGAGAGAATACAGAATACATAAGAAAGTACAAAGAGAGGAGCTCTTGCAGTAAATGTATTTTCCTGTGACATTCTCCAGATTACCTGAATGCATTCTTCTGCTTCTCTTGCTCATTTCTCCTCCTTCTCTGCCCCCTCCCCAGTCTCCACAGCAGCTCAGCTCTTTCTCCAGGCTCCAGCATAGCTCTAGTATTCTGTTCTTTTCAATCGAAGGGGGCGGGTTACAGCAGCAACCATTGGCTTAGTAAGCAGCAGGAGGTGGAGCTGTTAACCCTTTCTTGTCCTGTGGCTTGCCAGCAGCCTTCCTATAGTATGAGGCTGCTGGTTCCTAATCCCTTCTGCTGTTTCTAAAGTCAATGACAGGAGAGGAAGGAGGAAGCTGCAGGGCGCTCCTATACACACAGAGCCACTGGGAGAGAAGAGCTGTAGTTTCAGGACTGTTAAGCTGGAGAGGAGGGAGAGCACAGCACACCTCCCGACTCCTTTCCCCTCTCTGGCATAGAAGCCTATTTTGCAAATATCTGGGGGACATCACTGCCTTAATGCCTCTCTCCCCTTGTGCTCTGCAGTCAGTGCCTGTGCCTCCACATGTTTCTTCTGCACTCGAGAAGATGCAGGGAGGAGGTGGGCGGAGCTAAGCAGTGGGCGCAAGGAGGAGGAAGTTAAATCTCCTCGCTGTGAATGCTGGTCTCTGCCTCTCTCCTCCTCGTGACGTCACTGGTTGCTAGATGCGAGGCGGGCCTTGGCTAGCAACCAGTTTGGGCAGTGAGCCAGGGGACAGTGGTGAACTACCTAATGCAGTCTAATGCAGTCTCCGCTGGCCAGGATCTCACCCCAGGCTGACAGCGAGCAATACCAGGGCCATTTTAAGAAGAGATCTCTCTTGCTGCCCAGCCACTCAGGAGCGCCCCCTTCATATGGCGCCCATGGCACTTGCCATATCTGCCATACCCTGGATACGCCACTGGGTATAAGTGCCCAGTAGGCAAGTGGTTAAGCACCGCTGTGCTTGTTACTTGGACTGCTTTTTTGATGAGGACACTCCTTTTTTTTCTTTGGCTCTCTACATCTGCCATGCTATGACAGTCTCACTCGTATCCATATTGCTATTGTGCAGAATCAGTGGTCCATATGGAGTATCTTCTATGAGCTGGCAAGTCAGCCCCTGCCACTATTATTCAACCAATCTGTGGTACCTATTGCTGTCACCCTCCGTTGGACTCAAATGCCAGTTAGCCACAGTACATATACTTTATGAGTGGTTGTGTGTATGTATGGATGTGTACGCAGCTGTGATTACCTGTTTACAGACATAGGGGTTGATTTACTAAAGGAAAATCCACTTTGCACTTGAAAGTGCACAAGGAAGTGCAGTCGCTGTAGATCGCTGTAAATCTGAGGGGAAGCTCTGAAATTAGGGGAAGCTCTGCTGATTTTGTCATCCAATCATGTGCAAGCTAAAATGCTGTTTTTTATTTTCCTTGCATGTCCCCCTCAGATCTACAGCATCTGCACTTCCATGTGCACTTTCAAGTGCAAAGTGGATTTTCCTTTAGTAAATCAACCCCATTGTGTCTATAAGACTTCAGATCTCTCCTCTACCCTAGAAAGCATGTGATCAAAAAAAAAAAAAAAACATTGATCGAAGCTTTTCAGGAAAAAAAATGGCAGTGTTTACATCTGCCAGAGCCAGAAGTGACATCATGATATCGCTTCTGGCCAGCCAAGATCATAGAGATGGCCGGAGAACATCTGGTGTTCGGCCAGCTCTATGGTAACCCGCCACCGGATCAGATTGCCTTGAAGCGCTGGTGGGCAATGGGGGGGATGTCCCCTCCCATTCCCTGTAAAAGCAATCAAGCCAGGCTGTCATGTGACTAAGATGTACAGCCCCCACACCCAGTTCTGCATTCCCCTCCCACAGCCCTGCAATCCCCACAGACAGGAAGAGGAAGGGCATACAGAGTAATTTCCTGTTCCTGCTTCACACCTGACCACTCACTGTGACTGAGGATTCTGTGAGGGAGGAGAGTACTATGTGTAAGTTGGGGGGAAACTGGCAGTGTGTTATGTGTGTGTGGGGGAGCGGAGTGTATTATGTTGTGGGGGCAGGAGTATAATATGTATGGGGGGCAGGGTTGTATTATGTGTGTGGGATGAAGGGGTATATTATATAAGGGGGGGGGGCAGGGGTGTATTATGTGTGTGATGGGGCAGAGTGTATTATGTGTGTGTGTGTGTGGGGGGGGTGTATTATCCACTACCAGACCAGGCCTTTTCCGGCATTTTTTTTACATGTAACCACATAACCCCTTTTGCTCCCTGTGACCTTATTGCTGTAGTAGGGAAGTACTATAAATGCTATCCTTATAAATAAGCATAGTACTTATTAGGGCAATGACATCACAGGGGGTAGAAATCCTCATGACATCATCCCCATAGTTACCAACTTTTCTAAGTTTGTAGGGACTCCTTTTTTTTTCTGGTGTGTCCAGAAAGTCACTGTAGGCGAAGCATTACTTTAATTAGGGGTGGGGGATTAATTTATTATGGGCATGGTTTACTATAAGTCTGTGAAAGAGAAATTCAGCGCCGCAACGAAGAGTGAGCGTGGTTTAAATTACACAAAATATTGGGCGTGGCTTAAAGGGGGTGTGGTTAAATAGAGTCTAAGATAACTTGCAGAACAGAGTGCAGAAGAAACTGCACTGGATTACAGCTTTGGCTGTACTTCTCCTTTCAGGAACATGCATGAATAACAGACATAAGGCCCCTGACACATGGTGCGGATTCTGTGTGGAATCTGTTCCGATCAGTAGGGGATCGGCTCACAGATTACCTGCTGATCAAAGGAGAGCAGGTGGATGACAGGTCTGTTCAGTCAGTGGACATGGACAGCGCACACTCTGCTCTTTGGGCAGCTGGAAGTAAACTGACTCCTCTATCCAGTTACACCAAACTACCCTCTGATCCAATCTGCCTAAACAGAAGAGGATGGATCCCATTCTGCTTTTTTTTTTCAGCGGACTGGATCGGAGTTATGCGGATGTAAACGTACAAAAGTCAGTTTACATACGCCTGTCTATAAGACCGATCAGGTCTACCTGAAAAACTGACTGAAAAGGCTGATCTGATCTGACCTGCCGTGTGAAGGGGCCTCAGTGATGGTGTCAGCAAGCAGTGACTGTGAGAAATTAGGTTTAAAACTGCACTGCCCAATTTCTCACAGTCAGGACAGTGCTATATGAAAAAAGGATATAAAAATGTTTTTGTTTTTTTAAAACAGCACCTTTTTACTTCTATCTAAAAATCTAAAAGATAGAAGTAAAAGAGTGCTGTTAGATGACATGTAGCACTGTTCTGAGAGAAATTGGGCTGTACATTGAGCTGTTTTACAGCCATGAAACCCAATGGATATATAATCTTAAAAACCTATTATCAGGTGAGTACTTACCGAGGCCGAGATGCTGAGAGCGGTTCACCCTTGCGACTCAGTGCACTCTGCCCCCTGGAGGTGAGACAGGGAGCGGATGGCACCAAGAGGCACTGGCCACCAGCAGGTGCGGGAATCTTGCTGGAAGGTCTGGTAGTGCCGGGTTGGTTGGAGACAGAACACAGCAGGTACACAGGTTCTGGCAGGAGCTAGCGTTGGGTAAGCACAGTCCAGGGCTGAGCTAGCAGAGGATAAGCAAAAGTCCGGGTAAAGGCTAGCAGCAGGTTTACAAGTCCAGATCAGAGCTAACAGCGGATGAGGGCAAGGAGTGCGAGAAAGTCCAAGGTGCAGGCACAAGGTCGGGGGGGGGGGGCAGGAGACAGGCAACAAATCCGGGATGCAGGCCGAGGGTCAATCACAGGAGAAGGCAGAAGTCCGTAAGCAAGCCAGGGGGTCAAATCCAGGAGAAGTGCAGAGGAAGCCAAGTCGGTCCGGGTCACAAGCAGGAGATCAGGTAGAGGTTTAGCAGAACTTTGGTACATAGGAAGCTGACAAACCAGCAACTCGTTCATGCATCTAGGCTTCTTTAAATAGGCCCGCCTGGATTCCCATTGGTGCGCCATTGCGCACGCGCATGCGCCGGCGCGCGCACCCGTGAAGGCCGAAGCGACGTTCCATTGCGCACGCGCATGCGCCGAAGCGCCGTCGCGCACGCGCATGCGCAGAAGCGCCGTTTCCCCGCACATTGGAAGCTGACTGGTGCTGCTGGAAGGGAGATTTCCCAGACAGAGCCCCCCCTAGGGGCGGACTCCGGACGCCCAAACTAGCCATCAATTCAGGGTGCTCTTGGTGGAATGCTCGAATTAAGCGGGGAGCATGTAAGTTCCTAGATGACTCCTAAGAGTTGTCCTCCAGGGGGGTACCCCTTCCACTTCACCAAGCATTGCAGCTGTCTGCCTCTCTTCCTGCAGCCCATAATAGACTCCACCACGTATTCCTCTTCTCCGTCTACCTTGACTGGTGGGGGAGGTGGCTCATCTCTCCCAGGAAAGGAGCTGGGGATAACTGGCTTCAGCAGGGATGTATGAAACACAGGGTGAATCCGGTAGGAATCCGGCAATGCCAATTCAAAGGCCACAGGGTTGATTGCCCGTTTGACTTTAAAAGGGCCGATAAATCTTGGTCCCAATTTCCGTGAGGGAATGGGCAGTCTAAGATTGGTGGAGGAGAGCCAAACTTCCTCCCCAACTTTGAAAGCTGGATTCTCCTTCCTTCCCCTGTCGTAATACTTTTTGTAGGACTCCTGGGTGTTTTGCATCAGTGCTTGGAGTTTCTGGAAATTCAACTGAACGGTGGCTATCTGATCCTGGACCACGGAGACAGAACTTTCATGGATGTTTTCAGGGAGAAAGGACGGATGGAATCCAAAGTTGGCCCAGAAGGGGGTCTGACTGGTAGCGGAATGAACTGAGTTGTTGTAGGCAAATTCAGCGTAAGTTAGTAGGGACTACCAGTCGTCCTGGGAAGAGGAGCAGAAGCAGCAGAGGTACTGTTCCAGGGTTTGGTTGGTTCTCTCAGTCTGGCCGTTGCTCTGAGGATGATATGCTGATGAGAGACAGATTTTGACTTCCAAGGACCTGCAGAGTTCTTTCCAGAACTTGGACGTGAACTGGACGCCTCTGTCCGAGGTGATGCTCTTCGGTACCCCATGGAGCCTGATTATCTCCCTGAAAAAGATTTTGGCGGTCTCCGCGGCCAAAGGCATCCCGATCATCGGCAAGAAGTGCGCCATTTTGGACAGACGGTCGATAACGACCAGAATCGTGGTAAATCCTCCAGAGGGAGGCAGGTCAACGATGAAATCCATGGACACATCTGCCCATGGATGTTCAGGGATAGGTAAGGGCTTGAGGAGTCCCCAGCTCTTGGTGTTTGGTCCCTTACTGCGCTGGCACTGGGTGCAGGACGTGACGTAAGACTTGCAATCTTGCCTCCAGCCTGGTCACCAGAAGGAGCGGGAGACCAGTTCCGTTGTTTTACGTGCTCCGAAGTGGCCAGCTAACTTATGGTCATGGAAAGTCCTCAAGACCAGTGGCCATGCTTCCAGAGGGACGAAGACTTTATCCTGAGACCAGAACAGATCATCACGCTTCTCCAGAGATGAAATTACCTGGTCGGAGCAATGCCTGGAAGCGGCTTTAATTGTGGTTAGTAGGTCAGCCTGAGGGACTAGTAAGAAGTTTTGTGCGGACAGGATAGTACTTGGTTGTATTGTTGGGGAATCTTCAGGGAACATTCTGGAAAGCGCATCTGCTTTCCCGTTATTGGAGCCTGGCCTGTAGGAGATATGGAAGTTGAACCGGGTGAAAAAGAGAGCCCAACGAGCCTGCCTGGGTCATAGTCGTTTAGCTGTCCTTAAATATTCTAGGTTTTTATGATCCGTGAATATCATAATCGGGTGGACTGCCCCTTCCAGCCGGTACCTCCACTCTTCCAGAGCGAATTTAATGGCTAGTAATTCTCTGTCTCTTACGTCATAATTTTGTTCTGGGGAAGTTAATTTCCGAGAGGCAAAGGCTACCGGGTGTAGAAGGGCCTTGAGGCCCCGCCTTTGGGAGAGAATGGCCCCAGTGGCCGTTTCGGAAGCATCCACCTCTAGGGTGAAAGGCAGGAGAGGATCCGGGTGTCGCAATACTGGTGCTGAGGTGAAAGCATCCTTTAAGAGAGTGAAGGCTTCCTGGGCTTCCGGTGACCAATAGAAACGGTTGCCCTGGCGGGTTAGTTGGGTGATTGGGGCCACGATAGCGGAAAACCCCGCGATAAACCTCCTATAGAAGTTGGCGAAGCCTATAAACCGTTGCAC
Source organism: Rana muscosa (assembly GCA_029206835.1). Classification (NCBI taxonomy): domain Eukaryota; kingdom Metazoa; phylum Chordata; class Amphibia; order Anura; family Ranidae; genus Rana; species Rana muscosa. The sequence continues at coordinate 124,426,593 of CM055121.1, forward strand.
CCCCTTCTTGTCAGTTGGAGCTGGCCAGTCCTGGATAGCCTTGACCTTTTGTGGGTCCATTGCGACCCCATCAATGGAAATAATGAACCCGAGGAATTGCACGGTGGTCTTTTCAAAGTCGCATTTCTCGGCCTTGAGATAAAGTTTGTGCTCCCTGAGGATGGTGAGGACCATTGCGACATGGGTTCGATGTAACTCAATGGAAGCGGAAAAGATAAAAATGTCATCCAGGTATACTACCAGAAAGTCGTCGAGGTGTTTTCGGAAGATATCGTTGACCAGATGTTGGAAGGTGGCAGGAGCATTGCAAAGCCCAAAAGGCATGACCAAGTATTCATAATGCCCGAACCGGGATCTGAAAGCGGTCTTCCACTCGTCTCCTGCCCTGATCCGTACGAGATTGTAGGCCCCCCGAAGATCCAGTTTGGAAAAGATCCGAGCAGATCAAAAACGTTGGAACAACTCCGGGATAAGGGGCAGCGGGTACCTGTTTTTGATAGTTATTTTATTTAGCTCCCGGTAGTCGATGCAGGGCCTCAGGGAACTGTTTTTTTTTCAAAGAAGAAGATCCCTGCACCGGCTGGGGAGGAGGAAGGGCGGATGAATTTCTTCTCCAAGTTTTCGTCGATATAGACCTTGAGGGCCTTCAACTCGGTCTCGGACAGAGGGAAGATTCGACCAAACGGGATTTCTGCGCCAGGCAGGAGATCAATGGGACAGTCGTATGGCTGATGAGGTGGTAAACAATCAGCCTGCTGTTTATCAAAGACATCCCGGAACTCTAGGTATACGGGAGGGACATGTTGCAGGTTGTCAGGTTTAGCAGTCAAGGCAGCACAAGTGGTAGAGGCTGAGATGAGGCAGTTCCGGGAACAGTAAGGTGATGTGAAGTTGACTTCCTTTTTAGCCCAATTGATAAGGGGCTCGTGGGCCTGCAACCAAGGCAACCCCAAGATAATGGGGAGCATTGGAGAGGGGATAAGATCCAACCGGAGGAATTCTTGATAGCCTGAGTCGGAGATGGCAAGGATGGGTTTAGTCTCTTGCGTAATTAGTCCTGAGCGGGGCAGGGACCCATCTGCCAGATGTTTCTGAAGGCAATGGTCCTTGGGTTGCAGAGGGAAATGAAGTTTTGAGGCGAGTGCGGAATCCAGAAAGTAGCTGCAAGCTCCAGAGTCAATGATTGCCGGAAGTCGGGTTGCCCCTCCCGGCAGCTGTAGGGAGACAAAAAGAACAACATAAGTCTGGGGGATGCCAGAAACGTGGTAATTCAAAGTGTCCTTAGGAGAGGACTTACTGGGTCTCACTGGGCAGCTGTGCAGGAAGTGGCCGGTACCCCCACAGTAGAAACATAAATTGGCTTGGCGCCTGCGCTGTCTTTCTTCGGGAGTCAGAGAAGGCCGAACCAGCCCGAGCTGCATGGGCTCTGGTTCTGGGAGAGGTGATGCTGCAGAAGCAGTAGCAGGCGGGTAATGAGGAGCAGGTCGGGCTGGGGTCCAGCTGGGACGGGTAAGCTAAAAACGTTCTGAGCGCCGCTCTCGTAGGCGCCTGTCAAGCTGGGTGGCAGATTGAATCAGGGTCTCCAAAGAGGTGGGGGTTTCCATCCTGGCCAGCTCGTCCTTGAGGGCTTCGGACAGTCCTTGGCGATATTGATATCTGAGGGCTGCCTCATTCCAGCCGGTATCGGCGGACCATTTCCTAAACTCCGCCGTGTAATCCTCCACTGGTCTTCTCCCTTGGGACAGACTGTGGAAAGCAGACTCTGCTGTAGCCGAACATTGGGGATCGTCGTACAGTTGCGCCATACTTTCAAAGAACGTATCCACAGTGTCAAGTACGGGACTTCTTTGCTCCATTAGGCTATGGGCCCAGGCTTGTGGTTCGTCCGTTAATAGGGAGATGATGAACCCCACCTTTACCGCTTCTGAGGAGAAAGTTCTAGGTTGGAGAGCGAAGTAAAGGGAGCAGGCATTCTTGAAGGCCCGATACTTCTTGCGGATGCCCGAGAAACGTTCAGGTATCGGTACCCTGGGCTCCGGGGTTGCCATTATCACGGTAGGGCTAGCCGAGGCTTGATAGGTAGTGGCTACACTGGCCGGAGTGGCAGCTGGAGGCGTTGGTCCTAGCAGGCTGGAGAAGTGCTGAAGGTGGCCATCCATTTGAGTGTAGCCTTCTTGCAGCTTTTGAACTGCATTGGTCAATGCGGTGACCTGCTGGCAGAGGGCGTCAAACGGGGAACACGCTCTGTCGGCCTCAGACATCTGGCTGGTTTGTACTATCAGGTGAGTACTTACAGAGGCCGAGATGCTGAGAGCGGTTCACCCTTGCGACTCAGTGCACTCTGCCCCCTGGAGGTGAGACAGGGAGCGGATGGCACCAAGAGGCACTGGCCACCAGCAGGTGCGGGAATCTTGCTGGAAGGTCTGGTAGTGCCGGGTTGGTTGGAGACAGGACACAGCAGGTACACAGGTTCTGGCAGGAGCTAGCGTTGGGTAAGCACAGTCCAGGGCTGAGCTAGCAGAGGATAAGCAAAAGTCCGGGTAAAGGCTAGCAGCAGGTTTACAAGTCCAGATCAGAGCTAGCAGCGGATCAGGGCAAGGAGTGCGAGAAAGTCCAAGGTGCAGGCACAAGGTCGGGGGGCAGGAGACAGGCAACAAATCCGGGATGCAGGCCGAGGGTCAATCACAGGAGAAGGCAGAAGTCCGTAAGCAAGCCAGGGGGTCAAATCCAGGAGGAGTACAGAGGAAGCCAAGTTGGTCCGGGTCACAAGCAGGAGATCAGGTAGAGGTTTAGCAGAACTTTGGTACATAGGAAGCTGACAAACCATCAACTCGTTCATGCATCTAGGCTTCTTTAAATAGGCCTGCCTGGATTCCCATTGGTGCGCCATTGCGCACGCGCATGCGCCGTTGCGCCGGCGCGCACCCGTGAACGCCGGAGCGACGTTCCATTGCGCGCGCGCATGCGCCGAAGCGCCATTCCGCGCGCACGCATGCGCAGAAGCGCCGTTTCCCTGCGCATTGGAAGCTGACTGGTGCTGCTGGAAGGGAGATTTCCCTGACACCTATGTTCCATTCGGCATGAATGTTGGCTGGGACATTAACTGCTTTATTATAACAGCTAATTGTGTCATTAAAGACCTCAATACTGGGCACTTGCGCCCTCTTCCTTCTCAGACCAATTTTCAGCTTTCAATGCTCTCGCACTTTCAATGACAATTACTCGGTCAAGCTACACTGTACCCAAATAACTGTTTTTATCATTTTGTTCACACAAATAAAGCTTTCTTTTTGTGGTATTTTAATTACCACTGGATTTTTTTTTGCGATATAAGCAAAAAAAAGAGTGAAAGCCAGAATGTATTCTGATACATGTCTTTGGTAAAAAAAAAAATCCCAATTAGTGTATGATAATAGGTTTGTGTGGAAGTTATAGAGTCTACAAGCTATGCTATGTATCACTGAAAATTGATCAATCCTGATGTACTGACGGCCTATCTCATTTCTTGAGGCCCTAAAATGTCAGGACAGTACAGATACCCCCAAATTACCCATTTTTGTAAAGATGACAGTCCAAGGTATTTAGTAAGAGGCATAGTGAGTTTTTTTATGTTACATCATTTTTTGCCCACAATAGTTTGGAAAATTTTTATATTATTTCTCACACATGGCATAGATAAACTTGCAATTACACCCCAAAATATATTCTGCTACTCCTCCTGAGGTACCACATGTGTGAGACCTTTCCATAGCCTGGCCACATACAGAGGCCCAACATGCAGGGGGCACCATCAGGTGTTCTAGGGACATAAATTACACATTTAGTTTCCTGACACATTTTTGAAAGCCCTGGAGCACCAAAACAACAGAATTACTCCATTTTGGAAAGAAAACACCGAATGTATATTCTGTGAGGCATAATGAGTCTTTTGAACATTTTTTCCACAAGTTTTTGGAAAAAGTGGAAAGAAAGTGAAAACCTTTTTTTTGTACACAAAGTTGTCAATTTATAAGATTTTTCTAACACATAGCATGTACATAGCAAAAAATTCACACCAAAATACATTCTTCTAATTCTCCTGAGTATGGCGATACCACATGTGTGAGACTTTTACACAGCCTGGTCACATACAGAGGCCCAACATCCAAGTAGCACTGTCAGGCATTCTAAAGGCATAAATCACACATTTAGTTTCCTGAGTACCTATCACATTTTTGAAGGCCCTGGAGCACCAGGACAATGGAATTAGATGTGGCAGATGATCAAAGACAGATGTGGCAGATGATAACGGACAGATGTGCCAGATGATAACGGACAGATGTGCCAGATGATCAGACAGATGTGCGCCAGATGATCACAGACAGATGTATGCCAGATGATCACGGACAGATATGCGCAGATGAGTATGGACAGATGTGGCAGATGATCATGGACAGATGTTCCAGATGGTCATGGACAGATGTTCCAGATGGTCATGGACAGATGTATGCCAGATTATCACAGACAGATGTGAGCCCTACGGACTAAGACTGGGATGCCTTTAAAGTTAATGTGCGTGTAAAGGTAGGCGTCCTAATACTTTTGGTAATATAGTGTGTGATTCGGCTCTTCCGGGCAGGGTGCGTGCATGTGCGCTTCCGGTGGCTCGCTCCCGCTGTGATCACATACAGCAGGAGCCCAGCAGCGGGTACGGCAGACTCGATTGTCCGCCAGCACCCGCCGATTGTTCAGTACACAGGCAGATTTCCGTTTTGGCAGTAGGGAAGGCATGGATCCATGCCCTCCCCTAGTAAAAGCACCTTCCACAGTTTAGAGAAACACAGGCTAGGTGCAAATTTGGCCCTTTGAGCGCCCCTGATGTTAACCCCTTCCCAGCAAATGTCATTAGTACAGTGACAGTGCATATTTTTTAGCACTAATCACTGCAATAATTTCACTGGTCCCCAAAAAAGTGTCAAAGTGTCAGTGTCTTAATTGTCCACCCCAATATCGCAGTCCTGCAATATGTCGTTGAAATAAAAATATCCCATAGTTTGTAGATGCTATAAATTTTGCACAAACCAATCAATATATGCTTATTGGGATTTTTACCAAAAATATGTAGCAGACAACATATTAGCCTACATGAAAGATTTTTTTTTACATTTTTTTTATTGGATATGTTTAGTTTCAATGTTTTTATTACATTTTTCAACATAAAAAAAGGGGGTATAAATAGCATTATATAAAAAAAATGCATTAGAAATAGTAAAATAAATTCCATGTTCAGAATAATATTCATAAATATAAAGTGTATTAAATATATATTATGAGCAAGTAAAACATAGAATGTATTGAAAAATAAAATATACAGAACTAAATAAAATAAATTAAACAAGGTAATCTAAATATCTCATGTGATAATGTAGTATATATTAAAATAAATAAAAGGGAATAAGGTCAAATAAGGGGAAGAGTGGATAATTGTACAAAGAATAAAATATTAATTATATTAAGATTACTATTAGTGTAAACATCCCCAAGTCAAGTTAAGGAATAAAAGAGGTTAGGGTACGATATTCTGAAGAATTAGTAAATTGTATCCAGTTAGCCCAAGTTTTATTGAATTTAAATGGTGTGTCATTGGCCTGTTGTATTAAATCTTCAATTTCAGCAATAGTTTGGACTTTTTTTAACCATATTGGATATGTTTTATAGCATAAATTAAAAAATATTGTTTTTTTTTTGAAAATTGTCAGTATTTTTTGGTTTATAGCACAAAAAAAAAAATACAAAATGCAGAGGTGATCAAATACCACTAAAAGAAAGCTCTATTTGTGAGAAAAAAAGGACATCAATTTTATTTGGGTAGATCATCACTCGACCACGCAATTGTCAGTTAAAGTAACTCAGTGCCATATCGCAAAAAATGGCCTGGTAAGGAAGGAGGGTAAATCTCCAGGAGGTCAAGTGTTTTTTTTTTTTTGTTTTGGATAGAGTGAGGAGGGATTAGAACCCCTGACAGTTTTAATTGCTGTCTGTGTCCTCATTAAGGAGAGTCATCCTCTCTATTTTTCCTGTTTACCATTATCATTTAAAGTGTATAGATGCCGGAGAATCATAAATGGCAAAGTGTATATAATGTCCTAGTATCTCCTAATGTCCTAGTACTACACACTGGATTGTGCAATCTGTTGTACAAAAGGCAAAAGTTCATCCATAGCATCAGTGTTTTAGTGTCTACACCTTAACATGGTAGAATACATACTGTAACATATAGCAAATAGAGACCAAAAGATTCTTGGCTCTACGGTCAGTTTGTCCTGACAGTATTTGAACACATTTTGACGAGAAATGTTTTCACACTTGATGGCTCCCACTACCTCCAGGTACAGGAGGTGGCGATGGGGACTTGTTGTGCCCCATCATACTCCAACCTGTACCTGGGGGGGGGGGGGGGTGGGAGTGTACAGTGTTGTCTGAAAATATATTGTCTAGGTTCTGGCATTGTATCTTACTTTGGCTACGTTACATCGATGATGTTATTAAGTTTTGGACTGGCATAATTAAGGAGTTGGGTGAATTCATAACACTAATAAGTGAGAATAGTTTTCATCTTAAATTTACAGTGCAATCTGATGTTAAATCTATTTCATTTCTTGACATTCAAATCTTGAAACTGGCCGATGGTTCAATCGGTACTACACTGCACCACAAAACTATGGCTGGAAATACCATTCTCCATGCTGGTAGAGCTCACCCCCAACCACTGATACGTAGTATCACCTATAGTCAGTACTTATGTTTATGATTAATCTGCTCAAATGATGCACATTTCAAACAGGAAGCTGATGCCCTTAGGGATCAACCTTTACCTAGGGGTTATTCTTGCACCATCCTCCGTAAAACGTTCAACAGTGTATATGAATTGAAGCGAGAGGAACTCTTCCTTTTTTGGCTACTCGGAGGCCACTGATTGTGTAAATCCTGTACATGTGTGTTGGAGAAGTAATAATTTGCCATGCAGTTCCACAAGTGGACCAAAAGTGTTCAGCGAACGTACTGCAGGTAGTGTATACAAAAAAAACTGCTAAAAAAAGGAGGAGTTTTTTGAGCACGTGTCCGTTTAAAGTGTATTTATGTTTACATTATGTTCTTCTTAGTGTAGCGGGTGTTTGAATTTAGGGGAGGCATCTGGGTGGTAGTGTAACCCAGATGCACAGATTGCTAGGGGATCCGAGACCTTTTTCTGGTTCTTGGAGGACTCTGGTGGTGTGAGGTTCCTTGCGGTCCACGGGTGGCGCTGTTGCCCTGGGCCGGAGCTGAACTCACACCGCAAGACTGTACCTTTTTGTCCTCCCCTGGAGCTGGTACAGTGGGGCGGGGAACCCGCTGTGATGCAAAGGGAGAGGGGATAAAAGGGGCGGACGCCCTTGCCATGGGGTTCAGAGTTGAGAGTTCGGAGTGGGAGTCGGAGGACTCGGCCACACCCAGGCACCTTCAGCTTGGGTGCTGGCGTTCCAGTGTTCCAGGCCTAGGTGCCCTTGACCTAGCCGGAGCGGAGATGGAGTCCATCTCAGGCACCTTTAGCCTGGGGTGAGGTATTATGGCGGACGCCTGGGGCTCAGTACCTTCAACTGAGTTCCGCGAGGGTGGAGGAATCCGAGGGGGCCCTAACTCCTTGGGTGCCCGTGTCTGAGTTCGTGAGATCTGGTGTGCGGAACTTCTCTGGAGAGTCCGGCGCAGCATCGCTGGTGACAGAGAGGCCTCCGGTTTCTCCCTTGGACGGATTTCCTTCCCCTCACAGGGGCTGTGCTAGCGAAGGTAATTCATGTTCTACTTCATATAGTCAGTGACCGTGACTATTCGCCACTGGTGATATCACAGTGGTTAGCAGGAGAAGGGAAAGGATTGTGCCTCGATCTATTCCCCATTACTACTCAGTAGAAGAAACTGTTTGTTGTTTGCCAAGAAGAATAAAACTGAGTTGGACCTATTCACTGTGTGGAACTCTGGTTACTAGGAGCAAAGGAGTCAGGGGCGAAGTACTGGACTTGACTTTAGGACACCTACACAAAACCCAATCTTCTGGCCTTCACCTCTTAGCTATGGAGGACATGGGCCGTGGTGTATCTCATCACTCCCCCCAGCACTGAGACCCCTAGACGAAGAAAGACAAGCCGAGTATGAGAAGGGGAGAGAGGGGTGAGGCCGCTACATTAGCATATATGAAAATACTTTTAAATGCAATTTTACTATAGGTTCTTCTGAATTCACTCCATTGACAACAATGGACTAGTGATGAGCCGAACACCCCCGGGTTCGGTTCGCACCAGAACCCGCGAACGGACCGAAAGTTCGCACGAACTTTAGAACCCTATTAAATACAATGGATGCGAACGTTCGAAATCTAAAGTGCTAATTATAACGACTATTATGCATGTTATTGTCCTAAAAAGGGTTTGGGAACCCGGGTTCTGCACCAGGGGACATGTATCAATGCAAAAAGAAGTTTTAAAAACGGCCGTTTTTCTGGAGCAGTCATTTTAATGATGCATAAAGTGAAAAAAAAAGTCAAATATTCCCTTAAATATCGTACCTGGGGGGTGTCTAAAGTATGCCTGTGAAGTGCCACGTGTTTCCTGTGTTTAGAACTGTCCCTGCACAAAATTACATTTCTAAAGGAAAAAAAGCCATTTAAAACTGCTTGCGGCTTTAATGTAATGTCTGGTCCCGGTAATATGGATGAAAATCTTTAAAAAAAATGGCATAGCTACCCCATCACACACACACCCCCCCCCCCCCTACCCCAGCCCATTACCAGCCCCTTTGGGTCTTGTATGGATATTAAGGGGAACCCCGCACACAAAATAAAAAAGGCCCTATATACTCTGAACAGCCGTATACAGGCGGTGCATACAAGACAGGGACTGTAGGTTTGTTCTTATGTAGAATCTGTTTGTAATTTTGAACAGGTACATTGTTTAAGTGTAGCTCCAGCCAAAAAATCTATTTTTAAGCTTTTTGGAAAATATAGGGAAGGGTTATCACCCCTGTAACATTTGTTTTGCTGTCTGTGCAGTGTGCACCTGTTCAGAGCAGTTCACCTCACTTTCCGTCCTAATGACAAATGTTTTTTGAAAATTTGGGGTTTTTATTGAAACAAGAATTGGTGATAAAGCATCAGTGGAGAGGAGACACTTTTTTTCCCATATTAACTCTTACAGGAGAGAATTTGCCTCATAGGGGTAGATTTCCTCTCACTTCCTGTTGTATCCTTCCGTTTGTAAGGAGGAGTCGTTTGTAAGTTGGATGTTTGAAAGTAGGGGCCTGCCGTATATACTCAGCTGAAATTTGCCCCTTACATGTTGGTGTTGCCACAACACTGTGAGCCCTCACAGTTACTCTTGGTGAGCGCATGAATGGGCCCTGCTGTGAATTATTAGATCAAGAATTGTAATTGCATGCCCCTGTTGAACAGGGGCTGAAAAATTGGGCCTTTGGTGGTGGTGGTGGTGGTGGTGTTGACACAACACTGTAAGGCCTCACAGTTAGTCTTGGTGGGCGCAGGAATGGGCCCTGCTGTGAATTATTACATCAAGATTTGTAATTACATGCCCCTGTTAAACAGGGGCAGAAAAATTGGGCCTTAGGCACTGGTGCCACAACACTGCAACCCCTCACAGATACTGTACTTGGAGCACAGCAATGAGCCCTGTTGCAAAGTATTGCATCAAAAATTGTAATTGCACGCCCCTGTTAAACAGGGGCTGAAAAATTGGGCCTTTGGTGGTGGTGGTGGTATTGACACAACACTGTAAGGCCTCACAGTTAGTCTTGGTGGGCGCAGGAATGGGCCCTGCTGTGAATTATTAGATCAAGAATTGTAATTACATGCCCCTGTTAAACAGGGGCAGAAAAATTGAGCCTTAGGCACTGGTGCCACAACACTGCAACCCCTCACAGATACTGTACTTGGAGCACAGCAATGAGCCCTGTTGCAAAGTATTGCATCAAAAATTGTAATTGCACGCCCCTGTTAAACAGGGGCTGAAAAATTGGGCCTTTGGTGGTGGTGGTGGTATTGACACAACACTGTAAGGCCTCACAGTTAGTCTTGGTGGGCGCAGGAATGGGCCCTGCTGTGAATTATTAGATCAAGAATTGTAATTACATGCCCCTGTTAAACAGGGGCAGAAAAATTGAGCCTTAGGCACTGGTGCCACAACACTGCAACCCCTCACAGATACTGTACTTGGAGCACAGCAATGAGCCCTGTTGCAAAGTATTGCATCAAAAATTGTAATTACACGCCCCTGTTAAACAGGGGCTGAAAAATTGAGCCTTAGCCACTGGTGCTGGTGCCACGACACTGCAACCACTCCCAGATACTCTAGTTGGAGTGCAGGAATGAGCCCTGCTGCAAAGCATTGCATAAAAAATTGTAATAACACACCCCTGTTAAACAGGGGCTGAAAAATTGGGCCTTAGCCACTGGTGGCGGCACCCATAAACAAAAATGTTCTTCCAAGCTATCATCGTCAATCGGATCATTGAGGAGGAGGAGGATAGTCAGTCAACATAACAGGACAGTCTCTGAGCATCAGCATCAGTCTTGAAGGGATGTGACATTTAAAAATAAATTAGTCTGTTATATCAGCTTCAGGTGTTTGGTAGCTGGTGGTGATCCAAGACTGGTTCATCTTTATGAAGGTCAGTCGATCAACAGAGTCGGTGGACAGGCGCACCCTGTGATCCGTGACAAATCCTCCAGCAGCACTGAATGTGCGTTCTGAAAGAACGCTGGATGCAGGACAGGCCAGTAGCTCAATTGCATACTGTGCAAGCGCTGGCCAGTGATCCATCCTCAAGACCCAGTAAGCCAGAGGATTTTCGGTGGGGAAGGTGTCCAAGTCTGACCTTGCCCCTAGGTATTCCTGCACCATGTATATCAGACGCTGGCGATGGTTGCTGGAACCGATCATACCTTGGGGCTACGGACTAAAGAATTGTCTGAACGCTTCGGTCAGACGACCACCTTCCCCACCGCTCCTTCTTTGACTGACCGAAGCCTCAGCAACTCGTTGTCCAGGACCAGGAGTTTGTAACCTCCCAGTCTCTGGGAACGCGTTGCACAGACCTTTCTGCAAGGCCTCCCGGAGTTGTCTCATCCTCTGCTCCCTCTGCGACGGTAAGATAAGGTCCGCAACCTTACCCTTGTACCTTAGATCAAGGAGAGTGGCCAGCCAGTAATGGTCCCTCTCCTTGATCTGAAGAATACGAGGATCCTTCCGCAGACTTTGCAGGATCAGGGAGGCCATGCAGCGTAGGTTAGCTGAGGCATTCAGTCCGGAGTCCTCTGGGTCACTAAGGACGACATGATCCGCAGCCACCTCCTCCCAGCCACGTACAAGTCCACTGGTTTCTTGGGACTGTAAATCATCCCTAAAAGACTGCTGCTGATGATGCTGAGTGCCAGGCTCCACCTCCATGCTGACACAATCCTCCTCCTCCTCTTCTTCCTGTGCGATAGGTGGGACAGAAGGAACACTGTCTGGGTAAAGGGGGCCTTGAGAGGCAAGGAAGTCCTCCTCTTCCTGCCTCTGTTCTGCCTCAAGTGCCCTGTCCATTATTCCACGCAGCGTATGTTCCAACAGGTGGACAAGAGGTACAGTGTCACTGATGCATGCACTGTCACTGCTCACCATCCTCGTGGCCTCCTCAAATGGTGTCAGGACAGTGCATGCATCCCTGATCATGCCCCACTGGCGTAGTGAAAAAAAACCGAGCTCCCCTGACCCTGTCCTGGTGCCATAGTCGCACAGGTACTCATTGATGGCCCTCTGCTGCGTGTGCAGCCGCTGCAGCATGGCCAACGTTGAGTTCCACCTGTTGGGCATGTCACATATAAGGCGGTTCTTGGGCAGGTTCAACTCCTTTTGCAGCTCAGCCAGGCGAGCACTGGCATTATAAGATCTGCGGAAATGCACACAGACTTTCCTGGCCTGCCTCAGGACATCCTGTAAGCCCGGGTACCTGCCCAAGAACCGCTGCACCACCAGGTTAAGGACGTGAGCCACACAGGGCACATGGGTCAGTTGTCCCTGTCGGAGAGCGGAGAGGAGGTTGGTGCCATTGTCGCAAACTACCATTCCTGGCTTAAGCTGGTGTGGCGTCAACCACCTCTCGGCCTGCCCCTGCAGAGCAGACAGAACCTCTGCCCCAGTGTGGCTCCTGTCCCCCAAACACACCAGCGCAAGCACGGCATGGCATCTTTTTGCCTGCGTACTTGCGTAGCCCCTTGAACGCCTACGGAGCACCGCTGGTTCCGAGGACAAAGCACAGGAAGAGGCCACGGAGGAAGAAGAAGAGGAGGGGGTGGAGGACAGAGGTGTGTCACAACCAGTAGTAGCATTTTGGAGGCGTGGCGGTGGAACAACCTCCAACACTACTGCACCTTGTCCTGCATCCTTCCCAGCTGCCAAAAGAGTAACCCAATGGGCCGTGAAAGAAAGGTAACGTCCCTGTCCATGCCTGCTGGACCATGAGTCAGCAGTAATATGCACCTTACCACTGACCGCCCTGTCCAGCGAGGCCAAGACATTGCCTTCCACATGCCGGTAGAGAGCCGGAATCGCCTTCCGTGAGAAAAAGTGGCGTTTGGGAACCTGCCACTGAGGAACCGCACATTGCACAAACTCACGGAAGGGGGCCGAGTTTACCAACTGAAAAGGTAGCAGTTGAAGCGCTAGCAATTTAGCCAAGCTAGCATTCAACCGCTGGGCATGTGGATGGCTGGGAGTGAACTTCTTTCGATTGGTCCAGCAGCTGGGGCAGGGAAATTTGCCTGCTAGAATCGGACGTTGGTGTACTGCTAGCAGAGTGCCCGCAAGTACTTGGCTGTGACACACCTAATTTTACACCTTCATTCCTCTCAGAGCATGTTTCAGAGAGGACTGAAGGTATAGTGGGGTTGGAGATCCTAGCTGATGCGGTGCAAGAAGAGGTCAGCTTTGTTCTTTGGTGTGGGTCTTTAAGGTAGGCTTGCCAACGAGCTGCATGGCAGGTCAACATATGTCTGGTCAAGCATGTGGTGCCCAAGCGGGTGATGTTTTGGCCGCGCGATATACGCTTGAGACATATGTTGCAAACAGCAGCTGTGCGATCTGATGCACTCGACTCAAAAAAGGCCCACACCAAAGAACTTTTTGAATAACGGGCACAGGCAGCGCCCTGCACAGGCGGAGCTCTGCGGTGTGATTCCGTTGGTGTGCTGCCCTTACGCTGGCCCCCCGAGGGCATCCTGCCTCGTTGGAGTTGTGCCTCCTCCTCATCCTCCTCCTCCTCCTCTCTCCTATTAGGCAGCCACGTGGAGTCAGTGACCTCATCATCCCCTCCCTCCTCATCACTGGAGCCAATCTGGCAGTATGCTGCAGCTGCTTGAACATGACTGCCAGATTGGTGTCCTTCTTGAGCATCCCCTCTCTCTGCTCTCACGCTACTGCCTTCCTCTAGCTGGGTATCATCATCAGACCCTTTGAAACGCTGGGCATCCTCCTGGAGCATGTACCCAACACTGTGCTCAAACAGTTTGGGGGACTCGTCAGGAGGACATGGTTGGTCTAGGGAAGGAGTGACTGATGATGACATTGATACCAGGGAAGAGGACGCTTTGGCAGCTGCTTTGCCAGTACCCTGAGCCTGGGTGAGAGAGGATGAGGAGGATGAGGAGGGCTTGGTCATCCACTCTACCAAGTCTTCAGCATGATGCGGCTCAACACGTCCAGCTGCCGAAAAGAAGGACAAGCGTGTCCCATGGCCATGTGCTGATGGCGATGCACCGCGTCCACGACCAGCACTGTTGTCTCTAGACACAGAGCCTGCTTGCCCTCTTTTTTTGGCTCCTGACTGTCTGCCTCTCCTTGTTTGCCTTCCAGACATTCTAATGGCCTGCAGGGAAATGGGAAAAGCAGCAATACAGGCTAAGTTAAGGTGTAATATGGTCAGGAGGCACACTCCGCCCGCTGTAAGTGCCGCAAAATCCTGTTGGTGTAACACACCAGGAAAAAGCAGCAATACAGGCTAAGTTAAGGTGTAATATGGTCAGGAGGCACACTCCGCCCGCTGTAAGTGCCGCAAAACCCTGTTGGTGTAACACACCAGGAAAAAGCAGCAATACAGGCTGAGTTAAGGTGTAATATGGTCAGGAGGTACACTCCGCCCACTGTAAGTGCCGCAAAATCCTGTTGGTGTAACACACCAGGAAAAAGCAGCAATACGGGCTAACTTCAGGTGTATAATGTGCAGGAGGCTTAGCAACAATGACACTGACACTGTCCCCTGCCTATCCTTCTCTCTCCCTGCACACAAGGTTTATCAAAGTATATGACACTGACACTCTCCCTGCCTATCCTTCTCTCTCCCTGCACACAAGGTTTAGCAAAGAATATGACACTGACACTGTCCCCTGCCTATCCTTCTCTCTCCCTGCACACAAGGTTTATCAAAGTATATGACACTGACACTCTCCCTGCCTATCCTTCTCTCTCCCTACACACAAGGTTTAGCAAAGAATATGACACTGACACTCTCCCTGCCTATCCTTCTCTGTCCCTACACACAAGGTTTAGCAAAGAATAGATTTGACAAGATTTGACACTGTCCCTGCCTATCCTTCACTTTCCCTGCTCCGGAACACACTACACAAGGCCGCCGCGCTGGCGGCCTTTTATAGTGTGGGGCGTGTACTAAACCCCCTCAGCTATAATTGGCCACAGGCATCCAGATACTCCCTCCGAATGTGACACGTACCTTGGAGGTGAGCCTGACGTGCAGAGGGAGACCTCTCGTACAGCCCTGGTTCCCAGGTCACTGGAGTTGGGACAGTGGCCGAAGGAGCACAGTGAGGTATGAGTGCCTGTTAGGTTCTCCTGGACTAGATGAGAAGCCCGCTATGGACAGCTGAAGATGCAGGTCAGGTGATGCAGGCCAGCGGGTGCAGGTAGCTGGGGATGCGGCTGGAAGGTGCAGATTAGCTGATACAGGTAGCCGAGGATGCAGGAAGATACAGATACAAGCAGCAGGCAGGAGAAAGGTCAGACGAGCCAGGTCATGCACAGCGGATCAGATACAGGCAGAAGCGTCAGGCAGCGGAGGGTCAAGTTCAGGCTGGATCAGGCAACAGAGGATCAGGCAGACAGATGAGCAGGACTGGGTCTAGGAAGCCAAAGGTCAGGACTGGAGATAGCAGCAAGGTCAGGAAGCCGGGTCAGAGTAACAGCAGGTGCAAGTTCAGGATCAGGTCACTGGATAACTGCAGATCAGACAGCAAGAGTCCCCTTTTAAATGCCACTGGGCGCCAAGGCAGCGTCACCGTGCACGCGCAATTGGCGCGCGCACGCGCATGCGCAATGGAAAGCTTCTGTTTACACTTGGAAGCCTACTAGCAGGGATGTGCCTGAGCCTTGTTGTGGGTACCAGAGGCATACGTGCATGACAGAATGGTTCTTATCTCTATAACCAATAAAGACAAGTCTCTATTTCCCCCAATGACTTCAATGTCCACACTGTTGTGGAATTTCAGGCTGCTGTTTACAGAGCACACAGCCTATAATTCCTGTGCTATCTAAGCACACATCAGATTTCATCTTTTTGCAATAATGCTATCTTTAGCCTAAGTTAAATTTGCTAAGATCCACTCACCGTTCATTCCCATTCATCCCAAGAAGGCAGCACCACAAAAGCTATGTTCTCATTTCAGCATACCAGCATAGACTGACTAGCCGACGCCTAATCATAGGCTTTTATTAAACACAAAAGATCTCAGACAGGAGGTGATTGGCTGCAGCAAGCAATCACCTCCCCCCCATGGGCAGGGACATCACAGGATGTCCCTACCATACAAGGAAAATGGCAATACCTGGACATTCCTTCCAACAGGAGATGTCATACATGAATACAATAACGTAGGATGGCTAAAGTTACCGTTGATAGGAATTCTTATTCTGCGCCATTCCATAGAATAACGCATATTAAGATTACACTATTATTGAATGGGGGAGGGAGGCTATCTGCAGACGCACGCTACGAATTCCAACCAATGTTGATCAGACACAGCAGAGACAAGAGCGTGCATCCGCCTATAACCAATGATGTCGTTGCAGAGTGAGCATATCCCCTCCCTAACGATCGTCCGTGCTAATGCACAGAGGGCCCCCGTCGGTGGACATATCCGCACCCTGCAAACATCACACTCCAACCTCAAGACGTTTTCCCCTATCAGACGTGATTCAACCAGCCTCAGACTACCCCAATCAGCTCTTTTAGAGCGGGTTGCAGAAGTACTAACACTGGGTGACACTATGACAATACATATTAAATACATCTCCATAAAAATCTCCACAACAGTCCTCCCTTTTTTGTCATATGCACCCCATGTGTCCCTCGATGAGAGTTGATCTGCTTCTTACACCTGTAAATAAATCAGTCCTTAGTCCATAAAAAGGAAAACACGGCTTGACATGTAGACTCTACTCTTCAGGGGCATGACTTATAAAGGAGGACACGACATGGTGAGCTGTAGTAATCGCCGATCCATCTGTGATCCTCTGTGTCTTGTATGTGGGTCCGGCTTCGGGGCGTCTCATCAAGGAAACTCTGGTCACGCGTCAAATCAGGCAACAGGAGCACCTCGTCACGACATAGAAAGAATAGAAATAAAACGACATGAGTATATATATTCCTACTTCCTTTAACCACGATCCGCTGTAAAATAAAAATTAGATCCCCAAAGATTCCCAGACCCTTAAAATAGACTCCCAACCTTCACTTAGCTACAGCTCTGGCTTCAACAATTACATGAAGAACCCTATCCTTAACGGATGAGAATTGTTCAATCGTATCCCAAGCCCGAGCCCCCCCCCCCACATGCAGGACACCATGACCAGACCTGGTCGGGGTTGGTGAACAAATCCCTTCTAGCTGTCCCTGCCAGTCTTAATTTCCTGCGCCATCAGATCCTCGCGATCGGCCGCGACCTAAGATGCTGGGACAGCTTCACCATCACGCATGAACCTCTTGCTTTGGGGGAATTACTTTTATAAGCTGCAGATCCGCATAAACACCAAACTAAAGTTCAAACACACTTGTGGGCTGCCTAGATACCCAAACCGACAAGAGGCAGAGCCATTAAAACTAAAACCAATTTTACCCTCTAAAAAAAAATGCATCGTTAGATTCCATTGACAAGTGTCTGTTTGGAGTCTTCACTAGTTTGTCAAAACTCCTCATACCCATAATAACATCATAAATGGCATGTACTGCTGTCGTCGCTGGGGACTAAAACTCGGTGAAGACTCAGAACAGACCATCGGTCCTGTTCGCTTTCTGAGCTAGTCAGGAAATACACTTTACATAATAACTTGGGATGCTTTTCATCGTTACCCTTGCTAAAATTTACTAAACAACAAAAATATAAATAAACAACGATACTCCTCATTCTTTGGTGTGGTTGAGCCGCTTCTTGCAGTGGCTGGCGTGGTCTCATCCCTCAAGCTTCTTTACAGCGACCCAGTCACCTGGTTGGAAAGAATGTAAACTGATTATTAAATCAGGGTCCAGGAGGGACTCGTGAAAACCTTTTGGTGGACATTTTGAAGTTCATGTCACAACGATCGCACCTCCCCCATCAGCCGAGAATATAAGTGACAGCTAATGAGGAGAGTACGACTATGGTTTTGATTGACCTCCAAACAACCCTCATATGACAATAACCCATACATCGGGACTGTGGTCACTGCATAACCTGTGCGTGGCTTACAATGCCTGGAGCCATTGACAAGGTTCTTAGCCTCTGGGATGGGAACCTACTTCACCAGACTGCTGCTTGCCGATTCAAATTCTATCAAAGAAAGACAGTCTTGGCACAAACTTGGTTAGAATTACAGAGGTTATTATTAGTTTGAAAAAAAACTGTCACTCTTACATTTATCACTTCTCCCCCCTTTTCTTCCTCATTACAGACTGAAGGAGGAAATGCGTGGTGCAGGAAAAAAGAAACAATGAAATAACCTATGATACTTTTACCTCCCTTAGACTCATATTTATCCATATGTACCGCTGTCTACATACACCTGTTCTCTGTGTACAAACTCCTTGGACCTGAAAAATACTTATAAGCAAAATCATTACTCTATTCTTCATATTTAACCTGCAAAGAATGGAAAACAATAATGACATTCCTGTACATTGGTAAATTGTCAATGACATTCTTTCAAAACTGATTCAAACAAAACCCTCTGTAACCCTTACTTTTCCCGTTCCTACAAACATACAACAGCCGCGACGCATCGAAGGATCGCCGCGGTAAGTTCGAACATATTCACGTTACTACATACAAACATTCCGATACAAACGTGGGGGAAAATACTTCCCAGTTTCCAAAACCACAAATGAAAAAAACAAAAACAGCCAGAATTCTTTTTTTTTTTTTTTATTCTTTATTTATTTATTTTTAACAACAGGGTTTCTAAACAGTAAGTTATTCCGGAAAAAATAAAAAAATAAAAGTAAAAAACGTCATTCACCTCATAATCTATTTCTTATACATCACATCTTTCAGAGATTAATTCTGTTCCATCTTCATATTATATAAATTAATTGTTTATATTTAGACTTCAACCAGAGCATATTTCTTTCTTCATACTTTCTAATTTCTATCTGTATAAATTCCTTCATCTCTTATCTACATATTCTCATCTTCCCCTATTGTCTTCCCCTTATCCCCAATCTCCCCCCAATATCTCTATACCCATTTCCCATACCCATTTCCCATTCCTTTCAATCTCCATATTCCTCCCCTCTCAAAAAAAAAAAAAAAGGAAGAAAGACAAAGTTTCTCCCCTCTCCTCTCCCCCCTCCCTCCCCCTCTCACTCTCCTAATAGCCTTTTGCCCTCTTCTGATTGCATATATATCTCCCATGGAGCCCAGATTTCTTTAACTTGTTCCCTTCTATCTAATGTTATAGGTAACAATTTCTCCATTATTCCTATCCTCCTAACTTTGTTAAGCCACTCCGAAACTGCCGGAGCTTTTGTATCCTTCCAATTTGTTGCAATACAACTTTTTGCTGCATTTATTAGGTGGCACAGAATTGAATTAGTATATCTTTTAGGTGGAATTTGTACATTATGTAACAAGAAGAAATCTGGTTCCCTTGGGATTAAATATTCAGTAAATGTCTGTGTGATTCTATGTACTGTCTCCCAAAATTGTCTAATTACTGGGCAAGACCAAAATAGGTGTATCATTGTCCCTCTTTCCTTGCATCCCCTCCAGCACCTGTCAGATAATTCTGGAAAAAATTTATTTAGGGCCACCGGTGTATAATACCATCGTGTTAAAATGTTATAATTTGATTCTTGTATTTTAATACACCTTGATGATTTTGTAGCCAACTCTATTATGTTCTGACATTGTGCTGGAGAGAAGGCATGACCTATATCTCTCTCCCATTTACCCCGCCTATCCATTTTAAAGTCATCTGGGGGTGCAATCAGCAATGCATACATTTTCGATATAACATGTGGAAGGGGTTCCCCTCCCTCACAGTAATCCTCAAATCTTGTCCGTACCCGTCTATATGTTTCCGCTGGTCCCAATTTTTCTAAATAGTGTCTGATCTGCCGAGCTTGCCAGGTCGGAATTTCATATTTACCTCCTTTTTTTGTTAGCATATCCATGGTTACCCATCCCCTTTCTCCTATGAAGTCTGACACTTGAAAAATGCCCTTTTCCCTCAATTTCCTAAACATTACTACCTCTATTCCAGGTAAAAAATCTGGGTTTCCTATTATCGGATATAGGGGTGATTTTTTATCTGTAAATTTAGGTTTCTGACATATTTTATCTCCTACCCATAAAGTCGTTCCTATCGTGGGATGTGATTTTACCAAGGGGGGCAAGGCTGTGTAGCACCATATTGCCCTATTTAGTGGGATTGGACTAATTTGCTGCTCCATATTTATCCATAGTTTATACTCCTTATGTCTGCTCCAGTCTACTAGCCTCCCAAGATGCACTGCTTGATAATATTTATATATATCCGGTGCAGATATACCCCCTACTCTTTTTGATAAGGTTAAAAGTTTTCTGGCTATTCTTGGTTTCTTACTATCCCATATAAATTTCATAAACAAAGTTTGGACCTGGTTAAAGAAAGACTTAGGAATTCTTATCGGTAATGCTAGGAACAGGAAAAGGAATTTTGGCATCACACTCATTTTAAGGATATTACATCTCCCGAACCATGAGTGCATACCTTTACTCCAGCTTTCCAGTAATTTTCTTACAGTTCTAACTAATGGTTCAAAATTTAGTTCAAACGTTTTCTCCAAATTTGCTGGTATCTCTGTCCCTAAATAATTTAAAGCTTTCCTCGTCCACTTAAACTTAAAACTTTGCTCTATTACGTTTTTAATGGGACCCGGCAGTGTCACCCCTATCGCCTCCGATTTACTATAATTTATTTTAAGATTCGATATCTTTCCATATATTTCTACTTCTTTCATACAATTGGGTAAAGAAGTTTGTGGTCTTGATAATGAAAAAAGCATATCATCTGCATAAGCAGATACTTTATATTCCTTTCCCCCCAATTCAATACCCCTGATATCCGGGTTCCGTCGAATCTTATTTAAAAAAGGTTCTAGTGTCAAAGCATATAATAGGGGCGAAAGAGGGCAGCCCTGCCGTGTTCCATTTGTAATCAGAAAAAGCTTAGAATAAACCCCATTTACTTTTACCAGTGCCCGAGGGTTCGCATACACTCCCGTTATCCATTGTACCATCTTTTCTCCTATACCCATTTGTATTAATACTTCGATCATCAATTTCCAATTAACTCTATCGAATGCTTTCTCTGCATCCGTATTCAGGAAAACACTCAATATCTTTTTTTGATTGGCTTGATGTATGAAATTTAGTACTTTAATAGTACTGTCCCTTGCTTCTCTTGTAGGGATAAACCCTACTTGATCTAAATGTACTAGTTGTGCTAAATAAGGTTGAATCCGGCGTGCTAGAATTTTTGTCAAAATTTTTAGATCAACATTTAATAAGGATATTGGTCTGTAACTACTACATATCTCAGGATCTTTTCCCTCCTTTGGTATCAAGGTAATATGGGCGGTTACAGACTCAGGAGGTAGCACCACTGTTTGTCCTACTGCATTAAATACCTTAATCATATATGGCCCTAATTGAGTACACTTTTTATAATATTGTATGGTAAAACCATCTGGGCCTGGCGCTTTACCATGTTCAATTGTCTTCATTATTGATTGTACTTCTTCTATGGTAATTGGCCAGCCAGAATTCTCCCTTTACTCTTTCAGCAATAGAAAAAAATACAATGGGAAAAACACGAGAGCAGCTCGAGAACCTTACATGGACCAGCCATACAAAGTTCAAACAAACGGGCATGAGCCACCGTTCCTCATCATTACAGATTTCTGAAGCCGCAGCTCAACTACATCCATTCCAGAGGGATACCCAAAATAGTATCCTTGGACCACCTGTGTTAATCTTTTTGGGGTTCAAAGGCCTTTGCCCCAAAACTAGGCTTCGTGCACTGTGTGACCGTCTGACTATGGGAAGCCTCCATTCCTTCCCTTTGCACAGACCTCCTTGTGTCCATGGCGATTCGAATCGGCTTATCGTCTTAAACCTGCGTCCAGGTTAAACCGTTGCACCCATTTCGGAGATCACCGCCCGGTGTCTTCTTATATGGTGAATTGCAGAACTACAACCACTATATGGTCAAGTCCTCCAACTAGAAACCCTAACCGAGGCGTCAACTTTATGGCTTGTTGTCCCAACACTTTTGGAACTACAGAACAACCACAGATCAACCCCCGAATTAGGCCTCTACCCCTCACAGTGCATGCATACACAAGCTATACACCCATACACTGCGTTGTCAGACTAAACCACACAGAACACTTACGCCAGTTTGCCACCTGCAGAACAATGTGGCTTCTCTCTGTATCTAGATGATAAAATAATGGTGATACCCCCTGTTTGCTCTCTACCCAAAACTGTATTACAGTACAAAACTTCACAAAACTGGAACAAAATATAAAACACTTTTAAACGCCAAAATGCTTTCCATTTTCCTTCCAAGCACAAATCTCATTCAGACAACCCCAAGCTCCTCCCACCAACTTTCTGCTGATATATAAATGCTGAAAAGAAACTTCCGGTTACATGCTCAGCTACTTAAAAAAAATGGTTTATTTACATATCAATTGTTCAGGAAGAGGGAGGGGGAGGGGAGGCGTTAGCCATGATCGCCTTGTCTATCAAGACTTCAAAAAAATCCATGGCTACACATCATATATTTCAACAATTTAATACCTTGTCAAGAAAATGATGGAATAAAACTCCCCCCCCTTGCAAATGGGAGGGTCCTGACCCAAACATCCCCTGCAAGCAAAACCACAAGTTGAGACTCAAATAAAAAAAAACTCCTGCAAAAAGATGGCTCTAGGAGTTTCGACCAAACCCCCACTCCTCCTCTACAGGCTATACAATACAAGCTTCAAAACATATGATTTGCTTTACGGGAAACTCCCAAATATTTAAACATAAAAACACACCACTGTGCAAAAACTCTGTTAGTCTTACAATCTATCAAAATTCAGTGTAAAGTGAACTTTTTCATATACTGCAAAGTCAGCTGACCCTGCAATAGCTTACATTCACTTAAATGAAAACAGAGAAATCCCCCTCCTAACACCACCTGCATGGAGTTTGCATGTCCTCCCTGTCTCTGCGTTGGCCTCCTCCCACACTCCAAATGCTGGTAGGTCAGCCAGATCCCATCCATAAATAGGCCCCAGCATGTGCATGTGTCCGCAAGCGCGTCGTGGCCCCTCGGGGTAAGACCGCGCTATTTCAAGATACCACTCTACTCAACTCAAAAGGCGATGCTTAGAATAACAATTTAAACCAGCGAATTCATTAAACAAAAACCAGTCTCTCAGTATGTCACCCTAGTGTCTCACTACTCTTCCCAGCAGTGCACAGGTCAAACTGTAAACGCATAAAACATAAGAAAACTGCGCCGATCAACAAATGCCAATACAGCATATTCAGGAGCCATGTTTGCTAAACTGGAACTTCCTATCTCAAACTGTAAACGTCTCTCAAAATGGCCGACAAGCCAGGACAGCAAAATGGTGGATGAAAACCGCACACCTCATGGACAACAATGGCGCCATTAACGCATGCAATTTTTCCCGCCAAAACCAGCATGGGACGTCACAATGAACACCACATTGGTTCCCCTACACAAAGAAAAACACAAATGGCCTCTACCAGGTTCCAACGCAGAAAAGATCGCACTATATTCGCACCAAACATCAAAATCTGCCCCAAAGGCTGAGAAATTCCACCAGCGAAATAGCAGACGAATGCCACATGGTATAGTGCCCAAAAGAAAGGTGGCTGCACCTTCCCTTATAGGATACCCACAGGCTAAGGAAAAACTGTGCCTCAAAATGGCAGACAAACCTGCAAGGCTAACAAAAACCAAGAATGGCGCCATTACTTTTTCCCGCCAAAACCAGCATCTCTTTAAAAGAAAATCAAAAATGTTTTTCTCCACAAAGACAGACTACACAATTGAGATTTTTCTAAATGATCAACAAAATCCACTGAAAAAGGTGTCAGCTACACTCTACAAGGACCACATGTACACTTACAAACTTAGCCTCCCTTTTGCCAACTAAACAGCACATTCAATAAATGTGAGTTACATGACAATATTAAAAACATATTCATTTCTCTAAGTTAATATACTCACCACTTTTCTCTACCTAAAGTTCACACACAGTGGCCTCAGCTTCCATAACAAGCCATCGCAGAGACATACTGTTGTCTGCCTTCTAGCAATGCCTGGCCACTTGGATATGCGGCGGGAACTTTCAACTCAAAAACCAAACACTTTCGTTAAAATATTTTTACACTTATGGGGACATGTGTCTTTGTCCCCTATAAAAATCACAATTTAACCATTTCTATTTTTCATAGAAATCACAAACACTACACACATACAGTATTTTGTTGCCTGCATGTCTGCTTAGAGTACCTTTCCCTCAGCCCCAGCAACACAAAACAGTGGGCAAGCCCTTCCCCCATTCAAGCACATAGCTCACAAACAAACCTCTGAGAAATACAAAAAGCTCACCCAAACACACACCATTGCAGGCTGAATAATCCCACATCTATACCTTCATTTCATACACAATATACAATTTCCATCAGATCATCTCTCAGGGCCCTCCCACTACAAAACTCCTGCATGTTATTTACAGAAAGTCACCAACTTTCACCTTTGTAACTGAGATGCTGGCTGCCCCTCCCCCACTAAACCTCATGGGGGAAGCCATTTTCAGCTTCTCTCACACAGGGACCAGAACAATGCAGCAGCCATGGCTGGCTGCAAACTGCTCAATACATCGCACAAACAGTCTATATTTCTCGCTTAGTTACACTCTTACAGCCCACAGCTTCCCCACACAAACACCCAGGCACACCCAGGCATACCCACACAGGCACACACAATCAAATTCACAGGCATACGATCCATGACAAAATCACACACACATCTCTCGTACTGCAAACAGCATTATTTCAAAAAGACAAAAAAAATTGTTCTTTTATAAAGTAGAGCCCCCCCACACATTGGAACGTAGATGCACTCTCCCCCCCCCCATCTCGATCCGATGTCCAAAGGGACTCCATCTATTCCCAAAGGTCCTGGCCCGCCATAACTGTTGTGGAATTTCAGGCTGCTGTTTACAGAGCACACAGCCTATAATTCCTGTGCTATCTAAGCACACATCAGATTTCATCTTTTTGCAATAATGCTATCTTTAGCCTAAGTTAAATTTGCTAAGATCCACTCACCGTTCATTCCCATTTATCCCAAGAAGGCAGCACCACATGTTCTCATTTCAGCATACCAGCATAGACTGACTAGCCGACGCCTAATCATAGGCTTTTATTAAACTCAAAAGATCTCAGACAGGAGGTGATTGGCTGCAGCAAGCAATCACCTCCCCCCATGGGCGGGGACATCACAGGATGTCCCTACCATACAAGGAAAATGGCAATACCTGGACATTCCTTCCAACAGGAGATGCCATACATGAATACAATAACGTAGGATGGCTAAAGTTACCGTTGATAGGAATTCTTATTCTGCGCCATTCCATAGAATAACGCATATTAAGATTATACTATTATTGAATGGGGGAGGGAGGCTATCTGCAGACGCACGCTACGAATTCCAACCAATGTTGATCAGACACAGCAGAGACAAGAGCGCGCATCCGCCTATAACCAATGATGTCGTTGCAGAGTGAGCATATCCCCTCCCTAACGATCGTCCGTGCTAATGCACAGAGGGCCCCCGTCGGTGGACATATCCGCACCCTGCAAACATCACACTCCAACCTCAAGACGTTTTCCCCTATCAGACGGGATTCAACCAGCCTCAGACTACCCCAATCAGCTCTTTTAGAGCGGGTTGCGGAAGTACTAACACTGGGTGACACTATGACAATACATATTAAATACATCTCCATAAAAATCTCCACAACAGTCCTCCCTTTTTTGTCATATGCACCCCATGTGTCCCTTGATGAGAGTTGATCTGCTTCTTACACCTGTAAATAGCTTGGCCTCTTTGTAAGGAGAAGACATCCCTCCAGAGAGTTACCGGGCCCCTTCCTTCACTGTGACTTCTCACCAGTCCCTCGGAACGGTCCTCCCCCGGCCTTCTCGTCTAAGATGCGGGTCCCCTCGCAAGGCGGCACCCTGAGATTCCTCGATCCTTGACAGGCCCCAGCTGAAGGTGCTGGGCCCAAGGCCTTTAGTTGCAGCCCCAGGGCTAAAGGTGCCTGGGACTGATTCACCGAACTCCGCCCCTGGGCCAAAGGTGCCCAGGGCGGACAGGAACACACACTCCCTGGGAGTAGGACTCCCGACGATGAACAAACCTCAACAGGCAGCGTCTGCCCCTTTTATATCCTCTCCCAGCATACACAGCAGGTCGACCACTCCCACTGTATGGTTGCCGAGAGGGGACACACAAGGCACAGCACTGTATCAGCAGTTCAACCCTGGCCCACTATGGCAGCGCCACCTGCATGCCACAGGGAACGGTACACCGATACTCTTCCTGCAGACAAAAATGGTTGAGAATAACTACCACTCAAACACTAACCCTAAATTGAGGACCCCGCTACACACGGTACACTTGCATATGAGTTTCTGCCATGTTTCCAGTGCGTTTTTCACATCTGTGAACAAGACATGTAACTCCATACATTTTGCTGTGTCTTTGATATGTTTTCCATTCATTTCAATAGTGAGGTGCGTTTTTGTTGCAGTTTTTTACAGCACCAAACATGCATCAAAAACACAGCATGTAGGACTTTTAAAAACACAACTCAGCCTAGGGATTATGAAAAAAACGCAATTGACTGGTGTGAAAAGCTCCATAGGGATTTTTTATAGTCATGCACTTTTCTTTTGCTTTTGGAAAGGCAAAAACAGAAGAGAAACCGATCAGTGTGAAAGGTTACATTTGTTAGGTATATAAATTTGTAGTGTGTATGCAGTCAGGGTTGGCTGCCGGCAAGAATCAGTGTGTGTCCATGGTAGGCATTTTTGCAGTTAATTGGCTGGTTTGTATGCCATAGAACAGAGTGTTGTTACCTCCAGATGTAGCGTTTAGCAACTTCAGAACACTGTAAACAATCTGCAGCTAAATTGCCATATGCCTGTAGCCATAGCAGCAATAAACTGGTACAGAAAAACACCTGTGTCTTTTTTATGCCGTGTGTCTATGGAGTTGATTTACTAAAAGTTAAATTCTGCTGACTTTCATTTTTCGATCATGTGCAAGTAAAAATCCTGTTTTTTTTTTTTTTATTTACTTGCAGGAAATTGGGTATTGTTTGCAAAGTGAATTGTCACCACAGTTACTAAGCTAAGGAAGCATTTCCTTACAAAGTACAATTTTCCCTTGCAAAGTGAACAGCCTATTTGTCTTTAGTAAACCAGTCCCTGTACTGGAGTGAGTTTTAATGGGTATTGCTCTATGCTGCACTTGCTGTAAGACAAACTTCCAAATCCAGCTTCTTGTTGGATGCCCAAAATGGGAAATTCGTGACTCTCTTTGGGAAGTTTCAGCCCAGGAAAAAGCTTTCTGCCAAGCAGGCCTTGATAGTACATAAATGGAGACAGTAACCTCCTTCTAATGTTATGTACATGCTGTTAGGCCAGATATTAGCAGACTGACCTTAGAAGTCATTCTTTGCTGTGTCAACACATAACGTGCCCAGACATTGTTCTCTACTGGATGCATCTGGATGGCCTTTTCTCTGGTTATAACTTAATAGCTGCTGGGTGAGGGAGGGAAGAAAGTCGATAACGTATCCTTGAATCACACTGTATAAGGCCATACCATGATAGAATGTATATTTGAAGTGAATTTTCAATTTACATTAAATCCCAGAACTGTATGGACAGAATGTCAGTTTTCTTTCTTTTTTTGCAAGTAAAACAGCTTCCATGTATGTATTTCATCAGTGTATTTAACTGTTGGTCTAGAGTTCAGCTTCAAAGAAAGTAAACACATTGCAATTACCATTCTTGGTCCTGTTTTATATTTGCAAATAGCATGTTAAACCACTCTGCTACACAGGTCTACCAGGCAGATGCCACCACTTTCTCTGTTAGAAGAAATACAGTGGTGTCTCCACCCCAAGCAAGCTGACTGGACACTGAAAGAGCAGCAGCAGACTGACTCACTTCTTCTATCAACATGCTCCTTATCTGCACATTTGCATACAACACAACTGATTAGCTGCTGGTCCTGCCCTTCCCTTCCCTCTCCCAACCATCTTTTGACAAAGCTATAAGCCAGGTCAGTGCTGCCTTTCATAAAATTAAATGACTTGCTTGGTAAAGCTCAGAGTCCAATGGGAAATACAGCCTAGAAAGAGTAGCAAGAATACATTTTAAAGTGAAAATAAATAGTACTTCTGGCATATATCGATAGTTCCCACGGCCGAGGGTGGCAGACTGCCCATATTATAATCTTAAAGTTATGCTTTAGGCCGGGTTCACACTAGTACGACACGACAGTCATACTACTTTGGATCTGACTTTACCCTGCAACTTGAAGTCCGACATGCGCCCGACTTCAATGAACAGGGATCCGACTTTGATCCCCGACAATACCAGGCACTGGTAGGACAATACCAGGCACTGTGTCCACGCTGAATTAAAAAAAAACAGAATTGGTTTCCCCTCTAAGAGCATACCAGGCTCTTTGGTCTGGTATGGATTTTAAGGGGAACCCCTATGCCAAAAAAACAGCGTGGGGGTCCCCTTCCAAATTTCATACCAGAGTCTTATCCCAGCAAGTAGCCCGGCCGGTCCGGAAAGGGATGGGGAAGAGCGAGCGCCCCCCCCTCCTGAACTGTACCAGGCCACATGCCCTCAACATGGGGGAGTGGATGCTTTGGGGCAGGGGGCCCTCAGATCCCAGCCCCCCACCCTATGTGAATGAGTATGGGGTACAGTGTACCCCTACCTATTCACCTGAAAGAAAGTGTCAAAAATAAAACACACTACACAGGTTTTTAAAGTAATTTATTAGGCAGCTTCGGGGGTCTCTTTCGATGTCTTCTCCCCTCTCCGGCTCTTCTCCGCTGTCATGAAGATCCTGCCAGAAACAGGCTCCTCCGACTCTCCAGGTCCCGATCGTGGGTGCAACCGCGCATGCGCGCACCTCTGCTGGCGCCAGGCGGGCTATTTAAGCCTGCCAGTCACATACAGTCCTCGCTGTCTGCTCTACAGCGTTGTGTGCCTTAAAACCTGATCTGAGACTGTTACCTGTATTAAGACCCAGCTTACCTTTGACCATCCCGTTATCTGCCTGCATCTTACCCCGGCCTGTTTGTGACTACTCTTTGCCTGCACCTCTGTATCTTTGCTGCCCGCCTGATACCTGACCCGGCCTGTCTGACTATCCCTGTGTTGGTCTTTTCTGTCCTGGTTCCGATCCAGTCTGCTGAGCTGATCCAGTCTGCTGAGCTGCTCCTGATCCAGTCTGCTAAGATGATCCAGCCTGCTAAGCTGATCCAGTCTGCTGAGCTGTTCCTGATCCAGTCTGCTGAACTATTCCTGATCCAGCCTGCTAAGCTGATCCAGTCTGCTGATCTGCTCCTGATCCAGTCTGCTAAGCTGATCCAGTTCCTGTATCCCAGTTCCTGCAAGGAAGTTTCCGGGTGTCTGATCTACTTCCTCACCTCTGTTGTTCCTGCCAGGCACCCGTGCCACTCCTTACTCCTGTGCCTACTGTTACCTTACCAGGGGGCTGCGAGTTGGAGCCGTAAGGGAGGCCATCCTCTGCAATTCAGGCTCACAACTATCAGGTACGTGACATCCGCTCTTCTCCTGCTATCTTCTGCTCTTTTGCTCGCTCTTGCCCGGTCTTCTCCGTTGCCTTCTTCCCTCTGCTCTTCTTCCGATGTTGACGCAACGCTCTCTCCCACTCTAATGCCCGATGCACGCTGTGCCACTACTTATATTCGCCCCGCCCCTTAAGACATCACCTTCCGGGGCATGATGGGTGGTGACGTCATAAGGGACGGGCCTCCGATGACCCTGCTCCATGCCAATATAAGTAATGGCACACCGTGCATTAGAGTGGGAGAGAGCATCGCGTCAACATCGCAAGAAGAGCAGGGGGAAGAAGACAACGGAGAAGACCGGGCAAGAGCTAGTAAAAGAGAGGGCAAAAGAGCATAAGATAGTGGAGGAGACCCGGCAGAAGACAGAGGGAGAAGAACCGGACAGAGAGTGGAGAAGAGCCGGAGAGAGAGTGGAGAAGAGCCGGAGAGGGGAGAAGACAACATGGAGACAAGGTGCTTTGGGGTGGGGGGGGCGCAGAGCCCCCCTGCCCCAAAGCACCCACCCCCCCATGTTGAAGGCATGTGGCCTGGTACGGTTCAGGAGGGGGGGAGCTTGCTCATCCCCACCCTCTTTCCTGACGGGCCAGGCTGCGTGCTCGCATAAGGCTCTGGTATGGACTTTGGGGGGGACCCCTACGCCGGTTATTCGGCATAGGGGGTTCCCCTTAAAATCCATACCAGACTGAAGGGCCTGGTATGCTCTTAGAGGGGGAATCCATGCTGTTTAAAAAAAAAATGGCGTGGAGTTCCCCTTCAAGATCATCAGAGCACAAGTCACATGCCAAAGTCGGATCAGTCAAGACGGCGATCCGACGTTGATCCGACTTCAGTGATATTCAATGGGCTGAAGTAGGATTAAAGTCGGACCAAAGTAGTGCAGGGAGCATTTTCAAAGTCGGACCGACTTGTGTCGGATCAGTTAAGATGGCTCCCATAGGGAAACATTGATTTTCACACGTCATGTGACATGAGCTCCCAATGTCAGAGCGTTTGTTGTACCAGTGTGAACCTGGACTCAAAGCCAAGCTTCAGACCTACCTTCTTTGTTTTTAAATTTGGACAGAAAGGCCATGGAATGAAACCTATGTTGAGTTATTTGTGGTCTTCCCCCCTTCCCACCTTCCTCATTTGGAGGATTTCCCCTCTATTATTTCAGGACAGGCGGGAAGTAATGGAAAATCTTTGCAGTGGGGACACAACAAAACACCTATTTTTCAGTAAAATGGGCAAGAATTAGACCAGCCTTCCTCCTTTTTGCTACAAGGAAACCACATAAATAATGTGAGTATCTAGTATATTTGAAATCCAGAATAAATGATCTTTTTCCAATACCTCTTGGTCTATATGACAACATAAGTTTTAGTAGTAATCATAATATGAAACAAAAGATAATAATAGCCAGAAAAGTAATGCAGAGAAAATGGAAACTTCAGTGCTACTTTACATTATTGGCCTGTATTGTGTTCCCTAAATTGGGGATCAGTGAAAAAATATCTTAATACATTGGAGGTCATACATGCTGGAGGTGGGAGGGTTGGTGTTATGGTTCTGTGTTGGCTATCTATGGGGTTGTAAAGTAAGTTCAGAAGTGCTAAGGGATGTATATCTGACACCTAAAGATCAGAGCATGTGAGCCAGGATTCCCGAATTTTCTCATATACTGTATGAACAATCTATTCATGAGTTTGGCTGTCATTTTTTCAAATCATATATTTTGGGAGATTATAGTATTGAATTCAGAAATATTAAGGGGTTGATCTATAAATAATTTGCATAGCTATTCACCCAATGAAAATTCATGTATGTCCGATATATGGGAATGGAGGAAAAAACTATCTTAACCACCTATAGACACATGACGGCCGAGCAGGAGCATTGCTATTCCAGCCAGGTGGATGTCATATGAAGTCCTCTCAGTCACATGCCTCATGCACATCCAAGGGACCATGCTGCAGTGCGATCTGTCACCTGCTGTGTCCGGTGGACACAGATTATTGTACCGGGATGGCCCCAGTACCATGTGATCACTGTGACCAAAAACAGCGATCACGACAGTTGAACACCATGAATGGCTACGAATGAAAGCCAATCATTGTGTACAACTGTCATGTGATGCGATGATGTCTGTGATTGGTCACAGTGATCACATGGTACAGACAGGACCAATCACAGTACATCTGTACCATGTGATAGCTGTGGCGCCAATCACAGCTATCACAATAGTACACAATAAGTGGCTATGAATGAATAGATGACATTCATAAAAATGATGGCTTATAACCATTATAAGCCATCAAAAAAAAAAATCCTGATCACTTATCCAGAGTAGTACAGTGTCACTATGGTAACAGTACGTAAAATAATTGCAAAAAAAAATATTAAAAAGTTTTTTTTACATACTGTCACCAGACAGTATCCCTGATCATTGCCACACCAGTCATGTGATGATGCTGCACTGCTCTGGTGACAGTATGTAAAAATAAATTGTGAAAAAAAACGCATTTTATTTAACCACTTAAGGACCGCCTCACGCCGATATACGTCGGCAGAATGGCATGGCTGGGCACATCAACATACAGGTACGTTGCCCTTTAAGAGCCCAGCCGTGGGTCACGAGCCCGCCGCCGCCGGCACGCTCATGACCCGGTCCTGAGTTCCGTGACCATGCCCGTGGGACCCGATCGCCGCCGGTGTCCCGCGATCGGGTCACAGAGCTGGAGAACGGGGAGAGGTGAGTGTAAACAAACCTTTCCCCGTTCTTCTCCGTGGCATGTCAGTGATTGTCTGTTCCCTGTCATCGGAACAGACGATCAGTGATGTGTAACGTGTAGCCACGCCCCCCTACAGTAAGAATCATCTTAGGGTACACTTAACTCCTACAGCGCCACCTAGTGGTTAACCCCTTCCCTTCACTGCCAGTGTCATTTTCACAGTAACCAGTGCATTTTTATAGCACTGATCGCTGTGAAAATGACAATGGTCCCAAAAATGTGTCAAAAGTATTCGATGTGTCCGCCATAATGTCACAGTCACGAAAAAAATCACTGATCGCTGCCATTACTAGTAAAAAAAAAAAAAATCATAAAAATGCCATAAAACTATCCCCTATTTTGTAAACGCTATAACTTTTGTACAAACCAATCAATAAACACTGATTGCGATTTTTTTTTACCAAAAATATGTAGAAGAATACGTATCGGCCTAAACTGAGGAATTTTTTTTTTTTATATACATATATTTTTGGGGGATATTTATTATAGCAAAAAGTAAAAAATATTGATTTTTTTTCAAAATTGTCGCTCTATTTTTGTGTATAGCGCAAAAAATAAAAACTGCAGAGGTGATCAAATACCACCAAAAGAAAGCTCAATTTGTGGGAAACAAAGGACGCCAATTTTGTTTGGGAGCCACGTCGCACGACCGCGCAATTGTCAGTTAAAGCGACTCAGTGCCGAATCGCAAAAAGGGGCCTGGTCCTTTAGCTGCATATTGGTCCGGGGCTTAAGTGGTTAATTTTTTCATTTTCCAAAAAATTGTGACAAGAAATTACAAAAGGGGCTAATTTGGAGGCTTATTGTACTACCTTGGCATTTTAGGGCTTCAATAAATGAGATAGGCCACCAGTACACCAGGATTGATCAATTTTCAAATATATATACCATAGTATGTAGACTCTATGACTTTCCTACAGACTAAATATTATACACTGATTTGAGTTATTTTACCAAACAGATGTAGGAGAATACATTTTGGCCTACATTTATGAAGAAATATTATTTATTTGCACAATTTTTTTAACAGGAACAAAGAAAAATGTGGGTTTTTTTATTTTATTTTTTTATAATTTTTTTTATTAAAAATGAAAAAAACTGTGGTGATTAAATACCACCAAAAGAAAGCTCTATCTGTCTCAAAAAATGATACAGATGTCATCTGAGTACAGTGCTGCATGACTGAGTAATTGGCATTGAAATGATAACGCTGGAAACTGAAAATTGTCCTGGGCAGGAATGGGGTGAAAGTGTCTGGTATTAAAGTGGTTAAAATCAATTATTTATATTCAAACAGCAAATGATATAGCCCATTTACATTCTTATTTGCCCCATATACACTTAATGAATGTACGTGCACTTTTACTGGGCAAAAGTTTATGCAAATTAATTATAAATCAACCTCTAATGCCTTGTACACACGATCAGAATTTCCGATGAAAAAAGTCCGATGGACTTGTTTCATCGGAAATTCCGATCGTGTGTGGTCCCCATCTGACTTTTTTCCATCGGTGTAAAAAAATAGAACATGTTTCAAAATTTTCTGACGGACAAAAATCCAATAGGAAATTCCGATCGTCTGTGTGGAACTCCGACGGAGAAAAAACCCACGCATGCTCAGACTAAATTAGGAGACGGGAGCGCTTGTTCTGGTAAAACTAGCCTTCATAATGAAGATAGCACATTCGTCATGCTGCAAATGATTACATCGTTTAATGTAGTGCATTCTTTTCTTCTTTCTAATGCTAGAACAAATTTTATTTTTCGCTGCTGATATTCACACAGAGTTCTGGCAAACTTATATCTTTGTTTCTTGTGATCTCATGAATATTCGTATTTTATTTTAAAGCCAGATCTCAAAAATATCTTATTTTTTTTGTTTTTTTTTGTTGGTGATTTGAATCAAGATCTCCTTATTTTTTTTGTGGGGTTTTAATATTTTCTTGTGATCTCCATTTTTATTTTCTTGTCAAGTTACCCCAATAACATTATTATCTTATATTTTTTTCCCTCAAAGTAACCGAATGGTAGAAAGAGAAACAAAGGGGTTAATTCTGAATGATACATGCCACGATACAGAAGTAGAGGCAGTGGAGGCGGACTCTTTTTGTTCTAAATGTCCCACAGCTCAATTAATGGTAAAATGCTGGAAAGAGGTTAAGAAGATCATGGGATATAAGGGATTTTCTGAGTTTTCTCCCATATGGGATAACAGCAACCTGCAAGAACTCAAAGTTATGGGTAAAGTTGAGGAGTGGGACAGATTGGGTATACATCTATTGGCACAACTTTATAAGGCAGGAAGAATAAAATCATTTCAAGAAATAAGGGAGGATTATGCTGTCCCTTTTACAGATATCTGCAAATTAGACATGCGCTGAATGCACAGTTTGGACAGAGCCCACCAGAATGGAACGATATGCCCCTTCTTCGTAAATTAGTAAATGCAGAGATCACCAGAGGAGCAATATCAGGCATATATGAGTCTCTAGAAAGGGCCGATCAGGGGAAGGCAGTGGCCAGTAAAAATAAGATTAAATGGGAGAGAGATGTGGGCTCACTCTCGCAGGAACAATGGGAGCAAATATTAGCTACAGGACCCAGAGTGTCATTGTCACCCTCTCAAATAATGTCCCACCTTTACCTGATATATAGAGTATTTTGCTGCTTCTCCTGAGTACGGGGATACCACATGTGTGGGACTTTTTGAGAGCCTAGCCGCGTACGGGCCCCCGAAAACCAAGCACCGCCTTCAGGATTTCTAAGGGCGCAAATTTTTGATTTCACTCCTCACTACCTATCACAGTTTCGAAGGCCATAAAATGCCAAAATAGCACAAACCCCCCCCAAACGACCCCATTTTGGAAAGTAGACACCCCAAGCTATTTGCTAAGAGGCATGTTGAGTATTTTACAGCTCTCATTTGTTTTTGAAAATGAAGAAAGGAAACAATTTTTTTTTTTTATTTTTTTTTCAATTTTCAAAACTTTGTGACAAAAAGCGAGATCTGCAACATACTCACCATACCTCTCAGCAAATAGCTTGGGGTGTCTACTTTCCAAAATAGGGTCATTTGGGGGGGGGGGGGGGGTTTGTGCCATCTGGGCATTCCATTGCCTCCAAAACTGTGATAGGCAGTGAGAAGTGAAATCAAAAATTTACACCCTTAGAAAGCCTGAAGGCGGTGCTTGGTTTTTGGGGTCCCGTACGCGGCTAGGCTCCCAAAAAGTCTCACACATGTGGTATCCCCGTACTCAGGAGAAGCAACAGAATGTATTTTGGGGTGTAATTCCACATATGCCCATGGCATGTTTGAGCAATATATCATTTAGTAACAACTTTGTGCAAAAAAAAAAAAAAAATTGTCTATTTTCCGCAACTTGTGTCAACATATAAAATATTCCATGGACTCGACATGCCTCTCAGTATATAGCTTGGGGTGTCTACTTTCCAAAATGGGGTCATTTGGGGGGGGGGGTTTTGAACTGTTATGGCATTTTATACACAACATTAGGAAGCTTACATCCACTCTTCTAACCACTTGAAGACAAAGCCCTTTCTGACACTTTTTTTTTACATGAAAACATTATTTTTTTTGCAAGAAAATTAGGTTGAACCCCCAAACATTATATATTTTTTTAAAGCAAAGGCCCTACAGATTAAAATATTGGCCAAATGTTTGATGAAATAAAAAAGATGATCTTAGGCCGAGTACATAGATACCAAACACGACATGCTTTAAAATTTCGCACAAACGCGCATTGGCGACAAACTACATACATTTTTAAAAGCCTTTAAAAGCCTTTACAGGTTACCACGTTAGATTTACAGAGGAGGTCTACTGCTAAAATTACTGCCCTCGATCTGACCTTTGCGGTGATACCTCACATGCATGGTGCAATTGCTGTTTACATATGACGCCAGACCGACGCTTGCGTTTGCCATTACGCAAGAGCAGGGCAGGACAGGGGTGCTTTTTTTTTTTTATTATTAATTTTGCTTTTTTATTTTATTTTTAAACTGTTCCTTCCATTTTTTTTTTTTTTCATTTTTATTGTTATCTCAGGGAATGTAAATATCCCCTATGATAGCAATAGGTAGTGACAGGTACTCTTTTTTTGAAAAAACTGGGGTCTATTAGACCCTAGATCTTTCCTCTGCCTTCAAAGCTTCTGACCACACCAAGACCGGTGTGATAAAATGCTTTCCCAATTTCCCAATGGCGCTTTTTATATCCGGGGGGGGACAGTCCCTCCCACTGCTTGTAAAAGCAGTCCAGAGGCTAACTAGCCGCTAGGTTTGCTTTTACATGAAAGCCGGCCACTGGCTGAAAAGAATGATACCAAGATGATACCTAAACCCGCAGGCGTCAATCTGGTATAACCATTCAAAGTCCAGCAACATACCAGTACGTCGCTGGTCCTTGTTGGACATGTATTGTAATCTTTTTTTTCATGCAGCCTGTTGGCTGAACAAAAAAAAGAGATTGATCATTGGCTTTGCCCACCATTAGAATACCGCCATTCATCCACCCACTTCTAATGATGGGCATATATGCACCATTTATATATGCCGAAGCATTGGGGCATCCTCCCGCAAAAATTATGCCGCACACACATGGTCGGACTTTTCCACGGGCAAGCCTCCGTCGGAATTTCGACCGTATGTATGCAGCATTAGGAGCAAAATCGCTCCTCCGCTCCTCCGCCCCTGCTGCCCCAATGCTTCCGCATATATGCTTTTTTTTTTTAACTGTGGTGGTGAAATCACCTCCTACAGCACTGGAGTCGCAGGGATCAGGCCTGTCTCTGCGAACGCTGCAGTTATGTGTGTTGTGTTTTGTAAGTGACAGTGATCGATCGATACTGCACTTGGGTGGCCTGGGCTGGACGGAGGGGCAAAACGCAGGTGCTAGCAGGTATCTGGGCTGATCCCGCTAACACTGCGTTTTTGGGAACCCTAAACTGCTGGGGACACTAGTATAGATCTGATCAGATCAGATATTGATCTGTTCAGATACTATATCACTAAGGGAGGTGTATGCTTCACGCGTGGGTGTTAGCGTTACTGGCACTAACCTGACGCTGCCTGGGGTGTGACGCAGGGTTAACTAGGGGCAATTAGGGGGTTAAAACCTTTATTAGATAATATATGGGGGTACCTGATGCTATAAAAACCTGCGGCGAACCTAAAAAAAAAACTGGCTATCTTTCGGCACCAGCATAAGTAATACAGCGATCAGAAAAACTATCGCTTAGTGACACTGGCAAAAGGGGGTGAAAGGGTTACCTGGGGGGGGGGCGATCAAGGGGTTAAACCTTTATTAGGTAATATATGGGGGTACCTGACGCTATAAAAACCTGCGGCGAACCTAAAAAAAATAACTGGCTACCTATCGGCATCACCGACAAAAAGACAGCGATCAGAAAAACGATCGCTTAGCGACAGTGGTGATAGGGGGTGAAAGGGTTACCTGGGGGGCGATCAAGGGGGTTAAACCTTTATTAGGTAATATATGGGGGTACCCGACGCTATAAAAACCTGCGGCGAACCTAAATAAAATAACTGGCTACCGATCGGCATCACCGACACTAAAACAGCGATCAGAAAAACGATCGCTTAGGCCTCGTACACACGACCGATTTTCTCGGCAAGAACCAGCAAGAAACTTGCTGGCAGAGAGGTCTTGCCGAGTAAATCGGTCGTGTGTACGCGGCTATCGGGTAGAAAACCGACAAGTAACCTCGACGAGAAAATAGAGAACCTGCTCTCTATTTTCTCGTCGAGATTCTCCTCGGCATGTTTCTCGACGAGAAAAGTGAGTGTGTGTACACTTACCTGTCCTCCCGGAAGCCCGCGCATGTTCGAAATGAATTTGACGCATGCGCGGTAGCTTCCTAGGCATACGTAGGGTATACCAAGATGGCGGCGACGGCATCGAATGTGACGAGCGCATGCTCGTCGTAGTCGATGACGTCACCGCGTACGCTCCATTCAAAGAACCGCGGGTTCTTTGAAACAAGCGTGTGTACACTCGGCCGGGACAAGTTTCTTGTCCAAGAATCTCGTCGAAAAAAAACGACATGTTTTTTTCAACGAGAATCTCGGCCATGTGTACGAGGCCTTAGTGACGGCGGTGCTAGGGGGTGAAAGGGTTATCTGGGGGGTGATCAGGGGGTTAAACCTTTATTAGGGGGGGTTAGGGGGCTACACTGGACCTAAACTAACTGTAGTGACACTTTTACAGTCACAAATGTCACTGATTGCAGTGATCAGTAAATAAATGGTCACTGCAATCAGTGACACTGTGACTGGGGGCTGGCGGGTGATCTGGGGGGGCCTGGGGGGGCGATTTATGTTCCTATGTGTCCTGGTGTCAGTGTACTGTTTGTGCACTAACCTGTGTGTCTTCTCTTGTACGGCGCTCGGTATATGTGAGCGCCACATGAGAGATGACATCACTTCCTCTGCCTGTGTAAACATTACACAGCAGAGGAAGCTTTCTCATTCGCCGGGGGCGATCGCGGGGGGGTTGCCGGAATCGAACGGCCGTCCCCTCATCCCGGATCGCTCCCCAACGGATAACGACTGCTCACTGTATAGAAGGGGGGTCCCATTGGACCCCCCAACTATACAAAGGCAATCACGTACACTGTACGTGATTGTGCCTGTCGGTGCCATTCTGCCGACGTATATATACAGTGAGCGGTCGTTAAGTGGTTAATTACACATTGTATTTAGGAAATGTACCTTCCTACTCACAAACAAACTGTCCTTTTTATGAAAAACACATAGGCAAGTATTTAAATTAAATAAAATATCCATTTATTCTGGTAACAAAATGAAGGGCAACAATGGAGAAATTTTTTGAATTTACGCAGCCTTAGGACCCCAAGGCAGACATCAAGTGTGTTGTAACTAAAATTAAATATCTTGAGGAGTCCATAGAATTGGGAGCACAATCTGGTCCCCAAATTACAGAAATCAGGAGCAGCAGCAGATGTCATATATGTCCCCAAGCTGTGGGACTACAACAGACTGCGTCTTCTGGCAGAGCAGCTTGAAGCCATGGATTCACTTTCTGGTCTTCCTTTTAGCCTTCCCTCCATGGCTCCCTGCAGCGTTCCCTCCACGCTTCCCTGCAGCGTTCCTTCCACGGCTCCCTCCACGCCCCCTTGCAGGCTGTGGCTCTGGTGTTGGAAATGTGGCAGGAGGAGGAGGAGGAGGAGAAGGATGGGCGAGATCACACAGATGGGTGGCCTCTGTCAGCTGGCCCCTCACTGCCCTCTGAAGGACCATAGAAAAAAGCTCCTTAGAGAGTCTAAGTGGTCCCTCCTCCACTTCCTGGAGCTCATTGGCCACAGGACTCTACTGGGTTGAGGGGGGCTCTCATTATCTCGGCTGCATCCCTTATCATCCTCAGGGACTCCTCCTCCACCTGTGTCATCTTCCTTGGCCTTTTTGGTCTGACGTGGAGGGCATGCACCTGTGACTGGGTGCTGCCACTTGGCCTGGGCACCTGCTGGCTGCCACTTGGCCCGGCCTCCTCCTGGCTGCCACTCACCCCTGCCTCCTCCTGGCTGCCACACTCCAGAGCCTCGTCCTCTTGGCTGACCTCATCCTGTGTATAAAAAAGGGACATACAGTAGTTTTATTTTTTGTTCATCAATCACACACAATTTTCAGTTCATGACTGTTGCAAATTGAATGTTAATAAATAGAAAAGACTATCATTCTGACCCCAGCATTTTTCATTCTTGTCCCAAACAATTCTGTCAACTACTGTCTATTAATATGTAAAAAAAAATTGGTTTAATTCTTAATTTGGGAATACTAACCATCTAGTTCCCAACAATAATTCTAGGACAATAAATATGTTGTAAAATACTCTACCTGGCTATAGATAATCAGATCTGGCTCTTCCAGGTCAGGTAGCTCCTCTGCACCCTCTGCAGGGGTGGAGGGAAGGGTGGAGGGAAGGCTGGAGGGAAGGGTGGAGGGAAGGCTCGAAAGTGATTCCCTGGCTTCAATCTGGTCCTCCAGAAAACGCAAGTGTTTGTAGTACCACAACTTGGGGACATGCACTTTGTCTGCTGCTGCTTTTGATCTCCATGATTTGCAGATTGCTTTGTGCTGCCTCTTTGTATATATTCCTCACGTTATTGATTTTATTATTCAACATGTTATAGTCTGCCTCTGGGATCCAGGTCTTCATAAATTCATCAAATTTGTCAATTGTTGCCCTCCTTACGTCACGGTTATGGTACAAACTGTGTTTTAGGTCCCATAAGTTTCTGAGCTCCCTATATTTGTCAATGAATGCATACTTTATTGCAGGATCTTTACATTTCTGCATATTTTCTGCAAGATAAAACACAAGACAAAAACACTAGGTCAGCCTAAACTGTCCTAATCTTATCCCAATATAGGCCTTTAATCATGAATCAGTATAGGCCACTGATGCCCCAAGTTTAATTTTTACCTGTGTAAAGGAGAGGACACTCAGCAGCTGGTTACACATCTGGATTCAGGAGCACTAGTGTGGGACACCAGAACAACCTTTTTAGGGTGTCCCACACAGGTGCTACAGTGGATACTTGGGGTGTCTCCATGTGTGTAACTTGGCCAAAAAATGTAAGTATTCTAGGTTTTGAAAAATCTAAAAAAACATGTCTTCATCTTGGAACTCTGCCAAAACAGACAATTGTACCCCACTTCCAAGCAATGTTTTATATTCCTATTTCTGCGCTCAAATATCTGTGTGCTAAGTATACCTTTTGTTTCATTCTCATAGGGGAGCAAAGACTTGGAGGACACCACTCTGAGGAGCCCAGGAACCCCACACCTCGGAAAGAACAGAGGGAACCCCAACCTCAGAGAGAAACCCAACCTCAAGATGTGGAGGAAGAAGAGGTGGAGGAAGAAGAGGTGGTGGAAGGAGAGGTGGAGGAAGGAGAGGTGGAGGAAGTGTGCGAGATTGTCACCACAACAGGTCAGTGTCTGTCACCACAGATTCAGGGAATAGATGCATGCATTCATATTTATAAGACATGTTCTTTTTACTTTTTGTTTTTAGGTGATGTGCTGCTTGTTGATGAACAATCTCCTCCTTTCTCCTGTTGGAGCACACAAATCATAATCCAGGACCTCATGGTTATGAGTCGTGAAATCGACATTATAAGGCACAAACTCAATTGTTTTGACCAACAAATTAAGAACATGATTGATGTGTTGGGGAGAGTGTAAAGATCTTTGTAATGCCACCATTTCTTTATTGTTTGGCCTACTTTCAGTAATTTTAGTGACATTTAACAAGCCAAATTTTGAAGATGCACACAGTCTGTCAACATGTGCTATCTCCCATCAGGGGATATCAATGTACGTGTTTTGTGGGTGCAACCCCTTCCTCGCAACTCAAGTAGGTGAGAGGAAGGGGTTGCACCCCCAAAACACATCCATTGATCCACCATGATGGGAGATAGCACATGTTGACATTTGGCATGGGATCAGGAGGAAAATACACATTTTGCTGCAAAATTTGTGTGAATCTTCAAAATGTGGCTTGTTCAGGGGTGACATCACCCCATCTGCTGAAGGCAACAGCAACACATTTTTTAAACACTATATAATGTCTGATATTGCCTTCAGTTTCTCAAAGGTTTAACTTTGTAAGTTCCATAGTTTTATATATTTGATTGTTTGAAACATGCCTGTTTATGCAAAACCCAAAAAACTAATTTTAATTATTTTTGGTACAAAACTGGTTAGAACTTTCTAAGAAATTTTATAACGCACATGTGAATGTGCACAGAGTAAAAATAGTTTTCTACTCAACAATGTGTGGCTTCTTCTTTCTATGCTCAATACCAGTTTGAAAATTAAGTTCTTGTTTACAGTGACAATGGTGGTTATTTATTAAAGAAAAATCCACTTGGCAGTTAAAGTGCACTAGGAGAACCTGGGAGACAGATAAAAGAAACACAAGCAATAATGACAAATCAAGTTTTTCACAGAAATTTATTTTTTGTTTATTTTTTACTCAAAAAATCAGAGATTGTCTGGCATAGCAATGGCCCCCCTACCCGTAAAGTACTCAACGTATTTATTACACACTTCACGGGTGCTTTGGGGAGCCAAGCCAGTCTTGCCAGTATCCAGGCCCGTCAGGGGATTCCCAGAAAGTCCGGCCTCAGGCCCAACTGTTGTAATATATTTAGCAGAATTTCTCCTCAAATAATTATGGAGGATGCAGCAGCTGAATATTATGTGGTTCAGTTTATATTCCGCTGTAAGGAACAGGCGGAACCGGCTGGCCATTATCCGGAAGGCATTCTCAACAATACTTTGGGCTCTGGCCAGCCGGTAATTAAAAACCCTCCTCTCCGGGGTGAGGGTCCTCAGGGGAAATGGCCTCATCAGGTGTGGTGCCAGTCCGAAAGCCTCATCAGCAATAAAAACAAACGGAAGGCCCTCAACATTGTCTTCATCAGGTGGCAGTGCCAGGCCACCAGTCTGGAGATGTTGGGCAAATTCCGTCTGTGCGAACACACCACCATCCGACATCCGGCCATTCTCCCCGAAGTCCACATACATGAATTCATACTGTGCCGATACCACTTACACATTAACACGATATTATTAAATCCTTTATAATTATAATAGTACGACCCCTACAATGGAGCTGACAAAATACATTGGGAAGTGACTAGGCTAGGTGTGTATGGGCCCAGGATAGCATGCTGGAGAGGTTTGTGAAGGAAAATATGCATGTAGGCCAAAAAAGGAGCATTAAAAGCTTACAGCATATTATAATCGTGGTAATTAGGGAAGGATGAAAGAAATACAATACATTAGCAGGCATTAAGATACATAGAATGTGATGTTATAAAGGATAAAACTTACCTTAATATAGTCCTTCTGCAGAACTTGAATTATGGCAGAACAGGTTTCTGGGATAATGATCCCCAGAGCCTGGGGGAAGATGCCTGTCGTGAACTTGAGATCCTGCAGGCTTCTCCCAGTGGCCAGGTATCGCAACGTGGCAACTAGCCTCTGCTCGGCAGTGATGGCTTGGCGCATCACAGTGTCCTGCCTCGTGATATAGGGGGACAGCAAATCCAACAGACGGTGAAAAACGGGGTCCGTCATTATTCTCCTGTATTTACCGCAGCAGAGGCATATGAGAGAATTGGTCCCGCTAGAGAAAAAATATTCTTGGTCCATGAACTCCTCCTC
This sequence comes from Rana muscosa, assembly GCA_029206835.1. NCBI lineage: Eukaryota > Metazoa > Chordata > Amphibia > Anura > Ranidae > Rana > Rana muscosa. The sequence continues at coordinate 124,470,131 of CM055121.1, forward strand.
ACCCTGTTCATGGACTGAGCTTGGGTCAAAGTATTAACCGCAACACCAAGGGCATACGCAGCACGAGCTCTACGATGAGAACATACTTCCAACATGGCTAGAAACCGGCTGGCTGGTCAGAACGAACTTAAACAGGACGCACTGAGGAACAGAAAGTCCTATGAAGAACGATCTGAAAAACAGACATGATTCTTGGACATTCAAGTTATATTGTCGCCTACAAGAGCCTGAGACATTGGAAAACAAAAAAAGTTATGCCTGCATCTGTATATAAAAAGTATTTCCGCGCTACTATGAGGTAACAGGTGATAGTGCAACTGCTACTAGACACTGAAAAAGGTAAAAACCATAACCTTATAAGAAATAGAGTATAAAAGATAGTGCCGAGCTGTTGTAATTGACTCTAGGTCAATAATTAGTATTTCCACATGAATTAGTGTACACAAAGTACTAATATAAACGTAGAAAGCAGAAAGTGCAAATATGCAAAACCTTATAACGTCAAAAATGTGCAAAAATGCAAGTGCAGATAATCCAGAGCCTTAATATACTGCTTGTATAAATAAGGTGCCTTATTTTGCCAGCAAATAAAAGTGCTACGTGATAGGGTGTATAAAATAATATAAAATATAAAAAAAAAACAAAAAAAAAACAACCTTAAAATACAATTAATTGCTAAATAAAATACAATGGTGCAAGATGTGACAATAGAGCGTGACAGTATATTGATGTTTCCAGCATCTGCTGGAACAAAAAAACAGTGCAGATGTGTACAGGACTAAAATAACAAATAGTCCAGATACAACTGATATAAGCTGAGTGCAGCTATTTCCATGCAGAATGGTGACTTGGTATATTCTGAGGTAGTGAACCGTGAACCATAAAGATGGTATTTAAAAGTCTGAAATTGGCAAATAAAGTGATGAGTGCTGGGATTAAGTGCTGAATGGTGTTTGTCTTCTATGACTTCCACGCTGTGAATGACTTGCTGTTAAGTGAATAGGTGGCCTCTTACCTCACTGCTGTGAGGTTACAGCATGTGTATATTTCCTATACTGATCAGCCTGGTACTGCCTGGATAGATCCTTGAACCTGGGTGTATGGCGCCTGGATGTGTTCACCATAAAATCCTCCCTGTGTGGTGTGTGTTCTCCAGATTGGCGTACATACGTTTGTAGCAGGGAAAAAGAATAAAAACAGTTCCCAATATGGTGTAGTATGTCTAAATGTATATTTATGTATATTTATGCATATGTTTTTATATATATTTATATATGTTTTTATACATGTATGTGTGTTTGTATGGACATACACATATTTACGAGTGGCGAATCATCCAGATCTCTTTATGTCCCCCATCTCTTCTCCTTATGGAGACTTTCTGTCTGATCTGCTACCATGGTTAGTACTAGCTTCGAAATTGTGACTATGGTTATACTATTTCCTCACACATTTTGGCCCATTTCCAATATTATATTTTGCTGCCATTTTACTATATTGACATTTTATGCCACTTAGTTTCCCTCATATGTGTGCTGTAAACTCTTTCGAATAGGCTTCCTATAATATTGGCTCACTGCTTTATGTAAGCACACAGTTCCTATTGTGTCCTCTATAATAGTCTAATGATGGTGTTTTTAAACTATAATAGTCTAATGATGGTATTTTTAACCCTTTTTTTATATATTTTATACATACGTGTAGTCCTTTTATATCCCAGTGTTTTTACCATTATGCCCCGTACTTAGTTTATATTCCTTGTTAGTCCACTTATTTATTGGCCACGGCCATATTACCCTGAAAGCGCCCGATATTGTCTGACCAGGGAAGCTAAGCAGGGTCGGGCCTGGTTAGTACCAGGATGGGAGACCGCCTGTGAATACCAGGTGTTGTAGCACCTTATTTTTTTTTATTTAGTTGGTCTCTTGCTGCTTTTTGGTCCACGCTGGGACCTGTAGTCCCACGGCTCCAGCACAGGCTTAAAAGCACCAGTTCTTTCAGCTTCCTATCAGGCCAATAGAAGGAGCAGTGACTCCGAGCGCGTAGCCTGCCTATCCAACCCTTCTCACTCTGTGTAGTCCTCCCCCGGAAGTGATCCCGTGACCCGTGACCTCAGCCACAGCTTCTTCCTGATGGCCACAGGATCTGCTCCAGGCTGAGCAGCAACAACGACTGCAGTTTACCATCTCTGCATAGAAAAAAACGGATCCGGATCTGAAGCTTCCCTACAGACCACTGACACACAGATGAGCCTTTGTATTTCCTGTTTGCTACTCTGCATCTTCTACATCTGTGCAGCCCATGGATCCGGGACGAGGACTACAGGATCTTTACAGATGAGCCTTCCTTTGCTTCCTTTCCTGTAAGTGTGATTGATATTTGTGTCATTAAAATAATCTTTTAATACTGCACTTAGGTGGCGCTTCCCTTTTTTTCTACCCTTTTTTGTCCACCACAGAGTCAGCTCTCTGAGGACAGCAGCCACCATCCACCAGCCATATTTTCTGCCTTTTAACCCTTAAACTGCCTGTTACCATTATTAATAAAAGTATTTTGAATAAACAAAAAAAGTAGCGCTTCTGTGTATCACACCACAAATCTAAATACTATAGAAAATATATATATGTGTCCCGTGAAGAAATACATATATGTGAAAAACTGCAAAACATATACTCTAAAAATATATATGTGCCCATACAATAAATAAGTGTCCGTAGCGTTCAAATATTGTTTTCAAACCAGTTGTGAAAAAACATTTAAAGAAAGTCCATCAGTGAGATAAGTGTTCCAATAATAGTGACTTCAACTAAAATTTGCATAAAAATCTTCCTGTGTTCTCTTGAATAAGCCTTCACCACACCAGCATGATTAGTGACTCCACTCCCTAAGGACTTGCACTCACCAATAGGATTTGCCTTGCACTCTCATGCTCGGCTTCACAGCTTAAACACCCCTCAGGGTATAAAAGATAGATCCAAACGATGTTGCTAGGTCAGTCAAGTTTTCCCACATGAAAAAGCAAAAAGGTCTCCAATAGTGAAGTACGTAAAAACTTTTATTAAACACAGCCAAGGTAACCTTCAATAGTTTCACTCACATCTAGCAAATCAAAGTTAGGCACTTCAGCAAAATCACTTCAAAACGCCAGACAGGCATACGACAGGTAGCCACGATGTATTGCGGTCTCGGCGGACCAATCAATCATTTGTGTCTCACCCTCCTTCATATATGCCGTCTCTCCGCTCCAATCGAAAACACTGTGAACTTCCGTCCAAACACCGGACTGTAGATTCGATGAGCGGTCGAAAAAAACCGAACGCCACACACTATAAAAGAGCGCCGTGTAGCTTCTCCCAGACTAGTTTCGTCGCATAGGACTCCCATTCCTCTAATGCCTGGACAACCCATCAGCATGGCCATTTTGCTTACTGGGTCAGTAGCTGATGGTGACGTTGTAAGGTTGCAGGGCGAATAATGGAATTCAGTTCTGGAACAGTCACTTGCTTTGCTCTCTCAATGGCTCCCAAAACTTGTTGCTGATGCTCTTGAGAGAGGTAAGGCAAAACCTGGGCGCAAATCCCATTTAACCTTTTGACAATTTCAGCCTGTTTGTGCATTTCAATGTTCAAGCCATGGGACATCTCATAATACATGACGTAGTGTCGTTGCATCTCCGATTTCTCCCTGGCCAACTTGTCACATTCCAATTCTAGACTGTTATATTTTCCCTGATCTAAGGTACATGTCGGGGAAGATAGTCTTACCCAGTTCTCAGCCGCAAGCGGGCCGGTTCCATCAGCATGGGTCTGGGCACAGGTAGTCACTGGGTTGGCTTCAGCGGGGCCCATCGGGGCGTAAGCAGAAACGAGGGGGGCCAAATCATTCCCCAGTAGTACATCCGCTGGCAAATCCTTCATCACCCCCACATTCACGTGTCCTGAACCAACCCCCCAATCCAGGTGAACACGGGCAACGGGTAGCCGGAAGATGGTACCTCCCGCTACTCTTACGGCTACAGTGTCTCCGGTGTGTTGGCTCTCTGGGATGAGGTTCTTCTGTAGTAGGGTCATGGTGGCACCAGTATCACGTAGGCCATTGGCTACCTTTCCATTGACCCAGACAGTCTGCCTGTGTTGCTGCCTGTTGTCCGGGTTAGCTGCTTGTATTGGATCAGCCTTGTGTAGGATGCCCCAATGTTCTTCCTCCTCAACGCAGTGGGCCGCAGGCATGGATGTGCGGGGGCTCCCCCTTGCTGGCTGTCTCCATGACTGGGACTGCCTGGCTGGATTCAACGGACAGTCTGGCTTTTTGTGCCCTAGCTGTTTACACCAAAAACACCTGATGGGTTGTGAGTAGTCCTGGGAGTTGAACCGGGGCTGCTGAGAATAAGTGGCCGCTGGAGGTGGTGCTGAAGTTGGGTTAGAGGTTGGTAAACTGGGCCGAGATAGTGGATAGCGCTCGCTTTCACCTGACCTTCGAGAGTCCAGATATTCATCTGCCAAAGTAGCCGCTTGCTGTACAGTCCGTGGTCGCTTATCTCGCACCCAATCCCGTAATACCTGAGGGGTGTAGTTAAAGAACTGTTCTAAGAGTACTAGCTGGGTGATGTCCTCTATGGTATGAGCGTGGCTTCCCTGGAACCAGCCCTTAAGGTCTCGTTGCAGACGATGTGCCCACTCCACGTATGTTATGTGGGTTTGTTTCCGGGATTCTCGAAACTTAATTTCGGCTGGCTTCGGGTGTAATGGCAAATCGGGCTAGCAGAGCTTCTTTTACCCGGTCATAGTCTTTAGCGTCCTCATCCTCCAGGGCCTGATACGCATCCGCCGCTCTGCCCGTTAAATTACTTGCCAGTAAGGCGACCCAATCTTGGGGCAGTACTTCATGTATCTGGCATAGTCTCTCAAAGTCCTGCAGGAACGCTTCAATTTCCTCCTCTCCTTCCTTAAATAGTTTGAACGCCCGAAAGGGCAACTTACGGAAAGGCGCTGCATCTTTAGGTGTTGTCTGATTGCCGTATTTCCGCCATTCTCCGCTCATGTTGCCGTTCTCGTTCTCTCTCTTGTCGCTCTAGTTCTCTCTCTTGTCGCTCATCCTGCAGCTGGATGTCTTTAATGGCTTCCTGTATGGCGGTCTCTGATGGGTTAGCACCATATAATGCCAACCGCTGTCGAACTTGTTGCTGAAACAGGTCTTCAACTGACCGGGGTCCTGCATCACCATCCCTCTGATCCATCTCGGCTAGCTCCCTGATCAAGGTGGCCTTGTTCTTTGTCCCACCGGTCCCTCCACGGCTCTCAAGTAAGTCTTTTAGCGTGGCTTTCCTGCAGGCTGCATAGCTGGTCATTCACTGTGGTGGTTTGGAGTGTCCTAGTAACTGAAGGGAAAATCCCACCGCTGCCAACCAATGTAACGGCACCCCAAGTATGAAAGGGGTTAACGCCGTTTAGGATATTCCCTTTCTGGACACACATCCACTGCCGATCCTCCACAGTTAGGCGACCGCTTCCCATAGGATTAATCCTTCCCAACATACGAGACAAACACTCTGTATGAAGTTTCCAACTGGACTGACAATCTTTAATGACAAACTCCCAGTTTTATACACACAGAGAGGAGGTTCTTACATTCTCCTCAGACAATACACCTTTGACCAGACCTAATTTACATGAGCTAATTAACTACAGTGATGACTCAGACACATGACCTTTAGGCTAGCCTCACTGTCTCCCAATACACATCTGACATCTTAGCAGACACAGGTGGGGGCTGGATGTGGTGACATTAGCATCTAACAGTATGTGTCCAAACATCATGAAGGAGTCACTTTTCAGTTAACCTGTTGAGTTCATAATCAAACAGTAAATAGTTCTTTACAGATATCCTGGGGAATATTGTGGAAAAATATCACTGTCCCATTTTAAAGCAATCCAAGACATATTCTTAATGTCCATTATTTTCTTGCTCACCCTGTGCCCAAAGTGACCCCTGTCACAGTATCAACTGAGAGGTAGTTTCCAGCTCTTCACCCTGACTTTACTCTCTACATCACAGGTGTCAAACACAAGGCCCGCGGGCCAAATCCGGCCCTCCATGCCATTTCATGTGGCCCACGCACCTCTCCTGCAACTGCAGGAGAGCTCCAGCCCTCCTCTGGTCCTACTCCAGACCTTTTACTTTCTGCTTTTAATCAATGCATCCAGCTTCTTCCGAGCAGCAGCATAAGGAAAGGGGGGTGCACTGTGATGTAAGGGAGAGGGGGGGACTCAACTTCTGATGGTGGGGTGGCTCTTGACATCTAATGTAAACGGGAGGGTATGCGCTGGACATCTAATCTTACAGATACAACTGGCCCTTTTGAGGGCAATCATAATGCTAATGTGGCCCACAATGAAATTGAGTTTCACACCCCTGCTCTACATGAATCCTCATGGGGTATTTACATTTTTTAAGCATATTTGATTTCATGACAGCAGCGTAGGCTGAATAGTTGACTTCTTGGAACATGTAGACATAGTAGTATCTAATGCTTGCACAAACCACTTATATTTTCCTGAAGCTGATGAGGCTGGCCATACATTATGCAATTTTCTTTCCTTTAACCATGTGTTGAAGAAAATAAAATTCTGGAGACGCATGGGCGGAGCCCAGTTGAGCAGACATGCCAGCTTACAGCTCCGCTCCTGAAGGGATGTTTCTGCCATATTATACCATGTCCCGGCTCAGCTTCACCCGGTAAATATTGTTACTCGGTCTGCTAATACCTCCCGCCACTTAATGTAGTGGTTCTTGGGAGTTCTTGTCTGAAAATAAAGCCAAAAAACAACAAAGAAATGCTGCCTTGGGCTTCAGTCTGAATGGCACTAGCTTCATCCCCTCCCCCTGGTACCTCACACTCAGTGAAATCCTCTCAGCGCTCTAAGGTATCTGTGGCAACACAGGGGGAATATGACTCAGATTCATCTATACAAACTTTACAAATGACATCCTTTACAGACCCTGCTCATTCTTCTGAGGCAATTTAAAAAAATGCAAATCTTGAACTGAGGGTTGATGTACTTGAAAATAACACCTAGGCTTATGCAGTTGAATTTGAAAACCTCAAAGAGGAAAACTTAGTCCTTCAATCTAGTTTAGAAAATTACGAAATAGGGCCCGGTGTTCCAATATCTGTATAAGTGGAATAACTGAATCTGTCACTGACTTGCAAGCCACTACACTATCTCTATTTCAACAACTACAGCCTTCCATACCAGTCAAACAAATGGAGATGGACAGGGTTCATAGAGCCCTCACACCTCGCAAAGCTGATGGACCACTGCGCAATATTATCAACAAATTTCACTATTTCCGTACCAAGGAACAGCTTCTTACTGCAGCTAGAGCAAAAGATTCACTGATTTTCCAGGGACATACCTTTTACCTTTTTGCTGATCTATCTCGGCTCACCATCTTTAAGCGTCGGATTTTGAAGCCACTTCTTCAAATTTTACAACTACATCAAATCACCTATCAATGGGGCTTTCCATTTTCAATTCGCTTCACTTATCAAGGATCTAAATATGTCTGTCGTTCTGCTGAAGAACTCCAATCTTTTCTACAAAACATCCAGCTTCTAGAATACCCTCTCAACCAAAGCAATGCACAAAGTCGAATGATTCCCCATTCCCTCTAAAAATCAGCTGGTGCTGAAGGAAATAAAAGTCGCCAGGGGCAATCAAAACATGGTAGTTTTTCTTCTCCTACGCCAACTCCTGAGGACTCTATGGACTGACTTTTTTCTTTTTGTTTGACTTGCTGTCAGGTATTTTTATATCTTTAACTTCCAACTAACTAGATGTTTGGAAAAACTTTTTTTTTTGTCTTACAAGTTTAGAACTTACTCAACGAAAACTTTTTTCTATTGTTTAACTCCTTACTTTTCTGCTGGTCTATTTTTTGTACTATTAGCAGGGAGTTGTTCGCTATATTTCTTTACATAGCCACAAGCTATTATACATTTTTTGAATGTTTTCTGTGATGTTTTTTTGTTACTTGTATACACCTTACCCCATCCCTTCCATCCCTCTTCATATGCTTTCTCATGACACATTAATGGATATGGAACTTTTTGGGACAATGGTATCATATCTATTTATGTATTACTTTTTATTGTTGGCAGTGTTCCTTTTGGTGGTGTTTTTGCGCCTCCAGTTTGCTACCCTCAAATCCCCATTATTATGTGGGCTTCTGACGATAGCTCTTTGGCCTCTGGTGGAATGCTTGCTGCTCCCCCAGTACGCTGTTCTAATAAGCTATTAGCTCTCTTTATTGTTTTACAAATCTCAATGAGAGCCAGATCCTTTCCTTTTCTTCCAGCCTTTCCTTTCTCCTACACCCTATACTGAATTTTATGCGATCCTATTGTCAAAACTTAACGTTTTTATTATGCAACTCCTTATTTTACCAATATGGCCCCCTTAAACATATTGACCCTAAATGTCCAAGGTCTTAATATATCACAAAAATGCACTAAAGCATACCGTTTATTTGCCACAGCTAAAATCCACATTCTTTGCTTACAGCAGACCCATTTTACTGAACAATCTACTTCTAATGCCGCGTACCCACGATCGTTTTTCACGCCGTTAAAAATGCAATTTTTTAAATTGGGCATTAAAAACGATTGTGTGTATGCTCCAGAGCATTTTTAACGATGTGAAAAACGGCCATTAAAAATTTCGAACATGCTCTATTTTTTCACGTCGTTTTTCATGTCGTTTTTTTTTAACGTCGTGAAAAACGGTAGTGTGTATGCTTTTACGAGGGGGAAAAAAAACGCGCATGCTCAGAATCAAGTATGAGACGGGTGCGCTCGTTCTGGTAAAACTAGCGTTCGTAATGGAGATAGCACATTCGTCACGCTGTAACGGACTGATAAGCACGAGGCTGAAAAGCGCGAATCGTCGCTCAACAAACTTTACTAACATGAAGGGTGGCGCCACCCAAAGGGAACTCCCCTTTATAGTGCCGTCGTACGTGTTGTACGTCACTGCGCTTTGCTTGAGCGTTTTTTTAATGAACGTGTGTATGCAAGACAGGCTTGAGAGGAAACAAGAAAAATCACATTGAGAAAAACTTTATTTTTTTTAAATAACATTAAAAAGGGTCGTGTGTACGCGGCATTAGTCTTTCGGCTCCTCTTATCCGCAGGTATATACGGCCTTGGCAGCTAATAAACAACAAGGTGTTCTTATAGCTATTCCCCGCACAACCCCATTTGTACTTTCATCTGAAATTACAGATCCTGAAGGCCGCTACCTCATTCTTACTGGGCACATTTCTGATGTTGCTGTTACCATTGTATCATATTATGCTCCTAATAAACATCCATTTTAATTTCTTTCCCATCTTTTTCATGTAATTGATTCACACAAGTTAGGTACAGTAATATTATGTGTAGATTTGAACCAAGTTCTTTTTCACTTCTTGGATAAATCTCCCCCTTCTCCCTCCTCCTGTTCCTCTAAGCTTTCATTTCAGCAACTTATCTGTAAGCATAACATGTTAGACTCTTGCGTGAGCTCAATCCAGCACATAAACACTTTACATATTACTCCCATCCACACAAATCATTTTCTAGGATTGATCATATCCTCCTAAATGTTTGCATGGCCCCAGAAATCCTATCATCAGTTATTACGCCCTTTACTTGGTCCGATCATAGTGCAGTTTGTACTACCATCTCCTCCCCTATCCCAATATCCCAGGATTTGTATTGGTGCATGAACGATTCCATACTAAATCACCTGTCCCATTGTCTAGATCTTATCTCATTAATAACATTTCTGCAGATATTTCCACTCTCACTCTTTGGGAAGCCCATAAACCTGTAATTCGAGATACGCTTATCCATCAAGCATCATTTCTCAAACGCGAGCGTAAGCTCCTTCACCAATAGTTAGAAGACAAATTCAATCTGTGTCACGATGCATTCCAAAATTCTTCCTCCCCACCTACTAAAGCTAAGCTTGATAGAGCCCGCTTCGAATATATTCGATTTGTTTCTCACTGACTCTACAGATAAATTAATATGCAAATCACAATACCTTTATTACCTCAAAGCAAACAAACCAGATAGATACCCTAATAGCTCAAATTTTACGCTCACTGAAAAAACCTACGACATCTATGCAACTTAAACTAAACCACGATTCATACACAAACAACAGATTTAAAGTTTTACACACATTCCACTCAAATCTTGCTAAATTATATTCGCCCAACCATAATTTTTACTATGCTGCTGCTGATTCCCTTTTTTCACAAATTACCCTCCCAACACTCTCACAAACCCACCGTGAATGACTCGAGTGTCCCATCTCTGCAACAGAAGTCATCGTGGCTATTAAGGCTTTAAAACTTAATAAACGTCCTGGCCCAGATGTATTTTCTGCTTCCTACTACAAGAATTTTTCTGATATATTATCTCCTATCCTAACAGAGGCCTTCAATAAGTAGTTCAGGGGACACTCTTTTCATTCAGAATCCTTAATGGGCATAATTTCCATGCTTCCCAAATCTAAATCTGATACAACCTCTTGGACAAATTACCATCCTATTTCCCTTCTTAATATTGACATTAAACTTTTAGCTAAAATACTTGCGACCCGCTTGAATCAAGTAATAGGCAAATTTATTCATTGAGATCAAGTTGGTTTTACCCCTTTGTGCCAAGCAAGTGATAATATTCGTAGAGCTTCTTTACTCATGACGCTAAATCCAGACGTCTACCTGCGTGTTTTTTATCGCTCGATATAAGAAAAGCATTTGACTCTCATGGCCATACTTACAATATATTCTTGGGTGTTTGGACCACATTTTTTTAAGTGGATTTCACCCTTATACGACAAGCTGATTGCATTTATCAAATATGCTTGTTTTAACTAAGACCCTTTCCCTATTGGAAGAGGCACCCGTCAAGGATGTCCTCTCTCCCCCCTCCTATTTGCATTCCTCATTGAACCCTTGGCCCATTTAATTAGATCTGATCCAAACATAAAAGGTATGCAATTAGCTGGATGTCATCATAAAGTATGTATTTTTGCAGATGACATCTTACTCTTCATGTCATCTCCCCATATCACAGCACCTAATCTCCTCTCTGTCCTAAACCGTTTTGCACACATTTCGGGCTTAACAGTTAACTATCAAAAATTTACTGCACTCAACATTTGCTTGCCTCCTTCAGACCTTCAGCTTGCTAAATATTCACTTCCCTTCTCTTGGATACCTCATAGACTTCCATACCTAAGAATATAACTCACTCTTAAGATAACTGACTTATACTTAGCTAACTTCCCTCCATGACTAAAACAGGTTACTGAATTATTATCACAAAGGCCCTCTATCCCTCTATCCTGGATAGGAAAAATTAATGTAATTAAAATGGCTATATTGCCCAAGTTTTTATATCTGTTTAGAGTCTTGCCCATCCCAGTTCCATCAAATTTTTTATGGCTTATACAGCACAGATATATCTCCTTTAGGGGGTAAAACGAAACCTCGAATGAATCTCTAAATCCACTCTGTCTCCCACAATGCTGCGGAGGTTTAGGTCTCCCAAATTATTCTGCTTACTATCATGCTGCACACCTTGCACATTTACCAAAATACCATGCAATCAAAAATTCCTTTATGGGTAACAATTGAGTCTATTGACTGTGACCCTATTTCAGTAGACCAACTGATTGTACTTTTATTTGCAATCCTATCACAAAACATTCTTTATCCACCTGGGACAGATTCAAAACTTCTCTTGGCCTTCAATCTCCTCATTTACCACTCCTTTCTTTTGTTAAAAATCCCACTTTTTACCCTGCCTGGATCGCTCCTAATTCTTTCAAAGCATGGAATACAGCTAATTTATCCCGTTTATGTAATTTGGTCATGCGCCGCTGTACCCAAACAAAATTGACGTCCTTTTTTTTTTCTTACAAATAGAGCTTTCTTTTGGTGGTATTTGATCACCTCTGTGTTTTAAATTTTTTGCACTATAAACTAAAAAACAGCGACAACTTTGAAAAAAAAAACAATATTTTAAACTTTTTGCTATAATAAATGTCCCCCAAAAAATTACAATAAGCGTATATTGATTGGTTTGCACAAAAGTTATAGCGTCTACAAAATAGGGGATATATTTATGGCATTTTTATTATAATTTTTTTTTTTTACATGTAATGGCTGTGATCAGCGATTTTTAGTGGGACTGCGACATTGCAGATCGGAAACTTTTTTGGGACTATTGACATTTATACAGCGATCAGAGCTAAAAATAGCCACTGATTACTGTATAAATTTCACTGGCAGGTAGGGATGGGCTATCTGTTTGAGTCGAACATGAGTTCGACTCGAACATTGCCTGTTCGCCCGTTTGCCGTACAGCGAACAATTTGGGGTGTTCGCGGCAAATTCGAAAAGCCGCGGAACACCCCTTAAAAGTCTATGGGAGAAATCAAAAGTGCTAATTTTAAAGGTTAATATGCAAGTTATTGTCATAAAAAGTGTTTGGGGACCTGGGTCCTGCCCCAGGGGAGATGTATCAATGCAAAAAAAAGACCTGAAGGGCCTGATATGGAATTTGGGGGGGACCCCCACGTTTTTTTTTTATTTTGGTTCGGGGGTTCCCCTTAATATTCATACCAGACCCAAAGGGCCTGGTAATGGACTAAGGGGGAACCCATGCTGTTTTTTTTCCAATGACTTTTATCTGTATTGCTGGGACCCAACAATTCATTATAGCCGGGATCAGTTTTAAATGACCTTTTTTCCTTTAGGAATGTCATTTTGTGCAGGGACTTTTCTAAGCACAGGAAACATGCGCTACTTTACAGGCATACTATAGACCAGCCCTCAAAATTTCCACTTGCCTGTTTGCATTTGGCGAGTGGATTTAAGCTGGGGGCGAGTGATCACAGGGCTGCATGACCAACAGTCCAATCTGTGCCTACACTTAGAGCCCCGCTGTGATTGGCAGCTGAAGAGAAAAGATGCGTGCCTGGGAAAAGTAGTCTGGTGAGCCGCACACAGGTAGACTAGTACACGGGTGCTCTCCTTACAATTCTCATCAAGCAGTATGACAGTATGACCTCTCTGAGCCTGGCTTCCCACCCCCACCAATGTAGCTGGAGAGCAGAGAGCAGGAAGGAATGAGTGAGCTGGAGGACTGTGATAATCACCACTCCGGGTGTCCCAGGTAGGCAGTACAGCGCTCACCGAGAGTTGCCCTGACAAGAGAGCGGCAGCCTTCCAGTTTGTGCAGTTTTCTTCTCCTTCTGCTCTATGTAAGTGTCCAGCAGTTCAGCCCGAGCAGTGCAGTGTGAGCAGACTGGTCTCAATGTGTGCTGTGCGGTGTCAGTGTGCGCTGTGCTGTGGTGTCAATGGCTATGCAGGTGTGTGGATCTCGGCGCTGGATTGTACTCCCTCCCGCTGTGCTGCAGCTCCTCTCCTCACTGCCAGACTGAATGAAAGGGGGAAGTGGGGACATGCAAGCGCGGAGCCGCACACAGGGGCTCCTGATGATCAGAGTGGGTAAAATAGGAGAGGGAGAGAGAGAGGAGGATTGATGGGGGTTGCAGAGGATACAACAAGATAAAGGGGAAGAGACCTTGTTCTAGAGAGAGAAGGCGGAGGAGGAGGAGGAGGGAGGTGTAACGGGAAGGCCCGGGGAACTCAGAATCACTTAGAAAGTATGTGATACCCTTGCTTCAGCTCCCCCAATGCCTCTTATGTGTCAACCACCCTGTGTCTCTATTAGGGGAACAGGGTTAATGAAAACCCCAATATGGTCTATGATAGCCATATTCAATGCTGAACATACATTGTATCTAGATTGGATGTGTACTGTGAGGGGGGGGGGGTTGTGTAATCATTGCTGTGAGGAGTTAAGGTGATTTGCATTCTTTTGTCTATTATGAATTAAGTCTGCTACTGTGACAATGTGGATTGGAGCTGGTCGACCATCTGGCTGCATATTATGGGATGTCTCGTGTGGTTGGAAAGGGAATATCCTAACGGTGTTAACCCCTTTCATACTTGGGGTGCCGTTACAATTGTTGGCAAGCAGTGGGATTGATCCCCACAGCCAGAAGGACAGCTACAAGAGGACACAGGACAATGGAGGCACAGTATGAACGGCTAAAGCTCTCCACCCTCAAAGACTTACTGGAGAACCGGGGAAGACCGGGCAACAACCGTAAGAAGAGGGACATTATCAGAGAACTAGTCGAAATGGATGGAACCGAAAGGCCCAGCGTAACAGACAGGACACCCGAAGAGGCAAGTTTTGATCGGGCTGTTAAACTAAGACTGGCACAGTATGGTCCTAACCCTCCAGCGGAGATCATAGACCTAGTTATAGCGGCTGTGGATGCAAATTGGCTACATCAAAAAGGTGCTGCAGCAGCAGAAGTCACAGCAGCACCAACTGCAAGGAGAGGAGAGGTACAGATACCAGCCGCCATGGAAGAGGAAGTCAGAAGGAGGTTACAAGAGATGCAGATACAGCATAGAGGACCAGTATCAGAGGAGGTCCTGCTGGGATGGTCTGATTCGATCCGCTGCAAACTCTGGAAGAAAGCGCTTGCTCTCGAGCAGCAACACCAGGGAAAGGTTCTCCCCTCCATCTATGTAAGGTACTGGTCGCAGTATGATGTACGAATGCCGTTATTGGGGGAACAACAAAAGCAGGAGTGGACAACTGAGTTAAGCAGGCTGATCCGGGCAGAGATGCGGTTGGACGAGAGCTACAGAGCCCTCCGGTGGTATGTAGCCCAAGAGTGCCCATGGTCAGCGGATGACAGCCCCACGGAAGGCTTTGACTATGATGGCCTGGGATTGTTGTATTGGAGGCTGTCCAGTGACCCTGACTTTGGGAGTGATCGGGAGTGGCGTTTGGAGGAAATAATGGAGCACAGAGAGCGAAAACTGAATGTCTCGGAAGGGCACTGGGCAGAGGAAGATTTGGAGTTTCTGGCCGTTCAGGAATGGGAGCTGGAGATCGCCTACAGACAGCTGCTAAAATCTGCTCAGCAGCAGGGTGGTGCTACCTGTGCCTGGGACTATCAGGGAATACCAGTTGACAACTATGAAATCCTGGCTGAAGAATCGGCAGTGGAAAATCTGAAGATTCCCATCCCTAAAGCTGAAGTGGATGATATGGAGTTCCAGGGAACTAGGGCAGTTGGCTCATCTTCCCAGCTACAGATTACAGAAGGTATGGACTTAAGGGACTGTTCAGAGGATGTTATAGATTATGCATCGCCTGCCCAAGTACTGGCAGCAGGACAGAGTACTGCAGACCCCTGCTCTACACCCGTGGCAGTTTTGGAGGCCCGAGATTAGAAGGTGATGGTTCCTCTTTCCCAGGGGATTTCAGAGATGCAGGGGGGAGAAGCAGCCCTTTTCCCTCCCCAACAGTTAGCCAGAGCAGATGGGGTGGAGTCCCCAGCAGAAGTGCTGGCAACAGGGCAGAGTGCTAGCAACCTCTGCCCAGAACCAGAAACAACTGTGGAGTTTCAGGGAGCCAGGGCAGTTGGCCCATCTCTCCAGCAACAAGCTGAGGTGGTAAAGCTTTTACCCCCAGCTGAATCACTGGCAGCAGGGCAGAATGCTACTGGCCGCTGCACACAACTGCCACTTGAGCCGATATCGGTGGATGGGGCTACGGTCTCCACTCACAGCAACCCAGCGGAAGAGCTGGCAACAGAGCAGAGTGCCGCGGGCCTCTGCTCTCAACTAACAGAAGAGGGAGTTCCTGTGGTACTGGATGGGACTTCGGTCCTCACTGACACAACCCCAGAAAATGGTGTGACACTGGGACAGGAGGATGTCAGCCTTGCTTTGCAAGCACTGGGGGATTTTCACCTACCACAAGTGGATGGGACTTCGGGCTCCACTTGTGTACCTCGGGGATGCTGGGCAGTCGGCCCGGATCCCCAGCGGCATGAAAGACTGAGCCCAGTCACCCTGTCTTCTCCCCAGCGGCGGGTATGTTCTCTGAGAGAGGCAGAGGTTGGCTGGGTAAGTGATGCTCTGTTTGGAGCAATTTATTTGGGGTACTGTGTGGATACCGGCATTAGAAGAAGGAACCTATGGACTAACTTCGGAGTCAACCCGTCTGGGGTCCCCTCCTCTGTTAGTCTCCTGCCGAAAGGGGAGAGATGTAACGGGAAGGCCAGGGGAACTCAGAATCGCTTAGAAAGTATGAGATACCCTTGCTTCAGCTCCCCCAATGCCTCTTATGTGTCAACCACCCTGGTGTCTCTATTAGGGGCACAGGGTGAATGAAAACCCCAATATGGTCTATGATAGCCATATTCAATGCTGCACATACATTGTATCTAGATTGGATGTGTACTGTGAGGGGGGGGGGGGGGTTGTGTAATCATTGCTGTGAGGAGTTAAGGTGATTTGCATTCTATTGTCTATTATGAATTAAGTCTGCTACTGTGACGATGTGGATTGGAGCTGGTCGACCGTCTGGCTGCATATTATGGGATGTTGAAGTGTCTTCTGTGAGGAGGGGGGGGAATCACCCCTCCTGTTAAGACTGTTTACTGAAGGAGAAGTTTGAACACACCTGACCTGTATCACCATTGTCATTGGACAGTTTAACTCGCCCTGTTCCCCAAGGATGGGAGGGAAGGGTTTTGAAGAGAAATGTGTTACCATGTTTTTTGAAAATAAAGGCATTCCCTGTTTTGGAACTTGAAATACAGAGCGTTGTCTCGTATCTGGGGGGAGAATCATTCGTATGGGGTCTTATTCGGCTGGTTGGAGTGTCTGGTGGCTGTCGTGTGGTTGGAAAGGGAATATCCTAACGGTGTTAACCCCTTTCATACTTGGGGTGCCGTTACAGGAGGCTTGTACATAGGAAGAGGGAGAGCAGACTTTGCAGAAGTAAAAAAGTCCATGTCCTTCTGGACTGCCCCAGTGCCCTGTCCCTCTGGACTGCCCCAGTGCCATGTCCCTCTGGTCTTCCCCAGTGCCCTGTCCCTCTGGTCTGCCTCCAGTGCCCTGTCCCTTTGGTATTCCCCAGTGCCCTGCCCCTCTGATCTGTACCAGTGCCCTGTCCCTTTGGTCTGCCCCAGTGCCCTGTCCCTCTGGTCTGCCCCAGTGCCATGTCCCTCTGGTCTTCCCCAGTGCCATGTCCCTCTGGTCTTCCCCAGTGCCATGTCCCTCTGGTCTTCCCCAGTGCCCTGTCCCTCTGATCTGCCCCAGTGCCATGTCCCTCTGATCTGCCCCAGTGCCATGTCCCTCTGGTCTTCCCCAGTGCCATGTCCCTCTGGTCTTCCCCAGTGCCATGTCCCTCTGGTCTTCCCCAGTGCCCTGTTCCTCTGATATGCCTCAGTGCCCTGTGCCTCTGATCTGCCCCAGTACCCTGTCCCTCTGGTCTGCCCCCAGTACCCTGTCCCTCTGGTCTGCCCCCAGTGCCCTGTCCCTCTGGTCTGCCCCCAGTGCCCTGTCCCTCTGGTCTGCCCCAGTGCCATGTCCCTCTGGTCTTCCCCAGTGCCCTGTCCCTCTGATCTGCCCCAGTGCCATGTCCCTCTGCTCTTCTTCAGTGCCATGTCCCTCTGGTCTTCCCCAGTGCCCTGTTCCTCTAATCTGCCCCAGTGCCATGTCCCTCTGGTCTTCCCCAGTGCCCTGTCCCTCTGGTCTGCCCCCAGTGCCCTGTCCCTCTGGTCTGCCCCCAGTGCCCTGTCCCTCTGGTCTGCCCCCAGTGCCCTGTCCCTCTGGTCTTTCCCAGTGCCCTGTTCCTCTGGTCTTTCCCAGTGCCCTGTTCCTCTGATCTGCCTCAGTGCCCTGTCCCTCTGATCTGCCCCATTACCCTGTCCCTCTGGTCTGCCCCCAGTGCCCTGTCCCTCTGGTCTGCCCCCAGTGCCCTGTCTTTCTGGTCTTCCCCCAGTGCCCTGTCCCTCTGGTCTGCCCCAGTGCCCTGTCCCTGTGGTCTTCCCCAGTGCCCTGTCCCTGTGGTCTTCCCCAGTGCCCTGTCCCTGTGGTCTTCCCCAGTGCCCTGTCCCTCTGATCTGCCCCAGTGCCCTGTCCCACTGGTCTACCCCCAGTGCCATGTCCCTCTGGTCTTCCCCAGTGCCATGTCCCCCTGGTCTTCCCCAGTGTCCTGTTCCTCTGATCTGCCCCAGTGCCCTGTCCCTCTGGTCTGCCCCCAGTGCCATGTCCCTCTGGTCTTCCCAGGTGCCATGTCCCTCTGGTCTTCCCCAGTGCCATGTCCCTCTGGTCTTCCCCAAGTGCCCTGTCCCTCTGATCTGACCCAGTGCCCTGTCCCTCTGATCTTCCCCAGTGCCCTGTCCCTCTGGTCTGCCCCCAGTGCCCTGTCCCTCTGGTCTGCCCCCAGTGCCCTGTCCCTCTGGTCTGCCCCCAGTGCCCTGTCCCTCTGGTCTGCCCCCAGTGCCCTGTCCCTCTGGTCTGCCCCCGTGCCATGTCCCTCTGGTCTGCCCCCAGTGCCATGTCCCTCTGGTCTGCCCCCAGTGCCCTGTCCCTCTGGTCTGCCCCAGTGCCATGTCCCTCTGGTCTGCCCCCAGTGCCATGTCCCTCTGGTCTGCCCCCAGTGCCATGTCCCTCTGGTCTGCCCCCAGTGCCATGTCCCTCTGGTCTTCCCCAGTGCCATGTCCCTCTGGTCTTCCCCAGTGCCATGTCCCTCTGGTCTTCCCCAGTGCCATGTCCCTCTGATCTGCCCCAGTGCCATGTCCCTCTGGTCTTCCTCAGTGCCCTGTCCCTCTGATCTGCCCCAGTGCCCTGTCCCTCTGATCTGCCCCAGTGCCCTGTCCCTCTGGTCTGCCCCCTGTGCCATGTCCCTCTGGTCTTCCCCAGTGCCATGTCCCTCTGGTCTTCCCCAGTGCCCTGTTCCTCTGATCTGCCTCAGTGCCCTGTGCCTCTGGTCTGCCCCAGTGCCATATCCCTCTGGTCTGTCCCCAGTGCCATGTCCCTCTGGTCTGTCCCCAGTGCCATGTCCCTCTGTTCCTCCCCAGTGCCCTGTCCCTCTGATCTGCCCCAGTGCCCTGTCCCTCTGGTCTACCCCCAGTGCCATGTCCCTCTGGTCTTCCCCAGTGCCATGTCCCCCTGGTCTTCCCCAGTGTCCTGTTCCTCTGATCTGCCCCAGTGCCCTGTCCCTCTGGTCTGCCCCCAGTGCCCTGTCCCTCTGGTCTGCCCCCAGTGCCATGTCCCTCTGGTCTTCCCGGGTGCCATGTCCCTCTGGTCTTCCCCAGTGCCATGTCCCTCTGGTCTTCCCCAAGTGCCCTGTCCCTCTGATCTGACCCAGTGCCCTGTCCCTCTGGTCTGCCCCCAGTGCCCTGTCCCTCTGGTCTGCCCCCAGTGCCCTGTCCCTCTGGTCTGCCCCCAGTGCCCTGTCCCTCTGGTCTGCCCCAGTGCCATGTCCCTCTGGTCTGCCCCCCAGTGCCATGTCCCTCTGGTCTGCCCCCAGTGCCATGTCCCTCTGGTCTGCCCCAGTGCCATGTCCCTCTGGTCTGCCCCCAGTGCCATGTCCCTCTGGTCTGCCCCCAGTGCCCTGTCCCTCTGGTCTTCCCCAGTGCCATGTCCTTCTGGTCTTCCCCAGTGCCATGTCCCTCTGGTCTTCCCCAGTGCCATGTCCCTCTGATCTGCCCCAGTGCCATGTCCCTCTGATCTGCCCCAGTGCCATGTCCCTCTGGTCTTCCTCAGTGCCCTGTCCCTCTGATCTGCCCCAGTGCCCTGTCCCTCTGGTCTGCCCCCTGTGCCATGTCCCTCTGGTCTTCCCCAGTGCCATGTCCCTCTGGTCTTCCCCAGTGCCCTGTTCCTCTGATCTGCCCCAGTACCCTGTCCCTCTGGTCTGCCCCCAGTGCCCTGTCCCTCTGGTCTGCCCCCAGTGCCCTGTCCCTCTGGTCTGCCCCAGTGCCCTGTCCCTCTGGTCTGCCCCAGTGCCCTGTCCCCCTGGTCTGCCCCAGTGCCCCGTCCCTCTGGTCTGCTCCAGTGCCCCGTCCCTCTGGTCTGCTCCAGTGCCATGTCCCTCTGGGCTGCCCCCAGTGCCATGTCCCTCTGGTCTGCCCCCAGTGCCATGTCCCTCTGGTCTGCCCCCAGTGCCATGTCCCTCTGGTCTGCCCCCAGTGCCATGTCCCTCTGGTCTGCCCCAGTGCCATGTCCCTCTGGTCTGCCCCAGTGCCATGTCCCTCTGGTCTGTCCCCAGTGCCATGCCCCTCTGGACTGCCCCCAGTGCCCTGTCCCTCTGGTCTGCCCCAGTGCCCTGTCCCTCTGGTCTGCCCCCACTGCCATGTCCCTCTGGACTGTCCCCAGGGCCATGTCCCTCTGGTCTGCCCCCAGTGCCATGTCCCTCTGGTCTGCCCCAGTGCCATGTCCCTCTGGTCTGCCCCCAGTGCCATGTCCCTCTGGTCTGCCCCCAGTGCCCTGTCCCTCTGGTCTTCCCCAGTGCCATGTCCTTCTGGTCTTCCCCAGTGCCATGTCCCTCTGGTCTTCCCCAGTGCCATGTCCCTCTGATCTGCCCCAGTGCCATGTCCCTCTGATCTGCCCCAGTGCCATGTCCCTCTGGTCTTCCTCAGTGCCCTGTCCCTCTGATCTGCCCCAGTGCCCTGTCCCTCTGGTCTGCCCCCTGTGCCATGTCCCTCTGGTCTTCCCCAGTGCCATGTCCCTCTGGTCTTCCCCAGTGCCCTGTTCCTCTGATCTGCCCCAGTACCCTGTCCCTCTGGTCTGCCCCCAGTGCCCTGTCCCTCTGGTCTGCCCCCAGTGCCCTGTCCCTCTGGTCTGCCCCAGTGCCCTGTCCCTCTGGTCTGCCCCAGTGCCCTGTCCCCCTGGTCTGCCCCAGTGCCCCGTCCCTCTGGTCTGCTCCAGTGCCCCGTCCCTCTGGTCTGCTCCAGTGCCATGTCCCTCTGGGCTGCCCCCAGTGCCATGTCCCTCTGGTCTGCCCCCAGTGCCATGTCCCTCTGGTCTGCCCCCAGTGCCATGTCCCTCTGGTCTGCCCCCAGTGCCATGTCCCTCTGGTCTGCCCCAGTGCCATGTCCCTCTGGTCTGCCCCAGTGCCATGTCCCTCTGGTCTGTCCCC
The DNA here is from genome assembly GCA_029206835.1 of Rana muscosa. Lineage (NCBI taxonomy): Eukaryota > Metazoa > Chordata > Amphibia > Anura > Ranidae > Rana > Rana muscosa. Next base: position 124,491,216 of record CM055121.1, read on the forward strand.
AGTGCCATGCCCCTCTGGACTGCCCCCAGTGCCCTGTCCCTCTGGTCTGCCCCAGTGCCCTGTCCCTCTGGTCTGCCCCCACTGCCATGTCCCTCTGGACTGTCCCCAGGGCCATGTCCCTCTGGTCTGCCCCCAGGGCCATGTCCCTCTGGTCTGCCCCAGTGCCATATCCCTCTGGTCTGTCCCCAGTGCCATGTCCCTAAGGTCTGTCCCCAGTGCCATATCCCTCTGGTCTGTCCCCAGTGCCATGTCCCTCTGGTCTTCCCCCAGTGCCATGTCCCTCTGGACTGCCCCCAGTGCCCTGTCCCTCTGGACTGCCCCCAGTGCCCTGTCCCTCTGGTCTGCCCCAGTGCCCTGTCCCTCTGGTCTGCCCCCACTGCCATGTCCCTCTGGACTGCCCCCAGGGCCCTGTGCCTCTGGACTGCCCCCAGGGCCATGTCCCTCTGGACTGCCCCCAGTGCCCTGTCCCTCTGGTCTGCCCCAGTGCCCTGTCCCTCTGGTCTGCCCCAGTGCCATATCCCTCTGGTCTGTCCCCAGTGCCATGTCCCTCTGGTCTGTCCCCAGTGCCATATCCCTCTGGTCTGACCCCAGTGCCATGTCCCTCTGGTCTGTCCCCAGTGCCATGTCCCTCTGTTCCTCCCCAGTGCCATGTCCCTCTGATCCGCCCCAGTGCCCTGTCCCTCTGGTCCACCCCAGTGCCATGCCCCTCTGGTCCACCCCAGTGCCATGCCCCTCTTGTCTGTCCCCAGTGCCATGTCCCTCTGGTCTGTCCCCAGTGCCATGTCCCTCTGGTCTGCCCCCAGTGCCATGTCCCTCTGGTCTGCCCCCAGTGCCATGTCCCTCTGGTCTGCCCCCAGTGCCATGTCCCTCTGGTCTGCCCCAGTGCCCTGTCCCTCTGGTCTTCCCCAGTGCCATGTCCCTCTGGTCTTCCCCAGTGCCCTGTTCCTCTGATCTTTCTCAGTGCCCTGTGCCTCTGGTCTGCCCCAGTACCCTGTCCCTCTGGTCTGCCCCCAGTGCCCTGTCCCTCTGGTCTGCCTCCAGTGCCCTGTCCCTTTGGTATTCCCCAGTGCCCTGCCCCTCTGATCTGTACCAGTGCCCTGTCCCTTTGGTCTGCCCCAGTGCCCTGTCCCTCTGGTCTGCCCCAGTGCCATGTCCCTCTGGTCTTCCCCAGTGCCATGTCCCTCTGGTCTTCCCCAGTGCCCTGTCCCTCTGGTCTTCCCCAGTGCCCTGTCCCTCTGATCTGCCCCAGTGCCATGTCCCTCTGGTCTTCCCCAGTGCCCTGTTCCTCTGATATGCCTCAGTGCCCTGTGCCTCTGATCTGCCCCAGTACCCTGTCCCTCTGGTCTGCCCCCAGTACCCTGTCCCTCTGGTCTGCCCCCAGTACCCTGTCCCTCTGGTCTGCCCCCAGTGCCCTGTCCCTCTGGTCTGCCCCCAGTGCCATGTCCCTCTGGTCTGCCCCAGTGCCATGTCCCTCTGGTCTGCCCCAGTGCCATGTCCCTCTGGTCTTCCCCAGTGCCCTGTCCCTCTGATCTGCCCCAGTGCCATGTCCCTCTGCTCTTCATCAGTGCCATGTCCCTCTGGTCTTCCCCAGTGCCCTGTTCCTCTAATCTGCCCCAGTGCCATGTCCCTCTGGTCTTCCCCAGTGCCCTGTCCCTCTGGTCTGCCCCCAGTGCCCTGTCCCTCTGGTCTGCCCCCAGTGCCCTGTCCCTCTGGTCTGCCCCAGTGCCCTGTCCCTCTGGTCTGCCCCCAGTGCCCTGTCCCTCTGGTCTTCCCCAGTGCCATGTCCCTCTGGTCTTTCCCAGTGCCCTGTTCCTCTGATCTGCCTCAGTGCCCTGTCCCTCTGATCTGCCCCATTACCCTGTCCTTCTGGTCTGCCCCCAGTGCCCTGTCCCTCTGGTCTGCCCCCAGTGCCCTGTCTTTCTGGTCTTCCCCCAGTGCCCTGTCCCTGTGGTCTTCCCCAGTGCCCTGTCCCTGTGGTCTTCCCCAGTGCCCTGTCCCTGTGGTCTTCCCCAGTGCCCTGTCCCTCTGATCTGCCCCAGTGCCCTGTCCCTCTGGTCTACCCCCAGTGCCATGTCCCTCTGGTCTTCCCAGGTGCCATGTCCCTCTGGTCTTCCCCAGTGCCATGTCCCTCTGGTCTTCCCCAAGTGCCCTGTCCTTCTGATCTGACCCAGTGCCCTGTCCCTCTGATCTTCCCCAGTGCCCTGTCCCTCTGGTCTGCCCCCAGTTGCCCTGTCCCTCTGGTCTGCCCCAGTGCCATGTCCCTCTGGTCTGCCCCCAGTGCCATGTCCCTCTGGTCTGCCCCCAGTGCCCTGTCCCTCTGGTCTGCCCCCAGTGCCCTGTCCCTCTGGTCTGCCCCTAGTGCCATGTCCCTCTGGTCTGCCCCCAGTGCCATGTCCCTCTGGTCTTCCCCAGTGCCATGTCCCTCTGGTCTTCCCCAGTGCCATGTCCCTCTGGTCTTCCCCAGTGCCATGTCCCTCTGATCTGCCCCAATGCCATGTCCCTCTGGTCTTCCTCAGTGCCCTGTCCCTCTGATCTGCCCCCAGTGCCCTGTCCCTCTGATCTGCCCCAGTGCCCTGTCCCTCTGGTCTGCCCCCTGTGCCATGTCCCTCTGGTCTTCCCCAGTGCCATGTCCCTCTGGTCTTCCCCAGTGCCCTGTTCCTCTGATCTGCCTCAGTGCCCTGTCCCTCTGGTCTGCCCCCAGTGCCCTGTCCCTCTGGTCTGTCCCCAGTGCCCTGTCCCTCTGGTCTGTCCCCAGTGCCATGTCCCTCTGGTCTGTCCCCAGTGCCCTGTCCCTCTGGTCTGCCCCAGTGCCCCGTCCCTCTGGTCTGCTCCAGTGCCCCGTCCCTCTGGTCTGCTCCAGTGCCCCGTCCCTCTGGTCTGCTCCAGTGCCCCGTCCCTCTGGTCTGCTCCAGTGCCCCGTCCCTCTGGTCTGCCCCCAGTGCCATGTCCCTCTGGTCTGCCCCCAGTGCCATGTCCCTCTGGTCTGCCCCAGTGCCATGTCCCTCTGGTCTTCCCCCAGTGCCATGTCCCTCTGGACTGCCCCCAGTGCCCTGTCCCTCTGGTCTGCCCCAGTGCCCTGTCCCTCTGGTCTGCCCCCACTGCCATGTCCCTCTGAACTGCCCCCAGGGCCATGTCCCTCTGGTCTGTCCCCAGTGCCAAGTCCCTCTGGTCTGCCCCAGTGCCCTGTCCCTCTGATCTGCCCCAGTGCCCTGTCCCTCTGGTCTGCCCCCTGTGCCATGTCCCTCTGGTCTTCCCCAGTGCCATGTCCCTCTGGTCTTCCCCAGTGCCCTGTTCCTCTGATCTGCCTCAGTGCCCTGTCCCTCTGGTCTGCCCCCAGTGCCCTGTCCCTCTGGTCTGTCCCCAGTGCCCTGTCCCTCTGGTCTGTCCCCAGTGCCATGTCCCTCTGGTCTGTCCCCAGTGCCCTGTCCCTCTGGTCTGCCCCAGTGCCCCGTCCCTCTGGTCTGCTCCAGTGCCCCGTCCCTCTGGTCTGCTCCAGTGCCCCGTCCCTCTGGTCTGCTCCAGTGCCCCGTCCCTCTGGTCTGCCCCCAGTGCCATGTCCCTCTGGTCTGCCCCCAGTGCCATGTCCCTCTGGTCTGCCCCAGTGCCATGTCCCTCTGGTCTTCCCCCAGTGCCATGTCCCTCTGGACTGCCCCCAGTGCCCTGTCCCTCTGGTCTGCCCCAGTGCCCTGTCCCTCTGGTCTGCCCCCACTGCCATGTCCCTCTGAACTGCCCCCAGGGCCATGTCCCTCTGGTCTGTCCCCAGTGCCAAGTCCCTCTGGTCTGCCCCAGTGCCAAGTCCTTCTGGTCTGCCCCAGTGCCATATCCCTCTGGTCTGTCCCCAGTGCCATGTCCCTCTGGTCTGTCCCCAGTGCCATGTCCCTCTGGTCTGTCCCCAGTGCCATGTCCCTCTGGTCTGTCCCCAGTGCCATGTCCCTCTGATCCGCCCCAGTGCCCTGTCCCTCTGATCCGCCCCAGTGCCATGCCCCTCTGGTCCACCCCAGTGCCATGCCCCTCTGGTCTGTCCCCAGTGCCATGCCCCTCTGGTCTGTCCCCAGTGCCATGTCCCTCTGGTCTTCCCCCAGTGCCATGTCCCTCTGGTCTTCCCCCAGTGCCATGTCCCTCTGGTCTGCCCCAGTGCCCTGTCCCTCTGGTCTGCCCCCTGTGCCATGTCCCTCTGGTCTTCCCCAGTGCCATGTCCCTCTGGTCTTCCCCAGTGCCCTGTTCCTCTGATCTTTCTCAGTGCCCTGTGCCTCTGGTCTGCCCCCAGTGCCCTGTCCCTCTGGTCTGCCCCCAGTGCCCTGTCCCTCTGGTCTGCCCCCAGTGCCATGTCCCTCTGGTCTGCCCCCAGTGCCATGTCCCTCTGGTCTGCCCCCAGTGCCATGTCCCTCTGGTCTGCCCCCAGTGCCATGTCCCTCTGGTCTGTCCCCAGTGCCATGTCCCTCTGGTCTGTCCCCAGTGCCATGTCCCTCTGGTCTGTCCCCAGTGCCATGTCCCTCTGGTCTTCCCCAGTGCCCTGTTCCTCTGATCTGCCCCAGTGCCCTGTCCCCCTGGTCTGCCCCCAGTGCCATGTCCCTCTGGTCTTCCCAGGTGCCATGTCCCACTGGTCTTCCCCAAGTGCCCTGTCCCTCTGATCTGACCCAGTGCCCTGTCCCTCTGATCTGACTCAGTGCCCTGTCCCTCTTATCTTCCCCAGTGCCCTGTCCCTCTGGTCTGGCCCCAGTGCCCTGTCCCTCTGGTCTGCCCCCAGTGCCCTGTCCCTCTGGTCTGCCCCCAGTGCCCTGTCCCTCTGGTCTGCCCCCAGTGCCCTGTCCCTCTGGTCTGCCCCAGTGCCATGTCCCTCTGGTCTGCCCCCAGTGCCATGTCCCTCTGGTCTGCCCCCAGTGCCATGTCCCTCTGGTCTTCCCCCAGTGCCATGTCCCTCTGGTCTTCCCCAGTGCCATGTCCCTCTGATCTGCCCCAGTGCCATGTCCCTCTGGTCTTCCTCAGTGCCCTGTCCCTCTGATCTGCCCCAGTGCCCTGTCCCCTCTGATCTGCCCCAGTGCCCTGTCCCTCTGGTCTGCCCCCTGTGCCATGTCCCTCTGGTCTTCCCCAGTGCCATGTCCCTCTGGTCTTCCCCAGTGCCATGTCCCTCTGATCTGCCTCAGTGCCCTGTGCCTCTGGTCTGCCCCCCGTGTCCTGTCCCTCTGGTCTGCCCCCCGTGTCCTGTCCCTCTGGTCTGCCCCAGTGCCCTGTCCCTCTGGTCTGCCCCAGTGCCCCGTCCCTCTGGTCTGCTCCAGTGCCCCGTCCCTCTGGTCTGCTCCAGTGCCCCGTCCCTCTGGTCTGCTCCAGTGCCATGTCCCTCTGGTCTGCCCCCAGTGCCATATCCCTCTGGTCTGCCCCCAGTGCCATGTCCCTCTGGTCTGCCCCAGTGCTATGTCCCTCTGGTCTGTCCCCAGTGCCATGTCCCTCTGGTCTTCCCCCAGTGCCATGTCCCTCTGGACTGCCCCCAGTGCCCTGTCCCTCTGGACTGCCCCCAGTGCCCTGTCCCTCTGGACTGCCCCCAGTGCCCTGTCCCTCTGGACTGCCCCCAGTGCCCTGTCCCTCTGGTCTGCCCCCCAGGGCCATGTCCCTCTGGACTGCCCCCAGGGCCATGTCCCTCTGGTCTGTCCCCAGTGCCAAGTCCCTCTGGTCTGCCCCAGTGCCATGTCCCTCTGGTCTGCCCCAGTGCCATATCCCTCTGGTCTGTCCCCAGTGCCATGTCCCTCTGGTCTGTCCCCAGTGCCATGTCCCTCTGGTCCTCCCCAGTGCCATGTCCCTCTGATCCGCCCCAGTGCCCTGTCCCTCTGATCCGCCCCAGTGCCATGCCCCTCTGGTCCACCCCAGTGCCATGCCCCTCTGGTCTGTCCCCAGTGCCATGTCCCTCTGGTCTGTCCCCAGTGCCATGTCCCTCTGGTCTGCCCCCAGTGCCATGTCCCTCTGGTCTGCCCCCAGTGCCATGTCCCTCTGATCTGCCCCCAGTGCCATGTCCCTCTGGTCTTCCCCAGTGCCATGTCCCTCTGGTCTTCCCCAGTGCCATGTCCCTCTGGTCTTCCCCAGTGTCCTGTTCCTCTGATCTGCCCCAGTGCCCTGTCCCTCTGGTCTGCCCCCAGTGCCATGTCCCTCTGGTCTTGCCCAGTGCCATGTCCCTCTAGTTTTCCCCAGTGCCATGTCCCTCTGGTCTTCCCCAGTGCCCTGTCCCTCTGATCTGACCCAGTGCCCTGTCCCTCTGATCTTCCCCAGTGCCCTGTCCCTCTGGTCTGCCCCAGTGCCCTGTCTTTCTGGTCTGCCCCCAGTGCCCTGTCCTTCTGGTCTGCCCCAGTGCCCTGTCCCTCTGGTCTGCCCCAGTGCTCTGTCCCTCTGGTCTGCCCCAGTGCCCTGTCCCTCTGGTCTGCCCCCAGTGCCATGTCCCTCTGGTCTGCCCCCAGTGCCATGTCCCTCTGGTCTGCCCCCAGTGCCATGTCCCTCTGGTCTGCCCCCAGTGCCATGTCCCTCTGGTCTGTCCCCAGTGCCATGTCCCTCTGGTCTTCCCCCTGTGCCATGTCCCTCTGGTCTTCCCCCTGTGCCATGTCCCTCTGGACTGCCCCCCGTGCCCTGTCCCTCTGGACTGCCCCCCGTGCCCTGTCCCTCTGGTCTGCCCCAGTGCCCTGTCCCTCTGGTCTGCCCCAGTGCCCTGTCCCTCTGGTCTGCCCCACTGCCATGTCCCTCTGGACTGCCCCAGTGCCATGTCCCTCTGGTCTTCCCCAGTGCCCTGTTCCTCTGATCTGCCTCAGTGCCCTGTGCCTCTGGTCTGCCCCAGTACCCTGTCCCTCTGGTCTGCCCCCCGTGTCCTGTCCCTCTGGTCTGCCCCCAGTGCCCTGTCCCTCTGATCTGCCCCAGTGCCCTGTCCCTCTGATCTGCCCCCAGTGCCCTGTCCCTCTGATCTGCCCCCAGTGCCATGTCCCTCTGGTCTTCCCCAGTGCCATGTCCCCTCTGGTCTTCCCCAGTGCCATGTCCCTCTGGTCTTCCCCAGTGCCATGTCCCTCTGGTCTTCCCCAGTGTCCTGTTCCTCTGATCTGCCCCAGTGCCCTGTCCCTCTGATCTGCCCCAGTGCCCTGTCCCTCTGGTCTGCCCCAGTGCCATGTCCCTCTGGTCTTCCCCAGTGCCATGTCCCTCTAGTTTTCCCCAGTGCCATGTCCCTCTGTTCTTCCCCAGTGCCCTGTCCCTCTGATCTGACCCAGTGCCCTGACCCTCTGATCTTCTCCAGTGCCCTTTCCCTCTGGTCTGCCCTCAGTGCCCTGTCCTTCTGGTCTGCCCCAGTGCCCTGTCCCTCTGGTCTGCCCCCAGTGCCCTGTCCCTCTGGTCTTCCCCAGTGCCCTGTCCCTCTGGTCTTCCCCCTGTGCCATGTCCCTCTGGTCTTCCCCCTGTGCCATGTCCCTCTGGACTGGCCCCAGTGCCCTGTCCCTCTGGTCTGCCCCAGTGCCCTGTCCCTCTGGTCTGCCCCACTGCCATGTCCCTCTGGACTGCCCCCAGTGCCCTGTCCCTCTGGTCCTGCCCCCTGTGCCATGTCCCTCTGGTCTTCCCCAGTGCCCTGTCCCTCTGGTCTTCCCCAGTGCCCTGTTCCTCTGATCTGCCTCAGTGCCCTGTCCCTCTGATCTGCCCCCAGTGTCCTGTCCCTCTGGTCTGCCCCCAGTGCCCTGTCCCTCTGATCTGCCCCAGTGCCCTGTCCCTCTGATCTGCCCCAGTGCCCTGTCCCTCTGATCTGCCCCCAGTGCCATGTCCCTCTGGTCTTCCCCAGTGCCATGTCCCTCTGGTCTTCCCCAGTGCCATGTCCCTCTGGTCTTCCCCAGTGCCATGTCCCTCTGGTCTTCCCCAGTGTCCTGTTCCTCTGATCTGCCCCAGTGCCCTGTCCCTCTGGTCTGCCCCCAGTGCCATGTCCCTCTGGTCTTCCCCAGTGCCATGTCCCTCTAGTTTTCCCCAGTGCCATGTCCCTCTGGTCTTCCCCAGTGCCCTGTCCCTCTGATCTGACCCAGTGCCCTGTCCCTCTGATCTGACCCAGTGCCCTTTCCCTCTGGTCTGCCCCAGTGCCCTGTCCTTCTGGTCTGCCCCAGTGCCCTGTCCCTCTGGTCTGCACCCAGTGCCCTGTCCCTCTGGTCTTCCCCAGTGCCCTGTCCCTCTGGTCTTCCCCAGTGCCATGTCCCTCTGGTCTGCCCTCAGTGCCATGTCCCTCTGGTCTGCCCCCAGTGCCCTGTCCCTCTGGTCTGCCCCACTGCCATGTCCCTCTGGTCTTCCCCCTGTGCCATGTCCCTCTGGTCTTCCCCCTGTGCCATGTCCCTCTGGACTGCCCCCAGTGCCCTGTCCCTCTGGACTGCCCCAGTGCCCTGTCCCTCTGGACTGCCCCAGTGCCCTGTCCCTCTGGTCTGCCCCACTGCCATGTCCCTCTGGACTGCCCCCAGTGCCAAGTCCCTCTGGTCTGTCCCCAGTGCCATGTCCCTCTGGTCTGTCCCCAGTGCCATGTCCCTCTGGTCTGCCCCCAGTGCCATGTCCCTCTGGTCTGCCCCCAGTGCCCTGTCCCTCTGGTCTGCCCCCAGTGCCCTGTCCCTCTGGTCTGCCCCAGTGCCCTGTCCCTCTGGTCTGCCCCCAGTGCCCTCTCCCTCTGGTCTGCCCCCAGTGCCCTGTCCCTCTGGTCTGCCCCCAGTGCCCTGTCCCTCTGGTCTGCCCCCAGTGCCCTGTCCCTCTGATCTGCCCCCAGTGCCATGTCCCTCTGATCTGCCCCCAGTGCCATGTCCCTCTGGTCTTCCCCAGTGCCATGTCCCTCTGGTCTTCCCCAGTGCCATGTCCCTCTGGTCTTCCCCAGTGCCATGTCCCTCTGGTCTTCCCCAGTGTCCTGTTCCTCTGATCTTCCCCAGTGCCCTATCCCTCTGGTCTGCCCCCAGTGCCATGTCCTTCTGGTCTTCCCAAGTGCCATGTCCCTCTAGTTTTCCCCAGTGCCATGTCCCTCTGGTCTGTCCCCAGTGCCATGTCCCTCTGGTCTGTCCCCAGTGCCATGTCCCTCTGGTCTGCCCCCAGTGCCATGTCCCTCTGGTCTGCCCCCAGTGCCATGTCCCTCTGAGCCCCCAGTGCCATGTCCCTCTGGTCTTCCCCAGTGCCATGTCCCTCTGGTCTTCCCCAGTGCCATGTCCCTCTGGTCTTCCCCAGTGCCATATCCCTCTGGTCTTCCCCAGTGCCATGTCCCTCTGGTCTTCCCCAGTGTCCTGTTCCTCTGATCTGCCCCAGTGCCCTGTCCCTCTGGTCTACCCCCAGTGCCCTGTCCCTCTGGTCTGCCCCCAGTGCCATGTCCCTCTGGTCTGCCCCCAGTGCCATGTCCCTCTGGTTTGTCCCCAGTGCCCTGTCCCTCTGGACTGCCCCCAGTGCCCTGTCCCTCTGGACTGCCCCCCAGTGCCCTGTCCCTCTGGTCTGCCCCAGTGCCCTGTCCCTCTGGTCTGCCCCACTGCCATGTCCCTCTGGACTGCCCCCAGTGCCATGTCCTTCTGGTCTGTCCCCAGTGCCAAGTCCCTCTGGTCTGCCCCAGTGCCATGTCCCTCTGGTCTGCCCCCAGTGCCATTACCCTCTGGTCCGCCCCAGTGCCATGCCCCTCTGGTCCGTCCCCAGTGCCATGCCCCTCTGGTCCGTCCCCAGTGCCATGCCCCTCTGGTCCGTCCCCAGTGCCATGTCCCTCTGGTCTGTCCCCAGTGCCATGTCCCTCTGGTCTGCCCCCAGTGCCATGTCCCTCTGGTCTGCCCCCAGTGCCATGTCCCTCTGGTCTGCCCCCAGTGCCATGTCCCTCTGGTCTGCCCCCAGTGCCCTGTCCCTCTGGTCTGCCCCCAGTGCCCTGTCCCTCTGGTCTGCCCCCAGTGCCCTGTCCCTCTGATCTGCCCAGTGCCCTGTCCCTCTGATCTGCCCCAGTGCCCTGTCCCTCTGATCTGCCCCCAGTGCCATGTCCCTCTGGTCTTCCCCAGTGCCATGTCCCTCTGGTCTTCCCCAGTGTCCTGTTCCTCTGATCTGCCCCAGTGCCCTGTCCCTCTGGTCTGCCCCCAGTGCCATGTCCCTCTGTTCTTCCCCAGTGCCATGTCCCTCTAGTTTTCCCCAGTGCCATGTCCCTCTAGTTTTCCCCAGTGCCATGTCCCTCTAGTTTTCCCCAGTGCCATGTCCCTCTGGACTGTCCCCAGTGCCATGTCCCTCTGGTCTGCCCCCAGTGCCATGTCTCTCTGGTCTGACCCAGTGCCCTGTCCCTCTGGTCTGCCCCCAGTGCCCTGTCCCTCTGGTCTGCCCCCAGTGCCCTGTCTTTCTGGTCTGCCCCCAGTGCCCTGTCTTTCTGGTCTGCCCCCAGTGCCCTGTCCCTCTGGTCTGCCCCCAGTGCCCTGTCCCTCTGGTCTGCCCCCAGTGCCCTGTCCCTCTGGTCTGCCCCCAGTGCCCTGTCCCTCTGGTCTGCCCCAGTGCCCTGTCCCTCTGGTCTGCCCCAGTGCCCTGTCCCTCTGGTCTGCCCCCAGTGCCCTGTCCCTCTGGTCTGCCCCCAGTGCCATGTCCCTCTGGTCTGCCCCCAGTGCCATGTCCCTCTGGTCTGCCCCAGTGCCATGTCCCTCTGGTCTGTCCCCAGTGCCATGTCCCTCTGGTCTTCCCCCTGTGCCATGTCCCTCTGGACTGCCCCCAGTGCCCTGTCCCTCTGGACTGCCCCCAGTGCCCTGTCCCTCTGGTCTGCCCCAGTGCCCTGTCCCTCTGGTCTGCCCCACTGCCATGTCCCTCTGGACTGCCCACAGTGCCATGTCCCTCTGGTCTGTCCCCAGTGCCAAGTCCCTCTGGTCTGCCCAGTGCCATGTCCCTCTGGTCTGCCCCAGTGCCATGTCCCTCTGGTCTGCCCCCAGTGCCCTGTCCCTCTGGTCTTCCCCCAGTGCCCTGTCCCTCTGGTCTGCCCCAGTGCCCTGTCCCTCTGATCTGCCCCAGTGCCCTATCCCTCTGGTCTGCCCCCAGTGCCATGTCCATCTGGTCTTCCCCAGTGCCATGTCCCTCTAGTTTTCCCCAGTGCCATGTCCCTCTGGTCTGTCCCCAGTGCCATGTCCCTCTGGTCTGTCCCCAGTGCCATGTCCCTCTGGTCTGCCCCCAGTGCCATGTCCCTCTGGTCTGCCCCCAGTGCCATGTCCCTCTGATCTGCCCCCAGTGCCATGTCCCTCTGGTCTTCCCCAGTGCCATGTCCCTCTGGTCTTCCCCAGTGCCATGTCCCTCTGGTCTTCCCCAGTGCCATGTCCCTCTGGTCTGTCCCCAGTGCCATGTCCCTCTGGTCTGTCCCCAGTGCAATGTCCCTCTGGTCTTCCCCCTGTGCCATGTCCCTCTGGTCTTCCCCCTGTGCCATGTCCCTCTGGTCTTCCCCCTGTGCCATGTCCCTCTGGTCTTCCCCCTGTGCCATGTCCCTCTGGACTGGCCCCAGTGCCCTGTCCCTCTGGTCTGCCCCAGTGCCCTGTCCCTCTGGTCTGCCCCACTGCCATGTCCCTCTGGACTGCCCCCAGTGCCCTGTCCCTCTGGTCTGCCCCCTGTGCCATGTCCCTCTGGTCTTCCCCAGTGCCCTGTCCCTCTGGTCTTCCCCAGTGCCCTGTTCCTCTGATCTGCCTCAGTGCCCTGTCCCTCTGATCTGCCCCCAGTGTCCTGTCCCTCTGGTCTGCCCCCAGTGTCCTGTCCCTCTGGTCTGCCCCCAGTGCCCTGTCCCTCTGATCTGCCCCAGTGCCCTGTCCCTCTGATCTGCCCCCAGTGCCATGTCCCTCTGGTCTTCCCCAGTGCCATGTCCCTCTGGTCTTCCCCAGTGCCATGTCCCTCTGGTCTTCCCCAGTGCCATGTCCCTCTGGTCTTCCCCAGTGTCCTGTTCCTCTGATCTGCCCCAGTGCCCTGTCCCTCTGGTCTGCCCCCAGTGCCATGTCCCTCTGGTCTTCCCCAGTGCCATGTCCCTCTGGTCTTCCCCAGTGCCATGTCCCTCTAGTTTTCCCCAGTGCCATGTCCCTCTGGTCTTCCCCAGTGCCATGTCCCTCTAGTTTTCCCCAGTGCCCTTTCCCTCTGGTCTGCCCCAGTGCCCTGTCCTTCTGGTCTGCCCCAGTGCCCTGTCCCTCTGGTCTGCACCCAGTGCCCTGTCCCTCTGGTCTTCCCCAGTGCCCTGTCCCTCTGGTCTTCCCCAGTGCCCTGTCCCTCTGGTCTTCCCCAGTGCCCTGTCCCTCTGGTCTGCCCTCAGTGCCATGTCCCTCTGGTCTGCCCCCAGTGCCCTGTCCCTCTGGTCTGCCCCACTGCCATGTCCCTCTGGTCTTCCCCCTGTGCCATGTCCCTCTGGTCTTCCCCCTGTGCCATGTCCCTCTGGACTGCCCCCAGTGCCCTGTCCCTCTGGACTGCCCCCAGTGCCCTGTCCCTCTGGACTGCCCCCAGTGCCCTGTCCCTCTGGTCTGCCCCACTGCCAAGTCCCTCTGGTCTGTCCCCAGTGCCATGTCCCTCTGGTCTGTCCCCAGTGCCATGTCCCTCTGGTCTGCCCCCAGTGCCATGTCCCTCTGGTCTGCCCCCAGTGCCCTGTCCCTCTGGTCTGCCTTAGTGCCCTGTCCCTCTGGTCTGCCCCCAGTGCCCTGTCCCTCTGGTCTGCCCCCAGTGCCCTGTCCCTCTGGTCTGCCCCCAGTGCCCTCTCCCTCTGGTCTGCCCCCAGTGCCCTGTCCCTCTGGTCTGCCCCCAGTGCCCTGTCCCTCTGGTCTGCCCCCAGTGCCCTGTCCCTCTGATCTGCCCCCAGTGCCATGTCCCTCTGATCTGCCCCCAGTGCCATGTCCCTCTGGTCTTCCCCAGTGCCATGTCCCTCTGGTCTTCCCCAGTGCCATGTCCCTCTGGTCTTCCCCAGTGTCCTGTTCCTCTGATCTTCCCCAGTGCCCTATCCCTCTGGTCTGCCCCCAGTGCCATGTCCTTCTGGTCTTCCCAAGTGCCATGTCCCTCTAGTTTTCCCCAGTGCCATGTCCCTCTGGTCTGTCCCCAGTGCCATGTCCCTCTGGTCTGTCCCCAGTGCCATGTCCCTCTGGTCTGCCCCCAGTGCCATGTCCCTCTGGTCTGCCCCCAGTGCCATGTCCCTCTGATCTGCCCCCAGTGCCATGTCCCTCTGGTCTTCCCCAGTGTCCTGTTCCTCTGATCTGCCCCAGTGCCCTGTCCCTCTGGTCTACCCCCAGTGCCCTGTCCCTCTGGTCTGCCCCCAGTGCCATGTCCCTCTGGTCTGCCCCCAGTGCCATGTCCCTCTGGTTTGTCCCCAGTGCCCTGTCCCTCTGGACTGCCCCCAGTGCCCTGTCCCTCTGGACTGCCCCCCAGTGCCCTGTCCCTCTGGTCTGCCCCAGTGCCCTGTCCCTCTGGTCTGCCCCACTGCCATGTCCCTCTGGACTGCCCCCAGTGCCATGTCCTTCTGGTCTGTCCCCAGTGCCAAGTCCCTCTGGTCTGCCCCAGTGCCATGTCCCTCTGGTCTGCCCCCAGTGCCATTACCCTCTGGTCCGCCCCAGTGCCATGCCCCTCTGGTCCGTCCCCAGTGCCATGCCCCTCTGGTCCGTCCCCAGTGCCATGTCCCTCTGGTCTGTCCCCAGTGCCATGTCCCTCTGGTCTGTCCCCAGTGCCATGTCCCTCTGGTCTGCCCCCAGTGCCATGTCCCTCTGGTCTGCCCCCAGTGCCCTGTCCCTCTGGTCTGCCCCCAGTGCCCTGTCCCTCTGGTCTGCCCCCAGTGCCCTGTCCCTCTGGTCTGCCCCCAGTGCCCTGTCCCTCTGATCTGCCCCAGTGCCCTGTCCCTCTGATCTGCCCCAGTGCCCTGTCCCTCTGATCTGCCCCCAGTGCCATGTCCCTCTGGTCTTCCCCAGTGCCATGTCCCTCTGGTCTTCCCCAGTGTCCTGTTCCTCTGATCTGCCCCAGTGCCCTGTCCCTCTGGTCTGCCCCCAGTGCCATGTCCCTCTGTTCTTCCCCAGTGCCATGTCCCTCTAGTTTTCCCCAGTGCCATGTCCCTCTAGTTTTCCCCAGTGCCATGTCCCTCTAGTTTTCCCCAGTGCCATGTCCCTCTGGACTGTCCCCAGTGCCATGTCCCTCTGGTCTGCCCCCAGTGCCATGTCTCTCTGGTCTGACCCAGTGCCCTGTCCCTCTGGTCTGCCCCCAGTGCCCTGTCTTTCTGGTCTGCCCCCAGTGCCATGTCCCTCTAGTTTTCCCCAGTGCCATGTCCCTCTGGACTGTCCCCAGTGCCATGTCCCTCTGGTCTGTCCCCAGTGCCATGTCCCTCTGGTCTTCCCCCTGTGCCATGTCCCTCTGGACTGCCCCCAGTGCCCTGTCCCTCTGGACTGCCCCCAGTGCCCTGTCCCTCTGGTCTGCCCCAGTGCCCTGTCCCTCTGGTCTGCCCCACTGCCATGTCCCTCTGGACTGCCCACAGTGCCATGTCCCTCTGGTCTGTCCCCAGTGCCAAGTCCCTCTGGTCTGCCCCAGTGCCATGTCCCTCTGGTCTGCCCCAGTGCCATGTCCCTCTGGTCTGCCCCCAGTGCCCTGTCCCTCTGGTCTTCCCCCAGTGCCCTGTCCCTCTGGTCTGCCCCAGTGCCCTGTCCCTCTGATCTGCCCCAGTGCCCTATCCCTCTGGTCTGCCCCCAGTGCCATGTCCATCTGGTCTTCCCCAGTGCCATGTCCCTCTAGTTTTCCCCAGTGCCATGTCCCTCTGGTCTGTCCCCAGTGCCATGTCCCTCTGGTCTGTCCCCAGTGCCATGTCCCTCTGGTCTGCCCCCAGTGCCATGTCCCTCTGGTCTGCCCCCAGTGCCATGTCCCTCTGATCTGCCCCCAGTGCCATGTCCCTCTGGTCTTCCCCAGTGCCATGTCCCTCTGGTCTTCCCCAGTGCCATGTCCCTCTGGTCTTCCCCAGTGCCATGTCCCTCTGGTCTTCCCCAGTGCCATGTCCCTCTGGTCTTCCCCAGTGCCATGTCCCTCTGGTCTGTCCCCAGTGCCATGTCCCTCTGGTCTGTCCCCAGTGCAATGTCCCTCTGGTCTTCCCCCTGTGCCATGTCCCTCTGGTCTTCCCCCTGTGCCATGTCCCTCTGGACTGGCCCCAGTGCCCTGTCCCTCTGGTCTGCCCCAGTGCCCTGTCCCTCTGGTCTGCCCCACTGCCATGTCCCTCTGGACTGCCCCCAGTGCCCTGTCCCTCTGGTCTGCCCCCTGTGCCATGTCCCTCTGGTCTTCCCCAGTGCCCTGTCCCTCTGGTCTTCCCCAGTGCCCTGTTCCTCTGATCTGCCTCAGTGCCCTGTCCCTCTGATCTGCCCCCAGTGTCCTGTCCCTCTGGTCTGCCCCCAGTGTCCTGTCCCTCTGGTCTGCCCCCAGTGCCCTGTCCCTCTGATCTGCCCCAGTGCCCTGTCCCTCTGATCTGCCCCCAGTGCCATGTCCCTCTGGTCTTCCCCAGTGCCATGTCCCTCTGGTCTTCCCCAGTGCCATGTCCCTCTGGTCTTCCCCAGTGCCATGTCCCTCTGGTCTTCCCCAGTGTCCTGTTCCTCTGATCTGCCCCAGTGCCCTGTCCCTCTGGTCTGCCCCCAGTGCCATGTCCCTCTGGTCTTCCCCAGTGCCATGTCCCTCTGGTCTTCCCCAGTGCCATGTCCCTCTAGTTTTCCCCAGTGCCATGTCCCTCTGGTCTTCCCCAGTGCCATGTCCCTCTAGTTTTCCCCAGTGCCCTTTCCCTCTGGTCTGCCCCAGTGCCCTGTCCTTCTGGTCTGCCCCAGTGCCCTGTCCCTCTGGTCTGCACCCAGTGCCCTGTCCCTCTGGTCTTCCCCAGTGCCCTGTCCCTCTGGTCTTCCCCAGTGCCCTGTCCCTCTGGTCTGCCCTCAGTGCCATGTCCCTCTGGTCTGCCCCCAGTGCCCTGTCCCTCTGGTCTGCCCCACTGCCATGTCCCTCTGGTCTTCCCCCTGTGCCATGTCCCTCTGGTCTTCCCCCTGTGCCATGTCCCTCTGGACTGCCCCCAGTGCCCTGTCCCTCTGGACTGCCCCCAGTGCCCTGTCCCTCTGGACTGCCCCCAGTGCCCTGTCCCTCTGGTCTGCCCCACTGCCATGTCCCTCTGGACTGCCCCCAGTGCCAAGTCCCTCTGGTCTGTCCCCAGTGCCATGTCCCTCTGGTCTGTCCCCAGTGCCATGTCCCTCTGGTCTGCCCCCAGTGCCATGTCCCTCTGGTCTGCCCCCAGTGCCCTGTCCCTCTGGTCTGCCTTAGTGCCCTGTCCCTCTGGTCTGCCCCCAGTGCCCTGTCCCTCTGGTCTGCCCCCAGTGCCCTGTCCCTCTGGTCTGCCCCCAGTGCCCTCTCCCTCTGGTCTGCCCCCAGTGCCCTGTCCCTCTGGTCTGCCCCCAGTGCCCTGTCCCTCTGGTCTGCCCCCAGTGCCCTGTCCCTCTGATCTGCCCCCAGTGCCATGTCCCTCTGATCTGCCCCCAGTGCCATGTCCCTCTGGTCTTCCCCAGTGCCATGTCCCTCTGGTCTTCCCCAGTGCCATGTCCCTCTGGTCTTCCCCAGTGTCCTGTTCCTCTGATCTTCCCCAGTGCCCTATCCCTCTGGTCTGCCCCCAGTGCCATGTCCTTCTGGTCTTCCCAAGTGCCATGTCCCTCTAGTTTTCCCCAGTGCCATGTCCCTCTGGTCTGTCCCCAGTGCCATGTCCCTCTGGTCTGTCCCCAGTGCCATGTCCCTCTGGTCTGCCCCCAGTGCCATGTCCCTCTGGTCTGCCCCCAGTGCCATGTCCCTCTGATCTGCCCCCAGTGCCATGTCCCTCTGGTCTTCCCCAGTGCCATGTCCCTCTGGTCTTCCCCAGTGCCATGTCCCTCTGGTCTTCCCCAGTGCCATGTCCCTCTGGTCTTCCCCAGTGTCCTGTTCCTCTGATCTGCCCCAGTGCCCTGTCCCTCTGGTCTACCCCCAGTGCCCTGTCCCTCTGGTCTTCCCCCTGTGCCATGTCCCTCTGGTCTTCCCCCTGTGCCATGTCCCTCTGGACTGGCCCCAGTGCCCTGTCCCTCTGGTCTGCCCCAGTGCCCTGTCCCTCTGGTCTGCCCCACTGCCATGTCCCTCTGGACTGCCCCCAGTGCCCTGTCCCTCTGGTCTGCCCCCTGTGCCATGTCCCTCTGGTCTTCCCCAGTGCCCTGTCCCTCTGGTCTTCCCCAGTGCCCTGTTCCTCTGATCTGCCTCAGTGCCCTGTCCCTCTGATCTGCCCCCAGTGTCCTGTCCCTCTGGTCTGCCCCCAGTGTCCTGTCCCTCTGGTCTGCCCCCAGTGCCCTGTCCCTCTGATCTGCCCCAGTGCCCTGTCCCTCTGATCTGCCCCCAGTGCCATGTCCCTCTGGTCTTCCCCAGTGCCATGTCCCTCTGGTCTTCCCCAGTGCCATGTCCCTCTGGTCTTCCCCAGTGCCATGTCCCTCTGGTCTTCCCCAGTGTCCTGTTCCTCTGATCTGCCCCAGTGCCCTGTCCCTCTGGTCTGCCCCCAGTGCCATGTCCCTCTGGTCTTCCCCAGTGCCATGTCCCTCTGGTCTTCCCCAGTGCCATGTCCCCCTAGTTTTCCCCAGTGCCATGTCCCTCTGGTCTTCCCCAGTGCCATGTCCCTCTAGTTTTCCCCAGTGCCCTTTCCCTCTGGTCTGCCCCAGTGCCCTGTCCTTCTGGTCTGCCCCAGTGCCCTGTCCCTCTGGTCTGCACCCAGTGCCCTGTCCCTCTGGTCTTCCCCAGTGCCCTGTCCCTCTGGTCTTCCCCAGTGCCCTGTCCCTCTGGTCTGCCCTCAGTGCCATGTCCCTCTGGTCTGCCCCCAGTGCCCTGTCCCTCTGGTCTGCCCCACTGCCATGTCCCTCTGGTCTTCCCCCTGTGCCATGTCCCTCTGGTCTTCCCCCTGTGCCATGTCCCTCTGGACTGCCCCCAGTGCCCTGTCCCTCTGGACTGCCCCCAGTGCCCTGTCCCTCTGGACTGCCCCCAGTGCCCTGTCCCTCTGGTCTGCCCCACTGCCATGTCCCTCTGGACTGCCCCCAGTGCCAAGTCCCTCTGGTCTGTCCCCAGTGCCATGTCCCTCTGGTCTGTCCCCAGTGCCATGTCCCTCTGGTCTGCCCCCAGTGCCATGTCCCTCTGGTCTGCCCCCAGTGCCCTGTCCCTCTGGTCTGCCTTAGTGCCCTGTCCCTCTGGTCTGCCCCCAGTGCCCTGTCCCTCTGGTCTGCCCCCAGTGCCCTGTCCCTCTGGTCTGCCCCCAGTGCCCTCTCCCTCTGGTCTGCCCCCAGTGCCCTGTCCCTCTGGTCTGCCCCCAGTGCCCTGTCCCTCTGGTCTGCCCCCAGTGCCCTGTCCCTCTGATCTGCCCCCAGTGCCATGTCCCTCTGATCTGCCCCCAGTGCCATGTCCCTCTGGTCTTCCCCAGTGCCATGTCCCTCTGGTCTTCCCCAGTGCCATGTCCCTCTGGTCTTCCCCAGTGTCCTGTTCCTCTGATCTTCCCCAGTGCCCTATCCCTCTGGTCTGCCCCCAGTGCCATGTCCTTCTGGTCTTCCCAAGTGCCATGTCCCTCTAGTTTTCCCCAGTGCCATGTCCCTCTGGTCTGTCCCCAGTGCCATGTCCCTCTGGTCTGTCCCCAGTGCCATGTCCCTCTGGTCTGCCCCCAGTGCCATGTCCCTCTGGTCTGCCCCCAGTGCCATGTCCCTCTGATCTGCCCCCAGTGCCATGTCCCTCTGGTCTTCCCCAGTGCCATGTCCCTCTGGTCTTCCCCAGTGCCATGTCCCTCTGGTCTTCCCCAGTGCCATGTCCCTCTGGTCTTCCCCAGTGCCATGTCCCTCTGGTCTTCCCCAGTGCCATGTCCCTCTGGTCTTCCCCAGTGTCCTGTTCCTCTGATCTGCCCCAGTGCCCTGTCCCTCTGGTCTACCCCCAGTGCCCTGTCCCTCTGGTCTGCCCCCAGTGCCATGTCCCTCTGGTCTGCCCCCAGTGCCATGTCCCTCTGGTTTGTCCCCAGTGCCCTGTCCCTCTGGACTGCCCCCAGTGCCCTGTCCCTCTGGACTGCCCCCCAGTGCCCTGTCCCTCTGGTCTGCCCCAGTGCCCTGTCCCTCTGGTCTGCCCCACTGCCATGTCCCTCTGGACTGCCCCCAGTGCCATGTCCTTCTGGTCTGTCCCCAGTGCCAAGTCCCTCTGGTCTGCCCCAGTGCCATGTCCCTCTGGTCTGCCCCCAGTGCCATTACCCTCTGGTCCGCCCCAGTGCCATGCCCCTCTGGTCCGTCCCCAGTGCCATGCCCCTCTGGTCTGTCCCCAGTGCCATGTCCCTCTGGTCTGTCCCCAGTGCCATGTCCCTCTGGTCTGTCCCCAGTGCCATGTCCCTCTGGTCTGCCCCCAGTGCCATGTCCCTCTGGTCTGCCCCCAGTGCCCTGTCCCTCTGGTCTGCCCCCAGTGCCCTGTCCCTCTGGTCTGCCCCCAGTGCCCTGTCCCTCTGGTCTGCCCCCAGTGCCCTGTCCCTCTGATCTGCCCCAGTGCCCTGTCCCTCTGATCTGCCCCAGTGCCCTGTCCCTCTGATCTGCCCCCAGTGCCATGTCCCTCTGGTCTTCCCCAGTGCCATGTCCCTCTGGTCTTCCCCAGTGTCCTGTTCCTCTGATCTGCCCCAGTGCCCTGTTCCTCTGATCTGCCCCAGTGCCCTGTCCCTCTGGTCTGCCCCCAGTGCCATGTCCCTCTGTTCTTCCCCAGTGCCATGTCCCTCTAGTTTTCCCCAGTGCCATGTCCCTCTAGTTTTCCCCAGTGCCATGTCCCTCTGGACTGTCCCCAGTGCCATGTCCCTCTGGTCTGTCCCCAGTGCCATGTCCCTCTGGTCTGCCCCCAGTGCCATGTCTCTCTGGTCTGACCCAGTGCCCTGTCCCTCTGGTCTGCCCCCAGTGCCCTGTCTTTCTGGTCTGCCCCCAGTGCCCTGTCTTTCTGGTCTGCCCCCAGTGCCCTGTCTTTCTGGTCTGCCCCCAGTGCCCTGTCCCTCTGGTCTGCCCCCAGTGCCCTGTCCCTCTGGTCTGCCCCCAGTGCCCTGTCCCTCTGGTCTGCCCCAGTGCCCTGTCCCTCTGGTCTGCCCCCAGTGCCCTGTCCCTCTGGTCTGCCCCCAGTGCCCTGTCCCTCTGGTCTGCCCCCAGTGCCATGTCCCTCTGGTCTGCCCCCAGTGCCATGTCCCTCTGGTCTGCCCCAGTGCCATGTCCCTCTGGTCTTCCCCCTGTGCCATGTCCCTCTGGTCTTCCCCCTGTGCCATGTCCCTCTGGACTGCCCCCAGTGCCCTGTCCCTCTGGACTGCCCCCAGTGCCCTGTCCCTCTGGACTGCCCCCAGTGCCCTGTCCCTCTGGTCTGCCCCAGTGCCCTGTCCCTCTGGTCTGCCCCACTGCCATGTCCCTCTGGACTGCCCACAGTGCCATGTCCCTCTGGTCTGTCCCCAGTGCCAAGTCCCTCTGGTCTGCCCCAGTGCCATGTCCCTCTGGTCTGCCCCAGTGCCATGTCCCTCTGGTCTGCCCCCAGTGCCCTGTCCCTCTGGTCTGCCTTAGTGCCCTGACCCTCTGGTCTGCCCCCAGTGCTCTGTCCCTCTGGTCTGCCCCCAGTGCCCTGTCCCTCTGATCTGCCCCAGTGCCCTGTCCCTCTGATCTGCCCCAGTGCCCTGTCCCTCTGATCTGCCCCAGTGCCCTGTCCCTCTGATCTGCCCCAGTGCCCTGTCCCTCTGGTCTGCCCCACTGCCATGTCCCTCTGGACTGCCCCCACTGCCATGTCCCTCTGGACTGCCCCCAGTGCCATGTCCCTCTGGTCTGTCCCCAGTGCCATGTCCCTCTGGTCTGTCCCCAGTGCCATGTCCCTCTGTTCTGCCCCCAGTGCCCTGTCCCTCTGGTCTGCCCCAGTGCCCTGTCCCTCTGGTCTGCCCCAGTGCCCTGTCCCTCTGGTCTGCCCCAGTGCCCTGTCCCTCTGGTCTGTCCCCAGTGCCATGTCCCTCTGGTCTGCCCCCAGTGCCATGTCCCTCTGGTCTGCCCCCAGTGCCATGTCCCTCTGGTCTGCCCCAGTGCCATGTCCCTCTGGTCTGTCCCCAGTGCCATGTCCCTCTGGTCTTCCCCCTGTGCCATGTCCCTCTGGACTGCCCCCAGTGCCCTGTCCCTCTGGTCTGCCCCAGTGCCCTGTCCCTCTGGTCTGCCCACAGTGCCATGTCCCTCTGGTCTGTCCCCAGTGCCAAGTCCCTCTGGTCTGCCCCAGTGCCATGTCCCTCTGGTCTGCCCCAGTGCCATGTCCCTCTGGTCTGCCCCCAGTGCCCTGTCCCTCTGGTCTTCCCCCAGTGCCCTGTCCCTCTGGTCTGCCCCAGTGCCCTGTCCCTCTGGTCTGCCCCAGTGCCATGTCCCTCTGGTCTGCCCCCAGTGCCATGTCCCTCTGGTCTGCCCCCAGTGCCATGTCCCTCTGGTCTGCCCCAGTGCCATGTCCCTCTGGTCCGCCCCAGTGCCATGCCCCTCTGGTCCACTACAGTGCCATGCCCCTCTGGTCTGTCCCCAGTGCCATGTCCCTCTGGTCTGCCCCCAGTGCCATGTCTCTCTGGTCTGCCCCAGTGCCCTGTCCCTCTGGTCTGCCCCCTGTGCCATGTCCCTCTGGTCTTCCCCAGTGCCATGTCCCTCTGGTCTTCCCCAGTGTCCTGTTCCTCTGATCTGCCTCAGTGCCCTGTGCCTCTGGTCTGCCCCAGTACCCTGTCCCTCTGGTCTGCCCCCAGTGCCCTGTCCCTCTGGTCTGCCCCCAGTGCCCTGTCCCTCTTGTCTGCCCCAGTGCCCTGTCCCTCTGGTCTGCCCCCAGTGCCATGTCCCTCTGGTCTTCCCCCAGTGCCATGTCCCTCTGGTCTGCCCCAGTGCCATGTCCCTCTGGTCTGTCCCCAGTGCCATGTCCCTCTGTTCCTCCCCAGTGCCATGTCCCTCTGGTCCGCCCCAGTGCCCTGTCCCTCTGGTCCCCCCAGTGCCATGCCCCTCTGGTCCGCCCCAGTGCCATGCCCCTCTGGTCTGTCCCCAGTGCCATGTCCCTCTGGTCTGCCCCCAGTGCCCTGTCCCTCTGGTCTGCCTTAGTGCCCTGACCCTCTGGTCTGCCCCCAGTGCTCTGTCCCTCTGGTCTGCCCCCAGTGCCCTGTCCCTCTGATCTGCCCCAGTGCCCTGTCCCTCTGATCTGCCCCAGTGCCCTGTCCCTCTGATCTGCCCCAGTGCCCTGTCCCTCTGATCTGCCCCAGTGCCCTGTCCCTCTGGTCTGCCCCACTGCCATGTCCCTCTGGACTGCCCCCACTGCCATGTCCCTCTGGACTGCCCCCAGTGCCATGTCCCTCTGGTCTGTCCCCAGTGCCATGTCCCTCTGGTCTGTCCCCAGTGCCATGTCCCTCTGGTCTGTCCCCAGTGCCATGTCCCTCTGTTCTGTCCCCAGTGCCATGTCCCTCTGGTCCGCCCCAGTGCCCTGTCCCTCTGGTCTGCCCCAGTGCCCTGTCCCTCTGGTCTGCCCCAGTGCCATGTCCCTCTGGTCTGTCCCCAGTGCCATGTCTCTCTGGTCTGTCCCCAGTGCCCTGTCCCATTTTGTTAAAGTTGTTGTTGTTAATATTTAATTGTGTAACGTGATTCTGCATAAAACATTAAACAGTGTCATTCCATGAGATAATCTATGAGGGCGTGGTTAGGGGTGGAATTAGGGGCAAGGCAGTGTATGGGTTGGGCGGGGCAACTGGTGGCAGGTAACTCTTGAGGCCTGGCTAGTAGCTCACGGCTTGAAAATTTGAGCCCTGCTATAGACACCCCCCAGGTACGAAATTTAAAGGAATATTTCACTTTTATTGTTTCACTTTAAGCATTATTAAAATCACTGCTCCCGAGTTTTTAAAACTTTTTTTGCATTGATACATGTCCCCTAGGGCAGGACCCGGGTCCCCAAACACTTTTTATGACAATAACTTGCATATTAGCCTTTAAAATTAACACTTTTGATTTTTCATGTTCGTGTCCCATAGACTTTAACGGTGTTCGCGTGTTCGAAAGTGCATGTTCTGCTGCGAAGCGAATCAGGGGGTGTTCGGCTCATCCTTACTGGCAGGTAAAGGGTTAACACTAGGTGGCGATCAAGGGGTTGAGTGTTCCCTAGGGAGGTGTTTCTAACTGTGGGGGGAGTAAACAGACTGGAAGTAGAGAGAGATCGCTGTTCCTGATCACAAGAAACAGCAGATCTCTCTCTCTACTTCCCTGATGGGGATCTGTCTGTTTACATTGACAGATCACTATTCTGGCTCTCTGAGGAGCAATCGTGGGTCGCTGACGACATCACGGCCACCGGCCACACACATCGACTCCGGCGTAGTGCCGCAGGCGCACGTCCCCTATAGCACTTAAAGTGGCCGACGTACACCTACGGCGATTTGCGCAGCCGTGCCAACCTGCCGCAGTATAATAGCGGCGGCTGGTCGGCAAGCGGTTAAGATGCTAACGTTGGTATTTGGTCCCCGCTAGAATCTTGAAATTTGCGTTCGATTACCCTGGAGCTTGTTTTCGCTGCTGTTCAGGGTCTGGCACTCAACTTCATATTTGGTGGGATTGCCCAATTGCCCAAACATTTGGGAAGGCAGTTTTTGACTTAAATGTGACCATAAATAGAAACACAAAAAAGAAGGGGTGGGCTGAACGCCTAACCCAATATACAAAGTGTCCACAACACTAAACAAAGTAATGAGTGTCCAAAAGGGTGGATAAATGACATGGAATGGATGAAGTAGTTCTTGCACAATTCTTCACGTGAATGATGACATACATGTGTGCTTACCAGAAACGTTGGATCCGAATGTCATACGACCTCGGATCAATCGAGCTTAAGAGAGTCCCCAACGGCTGTCCACAGGAACGTCACCGGATCACTGATGAGTGATGAAGTGTACCAGCTGGGCAGTCAGATGACCTCAATCCTGGATGAAACCGATGGATCAAATACTTCTCAAATCTCCAATACCCTCAAGGCTGGAGGTCTCACCGGAAGGTTGGCTTTCTGGATCCTGGTACTCAACCGGACAATGGGATACAATCAAGCTTGAAATAAAAGGATACCCTGACAAGGGTATTGCAGAAGGACCAACTGGAGAAAACTGAAAAAACTTTTCTTCACCGAATTCATGCAAAGAGAAGAAAAAAAAAGGGTGCTCTACTGGTGTAGGTCAAAAAATGGGTTTTTAATCAAAAAAACACCAACATACAGAAATAAAAAGTGATCACAGTTCATATATTAAAAGGCAATATGGGAAGCAAAATGCATAGCCCGACGAGTTTCGTTCCTAACAGGACGTCTACAGGGGCATGCCGGTGAGACCTCCAGTCTTGAGGGTATTGGAGATTTGAGAAGTATTTGATCCATCGGTTTCATCCAGGATTGAGGTCATCTGACTGCCCAGCTGGTACACTTCATCACTCATCAGTGGCCCGGTGACGTTCCTGTGGATAGCCGTTGGGGACTCTCTTAAGCTCGATTGATCCGCTGTCGTATGACATTCGGATCCAACGTTTCTGGTAAGCACACATGTATGTCATCATTCACGTGAAGAATTGTGCAAGAACTACTTCATCCATTCCATGTCATTTATCCACCCTTTTGGACACTCATTACTTTGTTTAGTGTTGTGGACACTTTGTATATTGGGTTGGGCGTTCAGCCTACCCCTTCTTTTTTGTGTTTCTATTTATGGTCACATTTGAGTTACAGTCCAGTTTTTACTGGCCTATATGTAGCGCTGCACTATCACCTTCCATTTTGTTTGAATTTGTCACATTCCAGTACAGCTGCTTCCCCTCTCTCTCTAGGGTTGTTACTATTTATGTGTTTTTGGGTAGCGCATTTATTTCTTTTTACTATTAGTTTTTGACTTAGCCTCCAAAATCTTTGATACACCTTTACAGCCCAATCCTGCTACAGCTCTATTAAACCTGAAACCTGATGGGATCACACAGAATCAATTTCACCTTCTTTTACAGCTACTAGCAGCCACAAAACAAACCTGTTAGGATTGAGTTCACCTACTGGTGGCACTGTGCTGCTCTGGGCTGTTTGCTGCCATTCCAGTGTCAACCAGCAGGTGTCTCCCAGAAGCCAGCAGGCTGTAATAATCAGCCACACTTGTGTTCAGCCATTAGCTGGCTATTTAAGGCTACTCCTCCCTTTCCCCCGACACGTTGCTATTCTGTTTGCCTCCTTGTTGCTAGGGAGCCTGTTCCAGCCTGCACCCCTCTGCCTTGCTCCTGTCCTCCTTTGCCTTGCCTTGGCTCCCTGCTTAGTACCCAGTTTGTCCTCCGCTATCTTGTATCCCTGCATTCCCTGTTCCCTTGTCAGTACCTTGTGTAGCGCCTGCCCCTCTTCTCTCTCCGTGCGGCTCGCACTGTCTCTTGTCTAGGGGTATCTGGTAAGGTGGAGAGAGAGAGAGCGGGTGGGCTACGCCTAGCTTCCACCACGTGTAAAATACCTGTGGTATCAGCAATGTCTCATTTACCTTCGGGTCTGTGTTGTACACCCGGATCCTCCCTCCAAGAGTCACTGTGAACTTCGTCCGCCAGGAAGTGAGCCTCACACCATTAAAGTCCAACACTCCTTTATTAGAACACACCATACAGGGACTTCCTTGACAGATAGAACAGAAAAGGAGGTGTGAGTGTGAATAGGCCCAGACACAAATTCGGTCCTCCACTCTCCTCCTGGAGAGTGGGCTATGGTCTCCGCACGAGGTGAAGGGGATCCTTCTGGACGGTCTCCGACAAGAGACTCACCCTTAACCGGCAGTCTGCTGCACCGGGTCTTCGAGTGAGGAGCTCTCCCCGGTCCATTGCGTCTTACTCAGATTCAGGCCTCCATCCCCGAAGTGCCTTAGGACCCTTCCCTCGCGGAACTCAGTGTTGGGCACTGAGCTCCGGACCTTCTTGCAAGTACCTCACCCCAGGGCTGAAGGTGCCTGGGGTGGAACACGATCTCCGATGGTCCCCTAGGCCGAGGCCTCCTAGGGGACTAGCACGAACCCACGTCCGCAAGCTAAAGGTGCTTGGGACGAAGACCCCGTGACCAAAATGGCCGGCCCCTTTTATCCCCTCTCCCAGCAAGCACGGCGGGTTCCCCGCCCCACCATACCGCTACCGAGAGAGGACAAAAATAGGAGGCTCGACACACAGTGACATTCGTCCCTCCGGCCACGGTGGCAGCGCCACCTGGTGGACCCAGGGAACATAGCACTGATGTCACAGCTAGATTCAAAAAATGCACCCGGGAAAGTAAGTACCCGCTACACATTCCCCCTGTCTTTTGACACTGGACCCCAGTGTCTGGAGTGAATCACGCCCTTAACGGCTGACATAATCCAATCCAGAAACCAACTAACAATTTGAAAACCCAAACATTTTTTAGGAAACTATCCTAACGGAGAAGTTGTGTCTGAGCCCTTGCAACGAAAGAGGAGTGAAAGACAACATTTAAAACATTATACTTCCCCCCCCCCCCATCCTAACTAAGAACCACCCCAGGTTCCATAATCTTGCCGGGACACTCTCCTGCAGAGGGAAAAGAAAAGAAACAATAAAACCCTGACACATGTGTATGTGTGAGAGGAAAAGAAACTCCTCCGAAGAGAAATATCCTTTCCTCCAGTGCGAGTGTGTACAATGTGTAACGTTGCACGAGACTGCCACCTGGTGACAGCCTCGCGGTAACTGCACCCGTTGAAGCATCTTCTCTTTTCTTGCTGGTTGACTCCAGACCCTATCTACCCCAAAGTCCGCAACTTCTCATCGGAGAGGAAAGAACAACAACTGGAACAGTTCTTCCTTGGAATGACACAAGCACCCCTCTTGCGGAGCAAAACACTGATGATGGCACCAGCAAGAAAGTCAAACAGCAAAGTTCAGAGGTGCAAAGTCCTTTCAAAAGCAAACAAATGGAGTCTCTTTCTCCTCAGAGGTAGAAGCGGGGATGCGGCAGAACAATAGGTTTTAGATGTCGATCCATGGTCTCCAAATGGTACTCCACATCTTCACCTTCTTTGCGTCGGATCAGCACCTTGTCCGCATGGATATGTCTTCCCCTCATCCACTCTGCCTTGCAGTCTTTGAATCGCTGAAATGTCTTTGGAGAGCATGTCAAATACCTGCGGGCGTGTGGGACCTTAAGGTGGGTCCACACAAAGTCATTGTACCAGCGCTCTCGGTACACCTCCACTTCGTAGAGTAACTCCTTGGGGAGGTACGGATATTCCCACCCGTAGTCAGCAGCAACTTTCTGGCAGAAGAGTCTCTGAAGCCTTGACAGCGGAGGCATTGTGGCTTTGTCCCCTTCGCCGGGTAGAACTATAGAGTCCGGATGGCGAGGGGCCTTGACCACTTCTGGTTGGGGCATGGGTGCCCGTAGTATCAACTTCTGCTCCCCAGTACCTGATGCAGGCGGCACCGGAGATGTAGAGGCGGGCTGGGGACAGGACCCTTGTCCAGGCGCTGGTGCCTCCACCCGGGGTGTACTCTCCCCCTGTGGACATGGGTGAATCCCGAGACCTTCGGAACAAAGCTAGCGGCACTTTGTCCCAGCCCTTCTCTGCAAACAGTTCGTCAATAGCGGTGTCATCTCCCATATCAGAGAGCGACTCCAGATCCGAAGTATCACACTCTTCCGCGGGTATGTAGCCCGTTGTAGAGACGGAGCTAACACCTCCCGCAGGCGTACTGGGTCATGCCTTCCCGGCACCTCCGCCCATGCACCAAGTCTCTTTGCCCGGCTCACCTCTGCCTTTACTTGAAGCGGGACGTCCAGAACACTCGTCAACGGATCCGTCTAGGCCTGGCGTAAGCTGGCGAGATGGTCCGCCACCACCACTGGTCGGGGCCACCATGCTGGTTCTCTTCTTCAGTGGCGGACGCTGTGAGACAGTGGTGACCGAGTCAGCATCCTTGGATTCCTCCCGTTGAGTTTTAACGACCTCCTCCTCGGTCACTGCAGTGTGCGCTGGAATGGCTTTTACAGCAGTAATTCCTCCTCTGCGAGTAGTGTTACCTGAAGCCCGGCCTGGGTAGATGGTTCTCGGCCTTTCAACTACCGGATCCACCTCGAACAGGAACTCTCCACAGGCCTCACATTGTCCGAAGGGCTTCAGGTGGCACACCAGTCCCGAGCACCCGGGACAAATTAAACCCAGGGCCTCTACGTCCATGCACGAATACAGGGCGAATCGACCCCTTGGCTTCAGCCGGATCCCGGTATCCGTTATCGGAGCAGCAGCAGTCATCGTAGTAGTAGCAGGGTGAACTGGAATCCATGAAGTATGTCCAAACATGGTGACTTGTTGCTGGTCCATCGCACACTGCAGAGTTTTCGCGCCAATGTCCCACGTGTAGCCCTCTCACGTATTGGACTCCTCCCCTTTGCTCCAGTTCGCGGGCTTTTCCACTTTCTTTGCTTGAGCCACGCCCGCGAACTAAGCGGCGGGGGTTGTGTCTGTTGGCGCAGTGCAATTAGAAGCCCCCACGTGTAGTACCTCACACGACTGGGCCTCCCCCCGTTCACCGCTCTTCCTGCGCGGGCCTTTCCCTGGTCTAGGGTCAATTCCACGACTTCAAACAGGGCTGCACTTTGGCCTATTCAGTTAACTCATCCAGCAGACTTGTTCAATACTGTGATGCACAACACAATCCCGGACCCGAGCCCCCATGTGTAGCGCCTGCCCCTCTTCTCTCTCCGTGCGGCTCGCACTGTCTCTTGTCTAGGGGTATCTGGTAAGGTGGAGACAGAGAGAGCGGGTGGGCTACGCCTAGCTTCCACCACGTGTAAAATACCTGTGGTATCAGCAATGTCTCATTTACCTTCGGGTCTGTGTTGTACACCCGGATCCTCCCTCCAAGAGTCACCATGAACTTCGTCCGCCAGGAAGTGAGCCTCACACCATTAAAGTCCAACACTCCTTTATTAGAACACACCATACAGGGACTTCCTTGACAGATAGAACAGAAAAGGAGGTGTGAGTGTGAATAGGCCCAGACACAAATTCGGTCCTCCACTCTCCTCCTGGAGAGTGGGCTATGGTCTCCGCACGAGGTGAAGGGGATCCTTCTGGACGGTCTCCGACAAGAGACTCACCCGTCACCGGCAGTCTGCTGCACCGGGTCTTCGAGTGAGGAGCTCTCCCCGGTCCATTGCGTCTTACTCAGATTCAGGCCTCTATCCCCGAAGTGCCTTAGGACCCTTCCCTTGCGGAACTCAGTGTTGGGCACTGAGCTCCGGACCTTCTTGCAAGTACCTCACCCCAGGGCTGAAGGTGCCTGGGGTGGAACACGATCTCCGATGGTCCCCTAGGCCGAGGCCTCCTAGGGGACTAGCACGAACCCACGTCCGCAAGCTAAAGGTGCTTGGGACGAAGACCCCGTGACCAAAATGGCCGGCCCCTTTTGTCCCCTCTCCCAGCAAGCACGGCGGGTTCCCCGCCCCACCATACCGCTACCGAGAGAGGACAAAAATAGGAGGCTCGACACACAGTGACATTCGTCCCTCCGGCCACGGTGGCAGCGCCACCTGGTGGACCCAGAGAACATAGCACTGATGTCACAGCTAGATTCAAAAAATGCACCCGGGAAAGTAAGTACCCGCTACACTTGTATATAGTTGTACTTAGTCAGTAGGTTAGTTCTTTTGTGATTTAGTTCAATGGGGTTTGGTTCTGTTTGCTGGGGTTGTTTATGTTCATTGTTTGCTGTGTTTGCTTATTGCTGTGTTCACTGTTAATAAATCTCACTTTTAAGGATATCTACCTAGTTTTTGGGGTCACAGTTTCTTGTGTAGCTACGTGTCTGGTCTCCTTGCAGCAGAAACCTGACAAACCCATTGCTAAGGCATGGAAAACTCAATATTTAATTCTAGCTGAAACATGGAACTAATAACTAATAATAATTAATGACACCACCAAGCTTCTAATTCACTCCCTGGTTATCTCTCGCCTCGACTACTGCAACTCCCTCCTCATTGGAAAACCTTTACAAAGACTATCCCCCCTTCAGTCCATAATGAATGCCGCTGCAAGACTCATCCACCTTACCAACCATTTAGTGTCCTCCACCCCTCTCTGCCAATCCCTCCACTGGCTCCCACTTACCCAACGAATAAAATTCAACGTACTAACAATAATTTACAAAGCTATCCATATCTCTGCCCCCAGCTACATCACTAACCTAGTCTCAAAATACCAACCAAGCCGCTCTCTTCGGTCCTCCGGTATTGCTATTGGTATATTATGATGATCTAACAGTTCAAAACTTTGAACAGAATATTACAGCTAATATTACTTAAAGCTTTCAGCAATAAAAATGATAGTATTTTGTTTGCTTAGGCTGTAGGAGCAAGCAAAATGTGAAGATATTTGAATATATTTTTTAGTACTCCAAATATATAATTTCTTTACAATATGAAATTCTAAAGAGGCAGGGTTGGGCTTTATGGCAGTTATACTGCATATAATTCAGATACTATAAATCATTTCAAACAATCAGTACTTCTGTGTCTGACTCCTAACACAGATAAGATTTTACTCCAGTTCTCTATATTCTCTTTGTTCAAACCACTTTTTTAGCATGACTGATGCCAAAGTCTTAAAACCTCCCTAAAATTGCTACAGTTTATGCTTGCTCAGTTGAATTCCATGTAAACACGAGTATATCATATGAATGTATAGAAAAATAGACATGTTTTGTTTTTTGCAATTGTCTGTATACTATACTTGTGTTTACAATAGCACAGCCATATACCCAGGTACAGTCATGCACAGACATTCAGGTCCATGGGAGGCTATAGGCAGGGCCTGGGTTTTCCCTCTGGGGGCCTAAGGGAGGAAAACATCAGATTTTACATTGAACGAGTTCAGGCATCCATGTGCAAGAGCCCTTAGAGTAAGGTGACCAGATTTTTAAAATGAAATCCGGGGACATATTATTTCTTTTTTTTTTACTAGTAATGGCGGCAATCAGCGACTCTCTGGCCGTCGCCGCCCGCCTCACAGCCTGTCAAGTCTTGCTCTCCAGGCCTCAGCTACTACTGAGTGGGGAGTGGAGGAAGATCACTTTGCCAGGAAAGGCATGGAGATAAGCAGGCAGGCGGCTGGCCGGGACTTGAGCCAAGGCAGAAGAACATGCGAGTGGAGTTGAATGGGCATGCACCCAAACCAGCACATGATCATCAGAAAGGTGCACAGATAATGGAAAAAAATACACCCCCCTAAGCTAATAGGAGTGGCGGAGCCAGGGTGTGTAATTCTGAATTATTTTTTTTATTCTGCACTGACTGTCTTTGAAATTTCCCCAGCCCCTGTTCAAATCCAATCTGGGGACAAAACCGGGGACAGACTTGGTCCGAGACAATGTCCTCAATCCGGGGACTGTCCCTGGAAACTGGGGATGTCTGGTCACCCTAACTTAGAGAGCAGCAATCCTGAAAATCTCTTCAGATTACATCAGTTTTTTATATGGGTTCAATTTGCAAGGTACTGTTTTATAGAAGCAATTTAGTTGCATGTTACATGTATTACTATTCATGACAATGAACACACTTTTCCTACTTGTCCATTTTTCTTTAGTAAATCACATGACTTTTGTCTGCATAAAAGTGCATTTCAAGGAAAAAGACATTTATTGTGGTTGGTCCACATCAATACGCTGCAGTTTAGTGTTTTCAAAAAAGAAACTATAGGGGCCCATTCATACCTACACACTGGTGTTACTACACATGTTGTAGTAACAGCACATATAAATGTTAATGGACCCTAAAATTAACATTTGATTACCACACTAAAACACATAAAGTATGTGGCCTAAAAATTCCAACCATTTTCAGTCAATGCTTGTATTTGACCTTTTATTCAAGCAAAAAGAGGGCATGGACTAGTTACAGGTCTATGTACAAAATGTTTGTTGTGCGGATGTGAAAAACATTAACACAATCAGGGTGAAAATTGTCTTACTTCCTCTATTATGCGTGATTCCTATATAGCCAGTGCCATCTAGTGGTCACAATACATTTTTTTTCCTGATTGAGGTATTTCTGGAAGAAAAACGCATTATGGCCACTGGATGGCACTGACACAACACATACCAATGCAGCATGTTGGTGTAAACGGGTCCCATACAAGCTTTTTGCCTTGGCTTTGTTTTGAAACTATCAGTGGCGGCTGGTGAAGTTTTAGGATGGGGGGGGGGCGCAAGACCCCGCCCCTCAACGTCTGGTCCCTCCCACTTATCATAAGCCACACTCCTTATAGAATCCACCCACTCCATCCCCTGTATTCACTCATAGTGTCAGGAGTATACAGCTCAGCATCACAGGACAGAGTATAAAGCCCCAGCATCACAGGACAGAGTAAAAAGCCCCAGCATCACAGGACAGAGTAAAAAGCCCCAGCATCACAGGACAGAGTATATAGCCCCAGCATCACAGGACAGAGTATATAGCCCCAGCATCACAGGACAGAGTATATAGCCCATCATGAAGTTGGCCCATCAGAATGCAGTTCACATGCACAAAAACCCACTTTTCATTTAGGCTCTGTTTCCACTTGTGCAACTTGTCCCTCGACTTGGGACTTCAAAGTTGCATGACAAGTCGTACCCCATGATTTCCAATGAGAACCATTCATATCTGTGCGACTTCAAGTTACAGCGACTTCAAAGTAGTCCCTGCACTACTTTGGTCCCACTTTGATGCAACTTGAGGTCCATAGACCTCCAGAATACACAGGCATTGCTTTAAGTCACATCAAAATTGCGGCAGAATCGTGCAACTTTCAGGCTGCGTTAGCCTGAAAAGCCTGAAAGTCGCAGAATTCTGCCGCAATTTTTTGCCGCGACTTTGCAGTGACTTGAAGCAATGCCTATGTATTCTGAAGGTCTATGGACCTCAAGTCACATCAAAGTGGGACAAAAGTAGTGCAGGGACTACTTTGAAGTTGCTGTGACTTGACGTTGCACAGATATGAACGGTTCTCATTGGAAATCATCGGGTACGACTTGTCATGCAACTTTGCAGTCCCAAGTCACAGGACAATTTGCACAAGTGGAAACAGAGCCTAAATGAAAAGCGAGTTTTTGTGCATGTGAACTGCATTCTGATGGGCCAACTTCACAGTAACATTGCTAGCCATCAGATTTGTGGAAACCTAGGCTCAGGGCCGGTTCACACTGCTGCATGATGCAAAATCGCATGTGATTTGCAGCGCACTGCAGTGCAAATCACATGCGATGTCCGTGCAATGCGATTTCAGCCATATAGTTAGTATGGCTGAAATGGTATCGCATTCGGACTAAACTCGCACAGGACCCTTTTTTTGGTCCGCACCAGAATCGGATTGCATGGGTGTTCACACCTATGCAATCCGATTCATGACCGAACTGACAGTTCGCTGTGCGACATGCGAGCTGAAATAGGGGTGTCGTTAACATTGTATGACACTCCCCAGCAGTTTGCATATGTCAGTGTGAACTGCCGTGCTATTCGGGTGCGATGCGGGAACCCGCAGTAGAATCGCAGGGTTCCCGCATCGCACAAGTGTGAGCTTGGAGCTTGGAATAAAAGGCTGGGACTGCAATTGGGTTATGAAAGCAATTATATTGACTGCCTCATATTTAGTAATATCTTTATGGATGTAAATCCCAAAATATCTAAAATGGTCAATAAGTCATAAATTAGTGCATAAAAGATACTTATAGGGCTGTAATGGGCCTATGGGGAATAACATGTATGGATAACCAAACACAAGTAAGCATAGGAGCCTCATCCAGGAATTCTCCTCCCTCCCCCCTCCAGATAAAGAAGACCCCCAGCTAGGAGGAGGACTGCAGGGGGTGATAAGAGGGGACCCCCATCCAGGAAGATAGGAAGTCCCCTCCCTCCCACACCAGTTAAAGACCCCCAGCTGGGAGGACTGAAGGGGGGTTGATAAGAGGGGACCTCCTTCCAGTTAAATAAGACCCCCAGCTAGGAGGAATGAATGGGGTGATAAGGGGAACCCCCATTCAGGAACATAGACTCCCCTTCATCCCCCTTCAGTAAAAAAAACAAAACACCAGCTGGGAGGACTGCAGAGGGGTGATAAGAGGGGACCTTGCTCGCCCCCCATCTAGTAGAAAGAAACCACTGGGTAGGAACACTGCAGACAGCTTCCCCCCTCCCCCATCTTGGGTGAATAGTGTGTAGTGACTGAGTGAAGCCATCCAGAGACCCGTACACAGCAGCTCGGATCACAGTGAAGAGAGGGAGGGGGGTGACTCACAGTAGCAGAGGAAGAAATCCCCGTACAGCTCTGACGTCTGTAATGGAGCTCTGGGGGGGGCTGAATGTCACTGCTGCTTCTACTCCTCGCTCTGTCCTCTACGCTGCTGAAACTTGCTTGCAGTGGTGTCTGCAGGGGATGGGTGGTGTCAAGGACGGACGGCACAGGCTTCATTACTAACAGGATTCGCAAGCAGACTGGCTGGCAGTGGCGGGGGGACGGGGATGGGCTGTGCGTTCCACGGAGATGCCGAGTGCCGACGTCACTTCCTGTAACCCCCTGGTGCATGTAAAACAGGAAGTGACGTCGGAAATATAACAGAAAGCACCGCCCATGTCCTAGGGCGGTGAAAAAAAGTCAATCCACCCAGGCATATGACAGTCCATCGCGCCCGAAGCTGTGGCACAATCAACTGCGCCACAAAGGCAGTTTTTGGCTGCAAATGAAGCGCCTCGTCTGCAATCTCGTGATTCCATAGACGTGGCGCTTCTCATAATGCACTGCGGCTGGTGGCAGGACACAGTGCTCATAAGGACCTTTATTTAATTTTTTTTTCTTAAAGTGGTTGTAAACCCACTTTTTCAACTTGCACCTACAGGTAAGCCTAGATTAAGGCTTACCTGTAGGTGCAAGAAATATCTCCTAAACCTACACGGTTTAGGAGATATTTACTAAAATGACAAGCGCCGCTGTCTACGGCGCATGCCGGCGCATGGGGTTAATCCCATTCACATACTCGGCTACTTCCCAGCAATCGCTGGGCGTAGCCGAGTGGGACGCCTCCCGCGCGCATGCGCAGAGTGACGTCTCCGCTGCTCCGGCCAATCACAGCGCCGGAGCGGCGCTGTGATTGGCTGGTGCGGCGAAACCCGGAAGTAACATTCCGGCTATCGCCGCAGTGATGTCTGCGGCTGGACAGAGGGAAGAGGACGGCTTCGGGGGCCCGATCTAAGGTAAGTGGAACATAATGAGCTATTATGCTAGTCATAATAGCTCATTATGCCTTTCTCTTGCAGGTGGGCCAAAAAAAAATAAAAAATAAAAGTGGGTTTACAACCACTTTAAAGGGACATTTTTAAATATTTTTTTTTTTTGACTGCCTATGGACTGGAAACTATGTTGGGCCATGCCACCCAACATAGCCCAAAAGGGCTGGTGTGAACCAGTCCTAAATGTTAACATGGAGAAAAATACAAACAAAAGTTGATTATCCACTTAACAACCGTAATATGTACTGTATATATGTATTGTGGTTCGCAAGTGGTTTATCGGGGTTATGGCTGAAGCAATCAGCCATAACCCCGGTATTTTTTTTATCAGCTGACGGCTGGCTTTTTCATGAAAGCTGTATGAGCTCATTAGCTCCTGGATCACTTTTAGAAGTGGTGGGAAGGTACCTGCCGCTCCCCGGTGTTTCTAGGGCTTACCATTTTTACCGGCGCCCCAGAAATGATCCGACGGTGTGGCCGGCTGGTCACAGGGGGCGGACAGAGACCAGATTATCTCTGATCACCTCTATGGCCTTGGAGAATGGAAGCGACATCATGAGGTCACTTCTGGTCTAGGGTGGAAGTAAAGAATTTTTTTTTTTAAAGCAATAGATCAAAATGTTTTTTTTTTAAATCTTTTTGACCCCAGATTTCTCCATAAAGAGGACCTATAATACCTATTTCTATTACAAGGGATGTTTACATTCCTTGTAATAGGAATAAAAGTGATAAAAAATAAATATTAAAGGGACAGTGTAAAAATAAAAAATAAAATAAATAAGATTCTTTTTTTTTAAAAGCACCCCCATCCCTCTGTGCAGAAGCGAACACATGTGTAAGTCGTGTATGCATATATAAACAGTGTTTGCACCACAAATGTGAGGTATCATCATGAACATTAGAGTGAGAGCAATAATTCTAGCGCTAGACCTCCTCTGTAACTCTAAACAGTAACATGTTACAATTTTTGAGCATCGCCTATGGAGATTTTAAAGTATGATAGTTTGTCACCATTCCACGAGCGTGCGTAATTAAAAATTGTGACATGTTAGGTATCTATTTACTCAGCGTAACATCATCTTTCATATTTTTCAACAAAATTGGGGTGTATGTTGTGTGTGTTTTTTTTTTTATCATTAAAGTGTATTTTTACCAAATAAATTGCGTTTGAAAAACCGCTGCGCAAATACCGTATAAAAAATTGCAACAATCGCCATTTTATTCCCTGGGGTCTCTGCTAAAAATATATATATAATGTTTGGGGGTTACAAGTAATTTTCTAGCAAAAAAGACTGATTTCAACTTGAACAAAAAGTGCCAAAAAAGGTCTTTAAGTGGTTTTATTACATTAAAAGTGAAGTTCGAGTTAAAAAAAAAAAAACACACCTAGGTTAATGCAGCATCGGTTCAATGCTGCATCTGTTCCCTGCCACTCCTAAGACTGAGAACTGAGTGATCAACGACTGCTGATCGCTCTGTTCTTAGTCTTCATTGAGCAGAGAGCCAGCGACTGTCATTCACCAGCTCTTTTCTCTGCCCTTCCAGCCCTGGGCTGTGCAGGGGGCGGAAGTGGTTGGCCCAGTCTCCCAGCAGCTCACTGAGAGGCTGAGCCAGCTACCAATCCAGGCATCTGGGGGGTTCATGACTGTAAAGTCAGAGCTTGACGTCAAAAACTGCACTCCTGTGAGCCACAGAAGAAGTAGGGCCAAAAAAACTTCTCCTTTAATTATAGTGGTTGGGATAAACAAAAACAGCACTGAGTGTGCTTATGTAGCGCCCTCCTCTCTCCCCTCTCTTTCTTCAGCTGTTACCGGAGCAGCAGCCGTCAATGTCGTGGTGGAAGGGTGAACTGGAATCCACAATGTATGTCCGAACATGGCGACCTGATGCTGATCCATCGCACACTGCAAAGTTTTTGCGCCAACGTCCCACGTGTAGTCCTTCAAACGTATTGGACTCCTCCCCTTTGCTCCAGTTCGCGGGCTTTTCTTATTTTCTGTTTCTGAGTCACGCCCACAAACTAAGCGATGGGGGTGTGCCTGGTGGCGCAGTGCAATAGAAGCCCCCACGTGTAGTACTTCACATGGCTGAACTTCCCCCTTTTTCCACTCTTCTGCGCGGGCCTTTCCCTTCATTGGGTCATGTCCATGACTTCGAGCAGGGATGCACTTCGGCCAATGAAGGCCTGCCTACTCGCGTAACTCTTCCAGCAGACACGTTCAATACTGTGGTGCACAAACACTATACCGGACCCGAGCCCCCACGTGTAGCGCCCTCCTCTCTCCCCTCTCTTTCTTCAGATCGTCTGTCTCTTGTCTAGGGGTACCTTTCAGAGGGGAAGGGAGCGGGGACACCACGCCTGGCTTTCACCACAGGTGTCAGTATGATATAAGCAAAGATCTTTTACCTTCGGGTCAGTGTTGTGCACCTGGAGCCTCCACCAAGAGTTACCTTGAACAATGTCTGTCAGGAAATAAGCCCCACACCATTAAAGTTCAACACTCCTTTATTCTTCTTGAATGAACACAATCAGTTGAACTCCCTTGGTAGGAACAGAACAGAAAAGGAGGTGTGGATGCGAGCAGGCCCAGACACAATGTGTTCTCCACTTTCCTCCCTGAAAGTGGGTTGCGGTCTCCGAGCGAGGGGGAATTTCCTTCCAGGCGGTCTCCGATGAGAGGCTCACCCGTCACTGGCAATATGCTGCACCAGGTCTTCGAGTAAAGAGCTCCCCCCGGTCCATTACGCCTTCCGGATTCGGGTACCCACTCCCGGGGTTCCCTAGGATCTCCTTCCCTCGCGGAACTCAGTGTTGGGCACTGAGCTCCAGACCTCCATCTGAGTACCTCACCCCAGGCTAAAGGTGCCTGGGATGGAACACGACCTCCGGCTGTCCTCTAGGCCTAGGCCCGCCTAGAGAACCGACACGAACCACCGTCCACAGGCTGAAGGTGCCTCGGACTCCCCCGTGACAAAGATGGCCGGCCCTTTATACCCTCTCCCAGCAAGCACGGCGGGTTCCCCGTCCCACCATACCGCTGCCGAGGGAGGACAAAAAGGAGGCACGACACACAGCAATGATTCAACCCCAGCCCAGGGCGACAGCGCCACCCGCTGGGCCGCAGGGAATTACACATCACTAATGTCTCTGTCAGGTTCAAATTTACACCCGGGAAAGTACATACCCACTACACTTACAACAGTTACTTTTTATTATCATACTTTAAGGATCGGTTCACGTCAGGAGGTGCGACTGAACGTGAAACAAACAAACAAAAAAGGTCCTGCATGGTTTTAAAAATCGCGCTGCACCAAACTGCATATTACTGTGGTACCATGTGTTTTGGCGAGCATGAATGTGTGCACATTTGCAATGGTCGCGTGGTTGCCATTAACCTCCCTGGCGGTATGATTCTGTCTGGAATTATGTACCAAAAGCGGTACAATTATTTTGCATGGAAATTTGGTGTTATGTATTGTAGGCCTGCAATTCTTAGTAATTACTTACTTAAAGCGGAAGTAAACC
The DNA here is from genome assembly GCA_029206835.1 of Rana muscosa. Lineage (NCBI taxonomy): Eukaryota > Metazoa > Chordata > Amphibia > Anura > Ranidae > Rana > Rana muscosa. The sequence continues at coordinate 124,529,995 of CM055121.1, forward strand.
CATTGATTTAACAGTTTCAAAAAGCAGTTACATTCCCGGCATGCCGGGAATGCCAACTGTCACATTGGTTGTGCTCTCAACCAAATTGTCAAACCATCCAATGGCTGGTGTCATAACTGATCACATGTGCAGCATCATGGCAGTTGAAGATTAAACAGAGGCCAAGATGGCAGCTTCCTTGCCTGAAAATGATAGGAGGGTTTACTTCCACTTTAAACCTGACCAAACAAGACATCCCGGGTATGATAAAGTTTGAAACACAAAATCATAAATTATAATATAATAAATAACTATTAATAAATATAACAAATAGTAATGTAATTATAATAAAAATTATTCAATAATGTAATCAAATCAAAAACACTGAAATTTGCTCAGTTGCAGAATTGTCGCTGTCATTGGATTTAGTGTTTGATGACGAATTTCCCCACAAATTCGCTATCGCTCAATTCTGCGAGTGATTCTAATTTATTATCACTGTTTTCTAGCTAGTCTAAAACCACTTTTGACATAAAGGGACACTTTTTTTGGTTGCTACGGACAATCTCCAGTTTCCAGGCAGAAAGAACAGTTTTTATAATATAAAAGTGCATGCAGGACACTGAACAGACCACTAGGGACAAAGGGGATGTGTAATTATTTGATACAGTACTGTAATCTGTAAGATTACAGTATACTGTATCTATACTGTGTTTTTAACTTATTGAATTTGGCGCAAACTCTGCCCTCGTGCGCCGCAATGTCGCAGGGAATGGAGCTCGGCACAAGGTAAGTAACTTCCCTGTATCCTGCAATGCAATCCCGAGTCTGGCTCGGGGTTACTGCTCTTAGCATGAAAAACTCACCCCGAGCCAGACTCAAGATTACCACCAAGGGGGTTAAGCATTAATGGCACCTCTGCAGATGTGTAAAGGGGCAGCGTTTTTTTTGTGCATTGTGTCCTCGCAATGGACTGGAGTGATCTAGCCCTTAAAGAACTGTTCTTGTCTTTTTCCAAACACCTATGGAAATAATCTAGTTCTTAACTCTCTGTCACTGTTACTATTGTTGGACAGCTTAAGCTCCGTACACACGGTCGGACTTTTGGCCAACAAACTTCATTTTGAGCAAGTTGGACCAACAATCTGACCGTGTGTACTCTCCATCGGACAAACTTTTTTTTTACTTTTTTCTTGTTTTCATCGGACAAAAGTTGGGTCTGCAAATGGAAAACATTTTTACCAACAAAAGTCCGACCGTGTGTACAGAAAACCATCGGACTTTTGTCCGATGGACAAAACAAATAATGTTAAAATCAACCAACAATAGCAGAAGTTGACCAAAGGGTGGCAGTTAAGAGCAGAAAAGAGCAGAAAAACCACGTGATGTTGCAAAAAGTTTTGAGAAAGTTTGCAGAAAAGTCAGAGCGTGTGTATGCTAAAAAACCACGGAAAAGTCAGATGGAAGTCCGACCGTGTGTACGAGGCTTTAGTCTGCATGTAATGAATAAAGCCATATGAAGCAAAAAAATAAAATAAAAATTAATATACTGAATACTAATTACATCTATTAACGGCAAAAAGGCAATAATTTTTGCAACAAAGTACCTTTATGAGTCACTGATTTATTATTCAAGGGGTAAATTACCTGCTTCCTAGAATATTAGTCTACTGATACTGACTTCCTTTATTATTGTATAGCTATTAGCTGATAAGCTCTCTAGAATTCCTAACAAGGGCAATCAGTAAAATATGCCAGTTCATTTCCCACTCTCCATATAGGTTAAGTTTTTATAAGTGCAGCAGGTGTGCCTCTTCAAAACACAATCTGCTTGCAGTGCTTCATCTAAGCTGGTTAATGTTTTTCTTGTTGGCCTGCTGTGTACACAGCTACCCACAAGATAAGCAAGCAAGAACTGCCTGCCCGTGTGTGCATAGTGACACAATGGGTAGCAATAAACCTTCCTCACCTGGTGCCCTTAACCAAACAACCTTTAATCAGAAGACATAACATACCAACAATCTCTATTGAGATCTATTTTACAGAGATTTATCTAATCTCTGCAGTGAAGATTCCATCCACCTGCTTTGAGAATCTTTATGAGCATGATTATTCATTTCCTGGCTCACCCTTGTGGGAAATAATACTGAAATACAGTTGAGTTACCTAAAAATGGAACACTTGTAAGTTACTTTTGTTATCTTAAATACAGTAAAACCTTGGTTTGAGAGTAACTTGGTTTAAGAGCGTTTTGCAAGACAAGAAAAAAAAAAGAAGTTTTGACTTGATAAACAAGCGATGTCTTGATATAAGAGTAGTGTCATGTCACAACTGAGTATAAAAGAGAAGAGAGGCGCCTCTAAGTGTAGCAATATGGTTACATTTAATGAAGGTACAACATTTAGCAACTTACATGGTTCATGATTAAAAGAGGCACATGTAAGTATACAGGCATCCGGGGTAAAGCTGTCCACATAGACCGTCCTCCGCACCGCCATCAACGTCATCCGTTTCATGCTGCGCTCCAACAAGCTCTTCAAACCTTACTTTCAGAACGCTCTACTGCAGGGTAGTCCTCCCGGTCAGGATTGCAGACTAACTGTGGTGAGAGCCGGCGGTGCGGAGGATGGTCTATGTGGACAGCTTTATCCCGGGTGCCTGCATACTTAGATGTGCCTCTTTTAATAATCAACCATGTGAGTTACTAAATTTTGTACCTTCATTAAATGTAACCATATTGCTACACTTAGAGGTGCCTCTCTTATTTTTTATACTCTGTAGCTCCTGCTGGATTTTGCGTCTAATCCCCTTGTGGAGGCTGCCATTTGTAAATGGACATTTTATGGTTACACAATCTGCTATAATCTTTTTATATGGACTATAAACTGAGGGACTTATGAATAAATGGTTGTGGAGCGAATCATCTGAGATTTAATTATTTCTTATGGGGAAATTTGCTTTGATATAATAGTGCTTTGGATTGCAAGCATGTTTACGGAACGAATTATGCTCACAATCCAAGGTTTTACTGTAGTCTGCAATCAATGATATTTTGTGGATCTCTTTAAGACGAGAATTAAACAATAAATTGGGCATTGTTCCACCAGACAGTGATGCCCCTTGTCACCAATTTTGTCCTCAAACTGGAACCCATTCTAAAGCCCCGTACACACGGTCGGACTTTTGGCCAACAAACTTTGTTTTAAGCAAGTTGGACCAACATTCCGACCGTGTGTACGCTCCATCGGACAAACTTTTTTTCGTTTGGTTTTGTTTTCATCGGACAAAAGTTGGGTCTGCAAACGGACAAACATTTGCCCAACAAAAGTCCGATGGAGCAAAGTCCTACCGTGTGTACAGAAAACCATAGGACTTTTGTCCGATGGACAAAACAACTAATGTTAAAATCAACCAACAATAGCAGAAGTTGACCAAAGAGCAGAAAAGAGCAGAAAAACCATGTGATGTTGCAAAAAGTTTTGGGAAAGTTTGCAGAAAAGTCCTGTGGTGTGTATGCTAAGGGTGTGCCCGGCCAACTCCGTTCGGACAAAAATCCACGGAAAAGTCAGATCGAAGTTCGACCGTGTGTACGAGGCTTTAGACACATCAGACTATAAACCCAAACATCACAGGTCTTCAAACTAGGTCTGTGGAAATTAACTATTAATTCCTCGATTAATCGATTAATGTTTTTGATCGATCAAAATTATTTTGATCGGTACTCACCTCTCCGCCGGCTTCCGGGTCTTCAGGGAGTTCCGTTGGAGATTCGGTGATGTCACGGACACCGGCGGGGCTTGCCGTGTCCATCTGAAGGGCTCCTTTGCTGTGCCTTCATATCTGCATACCGGCGGGACCTTACTATCTGCCACACGCAAGGGCTGTTACTTCCCTCTATCAACCTGGGATTCTACAGCCATCATCTTCATGCCAACAGACTCATGTTAACCCCTCCTCATCTGGATTCAGCAGTGGTATAGTTTTACATATTTTTATACCAGTATCATACTTGGCTACATGTTTTTATGACTGCTTTTGCTACCGTTTGGTATTACTCGCACCATTTTTACAGTTTATGTAGCTACATTGATTTTATCTCCAGTGCAATATTTATTTTGTTACCTACTTGAAGACTATAAAAGTTTTATTGCTATTCCCATCGAGCGCTGCCTTTGTGTGTTTTTTGTATCCTGCTATCCATTTTTCCAGTGGTTGGTAGCTGCACTGGGAATCAGCCTGCAAGGAGATCAGCTAAAAGTAGTTGGATCTGTATGTGCATTATAATTAATCAAAATTAGTCGATTAATCAATTAAAAAAAAAAGATTAATCAAACACAAAATTCCAGACTGCCACATAGTAGCGGCCTATGTCAATATTCTTCTCATTTTCATTACCAAATCTGAACTAACCCTTCCCAAATTACTAGCAGAAACCGAGAGATTTGAGAGACCGTACAATTTTAAATTGAATCTTCAAAATCCAAGGCACTCAGCATATCTGTTTTATTAACTAGACTTAAATGACTCAAGTCAATTTCACCCTTAAATGGGCTGACAACCACATCTTTTACCTTGGAACAATGACCACCCCAAAAAAGTGAGATATTGTTCCTCTTTTGCAACCTCTCAAATAGGACCTTTGGAAGTGGCATAAAGACGCAGGAATGCAATTCTTAAATGCATGTCCTCCCTCATCTGCCCTATTAATTTCAAACCATTAATTACCTCCATCCTATCCTCTTTTCTACATACCCTTTGTTAATAATGTACATACGGTACTTCATTTGGTCTCATAAAAAAATCTAGATCGGACTATCAACTGTTGACCGTTCTTAAAACCTATGGAGGTATGGGTTTCCCTGACCCAAATAAATATTACCAGGCTGAGCGCTTAGCCAGAATGTTGGACTGTTCTAGGCAATCCACCAAACGGGTGGCACGGGAACAGTATAGAAATCCCTCTACTATGTTTGATATTGGGCAAGCAAAGAGCATACTAATCTTCTCAAAACACACCCTACAATCGGCCCTACCCTTAAAGGTATAGTCATTATGAGCTCCATTAGTCCAATGAATCAAGCTGTCGCTGGAATGATACAAAAAAAATTGACGATTCACCTGTTGAATGTGCCAAGACTTTGCGTTTCCAATATGTGTAAATTAGACACTCTGACAATTAATTGAGGTTCTTTAAAGTAACGGAGATCAAAAATATGGACACTCAAAATTTTCCTCTTAAACATCAGGCAAGCAGTTATGGTGAGTTCTCTCACTCGCTAAACTTTAGCTGGGCTTACCCTTGATTGGGCAGAAAAACATAACTCCTGTTAATTTATGAAATTCTTTCATCCCGACACTAATGCATGCTGGGAAAGTACACTGTGTCTGCAATAATAAACCCTCCGTTCACTGGTGTCAGTAATAGCAACAGCCATAATAACTCATCCCTTCTGCTTTCACTGGTGTAAGTGTCAATCTCAGCAATAATAACTCTCCCATCATTTGTGTTAGTAACAGTATCAGTAATAATAACCCCCCTTTATTGGTGTCATTAGCAGAAATAATAAACCCCCTTTTTATTGGTGTCAATAGGAGTATCAGCAATAATAACCCCATTTCATTGGTGTCAGTGACAGTATCAGCAGTAATAACCCCCCCTGTCATTGGTGTCAATGGCTACTTACCTGAACACATGGACCTGTGCTGCTTTGTCCCTCCCTTACTTTGGGCCAGAACTATGCTATCCTTGTCTAGCAGAAGATCACTATGCCCAAAGGCTGTGTTCCAGCACATGACACCCTACTACATGTCTACATATGCTGTAGATGGAACCTTGCAAGCAGCAAATGAAGGCCCTATGGGCTGCAAGTTAGACAACCTGCTCTAATTTATAGTATCTACCCAACATAGTTCTAAATAATTATGAAAGAAAATATTGGGGGTTATTTACTAAAATTGGAGAGTGCATAATCTGGTGCAGCTGTGCACAGAAACCAATCAGCTTCCAGGTTTTATTGCCAAAGCTTAATTGAACAAGCTGAGGTTAGAATCTGATTGGCTCCCATGCACATCTGCACCAGGTTCTGAGTGTACCAGTTTTAGTAAATCTCTCCCATTGTGTTACTAGTGGAGATATGAGAAAAAAATATTTTCAGGAAAGGTTGAAGTGTGTTTTTCATATCCTGGTTGACAGCAACAATTACTAAGAAACCTGGGGCACTTAGAAGACCCGAGCTGCATGCCCTCTGAGCCATTTTTATACCAGCACACAGGCATGTACTGGCCATCGGGACTACCGGGAGTTTCCCGGTGGGCCGATGGCTCAGTGGGCCAGTCAGGTGCAGTCCTGGAGCCGCTCCTCTCTGACAGTGAGTGATCACGATTTCACTCCTGTCAGGAGGAGCAGCTGCCATCACTTGCTGGAGAGAGGATTAGGCTTTCTGCTCCCTCCAGCTTGCAGGGGGAGATAGACAGCCGGAAGACTTTCCTTCCTCTCTCCCCTTATCACTTGTCACTTATCACATGACTGGAGAGAGGAAGAAGAGAAGCTGCCTTCAGAACTGTGAGTAGAGGGGGGACACTCTGAAGTAAGGGGCTGGTGATGGGACACTCTGATGTAAGGGGCTGGTGATGGGACACTCTGATGTAAGGGGCTGGTGATGGGACACTCTGATGTAAGGGGCTGCTGATGGGACACTCTGATGTAAGGGGCTGCTGATGGGACACTCTGATGTAAGGGGCTGCTGATGGGACACTCTGATGTAAGGGGCTGCTGATGGGACACTCTGATGTAAGGGGCTGCTGATGGGACACTCTAATGTAAGGGGGTGCTGATGGGACACTCTAATGTAAGGGGGTGCTGATGGGACACTCTAATGTAAGGGGGTGCTGATGGGACACTCTGATGTAAGGGGCTGCTGATGGGACACTCTAATGTAAGGGGCTGCTGATGGGACACTCTAATGTAAGGGGCTGCTGATGGGACACTCTGATGTAAGGGGCTGCTGATGGGACACTCTGATGTAAGGGGCTGCTGATGGGACACTATGATGTAAGGGGCTGCTGATGGGACACTCTGATGTAAGGGGGCTGCTGATGGGGACAATCAAAGTTTAAGTGGGCCAGTCTGGATGAAGTCCAGGGCCAAATTGTTGTCCCAGTCTGGCAGCACAGCATACTTGGGCTTGTTTCTAATAAGGACCTGTTCACACTGGTGGGTTTGAAAATGCTTTGTTTTAAAAAAACAAATGCACAAGTTTAACGTGTTGTTGTTACAGCCCAATGCTGCAAATACACTGTATGTCAGATTCATGGATAATATTATTAAAACTTCAAATCCAGAAAGAGCCTCAAGCTCGGGGATGGGAATGGGAAGTTTCATGTCAAGCCACCTGCCAATACAAGGAAACCCTAATTTTCCCCCTGGCCTGGAACATAAACCTTTCAAGATCTGTCAGGAAAAAGGTCTCACAAAAATCGCATCTTTATGCGACACTAAAACGGGTCGTCCTTTATCTTTCTCAACCGTTGCTGAAAATTATTCACTCCCACGATCCCATGCCTTTCACTTTTGGCAATGCACCAGCTACTTAAAAAACGCATGCAAAGAGGACTGTAAGCGATTCACACCAAATTTCACAGACCTGCTACTCCTGGAAAGATCTTATAAAATATCGGACATATACAAACCTTTACTTCAAAAGACCACCCCCCCGCTAGCATCCTCATCTGCAGCCAACTGGGGAAAATACTTCCCGGATGATGACCTGATAGACAAAATTCTACATGGATTCAACAAAGTGCAACGACTAACCCCCAATGAAATTTGGAAAGAATCTCAACTGAAAATAGTCCACCGTGCTCATATACTCTTCATTTACTCCGATACGGATCAGAACTGTGCAAAATGCCCTCTCTGCCACCATACGAGACCATCCTTAACCCACCGCTTTTGGGCGTGCTCATTCATCTCTTCCTTTTGGGATCAGGTTCTAGCCTACATTTTTCCTTATCTTTGGATCCTGGGACCCCCAACTACTGCCTTGGTCCCACGTGGCGAACTCGACTAACACTGGATACCCAAACCTTGGTCACACCTACAAAGATTGGTCTTTGATTTGTCTCCTGGTCGAACAGAGAACCATACTAAAGCAATGGATTTCATCTCACTGCCCTACTACCACCCAAATCAAACGGGACCTCCTTCTTCTCCTATTTAAAGAAAGAGCTAATGCAGACTTCAAACGTGAAGCCTCTAAAAGCCGTTTTTACTCCATGTGGGAACCCTTCATGCATTCAGCATTATCTCCAGAGGACCTAGCCAATTTTGACCAGTACTCTTTCTCATACTTCTAATCTCCCCACTCTTCTTCATGCCCAGGAGAGGCAGTCTCCCCTGACGGACAACCCACCACCAACGATCTCTAATTGTTACCCGAGCTACGCATACTCATAATTTTCTTCTCTGGACTTGGCTATTACCCCCCCTCACCCTTCCCCCCCTCCCTCCCTACACCTTTGTGTTATTCTTCGCTATTTTGGTTGGTTATTCTTCTTGTAATTCTAGGTCAGTACTCTACTATACGATCCATCCAGTTACCTTCTTGTTGACAGCAGATAAAGTTCGAAGGGATTTTGATTTATATTTTCCTGGTATTCCACTCTGACTTGTCTTATATGATTCCTAGATCACACTGCTTTTATTTTACCTTTTTATTTTACTTATTTTTTATTTTTCTATTAGAAAATTGCTTTGTAACATGTCTTTCAACTGCTGTTATATTCATATATCTTAAAAAAAAAAAATTGAAAAAAAAAAAAAACTTCCCATGAAATTGTTTAGGTTTGCTAAGCAAGCATTAAAAAGTAGAGCAAGCAAAACAAAATTTATTTTTCAGGTTGCTTTCCAATCAGCCAGAAAAAACAAACAAAAAACATACAGCAATTTGTGCTAAAAATAGAGGTTTCATTTGTACAACATTTGCAAATACTGTATATGTGGAAACCTTACTGCTTCATCAAGACCCCTCTGTATAACATGGTTCTAACTATAGTATTGAGAACCTCTGTGTTAGAGTAGATTTAGATGTGTGTCTTAATCTCTCTTTCCTCTGAAGCCCAATCTGCGTTCAGATCAGAGACGGATCTAGCCTGTCTGATCTGGGGAGGCAGTAACAAAAGTCATTAGGCATACTGCCAACTGGTGCATGGGAGCTCCAGTGCATTCTCCAGTTGAGAACCAGTGGACTGGGAGTTCATATTGCCATCTGGGTCAGGGGCAACATTACCTGCTTGTTAAACCAAAAAATTAACAGCCTGATAATGTAATCTGACAAAAAACAATGAACTTGGTTAGTGGTGATCAACTGGAAAACTATAAAGGGCCTCAAGTGCAGCCCCAAACACTTCCAGAGGGCTGCAAAATAGTAGCACATTTTCCTACCTCAACACCCAAAATTTTCAGCCCTGCAGAAGTTGGAGAACAATAACCCCCAGCATGGGTGGCTTTGGATGCAATAATAGCCCACAGCATTGGTGTCAGTGGCTACAATAATTGGTTTCAGTACTGGCTTCAGTACTATTAAGATTAACACACACACTGGTTGTCTCTGGCAACAAAATTGAACCCACCCTGCATTGATTTTCAGTATCAGTGAAAGTTAACCCCCCCCACATTGGTGGTCGTGGCAGTGGAAGTTAACCCCCCATCCTGCCCCCCGCATTGGGGTTTATGGCAAAATTAACCCTCACCATCAACCCATAGGACAACATAGATCTTTCCAATCAGGTCCACCTGAAAAGCTGAAAGGTGGAACTGATCAGAATACCCATGTGAAAGGGGCATTAGACCATATATATTAATGGATAATCTAAGTAGATTGTAAAGATTAAATTTTTTTAATTAAATGAATAAACTGTTATATTTACCTGCTTTGTGCCATGGTATAGCATAGAGCGGCCCCAAGCCTCCTCTTCTTGGTTCCCCCGCCGGCGCACTAGGCTCCTCCTCTTCTCGTGAGCCACCATAGGAAGCCGCTTCCTACTATAGAGGCAGACCTGCAGACTCGCTTCTGAGCCATGCTTTGTGTGTCTATTGAACTACACCGCGTGGCTCGGCCCCGTCCCTCCCTTCTCACAGGATTTGATTTAACAACAGCAGGAGCCAATGGACTCAGGTAAGTATTTAGGGAGGTATAACCAATGGGACATTTTTACCTTAATGCCATTAGAACCAAGGGCAGGTGTGCTTGGAGGCAGCCTATTGCTCCTACACTAGAAGCTCAAAATGGCACCATAGCAGCTAAATTCCAGCAAAACAAAAGTGACAAAAACCCTCATTTAAAATGAGCTTTTAGAGCAAGGCACACATGTGTAGGCAACATGGAAGGGCTTTGCACAGTGCAAACAAAACAAAATGTATTTCCCAGAACACTTACCAGCTAGCCAGCAAAAAAACAAAATACAAATTGCACTGTCTAACAATCAGCATAATTAATTTCACGCTAGCCTAAGTGCCGGTTCACACAGGGGCAGCATGACTTGCCGCGCGACTCGGCAAGGCGATCTGCACACGACTTCAGAGGCGACTTGCAAAATGACTTCTGTATTGAAGTCAATGCAAGTCGCCCTGAAGTCGTCCAAAAGTCATACAGGAACCTTTTTCTAAGTCGGAGCAACTTGAGTCGCTCCTATTAGAACGGTTCCATTGTACAGAACGGAGCGCGACTTGTCAGGCGGCTAAGTCGCCTGACAAGTCGCCCCTGTGTGAACCGGCACTAAATGCATAAATGTGTTGATAAATGCTTTGTGTGGAAAAAGCTGTGAGTGTTTGCTTTCATGTAGTTATATTAAAAGCTCAGTGAAGATGTACAGATAGGATCCCTCTCCATGGTACTGAATAGCGAAAATTATTGCTTATTTTCTATACTTCTAGTAGACAAGCTGTCCATGTGCATCAGTTGACATTTGACAGAATCTGTTCATATTTGCATTCTGCAGAAAGACTTCGGTACCATCTACGTCATCCATTATAACAATGCTGAGCTGTATTTAATTAATAGGAAGGTTTAAAGATCAAAGGCTTTATAGATACTGTGAACACACCATTTGTCTTTTCTATATGGGTTTCATTTCTGAAAAGCTGACTCCAAGAAAACTTTTATAATGGGTACAGTTGTTATACTGTATAGCAAGGGTGTCCAACCCGTGGCCCACGGGCCTAATGCGGCCCAAAACAGCTATGAATGTGGCCCAACACAAAATCATAAATTTACCTAAAAATGTTGGTAATTTTTGTAATTTTTTGTAAAGATTAGTTTACACTTAGTGAACGAAGAAAAAAAATTCAGTGTCTCTTTATTGGACTCTTAAAGGTTTTATCTTCCCAAATAAAAATATCCCACTCCTCACACTCACTCCTTATTCATGTCATCAGTTTTCAGGAAGCACCTATATTTGTGAGCAACCATTTTCAAGGATAAATCACACGAAGGGCAAAATTTTAACCAAAATATCTGATGAGCACCTTGAGAATTCATTGAGAATTGCTACTACATCCATCAAAATAGATAGTTTATCAAAAACAGTGAAAATATTGCACTAGTTTTATGTTGCCCTCTTTTGCTTTTATAATAAAATATATTACAAAAAAATAAAGTTTTATTTGTTAAATACAGTGCATTAAAAATGTAATCATACCCCTTGAAATTTTCCACATTTCGTCATGTTACAACCAAAAACGTAAATGCATTTTATTGGGATTTTATATGATAGACCAACACAAAGTGATACATCATTTTGAAGTAGAAGGAAAATGATATTTGGTTTTCAATGTTTTTTACAAATAAATATCCCAAAAAATGTGGCATGCATTTGTATTCAGCCCCCCTGAGTCAATAATTTATAGAACCACCTTTCGCTGCAATTACAGTTGCAAGTCTTTTTGAGTATGTCTCTACCAGCTTTGTATATCTAGAGAGTGACATTTTTTGCCCATTCTTTGCAAAATAGCTCAAGCTCTGTCAGATTGGATGGAGAGTGTCTGTGAACAGTAATTTGCAAGTCTTGCCACAGATTCTCAATTGGATTTAGGTCTGGACTTTGACTGGGCCATTCTAACACATGAATATGCTTTGATTGAAACAATTCCATTGTAGCTCTGGCTGTATGTTTAGGGTTGTTGTCGTGCTGGAAGGTGAACCGCTGCCCCTGTCTCAAGTCTTTTGCAGACTCTAAAGCCCTGACACACGATCGGTTTGACCGATGAAAACAGTCCATCTGTTTTCATCGGACAAACCGATCGTGTGTGGGCCCCATCAGACTTTTTTCCATCGGTGAAAAAAAATAGAACATGTTTTAAATTTTTCCGATGGAAAAAAAACGATAGCAAATTCCGATCGTCTGTGTGGAACTCCATCGGAGAAAAAACCCACGCATGCTCAGACTGAATTGGACAACGGGAGCGCTCGTTCTGGTAAAACTAGCGTTCGTAATGGAGATAGCACATTCGTCATGCTGTAACGGACTGAAAAACACGGAGACTGAAAAGCGCAAATCGGCTCTCACCAAACTTTTACTAACACGCGGTAACACGAAATCAGCAAAAGCAGCCCAAAGGGTGGCGCCAATGGATTTTAACTTCCCATTTATAGTGCCGTCGTACGTGTTGTACGTCACAGCGTTTGGGACGGTCGGAATTTTGTCTGATGGTGTGTAGGCAAGACTGATGGAAGTCAGCTTCATAGGAATTCCGATGGAAAAATCCATCGGATTTGATTCCATCGGAAATCCGATCGTGTGTACAGGGCTTTACAGATTTTCTTTTAAGATTGCCCTGTATTTGACTCCATCCATCTTCCCATTAACTCTGACCAGCTGTCCTGTCCCTGCTGAAGAAAAGCATCTCCACAACGTGATGCTGCCACCACCATGTTTCACGGTGGGGATGGTGTGTTCAGGGTGATGTGCAGTGTTAGTTTTCTGCCACACGTTGCATTTTGCTTTTAGGCCAAAAAGTTCAATTCTGGTCTCATCTGACCAGAGCACCTTTTCCCACATGTTTGGTGTGTCCCACACATGGCTTCTTGCAAAGTGCAAACGGGACTTCTTATGGCTTGCTTTCAACAATGTCTTTCTTCTTCCCACTCTTCCATAGAGACCAGATTTATGGAGTGCATGACTAATAGTTGTCCCGTGGACAGATTCTCACACCTGAGCTGTCTCTCTTTGCAGTTTCTCCAGAGTTGCCATGGGCCTCTTGGCTGCTTCTCTGATTAATGCTCTCCTTGCCTGGCCTGTCAGTTTAGGTGGATGGCCATCTCTTGGTAGGTTTTCAGTTGTGCCATACTCTGTCTATTTTTGGATGATGGATTGAACAGTGCTCCGTGAGAGGTTCAATGCTTGGGATATTTTTTTATAACCTAACCCTGCTTTAAACTTCCCCACAACTTTATCCCTGACCTGTCCGGTGTGCTCCTTGACCTTTATGATGCTGTTTGTTTATTAGGGTTCTCCAACAAACCCCTGAGGGCTTCACAGAACAGCTGTATTTATACTGAGATTAAATTACCCACAGGTGGACTCTACTTACTAATTAGATGACTTCAAAAGGCAGTTGGTTTAACTAGATTTTAGTTAGGGGTATCAGAGTAAAGGGGGCTGAATACAAATGCTGAAAAAATTGAAAACCATTTATCATTTTCCTTCCACTTCACAATTATGTGCCACTTTGTGTTGGTCTATCACATAAAATCCCAATAAAATACATTTAAGTTTTTGGTTATAACATCACAAAAAGTGGAACATTTCAAGGGGTATGAATACTTTTTCAAGACACTCTGACCAACTTTTTCTGCCTGTCAGCTATCCTTATTGTTAGTGTGATCTATGTATGGCCCAAGACAATCCCTCATCTTCTAATGTGGCCCAGGAAAGTAAAAAAGGTTGGACCTCCCTGTGTTATATCATAGTTCAGTTATTACTGAGTTTAAAAAAAATAAACAATGTCTCATTTACTGATCATATATCACACATTTTATCTTATAAAATAAGTAAGCAATTTTTGTTTTCTTCTCTTCAAAAGAGAACAAGGTTATCAGTTTAGGAAAATATTAACTGTTCTCCAATAAAATACACGTCCATTGAACATTAATTTATATATGCCCTAAAGCTATCATTTTCTCCACTGTGAACTTTGTACAACTATAATAATTAAAGTGATTGTAAAGTCTTGTTTTTTTTCCTATAAAAATAACAAACATGGTATGCTTACCTGCTCTGTTGCAGTGGATTGCACAGAGCAGCCCAGATCCTCCTCTTCTCTGGTCCCTCTTCTGTGATCCTGGTCCGTCCCTCCTGTTCAGTGCCCCCACAGCAAGCAGCTTGCTATTGGGGCACTCGAGCCGAGTCACAGCTCCCTGTGTCCATTCAGACATGGAGCCCTGACCCGGTCCCGCCCCCTGATTGGCTAGCTGACTTTGACCTCAGGTAAATGTTAGAGGGGCTGATGGGGGAGCTGCACACAGAAGGCTTTTTATCCTAATGCATGGAATGCATAAAGATAAAAAAAAAACTTCTGCCTTTACAGCCACTTTAAAGTGGTTGTAAACCCACTTTTTTTTTTTTTTACAACCTGTAAAAGAAAGGCATAATGAGCTATTATGACTAGCATAATAGCTCATTATGTTCCACTTACCTTAGATCGGGGCCCCCGAAGCCGTCCTCGTCCCTCTGTTCAGCCGCAGACATCACTGCAGCGATAGCCGGAATGTTACTTCCGGGTATCGCCGCATCAGCCAATCACAGCGCCGCTCCAGCGCTGTGATTGGCCGGAGCGGCGGAGACGTCACTCTGCGCATGTGCGCGGGAGGTGTCCCACTCGGCTATGCCCAGCGATTGCTGGGAAGTAGCCGAGTTTGTGAATGGGATTAACCCCATGAATGCGCCGTTGTCTACGGCGCGCATGCGCCGTAGACAGCGGCACTTGTCATTTTAGTAAATATCTCCTAAACCGTGTAGGTTTAGGAGATATTTCTTGCACCTACAGGTAAGCCTTAATCTAGGCTTACCTGTAGGTGCAAGTTGAAAAAGTGGGTTTACAACCACTTTAAAGTAAGTATAGAAAAAGCTGACAATAAACAATATTTGTATTTGATAATGTGAATGCTTTCAATTTCCCTTACTAAATCCATGTTTCTGTCATAGTATGATATGCTTTTTGTTCACTAATAAATTATTTAAAGTGTATAGATGGTTAAAATGTGATATCTTATATTAATTTCCACATTGTATTTCAATTATTCTTAAAGTAAACTTACTTTGGAAAGATCCCCACATATTTACTTCCTTGAATTCTGTAGCACTTATTCACTATGCCCTGTGAGTAGGCACTGTTGTGTCACACATTTCACAGAGCCTGCCTTCTGAACTACAGAGGTGCTGAGAGAAGGAGTTTCAGGAGGCAGTATAATACCATGACATACAGTATCTCCAGTGGCGGCCCATACATAGGGGGTGCTTGAGCGCCGCCCCCCCCCCCAAGCTTTTGGGCCAAAAAAAAAGGGTCAGTTTAAGAGTGACCAGGCGCCGGACACACAGCAGTCTATGGGAAGCTTCCCAGCTTGCAATCAGCTAATTGCAAGCTGGGAAGCTGATTTGCCCATGTCTAGGGCGTGTTCAGGGTGCAAGCGATGCGCCCGCAAACACTCCCACTCTCCAGTGATTTGTC
Source organism: Rana muscosa (assembly GCA_029206835.1). Lineage (NCBI taxonomy): Eukaryota > Metazoa > Chordata > Amphibia > Anura > Ranidae > Rana > Rana muscosa. The sequence continues at coordinate 124,545,698 of CM055121.1, forward strand.
CCTGACTCTTGTCCATTTTTTCATTGGCCGGGACTGGAGGGCGACCGAGCGGTGCTTTTTCAGCACTACGGCATCACTTCCAGTTTACCTGGAGTCGGAGTGGTGTGCGGACACTGCGGAGAATACTTGACTGCAACCTGGGACCCTGTGATGTGAGGCGGGGATCACAGATGTGGTGGGTGGGTGCAGAGCAGTCAGTGCTGAGCCGGAGCACGATGTACCAGAACAAAAGGTGAGTGCGGGGATCGGAGGTGATCTCTGACTGTGAATGACAAAGAGGATTGCAATAGCTGAAGACAGAGTGTACCTGGCTGCTGCAATTCTCTGTTTTTGCTGTTTTCAATGGCATGTCTCTCCCTCCCCCTCCCGGCAACATGCTTCCCCCGAGTCCTCAGACTCCTCTGCAGGGCGGCTACAGAGTGACTGCTCCACCCCTCCCCCACCTCTGATCACTTTTCTCAGCTGCTGCAGAGCTTCATGGAGGGGGGAGGGTGAGGCTGCTGAGTGTTGTGGTGCAGGGCAGTGACTGGCAGCTGTGGGGTTCCAAAACCCCAAATTCCTCCCCCCTCCCTTCCTGGATTTTCCCTCCCTGCCTCTCCACCCTAAATCAAACCCCCTCCCTGCCCTTCCACCCTAAAACGACCCCCTTTCTGCCTCTCCACCCTAAACAAACCCCCTTCCCTGCCTCTCCACCCTAAACAATAACATCCTCTCCACCCTAAATAATAACCCCCTCCCCACCCTGAACAATAACTCCCTCCCCAGCTCTTCACCCTAAACAATAACCTCCTTTCCACCTCTCCACCCAAAACAATAACCCCCCTCCCTGCTTCTCTGCCCTAAGCAATAACCCCCTCCCTACCTCTTCACCCTAAACAATAACCCCTCCTGTGTAACAATGGGGGGGTAGCATTGAGGAAGGGGTCCTGTGTAATGATGGGAAGAGGAATGTGGTAAAGGGGATTTGTTTGGTTTAACCATGCTCCTTAAGCCCTTTCAACTATTAACAGTCTGGCCACACCCACTTTTTGGCATGATGTGCTGCATCTTTACATCAGCCTCAAGTGTCCCTCATTCTCCAGTTCTAAAGTTGGGAGGTATGTACTCTGTCCTGTGATTCTGAGCTGTATACTCTCTCCTGTGATTCTGAGCTGTATACTCTGTCCTGTGATGCTGGGGCTGTATACTCTGTCCTGTGATGCTGGGGCTGTATACTCTGTCCTGTGGTGCTGGGGCTGTATACTCTGTCCTGTGGTGCTGGGGCTGTATACTCTGTCCTGTGGTGCTGGGGCTGTATACTCTGTCCTGTGGTGCTGGGGCTGTATACTCTGTCCTGTGGTGCTGGGGCTGTATACTCTGTCCTGTGGTGCTGGGGCTGTATACTCTGTTCTGTGGTGCTGGGGCTGTATACTCTATCCTGTGGTGCTGGGGCTGTATACTCTGTCCTGTGGTGCTGGGGCTGTATACTCTGTCCTGTGGTGCTGGGGCTGTATACTCTGTCCTGTGGTGCTGGGGCTGTATACTCTGTCCTGTGGTGCTGGGGCTGTATACTCTGTCCTGTGGTGCTGGGGCTGTATACTCTGTCCTGTGGTGCTGGGGCTGTATACTCTGTCCTGTGGTGCTGGGGCTGTATACTCTGTCCTGTGGTGCTGGGGCTGTATACTCTGTCCTGTGATGCTGGGGCTGTATACTCTGTCATGTGGTGCTGGGGCTGTATACTCTGTGCTGTGATGCTGAGCTATATACTCTGTCCTGTGATGCTGGGGCTGTATACTCTGTCCTGTGATGCTGGGGCTGTATACTCTGTCCTGTGGTGCTGGGGCTGTATACTCTGTCCTGTGGTGCTGGGGCTGTATACTCTGTCCTGTGGTGCTGGGGCTGTATACTCTGTCCTGTGGTGCTGGGGCTGTATACTCTGTCCTGTGGTGCTGTGGCTGTATACTCTGTCCTGTGGTGTTGGGGCTGTATACTCTGTCCTGTGGTGCTGGGGCTGTATACTCTGTCCTGTGGTGCTGGGGCTGTATACTCTGTCATTTTGTCCTGGGGCTGTATACTCTGTCCTGTGATGCTGAGCTGTAGACTCTGCCCTGTGATGCTGGGGCTGTAAACTGTGTCCTGTGATGCTGAGCTGTATACTCTGTCTTGTGGTGCTGGGGCTGTATACTCTGTCTTGTGATGCTGGGGCTGTATACTCTGTCCTGTGATGCTGAGCTAAATACTCCTGACACTATGGGTGAAAGCAAGTGGAATACAGGGGAGGGAGTGGGTGGATTATATAAAGGGTGGGGCTTATGCAAAGTGGGAGGGATCAAAAAGGAGGGGCAGGGTCTGGCACCCCCCATCCTAAAACTAGTGAGTGTACAGCTTGTATAACAGTGTACATTTAAAATAACTCAACACACAGACATTAATGTCTAAACCGCTGGCAACAAAAGTGAGTACACTACTAAGTGAAAATGTCCAAATTGCGCCCAAAGTGTCAATATTTTGTGTGGCCACCATTATTTTACAGCACTGCCTTAACCCTCTTGGGCATGGAGTTCACCAGAGCTTCACAGGTTGCCACTGGAGTCCTCTTCCACTCCTCCATGGCGACATCACGGAGCTGGTGGATGTTAGAGACCTTGTGCTACTTCACCTTCCGTTTGAGGGCTGGAGACATGCTTGGCCAGTCCATCACCTTTACCCACAGCTTCTTTAGCAAGGCAGTGGTCGTCTTGGGGGTGTGTTTGGGGTCGTTATCATGTTAGAATACTGCCCTGCGGCCCAGTCTCTGAAGAGAGGGGATCATGCTCTGCTTCAGTATGTCACAGTACATGTTGGAATTCATGGTTCCCTCAATGAACTGTAGCTCCCCAGTGCCGGCAGCACTCATGCAGCTCCAGACCATGACACTCCCACCACCATGCTTGATTTTAGAGACACACTTGTCTTTGTACTCCTTACCTGGTTGCCGCCACACACGCCTGACACCATCTGAACCAAATAAGTTTATCTTGGTCTCATCAGATCACAGGACATGGTTCCAGTAATCCATGTCCTTTAGCAAACTGTTTGCAGGCTTTCTTGTGCATCATCTTTAGAAGAGGCTTCCTTTTGGGGCGACAGTCATGCAGACCAATTTTATGCAGTGTCACATATGGTCTGAGCACTGACAGGCTGACCCCCCACCCCTTCAACCTCTGCAGCAGTGCTGGCAGCAATCATACATCTATTTCCCAAAGACAACCTCTGCATATGATGCTGAGCATGTGCACTTAACTTCTTTAGTCGACCATGGCGAGGCCTGTTCTGAGTAGAACCTGTCCTGTTAAACCACTGTATGGTCTTGGCCACCGTGCTGCAGCTCAGTTTCAGGGTCTTGGCAATCTTCTTATAGCCTAGGCCATCTTTATGCAGAGCAACAATTCTTTTTTTCTGATCCTCAGAGAGTTCTTTGCCATGAGGTGCCATGTTGAACTTCCAGTGACCAGTATGAGAGAGTGAGAGCGATAACACCAAATTTAACACACCTGCTCCCCATCCACACCTGAGACCTTGTAACACTAACGAGTCACATGACACCGGGGAGGGAAAATGGCTACTTGGGCCCAATTTGGACATTTTCACTTAGGGGTGTACTCACTTTTGTTGCCAGCGGTTTAGACATTAATGTGTTGAGTTATTTTGAGGGGACAGCCAATTTACACTGTTATACAAGCTGCACACTCACTACTTTACATTGTAGCAAAGTTCCATTCATTCAGTGTTGTCACATGAAATGATATAATAAAATATTTGCAAAAATGATAGGGGTGTATTCACTTTTGTGAGATACTGTATGTAGTCCTTAGAAATTGAAAGTAAATAGGAGGAGAAGCTGCAAAGCATGCAAGAAATCAATGATGTTGTGGAAAGAGATGGCCACCAGACAGGAAGCACTCACATTATGGTTTTTCAAGTTTTTCAAGTAAGCTTAAAAAAAAAAATAGAAAAAGAAGAAAAAAGAAAAAAAGTTAAAAATACTTACCTTGCACCCTGACTTCCTGCAGGCAGCAGTGACCTCACTGTGTCAGTGATGCCTTCTGGGAAAGCTGAGTACTCTAATGCCGCATACACACGATCGGAATTTCAGACAACAAATGTTCGATGTGAGCTTTTGGTCGGATATTCTGACATTTGCTGTCGGAATTTCCAACAACAAATGTTTGAGAGCTGGTTCCCAATTTTTCCGACAACAAAAGTTCTTGACGGAAATTCCGATCGTGTGTATCCAATTCCGACGCACAAAAATTCTACGCATGCTCGGAATCATTATACTTAATTTTTCTCGGCTCGTCGTAGTATTGTACGTCACCGCGTTCTTGACGTTCGGAATCTCCGAGCAACATTTGTGTGACTGTGTGTATGCAAGACAAGTTTGAGCCAACATCCGTCGGAAAAAAAATCCACGGTTTTATTGTCGGAATGTCCGATCGTGTGTACGTGGCATGAATCCCACAATAACGTGCTCCAGAATTGTGCAGGAATGCACCATCAAGTCATATGGGTCTCAGCAATGCAGAAAAGGCACTACAGGTTGCTCAAACTGGGATGCATAGTAAATATGAAAGCTGAGTAATAATGTTCATGTAGCTCTAGGTGATACAAGATCCAAATTCTGTTCGATTTTTGAATGAAACACAAGGGGCAAAAGCTCCTCTGCAATTATTTGGAGTATACTGTATTTCATAAAGATCCAAAAGTCATCACAATACAGGGATTCTAAACTGCCTCTTTCTTCAGGGCTCAATGGGGCCAGTGGAAAGAAAAGGGATATCTGACAGAATGAACTGAAAGGTTGAGTCTCTATTAAAGCAAAAAATAGCACCCCCCCCTGCTGACTGGTCTCCCTGTGCGGATTTGCTGGAGTGCAGGGCCTGAAGCCTGGGGCCTTGCGCAACTTCCGAAGAGCCTTCCACCCCACTGCATATCCTGGGTGGCATCTGACTTTGTTTCCTGCGGACATCGGGTTGGATCGGGGACCTGATCGTTGCAGACGCTGTGTGCGGAGACACAGCAGGTGGAAGTCCCGGACTGGGATCGCGTCCGGAGTGGTGAACGAGCACTTGCTCAATCCAATAGACTGTACCGTGTTTAGGCCTATAGACTGCCTTGGCCCACCAATCGTTTTGTTTGCTTTTCCACTGGAGACCAGTAGCAGGACAGGGTTAAAGGGTCTCCAGTGTAGTGTTCCTCGTGACTGCCTACTTTGTGGATTACAAAATACTGTTCATCAAGTGCACCACCGAAAGTTTGCATGCGAAGAAACCCTTTATAAAAGACTGAGATTTATTCCGTGTCAGGCCTGACCAGGGAGGGGAGATAGAATATTGTTTAGTGCGCCACAGGGCGCGTAGATACTAATAGCTGCGCGTGGTGGATTACCACGCCGTGCTATTAGTGTATGCTATATCTATTGCTGCAGGGCTCTGTAAGCAAGTTACCTGTTATGTTTTAACCTGTGCCCTTTTAAACTAAAGTAAAACCGTTATACTTTGCCAATTGTTATCACTGTGTTATCATTGCACATAGTGCTTATATCTCCTGAGAAATTGGGGTGTGTGTATAATCAGGTATAGATTGTAATAGATACCATCCCTAGACTAACTGTGCCATAAGAGACTAGACAAGATTGCCGGGGGTTGGTGGAGCTGTACTCAGGGCCCGAAATCAAACCAGCGGCTCTCTTAACTGGGGGTAGCGCTACACTACTTATAATGTTATATTGATCATTTAAATCAGGGTGGGGCTCAAAACCCAACACTGGGCACAACAAAAAATTGCCTTGAAGTTCCCTCCCTCCTCTTTGCAAGGATTATATGCTCATTACATCTAGGGAAACAACAATAAGGAGAAATGCTTACCTTTCTCTGTGCTTCAGCAGGATCCTCCAGCTGTGCGACTAGACCTCTGTTCATGGCTGAAGTCACACGCTTGCCCCGTTACATAAAATTCAAGGTTAATAGCGTACCAACTGTCTACAGATCTTAGCTTCGGGGAGAAGAGGGCATCACTAGACTCGAGAATAGGGTAAATAATAATTCCTGTTCCTCTACCCCCTAGATAGACCAATGTCTCTCCACCAGGGTTTCATGGAACCTTAGGGTTTCTCCAGAGGCTGCTATGGGTTCCTTGAGCAAAGATCAATTTCTGCTTCTCAGATAAGTAACCACTCACATCATTTAACTTTTATTTATATGCAGAGGGACTTTTTTCCCACTGACCATCTGTGCCAATGTACCATGAACTGTAGCTGTAGTAATTATTTGTAGGGGTTAACCACTTCAGTCCCGGAAGAATTTACCCCCTTCCTGATCAGAGCACTTTTTGCGATTCAGCACTGCGTTGCTTTAACTGACAATTGCGTGGTCGTGCAACGTTGCACCAAAACAAATTGACGTCCTTTTTTTTCCACAAATAGAGCTTTTTTTTGGTTGTATTTGATCACCTCTGCAGTTTTTATTTTTTGCGCTATAAACAAAAAAAGAGCGACAATTTTGAAAAAAAATGCATTTTTTCTTTACTTTTTGCTATAATAAATAGCCCCCTAAAATATATTTAAAAATTATTTTTTCCTCAGTGTAACGGGAGGGCCCGGGAAACCCCGAATCTCTTAGAAAGTATGAGATACCCTTGTTTCAGCTTCCCCAATGCCTCTTATGTGTAAACCACCCTGTGTCCCTACTTGGGGCACAGGGTGAAGTAGAACCCCACCATGATCTGTGATAGCCATATCCAATACGGTATATACAGGGCACATATTGGGTATATACTGTGTGTGGGCTGTTTATGTAATACTTGCTGTGATGGTGTGTGATTTCATGCTATTGTCTATTGTGGCTTGTGGGAGTTAAGCCTGTAATTATAGGTTGTGAAACTAGCAGACAGAGAGGTTAATTGAAGAGATGCTGAGGTGTTACCTGTCTGCTTATGTAATGGTAATGAACCTCACTTATGCTACAGAGCCTTTCATTGGTAAATGTGTATTGAGAGCCGTTATGTATCTATTGTGGCTTGTGGGAATTAAGCCTGTAATTATAGGTATTGTCCTCTGGCAGCCAGACAGGCTGGAGGAACACAAAAGGTCTTGCATAATCCTTTCAACTGAAACGTGGATTGGATGGGGATTGGGAGACAGAAAGGGCATGTGTCTGAGCCATTCACTGTAGTTAATTGGCTCATGTAAATTGGGTCTGGTCAGAGTTGTATGATGAGAAGAGGGTCAGAAGCTTCTCTCTGTGGATATAAAAGTTGTAATGTTTTGCAATAATAAAGTCAGTTCATTTTGGAAAGATACACAGTGCGTCTCGTTCTTTTGGAAGGATTAATTCCTATGGGAAGTGGTCGTCTGACTGTGGAGGATCGGCAGTAAATTTGTGTCCAGGAGAGGGAATATCTTTAAACGGCGTTACCCCCTTTCATGCTTGGGGTGTCGTTACACTCAGTTTAGGCCGATATGTATTCTTTCACATATTTTTGGTAAAAAAATTGCAATAAGCATATATTGATTGGTTTGCGCAAACGTTATAGCGTCTACAAAATAGGGGATAGATTTATGGCATTTTTTTATTGTTTTTTTTTATTACTAATGATCTGCGATTTTTATTGTGACTGCGACATTATGGCGGACACATCGGACACTTTTGACGCTATTTCGGGACCATTGTCATTGCTATAAAAATGCACTGATTACTGTGTAAATGACACTGGCAGGGAAGGGATTAACCAATAGGGGGCGAGGAAGGTGTTAAGTATGTCCTAGGGAGGGACACACTGTGGGGGGGCTGGGCTACAAGTGACATGACAGTGATCACTGCTCCCGATGACAGGGAGCAGTAGATCACTGTCCTGTCACTAGGCAGAACAGGAAAATGCCTTGTTTACATTAGCATCTCCCTGTTCTGCAGCACCGTGACACGATCGTGGGTACCCGGCGGACATCGAGTCTGCGGGACCTGCGGTCACACTCACGGAGTTCGCGGCGGGCACACGCCCGCAATACCGCGCTTTAAAGAGGACGTACAGGTACGTCCATTTGCGCAGCCGTGCCATTCTGCCAACGTAAATAGTCGTGCATCGGTCGGCAAGCGGTTAACTAAGTAACGCAATCATGTCACTGTTGATCTGTTGGAAATTGTATTTACCAATAAATCTATACTTTATTGATTTTAATATTGAGTGTGTTGCGCTTCATCTAAAGTCCCACGGGCAATTCATGTTTCTTTGTATTTGTAGGGGTTCTCTGAGACTGGAACAATATTGCAAGGGTTCTTCTATGTTAAAAAGGTTGAGAAAGGCTGCCGTAGACAAAACAAGCAATATGCGGGTTCCCACTGCAAGGGTCAACTTTTACTCATTCCTGTAGTTGGCCCTTATAGCATCACTAAAAGCAAAACTTTTTTTATTAATTTTGATAGAGTAAGGGAGGGTTATAACCTTTTTCCATCTGTGTCCCATTGTGGAGATTTCCCTTCACTTCCTGTCCTGTAGCCAAAGCAGGAAGTGAGAAGAAATCCTTCCAAAATGAGGGAATAATGTGTTTGGGTTTCAGGCGGACTGAAACCCAGACATATTATTCGGACTGGGCTGTGGCTCCCCAAGTAACCAAGATAGTCACACACAAATCTGTTGCCGTTTGGGAGGTGCGGGTGGCTGTCTGGGGGCAGGTTCGGTATGACTGGGGGGCAGGGAAATGATGTCAGCAAGAGCAATGTGGCCACACCCACTGTTTGCTCTTGCACGATATGCTTACTGCATTACTACTCTCCTTGAGGCGCCCAAAGGTGTCCGAGGCCGCTAAAGTGTTCAGTTTGGCTTGAAAAAAAGGTGGCAACCTCTAGTCACCTGCATAACCAGAACTAGTGTCCCTAGAAGATTCCTTGTTCCAATGTCAACTCAAAATTTGGGATTTTCTTTTACTTTCACTTTCAAGGATAATTGTAAACAGGACAAATAGAGAAGGTAAATCTCCCCAACAGGGACACAGCTCGAAATAAAACCTGACAGGTATTCGAATCCCTCTTCACTCTATCCAAAACAAATAAAAAAAATGCCTTTGGTGACATGTTTTTTCTGGTGAAATAGAGAATTTGCATAGTTGCCAACATTGCAAAAAAAATAATTCAGGACACTTTTCTGCATGTAGGCGGAGCCTTGTTATAATTAGGGGGCGGGACATTCGTTTGTAGGCGTTGCATAGTGTAACAGAAAAATGTCTGTGGTTTATGCGGAATAGTGGGCGTGGCTTAAATGGGCGTGGCTCAGAAGGGGGTATGGTTAGAGTCTGAGATGAATGAGGGATGGAGGGTGAAAGAAAGACAGAGGGAGAGAAAGGAAAGAAAGAAAGAAAGAAGAGAAAGAGGGAGAGAAAGAAAGAGAGAAAGAAGGAAAGAAAGAGGCAAAGAAAGAGGGATGGAGGGACAGCAGGCCCAGATCCTACACCACAATAGAAATATGTGTATTCCAGAAAGTTTAACAAATCAGGAGATAAAGCTACTCCAAACACCTGGTGTTAGCGCTTCAATCATCCCGGCACCATGGTTGTTATGGTGTCAGGGTGATTGAAGCACATTATTTATATTATTACATTGTAATATAGAATGAAATTATTCAACTCATCATAATGCAGAATCAGTGGAAGCCCTGAGCGTGTCACCTGCCACGTCACCTGCCACCAGATGCCATTGGGTGTCCCCAGCAGAGTCCGTCCTTACATCAGGTGTCCCCAGCAGAGTACCTCCTTACATCAGATGTCCCCAGCAGAGTCCCTCCTTACATCAGGCATCCCCAGCAGAGTCCCTCCTTACATCAGGTGTCCCCAGTGGAGCCCCTCCTTACATCAGGTGTCCCCAGCGGAGCCCCTCCTTACATCAGGTGTCCCCAGCGGAGCCCCTCCATACATCAGTGTCCCCAGCGGAGCCCTCCTTACATCAGTGTCCCCAGCCGAATTTTTCTGGACATTTCCCGGGAAACTATAAATTCGGGACAAAGGTCTAAATCCCGGGAATGTCCCGGGAAATTCGTGACAGTTGGCAAGTATGAATTTGATGAGCAGCATGACTCATGTATTCTGAAGCCCCGTACACACGATCGGATAACCTATGGATTTTCGTCCGATAGATTTGTCCATCGGAAATCCGATGAAACTGTTTTTCATCATCAGTCTTGGCCACACACCATCAGTCAAAAAACCGACCGTTCCAAACGGAATGACGTAAAACACTCCGATGAGCCGAGAAAAATTAAGTTTAATGCTTCTGAGCATGCGTCGACTTGATTCTGAGCATGCGTGTTTTTTTTTAACCGATGGACTTGCCCATAGACGATCGGAAATTCCCATCGGTTTTTTATCCATCGGAAAACTTTAAAACAAGTTCTATTTTTTACAACAGATGGAAAAAAGACCGATGGGTACCATACACGGTCGGTTGGTCTGATGAAAACCATCCATCGGACGGTTTTCATCAGTCAAACCGATCGTGTGTACGGGGCTTGACTGTATCCAGATACCAAGCATAAAAATATTAGAATCAAATATTACCTGTGCCAAGAATAAATTGTCCTTGACCTGCTGGGGATTTGGGGATTTTATTAAACCAGACCAGACTAAAGCCGAATAATCTGCAAGAGGCCATAGCACCTGCTAAACACTCCCAGAGATAAAGCCATTCTTACAGGTGCTTGCTCTTTCAAACTACTAGTTTTGCTGTACAATGAACTCTAGGCACAAAAAATATAAATAAAAATGCTGCACCTTCCTCAGTGTCAACAATTGCCCCCAATCTCAATTCCTATACATATGCAAAGTGCAACACCCCTTCATAAGCCTTTAAAAAAATCCCATAGCATATGATGTACTCCACCTCGATAATTAATTCCGTGAACAAGAACATAAACAAAGAAATCATAATACAATAAATATTTGAAAATGTGAATAGTGTGTCAATATTCATACATCCCAAATTAATCTTACACCAATATTAGGAATCTGCATTTTAGTATCCCAATAAATATATTTCTCTCAGTTTCTTAATAGTTATAATATTTTTCTGCATCCAACTTATATTCCACCATTTGTGTTCTGGTAATATCATGCGTAGTGACTTCCACCACCATTCATTTTATGTGCTTACCTCAAATGATGGACCTGACGGTTTTCAAGTCAAATAACACTTCCTCTCCTTGGGGTTACTTTGAGGTTCCACTTAGATGAAGCATCTGTTAGATAACCTCTTCCTTTTGCCACTTGTGTCGAAGTTCTATATACCATCACATATGCTCAGTTGGTACTAAGGGGCCCAAAGTGTGCCAAGAAAATATCCCCTACACCATTACCCCACCACCAGCCTGAACCATTGATACAAGGCAGGATGGATCCATGCTTTCATGTTGTTTATGCCAAATTCTGACCCTACCATCTGAATGTCGGAGTTAAAATCGAGACTCATCAGACCAGGAACATTTTTCCGATCTTCTATAGTCCAATTTTGGTGAGCCTGTGCGAATTGCAGCCTCAGTTTCCTGTTCTTAGCTGACAGGAGTGGCACCTGGTGTGGTCTTTGGCTGCTGTAGCCCATCTGCTTCAAGGTTTGGTGTGTTGTGCATCCAGAGATGGTATTCTGCATACCTTGGTTGTAATGAGTAGTTATTTGAGTTACTATAAAAACTAAAGCAAACAATCACAAATAATGCAAGTATTCACCTTCCCCCAGCGCTCATATATTATATGATAATACAGTCATGGCCGAAATTGTTGGCACCCCAGAAATTTTTCCAGAAAATCAAGTATTTCTCACAGAAAAGTATTGCAGTAACACATGTTTTGCTATACACATGTTTATTCCCTTTGTGTGTATTGGAACAAAACAAAAAAAGGGAGGAAAAAAGCTAATTGGACATAATGTCACACAAATGGATGGCAACAAAGTGCTAGAGAGTTCTAAAGTGGCCAGCAATGAGTCCAGATCTAAATCCCATTGAACACCTGTGGAGAGATCTTAAAATTGCTGTTGGGAAAAGGTGCCCTTCCAATAAGAGAGACCTGGAGCAGTTTGCAAAGGAAGAGTGGTCCAAAATTCCGGGTGAGAGGTGTAAGAAGCTTATTGATGGTTATAGGAAGACTGATTTCAGTTATTTTTTCCAAAGGGTGTGCAACCAATTATTAAGTTAAGGGTGCCAAGAATTTTGACCAGCCCATTTTTTAAGTTTTGTGTGACATTATGTCCAATTTGCTTTATTTCCTCCCTTTTTTGTTTTGTTCCAATACACACAAAGGGAATAAACATGTGTATAGCAAAACATGTGTTACTGCAATACTTTTCTGTGAGAAATACTTGATTTTCTGGAAAGATTTCTGGGGTGCCAACAATTTTGGCCATGACTGTATACTAAAAATTATTCTAATATACAAAAAGTGGCTGCTATAAAGGTTGCACGCCATACAATTGTATGCTTAAACTTCCAAGGAAATACAAGCATTATCAGCGCTGCGCAAACCATATCAAATGTCTTTTAAAAGTCTCAAACATATGCACCCTGTGAGTCATATAATAATCACATCAGGACAGATAAAATAAGATTGCTGATGATCCAGATCTATTCCTTGTGTCCCATCACCACACCTAGTGGAATACCGCTCCCTGTGGATATTAAACTCACCAGTCACCAGGTCTTAATAGGAAATACGCCTTAGGCACTGTGCCAATTATATCAAAGAATCCTCTCATCGGTAGATCAAGGGATGGACTACACCTTATACTCAGACACCTTCTTCCAACAGAGTTCGCTGTGAATACGGATCCTCCCCTCATCAGCAATAGCACCCATGTGGAAAAAACGACCTCCTTATTTGAGTTACTGTTGCCTTTCTATCATCTCAAACCAGTCTGCCCATTCTCCTCTGACATCAACAAGGCATTTTTGTCCACACAACTGCCACTCATTGGATATTTTCTTTTTTCCGGACCATTCTCTGTAAACCCTAGAGATGGTTGTGCGTGAAAATCCCAGTAGATTAGCTTTTTTTGAAATACTCAGACCAGCCCTTCTGCCACCAACAACCATACCACGTTCAAAGTCACTTAAATCTCCTTTCTTCCCCAATCTAATGCTTGCTTTGAACTTCAGCAAGTCGTTTTTACCACATCTAGATGCCTAAATGCATTGAGTTGCTGCCATGTGATTGGCTGATTAGCAATTTGTGTTACCAAGCAATTAAACAGGTGCACCTAATAAAGTGGCCGGTGAGTGTATATAGGTGTATAGCTCTTTAGAAGATTGAGCTTTCTCCCTGAAATGAACTCATACAATACAGGGGTTCCCCAAGGTGTAGTATATGTTTAAAACCACTTTATTAACATTGTATTGCACTTATATTTAGTTCAAATACAATCGCATGTAATACAAACAGTGGGGCCACCGTCTCCCACATCAGTTCCGGTTTTGGCACTCAGTCACCTAGCTCCGCCCCTAGAACCTGAAAGTAGAACAAAGGAGGGGAAAATTTAATTTTACCTGAAAACTGGCAGGTCCACCATTTGAGGTGAGTGCATAAATGAATGGCGGTGGAAGTCACTACGCATTATATTACCAGAACACAAGAGGTGGAACATAAAAGGTGTTGGATGTAGAAGAATATTATTACTATAAAGAGACTGAGAGAAATATATTTATTAGGACACTAAAATGCAGATTCATAATATAGGTGCAAGATTCATTGGGATGTATGAATATTGAAACACTATTCACATTTTCTCATCTTTATTTTATTGTATTTTCTTTTTGTCTATGTTATTGTTCATGCAATTAATTATCAAGGTGGAGTACATCTTATGCTGTGGGATTTTTTAAAGGCTTACAGTATAAAGTGGTGTTGCACTTTGTATCAGTATTGCCAACCGCCAGTATTTTTACTGGCAGCCAGTAAAAAACTGGCACTTTTCTACTGCCAGTAAATGCCACTGACAGGAAAAGGTTGCCAGTAAAAATTGACTGCATGTGCAGTTTTGGTCCGGAGCTAGCAGAGACCATCCGAGTCCCTGTTACAGTGTGTTCAGACAGCGCCGGGCGGAGGCGGGTCTGGCGGAGGCGGTGCCTGAGCATCTCGTGTGATGTCAAGGGAGCCGAGTGGAGCGGCCAGAGTCTCATGTGCAAGGGAACAAGGCATTGTCAGTGCTGTTTGGACTGGATTGAACTGAAGGGACCACTAGGCGTGGAGAGAGGCTGTCACTGTGATGGTGAGGTGTCATCATCATCATCTGTGCTGCTGCACACTGCTGTGAGAGTTAATTTCACGTGTATGTGCCTGCCCATTCTAATTTCTTAAAGTCCTGTCCCTGGGCCACTTACTAACTATATTGAAAATAAAATAAGAAATATGTTTTTTATTCTAATTCTAATTAAAATTAAATTCTAATTTATTGCCCTTCTGAGCCTTGTCCCTGACCTACTTACTTACTATATCAAAAATAAAATAAGAAATATGTTTTTTATTCTAATTCTAATTGTAGCGGACCCCCCATAATTGGGTTCGCTATGCCTAAATTTAAGGGTTAGCCTGAGCAAATAGTTAGGCTCAGGCTGTTTGAATTCTTTAAATTGGTTTCTGCTTTGTTGTGGTGTTGCCTGGCAGTAGAGTTCCCTTTGGCCTGTGGGTGGCGCTGTCGCCCAGGTCCCAGGTTGAACCACAGGTAGCATTGCACCGTGATTGGGTGTCCTCTCTCGGCAGGCGTGCAGTGGGCGTGGTCTGCCCGCTGTGCATGCTGGGAGAGGGTACTTAAGGGGCGGACGCCATTAGGTCCGGAGTTCGGATACGATCCAGAGGACCCCTTGGTCCAAGGCACGTACCCCACCTTCGGTGGCCCTCATGGCCAGGGATACGTATGTGTGTATTCAGCCCCAGGCACCTTCGGCCCGAGGCTGCATTGTTCCAGGTAGGCCCAGCACCTTTGGCTGAGGCCTACACCAGAAAAGGAGTCCCAGGGTGCCCAAGTGAGGGTGACCCGCTCTGAAGGAGAGGAAACCAGGGGAGGACCTGTCCCCAGGGATCGGTGAGGAAAGTCACTGTCTCAGGAGAGGCCTGGTTGCCTATCGGAGGGAAGGATTCCATAAGCCGCCAAAGCCTTATAACGTGCCTACTGGCACCTATGGTCTCAAGCATAGGCGTGCACACAGGGTGAGCCAGGTGTGCCCAGGCACACCCTAATGACCCTGTGCAGAACAGTTTCCCCTACTGACCTGGCTCCCCCTCCTTCCCCCCACAGCACTGCCGGCTTCCCTCCACTCCCACCGGTTGTTGCTGTGGATGTTTTAGGATAGGTCGGGGAAGCGGCCAGTAAATATGCCATTTACCGGCCACTTCCCTTTCTGAATGAACATCGTGAGTGATCGGTAGAGTGTGTTTGAGCTTTGGGGTGCACACCCTAATGCCAAAGGCTGCACACACCTATGGTCTCAAGTGTTACAAGTGCTGGGAAGTTCGGGATTCAGAAGTTCATATCTTGATCATATCCTTAGGAAATTTAAAGTGAATGTTCCGTGCTCCACACCGGCTGCTAGGACCGTGAGAGGGGACTATCCGGGTGAGCAAAGCCCACTCAGGACCGAGTGGAGATAACTGACAGTTAAGTGCCGCGTGCCTGAACCTGCCTCCCTGTTAACTTCTCTATCTCCAACTTTCCTATCAAGTTTCTGTGCAAGCAAAAATAAACCTTTCTTTATTGGGTTTAATACTGTCTGGACAATGGCCTTATTGAATACAAGGAGAGAATAGACTTTACCCTACACCCTAGGGGAGAGAACCAACGGAAGGAGGTAACTCGCTGCAGGACCCAAAACATATAACACCGCTCACCCTCCTCTATCAGGAGGATATTGGGCTTGTGGCATGGTGTGTCCCATTCTGCTTGTGGAGGTAAGCAGGGTAAAGGATCTGTGTGCTACATAATTAAAATAAAATTCAAATGTATTGCCCTTCTGAGTCTTGTCCCTGAGCTACTTATTTACTATATCAAAAATAAAATAAGAAATATGTTTTTTATTCTAATTCTAATTAGAATAAAATTCAAATTTCTTGCCTTTCTGAGTCCTGTCTCTAGGCTACTTACTCAAGCCTGGTACACACGATCACATTTTCCACAGGCGTTTACCGTGAACTTGTCTTACAAACAGAAAAGAATTGTAGGCCAACAAACACAAAACTATGGTTTTTCAGCTGTTTAGCACCACCCTTTGGGCAACTTCTGCTAATGTTGTGTTATAGTTAGCATTGCTTCTGAGCATGCGTGTTTGTACTTTGGATTTTTTTCAGAAGGACTTCTGTACACATAATCGAATAATCCGACAAACACACATTTGTTGTCAAATCTGACAACAATTGTCCGATGGAGCATACAAACGGTTGGATTTTCCAATCGTGTGTATGAGGCTTGACTAACGAAAATAAAATAAGAAATATTTGTTGCCTTAGGGCCGTTTCACACATGCAGACCGTATGTCCGTTTTTCATCCATCCATTTTCAGATGAAAAACGGACATACATGTATCCCTATGGGATTGCGGATGTCAGCGGATGAACATCCGCTGACATTCGATCTCATCAGTCTCTGCTATGCTCCGTTTCTGCAGACGGAGGAAAATCCTATTTTTCCATCCGTCTGTGGATCGGATCGGATGAACATGGACAGACAGTCCGTGTTCATCTGATCCCCCAATAGAGGAGAGCGGAGATCTGACAGGGCGGTCCCTGCACAGTGTGCAGGGACCGCCCTGTCATCTGCTGGCTCAGCGGGGATCAATGGAGCGATTCCCGCTGAGCAAGCGGATGATAAAGGAACGCATCCTCACTGGATCCGTACGTGTGAAAGGGCCCTTAATATCTACCTTAAAGTGGAGGTAAACCCTCCATACACCCAGTGAAGTGAACAACAGCCTCAGATGATACACAGGGATGAAATCAAGTTTTACATTTACATCTGCTGTCTTCACATTTGTATACTGTTTAGAAAGTTGAGATCGTGTTAGGAGATTTTCTCTTCCTGGTTAACACAGAGTGTGATGTCTGGGCATACAGCCAAGATAGCTAACATTGCTGATTGGAGGAAAGGCACACACCCCCTCTCATCATAGGCAGAGGCTCTCAGAGGTGTTTTGTAATAGGACCTGCTCTCTGCTAATCTATCTTAGCAACCTCCCCGGACAGAAGATTCAAGCTGCTTTTGTCTAAAAAGTCTGAGAATTGGTCAGGAGTCGGGATGAGCTCCGGCGTGTTTGCATTGAACACATGTAGAGCCCGCCAGGAAGTCGGCACGGCGCTGCGCTAATCACAGCCAGGGAGACATTTTCCGATCTCTGCCGCCGAGCATTGGGAAATGTCTCCCTGCCTGTCATTAGCGCAGCGCGGTGCCGACTTCCTGGCGGGCTCTGCACGTGTTCAATGCGAACACGCCGGAGCTCATCCCTAGTCAGGAGTTATCAGGGTGATAACAGAGGAACAGTTCAGAAGAGAGCTACGGGACTTAGCTCATTGAAGAGAGATAACAAAATACTGCATATATATGTGCCCAGCTCAAATTTAATGAAACTGGTTTATATCTATGCAGGTTGCAGTTTGCATATTCCAGGTGCATTTTGAGGTTTTTAATACACATTTTTGATCCATTGAAAACTATGGAACCAAAAAACTGAAAAAAGTCCCTGGTCCTTTCCATAAATGTAATGTGAACTACATCCATAAGAAACCATGTTAACCACTTAAGCCCCGGACCATTTTGTAGCTAAAGGACCAGAGGTGTTTTCAGAATATGGCACTGCGCTGCTTTAACTGGAAATTGTGCGGACATGCAATGTTGTGCCGAAACGAAATTTGCGTCCTTTTCTTCCCACAAATAGAGCTTTATTTTAATGGTATTTGATTGCCTCTGCGATTTTTATTTTTTGCGATATAAACGGAAAAAGACTGAATTTTTTTTAAAAAAATGATATTTTCTACTGTTTGTTATAAGAAAATAAACTCAATTTTAGTCATACATTTAGGCCAAAATGTATTCAGCCACACGTCTTTAGTAAAAAAAAATTCAATAAGCGTATATTTATTGGTTTGCGCAAAAGTTATAGCGTCTACAAACTAGGGTACATTTTCTGGAATTTACACAGCTTTTAGTTTATGACTGCCTATCTCATTTCTTGAGGTGCTACAATGGCAGGGCAGTACAAACCCCCCCCCCCCCAAATGACCCCATTTTGGAAAGTAGACATCCCAAGGAAATTGCTGAGAGGCATGTTGAGCCCATTGAATATTTTTTTTTTGTCTCAAGTGATTGAATAATGACTAAAAAAAAATAAAAAAATTACAAAAAGTTGTCACTAAATGATATATTGCTCACACATGCCATGGTTATATGTGGAATTGCAAACTGTGATAGGCAGTGAGGAGTGAAATCAAAAATTTACACCCTTAGAAAGCCTGAAGGCGGTGCTTGGTTTTTGGGGTCCCGTACGCGGCTAGGCTCCCAAAAAGTCTCACACATGTGGTATCCCCGTACTCAGGAGAAGCAGCAGAATGTATTTTGGGGTGTAATTCCACATATGCCCATGGCATGTGTGAGCAATATATCATTTAGTGACAACTTTGTGCAAAAAAAAATAAAAAATTGTCTTTTTTCCGCAACTTGTGTCAACATATAAAATATTCAATGGACTCAACATGCCTCTCAGTATATAGCTTGGGGTGTCTACTTTCCAAAATGGGGTCATTTGGGGGGGGGGGTTTGAACTGTCCTGGCATTTTATACACAACATTAGGAAGCTTACATCCACTCTTCTAACCACTTGAAGACAAAGCCCTTTCTGACACTTTTTGTTTACATGAAAACAATATTTTTTTTTTTGCAAGAAAATTATGTTGAACCCTCAAACATAATATATTTTTTTAAAGCAAAGGCCCTACAGATTAAAATGGTGGGTGTTGCATTTTTTTTCCACACAGTATTTGCGCAGCGATTTTTCAAACGCATTTTTGGGGGAAAAAATACACTTTTTTTAATTTTAATGCACTAAAACACACTATATTGCCCAAATGTTTGATGAAAGAAAAAAGATGATCTTAGGCCGAGTACATAGATACCAAATACGACATGCTTTAAAATTTCGCACAAACGTGCATTGGCGACAAACTACATACATTTTTAAAAGCCTTTAAAAGCCTTTACAGGTTACCACATTAGATTTACAGAGGAGGTCTACTGCTAAAATGACTGCCCTCGATCTGACCTTCGCGGTGACACCTCACATGCATGGTGCAATTGCTGTTTACATATGACGCCAGACCGACGCTTGCGTTCGCCATTGCGCAAGAGCAGGGCAGGACAGGGGTGTTTTTTTTTTATTTTTTATTATTAATTTTGCTTTTTTATTTTATTTTTAAACTGTTCCTTCCATATATATATATATTTTTTTTATCATTTTTATTGTTATCTCAGGGAATGTAAATATCCCCTATGATAGCAATAGGTAGTGACAGGTACTCTTTTTTTTTTTTTTTTTAAACTGGGGTCTATTAGACCCTAGATCTTTCCTCTGCCCTCAAAGCATCTGACCACAACAAGATCGGTGTGATAAAATGCTTTCCCAATTTCCCAATGGCGCTTTTTATATCCGGGGGGGGGGGGACATTCCCTCCCACTGCTTGTAAAAGCAGTCCAGAGGCTAATTAGCCACTAGGATTGCTTTTACATGAAAGCCGGCCGCTGGCTGAAAATAATGATACCAAGATGATACCTAAACCCGCAGGCATCAATCTGGTATAACCATTCAAAGTCCAGCAACATACCAGTATGTTGCTGGTCCTTGTTGGACATGTATTGTAATCTTTTTTTTCATGCAGCCTGTTGGCTGAACGAAAAAAGAGATTGATCGGTGGGTATGACCACCATTAGAATACCTCCCTTCATTCACCCACTTCTAATGATGGGCATACATGCACCATTTATATATGCCGAAGCATGGGGGCATCCTCCCGCAAAAGTTATGCCGCACACACATTGTCGGACTTTTCCACGGGCAAGCCTCCGTCGGAATTTCGACCGTATGTACGCGGCATTAGGAGCAAAATCGCTCCTCCGCTCCTCAGCCCCTGCTGCCCCAATGCTTCGGCATATATGCTTTTTTTTTTAACTGTGGTGGTGAAATCACCTCCTACAGCACTGGAGTCGCAGGGATCAGGCCTGTCTCTGCGAACGCTGCAGTTATGCGTGTTGTGTTTTGTAAGTGACAGTGATCGATCGATACTGCACTTGGGTGGCCTGGGCTGGACGGAGGGGCAAAACGCAGGTGCCAGCAGGTATCTGTGCTGATCCCGCTAACACTGCGTTTTTGGGAACCCTAAATTGCTGGGGACACTAGTATAGATCTGATCAGATCAGATATTGATCTGTTCAGATACTATACCACTAAGGGAGGTGTATGCTTTGCGCGTGGGTGTTAGCGTTACTGGCACTAACCTGACGCTGCCTGGGGCGACGCAGACCCTCTCTGACGCTAAAACCTAATTGATATCACCCGCCGGGTGATCAGGGGGTTAAATCGTTATTGGGTTATATACGGCGGGTGCCCTGACACTATAAAAAGCAAACTAACTAACCAGCGTCACCCGTAACACTTATATGGTGATCACTGGTGAAAGGGTTAACTAGGGGCAATCAGGGGGTTAAACCTTTATTAGGTAATATATGGGGGTACCCGACGCTATAAAAACCTGCGGCAAACCTAATAAAAATAACTGGCTACCAATCGGCATCACCGACACTAAGATAGCGATCAGAAAAACAATCGCTTAGTGACACTGGCAAAAGGGGGTGAAAGGGTTACCTGGGGGGCGATCAAGGGGTTAAACCTTTATTAGGTAATATATGGGGGTACCCGACGCTATAAAAACCTGCGGCGAACCTAAAAAAAATAACTGGCTACCTATCGGCATCACCAACACTAAAACAGCAATCAGAAAAACGATTGTTTAGTGACGGCGGTGCTAGGGGGTGAAAGGGTTACCTGGGGGTGATCAAGGGGTTAAACCTTTATTAGGGGGGGGTTAGGGGGCTACACTGGACCTAACACTAACTGCCCTGACACTTTTACAGTCACAAATGTCACTGATTGCAGTGATCAGTAAATAAATGGTCACTGCAATCAGTGACACTGTGACTGGGGGGTGATCTGGGGGGTGATCTTGGGGGTGATCTGGGGGGTGATCTGGGGGGGCCTGGGGGGGCGATCATGTGCCTATGTGTGCTGGTGTTAGTGTAGTGTTTGTGCACTAACCTCTGTGTCTTCTCTCATGCGGCGCTCGGTATATGTGAGCGCCGCATGAGGGATGACATCACTTCCTCCTGCCTGTGTAAACATTACACAGGCAGAGGAAGCATTTGATTTGCTGGGAGCGATCGCGAGGGGGTGGCCAGAATCGAATGGCGGCCCCCTCATCACGGATCACTCCCGAAGCGATCCCGGCCACCCACTGTACCGGAGGGGGGTCCGATTGGACCCCCCACCCATATGAAAGCAGGCACGTACAGGTACGTGAGTTTGCCTGTCCGTGCCATTCTGCCGACGTATATATACAGTGGGTGGTCGTTAAGTGGTTAAATGGACTGTAAAACTGAAAATGCACTAAAAAATGCATAGGTGTAAACCAGTACTTAACCACTTCAATACCATGCACTTATACAGCTTCCTGCCCAAGCCAATTTTGAGCTTCAGCACTGTCGCAATTTGAATGACAATTGCGCGGTCATGCTACACTGTACCCAAACAAATTTTTTATCATTTTGTTCCCACAAATAGAGCTTTCTTTCGGTGGTATTTGATCGCCTCTGTGATTTTTATTTTTTGCACAACAAATAAAAAAAGAGCGTTTTTTTAAAAAAAAACTAAGTTTTTCTTTGTTTCTGTTAATTTTTTTGTAAAAAAGTACCTTTTCTACTTCAATGATGGGCACTGATAAGGCGGCACTGAAGGGCACTGATAAGGCGACACTGATGGGCACCGATGAGGTGGCACCAATGAGGTGGCACTGATGAGGTGGCACTGATGGGCACTGATAGGCGGCACTGATGGGCACTGATATGTGGCACTGGTATGCGGCACTGATGGGCACTCATAGGTGGCACTGATTGGCACTCATAGGCGGCACTGATTGGCACTCATAGGCGGCACTGATTGGCACTCATAGGCGGCACTGATGGGCACTTATAGGCGGCACTGATGGGCACTTATGGGTGGCATTGATAGGTGGCATGGACGGGCACTGATAGGTGGGCACAGATTGGCACGGATGGGCACAGATGGGCACTGATAGGTGGCACTGATGGACACTAGTAGGTGGCATTGGTGGCACTGGTGCCCAGCAATGCCAGCCACCACACATTGTGAAAGTGCCAGTCAGTTTCCATTTGTGGGCACTGATTGGCATATTTTTTTTATGTTTTTATTTATTTTTATTTTTTTTACTACATGTGGATGGCCATGGGGGCCATCCACATGATTGGGGCTTCCCTGGTGGTCCTGGGGGGCTTCCCTGGTGGTCTAGTGTGGGTATCCGAGGGGGGGCTGCGCTGATAAACAATCAGCGCGAACCCCCCCTGTCAGGAGAGCCGCCGATCGGCTCTCCTCTACTCACGTCTGTCAGACGCGAGTGAGGAAGAGCCGATCAACGGCTCTTCCTGTTTACATTGTGATCAGCCGTGATTCGACACGGCTGATCACGTGGTAAAAAGCCTCCGACAGAGGCTTTTTACCGAGATCAGTGTAGCGGTGGGTCAGACTGACCCACCGCTCCACCGATCGCCGCGATGCGCGCCCCCCCGGGCGCGCGGCGGCTGTTATCCCGCAGGACGTCATATGACGTCCAGTGTGGATAACAGAACTACTTCCCGGACGTCAATCTGCTATTGACTGGGCGGGAAGTGGTTAATCACATTGCATATTGTACTTGTTTGTAGCCTAAATACTGACATTTGCACTTAAAAGTGTATTTTTGTAACTTCTGCAAAAGCCAGTAAAAACTTGGCTGTGCCATTAAATTTTGAGTGTTGTGTCAGTAAATTTCAATCTGGTAGGTTGGCAACCCTGCTTTGTATATGTATAGGAGTTAACATTGGAGACAATTGTTGACACTGAGGTAGGTGCAGCATTGTTATTTATATTATTTAGCCATAACTATGTGCAGAGTGTCCCAGCCATTGCTTAAATTCCCAGCCACTCGAAGAGTAGAACGCCGGCTGAACAGGATGACGAAACCTAGTTCCCATACATCCCATTCCTTAGCCTTTTGGCCTTTTGAACACAACATCAATTTCTCACACAATTCAAATAAACCGTGAGCAATTCTATATTTATAGGTGAACAAGTTATTAAGTTACGTGAATTCTATAGATCACTACAGGGATATTTTAGTCATGCGTTGTATTATATTACACAGGAAGTAGCAAATAAGCAAGAAAAGGTAAGCCATTGTGAGGACACAGAATAAAGCCCATGTAAGTGTTAACTTCTCGCTTTATAGTGAGTGTGGCTAGACATTCATTAGGTGGAGGGTGTGTCTTATACTATTTCTCTGTTTTGTTATGGACGGAAACATGTCTTTGTTCACCCATGTGCACGGACCAAAGCATAAAAGTTCCCCTTGAACTGTTGGTATGAATACGTGAAATGTAATCGCGGTGTGATCTTCTTCACCAACAGCTGTACAAGGGGGAAGGAGACAGAGGGAAGGATACAAAGCAGGTGGGTCCAAAAATGCTGTGTGCACACTCTTTCTTAGGTTTCCCAGTGATATGGCGTCGTACGAGTGAAACACAAGATTGGGACATCTGGGAGGTACGCTACGGGCTGAAGCAGAGCAGCTCTGTTTTAATTAATCATGTGTAATAATTAACTAGGGTGTAATTAGATATAATCATCCTGAAAACATAGTTTCATTTATTT
Organism: Rana muscosa; assembly: GCA_029206835.1. Lineage (NCBI taxonomy): Eukaryota > Metazoa > Chordata > Amphibia > Anura > Ranidae > Rana > Rana muscosa. Next base: position 124,569,695 of record CM055121.1, read on the forward strand.
CAACACATAAGTATAAGGTTTGTAGCGCACCTGCGTCTGATTAGTGGAAAACAGTGGAACAGTCATTATGAGGCATGCGGCTCATTATGTTCATGTTTGACAAGTGATATCCATGTACACTATAACACGTATAAACAATTCATGAACATTGAAGCTCATCCTAACATTTATGGATCTCATTACAAGGACTTTTACAGTTTGTGACGAGACAAAGCACTGCATGTACAGGCATTTTTACTATACGAACTCCAAGTTTCTGTGGTAAAATGAACCTGCTTTAGTTTAAAAAAAGATATTGTCATTTATATAAACTGAAATGAAAATAGATTAAAATTACTATAAAATATTCTTAGGCCCCTTTCACACGGGACGGATCCGTGATGATCCGCCCCGTGAACCTCCGCTTGCTCAGCGGGGATCGCTCCGTTGATCCCCGCTGAGCCGGCGGATGACAGGGCGGTCCCCGCACACTGTGCAGGGACCGCCCTGTCGGATCTCCGCTCTCCCCTATGGGGGGATCGGATGAACACAGACCGTCTGTCCGTGTTCATCCGATCCGCTCCGCAGACGGATAGAAAAATAAGAATTTTTCTATCCAGAAAAACGGAGCATTGCGGACACGGATTGGATCGGGTGTCAGCGGATGTTTCATCTGCTGACATCCGCGATCTCATAGGGACCAATGTATGTCCCTTTTTTCATCCATAAATGGATGGATGAAAAAGCGGACATACGGTCCGCATGTGTGAAAGGGGCCTTATATCTAAAAGGGAGGTTTGCTTTGTTGGTATTGTATTCTTTCTTTTTTTATTTTTTATTATTGTGTCCTTATGCAATATTTTTATTTTTTATTAGATCCGTTTACAAAATAACAATGGCATAGAAACAGTACAAGTGCAATAAAGACAAACATAATCCATAAGACATTAACCACTTCAGCCCCGGAGGATTTGGCTGCCCAATGACCAGGCCATTTTTTGCGATTCGCTACTGCGTTGCTTTAACTGACTATTGCACGGTCGTGCTACGTGGCACCCAAACAAAATTGACGTCCTTTTTTTTTTTAACCACAAATAGAGCTTTCTTTTGGTGGTATTTGATCACCTCTGCAGTTTTTATTTTTTGCGCCATAAACAAAAAAAGAGCAACAATTTTGAAAAAAAGCAATATTTTTTACTTTTTGCTAAAATAAATATCCCCCAAAAATATATATAAAAAAAACTAATTTCTTTCTCAGTTTAGGCCAATATGTATTCTTCTACATATTTTTGGTAAAAAAAAAAACGCAATAAGCGTATATTGATTGGTTTGCTTTAAAAGTTATAGCGTCTACAAAATAGGGGATAGTTTTCTGGCATTTTTATTATACATTTTTTTTTTTTACTAGTAATGACGGCAATCTGCGATTTTCTTTTTTTTTATCATGACTGCGATATTATGGTGGGCACATTGGACACTTTTGATGCTATTTTGAGACCATTGTCATTTATACAGCGGTCAGTGCTATAAAAATGCACTGATTACTGTGTAAATGACACTGGCAGGGAAGGGGTTAACCACTAGGGGGCGAGAAAGGGGTTAAGTGTGTCCTAGGGAGTGATTCTAACTGTGGGGGGGTCTGGTCTATGAGTGACACGACAGTGATCACTGCCCCCAATGACAGGGAGCAGTAGATCTCTGTCCTGTCACTAGGCAGAAGAGGGAAATGCCTTGTTTACATCTCCCCGTTCTGCAGCTTCGTGACACGATCGCCGGACACCAGCGGGCATTGCATGGCGGCAGTTTCAAAGCAATGTACAGGTACATTGCTTTGCGCAGCCGTGCCATTCTGCCGACGTATAAGTACAGGCGGCGGTCGGCAAGCGGTTAAAACGATTCACACAGGTAAATTACTTTATCAAAACTCATTTGCTATCATATTAGACACTTAATAAAGGATTGGACAGTTTGAAAGTTATGGTGGCTACACATATCAATTTTATTATCCGATCAATGTGTGATTCAACCATTTAAATCTGCAAACATTTAACATAACTTCCCTTCCAATCAATTTAGATCAGTTATGATCAAACTAGGATGATCGGCTAGGGTGGAAAATTATTGATTGTTTGCATCAATCTCCAGCACTGAGGTACTTTGTTCATGAATACGATCGTATTTTGATTAATCAGATTATGAGATTACATGGGAGATACGATCAATAAATTATGATTTGATTGTATCGTAACTATCAATCAAAATCCACTTCCCCAAGTGTGGTATATCATTCCAATGAGTTGTTGACTACAGATCAGTTATTCCTTTCGGAAGAGATCAACCGGTACAGTAATCGATCATTTATCAAAGCGTGCATGGCCACCAGTATGTGTGTCACCCATGTACAATCCATTTATTTTAGCAAAATGCCACCAAGACATACACCTCCGGCCTAAAATCAGCATACTTTCTGCAGTATCACATTTGGTAGCTGGCACTAAAATAAACATAATAACTGGCAAAATGCTCCGCAACATAAATTCTGAATCTTGTAATGTATTAGTCGCAGGGAGTGTAAGAAAGAATTGGCGACACACAATGAGATTGGAGGAGAAGCGGTTTAACCTTAATCTGCGCAGGGGGTTTTTCACTATCAGGGCGGTAAGGATGTGGAACTCTCTTCCACAATTGGTGGTGTTAGCAGGAAGTATTTATAGTTTTAAAAGACTCTTGGACATGCATCTTAGTGAACACAACATACAGGGATATGGAAATTATTATTATCGACATTGACACACGTGTATCTACACAGGTTGAATTGGATGGACTAGTGTCTTTATTCAACCTTACCAACTTTGAAACTATCAACTGCTGCTGAGTACCACCAGTGATTTAGTATGCTGGGCAAAGAGCAGTGGCATACAGAAAACCAGGGCTTTTTTCAGCTGGAAGTTCTACTAACTCTGTTCCCTGCTCACCACTATCTCTTGTAAACACAGAAGTATGGCTTTTGTGTTTACAAGTGGATGCCGACACCCCCATTGGATGATCTCCCTGCAATTGAGAGAGGAGGAACCAACTACAGTGTGTGGGGAGGTACTAGAGTAGAAGAGGGATGAAAGTGAGATGTGGGTGGAGGATGCAGAGGTAAGCAGCTGTGGAAGAAGGCTGAACTCTGCACTCTGTGAGGAGCACACCCCTGAACTCTGCACTCTGTGAGGAGCACACCCCTGAACTCTGCACTCTGTGAGTAGCACACCCCTGAACTCTGCACTCTGTGAGTAGCACACCCCTGAACTCTGCACTCTGTGAGTAGCACACCCCTGAACTCTGCACTCTGTGATTAGCACACCCCTGAACTCAGCACTATGTATGTAGCACACCCCTGAACTCAGCACTATGTATGTAGCACACCCCTGAACTCTGCACTATGTATGTACGCACCCCTGAACTCTGCACGCAGCGCAAATCTGAACTCTGCTCTTTGTGTGTAAAACCCCCGCACTTTGCAATCTGTACTTAACTATGTACTGTACTATGCACTCCTAGTATTTAAAGTGATATATAAAGGCAATTCTTTGGAAAAAAATAAAAAATAACAAACATATTATACCTGCTCTATGTAATGGTTTTGCACAGAGCAGCCCCAATCCTCCTCTTCTCAGGTTCCCAGGCACTCCTGGCTAGGCTTGTGCAATTCGTTTCGTAACGAATTGAAATTCGTCCGAATTTAGCAACTTTCGGACATTCGGAAGCATTCGAATTTCCGAACAAAGCAATTACGAATAAGACCGAATCCGAAATAAATTATACCGCAAATAGCGAATGCCCGAATGTCTTCGGCATAATTCGTTATGAAAAAGTTACGAATGTACGAATCCATACGAAGCACAATAACACTCACTCTGCTCTGCTCTCTGCTTCTCCCACACCGTGCTGAACTCCCTCTCAAAATGGTGTACAGGGGCGGAGGTTATAGGCGCATGTAAAAAACGAAAGTAAAATACGAGATTTCGAATCCATTCGAAGCACAATAACACTCTGCTCTGCTCTCTGCTTCTCCCTCACCGTGCTGAACCCTCTCAAAATGGTGTACAGGGGCAGAGGCTATAGCCGCATGTAAAAAACGAAAGTAAAATACGAGATTTCGAATCGTTACAAATAACCGCAATGTATTTAGAAAAGTACAAATCCATTCGAAGCACATTAGGCATAATAGGCAGCGTCGTTGTGAGAGAGACACGGAAAATTACGAATCAACGAACCCAAAAAAAGTTACGAAAGTAGGAGTTGTGTCCAGAATCAACGAAAAACAACGTACTCTACCGAAAGTACGAATTATAAAGCAACAAAAAATTCAACGAAAAATGTCGCTTGCAAAAATATGAATGAGTCCGAACACGAAAAATCCCGTCTAGCAAAATTACGAATGATTACGAATCAACAGGACCGGAAAGAAACGAACCGAAACGGAACTAATTTTTCCGTTGTGCACAAGTCTACTCCTGGCCACTCCTGCCAAGTACCTCCACAGCCAGCAGCTTGCTGTGGGGGCTCCCAAGCAGGCTCCCTCCCGAGCCACTGCTTGGCATGTCCAATCACACACAGAGCCACGGTTCAGGCCTGACCCCTCTCTTTCTCATTGGCTCACTGGCTGTAATTGACAGCAGGGGGAGCCAATGGCTCCCCCTGCTGTCTCAGCCAATGAGGAAGAAGAGTCGCCAGAGAGCCATGGCTCTCGTGCCCATCGCTGGATCGAGATGTGGCTCAGGTAAATATTGGGTTTGGCTGGGAGGCTACTGCACAGAGAAGGTTTTTTACCTTCATACATAGAATGCATGAAAGTGAAAACCCAAGAGCCTTTAGAACCACTTTATTTCTCCTTTAGGTCCCTCCCATTGTTAGTGAAATTTGATTACACCCACTATTTAATGCGGTTTGGAGTTTTGGAGGCTGTGTGTGTAGTGGGGGAAGGTGGGTTTTGGGTGCTCGTGATTGAGTTCCCGTACCTTTTTTATGAGAAAAAAAGCCCTGCCTTTTTTCTAATGCAGCAAGTTGTGATATTCATTGTAGTAACTAGTTGCTACTACTATTGGACCAAGTCCAAGGAACAATAGTATAACCTTAATGATAAACAATAAGTTTGAACCTTCATTCAAAAATGGATGCCTGTGAATGTAAAACAAGCTGGACAGAGGAATAAAAGGGAATTTCTAGCAAGATAGTATGAGTTACTGCAGAGCTTTGCTCCTTGCATTAACCACTTTAGGATCGCCTGCCTACATTGTACTGAGAACAGGCGGCTCCTACAGGCAGGGCGATGTACCTGTACATTGCTGGCCTCTTCTGGGTACAGGGTGTACAGGGAGAAGGAACAAATAGATTTTTAGTAAAAAGAAGCACCTAATACACACATTAACACTTGTTAGGCACACACTTATCCCCTTGATTAGCCCGAGATGTTAACCCCTTCCCAGCCAGTGTCATTAGTACAGTGAAAGTGTATAGTATTATCTCTGATCACTTTATATGTCAGTGTCAGTTAGTCAGGTCCCACCCAGTGTCAGTTAGTGTCAGGTTGTTCGCCGCGCTATCACTGTCCCACTATAAGTCGCTGATCACCACCATTACTACTATAAAAAAATAAAAAAATTAAAATTCTATTATAGTTTGTAGACACTATAACTTTAACACAATCCAATCAATATACACTTATTGGGATTTTTTTTTTTTGGTATGTTTTATAGCAGAAAAAAAAAATGTTTTGCAAATTTTAGTCCTTTTTTTCATTTATATAATGAAAAATAAAAAACACAGTGGTGATCAAATTTAATAGTGCAGTGCTAAATAGCACAAAATGCTCTGTTTATGAATGGGGTAAATCCTTCCAGAGCTCAAGTGGTTAAAGGACAGCTTCACTTTTAGGGGTATAGAAAAACATGCATGTGGAAATGCAGATCCCAGCCCTCACATTAGTCCTGAGAAACTGCATGTACAATTGTTCTGTGTAAATGGGGGCAAATTTGAAAGGTATTAGGCTATTTTCTTACCAAGACAATTTTTTTTTCATGTTTTATAGCTACGAAAAAAGAGTGGTTTGGGAAAATACAGAATTATGGCCACAAAGTATTTATTTCCCATGATCATCAGCTCCATCTAGTGGCCATAATGTGATATTTTCCCGATTCACTCTATTCTGTATGAATAAATAAATAACATTAGATATGGGAAAAGATAACCTGGTAACATTAAATTTTGTTGTTCACACGAATGTACCTTCAGAGTTACAAGATGAAGAGATGATTTTCTTAGATACACCCGTTAGTGTAGCTGTCCTCTACAGGTGCCCCATTCAGTGTAACCAGAATAGCAAAAACTTACTTTCAGCCCCATTTAGATCTTTACTGTATGGTTCTGCCTTGCACTGCACAGCCTTTTGCTCTAAGACTACAACTATTGCACATGTTCGCCACATTCATTCTTATTGCTGGTCCATACTGGTCCAGTGCTGCATAGTGAAGGTCTCCAGAGCAGGACTGAAGGTAAGTATTTTGTTCTACACTTATGGTAACGATAATCAAATGCAAGTTTGAAAAAAAATTTTTTTTTCCGAAATGGATTTTTATTCTAAACCGTAAAAGAAAACTTTTCATTACTTGTATAAAACATAAAGGTGCTTTGTCTCACCACATAAAGGTAACAAAGGAGCACACTATATCATTTGTAAGGTTACACATATTAATAAATGTGTATAGGTTCCTTAATGATATTATTTATTTAGCTCTTTCTCTAGCTTTTGTTTTTTTGAATTTGACTATATAATTTACTGTTTGTCTTTGTAATACTGTACAAGAGCAGTTTAACAAGTGTACTCTAGAGGGCGCTGCATTGTGTATTGATTTTATAATGTACATGCATCAGCAGCCAAACCGTGACAGCTGGTGACACTATATTGTCAACTCAGAAGATTAGCAAGAGAATTTTGTGTTCAAGAGCCAAATTACTACTTGCTTCCCTCAGGGAAAAAGAGATCAGATGTTTACTGAGGGTTAATAATAAATGAATTGAAAAAGAGAAAAAAAGCTAGCTGAATACCATATTCAGTGCATGCGTGTCAGCAGGTTGTAATTAGCTAATTAAATGCATGGATTGACAGAATAGACTGTTGGGGCTTCATTGTCTCAAACTGTTCTTACAATATATGGACAGGAATTGTTATATAATATATATTTCACAGATTTATATGGTCCTCATCTTCTGAGATTTTGAGGTATTAGCTGTGAAATTGATATATTTTATCCGTTAGATAATAAATGCGTGTTTGGGCCCGCAATTTTATAGCCAGAGAGTAGGGATGAGCTTCGAGTTCAAGTCGAACCCATGTTTGACTCGAACATCGTCTGTTCGCCGAATTTCGAACATTATGGGTCGTTCGCGCCAAATTCTAGTGGCGCGTCACATCCCATAATTCACTGCGGCATCGCAGTGTATTGCTGGCTGATGATTGGCCAAGCATGCACTATGACCCGCATGCTTTGTCCAATCACAGCACAGAAAAACGGAGAGCCATAATTGGCCAAAGCCAGGGTGGAGCTTCTTGAACTCGGCCATTGCAGAATGAAGAGCGCCTTGCCCACCATGGCTGAGGATCGGCACTGGACTGAGCTGGAACCTCCCGACAACCGCAGTGGAGCACTGGGTGGCTGGGGTCTGGGGATGAGGGTGGGGTGGAGTCAGGTCAGCGGGACCCGGTTTGTCAATCACAGGCAGGCACACTGGGACACTGGCAGAGGACTGAGCAGACCTGACTGTAAACCCCAGTCGCATGTACCCCCCAGTCACATTTGCACCCCCCGTCACATGTACACCCCCCTGGTGACATGCACACACCCCCCAGTCACATGCACACACCACCAATCACATGTACACCCCCCCCTGGTGACATGCACACACCCCCCTCCAGTCACATACACACACCCCCAATCACATGTACACCCCCCTGGTGACATGCACACACCCCCCCAGTCACATGCACACACCCCCAATTACATGTACACCCCCCTGGTGACATACACACATACACACACACACACACACACACCCCCAGTCACACGTACCTCACATAGAGGCTCTGTCCCTTCACAGCTCAGTCAGCGCATCCTCAGCTCAGCAGTCAGTCGGCTGCACACAGACAGGCTACAGCGATGGAACTGGAATTGGCTCCGCCTCCACCACAGAAGTCCCGCCCTGCTGGAAGAAGGGTGGACTCGCGATCCTGCTGAGGTGATAGCTGCCCCTGGCCCTTGAACTGTGCACAAGATATGGCTCAAGGGACAGACAGCATTTGCTGGCGGGGCAAGTCAGTGAGGGGCGGGGCAGTTGTCGGTCTCTGTGTGTGTCTCTGCCGGCTGTTCCAATTGAGTTTTATTGACAGGAGTGGAGACTGGGCAGTGATCTGATGGGGTGTGGTGTTACAGAGCAGAGAGGAGGAGGAGGACTGATTGTAAACTGAAGGAGGCGGGCACGGCACGAAGCTCCCCTGCGCTGACTGTACTAGGATAATAGGATTGATGCAGGAGGATAGCAGAGGCGGCTCTTTAGGCAAACTAGGGGGCGAGGCCTTTAAAAGGGGTGAGGCCTTAGGCAATCGCCTAATTGGAGAGCCGCCTCTGGCTTCAGTTACAGTGTGTAGAGGATATATATGCATCCTAGGTGTTGTATATATATTTACACACTGTATTCAGTTTAGCTAGATCCGTTCCTGTTATTTTCTATAATGACAGGCAGGCAGGTGATTGTGCTAGCTGCAGTGTTTCACTTAGTGTACTGTGTCCTTTGCACAGTGTGCATCTAAAGCTTACCTCAATACAACTGCTGGTGTTCTGATACAAATACAGGCAGGGAGCTGCAGAATTTTGCTTTAGTGCCCTTTGCACAGTGTGCACCTAAACCTTACCTCAATACAATTGCTGGTGTTCTCATACAAATACCACAGGCAGGGAGCTGCAGTATTTTCAGTTAGTGTACTGTGTCCTCTGCACAGTGTGCAACTAAAGCTAACTGAAGACAATTGCTGTTGTTCTCATACTAATAATACTACAGGCAGGCAGTTGATTCTGCTAGCTGCAGTATAATCAGTGTGTATATATATATATATATATATATATATATATATATATATATATTGTGAGGGGGTTAGCTCGGCAGCGGGTGTGTGTGACCCCCGGGATGGGCTCCCCACACAAAAACAGGCCCAGCAAACGGAGGTTGTGGTTTTCAAAATCAAAAAAAGGTGCGGTTTATTTTCTATTTACAGTGACAAAACACAGCAAAGCCAAAAGAAACATAAACAAAATAAATCCTGGTCAACTTGACCTCTGACTAAACATACAGGTTTCCTAACTAACAACTGGGATCAGCCTAGTGCTGTCCTAGTCCCTAAGTCCCTGGTTTTAAATGTCCAAGCAAATAGCCACACAGGCTTTGTCTCACCGCACAAGGGTTCACTCTCTCCAGGAAGTCCACACAGGTCTGCTTCCAGGCATGAGCTAACATCTAATGAAGCTGGGAGTTCTTATAGAGGCCTAAATGAGCTGACAAGCTTCAGCTGGTCTCATCAACTCCCTGTCTGCACGACGCCCCACACTCTCCCTAGAGGTATGAGTCATCCATGAGCCCACTATCCTCAGCTGGGCTTATACAACTCTCCACCTAGTTGTATAAGTCGGCGTAAAGCCTGAATCTGGGCGAAATATATCTACCCCCTGGATGCAACCAGGTGACTTTACCTTCCTGCTGTCACATACCCCCCCCTCTTGTTTTAACCTCGGGGTTGGAACACCAGCAATCAGGCATTCATGTACTCGAGACAAAGCACCAACATTCCCCATTTGAACGCCAGGGCGATGCTTTACTGTGAAGTTGAATTCCTGGAGGGCCAGGAACCACCTATTCACTCTTCTATTTGTTTCCTTGTTTTGAGCCATCCACTTTAACGGAGCGTGATCCGTAACCATGTCAAAGTGCCTACCTAGCAGGTAGTACCGAAGGGAATCTAGAGCCCACTTCACCGCTAAACACTCCTTTTCAACGGTGGCGTAATTTACCTCATGGGACTTCAACTTCCTGCTGAGGTAAATGACTGGGTGCTCTTCCCCGTTCCAGACCTGGGACAATACTGCTCCTAACCCCACATCTGACGCATCACTTTGTACGACAAAGTCTTTAGAGAAGTCGGGTGAGTACAACACTGGCTGGCTACATAAGGCTTGTTTCAAGAATTGGAATGCTGCCTCAGCCTCGGGGGTCCATTTAATCATGACCGACCCTTTCCCCTTCGTCAGGTTGGTTAGGGGCACAGCCTTAGAAGCAAAGTGGGGAATGAATCGCCGATAATACCCAGCGATTCCCAGAAAGGCTCGTACCTGCTTCTTGCTGTTGGGACGTGGCCAACTCTGGATGGCCTCGACTTTGTTGAGTTGGGGTTTTATTACTCCCCTCCCAATGGTGTACCCAAGATATTTGGCCTCCTCCTGCCCAATGGTACACTTCTTGGGGTTAGCCGTAAACCCCGCTTCCCGAACAGAGTCCAGGACTGCTTGCACTTTTGGCAGATGTGAGGCCCAATCTGTGCTATGGACAATTACGTCATCCAGGTAAGCTGCAGCATACTTCCGATGGGGCCTCAGCATCTGGTCCATTTTCCGCTGGAATGTGGCCGGCGCATTCTGTAACCCGAATGGCATTCTTTTATATTGGAACGCCCCGTCTGGGGTTACAAATGCGGTTTTCTCTTTGGCCAATTTGGCCAGGGGGATTTGCCAATACCCTTTTGTGAGGTCAAGAGTCGTCATGTATCGGGCTGTTCCCAGCCGGTCGATCAACTCATCTATACGTGGCATGGGGTAGGTGTCAAATTTTGTAACTTTGTTCAACTGACGAAAATCGTTACAAAATCGCCAGCTCCCATCCGGTTTAGGCACCAACACAATGGGACTAGACCAATCACTTTGGGACTCCTCTATCACCCCTAAGTTCAGCATTTTCTGTACTTCCTCCCGTATTGCCTCCCTTCGGGCCTCTGGGATCCGATAGGGTTTTAACTTCACCCTTTCACCGGGCGGGGTAATGATGTCATGCTCTACCCCAGATGTTTGTCCCGGCAGCTCAGAGAATACCTCCTTGTTGCGAAGCACAAACTCCTTAACCTCCTGTTGTTGGGGTTGTGACAAGGTGGCTGCTATTCCAACCTCAGGAATCACGCAACCAGTTTGAGCTGGTGACCAAGTGTCTGCGACTAGGGACTCTCTATCCCTCCAGGCTTTCAACAGATTAACGTGATAGATCTGTTCGGGCTTTCGCCTTCCTGGTTGTCTGACCTTGTAATTCACTTCGCTCACTTTTTCCATTATCTCGTAGGGGCCTTGCCATTTGGCAAGGAATTTACTTTCAACCGTAGGGACAAGTACCAGTATCCTATCCCCCGGGGAAAAGGTACGGGTCTTGGCTCCACGGTTGTACACTCTCTGCTGTGCTAACTGCGCTTGGGCCAAATGTTCCTTCACGATGGGCATTACCTGTGCAATTCGGTCTTGCATCAGGGCGACATGCTCAATCACACTCCTGTGGGGAGAACTCTCACTTTCCCAAGTTTCCTTGGCAATATCCAACAGCCCTCTTGGGTGTCTCCCATACAGTAACTCAAAGGGGGAGAATCCCGTAGAGGATTGGGGCACCTCCCTAATAGCAAACATCAGATAAGGAAGTAGACAGTCCCAATCCTTTCCATCTCTATCCACCACTTTCTTCAACATTTGTTTTAGGGTTTTGTTGAATCTTTCAACCAGCCCATCGGTTTGGGGGTGATACACAGATGTACGTAATTGCGTCACTTTGAACAATTTACACAGCTCCTTCATAACCCGGGACATAAAGGGTGTACCTTGGTCCGTAAGCAGTTCTTTACAAATACCCACCCGGCTAAACACAAGAGATAGCTCTTTGGCTATGGTTTTGGCCGAGGTATTTCGGAGAGGGATCGCTTCTGGATAACGGGTGGCATAGTCCATTATAACTAATATGTACTGGTGCCCCCTAGCGGACTTGATTATAGGACCTACCAAATCCATGGCGATCCTCTCAAACGGGACCTCAATGATGGGTAGAGGGACCAGCGAGCTACGGAAATGTGGCATCGTCGGGGCCGACCTCTGACACACAGGGCAGGAGGAACAATAATTTTCTATGTCCTTCATCACCCCCGGCCAATAGAATCTCTGTAATACCCTCTCTCGGGTTTTCTCTGTCCCCAGATGACCTCCAAGAATGTGCCCATGGGCCAACTCCAACACCAACTTCCTGTAAGGTTTGGGCACCACAAGCTGCTCAACGGTTTCTTCTGCCCTTTTTGCCACCCGATACAGTAGGTCCTTCTCTACGCTGAAGTATGGGTAAGTGCAGGTATTATCTGGGTTCACTAACTCGCCATCTATTTTCACTACGTTTTCCCGTGCCTTTATTAGGGCGGGGTCTTTCAACTGTTCTGTGGCAAAGTTTTCCCTGTGAACCTCAAGATCAGAAAACTCCACAGACGGTAGGTTTTCGTCTGAGGAGGTGGGCTCCTCTCCAGTTTCTTGAGTCTCCCCTGCCAATACTGATAAGGGAAATTCCGGAGAGTCCTCACCACTCTCAGGGGAGTTCTGGCTATCACATTCCTGGTACATAGGGGCACCAGTGGGGGGCTCAGGATCATCCCACAGTTCCCAGAACTTCGGAAAATCCCTTCCCACAATGGCGTCATGCGGTAACTGAGATACTAAGCCCACTGGATGAGAGAGGGTACCTTTGGGGGTCTCGAAACACACTGTAGTCACTGGATACTCTCGGGTGTCCCCATGCACACAAATAACAGCTACCTTGCTATTCCCAGAGACCTCTGTTTTAACTAACTCAGCCTTTATCAGGGTCACAAGGCTACCTGAATCCAGCAATACCACAACATTTCTACCATTAACACACATTTTGCATAAATGTTTCTCAGTTCCTCGAATGGCAGTGCATGCGACTGTCGCACACAGCGACTGACGTCTGCCCGTCAGAAAGTCACACTGCATGGGTTCCTCCACAACCGGGCAATTGGCTGCAATATGTCCCGCTTGCCGGCAGCGGTAGCAAACGATCCTTCTTGCCGCCTCTTGAGCCGCTGATTTCCCAGGCTGTTCTCGCCAAACTTGGGGTAGAGCTCCCACCCTCTCACTCTCTCCACCCTTACCCCTTGGAATCCTCTTATCCGCCCCTGGGGATGGTCTGGTCTTAGGGTGGAAAGTCCGAGTGTCTCTGGAAGAGGCCGTCAGGTTCTCTGTAGCCAAGTATTTCTCCACACGATCCACAAGACCATCGGCCGTCTCTGGGTCTCCATGGCTTACCCACTTTTGGATGGCAGTAGGAAGAGCTCTCAAAAACCGATCCATTACAACACGTTCCACAATCTTTGGTGCGGACAAAGTCTCTGGCTGTAGCCATTCTGCTCAGGTGAATGAGATCATACATTTGAGACCTGGGGAGTTTTCCAAGCTGGAAAGTCCAGTTATGCACACGCTGAGCCCGGACAGCCTGGGTGACACCCAGCCTTGCCAATATTTCAGCTTTTAGCATCACATAGTCTTTTGCTTGGTCAGGCTCTAGGTCATAGTAAGCCTTCTGCGATTCACCAGTTAACAGAGGAGCCACCAGTCCAGCCCACTGCTCCTCAGGCCACTTTTCTCTTTCAGCAGTCCTTTCAAATGTGGTCAAAAATACCTCTGGATCATCCTCTCCAGTCATTTTTGTCAATAAACGACTCACCCCAAAGGACGCGGTATTAGTGGGACGGCTTCCCTCACTGGTCTGCGGACGTTGCTGCATTACTGCTTCCATTTGTTGTAGTCTCTGCTCTTGCTTCTGTAACAGGTCTATGAAGTGGGCCTCAGATTGCTGCTGGGCTTGTTGCTGAGCTTCCAGACTCTGTTGGTGAGCTTGCTGCTGGGCTGCAAGGCTCTGTTGATGAGCTTGCTGCTGGGCTGCGAAGTTCTGTTGTTGAGCTGCAAGGCTCTGTTGATGAGCTGCAAGGCTCTTTTGCAAACCTGCATTTGTCTGCTGTTGATTGGCATTTGCTAGAGCCAGCTGCTTCAGTATCTCCTCCATGCTGGCTTAAAAAAAAACTGCCACTGATTCTCCACCAACTGTGAGGGGGTTAGCTCGGCAGCGGGTGTGTGTGACCCCCGGGATGGGCTCCCCACACAAAAACAGGCCCAGCAAACGGAGGTTGTGGTTTTCAAAATCAAAAAAAGGTGCGGTTTATTTTCTATTTACAGTGACAAAACACAGCAAAGCCAAAAGAAACATAAACAAAATAAATCCTGGTCAACTTGACCTCTGACTAAACATACAGGTTTCCTAACTAACAACTGGGATCAGCCTAGTGCTGTCCTAGTCCCTAAGTCCCTGGTTTTAAATGTCCAAGCAAATAGCCACACAGGCTTTGTCTCACCGCACAAGGGTTCACTCTCTCCAGGAAGTCCACACAGGTCTGCTTCCAGGCATGAACTAACATCTAATGAAGCTGGGAGTTCTTATAGAGGCCTAAATGAGCTGACAAGCTTCAGCTGGTCTCATCAACTCCCTGTCTGCACGACGCCCCACACTCTCCCTAGAGGTATGAGTCATCCATGAGCCCACTATCCTCAGCTGGGCTTATACAACTCTCCACCTAGTTGTATAAGTCGGCGTAAAGCCTGAATCTGGGCGAAATATATCTACCCCCCTGGATGCAACCAGGTGACTTTACCTTCCTGCTGTCACAATATATATATATATATATATATATATATATATATATATATTACACATACATCCTAGACATGTGCATTTCGTTTCGTTTCGAATCGAAATTCGGACACATTTTTAATTACCGTATTTATCGGCGTATAACACGCACTTTTTTCCCCTTAAAATCAGGGGAAAATCGTGGGTGCGTGTTATACGCCGATACTCCGCCGATTCCCCTGCTGAAACGAGCGAGAGGAGCGAGCGGAGCCGAAGTACACTCGGCTTTACTCGGCTCCTCTCGCAGTCCCGCCCATCTCTGACTGTGCCGCTGACATAGAGAAAGCCGAGTGTACTTCGGCTAGTCTCGGCTCCTCTCGCAGTCCTGCCCCTGACTGTGAGCAGAGCCGATTCTAGCCGAAGTACACTCTGCTTTCTCTGTCAGCGGCGCAGTCAGTGGAGATGGGTGGGACTGCGAGAGGAGCCGAGTCTAGCCGAAGTACACTCGGCCCCGCTCGCTCCTCTCCACAGAAATCGGCGCCAAATTTAAAAAACGCAGAGACTGACAAGGCTGCAAAGGCACTGGGCAAGGCTGCAGATGGACAGATGGACACTGGGCAAGGCTGCAGATGGACAGGTGGACACTGGGCAAGGCTGCAGATGGACAGATGGACACTGGGCAAGGCTGCAGATGGACACTGGGCAAGGCTGCATGCTGCATTTAAATGTAAGTTTTTTTCCTTGAATTTCCCTCCTAAAAGTTTTTTTTTCCTTAAAATTCCCTCCTAAACTTGGGGTGCGTGTTATACGCCGGTGCGTGTTATACGCCGATAAATACGGTATTCGGAAATTCGGATGCATCCAAATTTCCGAATGACAAAAGTAACGAATTTAAACAAATCCGAAAAAAACGTGAATGAAATTCGAATCGAATTCGAAAACAAATTTGAATCAAATTAGAAAAAAATAGAAATCAATTTTCTAAGAAACACAATAAAATAGAATATAAAACAATAAAGCAATAGGATAAAAAAAGAATAGAATAGAATTTAATAGCATGTAATAAAATAGAACCATAAAGACCCGACTAGCGGAGGGCTGCAGTGATGGTTGACTTTCTACAACTTTCTCCCATCTCCTGACTGCATCTCTGGAGCTCAGCCACAGTGATCTTTGGGTTCTTCTTTACCTCTCTCACCAAGGCTCTTCTCCCCCGATAGCTCAGTTTGACCGGACGGCCAGCTCTAGGAAGGGTTCTGGTCATCCCAAACGTCTTCCATTTAAGGATTATGGAGGCCACTTTGCTCTTAGGAACCTTAAGTGCAGCAGATTTTTTTTTTTAAACCTTGGCCAGATCTGTGCCTTGCCACAATTCTGTCTCTGAGCTCTTCAGGCAGTTCCTTTGACCTCATGATTCTCATTTGCTCTGGCATGCACTGTGCGCTGTAAAGTCTCATATAGACAGGTGTGTTGCTTTCCTAATCAAGTCCAATTAGTATAATCAAACACAGCTGGACTCAAATAAAGGTGTAGAACCATCTCAAGGATGATCAGAAGAAATGGACAGCACCTGAGTTAAATATGAGTGTCACAGCAAAGGGTCTGAATACTTAGGACCATGTGATATTTCCGTTTTTCTTTTTTAATAAATCTGCAAAAATGTCAACAATTCTGTGTTTTTCTGTCAATATGGGGTGCTGTTTGTACATTAATGAGGAAAAAAAATTAACTTGAATGATTTTAGCAAATGGCTGCAATATAACAAAGAGTGAAAAATTTAAGGGGGTCTGAATACTTTCTGTACCCACTATATATATATATATATATATATATATATATATATATATATAAAACATCTTCCAAAATTCGAATTTCGTATAGAATGAATTTGAATAGAAAAGATTAGAATAGAGTACAAAAGGATAGACTAGAAAAACAAACAATAGAACAGAATAGAATAAAATATAATATATATATATTTTATTGTTTCTCTAGTCTATTCTTTTCTATTTTATTCTAATCTTTTCTATTCGAATGTGAATTCATTCTATTCGAATAGAAAAGATTAGAATAGAAAATAATAGAAAAGAAAAACAATAGAACAGCATAGAATATATATATATATATATATATATATATATATATATATATATAATATTTTTTTCTCTTCTGTGCTATTATTTTTCTATGATATTCTTTTCTAGTATTTTCGATTCTATTCTAATCTTTTCTAATCAAATTCGATTTCATTCTATATGAATTTTCAGAAAATGGTTATATATAGTTTAGTTCAAATGCGGTAGAATTATTTCGAATTTGATAGTTTTTTCGAATTTGGTAGATTATTTTTTTTCGAATGCAGTCGATTTTTTTCGAATACGAAATGAGACAAAACCCGAAACCGAATGTAACAAATGCAACGAATTTAACTAAACTAATTTAGTTAATTAATGAATCGAAACTAAATGAAACAAAACAAATTTTCATCCTGCACATGTCTAATACATCTCCCTGCAGGCCATTAGTATGTCTGGAAGGACAACAAGGAGAGGCAGACAGTCACAAGCCAATAAAAGAGGGCAAGCAGGCTCTGTGTCTAGAGGCAACAGTGCTGGTCGTGGACACGGTGCATCCTCATCAGCACGTGGCCGTGGGACACGCTTGTCCTTTTTTTCGGCAGCTGGCCATGTTGAGCCGCAACATGCCGAAGACTTGGTAGCCGTCCTCATCCTCCTCGTCCTCTCTCATCCAGGCTCAGGGTACTTTGTCTGGCAAAGCAGCTGCCAAAGCGGCCTCTTCCCTCGGCTCAATGGCATCAGTCACTCCTTCCCTAGCCCCACCATGTCCTCCTGAGGAGTCCCCCGAACTGTTTGACCACAGTGTTGGGTACATGCTCCAGGAGGATGCCCAGCTTTTTGAAGGCTCTGATGATGGTACCCAGCTAGAGGAAGGCAGTAACGTGAGCCCAGAGAGAGGGTGTGCCTAAGAAGGACAGCAATCTGGCAGTCATGTTCCCCCAGCTGTAGCATACTGCCAGGTTTTCTACAGTGATGAGGAGGGAGGGGATGATGAGGTCACGGACAGTTTTTTGTGGTAAAATTAGGTGCTTCGGCTTATATTCGAGTCGGCTTATACTCGAGTATATACGGTAATTACAATTTTTGATGCAATACTTTGCAGCAGGGCTCATTCCTGCGCTCCAACTAGAGTATCTGTGAGGGGTTGCAGTGTTGTGGCACCAGCACCAGTGCCTAAGGCCCAATTTTTAGCCCCTGTTTAACAGGGGCGTGTAATAAAAAATGTTGATGCAATACTTTGCAGCAGGGCTCATTCCTGCGCTCCATCTAGAGTATCTGTGAGAGGTTGCAGTGTTGTGGCACCAGTGCCTAAGGCCCAATTTTTATGCCCCTGTTCAACAGGGGCATGTCATTACAATTCTTGATCTAATATTTCACAGCTGGGCCCATTCCTATGCCCACCAAGAGTAACTGTGAGGACTTACAGTGTTGTGGCACCAGCACCACCACCACCACCACCAAAGGCCCAATTTTCCCTACCACTGTTCAACAATGGCATGTAATTACAATTTCTGATATAATAGTTCACAGCAGGGCGTTCCAGCGCCCACCAAGAGTAACTGTGAGGGCTTACAGTGTTGTGGCAACACCAACACCTAAGGGCCAAATTTCTGCAGAGTATATACGGCAGGCCCCTACTTTCAAACATCCAACTTACAAACGACTTCTACTTAAAAACGGAGGGAGACAACAGGAAGTGAGAGGTAATCTACCCCTAGGAAGGGAAATTCTTTCCTGTAAGAGTTAATATGGGAAAAAGGTGTCTCCTCTTCACTGATGCTTTATCACCAATCCTTGTTTCATAAAAATAAAAATTCAAAAACATTTGTCATTGGGACGGAAAGTGAGGTGAAATGTCCTGAAGAGGTGCACAGACAGCAAAACAAATGTTACAGGGGTGATAACCCTTCCCTATGTTTTCCAAACACTTTAACCACTTCCCGCCCGGCCTATAGCAAAATGACGGCCGGGCGGTGGTTCAGTTATCATGACTGGGCGTCATATGACGTCCAGCAGGATAACAGCCGCTGCACGCCCGAGGGGGCACGCATCGCAGCTATCGCTAAAGAGCCTGCGGCGGACGCTCTTTACCATGTGATCAGCCGTGTCCAATCACGGCTGATCACGATGTAAACAGGAAGAGTGGTTGATCGGCTTTTCCTCACTCGCGTCTGACAGATGCAAGTAGAGGATAGCCAATCGATGGCTCTCCTGACAGGGAGGTTCGTTCTGATTGTTTATCAGCACTGCCCCCCTCGGATGCCCACACTGGAACACCAGGATGCTGCCCAGGACCACCAGGGAAGCACCTAACATGTGGATTGCCAGGTAAGTCACCCATGGCCATCCACATGTACAAATGTATAGATAACATATGCCAATCAGTGCCCACAAATGGGCACTGACTGGCACCAACAAAATTTGTGATGCCCAGCAATGCCACCCACCAGTGCCACCCACCAGTGTCCATCTATGCCACCTATCAGTGCCCATCTGTGCCCATCAGTGCCCACCTATCAGTGCCATTCTGTGCCACCTATCAATGCCACCCATAAGTACAATCAGTGCCGCCTGTGCCGCCTATCAGTGCCGCCTCATTGGTGCCGCCTCATTGGTGCCGCCTCATTGGTGCCACCTCATTGGTGCCACCTCATCGGTGCCCATCAGTGCCGCCTTATCAGTGCCCATCATTGAAAAAAAGGTACTTATTTACGAAAAATGTAATAGAAACAAAGAAAAACGTTGTTTTTTCAAAATATTCGCTCTTTTTTTTTATTTGTTGCGCAAAAAATAAAAATCGCAGAAGTGATCAAATACCACCAAAAGAAAGCTCTATTTGTGGGAACAAAATGATTAAAAAATGTTTGGGTACAGTGTTGCATGACCGCGCAATTGTCATTCAAATTGCGACAGTGCTGAAAGCTGAAAATTGGCTTGGGCAGGAAGGTGTATAAGTGCCTGGTATTAAAGTGGTTAAAAATGTACCAGTTCAAAATTACAAAAATATTCTATGTAACAACAAACCTACAGTCCCTGTCTTGTTTGCACCGCCTGTATACTGCTGTTCAGAGTATATAGGGCCTGGGGGCCCCACACCTTTCCTGTTTTTAATTTGGGTGCGGGATTCCCCTTAATATCCATACAAGACCCAAAGGGGCTGGTAATGGGCTGGGGGGGGGGTACCCATGCCATTTTTCTCAATGATTTTCATCCATATTGCCGGGACCAGACATTACATTAAAGCCGCAAGCAGTTTTAAATTACTTTTTTTCCTTTTAGAAATGTCATTTTGTGCAGGGACAGTTCTAAACACGGGAAACACACACCACTTCACAGGCATACTATAGACACCCCCCAGGTACGATATTTAAAGGAATATTTCACTTTTTTTTTTTTTCACTTTATGCATCATTAAAATCACTGCTCCCAAAAAACGTTCGTTTTTAAAACTTATTTTTGCATTGATACATGTCCCCTGGGGCAGGACCCGGGTCCCCAAACCCTTTTTAGGACAATAACTTGCATATTAGCCTTTATAATTAGTACTTTTGATTTCGAACGTTCGAGTCCCATAGACTTTAACGGGGTTCTAAAGTTTGCGTGAACTTTCGGTCCGTTCGCAGGTTCTGGTGCGAACCGAACCGGGGGATGTTTGGCTCATCCCTACCAGAGAGCCATACAGACCATAAAAATAAATAATGTTAATAATTTAAAAATGTATGAATAGTTTATAATTACATAATAATATAGTTATGTAATATAATTACAAGTAAAAGGGAGCAAACATGCCGTATTTGCTCATTACCTATTTAAGCTCGGCTTTCTGCTTTGTGGTACTGCTCTTTTTGGTCTCTTTTGCATGGGAAGCCAGGGAGGGGGCAGTAAAAACAGGCAGCTTAGCTGTGAATACAGGGCTGGCCCAAGACATTGTGCTGCCTGGGCCCAAGAATGAAATGCTGCCCCCTCCCAAAAAAAAAAATCCTATGCCCATCCATCAAAGAGACATTTCCATAAAGCAAAGAGACAGCCCCATATATTCAGCAAAGAGACATGCCCCCATAAAGCAAAGGGACATGCCCTCTCCTGCAAAGAGACATGCCCCCTCCTGCAAAGAGAATTGTGTAGCACCACAAAAGCTCCCTCCTTTCTCTCCACTGCCACCGACCAGCTACGCTCTGATCTCAGCTCAGTGATGCAACACGCTGCAACAGCAACACTGCAGTGGCGGCTAGGGTGACCACATTTCCAAACTGCCATTCAGGGATACCCCACTTCCTTCCCAAAAAAGATGAGGGGGGGATGTAGTCTCGGGGTTGACAGAGAATTCGTCAGCGGGTGATTTGTCGGGCGAATGGCTGGTGTTAGCAATTAAATCATCCTAACATTATGATTGATATGGTGTCAGGATGATCAAATCACATTATTTATATTATTACATTGTAATATATAATGAAATAGTTGAACTCACCATAATGCTGAATCAGTGGGATCCCTGAGCTTATCACTTGCCACCATTGCCTGCTACCAGATGCAGCTTGTTACTTGCCACCCTTGCCTGTCACCAGATGCAGCCTGTCACTTGTCACCATTGCCTGTCACCAGTTGCAGCTGTGCCACTTGCCACCCATAGCCTGCCACAAGATGCAGTGTCACTTGTCACCAATGCCTGTCACCAGATACAGCCTGTCACCTGTCACCAATGCCTGTCACCAGATGCAGGGTGTCACTTGTCACCATTGCCTGTCACCAGATGCAGCATGACATTCATAGCCTGGCTCTCTCTCCCTCCCCTTCAGCTGGGCATGCTGGGGGCTGCAGTTTCCCCCCTAGAATTGCAATGGGCCAGCAAGTTATTGGGACTACAAGTCCCAAAAATTCTCTTTTCTCCTTTTTGACTTTTTTCCTTGGCCAATGGGAGGAAAAGGGGGAAGAAACATAGCGGGCGGCTGTCCTGGGAACAGCAGCATGAGGAGGAGAAGGGGGGGAGGGGAGAGAGCCCGCAGCTGCTCTTTCTCCACACACACACAGCCGCTCCGATCCCATGCTGTTCTGCTGCCCGCTAATAGAAGGGGGAATGGACAGTAAACAACAGAGATAGCGGCGCCTCGAGGGGGGAGGAGGCAGGCAGCACTGATCCTCGGACCGCACCCCGCTCCTAACATTTGCTGAGGGGAACATACAGGGAGGAGGTGGGTGGAGCTAGCGGAGGAGGAGGAAGTTAAATCCTCCTCCGCAATGAATGGTGGGCCTCTCTCTCCTTCTCTCCTGACGTCACTGGTTGCTAGACACAAAGCGGGCCGCGGCTAGCAACCAGTTTGGGCAGAGAAGCAGGGGCAGCTGGTGAGACCCTAGAAGTGGGTCTTGCCACTGCGGCCAGTGACAGCGGCGCCGGCGATGCAGTGCAAGGATGACACTGCACAATAGATGGAGGGAACCCCAGGTTCTCAGGCAGTGCACCCCTGTTGCCGCCCCTCCTAAAGTGCCGCTTGGGACCCATGGTCCCACCGGGTCCCATGGTAGGGCCGGCCCTGTGTAAATATAAGCCTGACACATGGGGCGCTACCATACTATCCTTTGAACCTGAAGAATTCTTAACTCAGCTGCAGAGTTTGACAGGCAGCCAGCAACCACCGATCATCTTGCATGCAAAGATTCCTCCTTTAAAGACTGAGTTTTAACTGAGTCAGGCCTGACTGGGAGTTTATAGCATTGCTGGGTGCCATATTGCTAACGGGGACTCTAGCTATATGTCAGTGTGTGATAGAATTATTTGTGCATTATAATTGACTAGTGTTAGTATTACTGCAGGGCTCTGCATGCATGTGTTATATGTGATATTGATCGTTGACCAATATATACAAGTAAACCTTTTAGTTTAATCATTCTGGTATTGGAGTCTATTGTAAAGCGTGGATAATCCGCACATCCCCTATGGTGCAAACCGATAATAAGTTCACAAAAAAACAAACACTGCTTGGTGCAAAAAATGCAAAAAACATATACATACAACAAAAACACAGTGTGAAAGCGTTAGAGTGTAAAAATGAATCCTTGTATGAAAGAATAAGATGAGAGAAAAACTTCTCAAACATTAATGATAGGTGCTGCACTTTGAAAAAAAGCTGGAATAGACAGCTATGCAATAATGGTCAAAAATAGTAAAAAATGCTCTACCCAAAATATGTGCAAAAAAACAAAGTGCAAACAAACAATAATATGTGCAATTATATGCAAAAAAGTTCAAGGTGAATTGCTGCCAAATAGTGTCCTAATAGACAAAAAAAAAAGCTAGGAAGTGACTCGCTGCATTCAGACCAATAAACCAATGAAAAACTAAAGGGTTGAAGGGGAATGATGATATCTTCCTCCAAACTTTTCCAGCCGGATGAGACAAAATATTAAAAAGGGCCGCTTACCAAATCAGGTGGATCTCTGTTACGGAGATCATAGAAGCTCAGCACACCATAGGACTCCTCTGTATCCCGGCGTCAGTCCCGCAGCAGGTCCGCTATCTCCTTAGGATGTCCAAGAACACAGCTTCCCTGTAGCCAGGATTCACTCCCAATGTATTGGTACGGTAAGCGTGAATATCATAGGAAAGATAAAAAGAGGCTCATGGTGCAGTAAAATGAAAGTCCCTTTATTTAAAAAGCAGCAATACCGACATCCAGAGTCTCTTACAAAACGAAATTCAAAAATCCGCGGTAAGACAAGACAACCAGCCGCGGCTCAGGCCACTTAGCTGGAGCGTGGTGATGTCAGAGGTGATTGCTCCGCCTGACGCTGCGTTTCTCCTATACAAGGCATCAACAGGGAAGGAGGCAATACCCGGACGCCACACTCCACGCAATTTATAGAAGACTGCAGGAGAATGACACCGGAAGCACAGGTAACAAACCCGTGTCCCCAGTGATCAGATGATACAACCAAAACCTATATCTCATGCCACATGTCACTACACATGATCATGCCGCCGAGTGGGTTCATTCAGCACATAATGCAAACCATATCCTACAATGAGGGCATGATTATGGCATATATAAATTTGATATTGGTTGTAAAATCCGTTCAAAAATTATATATATTTACACATGTACCCTTAGTATATAAAATCAAACTCTGTTAAATCACAACATTAAAATATATAAAAATAAAAAATATCTAACAGAGCCATAAGTAACAATGTCTGCATATATATAAACCAAAAACAAACAAATATATATACTCAAGCCTGCCACAAAAAATACATATCTGCATTTTCTTCAAAACAGGCATATTATGGTCCAGCTAAAAAATGTGCATAGGGTAAATTTTTAAATTATTTATCTTGTTTTTAAATAATAAAAATAAAATAAAAATAAATAAATAAATTAATTAACATAAACATATATAGGTGATGGGAAGACCTGATGTGGATACTGAGAGGCCATAATATATTTATCGGGACAACAAATCCCTGAGACCATCTAGGAGGACTACGCAGTTGATGTCCCACTCTATGTTGAAGCCCAGCGTGCTATAACAGGCCATATCATATATCCACCGCGTTTCCCTGCGGGATATACAATGTTTTAGGTTATCTCCTCTCCAATGGGGGGGTGTGTTTCTCTATCCCTATAACCTCAAGCAGGGATGGATTGCGGTCATGGAATTGGTGAAAATGTAGGGAAACACTGTGCCCAATAAAACCCCTACGAATATTTGAGAGGTGTTCGCCTATCCTGACCTTCAGAGCACGGGTGGTCCTCCCAATGTACTGGAGCCCGCAGGGACAACGTAGGAGGTAGATCACCCCCACAGTACCACATGTAATCATTTCTGATATAGAGTATTGTCTGGAGGTAGTGTTAGAAGTAAAAGTGGAGGTCCGGATGGTTCTAGATGAGGAACATACTTTGCATCTTCTGCAAGGAAAGAAGCCTTTTAAGTTTCCGAATAAGCTAATTTTTGGAGGGGGGTCAACCACACTGGGAGCTACCAAGTCCTTCAAATTCTGATTCCTTCGATATAGGACTTTTGGATGTTCTGGGAGCTCAGGTCCCAAGACTTTATCACACCTGAGTACCTGCCAGTGCTTTGAGTACCTGCCAGTGCTTTCGTATAGTTTTGTTGACCCATCAAAAATGGGAGGAAAATGTAGTCAGAAATGACCACTGTAGGTCTGTATTCATCTCCTTTCTTTCCCTATTCTTGGGGACCAGAAGACCTTCTCTGTCCATAATTGCAACATCTCGTATGTCCCTATCCAGGGTAGCTGGTTTGTATCCCTTTTCCACAAATCGATTTTTCAGGACTGTGACTTGAGCTTCAAAATCTTCAGGACGTGAACAATTACGTCTCACCCTCTGAAATTGGCCCTTGGGGATGGCCTTGAGCCAATTTGGATGATGTCCGCTATCCATTGGGATGTACCCATTTCTGTCCGTACCTTTAAAATAGGTTTTGGTAAAAAGGGTACCTTGATCCTTAAATATCACCAGATCTAAAAAGTTAACAGAAAGTGCACTGTATTTATATGTAAACCTAATCCCCAAGTCGTTAGTGTTAAGTTTGATCATAAACTCACTTAGAGACTCCACATCTCCCTTCCATAGGAAAAAGGCGTTGTCTATGTATCTTCGCCATAGAAGGAGGCGGGGCTCTTCCAGGGAGAAAAGTTTGTAATTTTCCCATAGGGCAATGAATAGGCCCGCAAGGCTGGGGGCAAACTTCGCCCCCATTGCTACGCCGGTACTTTGTAAGTAAAATTGGCTGCCATAGTAAAAATAATTATGCTCCATGGCAAAACATAGAAGCTTCATTACAAATTC
The DNA here is from genome assembly GCA_029206835.1 of Rana muscosa. NCBI lineage: Eukaryota > Metazoa > Chordata > Amphibia > Anura > Ranidae > Rana > Rana muscosa. The sequence continues at coordinate 124,595,361 of CM055121.1, forward strand.
CAGTGTCGAAGACTTTATGGACAAATCCTTTTTTTAGGAAATATTCCGCTGCCTTATATCCCAGGTCATGAGGGATAATAGTATACAGGGAGGAGACATCCGCTGTTACTAATAAAACATCCTCCTCCACTGTAAGCTGGGATATTTCTCTAATAATCTGCATCGAATCTTTTAGAAACGCTGGTGTTTTGGACACTACTGATTTTTCCTTTGACACAATGATGCAATGCCCTCTTCCGTATTCTTCTGTCTTTCTTTTTTAAATTTGACCTGTAATAGTTCTTGTAAGATAAGTTCCTTAAAAACTGTAATACTCTGGGCCAGTTTCCCCGGAGGCTTGAACAGGGATGCATTTCTGAGCCCTGTCCCTGTTGTGTTTTCTCCCTCCACTGGGGTACTATTCCTTATAATAGGATTCGATAGAAAGTGGCGTTTGATGCTCAGTTTCCTTGTGTATTTCTGGATGTCTAGAAACATTTGAAATTTATTTAACATTTTTTTTGGGGGCATATTTCAATCCCTGTCCCGATAAATATATTATGGCCTCTCAGTATCCACATCAGGTCTTCCCATGACCCAGATATGTTTCTCAATTCTTCCTTTTGCATGATTAATTAATTTTTATGTTAATTTATTTAAATCTGTCGAACTTTCAAAATCTAAAGTGCTAATTATAAAGGCTTATATGCATGTTATTGTCCTAAAAAGTGTTTGGGGACCCGGGTCCTGCCCCAGGGGACATGTATCAATGCAAAAATAAGTTTTAAAAACGGCCGTTTTTTCGGGAGCAGTGATTTTAATAATGCTTAAAATGAAAAAATAAAAGTGAAATATTCCTTTTAAATTTCGTACCTGGGGAGTGTGTATGATATGCATGTAAAGTGGCGCATGTTTCCCGTGCTTAGAACTGTCCCTGCAAAAATGTAATTTTTGAAGGAAAAAAGTCATTTAAAACTCACTCGCCGCTATTAATGAATTGTCGGCTCCCGGCAATACATAGAAAAGTCATTGATAAAAATAAAATAAAAAGCGTGGGGGTCCCCCAGATTTCAATTACCAGGCCCTTCAGGTCTTGTATAGATATTAAGGGGAACCCCGCCGCAAATTTTAAAAAAAATGCGTGCGGTTCCCCCAAATATCCATACCAGGCCCTTCAGATCTGGCATGTATTTTAAGGGGAACTCCACCCCAAATAAAAAAAAAATGGCGTGGAGTCCCCCCAAAAATCCATACCAGACCCTTATCTGAGCACGCAACCTGGCAGGCCGCAGGAAAAGAGGGGGGGACGAGAGAGCGCCCCCCCCTCCTGAACCATACCAGGCCACATGCCCTCAACATGGGGAGGATGTCCCCATGTTGATGGGGACAAGGGCCTCATCCCCACAACCCTTGCCCGGTGGTTGTGGGGGTCTGCGGGCGGGGGGCTTATCGGAATCTGGAAGACCCCTTTAACAAAGGGGACCCCCAGATCCCGCCCCCCTATGTGAATTGGTAAGGGGTGCATTGTACCCCTACCATTTCACGAAGAAAGTGTCAAAAAAACAAAAACAAAACACACCAACACCTTTGGAAAAGTCCTTTATTAAGAAAAAAAAAAAAAAAGAAACATTCCAGTAGTTCAATTCAGCAGCTTCAAGGAAATTGGAGAAAACCTTTAGTGCCACAGAATAAAAAGAAACCTATCGTCACTGGAAAAGTAAAAAAAAAAGTAAAAAAAAATGAATATCTTGCAATGAAAAGGCATTAAGGACCGGAAGATTTCCCCCTAATGACCAGGCCTTTTTTACGATATGGCACTGCATTGTTTTAACTGACAATTGCGCAGTTGTGCGACGCTATACCCAAACAAAATTTGGCCTTTTTTTTCCCCACAAATAAAGCTTTCTTTTGGTGGTATTTGATCACCTCTGCGGTTTTTATTTTTTGCATTATAAACAAAAAAAGAGCGACAATTTTTAAAATAAAACAATATTGTTTACTTTTTGCTATAATAAATATCCCCAAAAAATTGTAAAAAAATAAATTTCTTCATCAGTTTAGGCCAATATGTTTTTTTCTACATATCTTTGGTAAAAAATTATTTTTTTCGAAACCAGTGACATTATTACAGTGATCAGTGCTAAAAATATGCACTGTTATTGTACTAATGACACTGGCAGAGAAGGGGTTAACATCAGGGGCAATCAAGGGGTTAAATTTGTTCCCTCAATGTGTTTACTAAAGTCTCATACACACGATCCGATTGTTGGCAAAGGATTGTCTGTTGACAGACTGTTGTCCTAAAATCTTACCGTTAGTATGCTCCTTTTGACAATTGTTGTCCAACTTTCGGCCAACAAATGTTGGATGACAGGCTAGTACATTTTTAGCAGACAACGGTTTGTTGTCTGATTTTCATATGGTCAGTACACAAATCCGTCACACAAGAGTCGAAGGTACAAACACGCATGATCGGAAGCAAGGAACGAGACGGAAGTGGTCGGTCATGTAAACTAGCGTTCGTAATGGAGAATTAATATTCGTGACGCAGCAAATTATGAAATGTCGAAATGCAGCGCACATTCTCTTCTTCTTTAATGGGATAATAATGAAGCTGCTTTGCTGGTGATACTGAGTTATGCCAAACTTATTTTAAAAGGCATTTTTTTTCTAGTGATATCAAGGATATTATTATAATGCTCGTTGTTTTTTTTTTTTTTGGGCAAGTTACCACAACACCATTATCCCGTAGTTTTTAAGATCAAAGATGTCGGTGTCCCTTGTTAATTTTAATTGTATTTTTGAAAATGTAACTGCCTACTCCCAAACTGTAATTTAAAGTAAAACACATAGCCAAGTATTATTCTACACAATTTTTTTATTGTGCAGAAAAAAATAAAACAAATTAAATTAGACATGCTATCTGCCATCCAAATAAAAAGAACTTAACCAAAAAGTGCATTCTATGCATACAAAAATAATATATAATATATAAAAAATAAAATCATTATTAAAAATAAAATTAAAAAATTATAGAAATTAATTAGTAAGTGGGGAAGGGGTTAAAATCCCTAGTCCAGCAGCCTTGTTGGGGGTCTTGTGGCTGGTATTGCCACTGACCGCCATGCTGCTGTGGTGGGTGGGGTGGCAGTGATGTGTGGGTTGGCTGTGGAGGCGGGGCCACAAAATCTGAAATGTGGGTGCTTTCTGAAATTTGGCCCCAACCACCTTGTTGAGGAGCTGCAGGATGAGTTCCTCACACCTGCTCCTTAGCTCACCGGCCATCTGCCTTAATTTATTGGCCGTCACACACCCAAATGCCTTAGCCTCACCTGGGTCAGAACGGAGTGCAGTAGTGGCCTGGCTGAGAAAGGAAGCTGTGGCCTCCTCCAGATTCCTGCTCTTCCTGGCCCTTTTAGCAGGAGGGCGTAGGTGAGGGATCTGGGACTCTGTCTGGCTGCTGGCCGCTGGCTCCTCCAGACTGACACTTTCCTGTATATGAAAATGGGACATAATTAGAATCTTTTTTAGGGTTTGGTCATCAATCACACACAATTTTGATCTCCTCACTGTTGCAAATTGAATGTGGAGAAATAGAAAAGACTATCATTCTGACCCTAGCATTTTTCATTCTTGTTAAAATTATTTTTGGTCACTACTGTCTATTCATATGGAAACCACGTTGTTAAGGCCAAAATATTGCTATACCTGGGTCAAGCTGGGCTCCTCCACATCTTCATCCTGTGCATCAGGACCTCAGCAGACGTCGAAGGGAGCGAAGACAGTGATGGCCTGGTTTCTGTCTGGTCTGTCAAAAACCGCAGGCTGTGGTAATACCACAGCCTGGGGACATATGGGTCATCCGCTGCTGCTCCAGATCTCTCAGATTCCAGGACCTTGTTCAGCTCCCTTTTAAATGTAGTCCTCAGGTTAGCAATCTTGTGCTTTACGTAGTTGATGTCTGCCCTGGGGTACACAGGTTTGACCAACTCAACCATTTTTTTAAAAGCTGCCTTCCTCAATATTTTATTTGAGCAATCTCTACTCTTCACCTTCCAGAGACAGGGCAGCTCCCAGTACAGGTCAATGAATTGGGGTAGAAATTCAGGAGAAGTAAATTTATCCATCATGATAAATGATATGATGCCTGCAAGACAGAACACAAGACAAACCATAATGTCTGGCTTAACTCATACGCTGGTCCCAATATATGCCTCAATCTAAGCAGTATAGGCCACTACCCACCTATGCCCCAATTTCCAATTGTACCTTTGTTTTATGCCTCCTTTCTTGCGTTGGCGATCGTTCGTCCTCCACTCCAAGATCGTTCCTACGGCTGTTCCATCGACCATGCGTTCTGGCTTTATACACACTGTGCATGCGTCAAACTCCGCTCTCAGTGCCTCATGACTCTGGGGCGTGACCATCTCTCTTCTGCATGTGACACACATGGCGGAACATTCGGGAGGGACAACATGGTGGATTCGGAGGATTACAGCCAGCCCTGTGGTGGTGGAGCTCATAGGAGCCACAAAGCAACCCCATGAGCAAGGGTGAGATGGTGTAGATGCTGCGCATCCTCATCAGTGCCCATTAATGCAGCCTTGCCAGTGTAGACATGGGTAGAGGAGAGGCCCCGGGGCTCACAGTCACACAGAGTCACGCCTGCTAGGATGGTCATCAAATATCCTGTATCCCATAGGACACGAGGGGTGGGGGGCAACTGCAGCACTTTTTCAAAGTTGTCACTTGTCAAGTGTTTGCCCTCTGGAAAATGAGATCACCTTCCCTTTTCTATGCATTTTTCACAGAAAAAACCCCAGAGTGCAGCATGGTGGAGTCCACTAGTCAGGAGCAAACATTGACATCAGACCAATGCAAGGTTGGTCAACGAATGTAGAAAAATGGATGCTAGAAACAGATGTGACTTGGGGTGGCTTAATGAATGGTGTATTGTTAATTTTTTCGAGGAAAGTAAGTGTGGTCAGCTCACCCAGGATGTTTCTTTGCAGCCATGGGATCTGACTCTTGGACCCAGCACAGACATTGCCATTGTGGATGTCAAAACCCCTGACACGAGTCACAGTGAGGGCCAAAGCAAACCAGAAGAGCAAGAAAGTATTCGGGAGCCTCTTTTTTGCGCAAGTAAGTATTCTTGGAATCTTGCTTCAAATGTGTATACATGTTGAGTGTTTAAATGTCCAAATCAAACACCCACTCCACACATTAGCAAAGTATGTAGTGCCTTAACATTAGCATGGAGAAGGAAGAGGTAGAAGGAGCTGGCAGTGTTGCTAGATAACCAAGTTTTGGAGACCCAGGCAACAGGGCCAAGATTACAGAGTAGTTGCAGTGTGTAAATTCCTAGTAGTGTAGGTGTCTGAAGGGCAAGCAGGTTGCAAGCAACAATAGACTGGGTAGGTAAGTATTTCCTGTATTTGACTAGTAACTTGACCATACCTCACTATGTAGGGCCTCAGCCACTTGACCATCTTTCCCTTAATACTTTTTACTCTTCTTACTAGGTCATGATCTTCCACGATGTACTATTGGCAGAATGAGTGCAGATATGTTGCATTGTTTGAAGGAACTGGAGCAAATCAAGGAGGCTGCCACTGCTTTACAGCGAAGAATAAGAGATTTTGTGGACATGCTTGTCAAATTTTAATTTCCTCTTGCCTGGTCTGAAGTTTATTGTTCCACTTGTTGGCTCCTGTTTGCCCTTTTACTAATTACCATGTTTTTATGACTTTTAAATGTGAAAGTTTAGGGACAGAACTCAGTGTTTCTCCACTCCACTCCTCTAGGTGCACCACCAGGTCCTGTTTTTTAGGATTTACTCAATCTAAAAACGAATTACTAACCGTGAAAATGACAACATCACCTATGTCAAATTCAAGAAATCTCAAAAACATGACCTGGGTTTGCATCTTGAGGAGGAGAGTTGGGAAACACTGCCCTAACTAATGTGCATTGTAATATTTATGTGTTTTTTATAATCTAAAACCCAAAATTTGAAGGTGCCCCCAAATTGTGCCTTAACATTCTTATTTCCCCCCATGATCCCATGCCTAAAATGTGTGTAGTTCCATACATCTATTTTTTAAAAACCCCAAATCACACAGTGTGTCAACATGTGCTATCTCTCTTTACAGAGTATCAATGGACGCGTTTTGGGGGTGCAACCCCTTCCTCATAACTAAAGTAGCTCAGAGGAAGGGATTGCACCCCCGAAATGCATCCATTGATAACCTGTGATGGGAGGTAGCACATGTTGACACACTGTGTGTTTTGTGGGTTTAGAAAAATAGATGTTTGTAACTACACACATTTTCGGCATGGGATCATAAGGGGCATTTATTTGTTATGCCTCTATGTGTACGTGGCTTAAAATTTTGGCTTTTAGAGGGGTGAGATCACCCCATCTGAGAAAGGCAACATCCACACAGTCTTGGGACACTAATGTCTCATTTGGCCTTCACTTTAACAAACTCAAACTTTGTAAGTTCCTGAGTTTGGGATGGGTATCTAATGTTTTAGAACATGCCTGTTTAGCTACAAAAAAGGCAAAATAATGCAAAACATACATGTTATACACCAAGATGTTGGTTTGTTTTAAAACCTTAAAACGCACATGTGAATGTGCTTTGAGTAAAATGTTTTTTACTAAACAATGTGTGGCTTTTTATTTCGTTGCGCAATAACAGTGTATTTCATAAGTTGTTGTAGTTACAGTGATAATGTGCTCTTAAATGTGGACAACTCCTGCAATTTTAAGGCCTCCAAAAAATTAAAGGAGTTGGAAAAGCATAATGTTTTTGAACTTCATGCATTAGATCCATTAAGAACAAAAACATTGCGTGTGTGTAGCAGACCCACAGCACACCATAATAGTTAGCTGAAGAAGATATTGTCACCTCATGTAGCAATTAAGGTACATTTGCACTATTGGAGTAAGTGGCCAAAAAAATAAAAAAAAACATTTGGGAACATATTAGACATATAAGAAACACAGACAACAGTAGTTCAAATGAAATAGGAGTTTATGATCTACCAAAAAATTTATAAATGATCAGCTACAATTTGCTGCCAAGCCACTGCACCTCTACCCACAAAATATTCCAGGTATTTCTGCCTTAAATCTCGGGCAAGCTGCAGCCTCTTCAGCTGGGCCTGCCACTTGGCAATGAGGCTAGGTAGCATTCCTCCTTAAAACATTATGTAGAATACAGCAGCACAGGACCACATGGTTTATATTGTAGAGTGCCAGGTTGATTGGAGTCAAAAACAGCCTGAAACGACTCGATAGGATGCCAAAGGTGTTTTCGACCACCCTTCATGGCACGAGAGAGCCTGTAATTGAAGATTCTCTGCTCTGGGGTGAGGTTCCTCATAGGAAAAGGTTTATCAGATGTTCCCCCAGAGCAAAGGCCTCATCTGCCACAAAAACAAAATTGAGGCCCTCAACATTCTCCTCAGAAGGTGGCAAGTTTAAGGTGCCATTCTGGAGCTGATCATCCAGATACAAAAACTTGTAGTTGGCCGACACTACAGCTAGCATGACTATGCTGCAAAAGCCCATATAATTAAAATAATAGGAGCCAGAGTTGGGTGGTGGTACAATCCGGACATGCTTGCCATCAATAGTACCACCACAGTTGGGAAAATCCCACCGATAATGGAACTGGGCTGAAATGTCCTGCCATTGCTCTTGGTTCAGAAGGAAACTGTGGATTAATAAAATAAATTACTACTTCTGCACTTACCATTGCAAGCAGATTTGACACAAACATGTTTAGCCAACATAAGGATACACTTAAATGAGTATTTAAAGACAAAAGTGGAAGGTCAACTTATCTGATTTCTTCCCCCCTCTGGTGGCCATTAGACAAAATTTAGGGGGGGGGAGGTAATGGGTAGATGTTTTGGACAGGTAACCCTCTCCACTTCCATGAGAGCTGTTTGCATAAATAATCAGTGATACTTTGGCCAGCCCCTCCTTACTTACACTATTGGCATCCCAGTGGACAGGTGAGAAGTGTCATAATCTAAAAAGCTGGATACACACTGTTCAAATTGCAGCACATTTTGACATTATGATTTTACCTATCAATATAATAGGAGACAAAAACTTAAAAAGTTTAATTTTGCAGGGAATCATGCAGGCCTTTGCACTACATGGTTTGGTGAATTTATACAGAAATTGAAACACAAAAGAGGGATAGTGTGTATGGCTTTTGCAAAGTCAGCAGATAGAGTATTTGGATCTGTTGACTTAGCATTTTTTGGGGGGGGGGAGGGAGGGTTCCAAATGGCCTCTTGCACTCTGCTTGAATTTGAGGACAACAATAACATTTGTACACATTTTAGGGGTTGTTTAGGGTAAGCGCCAAAATGTAGCTGGCAAAAAACATTGTTAAGTTACTAGGTGTGTATGGGCCCAGGATAGCATGCTGGGGAGGTTAGTGAAGGAAAATATGCATGTAGGCCAAAAAAGGAGCAGGAAAAGCTTACAGCATGCATGAGGACAAAGAGGACATTCACAGCATATTACAATATTGATAATCATGTAATCAACAAATTAATACAATACATTAGAAAACATAAATACATAGAATGTGATCTTAAAGGTGAAAACTTACCCTAATATAGTCCTTCTGCAGGACTTGAATGATGGCTGAGCAGGTCTCTGGAATAATGACTCCCAGAGCCTGGGGGGAGATGTCCGTCGTAAACTTGAGGTCTTGGAGACTTCTCCTCGTCGCCAAGTACCGCAAGGTGGCTATGAGCCTTTGCTCTGGAGTGATGGAAAGCCTCATATATGTGTCCTGCTTCTTAATATAAGGGGACACCAATGCCAAGAGTTGGTGAAAGCAGGGGTCCGTCATCCGGAGATCATTTCAAAAATCATCCGGATTATTCTCCTTGAACTCCCGCAGCAATGGCATATGACATAATTAGTCACGATTAAACAACCAATTTTTGGTCCAAGAACTCCTCCTCCTCCTGTTCCTGGACTGGACTTGGGTCAAAGCGATAACTCCTAGCTCAATAATCACACGTTCTCTCCTCTGATTACACAACATGGCTGGTTGACGAACTGAAAAGCGCGAATCAACACTCACCAAACTTTTACTAACACGAAATTAGCAGAAGGAGCCCAAAGGGTGGCGCTTGAGAAATGAACTTCCTCTTTATATTCACGTAGTAGGTCTAGTACATCACTACGTTCATGTTGCTGACCGACAATTTGTGTACCATTAGTATGCAATACAAGATCCTGGCACACGCCCTTTGGACAAAAATCAGACACTCGGTTGGCCAACAATCATATCCAGTGTACGAGGCTTTACTGTATGGGGGGACTGTGGGACTGGGGAAACACACAGATCCAACTTTCTGCATAGCAGAAAGACAGGATCTGTATGATCGCGCGTCCACAATTCGCCATGTACGAGCCAACGTACAATGTCGGCAATTCATGGAAAGCAGCCACATTGCCGCAGTAAAACTGCGGCGGCTGGTCCTTAAGCGCTTAATGCATGTCTAAATACAAAGCCGCAAATTTTATATATTTCAGCTTACCAATCCCTAGATGTGACTGCATTTTTTTCCCTTTATTTTTACCTGTGATCTTTTTAGTAACATACTTGGTCTCTAAGGCTGGATTCACCCATGTGCGGTGCGAATTCCAGCTCCGTTTTCTCTGTGAGAAGTGAAAAAGCAGCTTTTCAGCAATTCCTCTCTGTTGTATCTGCGGATCAGCTGAGCAGGGAGAGGGGGGATGTGTAGTGAGGAGGGTGAGAGAATTCCTGTTCACAACGGAATGCATCTGCGAATCAGATGCGATCCCATAGAAGATTATGTGCCTGAAATTCGCACCGCAATGCCCAGAAAATGCACACGTTTTTTGCGCAATGCGTAGTGCGAATGCAACGCACATATGTGAACCAGCCTCATTCAAATGGACAGATTTTAAAATGTCCTGCTAATTGGATGCGGTGTAAGCCACATCTAATTTGCATAGGTGTGAACCCAGCCTAAGAGTAGCTTCTCTAACTATAGAGAAGCAACAGAGCCACCCTTGGACAGCAGCATTGTCATTGTCTTGAGAAGGTAGTGTTAGATGGACTAGTAGATTTAGATGGACTTTACATAAGTAACTAGTGTTGGGTGAATGGTTTGGCCCAAGCATTAGGTTGGGCCGAACATTTGCATGTTCGGCCGTTCGCCAGTCCATACCAGGCCAAAATGTCCAAAAAAGGTGTGGGATCCCCCCAAAATCTATACCAGACCCTCATCCGGGCATGCAGCTGGCAGGTCAGGAAAGAGTGGGGATGAGTGAGCGCCCACCCTCCTGAACCATACCAGGCCACATGCCCTCAACATGGGGGGGTGGGTGCTTTTGGGCCATGGGGGCTCTTCCCCCCAGCCCAAGCACCTTGTCCCTATGTTTTTAAATTTTGGTATGGATTTTTTCACCTTAAAATTTATACCAGACCCCCACGCCATTTTTTTTTATTTTGTCAATAGGCGGGTGCCGTAATTTTTTGCTACAGCTTGTTATATTTATGCTACAAACGCATCACTCTACAGGCAGACTAAGGGGACCCACTATATTTTTTTATTGTTGCACTTTAAGCATAATTAAAATCACTGCTCCTGAAAAACTGATTGTTTTAGATTTTTTTTTTTACATTGATACATGGCCCCCAGGGCAGTACCCAGACCCCATTTCCCCTTTTATTGCCAATTGCTTGCATATACGCCTTCAAAAAGGGCACTTTAGATTTTTCCATAGACTTCAATGGGGTTCACCGTTCGGGTTAGAACTTTTCCCCTGTTCAGGAGTAGGGATGATGTTCAACTCGAACATTGCCTGTTCGCCCGTTCGCCAAACAGCGAACAATTTGGGGTGTTCGCGGCAAATTCGAAAAGCCGCGGAACACCCTGTAAAAGTCTATGGGAGAAATCTAAAGTGCTAATTTTAAAGGCTTATATGCAAGTTATTGTCATAAAAAGTGTTTGGGGACCCGGGTCCTGCCCCAGGGGACATATATCAATGCAAAAAAAAGGTTTAAAAACTGCAGTTTTTTCGGGAGCAGTGATTTTAAAAATGCTTAAAGTGAAACAATAAAAGTGAAATATTCCTTTAAATTTGGTACCTGGGGGGGGGGGGGAGGGGGGTGTATAGTATGCCTGTAAAGCAGCGCTTGTTTCCCATGCTTAGAACTGTCATTTAAAAGCACTCGCGGCTATAATGAATTGTCGGCTCCCGGCAATACAGAGAAAGGTCATTGATAAAAAAATAAATAAAATGCGTGGGGGTCCCCCCAAATTCAATTGCCAGGCCCTTCAGGTCTGGTATGGATATTAAGGGGAACCCTGCGTCACATAAAAAAAAAATCACGTGGGGCTCCCCCAAATATCCATACCAGACCCTTCAGGTCTGGTATGGATTTTAAGGGGAACTCCACGCCAAATAAAAAAAAAATGGCGTGGAGTTCCCCTCAAAAATCCATACCATACCCTTTATCCGAGCACGCAACCTGGCAGGCCGCAGGAAAAGAGGGGGGACGAGAGAGCGCCCCCCCTCCTGAACCGTACCAGGCCACATGCCCTCAACATAAGGAGGATGCTTTGGGGGTCTGTAACCCCTCAAAGCACCATGTCCCCATGTTGATGGGGACAAGGGCCTCATCCCCACAACCCTTGCCCGGTGGTTGTGGGGGTCTGCGGGCGGGGGGATTATCGGAATCTAAAAGACCCCTTTAACACAGGGGACCCCCAAATCCCCCTATGTGAATTGGTAAGGAGTACATTGTACCCCTACCATTTCACAAGGAAAGTGTAAAAAATTGTAAAAAAACACACAGACACAGTTGGGAAAGTCCTTTATTAAAAAAAAAAAAAAAAACATTCCAGTGATGTAATCCAGTGTCCTGCGGTGATCCGATGTCCAGCGCTGCAGTCTCCTCCAGTCTCCACTCCACACGAAACCCCCATGACGTACGAGGGGGCGGGGTCACCCGTCACATCATAGGGTAAGCCCCAGCTTTCCCCGCTTGCCGGGGAATAGCCAATGACGTAGGCGGGATCCCGCCTACGTCATTGGCCATTCCCCGCAAGCGGGGAAAGCCGGGGCTTACCCCTATGAGCTTACGGGTAATAAATGAATAGACCCCGCCCCTTCTCACATTCCCCATCAGGTCCGCTCAGCCTTACACCCAGTGAAGGTGACCCCGCCCCCTACGTCATTGGCTGAGCGGACCTGATGGGGAACGTGAGAAGGGGCGGGTCTATTTATTTATTACACTGCGGAGGAAGATCCCCATCAGGTCCGCTCAGCCAATGACGTAGGCGGGGTCTGACGTACGAGCGGGCGGGGTCACCCGTCAGATCATAGGGGTAAGCCCCGGCTTTCCTCGCTTGCGGGGAATAGCCAATGAAGTAGGCAGAATCCCGCCTACGTCATTGGCTATTCCCCGGCAAGCGGGGAAAGCTGAGTCTTACCCTATGATGTGACGGGTGACCCCGCCCCCTCGTACGTCATGGGGGTTTCGTGTGGAGTGGAGACTGGAGGAGACTGCAGCGCTGGACGCGCCCACGCGTGGTCTGCACGGCAATCACCTGTGACTTTTGACGTTCCATACTACCAGTTGTGAAGCTGATATGGGTCAGAGAAGCGAGCGAGTGAGTGGAGGGTGAGATCTGCAGGTTGTTTCTCGGGTCCGCCGTGACCGTAATTCACCGCATACCGCTGCAAATCTCTTTCCCTTAGAAGCTTATTCCTTTGTGTGCATTTGAAGTGCCTTTTTTACTTTGAAGTGATGTAAGTGCAATGGTTGAAGGGTGTATGTGCTTTTTTAAATAAATCGTTTTTACTTACTTCACTATTGGAAGCACTTTTCATTTTACATGTGGAATTCTTACTTTGATGAGCACCGTTGGAACAGCTTGTTAACCCTGGTGGGTGCATTAAGCCTTATTGCCGAGCATGAGAGTGCAAGGCATATTTCTCTGGTGAGTGCAATTCTTATGGGATAGGAATCACAATCACAAAAGGTGTGGTGGAAATTTGCTTTGTTTAAAGAAGATTATTTGTTATATAAAGTTTAATCACTTGGATACATATAATCACTTATGGACTTGATTTTGGATTTTTTATAAACATTTGTGCATTTCCGGATGGAAATGAGCACTGTAATATTTTCACAATATTTTTGTATATGTTCACCAATTTGAGTTCACGATCACGTGTTTTTTTTTTCTTGTGTTTATTTATTTAGTATTGTTTATAATTGTTTATGAACAGAGCGCTACTTTTTTATTCATTTAAAATCACATCACATTAGAGGTGTTATACCAACGGGTTTATTTTCTGCATTTGCTCTCTAATTGTATAGAGGAACTGACATTTGTGGGCTAATTTACTAAAGACAAATAGACTATTCACTTTGTATGGGAAGTTGCACTTTGCATGAGAATCTTCCCCAGAGCTTAATGAATCAGGTGAAGTTATGCTGGCATCCATTATCCAATCATGTGCAAGCAAAAATACAGTTTTTTTAATCTTCCTTGTACATAATTAGGTATTCTTTGCCAAGTGAAACCTCACCACATCAACTAAGCTCTGGGGAAAATTTGCTTACTAAATGCAACTTCCTTTCCACAGTGAACAGCTTATTTGCCTTTAGTAATACAACCCCATAGACTAGAAACCAAGAATCTCATTGGATGTGTTAGACAGAGGGGCTACTCACACCAAGTTCACACATAGCAGTAATGTGTTAATAAAACTTCATACTATGTTTTTGGATGCAACTTAGTGCAGTGTAACTGTCTTAAAGCGGAGTTCCACCCAAAAGTGGAAGCTCCGCCTATCTGACTTCTCCCCCTGCTACATTTGGCACCTTCCGGGGGGGGGGGGGTTTGACAGGTACCTGTCCCACTTCCAAGAGATCTTACTCGGAAGTTCAGCCCCCCTCCTCCTTCCCCTGCCGCCAGCCCATTGAGAAAGCGTGGCGTGCTTTGCACATGCGTAGTAGGGAACCAGCTGTGAAGGCGCAAGGCTTCACTGACGGTTTCCTTACAGGCAATGGTGGTGGCAGCCCACGAGAGCAGTTGGAAACAGGTAAGTGTCCTAATATTAAAAGTCAGCAGCTACAGTATGTGTAGCTGCTGACTTAAAAATTTTTGCTGGGGGGGGGGGGGCGGAACTCCGCTTTAAAGGCCTGTTTGCACTAGAATGTAGTGCAGGGAAGGTGTGTTTCCCACACTGCATGCAAATGAACTGCCATTACTTAACATTAATTGTAAATGGCACCCGAATGCATCTAGCAAACACAACGCGTTTGCAGCCACCAGAACACGATACCAGATACCAGTAACAGGGTTTGGTGGTGCATTGTGATTTGTAAAAGTTGCATCTGCAATTCTTTTTTGCATGTTCCCATGTCTTTGGCAGCCCGATGAAATGAATGAGCTGTCAAAACTGGAATCCCCATAAATGCGCACATTCTTGCCCGAACTGCCCTAAAACCAACGTTATCCACAAGGCTCACAAATCCCAAATATAAGGGTATTATTCCTTCTCTTTTTTATTTTTTTTACCACTTCTAATTTCCTGCACCTTCACTGACATAGTATTCTAGTCTTTTTAACCCTGAATATGTCAGCATTCACACGTTTATTACCTACAGTATATCAATGTCAGTATGAGTGAAGTTATATCGGTGGGTTCACTGATCTATAAATTGTGGACGGGCCTGGATCAGGGACTCACAGAAACTGAACCTGAAGGTTTTTTATTAATTTGGATCTTGCTTAAAAAATACCTAAAAATGTAATCTTTTTAATCCTACATATAGGGTAGGATTCTAAGTATAGAACTTTTATTTTAGGCCACGCAGCTTGAATTTAAAGTGAACTTGAACTGTTCCAGGATTAGGGAAAAGGTTCACCTGATAGGCACAGGAGCTCTATAGTGACCCTTCCTGTAAACCTGTACAACCCCCGATGCTCAGTGTCAACCCCCAGAATTGACCACTGTCATGTGGGTTAGGGGCTATGAGTAAGTATCCTCTTTCCAAAAGTAGAAACGTACACAAATTTGTTTGTGCAAACCTGTTACTTTGGCTAGTCCTGGAAAAATACCAGTTTCCTTCATGGATGATATGGGGGGGGGGGGGGGCGCTAGCCTTTATGTTAAGTCAAATGTAGACAGTGAAATCAAACCTTATATGATTTAGATTGAAACGTTTTATTTATCAGTGCCAAAAATTTTATTATGTTGAAAAATGTATCCTGTAAAAAAAACTAAAGAAAAACCGACTTACCGTATATACTCGAGTATAAGCGGACCCGAATATAAGCCGAGGCACCTAATTTTACCACAAAAAGCTGGGAAAACTTATTGACTCGAGTATAAGCATGCCTCACTGTGCCTCACTTTGCCTCACTGTGTCCATGTGCATGCCTCACTGTGTCCATGCCTCACTGTGTCCATGCCTCACTGTGCCCATGCCTCACTGTGCCCATGCCTCACTGTGTCCATGACTAGACTGGCGTTTAACATGGGAGTCTATAGAAGGGGTGCCCGGCTTTGAAAAATCGTTGCTCCCCGGCTGTAGGTTCCCCAGACAATAAACTTTGCACTCTTGTAGAGGAGAAATGGGGCTACATGTGTGCCAAGTTTCGGGTCCAGCGGACCTACGACCGGCCAGTACCGGGTCCCCAAAATCACCAGAGAAATTACATGGGAGTCTATGGAAGGGGTGCCCGGGTTTGAAAAATCAGTGCTCCCTGGCCGTAGGTCCCCCGGACAAGAAACTTTGCACATTTGTAGAGAAAGAGTGAAGCTACATGTGTGCCAAGTTTGGTCGGTCCCCAAAGTCTGGGAGATCAGACGCAAAAAGGTGACTCGAATATAAGCCGAGGGGGCATTTTCAGCACAAAAAAATGTGCTGAAAAACTCGGCTTATACTCGAGTATATACGGTATGTAGTAACATGAACCAAACAAGAATGGTGAAGCTGAACAGAGGTTATGCTACAATAAACGGTCCCATCTAAGAACCTACTGGCAATGCTTGTAAACTACACTAGCTGTAAGCCAGACTGTAATTGCTATATCAAATGATACAATGCATTTATAATTTAGCACACTATGGTTTATTGATGCTCATTACAAGCTGTTAATGAGTAGTGATGAGCCGAACACCCCCGGGTTCGGTTCGCACCAGAACCCGCGAACGGACCGAAAGTTCGAACGAACATTAGAACCCTATTAAATACAATGGATGCGAACGTTCGAATTCTAAAGTGCTAATTATAACAACTATTATGCATGTTATTGTCTTAAAAAGGGTTTGGGAACCCGGGTTCTGCACCAGGGGACATGTATCAATGCAAAAAGAAGTTTTAAAAACGGTCGTTTTTCGGGAGCAGTCATTTTAATGATGCATAAAGTGAAAAAAAAAAAGTCAAATATTCCTTTAAATATCGTACCTGGGGGGTGTCTAAAGTATGCCTGTGAAGTGCCACGTGTTTCCCGTGTTTAGAACTGTCCCTGCACAAAATGACACTTCTAAAGGAAAAAAAAGCCATTTAAAACTGCTTGCGGCTTTAATGTAATGTCTGGTCCCGGTAATATGGATGAAATTCTTTAAGAAAAATGGCATAGCTACCCCATGACCCCCCCCTACCCCAGCCCATTACCAGCCCCTTTGGGTCTTGTATGGATATTAAGGGGAACCCCGCACATAAAATAAAAAAGGCCCTATATACTCTGAACAGCCCTATACAGGCGGTGCATACAAGACAGGGACTGTAGGTTTGTTCTTATGTAGAATCTGTTTGTAATTTTGAACAGGTACATTGTTGAAGTGTAGCTCCAGACCAAAAATCTATTTTTAAACTTTTTGGAAAACATAGGTAAGGGTTATCACCCCTGTAACATTTGTTTTGCTGTCTGTGCCCCTGTTCAGAACATTTCACCTCACTTTCCGTCCCAATGACAACTGTTTTTGAAATGTGGTGTTTTTCTTGAAACAAGGATTGCTGATAAAGCATCAGTACAGAGGAGACACCTTTCTCCCATATTTATTCTTACAGGAGAGAATTTTCCTTCCTAGTGGTAGATTTCCTCTCACTTCCTGTTGTCTTCTTGCGTTTGCAAGTAGGAGTCGTTTGTAAGTTGGATGTTTGAAAGTAGGGACCTGCCGTATATACTCTGCAGAAATAGGCCCCTTAGTTGTTGGTGTTGGCACAACACTGTAAGCACTCACAGTTACTCTTGGTTGGTGCTGGAACGCCCTGCTGTCAACTATTATATCAGGAATTTTAATTACATATAATTGTTGAACAGTGGTAGTAAAAATTGGGCCTTTGATGGTGGTGCTGGTGCCACAACACTGTAAGCCCTGACAGTTACTCTTGGTGGGTGCAGCAATGGGCCCTGCTGTGAATTATTAGATCAAGAATTGTAATTACATGCCCCTGTTGAACAGAGGCTGAAAAATTGGGCCTTAGGCACTGGTGGCACAACACTGCAACCCCTCACAGATACTGTACTTGGAGCACAGCAATGAGCCCTGTTGCAAAGTATTGCTTCAAAAATTGTAATGACACGCCCCTGTTAAACAGGGGCTGAAAAATTGGGCCTTAGGCACTGGCGGCACAACACTGCAACTCCTCACAGATACTGTACTTGGAGCACAGCAATGAGCCCTGTTGCAAAGTATTGCTTCAAAAATTGTAATGACACGCCCCTGTTAAACAGGGGCTGAAAAATTGGGCCTTAGGCACTGGTGGCACAACACTGCAACTCCTCACAGATACTGTACTTGGAGCACAGCAATGAGCCCTGTTGCAAAGTATTGCTTCAAAAATTGTAATTACACGCCCCTGTTAAACAGGGGCTGAAAAATTGGGCGTTAGGCACTGGTGGCGGCACCCATAAACAAAAATGATCTTACAAGCTATCATCATCAATCGTATCATTGAGGACTCGGAGGAGGAGGATAGCCAGTCAACATAACAGCACAGGCACTCAGCATCAGCATCAGTCTTGAAGGGATGTGACATGTTAAAATCAATTAGTCTGTTATATCAGCATCAGGTGTGTGGTAGCTGGTGGTGATCCAAGACTGGTTCATCTTGATGAAAGTCAGTCGATCAACCGAGTCGGTGGACAGGCGCACCCTGTGATCCGTGACAAATCCTCCAGCAGCACTGAATGTGCGTTCCGAAAGAACGCTGGATGCAGGACAGGCCAGTAGCTCAATTGCATACTGTGCAAGCTCTGGCCAGTGATCCATCCTCAAGACCCAGTAAGCCAGAGGATTTTCGGTGGGGAAGGTGTCCAAGTCTGACCTTGCCCCTAGATATTCCTGCACCATGTTTATCAGACGCTGGCGATGGTTGCTGGAACCGATCATACTTTGGGGCTGCGGACTAAAGAATTGTCTGAACGCATCGGTCAGACGGCCACCTTCCCCACCGCTCCTTCTTTGACTGGCCGAAGCCTCAGCAACTCGTTGTCCAGGACCAGGAGTTTGCAACCTCCCAGTCTCTGGGAACGCGTTGCACAGACCTTTCTGCAAGGCCTCCCGGAGTTGTCTCATCCTCTGCTCCCTCTGCGACGGTAACATAAGGTCCGCAACCTTACCCTTGTACCGTGGATCAAGGAGAGTGGCCAGCCAGTAATGGTCCCTCTCCTTGATCCGAAGAATACGAGGATCCTTCCGCAGACTTTGCAGGATCAGGGAGGCCATGCAGCGTAGGTTTGCTGAGGCATTCGCTCCGGAGTCCTCTGGGTCACTAAGGACGACATGATCCGCAGCCACCTCCTCCCAGCCACGTACAAGTCCACTGGTTTCTTGGGACTGTAAATCATCCCTAAAAGACTGCTGCTGATGATGCTGAGTGCCAGCCTCCACCTCCATGCTGACACAATCCTCCTCCTCCTCCTCCTCCTCCTCCTCTTCCTGTGCGATGGGTGGGACAGAAGGAACACTGTCTGGGTAAAGGGGGCCTTGAGAGGCAAGGAAGTCCTCCTCTTCCTGCCTCTGTTCTGCCTCAAGTGCCCTGTCCATTATTCCACGCAGCGTGTGCTCCAACAGGTGGACAAGAGGTACAGTGTCACTGATGCATGCACTGTCACTGCTCACCATCCTCGTGGCCTCCTCAAATGGTGCCAGGACAGTGCATGCATCCCTGATCATGCCCCACTGGCGTGGAGAAAAAAAACCAAGCTCCCCTGACCCTGTCCTGGTGCCGTAGTCGCACAGGTACTCATTGATGGCCCTCTGCTGCGTGTGCAGCCGCTGCAGCATGGCCAACGTTGAGTTCCACCTGGTGGGCATGTCACATATAAGGCGGTTCTTGGGCAGGTTCAACTCCTTTTGCAGCTCAGCCAGGCGAGCACTGGCATTATAAGATCTGCGGAAATGCACACAGACTTTCCTGGCCTGCCTCAGGACATCCTGTAAGCCCGGGTACCTGCCCAAGAAGCGCTGCACCACCAGGTTAAGGACGTGAGCCACACAGGGCACATGGGTCAGTTGTCCCTGTCGGAGGGCGGAGAGGAGGTTGGTGCCATTGTCGCAAACCACCATTCCTGGCTTAAGCTGGCGTGGCGTCAACCACCTCTCGGCCTGGCCCTGCAGAGCAGACAGGACCTCTGCCCCAGTGTGGCTTCTGTCCCCCAAACACACCAGCGCAAGCACGGCATGGCATCTTTTTGCCTGCGTACTTGCGTAGCCCCGTGAACGGCTACGGAGCACCGCTGGTTCATAGGACAAACCACAGGAAGAGGCCATGGAGGAAGAAGAAGAGGAGGGGGTGGAGGAGAGAGGTGTGTCACAACCAGTAGTAGCATTTTGGAGGCGTGGCGGTGGGACAACCTCCAACACTACTGCACCTTGTCCTGAATCCTTCCCAGCTGCCAAAAGAGTGACCCAATGGGCCGTGAAAGAAAGGTAACGTCCCTGTCCATGCCTGCTGGACCATGAGTCAGCGGTAATATGCACCTTACCGCTGACCGCCCTGTCCAGCGAGGCCAAGACATTGCCTTCCACATGCCGGTAGAGAGCCGGAATAGCCTTCCGTGAGAAAAAGTGGCGTTTGGGAACCTGCCACTGAGGAACCGCACATTGCACAAACTCACGGAAGGGGGCCGAGTCTACCAACTGAAAAGGCAGCAGTTGAAGCGCTAGCAATTTAGCCAAGCTAGCATTCAACCGCTGGGCATGTGGATGGCTGGGAGTGAACTTCTTTCGACGGTCCAGCAGCTGGGGCAGGGAAATTTGCCTGCTAGAATCGGACGTCGGTGTACTGCTAGCAGAGTGGCCGCAAGTACTTGGCTGTGACACACCTAATTCTACACCTTCATTCCTCTCAGTGCATGTTTCAGAGAGGACTGAAGTTATAGTGGGGTTGGAGATCCCAGCTGATGCGGTGCAAGGAGAGGTCCGCTTTGTTCTTTGGTGTGGGTCTTTGAGGTAGGCTTGCCAACGAGCTGCATGGCAGGTCAACATATGTCTGGTCAGGCATGTGGTACCCAAGCGGCTGATGTTTTGGCCACGCGATATACGCTTGAGACATATGTTGCAAACAGCAGCTGTGCGATCTGATGCACTAGCCTCAAAAAAGGCCCACACCAAAGAACTTTTTGAATGACGGGCAGAGGCAGCGCCCTGCACAGGCGGAGCTCTGCGGTGTGATTCCGTCGGTGTACTGCCCTTACGCTGGCCACCAAAGGGCATCCTGCCTCGTTGGAGATGTGCCTCCTCCTCATCCTCCTCCTCCTCCTCTCTCCTATTAGGCACCCACGTGGAGTCAGTGACCTCATCATCCCCTCCCTCCTCATCACTGGAGCCAATCTGGCAGTATGCTGCAGCTGCTGGAACATGACTGCCAGATTGGTGTCCTTCTTGAGCATCCCCTCTGTCTGCTCTCACGCTACTGCCTTCCTCTAGCTGGGTTTCATCATCAGACCCTTCGAAACGCTGGGCATCCTCCTGGAGCATGTACCCAACACTGTGCTGAAACAGTTCGGGGGACTCCTCAGGAGGAGGACATGGTGGGTCTAGGGAAGGAGTGACTGATGATTTGTCTGACATTGATACCAGGGAAGACGACGCTTTGGCAGCTGCTTTTCCAGTACCCTGAGCCTGGGTGAGAGAGGATGAGGAGGAGGAGGAGGGCTTGGTCATCCACTCTACCAAGTCTTCGGCATGATGTGGCTCAACATGTCCAGCTGCCGAAAAGAAGGACAAGCGTGTCCCATGGCCATGTGCTGATGACAATGCACCGCGTCCACGACCAGCACTGTTGCCCCCAGACACAGAGCCTGCTTGCCCTCTTTTATTGCCTCCTGACTGTCTGCCTCTCCTTGTTTGCCTTCCAGACATTCTAATAGATGGCCTGCAGGGAGATGGGAAAAAAGCAATAAGGGCTACCTTCAGGTGTCCTTCTCTGTCCCTTGAAACAAGGACTTTCACAGTGAAAGAAACTGACACTCTCCCTACCTACAGTTTTCTGTCCCTAGAAAAAATATTTTTTTTAAGCACAATATAGCACAAGGACAATTCACTCACTGTCCTTACAGGTCCCTGGAAACAAGGACTTGCAGAGTGAAAGAAAAAAAACACTCTCCCTACCTACAGTTTTCTGTCCCTAGAAAAAATGTTTTTTTTAATCACAATATAGCACAAGGACAATTCACTCACTGTCCTTACAGGTCCCTGGAAACAAGGACTTGCAGAGTGAAATAAACTGACACTCTCCCTACCTACAGTTTTCTGTCCCTAGAATAAATGTTTTTTTTAAGCACAATATAGCACAAGGACAATTCACTCACTGTCCTTACAGGTCCCTGGAAACAAGGACTTGCAGAGTGAAATAAACTGACACTCTCCCTACCTACAGTTTTCTGTCCCTAGAAAAAATGTTTTTTTTAATCACAATATAGCACAAGGACAATTCACTCACTGTCCTTACAGGTCCCTGGAAACAAGGACTTGCAGAGTGAAATAAACTGACACTCTCCCTACCTACAGTTTTCTGTCCCTAGAATAAATGTTTTTTTTAAGCACAATATAGCACAAGGACAATTCACTCACTGTCCTTCCAGGTCCCTGGAAACAAGGACTTGCAGAGTGAAAGAAAAAAAACACTCTCCCTACCTACAGTTTTCTGTCCCTAGAAAAAATGTTTTTTTTAATCACAATATAGCACAAGGACAATTCACTCACTGTCCTTACAGGTCCCTGGAAACAAGGACTTGCAGAGTGAAAGAAAAAAAACACTCTCCCTACCTACAGTTTTCTGTCCCTAGAAAAAATGTTTTTTTTAATCACAATATAGCACAAGGACAATTCACTCACTGTCCTTACAGGTCCCTGGAAACAAGGACTTGCAGAGTGAAAGAAAAAAAACACTCTCCCTACCTACAGTTTTCTGTCCCTAGAAAAAATGTTTTTTTTAATCACAATATAGCACAAGGACAATTCACTCACTGTCCTTACAGGTCCCTGGAAACAAGGACTTGCAGAGTGAAATAAACTGACACTCTCCCTACCTACAGTTTTCTGTCCCTAGAATAAATGTTTTTTTTAAGCACAATATAGCACAAGGACAATTCACTCACTGTCCTTACAGGTCCCTGGAAACAAGGACTTGCAGAGTGAAATAAACTGACACTCTCCCTACCTACAGTTTTCTGTCCCTAGAAAAAATGTTTTTTTTAATCACAATATAGCACAAGGACAATTCACTCACTGTCCTTACAGGTCCCTGGAAACAAGGACTTGCAGAGTGAAATAAACTGACACTCTCCCTACCTACAGTTTTCTGTCCCTAGAATAAATGTTTTTTTTAAGCACAATATAGCACAAGGACAATTCACTCACTGTCCTTCCAGGTCCCTGGAAACAAGGACTTGCAGAGTGAAAGAAAAAAAACACTCTCCCTACCTACAGTTTTCTGTCCCTAGAAAAAATGTTTTTTTTAATCACAATATAGCACAAGGACAATTCACTCACTGTCCTTACAGGTCCCTGGAAACAAGGACTTGCAGAGTGAAATAAACTGACACTCTCCCTACCTACAGTTTTCTGTCCCTAGAATAAATGTTTTTTTTAAGCACAATATAGCACAAGGACAATTCACTCACTGTCCTTACAGGTCCCTGGAAACAAGGACTTGCAGAGTGAAATAAACTGACACTCTCCCTACCTACAGTTTTCTGTCCCTAGAATAAATGTTTTTTTTAAGCACAATATAGCACAAGGACAATTCACTCACTGTCCTTACAGGTCCCTGGAAACAAGGACTTGCAGAGTGAAAGTAAAAAAACACTCTCCCTACCTACAGTTTTCTGTCCCTAGAAAAAATGTTTTTTTTAATCACAATATAGCACAAGGACAATTCACTCACTGTCCTTACAGGTCCCTGGAAACAAGGACTTGCAGAGTGAAAGAAAAAAAACACTCTCCCTACCTACAGTTTTCTGTCCCTAGAAAAAATGTTTTTTTTAATCACAATATAGCACAAGGACAATTCACTCACTGTCCTTCCAGGTCCCTGGAAACAAGGACTTGCAGAGTGAAAGAAACTGACACTGTCCCTACCTACAGTTTTCTGTCCCTAGAATAAATGTTTTTTTTAAGCACACTATAGCACAAGGACAATTCACTCACTGTCCTTACAGGTCCCTGGAAACAAGGACTTGCAGAGTGAAAGAAAAAAAACACTCTCCCTACCTACAGTTTTCTGTCCCTAGAAAAAATGTTTTTTTTAATCACAATATAGCACAAGGACAATTCACTCACTGTCCTTACAGGTCCCTGGAAACAAGGACTTGCAGAGTGAAAGAAAAAAAACACTCTCCCTACCTACAGTTTTCTGTCCCTAGAAAAAATGTTTTTTTTAATCACAATATAGCACAAGGACAATTCACTCACTGTCCTTACAGGTCCCTGGAAACAAGGACTTGCAGAGTGAAATAAACTGACACTCTCCCTACCTACAGTTTTCTGTCCCTAGAATAAATGTTTTTTTTAAGCACAATATAGCACAAGGACAATTCACTCACTGTCCTTACAGGTCCCTGGAAACAAGGACTTGCAGAGTGAAATAAACTGACACTCTCCCTACCTACAGTTTTCTGTCCCTAGAAAAAATGTTTTTTTTAATCACAATATAGCACAAGGACAATTCACTCACTGTCCTTACAGGTCCCTGGAAACAAGGACTTGCAGAGTGAAATAAACTGACACTCTCCCTACCTACAGTTTTCTGTCCCTAGAATAAATGTTTTTTTTAAGCACAATATAGCACAAGGACAATTCACTCACTGTCCTTACAGGTCCCTGGAAACAAGGACTTGCAGAGTGAAAGAAAAAAAACACTCTCCCTACCTACAGTTTTCTGTCCCTAGAAAAAATGTTTTTTTTAATCACAATATAGCACAAGGACAATTCACTCACTGTCCTTACAGGTCCCTGGAAACAAGGACTTGCAGAGTGAAAGAAAAAAAACACTCTCCCTACCTACAGTTTTCTGTCCCTAGAAAAAATGTTTTTTTTAATCACAATATAGCACAAGGACAATTCACTCACTGTCCTTCCAGGTCCCTGGAAACAAGGACTTGCAGAGTGAAAGAAACTGACACTGTCCCAACCTACAGTTTTCTGTCCCTAGAATAAATGTTTTTTTTAAGCACACTATAGCACAAGGACAATTCACTCACTGTCCTTACAGGTCCCTGGAAACAAGGACTTGCAGAGTGAAAGAAAAAAAACACTCTCCCTACCTACAGTTTTCTGTCCCTAGAAAAAATGTTTTTTTTAATCACAATATAGCACAAGGACAATTCACTCACTGTCCTTCCAGGTCCCTGGAAACAAGGACTTGCAGAGTGAAAGAAACTGACACTGTCCCTACCTACAGTTTTCTGTCCCTAGAATAAATGTTTTTTTTAAGCACACTATAGCACAAGGACAATTCACTCACTGTCCTTACAGGTCCCTGGAAACAAGGACTTGCAGAGTGAAAGAAAAAAAACACTCTCCCTACCTACAGTTTTCTGTCCCTAGAAAAAATGTTTTTTTTAATCACAATATAGCACAAGGACAATTCACTCACTGTCCTTACAGGTCCCTGGAAACAAGGACTTGCAGAGTGAAATAAACTGACACTCTCCCTACCTACAGTTTTCTGTCCCTAGAATAAATGTTTTTTTTAAGCACAATATAGCACAAGGACAATTCACTCACTGTCCTTACAGGTCCCTGGAAACAAGGACTTGCAGAGTGAAATAAACTGACACTCTCCCTACCTACAGTTTTCTGTCCCTAGAAAAAATGTTTTTTTTAATCACAATATAGCACAAGGACAATTCACTCACTGTCCTTACAGGTCCCTGGAAACAAGGACTTGCAGAGTGAAATAAACTGACACTCTCCCTACCTACAGTTTTCTGTCCCTAGAATAAATGTTTTTTTTAAGCACAATATAGCACAAGGACAATTCACTCACTGTCCTTCCAGGTCCCTGGAAACAAGGACTTGCAGAGTGAAAGAAAAAAAACACTCTCCCTACCTACAGTTTTCTGTCCCTAGAAAAAATGTTTTTTTTAATCACAATATAGCACAAGGACAATTCACTCACTGTCCTTCCAGGTCCCTGGAAACAAGGACTTGCAGAGTGAAATAAACTGACACTCTCCCTACCTACAGTTTTCTGTCCCTAGAATAAATGTTTTTTTTAAGCACAATATAGCACAAGGACAATTCACTCACTGTCCTTACAGGTCCCTGGAAACAAGGACTTGCAGAGTGAAAGAAAAAAAACACTCTCCCTACCTACAGTTTTCTGTCCCTAGAAAAAATGTTTTTTTTAATCACAATATAGCACAAGGACAATTCACTCACTGTCCTTCCAGGTCCCTGGAAACAAGGACTTGCAGAGTGAAATAAACTGACACTCTCCCTACCTACAGTTTTCTGTCCCTAGAATAAATGTTTTTTTTAAGCACAATATAGCACAAGGACAATTCACTCACTGTCCTTAGAGGTCCCTGGAAACAAGGACTTGCAGAGTGAAAGAAAATAAACACTCTCCCTACCTACAGTTTTCTGTCCCTAGAAAAAATGTTTTTTTTTAAGCACAATATAGCACAAGGACAATTCACTCACTGTCCTTCCAGGTCCCTGGAAACAAGGACTTGCAGAGTGAAAGAAAAAAAACACTCTCCCTACCTACAGTTTTCTGTCCCTAGAAAAAATGTTTTTTTTAATCACAATATAGCACAAGGACAATTCACTCACTGTCCTTACAGGTCCCTGGAAACAAGGACTTGCAGAGTGAAAGAAACTGACACTCTCCCTACCTACAGTTTTCTGTCCCTAGAATAAATGTTTTTTTAAGCACAATATAGCACAAGGACAATTCACTCACTGTCCTTCCAGGTCCCTGGAAACAAGGACTTGCAGAGTGAAAGAAACTGACACTGTCCCTACCTACAGTTTTCTGTCCCTAGAATAAATGTTTTTTTTAAGCACACTATAGCACAAGCACAAAACACACTGACACTCTCCCTACCTATCCTTCTCTTTCCCTAAACTAAAGGAATCCAGGTTAAGCAAGAAAGAAATAACAGTCACTGTCCCTGCCTATGCTGCTCTATCCCTGCTCCGGAACACACTACACTAGGCCGCCGTGCTGGCGGCCTTTTATAGTGTGGGGCGTGTACTAAACACCCTCAGCAATAATTGGCCACAGGCATCCTGCCTGTGGCCAATCATTGCTCTCCTCGCTGCCGGCGCTGTGATTGGCCAAGCATGCGGGGTCACAGTGCATGCTTGGCCAATCACAGCGCCTGGATGACACTGCGATGGCGTAGTGCATTGTGGGCCGTTCGCGTCACTCGAATTTGGCGCGAACGGCCCAAATCGTTCGATCTTCGTCGAACGATCGAACAGCCGATGTTCGAGTCGAACGTATGTTCGACTCGAACACGAAGCTCATCCCTATTAATGAGGTATCTCCTTCTCATAGAGTAATGGAGCAGACAGTTAGGCAGTGTAAGTATCCACCTTCCCTGCCAGTGGGATTCAGTTTTGTCCTGGCCTTAGAGCACATTTGCATGTCTTACAGCAGTAGGCGAGCGGAACTTTGCATATTTTATGTACATTATGCAATTTTATAAACTGCAGTATTCTGGAGTATTTCACTTTTGATTAAATTCATGAAACCTTAATTTCAAAAAGGTTAATAAATATGAATGGAAGATTTAATACATGTCCTGTATATAATGTATATTTATTTTAACAAGATAAATCTGTAAACTAACATTTTTATTATTGACATAAAAGGTTTATTTATCACAAATGTGTGTATTGCATGTCTGACATTATTTTAAGATAAAGGTGCTAAGATGGTTTGGAGCAAGCGCAAAGGGTTGATTTTGTCCCTACCCTATCCATCAACTGGGACTCAATATATGGAATTGTTTCATTTACTGGTAGTTGCAACAGTAAAACAAGCACATTGTTTTGGGCCCCGCAGCCTTAATCAGGTGCACTAATATAAGAAAAATCCCAATGCCATATATAAAAGATAATACCTAAAACAGGCTGGAACACATTTACTCTAAAATGTAACCCTCAATGGTAAAAACTATATTCCTTCCTAAATATATTAGGGAAGCAAAGAATTTTTGATGATATACACCAATTAGCCATAACATTCTGAACACTGACAGGTACAGTGAATAACATTAATTATCTCATTATATTAGCATTTGAAAGTGGGTGGGATACATTAGGCATCAACTGAACATGTTGTCACTGAAGTAGATGTGTTAAAAGCAGAAAAAATGGGCATGCATTAAGATTTCAGCGATTTTGATAAGGAGCAAATTAAATGGCTAGACAACCAGCTCAGAGCATCTCCAAAACTGCAGCTGTTGTGGGATGTTCCAGGTCTGCAGTGATCAGCCAAATGTGGTCCAAGGAAGGAAAACCGGTGAACCAGCAATAGGGTCATGGGCGGCCAAGACTCATTGATGTAAGTGGGGAGCGAAGGCTGGCCCATATAGTCCAATTCAATAGAAGAGCTACTGTAGTCCAAATCACTGAAAAAAGTTAATGCTAGTTCTCATAGAATGGTGAAAGAACACACAGTGCATTGCAGTTTGTTGCGTATGGGACTACATAGCCACAGACCGGTCAGGCTGCCCATGCTGACCCATGTCCACAGCCAAAAGTGCCTACAATGGGCACATGAGCATCAGTACTGAGTCATAGAGCAATGGAAGAAGGAGGCCTGGGCTGATGAATCACATTTTCTTTTACATCATGTGGATAGCCAGTTGTGTTCGCCACTTACCTGGAGAAGAGTAGGGATGAGCTTCGTGTTCGAGTCGAACATACGTTCGACTCGAACATACGTTCGACTCGAACATCGGCTGTTCGATCGTTCGACGAAGATCGAACGATTTGGGCCGTTCGCGCCAAATTCGAGTGACGCAAACGGCCCACAATGCACTACGCCATCGCAGTGTCATCCAGGCGCTGTGATTGGCCAAGCATGCACTGTGACCCCGCATGCTTGGCCAATCACAGCGCCGGCAGCGAGGAGAGCAATGATTGGCCACAGGCAGGATGCCTGTGGCCAATTATTGCTGAGGGTGTTTAGTACACGCCCCACACTATAAAAGGCCGCCAGCACGGCGGCCTAGTGTAGTGTGTTCCGGAGCAGGGATAGAGCAGCATAGGCAGGGACAGTGACTTTTATTTCTTTCTTGCTTAACCTGGATTCCTTTAGTTTAGGGAAAGAGAAGGATAGGTAGGGAGAGTGTCAGTGTGTTTTGTGCTTGTGCTATAGTGTGCTTAAAAAAAAAATTTTTCTAGGGACAGAAAACTGTAGGTAGGGAGAGTGTCAGTTTCTTTCACTGTGCAAGTCCTTGTTTCTAGGGACCTGGAAGGACAGTGAGTGAATTCTCCTTGTGCTATATTGTGCTTAAAAAAAAACATTTTTTCTAGGGACAGAAAACTGTAGGTAGGGAGAGTGTCAGTTTCTTTCACTGTGCAAGTCCTTGTTTCCAGGGACCTGGAAGGACAGTGAGTGAATTCTCCTTGTGCTATATTGTGCTTAAAAAAAACATTTTTTCTAGGGACAGAAAACTGTAGGTAGGGAGAGTGTCAGTTTCTTTCACTGTGCAAGTCCTTGTTTCTAGGGACCTGGAAGGACAGTGAGTGAATTCTCCTTGTGCTATATTGTGCTTAAAAAAAACATTTTTTCTAGGGACAGAAAACTGTAGGTAGGGAGAGTGTCAGTTTCTTTCACTGTGCAAGTCCTTGTTTCCAGGGACCTGGAAGGACAGTGAGTGAATTCTCCTTGTGCTATATTGTGCTTAAAAAAAACATTTTTTCTAGGGACAGAAAACTGTAGGTAGGGAGAGTGTCAGTTTCTTTCACTGTGCAAGTCCTTGTTTCCAGGGACCTGGAAGGACAGTGAGTGAATTCTCCTTGTGCTATATTGTGCTTAAAAAAAACATTTTTTCTAGGGACAGAAAACTGTAGGTAGGGAGAGTGTCAGTTTCTTTCACTGTGCAAGTCCTTGTTTCTAGGGACCTGGAAGGACAGTGAGTGAATTCTCCTTGTGCTATATTGTGCTTAAAAAAAACATTTTTTCTAGGGACAGAAAACTGTAGGTAGGGAGAGTGTCAGTTTCTTTCACTGTGCAAGTCCTTGTTTCTAGGGACCTGGAAGGACAGTGAGTGAATTCTCCTTGTGCTATATTGTGCTTAAAAAAAACATTTTTTCTAGGGACAGAAAACTGTAGGTAGGGAGAGTGTCAGTTTCTTTCACTGTGCAAGTCCTTGTTTCCAGGGACCTGGAAGGACAGTGAGTGAATTCTCCTTGTGCTATATTGTGCTTAAAAAAAACATTTTTTCTAGGGACAGAAAACTGTAGGTAGGGAGAGTGTCAGTTTCTTTCACTGTGCAAGTCCTTGTTTCTAGGGACCTGGAAGGACAGTGAGTGAATTCTCCTTGTGCTATATTGTGCTTAAAAAAAACATTTTTTCTAGGGACAGAAAACTGTAGGTAGGGAGAGTGTCAGTTTCTTTCACTGTGCAAGTCCTTGTTTCCAGGGACCTGGAAGGACAGTGAGTGAATTCTCCTTGTGCTATATTGTGCTTAAAAAAAACATTTTTTCTAGGGACAGAAAACTGTAGGTAGGGAGAGTGTCAGTTTCTTTCACTGTGCAAGTCCTTGTTTCTAGGGACCTGGAAGGACAGTGAGTGAATTCTCCTTGTGCTATATTGTGCTTAAAAAAAACATTTTTTCTAGGGACAGAAAACTGTAGGTAGGGAGAGTGTCAGTTTCTTTCACTGTGCAAGTCCTTGTTTCCAGGGACCTGGAAGGACAGTGAGTGAATTCTCCTTGTGCTATATTGTGCTTAAAAAAAACATTTTTTCTAGGGACAGAAAACTGTAGGTAGGGAGAGTGTCAGTTTCTTTCACTGTGCAAGTCCTTGTTTCTAGGGACCTGGAAGGACAGTGAGTGAATTCTCCTTGTGCTATATTGTGCTTAAAAAAAACATTTTTTCTAGGGACAGAAAACTGTAGGTAGGGAGAGTGTCAGTTTCTTTCACTGTGCAAGTCCTTATTCCAGGGACCTGGAAGGACAGTGAGTGAATTCTCCTTGTGCTATATTGTGCTTAAAAAAAACATTTTTTCTAGGGACAGAAAACTGTAGGTAGGGAGAGTGTCAGTTTCTTTCACTGTGCAAGTCCTTGTTTCCAGGGACCTGGAAGGACAGTGAGTGAATTCTCCTTGTGCTATATTGTGCTTAAAAAAAACATTTTTTCTAGGGACAGAAAACTGTAGGTAGGGAGAGTGTCAGTTTCTTTCACTGTGCAAGTCCTTGTTTCTAGGGACCTGGAAGGACAGTGAGTGAATTCTCCTTGTGCTATATTGTGCTTAAAAAAACATTTTTTCTAGGGACAGAAAACTGTAGGTAGGGAGAGTGTCAGTTTCTTTCACTGTGCAAGTCCTTGTTTCTAGGGACCTGGAAGGACAGTGAGTGAATTCTCCTTGTGCTATATTGTGCTTAAAAAAAACATTTTTTCTAGGGACAGAAAACTGTAGGTAGGGAGAGTGTCAGTTTCTTTCACTGTGCAAGTCCTTGTTTCCAGGGACCTGGAAGGACAGTGAGTGAATTCTCCTTGTGCTATATTGTGCTTAAAAAAAACATTTTTTCTAGGGACAGAAAACTGTAGGTAGGGAGAGTGTCAGTTTCTTTCACTGTGCAAGTCCTTGTTTCTAGGGACCTGGAAGGACAGTGAGTGAATTCTCCTTGTGCTATATTGTGCTTAAAAAAAACATTTTTTCTAGGGACAGAAAACTGTAGGTAGGGAGAGTGTCAGTTTCTTTCACTGTGCAAGTCCTTGTTTCCAGGGACCTGGAAGGACAGTGAGTGAATTCTCCTTGTGCTATATTGTGCTTAAAAAAACATTTTTTCTAGGGACAGAAAACTGTAGGTAGGGAGAGTGTCAGTTTCTTTCACTGTGCAAGTCCTTGTTTCTAGGGACCTGGAAGGACAGTGAGTGAATTCTCCTTGTGCTATATTGTGCTTAAAAAAAACATTTTTTCTAGGGACAGAAAACTGTAGGTAGGGAGAGTGTCAGTTTCTTTCACTGTGCAAGTCCTTGTTTCCAGGGACCTGGAAGGACAGTGAGTGAATTCTCCTTGTGCTATATTGTGCTTAAAAAAACATTTTTTTCTAGGGACAGAAAACTGTAGGTAGGGAGAGTGTCAGTTTCTTTCACTGTGCAAGTCCTTGTTTCTAGGGACCTGGAAGGACAGTGAGTGAATTCTCCTTGTGCTATATTGTGCTTAAAAAAAACATTTTTTCTAGGGACAGAAAACTGTAGGTAGGGAGAGTGTCAGTTTCTTTCACTGTGCAAGTCCTTGTTTCCAGGGACCTGGAAGGACAGTGAGTGAATTCTCCTTGTGCTATATTGTGCTTAAAAAAAACATTTTTTCTAGGGACAGAAAACTGTAGGTAGGGAGAGTGTCAGTTTCTTTCACTGTGCAAGTCCTTGTTTCCAGGGACCTGGAAGGACAGTGAGTGAATTCTCCTTGTGCTATATTGTGCTTAAAAAAAACATTTTTTCTAGGGACAGAAAACTGTAGGTAGGGAGAGTGTCAGTTTCTTTCACTGTGCAAGTCCTTGTTTCTAGGGACCTGGAAGGACAGTGAGTGAATTCTCCTTGTGCTATATTGTGCTTAAAAAAAACATTTTTTCTAGGGACAGAAAACTGTAGGTAGGGAGAGTGTCAGTTTCTTTCACTGTGCAAGTCCTTGTTTCCAGGGACCTGGAAGGACAGTGAGTGAATTCTCCTTGTGCTATATTGTGCTTAAAAAAAACATTTTTTCTAGGGACAGAAAACTGTAGGTAGGGAGAGTGTCAGTTTCTTTCACTGTGCAAGTCCTTGTTTCCAGGGACCTGGAAGGACAGTGAGTGAATTCTCCTTGTGCTATATTGTGCTTAAAAAAAACATTTTTTCTAGGGACAGAAAACTGTAGGTAGGGAGAGTGTCAGTTTCTTTCACTGTGCAAGTCCTTGTTTCTAGGGACCTGGAAGGACAGTGAGTGAATTCTCCTTGTGCTATATTGTGCTTAAAAAAAACATTTTTTCTAGGGACAGAAAACTGTAGGTAGGGAGAGTGTCAGTTTCTTTCACTGTGCAAGTCCTTGTTTCTAGGGACCTGGAAGGACAGTGAGTGAATTCTCCTTGTGCTATATTGTGCTTAAAAAAAACATTTTTTCTAGGGACAGAAAACTGTAGGTAGGGAGAGTGTCAGTTTCTTTCACTGTGCAAGTCCTTGTTTCAAGGGACAGAGAAGGACACCTGAAGGTAGCCCTTATTGCTTTTTTCCCATCTCCCTGCAGGCCATCTATTAGAATGTCTGGAAGGCAAACAAGGAGAGGCAGACAGTCAGGAGGCAATAAAAGAGGGCAAGCAGGCTCTGTGTCTGGGGGCAACAGTGCTGGTCGTGGACGCGGTGCATTGTCATCAGCACATGGCCATGGGACACGCTTGTCCTTCTTTTCCGCAGCTAGACATGTTGAGCCACATATCATGCCGAAGACTTGGTAGAGTGGATGACCAAGCCCTCCTCCTCCTCCTCATCCTCTCTCACCCAGGCTCAGGGTACTGGCAAAGCAGCTGCCAAAGCGTCCTCTTCCCTGGTATCAATGTCAGACTCATCATCAGTCACTCCTTCCCTAGACCCACCATGTCCTCCTCCTGAGGAGTCCCCCGAACTGTTTGAGCACAGTGTTGGGTACATGCTCCAGGAGGATGCCCAGCGTTTCGAAGGGTCTGATGATGAAACCCAGCTACAGGAAGGCAGTAGGGTGAGAGCAGACAGAGGGGATGCTCAAGAAGGACACCAATCTGGCAGTCATGTTCCAGCAGCTGCAGCATACTGCCAGATTGGCTCCAGTGATGAGGAGGGAGGGGATGATGAGGTCACTGACTCCACGTGGGTGCCTAATAGGAGAGAGGAGGAGGAGGATGAGGAGGAGGCACATCTCCAACGAGACAGGATGCCCTTTGGTGGCCAGCGTAAGGGCAGTACACCGACGGAATCACACCGCAGAGCTCCGCCTGTGCAGGGCGCTGCCTCTGCCCGTCATTCAAAAAGTTCCTTGGTGTGGGCCTTTTTTGAGGCTAGTGCATCAGATCGCACAGCTGCTGTTTGCAACATATGTCTCAAGCGTATATCGCGTGGCCAAAACATCAGCCGCTTGGGTACCACATGCCTGACCAGACATATGTTGACCTGCCATGCAGCTCGTTGGCAAGCCTACCTCAAAGACCCACACCAAAGAACAAAGCGGACCTCTCCTTGCACCACATCAGCTGGGATCTCCAACCCCACTATAACTTCAGTCCTCTCTGAAACATGCACTGAGAGGAATGAAGGTGTAGAATTAGGTGTGTCACAGCCAAGTACTTGCGGCCACTCTGCTAGCAGTACACCGACGTCCGATTCTAGCAGGCAAATTTCCCTGCCCCAGCTGCTGGACCATCGAAAGAAGTTCACTCCCAGCCATCCACATGCCCAGCGGTTGAATGCTAGCTTGGCTAAATTGCTAGCGCTTCAACTGCTGCCTTTTCAGTTGGTAGACTCGGCCCCCTTCCGTGAGTTTGTGCAATGTGCGGTTCCTCAGTGGCAGGTTCCCAAACGCCACTTTTTCTCACGGAAGGCTATTCCGGCTCTCTACCGGCATGTGGAAGGCAATGTCTTGGCCTCGCTGGACAGGGCGGTCAGCGGTAAGGTGCATATTACCGCTGACTCATGGTCCAGCAGGCATGGACAGGGACGTTACCTTTCTTTCACGGCCCATTGGGTCACTCTTTTGGCAGCTGGGAAGGATGCAGGACAAGGTGCAGTAGTGTTGGAGGTTGTCCCACCGCCACGCCTCCAAAATGCTACTACTGGTTGTGACACACCTCTCTCCTCCACCCCCTCCTCTTCTTCTTCCTCCATGGCCTCTTCCTGTGCTTTGTCCTATGAACCAGCGGTGCTCCGTAGCCGTTCACGGGGCTACGCAAGTACGCAGGAAAAAAGATGCCATGCCGTGCTTGCGCTGGTGTGTTTGGGGGACAGAAGCCACACTGGGGCAGAGGTCCTGTCTGCTCTGCAGGGCCAGGCCGAGAGGTGGTTGATGCCACGCCAGCTTAAGCCAGGAATGGTGGTTTGCGACAATGGCACCAACCTCCTCTCCGCCCTCCGACAGGGACAACTGACCCATGTGCCCTGTGTGGCTCACGTCCTTAACCTGGTGGTGCAGCGGTTCTTGGGCAGGTACCCGGGCTTACAGGATGTCCTGAGGCAGGCCAGGAAAGTCTGTGTGCATTTCCGCAGATCTTATAATGCCAGTGCTCGCCTGGCTGAGCTGCAAAAGGAGTTGAACCTGCCCAAGAACCGCCTTATATGTGACATGCCCACCAGGTGGAACTCAACGTTGGCCATGCTGCAGCGGCTGCACACGCAGCAGAGGGCCATCAATGAGTACCTGTGCGACTACGGCACCAGGACAGGGTCAGGGGAGCTTGGTTTTTTTTCTCCACGCCAGTGGGGCATGATCAGGGATGCATGCACTGTCCTGGCACCATTTGAGGAGGCCACGAGGATGGTGAGCAGTGACAGTGCATGCATCAGTGACACTGTACCTCTTGTCCACCTGTTGGAGCACACGCTGCGTGGAATAATGGACAGGGCACTTGAGGCAGAACAGAGGCAGGAAGAGGAGGACTTCCTTGCCTCTCAAGGCCCCCTTTACCCAGACAGTGTTCCTTCTGTCCCACCCATCGCACAGGAAGAGGAAGAGGAGGAGGAGGAGGAGGAGGAGGAGGAGGATTGTGTCAGCATGGAGGTGGAGGCTGGCACTCAGCATCATCAGCAGCAGTCTTTTAGGGATGATTTACAGTCCCAAGAAACCAGTGGACTTGTACGTGGCTGGGAGGAGGTGACTGCGGATCATGTCGTCCTTAGTGACCCAGAGGACTCCGGAGCGAATGCCTCAGCAAACCTACGCTGCATGGCCTCCCTGATCCTGCAAAGTCTGCGGAAGGATCCTCGTATTCTTCGGATCAAGGAGAGGGACCATTACTGGCTGGCCACTCTCCTTGATCCACGGTACAAGGGTAAGGTTGCGGACCTTATGTTACCGTCGCAGAGGGAGCAGAGGATGAGACAACTCCGGGAGGCCTTGCAGAAAGGTCTGTGCAACGCGTTCCCAGAGACTGGGAGGTTACAAACTCCTGGTCCAGGACAACGAGTTGCTGAGGCTTCGGCCAGTCAAAGAAGGAGCGGTGGGGAAGGTGGCCGTCTGACCGATGCGTTCAGACAATTCTTTAGTCCGCAGCCCAAAGTATGATTGGTTCCAGCAACCATCGCCAGCGTCTGATAAACATGGTGCAGGAATATCTAGGGGCAAGGTCAGACTTGGACACCTTCCCCACCGAAAATCCTCTGGCTTACTGGGTCTTGAGGATGGATCACTGGCCAGAGCTTGCACAGTATGCAATTGAGCTACTGGCCTGTCCTGCATCCAGCGTTCTTTCGGAACGCACATTCAGTGCTGCTGGAGGATTTGTCACGGATCACAGGGTGCGCCTGTCCACCGACTCGGTTGATCGACTGACTTTCATCAAGATGAACCAGTCTTGGATCACCACCAGCTACCACACACCTGATGCTGATATAACAGACTAATTGATTTTAACATGTCACGTCCCTTCAAGACTGATGCTGATGCTGAGTGCCTGTGCTGTTATGTTGACTGGCTATCCTCCTCCTCCGAGTCCTCAATGATACGATTGATGATGATAGCTTGGAAGATCATTTTTGTTTATGGGTGCCGCCACCAGTGGCTAAGGCCCAATTTTTCAGCCCCTGTTTTACAGGGGCGTGTACTTACAATTTTTTTAGCAATAATTTGCCATAGGGCTCATTGCTGTGCTCTAAGTACAGTATCTGTGAGGGGTTGTAGTGTTGTGCCACCAGTGCCTAAGGCCCAATTTTTCAGCCCCTGTTTAACAGGGGCGTGTCATTACAATTTTTGAAGCAATACTTTGCAACAGGGCTCATTGCTGTGCTCCAAGTACAGTATCTGTGAGGGGTTGTAGTGTTGTGCCACCAGTGCCTAAGGCCCAATTTTTCAGCCCCTGTTCAACAGGGGCATGCAATTACAATTCTTGATGTAATAATTCACAGCAGGGCCCATTCCTGCACCCACCAAGAGTAAGTCTGAGGGCTTACAGTGTTGTGGCAACGCCACCACCACCACCACCACGAAAGGCCCAATTTTTCAGCCACTGTTCAAAAGGGGCATGTAATTACAATTCTTGATCTAATAATTCACAGCAGGGCCCATTCCTGCACCCACCAAGAGTAACTCTGAGGGCTTACAGTGTTGTGGCAACACCACCACCACCACCACCACCACGAAAAGCCCAATTTTTCAGCCCCTGTTCAACAGGGGCATGCAATTACAATTCTTGATCTAATAATTCACAGCAGGGCCCATTGCTGCACCCACCAAGAGTAACTGTCAGGGCTTACAGTGTTGTGGCACCAGCACCACCATCAAAGCCCCAATTTTTACTACCACTGTTCAACAATTATATGTAATTAAAATTCCTGATATAATAGTTGACAGCAGGGCGTTCCAGCACCAACCAAGAGTAACTGTGAGTGCTTACAGTGTTGTGCCAACACCAACAACTAAGGGGCCTATTTCTGCAGAGTATATACGGCAGGTCCCTACTTTCAAACATCCAACTTACAAACGACTCCTACTTGCAAACGAAAGAAGACAACAGGAAGTGAGAGGAAATCTACCCCTAGGAAGGAAAATTCTCTCCTGTAAGAATAAATATGGGAGAAAGGTGTCTCCTCTGTACTGATGCTTTATCAGCAATCCTTGTTTCAAGAAAAACACCACATTTCAAAAACAGTTGTCATTGGGACGGAAAGTGAGGTGAAATGTTCTGAACAGGGGCACAGACAGCAAAACAAATGTTACAGGGGTGATAACCCTTACCTATGTTTCCCAAAAAGTTTAAAAATAGATTTTTGGGCTGGAGCTACACTTCAACAATGTACCTGTTCAAAATTACAAACACATTCTACATAAGAACAAACCTACAGTCCCTGTCTTGTATGCACCGCCTGTATACGGCTGTTCAGAGTATATAGGGCCTTTTTTATTTTATGTGCGGGGTTCCCCTTAATATCCATACAAGACCCAACGGGGCTGGTAATGGGCTGGGGTAGGGGGGGGGGGGGTCATGGGGTAGCTATGCCATTTTTCTTAAAGATTTTCATCCATATTACCGGGACCAGACATTACATTAAAGCCGCAAGAAGTTTTAAATGGCTTTTTTTTCCTTTAGAAGTGTCATTTTGTGCAGGGACAGTTCTAAACACGGGAAACACGTGGCACTTCACAGGCATACTTTAGACACCCCCCAGGTACGATATTTAAAGGAATATTTGACTTTTTTTTTTCACTTTATGCATCATTAAAATGACTGCTCCCGAAAAACGACCGTTTTTAAAACTTATTTTTGCATTGATACATGTCCCCTGGTGCAGAACCCGGGTTCCCAAACCCTTTTTAGGACAATAACATGCATAATAGTTGTTATAATTAGCACTTTAGAATTCGAACGTTCGCATCCATTGTATTTAATAGGGTTCTAATGTTCGTACGAACTTTCGGTCCGTTCGCGGGTTCTGGTGCGAACCGAACCCGGGGGTGTTCGGCTCATCACTAGAGAAGAGATGGCACCAGGATGCACTATGGGAAGAAGACTAGCCAGAGATGACAATGATCTGCTACTGACAACTTGGTGCCAGACAACACAGCATAACTTGAGAGGTCTAGTGGAGTCTATGGTTCGACGGGTCAGGGCTGTTTTGGCTTCAAAAAGAGGACCTACTCAATATTATCTGGGTGGGGTTATAGAGGGTGGTCATAAATGTTATGGTTTTCCAAAAATATATAAAAGGAAGCTAAATGGAAAATGCAGATGCCGGTAAGTTGATCCGTAGCTAATGAGGTGTGATATCTGGTGTAATAGTGGTGCTGCGCTGTCAGATATCAATGCAATCAAATGATGTACCGAAAATACTGTGTATATATACTTCTAAAAATAAATATGTGCAAATAAAGCGATGGTTGTCAATTTCCACAATATATAGTGCAAAGTATACGTACTTAACATTCACAGACAACAACTGCCAACATCATACAAATACAGTGGCTAATGAGATATATATAAACCAAAAACAATTGTAAAGTAAAAAGTCAAAAAGACATTACGAATGGTCTAGTAATAAAGTGCACAAAGTGACTGGTGCCTCTCTCAGTTCATAATAGTGAATAAAGTGACTTGTGCCTTTTACTTCCCGTTATGGTGACACATCTGTGCTCTCAAGCCTCTCATCTTACTGCTGTAAGGTAACAGCATTGGTTCAATGTCTCTCTCTGGGGATCCCTGCGTCTCCACCTGCCTCTAGGGGTCCTACAAAGGTTTGCCCGGCTTGAAGCTCTCTATGGTGGATGGTGCTCCCTGCCCCCCTTCCCCCCTGATTATCTCTGCAAAGGTAATGTATAAGAAATAATTCTCCAATAGTGCGATGACGTTTAAGCAATTTTTATTAATAAAACAGCTGGTATGTTACTTACTCTTGACAGTGACTAAAACAAACATATACTCCATGAGCGGCGAGCTCGTCCTTCCATTTCACTTCCGGTATGCCTGTCGTTTAGCCCTGCCGCATATCGTCATGCCCACGAGACTTCATCAGGGGATAACGACTAGCATAAAATGTGTCCTTAAATAGTGTGGTAACGATATGTATAATGGTGGCCATTTTCTCGTAGCCTCCCATTATGTTGTATTACGGTGGCCATTTTCTAGTAGCCCACTATATGTTAGTATTGCGGCAGCTATATTTTTGAGGATATTCGGTCGGCCATTTTCCCAGAGATCCATTCTCCTCTATGCATGTGAGAGAAATGGAATGGTGCTTTATATCAGAACTAATTCTGCAAGCAATAAAAAACTATAGCTCTGGGAAACCAGAATATATATAAAAAAGAATATATATATATATATATATATAAAAAGAAAAAAATGTGTAAAAGCCCAAGGATACCGGAAGTCATGCAGTTAACAGGATGTTTATAATCCTAATAATTTAATACAAAGATTATCATCCCCTAAACAGGATGAAAAATAAAAATAAAAAATATATATCCACATATTAAATGCAAAAAGGTAATAAGGATAAAATTTATACATAAAACAGATTTAAAAAGAGCAAAAAAGCCCTTGTAGCACAACAAACAGGATATGTGCAAGGGTGTGTGCTACATATTGGATAGGAAATATGGGGTAATTTTGGGTAACTGCAATACTGTACTAAACTACTATATGCGTGGAACCCATATGAAAGAATAAAACTTCTGCTGCTGGGATATATAAACCAATAGATGGAAACAAATGATACCTAGGTAATATAATAACACATATTTTACTAAAGTATGTAGACCAACAGGATGGGGGCACGTAATAAAGATGAAGTAAGATCTAATATATGAAGGGTAGCAGAATGTAAATCCTCAAAGAATGGAGTCTTGAAATTGAGATGTAAAGTAATATTACTACCGTACTTTCCAGCGTATAAGACAACTTTTTAACCCATAAAAATCTTCTCAAAAGTCGGGGGTCGTCTTATACGCCGGTACCTGACATGCAGAATCTCAGCCAGACCGCGGCTGTCCATTTTTCAAAAGCCACGCCTCCTCCTCGTGCTGTTCCGTGATAGGCAGAAAACTAATTTTCCCAGCAGAGCCTCTGTTCGGTGTTCCACCTATCATGGATGCCCTCTCGTCCTCGGATGAGAGGGCATCTGTGATAGGCGGAACACTAAACACAGTGTCTGCTGGGAAGCTGAGTGTTCCGCCTATCACAGAACAGAACAAGGAGGAAGCGCGGCTTTTGAAAAATGGACGGCCGCGGTCTGACTGAGATTCTGCATGTCAGGTACCGGCGTATAAGACGACCCCCGACTTTTGAGAAGATTTTTATGGGTTAAAAAGTTGTCTTATACGCTGGAAAATACGGTAGTAATATTACTTTACATCTCAATTTCAAGACTCCATTCTTTGAGGATTTACATTCTGCTACGTCTTATACGGCGAGTATATCCCAAAACCAACATTTTAGCTGGAAAATTAGGGGGTCGTCTTTTACGCCCAGTCGCCTTATACGCCGGCAAATACGGTAACTAGTAAAAGTGCAAAAGAATTAGCCAAAGGAAAAAAGGAAAAAATTAGCAGGAAACAAAATCTATGAAACCTTCCTATGTATAGGTGGGGAACAGGATCAAAAATCATTGATAAAACAGTTCAATTCAAATTCTATATTTAATCAGTTAAAAGTAAGGGTGTCCATAAAAAAAATCCATTTGGATTCTAATTGACTGAGGGTTCTAATTTAGGGGGGTCCACAACACTTTTTACCACTATATCTCGAATCGTGGGTGTTCTTTTGTAAACAAATTTGGGTTTGTTGGGTAATATAGATAGGAGGTGCCAGTCTGTCTGCAGTATATTCCAATGTCCCTGTATGATTCTTTCGATTTTTTTATACTGTACATTAAAATCCAGAATAATGAGTACTTGATCAGAATGTTGGTCTGGTTGCTTGTTTTTCTTATCCAATGCCATTCTGTCCATTTGGGCTACTTCTGATATTCTTTCTTCTATAAATTCTTTGTTGTATCTCTTGTCTGAAAAACTGTAACCCATTTTGTCGGCTTGTTCTGTGTAATCACCTATTCTGGTGCAATTACGACTCAATCTCAACAGTTGGCCTTTGGGTATATTGTAGAGCCAGTTATTATGGTGGCAACTTTGTATAGGGAGATAGCTATTCCGGTCAACGTTTTTGAAATGTGTTTTTGTGGTTATCTTGCTACCCTCTTGTATAATTTTCAAATCCAAGAAGGGGATCCTTGTAACATAAATTTCTCAAGATAGTTTGATATTTCTATTATTAATATTCAATGATTACTTCATGCTCCTTATCATAGTTTGATACACCCCCTCTGGAGCGCAGCTCACCGTCTCTCTACCCCCCCCACCCCTTCTACCCTTCCCTTTCCAACATACCCCCCGTCTACGCACTAGATCCCCCCTTTCTACTTTTATTTTTCTGTGGCCAGCCCTATAAGGCCACATCAAGTTTGTTATGTGTATTTGGTTCTCTTCATGAATATATTCCTATTACTTGTGAGTCTTTAAAATTTATAGTTGTAATGGTGCCGTTAGTTACTTTGGACACGTCATTTCCCACCGACTTCTTCGGACCAGGGACGCAGCAGGTTTCCACAGGGGCGTCCAGGTCTAACGAAGTGGATTTTAGATGCACGATAGCACTATGTAAGCCTCATTGTGTCATGCAAATGTTCTCACAAGATGACTGTTATTTGTACATTACCGGTGTAACGGCACCCCAAATACGAAGGGGGTTAACGCCGTATAAGATGTTCCCTCTCCTGGACACCCACTCGCTACCAATCTTCCACAGCCAGGCGACCCTTTCCCATAGGAATTAATCCTTCTGGAAGAACGAGACACACGCTCTGTATCTTCCCAAGATCGAATGACTTTTATTGAGAAACATTGTAACTTTTATATACATCTAATACACAGTAGTTTAACATGAACAATGGCCCAGCTCCACCCACACATTACAAGACTCAACACATTACTTTGACGTCTGTTAGGAGACAACAGACTTTACACAATAGACGTAACGATCTTCAATACACATCTTCTCATCAAAGGGTTGGCAGACGCTCCGTCTGCAGAGTACAATACACACAGGCATAGTGTTAACTATCTCTATTCACACCAGCCCTTTATGTTTAAATAACTATGCATGACCTTTATTCACCAGACTGTCTGGCACTTTACAATACACACAAGGACAGACCCAATTTCCCCAATCCACATCACCACAAACAATGAACAGGTCCCTTAGAAGTTGGGATTTACATCACACTGGCAGGTAACCCATCTCTCAATTAACCTGGTAAGTTTCAGAATAAAACAATATTGTGGACTAATATTCCTATTTCAATTTCCAGCCAGCCAAGCCATATTCTTAATGTCCATGGTTTCCTGGCTCACCCTGTGTCCAAAGTGACCCTCCTGTCACAACCGGGTGCATGATGTTTTCTTTTTCTGTGTCTACTTCATGCTTTTCGGAACAGGTTGCCTTATGTCAGGCTCCTGGTCCTTGTCGTTTCTTTGTCTACCTGATTCTATGTCAAAAACAATAAAAACTGATTGAACGTAATATTCAATGATTCAAGGAATTTTTAGTTACTGTCAAAAGTGAGTAACATACCAGCTGTTTTATTAATAAAAATTGTATAAACGTTATCAACTATTGGAGAATTCTTTCTTATACATTACCATTACGGATGTTGTTGGGTGGGGACCCCCAGGGAGCACCACACACCATAGAGATCTGCAAGCCAGACAAACCCTTGTAGGACCCCTAGAGGCAGGTGGAGACACACAGATCCCCAGAGAGAGACATTCATCCAATGCTGTTACCTTACAGCAGTAAGGTGAGAGGCTTGAGAGCACAGAGGTGTCACCACAACGGTCACTTTATTCACTATCATGAACTGAGAGAGGCACCAGTCACTTTTTCCACTTTATTACTAGACCTTTAGTGTGTGTCTTTTGGACGTTTTACTTTAGAATTATTTTTGGTTTATATATATCACATTAGCCACTGTATTTGTATGATGTTGGCAGTTGTTGTCTTTGCATGTTAAGTACGTATGTATACTTTGCACTATTTATTGTGGAAATTTACAATCATCGCTTTATTTGCACATATTTATGTTTAGAAGTGTATTTTCGGTACACCATTTGATTGCAT
Organism: Rana muscosa; assembly: GCA_029206835.1. Lineage (NCBI taxonomy): Eukaryota > Metazoa > Chordata > Amphibia > Anura > Ranidae > Rana > Rana muscosa. The sequence goes on from CM055121.1 coordinate 124,638,909, forward strand.
TGCTATCTGACAGCGCAGCACCACTATTACACAAATGTTATGGTTATTGTTGTAAGATGTATAATGCAACAGGATGTGCTGAAAGGAGGAGGCATTGAAAATGTCACAAGTAAGGGTGCCATGTAAAATGGATAAAAGAAAAACCCGTTGAACCTTAGACTCCACTAGACCTCTCAAGTTATGCTGTAGTGTCTGGCACCAAGTTGTCAGTAGCAGGTCATTGCCATTTCTGGCTAGTCTTCTTCCCATAGTGCACCCTGGTGCCATCTCTTCTCCAGGTAAGTGGAGAACACAACTGGCTATCCACATGATGTAAAAGAAAACGTGATTTATCAGCCCAGGCCTCCTTCTTCCATTGCTCTATGACTCAGTTCTGATGCTCATGTGCCCATTGTAGGCACTTTTGGCTGTGGACACGGGTCAGCATGGGCACCCTGAATGGTCTGTGGATATGTAGTCTAGTGATGAGCCGAACACCCCCGGGTTCGGTTCGCACCAGAACCCGCGAACGGACCGAAAGTTCGTACGAACATTAGAACCCTATTAAATACAATGGATGCGAACGTTCGAATTCTAAAGTGCTAATTATAATGACTATTATGCATGTTATTGTCCTAAAAAGGGTTTGGGAACCCGGGTTCTGCACCAGGGGACATGTATCAATGCAAAAAGAAGTTTTAAAAACGGTCGTTTTTCGGGAGCAGTCATTTTAATGATGCACAAAGTGAAAAAAAAAAGTCAAATATTCCTTTAAATATCGTACCTGGGGGGTGTCTAAAGTATGCCTGTGAAGTGCCACGTGTTTCCCGTGTTTAGAACTGTCCCTGCACAAAATGACACTTCTAAAGGAAAAAAAAGCCATTTAAAACTGCTTGCGGCTTTAATGTAATGTCTGGTCCCGGTAATATGGATGAAAATCTTTAAGAAAAATGGCATAGCTACCCCATGACCCCCCCCCCCCTACCCCAGCCCATTACCAGCCCCTTTGGGTCTTGTATGGATATTAAGGGGAACCCCGCACATAAAATAAAAAAGGCCCTATATACTCTGAACAGCCGTATACAGGCGGTGCATACAAGACAGGGACTGTAGGTTTGTTCTTATGTAGAATCTGTTTGTAATTTTGAACAGGTACATTGTTTAAGTGTAGCTCCAGCCCAAAAATCTATTTTTAAACTTTTTGGAAAACATAGGTAAGGGTTATCACCCCTGTAACATTTGTTTTGCTGTCTGTGCCCCTGTTCAGAACATTTCACCTCACTTTCCGTCCCAATGACAACTGTTTTTGAAATGTGGTGTTTTTCTTGAAACAAGGATTGGTGATAAAGCATCAGTACAGAGGAGACACCTTTCTCCCATATTAATTCTTACAGGAGAGAATTTTCCTTCCTAGGGGTAGATTTCCTCTCACTTCCTGTTGTCTTCTTGCGTTTGCAAGTAGGAGTCGTTTGTAAGTTGGATGTTTGAAAGTAGGGACCTGCCGTATATACTCTGCAGAAATAGGCCCCTTAGTTGTTGGTGTTGGCACAACACTGTAAGCACTCACAGTTACTCTTGGTTGGTGCTGGAACGCCCTGCTGTCAACTATTATATCAGGAATTGTAATTACATATAATTGTTGAACAGTGGTAGTAAAAATTGGGCCTTTGATGGTGGTGCTGGTGCCACAACACTGTAAGCCCTGACAGTTACTCTTGGTGGGTGCAGCAATGGGCCCTGCTGTGAATTATTAGATCAAGAATTGTAATTGCATGCCCCTGTTGAACAGGGGCTGAAAAATTGGGCCTTTCGTGGTGGTGGTGGTGGTGGTGGTGTTGCCACAACACTGTAAGCCCTCAGAGTTACTCTTGGTGGGTGCAGGAATGGGCCCTGCTGTGAATTATTAGATCAAGAATTGTAATTACATGCCCCTTTTGAACAGGGGCTGAAAAATTGGGCCTTTCGTGGTGGTGGTGGTGGTGGCGTTGCCACAACACTGTAAGCCCTCAGAGTTACTCTTGGTGGGTGCAGCAATGGGCCCTGCTGTGAATTATTAGATCAAGAATTGTAATTACATGCCCCTGTTGAACAGGGGCTGAAAAATTGGGCCTTAGGCACTGGTGGCACAACACTGCAACCCCTCACAGATACTGTACTTGGAGCACAGCAATGAGCCCTGTTGCAAAGTATTGCTTCAAAAATTGTAATTACACGCCCCTGTTAAACAGGGGCTGAAAAATTGGGCCTTAGGCACTGGTGGCACAACACTGCAACCCCTCACAGATACTGTACTTGGAGCACAGCAATGAGCCCTGTTGCAAAGTATTGCTTCAAAAATTGTAATTACACGCCCCTGTTAAACAGGGGCTGAAAAATTGGGCCTTAGGCACTGGTGGCACAACACTGCAACCCCTCACAGATACTGTACTTGGAGCACAGCAATGAGCCCTGTTGCAAAGTATTGCTTCAAAAATTGTAATTACACGCCCCTGTTAAACAGGGGCTGAAAAATTGGGCGTTAGGCACTGGTGGCGGCACCCATAAACAAAAATGATCTTCCAAGCTATCATCATCAATCGTATCATTGAGGACTCGGAGGAGGAGGATAGCCAGTCAACATAACAGCACAGGCACTCAGCATCAGCATCAGTCTTGAAGGGATGTGACATGTTAAAATCAATTAGTCTGTTATATCAGCATCAGGTGTGTGGTAGCTGGTGGTGATCCAAGACTGGTTCATCTTGATGAAAGTCAGTCGATCAACCGAGTCGGTGGACAGGCGCACCCTGTGATCTGTGACAAATCCTCCAGCAGCACTGAATGTGCGTTCCGAAAGAACGCTGGATGCAGGACAGGCCAGTAGCTCAATTGCATACTGTGCAAGCTCTGGCCAGTGATCCATCCTCAAGACCCAGTAAGCCAGAGGATTTTCGGTGGGGAAGGTGTCCAAGTCTGACCTTGCCCCTAGATATTCCTGCACCATGTTTATCAGACGCTGGCGATGGTTGCTGGAACCGATCATACTTTGGGGCTGCGGACTAAAGAATTGTCTGAACGCATCGGTCAGACGGCCACCTTCCCCACCGCTCCTTCTTTGACTGGCCGAAGCCTCAGCAACTCGTTGTCCAGGACCAGGAGTTTGTAACCTCCCAGTCTCTGGGAACGCGTTGCACAGACCTTTCTGCAAGGCCTCCCGGAGTTGTCTCATCCTCTGCTCCCTCTGCGACGGTAACATAAGGTCCGCAACCTTACCCTTGTACCGTGGATCAAGGAGAGTGGCCAGCCAGTAATGGTCCCTCTCCTTGATCCGAAGAATACGAGGATCCTTCCGCAGACTTTGCAGGATCAGGGAGGCCATGCAGCGTAGGTTAGCTGAGGCATTCGGTCCGGAGTCCTCTGGGTCACTAAGGACGACATGATCCGCAGCCACCTCCTCCCAGCCACGTACAAGTCCACGGGTTTCTTGGGACTGTAAATCATCCCTAAAAGACTGCTGCTGTTGATGCTGCTGAGTGCCAGGCTCCACCTCCATGCTGACACAATCCTCCTCCTCCTCCTCCTCCTCCTCCTCGTCCTCTTCCTGTGCGATGGGTGGGACAGAAGGAACACTGTCTGGGTAAAGGGGGCCTTGAGAGGCAAGGAAGTCCTCCTCTTCCTGCCTCTGTTCTGCCTCAAGTGCCCTGTCCATTATTCCACGCAGCGTGTGCTCCAACAGGTGGACAAGAGGTACAGTGTCACTGATGCATGCACTGTCACTGCTCACCATCCTCGTGGCCTCCTCAAATGGTGCCAGGACAGTGCATGCATCCCTGATCATGCCCCACTGGCGTGGAGAAAAAAAACCAAGCTCCCCTGACCCGGTGCCGTAGTCGCACAGGTACTCATTGATGGCCCTCTGCTGCGTGTGCAGCCGCTGTAGCATGGCCAACGTTGAGTTCCACCTGGTGGGCATGTCACATATAAGGCGGTTCTTGGGCAGGTTCAACTCCTTTTGCAGCTCAGCCAGGCGAGCACTGGCATTATAAGATCTGCGGAAATGCACACAGACTTTCCTGGCCTGCCTCAGGACATCCTGTAAGCCCGGGTACCTGCCCAAGAACCGCTGCACCACCAGGTTAAGGACGTGAGCCACACAGGGCACATGGGTCAGTTGTCCCTGTCGGAGGGCGGAGAGGAGGTTGGTGCCATTGTCGCAAACCACCATTCCTGGCTTAAGCTGGCGTGGCGTCAACCACCTCTCGGCCTGGCCCTGCAGAGCAGACAGGACCTCTGCCCCAGTGTGGCTTCTGTCCCCCAAACACACCAGCGCAAGCACGGCATGGCATCTTTTTGCCTGCGTACTTGCGTAGCCCCTTGAACGCCTACGGAGCACCGCTGGTTCAGAGGACAAAGCACAGGAAGAGGCCATGGAGGAAGAAGAAGAGGAGGGGGTGGAGGAGAGAGGTGTGTCACAACCAGTAGTAGCATTTTGGAGGCGTGGCGGTGGAACAACCTCCAACACTACTGCACCTTGTCCTGCATCCTTCCCAGCTGCCAAAAGAGTGACCCAATGGGCCGTGAAAGAAAGGTAACGTCCCTGTCCATGCCTGCTGGACCATGAGTCAGCAGTAATATGCACCTTACCGCTGACCGCCCTGTCCAGTGAGGCCAAGACATTGCCTTCCACATGCCGGTAGAGAGCCGGAATAGCCTTCCGTGAGAAAAAGTGGCGTTTGGGAACCTGCCACTGAGGAACCGCACATTGCACAAACTCACGGAAGGGGGCCGAGTCTACCAACTGAAAAGGCAGCAGTTGAAGCGCTAGCAATTTAGCCAAGCTAGCATTCAACCGCTGGGCATGTGGATGGCTGGGAGTGAACTTCTTTTGACGGTCCAGCAGCTGGGGCAGGGAAATTTGCCTGCTAGAATCGGACGTCGGTGTACTGCTAGCAGAGTGGCCGCAAGTACTTGGCTGTGACACACCTAATTCTACACCTTCATTCCTCTCAGTGCATGTTTCAGAGAGGACTGAAGTTATAGTGGGGTTGGAGATCCCAGCTGATGCGGTGCAAGGAGAGGTCCGCTTTGTTCTTTGGTGTGGGTCTTTGAGGTAGGCTTGCCAACGAGCTGCATGGCAGGTCAACATATGTCTGGTCAGGCATGTGGTACCCAAGCGGCTGATGTTTTGGCCACGCGATATACGCTTGAGACATATGTTGCAAACAGCAGCTGTGCGATCTGATGCACTAGCCTCAAAAAAGGCCCACACCAAAGAACTTTTTGAATGACGGGCAGAGGCAGCGCCCTGCACAGGCGGAGCTCTGCGGTGTGATTCCGTCGGTGTACTGCCCTTACGCTGGCCACCAAAGGGCATCCTGCCTCGTTGGAGATGTGCCTCCTCCTCATCCTCCTCCTCCTCCTCTCTCCTATTAGGCACCCACGTGGAGTCAGTGACCTCATCATCCCCTCCCTCCTCATCACTGGAGCCAATCTGGCAGTATGCTGCAGCTGCTGGAACATGACTGCCAGATTGGTGTCCTTCTTGAGCATCCCCTCTGTCTGCTCTCACCCTACTGCCTTCCTGTAGCTGGGTTTCATCATCAGACCCTTCGAAACGCTGGGCATCCTCCTGGAGCATGTACCCAACACTGTGCTCAAACAGTTCGGGGGACTCCTCAGGAGGAGGACATGGTGGGTCTAGGGAAGGAGTGACTGATGATGAGTCTGACATTGATACCAGGGAAGAGGACGCTTTGGCAGCTGCTTTGCCAGTACCCTGAGCCTGGGTGAGAGAGGATGAGGAGGAGGAGGAGGGCTTGGTCATCCACTCTACCAAGTCTTCGGCATGATGTGGCTCAACATGTCCAGCTGCCGAAAAGAAGGACAAGCGTGTCCCATGGCCATGTGCTGATGACAATGCACCGCGTCCACGACCAGCACTGTTGCCCCCAGACACAGAGCCTGCTTGCCCTCTTTTATTGCCTCCTGACTGTCTGCCTCTCCTTGTTTGCCTTCCAGACATTCTAATGGATGGCCTGCAGGGAGATGGGAAAAAAGCAATAAGGGCTACCTTCAGGTGTCCTTCTCTGTCCCTTTACTTAAGGATTTCTGAATATGGTTGAGGATGATTGCTTTCGCACAGAATAGCACAATGACAATTTCCCTGACTGTCCAAAAAACAAGGATTTCAAAGATGGTTGATGAGGAATGCTTTAGCACAGTATAGCACAATGAGAATTTCCCTCACTGTCCTTCCCTGTCCCTACAAACAAGGTTTAGCACAGTAAAACACACTGACACTCTCCCTACCTATAGTTTTCTGTCCCTATAAATTATTTTTTTTTTAAAGATGGTTGATGAGGAATGCTTTAGCACAGTATAGCACAATGAGAATTTCCCTCACTGTCCTTCCCTGTCCCTACAAACAAGGTTTAGCACAGTAAAACACACTGACACTCTCCCTACCTATAGTTTTCTGTCCCTATAATTTTTTTTTTTTTTTAAAGATGGTTGATGAGGAATGCTTTAGCACAGTATAGCACAATGAGAATTTCCCTCACTGTCCTTCCCTGTCCCTACAAACAAGGTTTAGCACAGTAAAACACACTGACACTCTCCCTACCTATAGTTTTCTGTCCCTATAATTTTTTTTTTTTTAAAGATGGTTGATGAGGAATGCTTTAGCACAGTATAGCACAATGAGAATTTCCCTCACTGTCCTTCCCTGTCCCTACAAACAAGGTTTAGCACAGTAAAACACACTGACACTCTCCCTACCTATAGTTTTCTGTCCCTATAAAAAATGTTTTTTTAAAGATGGTTGATGAGGAATGCTTTAGCACAGTATAGCACAATGAGAATTTCCCTCACTGTCCTTCCCTGTCCCTACAAACAAGGTTTAGCACAGTAAAACACACTGACACTCTCCCTACCTATAGTTTTCTGTCCCTATAAAAAAATTTTTTTTTAAAGATGGTTGATGAGGAATGCTTTAGCACAGTATAGCACAATGAGAATTTCCCTCACTGTCCTTCCCTGTCCCTACAAACAAGGTTTAGCACAGTAAAACACACTGACACTCTCCCTACCTATAGTTTTCTGTCCCTATAAAATTTTTTTTTTAAAGATGGTTGATGAGGAATGCTTTAGCACAGTATAGCACAATGAGAATTTCCCTCACTGTCCTTCCCTGTCCCTACAAACAAGGTTTAGCACAGTAAAACACACTGACACTCTCCCTACCTATAGTTTTCTGTCCCTATAAATTTTTTTTTTAAAAGATGGTTGATGAGGAATGCTTTAGCACAGTATAGCACAATGAGAATTTCCCTCACTGTCCTTCCCTGTCCCTACAAACAAGGTTTAGCATAGTAAAACACACTGACACTCTCCCTACCTATAGTTTTCTGTCCCTATAAATTTTTTTTTTTAAAGATGGTTGATGAGGAATGCTTTAGCACAGTATAGCACAATGAGAATTTCCCTCACTGTCCTTCCCTGTCCCTACAAACAAGGTTTAGCACAGTAAAACAGACTGACACTCTCCCTACCTATCCTTCTCTTTCCCTAAACTAAAGGAATCCAGGTTAAGCAAGAAAAAAAAAATGTCACTGTCCCTGCCTATGCTTCTCTTTCCCTGCTCCGGAACACACTACACTAGGCCGCCGTGCTGGCGGCCTTTTATAGTGTGGGGCGTGTACTAAACACCCTCAGCAATATTTGGCCACAGGCATCCTGCCTGTGGCCAATCATTGCTCTCCTCGCTGCCGGCGCTGTGATTGGCCAAGCATGCGGGGTCACAGTGCATGCTTGGCCAATCACAGCGCCTGGATGACACTGCGATGGCGTAGTGCATTGTGGGCCGCGAATTAGGCGCGAACGGCCCAAATCGTTCGTTGTTCGGCGAACGATCGAACAGCCGATGTTCGAGTCGAACGTATGTTCGACTCGAACACCGAGCTCATCCCTAATGTAGTCCCATACGCAACAAGCTGCAATGCACTGTGTGTTCTGTAACCATTCTATGAGAACCAGCATTAACTTTTTTCAATAATTTGGACTACAGTAGCTCTTCTATTGAATTAGACTATATAGGCCAGCCTTCGCTCCCCACTTACATTAATGAGTCTTGGCCGCCCATGACCCTATTGCTGGTTCACCAGTTTTCCTTCCTTGGACCACATTTGGTTTGCCTTGACCACTGCAGACCTGTAACATCCTACAACAACTGCAGATTTGGAGATGCTCTGAGCTGGTCGTCTAGCCATTTAATTTGCTCCTTATAAAAATCGCTGAAATCTTAATGCATGCCCATTTTTTCTGCTTTTAACACATCAACCTCAGGGACAACATGTTCAGTTGATACCTACCACTTTTAGATGCTAATATAATGAGATAATTATTGTTATTCACTTTACCTGTCAGTGTTCAAAATGTTATGGCTAATTGGTGTATATCATAAATAAGATATATAAGGAAGAGTGGGAAAACTACCCATCTGTACAAAGCAAGTGTACAGATCCAGGAACTTAAGATGGCCATAGATTACAAATCTTTTTTCACTTTCAATAGGTTTTTATTGAAAAAAATTAAGGTACAAAACATAGCATATGAGAACTTTTTGAAATTGCCAAGAAGATAGTCTTTTCTTTTCTATTTGTGGTTTCCTTTCCTCTCCCATTGTATAAATATAGATACTTAGCTGGTTCTATCTTAGGTCTCTGTTTGATATGGTAATATATGTTTAAATACTCCAGCCTTTTTGGTGTTAGTATAATAGGATCGGTTTTGCTGATTTATGATTTGGTCATCTTCCCCTACATAGGTTTTTGCCACCCGGTGCTCTCCCTTCCCTTCTACCTTTCTAGGAAGGAATCGCAGGGGTGAGCAGGCTCAATAGAGAGCCCTTTAGTTAAATTGCTGCGTATCCTTTCCTTTTTTTTTGTTTTTAGGATTTTTGTTTGTCTGTTTTTTTTTTCTCGGTTTTTTTTCTCTGTTCCCTCTCTGCCGGTGCTCAGGCTCTTGATTTCAGACTCCACTATGACTAATATACACTGTTTATCTTTAAATGTTAATGGATTGAATATACAGTGTGTAGGAGGACGGCGCTGACCCGAGGAAGGTAAGTGCCGGATTGGGGACAAACTGGCGGCATTTGGGGACAAACTGGCTGAATTTGGGGGGAAACTGGATGTATTTGGTGGGAAACTGGCTGTATTTGGGAACAAACTGGCTGCATTTGGGGTTAAACTGGCTGTAATTGGGGGGAAACTTGCTGCATTTTGGGACAAACTGGCTGCATTTGGGGACAAACTGGCTGCATTTGAGAGGAAACTGGCTGCATTTGAGGGGGCAAACTGGCGGAGTTTGATGGGCACAGTGGCTGCGTTTAATGGGCACAGTGTCTGCGCCCCCCCAAAAATTTTAAACACCAGCCACCACTGATAGTACAGCCCCTGATTCTAAGACGAGGGGAGGTGAGTATACTGT